>CM055190.1:8028357-9285857 GCA_029224185.1 Karalla daura
GTTATATCCTCAAGGCCCCCTGTGTGTGTCTCACTCCGGCCCCTTTCCTCTTCGCCCCTTTAGCACACGCACACACACACACACACACAAAACACAGGCGCACACACACACACACACACAGTAACAGATGGCTGATACTAACTGAGATAATCCGCCAACAGAGTCATCAGCATGGATCAGTGGTAATCAGAGTGTGGACACAATGTCTCTTCTCCAGCCGTAATGGAAGGAGCGCCTGGCGCAAGGGAAGGGGAAATGCATTATTCCCCACCATGCCCTGACCCCATTCAAAGACACACTCTCTCGCTCTCTCTCCCTCTCTCCGTCTCTCCCTTGCTTCTCAAAGGCTGTATACCGCCACCACTTCCGCCTACATCCACTCCCTGCCTGCTCCACGCCTTTTTATTGTCATCGTGTGGCAACTGTGTCAAAGCCCCCACTATTTAGCTGCAGCTGAGAGAAGGCGATCGGAGGGGGGGGGGGATGTCAATATTCCCAGTGTGTCATGATGGAGGCTGCTGGTGAGGACGAGGACAGAGAGTGAGTAATCCACCATCGGCACCTCTCTCTCTTCTCCGTCTCCTTCTCCCTCCTTCATCAGCATAAAGGGATAAGTCACCGCTGTGTCGCTAAACAAGAAGCAGCACGTCGTCTTGTTTTCATGTTTCGCCACTTCCAGTAAATAAAAGTTCTTTCTGAGAACTGATCACACTTTTCTCATCCGCTGGTGGTTACCAGGTGACAAAATGTTCTCATGAATGACTCATTATTGAACGGTGATACACACACACACACACACACACACACACACACACATTAGTTCTCTGAGGAAGTGAGAACACTGACTCTGAATCAGCAAGAACATCTTTTATTCCTGACCTTGCATTGCTGTTGCATTGTTTAACCTTCCCCCGTCTTTTCTCTCCCTCTCTGTCCCTCCCTCCCTCCCTCCCTATCTCTCTCTCTCTCTCTCTCTCTCTCTCTCCCCCCACCCCTTGTGTGTGTATATGCCTGTGCGTGTGTGTTTTTGTAAGCACGACATGTGCATATGGATGTTTGTACTTTGCATGCTTGTTGGCAATGAACGCTAACTGGGCGAGATCATCTTGCTTATAGCCTAGCGCACGCACAAGCTCGCTTGACCCCTTTTTCCTCCTCCCTTCATCCCTCCCTCCCTCCCTCCCTCCCTCCCTCCCTCCCTTCCTACCCCCCCCCCCCCCCCCCCCCCTGCCTGCACGCACACCGTCAGCCAGGAAATGACATAACCAGGCGCCTTGGCAGAAGAAATAAAAAAATAAAAATAAATATATAAATAAGTGACAACCTTTGTCCAGAGTCAAACATCAGCCCAGGAACATTTAAAGAGACAGCGTGCGCTGTTTGATCCCACACACACACACACACACACACACACACACACACACACACACTGGGATTCAGTCAGGCGCTCTGATCTGTGAATTAGCAGAAAACGTCCGCCACCATTCGTTAACACCCTGAGATGCTATCGTGGCTTCTTTGTCCACCAACTCGGAGATATTCACTTTATCATCAACCTAATTATTAGATCACAGCTGAGGAGCTGGAGTCAGGCGATGTTTTGGTGTTTCTAATTGAAAGTGACTTTATTAATTGGCTAATCGCTCCACTTCTATTTTGGTTCTGGCTTAATGTGTTATAAGCTCAGATTTTGGTGGGGTGACGGAGTACGTGTAGCAAACTTGGGATGCGAAATATGAGCAACTTTATTCCAATACAATTATGGCGTACACCGGTGTTAATAAGAATACAGTCATGTTGTCGAAGTGAATGCATTACATGACAGGCTTTATCTGTTTCACATGTTCATTCACTATGATCACATCTTGACCTCATGAATCATCAGGGCCTGTGATTTGTAATCTGGACTGGAACAGGTTACGTAAGTAACTCTCCTGACTACGAACATGTGAGTGCGTAACTTAAAGAGTTGGAGTCTCAGTGTTAATTTCATCTGATGTTAAGGTTTAAAATGTGTCTGGAAGTGAATTAGATGAGCGCAGTTGTTTGGGGGATAATGCCCATGGCCCGAGTTGTAAGTCCCTGGTTCAAATCTCAGTTGGATCAAGGGCTTATCTGTGCAGAGTCCAAAGACATGCATGTTTAGGTTAATAAGACTCTAAATTACCCACAAGTGTAAATATGAAAGTGCAAGTTGCGTGCGTGAACTGACTGTAGTTTGTTCCCCAGCTCGCAACTACTCAAGAGTGAAGAAGTTCTTCTTTCAACTTCCTCTGCTCTTCGTTCAGTCCTTGTTTGGACAGAACAAAGTAGCTTTTGTGGACTTAAGGTGCTACGGTGAAGCAGTGAATGAAGACAGCACACATCAGAGGGGTGTCGGCGGGCGCTCTGAAAGCTGACGTCGGCCTGAGCCAAAAGGCCTGAGAGGAGCACAAAGAGGCAGCGTGCCCCAGTGTGGCCTGTCTAGGTGACAACAGCCAGAGTGAGTCACCCCCGTCCCTCCCTCTCTCCCTCCCTCCCTCCCTCCCTGCCTCCCTCCCTGGGCTCTGCTCCTGCCCGGTGACAGATGGCAGAGCAGGGCATGTAGGGGATGGGCACCATCTCTCACCCCGCCTCGCCTCGCCTTGGCAGTGGTGCTGGCTACAGGTCTTATTACAGCCACACCACTGCCTGCCTGTCTGCCTCGTCTGCCCGCCTGCCTGCCTCCATGTAACACTGGAGCTTACCACGCTAGAGCTGCTTACTGCCTGCCAGGGCAAAAAGGTAATGATATGGTCCTGTGTGTCGCGAATGGCAGAGCGTGCCGCTGACGCTGAACACTTTCCAGCCCCGCCAGTCACTGGGCCCTGTCATGGAAAAAAAAAACACCCCGGCGTATCCATGTCGCCGTAAGAGGCTTTAAATAAAATATCAAATCAAATGGCGTGCCACACGCATTCTGTATATATATATATATATATATATATATATATATATATATACTTTTTGAAATGACAAGAAATCAGCTTCTCGCCAAATGGCTTTATTTGCCTTTTCGAGCGTACTGTAGATGCCAAAGGCTGGAATCAACACCCCTGCTCACCATCCGTCTCTGCTGGGTTCCCACTGACAATAATGTGATTTTGGGACATGGTGATGACTCGGTGGGAGAGGAATAGGATAGGCTTGTCACTTGTGTTTGATGTCAAACCTATGTGTGACAGAATAGTGTTATTCAGCTCTACAGACATAGCACTACTCCCATTTCCTGGCCATAAATAGAAGAGAATGAGCTGGTAGTGTGTGTGAGAGCGTGTGTGCGTGTGTGCTTGCGCATCACACCCATATGCGCCATTCTGAGTATCATAAAGAAAGCCCAGGAAGAAAATCCCCATCTCTTATGCTCATTCACATCTGCATCCAGCCACAGCTAATTATTCTCCCCATGGTAACCCTAGCTGGGTCTCCACATCAAAAAAGCAGAAGTGTGCATCAGGCAATCATCCCTGATGAATCTGCCCTTCTCCCTCTGCTCGCCACTCACACTCGTCTGCCAGTCTCGCTGCTCATTACGCGTCTCTCTCTCTCTCTCTCTCTATCTACCTCTTTTTTTTTCCCGCAGACTCCACCAGTTCCGTTCACCACCGGCTCCATGTGTCTACAAGAGTCCCGTAATGACTCTGGAGCAGTTTGGGAGCACAGAACAACATCTAGACGCTTCAGAGGAGATGAAGCTAGAATCCACCACATGTGTTGGAGGCAGGGTGAGGGGGAAACCGGTTCCCGTGGAGGTTATTTACCATTTAGATTACGGAATGTGGCGTTTTACATTTGCTCTAGTCCCAATTTCTGTCACTGCTTGTAACTCAACAGACTCAAAAGGCAAAAGGGATGATTTGCGAAAAGTGTACCCTGAAGTCTAAACACGGACTCGAGGTGCACAACTCGCCTGCGAAACACATCCGAGATGTTAAATACTGTATTTAACCAGACAGTTGCACACGTCGGCAAAATGTGGCAACGGGAAATGCATTTTTAATCGTGTCCCATTATTTCCAGTGACATGGCCCAGGTCAGAGACACTGCAATGCCGTAATAAGTGGAAAATTAACTCTGATATCTGGCACTTCTGTGATTTACCTCTAGAGAAAAGACAGGGCTAGGGCAGAGTGTAGGGAAAACATGTAGCAAATGGTTTCCGTTGCACTTTTGCGTCCATGTATACGTAATTTGGCTTGAAAGTCCCCCTGGTTCAGTTACAGTTAATGTCAACATTCAATTGAACATTGTCAAAGGAAAACCATTATTTAGTAGGATTTAATAACCTTATGACTGCATATTCTGCTTTTCTGACTTATGACACGGACTGATTGTGAAACCCATATTAATACATCTGAACAAGTAATGAATAAAACAGCTGTTTGCTGCTAATTTACCTCATTGTGATGAGCAACATTTACACTGCACGCCCAATCTCTCTGTGCTGCCTTCACTATTTATTAGTGGGAAATGATGTCAATAATGCAGCGTTTTTATAGACAATGATTCTGCATCAGTGTCATGTTTGAGCGCTGTCACGTCGAATCTGATACGGAGCGTGGATTATCACAGCTGGGCCTAGTTTCCTGTTTAAACCTGAATGAGATAGGCCTCGTTCTGTGAACTTCACATATTAAAATAAATGCAGGAAATACAAAAATACATGAAACTGAAAAACAGGAAATAGCATCAGTTATCAGGGAATATCAAGGAAAGCAGAGAGACCGGGAGAAATGGAGGAAGGGAGAGAGAGAGAGGGAGAGAGAGAGAGAGAGAGAGAGTGAGAGAGTGAGAGCGAGCGAGGTGGGGGAGGGACAATGAGTGCGGCTTCCAGATATGCATAATGCAAATGACATGCATGTCAAATGGCAAAACAAACTGACAGTGACAGAACAATGGAAATAGCCGGAGCGCGGTGGCGGCGGGGCCCTGCCGGAGCAGTCCGTCTGTCCGTTTCCATGGGAGGGGAAGCGGCTCCGGCCTGATCTGCTCCACTGGAACTTTATCGCTGATGGGACTGCGCGCATGTGATAAGTGGTTTCAGTGCGGCGCGCGTGGCCCGACCCATCCGGTACTGACGCGGGACGAAAAAGATGCAGATGTGAGCTCTGTGAGCGACTGCTCGACCCGGCCGCAGATTCCGCCGCTCAGAGCCACGCGGCGCGACGCCTCGGTCAGAGGGGAATGAATGAGCGGCCGTTTGATAGTTGCGCTGTTTTCCTACTGGTGTCAGGCACTGCCACGCTGCTCGCAGCTTTTCTTTGTGGGTAAACTCCATGTCTTGAGGGCAGCCCGGCAGCCCACCTGGTGGAGCATGTAGCACGCAGGCAGGCTGGTTCAGTTCCAGCCCCGGGCCCTCACTCACCCTGCCTCTCTCTCTCTCAGTCTCTCTCTCAGTCTCTCTCTCTCTCTCTCTCTCTCTCTCTGTCTCTATCTCTCTCTATCCAGCTCCCAAACCAAGCACAAATCCTTCACATCTGTCTCAACTGTTACTTTGACAAATTGTCTATCAATCCGAATATCACCGGAGGCTTTGGGGCATTATTTTCAGATTTTTTTTCTTCTTTTTTTTCTTAAGAGGAAAATTACATCAATCAAAGGGTCAATTAATTGCCATTATCCATTATGCGCAATCTTGATATTTCGTTTTGTTTCACCCGAGGTGACGGCAAAGCCTCAAAGGCAATCGCATGCATAGATAAATCATATTTGTTCTTTATAGAAGTGTGGGGATCAGTTATGGATTTCTCTGTGACTCTGCTCCCACCTCCATCCTGATCCTAGGATTATTATCTCCTCTACAACCCCCCACATTAACACCTTCATTTTCCAGCCCAGCCTCTCCCTCCCTCTTTTTTTTTTTTTCCTTTATCCTCCCTGGGCTGAAATCAACATTAATAACATCTGCATCCGTAATGACATTTGCTGAAGGACCCCTGCCTTTTCTGTTTCCAGCACAAACGCCGAGCGGAGGTAAACAATCACCTCGCGTCAGCCGGTAAATAGACGGATTTACACTGGCACGTCATCCGCCCAGTGTACACTGAAATCAAATGGCGGTTTTTAGAGGCGAGAAAGGAGTCCCAGAATCTGGCAGCATAAGCTCAGACGAGAGGAAAATCCAGCAGCATTAAACTCAATATGTCCATCACTTGTGTTTCCTCTGTTCAAACGAGTGCTTTGCTTAATGTTAAACATGTGAAAATGACTGGCTGGGAGAGAATAGTGTTGTATTGACACACACGCACATACACACACACACACAGAGAGAGAGAGAGAGAGAGAGAGAGAGAGAGAGAGAGAGAGAGGCAAAGCAGCAGGCAGTCAGCCACTCTGTTCTGCTTCACTGCAACATGGGAGGGAGGCCAGCACGGACACACACACACACACACACACACGCACGTACGCCTGAGCACACACACACACACACACACACACACACACAGATGTAAAAACACATGCATGTATACACAGGCAAGCACACACTTGTACACACACTGATACTCTCTCTTCCTCTCTCTCTCTGTCTATCACACACACACACACATTTGCACACGCGCGCGCACACACACACACACACAGTGCAGCAGGTGAGGTGCCAGCACATCACAGCGCTGCCATTTTTCAGTGTCTTGCTCAGGGAGAAGCGCTCTGACATTTTATGAAGCACTCTGCAGAAATCAGCAGCTTGTAATGGCGGCTGGACTGTCACTCCTCTGCACACACTTCACACTCCCTCTATCTCCCCTTCCTCACGCCGCTTTTTAAGATATCATCTCCCTCCCATTAGCATAATCTCATCTATTTCTCGATACAAAATTGGCTTTTAATTACAAAGGACTGTTTAAGGTTGTTTTTTTTTATGAAATAAAATAAGGCGAGGAGTAAAAACACCGGTGGAAGATTAAGAAAATATGCACTTCGGCGAGAGAAAACGCCGAGATTGACGGATGGTTTAAGGACATCGATAGCGAAACAAAAAACAAAAAAAAAAGAGTAAATAAATTTTTTTTTTTTTAAATTGTGAACGCCATGAAAAGTGCAGATCAGAATCCGAAACTTTATTGATCCCAGAGGGAAATGATGTCTTTACTTTTCTCTCCTTGGGAAGAGGAGTGTAGTAAACAAGAAATATAAAACAATATGAGAACCACACAGGTTGCGCACATTGTTTTTGTGCAACACATGTTTTTTTTTTTCCGTTCGCCTGTACTATAGATCCATCTGGGCCGGAGCCACAAATAACTTTCATCATCCGATATTAAAGATGTGAACTCCCAAAACTCGGGTCGAACAAGTCACAGAAGGCTGAGGTGGTGCAACACACAGGTCTCACTGGTTTACCGGTCTTTTACTGTGTTTATAGATCTGCTGCAACTCTTTCAGTTATTCATTATTTATTGATAATCCGTGTACTATTTATGAACTGCCCACCCACTCCTTTTTCATACAACGGCCGCTGATCTGTATATTGAGCTGCTATGGTCTTTGCGCAGCAGTACAATAGCAACGCCACACCGAATCTGGAATCTATCGGCTACTGTTCTTCATTGATTACTGATCATTACTGCATATCTGTTCCTCTACTGTTCCTCTTGCCACATAATACAGTTCACATTTTATGACCTGCCACACATATGCTTTATGACTCCATCCTGTTCGTTCGCACTTCTGATCCTCTTATTCTCTGTTTCACCGCATGGAGCTGCACTCCGCTTGGGTTGTACAGCTGCACGGTGATAATAAATCTTTTGATTGATTTGATTTCATGTGGAACTTTGAAGGCTGCAGTTTCCGCGCATCTGATGTGACCCTTGGATTCCTGGCTGCTGATATTATGGCGCCTGCTTACTGGAAAAAGGCCTCATGATTGGAATCCCAGCTGTTAAAAGTGCTCACTGCGTAAAGAAAAAAGACGAAGAAGAAGAAGAAGAAGAAGAAGAAGAGGAGGAGAAGGATCTATAACCATGATTAACTCGCTGGCATGTTGTTGCGCCTGACAAGCCCTGTGTTGAGCAATGATTAACAGCTAGTGACTCTACAAACCGCTGCTAGCACATTAACACAATGTTTAGATTAGCCAGCACCTCATTGAAGCCATTACCGCCTCGGCCGCGCTCGCACTCAGCCATCCTCGGGAGCCAGGCAGGACAGCCCGTGGCCCCGGCCATTCACAACAACATGACAAGACTTGGCAACCGCGCTCTCGACTGAAAAAGTTTTTTTTTTTTTTTTTTACTTTTTTTTTCTCCCACTTCACTCAGGGCCGGTACAATTTAGAAGTAACTCGGAATAGTATGCCCCACAGGGGGAAAAATGTGATTCAGCTTGAAATATGTGGGAAGTGTCGGGGGCCAAATCTCCCAGTGTAGGCTACGCTAAAACCTTAAACTAAGCCGATTTCATTAATGTGACATTAGCATTTGTAATGAGAAAAGGGGGGAAAAGGCCCTTGGGACATCTTTGTACTGTTACAAAAAAAAAAAAATCAGAAAAAAACTGCGCATACACAGGCATGCGCATGCCCACGCACACACAAACACGCAAGCTGCAATATGAGGCACCGATTTACATCCATATTACACAAGAATCCCAAAATGCAGCCAAGACGCAGGGCAAACAGTAGTATTTGCGTAGGTTTTATGATGAAATGTGTCCGATTAGAGACGCTGAGAACTATCTGCGGCGGTTAGTAAATCTGTTCAACCTTTGCAGATGAACTGGGGAGATAATGCCAGACAAACAGAGCCTGGCATTCACTCCCACTGCCGCTCCAGACACAGACTATGGCAGGAAGACTGTGTCAAGGGCGAATCTCATCGCTGAATTTTTGAACTTGCCGATACTCGTCTGTGGCTCTCCGCGGCTGGGGAGCTCATGCAACGTGTGACAACACTCCTTGTTTCGTCTTTGACACAGAAAAAATTGCATAAATTGAGCCGAACGGCCTCCACAATCAGTCTCTACAATGGCCTTGGCGAGCGGCTACATGTTGATTTGGTGGGTAAGTGACTGTACGGTTTTCATTAAGTCCACATTGAGCAGCACATTTCCAAATTGACCAAAGTGGCTTGAGGGCCTGACAAATGACTTGATTAGTTAAACTGTTGTTTGTCTGAGTCGCTGCAGTTAGCAGCTGGAACTACAGCTACAGAGGAGTTTGCCTTCAAACTAATGCCGAGATAGCAACAATGGTTCTGTAACGCTAACTTGATTTGTGCGCTCAGATGCAGCCACTAAAATAACACATTGAGCTGTGAGTTTATTTCAGCGGACTGTCGCCGCCCAACTAGAAGATCCCCGATCAGAGTCCCGGTTGGACGGAGGGCTCTGTGCTGCCTGTGGTGGTCTGCTGACCTGTCCAGGGTGAATGCGCTGCCTTTTACCCTTTGGCGTGACCAGCAGACCCCCTTGATATCATTAAGGTACACAGCCCTTAACATAATGGATGAATAGATGAATATGTGTGGACAAATGTGGCTCAGGGGCAGCACTGGAGGTCACTGGTTGGATCCCAGTCCTCTGCATGTTGAAGTATCCTTGGGAGAGCTACCAAAGGCAAACAAAACAAAACTTCCCCTGTAGCTGTGTTACCAGCGTACAAATGCATGTGAATGGTAAGAAATGCTGGTTGAGCGTGTGACACCAGCGTGTGAATGTGGGTGAGTGCCTGTAAAGCACCTTGAGTTAATACTTAACTAAGCGAGTCCAGGAAGTCCGAGCTGAGCAGTGTGGAGACTGTTTGAGCGCGATACGCTGGAGAGTATAAATGCGTTAACGCGTCAGTATCTCGTGGCTGGGTTTGTGTTTGACACATCCGCACGGGTCTCCCTAGCTCAACTCACTCGACGCCACCGACGCCCTGAGAAGCAGCTCGGCTTTTTGTTTGGGACGGGGGTAGCTATGACGACGTTAGCGACAAATGTGCTCGGGGTAGCAACAGCGTGTCACATGAGAGACGGCTAAAGGTTGGAAAGATAACATAAACAGGGCTCTTAAGCCATTTAAACTGGGCCCAGGAGCGGAGCGTCACTTGGCCGGTTTATCATTAACCGGGCCGCTTATAAACGCGTTCCAATAGCATGTATTAAACAGCTGATCTGACTTTTTGGTTTTGATTCGTTGCCAGACGACTTTCTTGCTGAGCACCGAGATACCAACACGGAGCCTTGTAATGATGTTTGCTGCCCCAGATAATGAAAGTGGTCTATAATCACGGGATAAAAGCTGTTTTCTGTCTGGGTTTACGCGCCTAAGAGAACTGGAAGGGAGTGACTGACAAAGGTCCCCGTGGGAATGTTGTGGACGCTGCAGATCTCTGCTGAGGCATCAGGAAACTCCACCATGTATTTGTCTCCATAAGCCTGTGTTGCTTGGCTTACATTCTCAAGTATTTTCTAATGAAAAATCAGAGAGATTGTTTTGGGGGTTTTTTTGGAAGATAATGACACTTCCAGTTGTTTGCAGTGCCGTAATGGATTACAAAGTAAATGGCTGTTCCGTGTGCCTCAGGCAGGCCACTGTTTGTCAGTTCAACTTTGTGCTGCAACAGTCCACACACTTGGACTGGAATACTGGTGCATATCAGCAGGGCTGGGAGGGTTCATCTGAAACTGTACTCCACGCCAGATTACAAAACACATGCCTCGGAGTGTGACTGCCCCGGACCTGTGGTCTGCAGTGTTTTGCAGTGTCACTCAACTGTAACGTCCTCTCAATACGTGGTCTTACAGTGTCCAACAAAACGAATCACACCAAGTGACTCACAAATGTCCATCTACCGGCTAGGGTCACTAATCTCGAGAAGTGACAGTGACGACACTGACGCGATTCTAATTTGAACCCATTTTGCATCTGTCGTGACTCTCAGACCTTCGGTGGAAACAGTCGGTCAGAGCCGACAATAACCCAGAAGTTCTCAGTGTCTCCCTCTGCAGAGTGAGTCAATGTGAGGAAGATAAATCCACTCGTTCAGTGAATCATTAGCATTCCCGCTGTGTGTGTTTGAGCCAAATACTTCGGTTGCATTTCGTTTTATTTCGGTCGCAGATCTTTGTCAGCTGTTTGTCAAATCTTAACGTGACACGCCGAGTCGGGAAAAATGTTGCTTTCTCTATTTCTTTTTTCTTTATTCCTTGTTCTGTCACAGTTTCTGCAAACAGCTGGTCTCCAAAGATTCAGAGAACAATGCTGAATGTCACTGTCCAATCTCTGTGTTCTTGGCAGCCTCGCTGCCTTTTTTTCGTCATTGTCGAATGACAAGAATCGGGACAGCCCGTGCTAATGTTACACCTGCCCGCACGGTTTATTTTCACCTTTCAGACAATCGCTCCATTTTATGTGAGATGAAATATCCTACTTTTCCTCTTCTAAACACAGTGAAACTGCAATAACTGAATGTTATGGGGGGGGGGGCAGCTCCACTCTAGCCTTCTTCCCAGTATCACCTTCCTGCTTCTCTATCCAGGACACATTTTCTCCTCCCCCGGGGGCAAATGTAGAAGACCCTTTTACAAGTCCAGCTGTGCCTTTAAAGGAGTTTGTCACACTGGGGATGGGGGCGCTTTGAAACGCTGCGCAGAATATCCACAAAGTAGCACCCCCACACACACACCCCCAACCCCCACCCCTCCCGTGACATGTCCCTATTTCCTGTGTCACCACACGTCCCCCCCCCCATCCCCCAACCCCTGTGTGATTCCACATAAGAAGTCAAAATATTTGAGGCGCCATTGTTGACTGTGTCAAAACCCTGCCTTGACATGATGGCACAGCAATCACACTCCCACAGGTGGATACACACACACACCCCGACACACGGGGCTAGGCTGAGCGTCACCATTGTGTCACGCTGGCTCCTGATGTGAAACTGTATCACTTCCTTATGGCTGCACCAATCATCTCCTGTCACCTGATCTGATCTGAGGAGTGGCCAAGCTTGGGAAGAGGAATAATGGCTCCAAATGAACACATGTTGGTGTTTTGGTGAGTGTGTGTGTGTGTGTGTGTGTGTGTGTGTGTGTGTGTATATATCAAGAAGAGCAGATTCCTTGTGTGGCGAGAGGCTGAAACCGAAGCTGCCCGGGCCTGTTGTTGATGTCTCACCCACTCGCTGGCCCAGAGGGAGTCGGGACCGAGACCACGGCTCAGGGGCTGTCTGTTCACACACAGGCTTGGATTACACAGGGCTCAAATATGACTCATCCCACAGAGAGAGAGAGAGAGAGAGAGAGAGAGAGAGAGAGAGAGAGAGACAGAGAGAGAGAGAGAGAGAGAGAGAGAGAGAGAGGAAGGGGGGTGGGCTGGGTGGTTGGTAGAGGAAGGCCCTGGCTGTTGTGTGTGTTTTTTTTGTTTGTTTTGTTTTTGCACAAAAAAACGTATGCGCCTACACATCACAGGCTGGGAGAGGCAGAGGACCTCACGGTTCCGCACACCTGCCAAAGACAGATGTTAAGAATAAATCAGAGAGAAGCTCCGAGTCCACGCCGCGCCGCAACTCCACTAACGCGCTACGCGGCGCTCTAACTGGAGAGCAAACAGCTGCACATGACAACACACACCGGTGATGAAAGCAACAATAGCATGCGTGCACCTGACGTGCACGCAGAGAGAGAGAGAGAGGTAGAGAGACAGAGACAGAGAGAGAGAGAGAGAGAGAGAGAGGGAGAGAGAGGGAGTGTTTCCAGTTTCCAGTATTTTTGTGTTTCCAACTCCGTTCTGTTGCTGTGTAACCAGCTCCTTGGGAGCTGAGGGGTTTTTTTTAAAGTGCAATTGTTCTGGAAGAAGCCGAAATCCTCCAACGACAAGACAAACAAGTCACAACAAGGCTGAAAGCGGTGTGGGCGTTTTTTTTTTTTTTTGTTTTTTTTTGGAGAGGAAGCACTTTTTTCTCTGCCCGCCTGCTGACTAGGTGAATTTTGCGATTTCTTTCATTTCAATATAGCCCCGGCCGGATCGACCCGCTCACGCGAGCCGCTCTTGGAGCTGGAGCGTGTTGCACAATCACACTCTCAAAAAAGAGCTATTTTTGGGTGGGGGTTGAGGGGGCGAGGGGGGGGCAGCGGGGAGCGTGACCTCCGAAGGGCGCAATTGAACCGCCGACGCAACGGCGTCCCACATCCTGTCAGTCAGCGTGGCACACTTCCTGGTTCCAGAAAACCATGTGTCATGAAACAGAAAGCCCGAGACGCATCCACGCACACACACAGGAGCGCAGCTTTTGTCTCCCGCTTTTGTCACTGGCAGCTTCTCTAGCCTTTTGTCGTCTAACAGGCTGGGAGAGGCACAGTGGTCTGTGCAAGTGCTGAAATGTGTGTGTGTGTGTGTGTGTGTGTGTGTGTCACAAACAGATACCTTTCACGCTTTGTGGCCCAGAAACAGGATAAAAACAGTGAGTTAAAGAGCAGCGCGCTGACATTATCTCGTCTCCGCCGTCCTGGAATGCCAGCCCGTTGTGAAATATGTGAATATGTGACGTCCTGTCACACCTCGGAACGCCTCTCGGTGCATGTGCACCCAGTGTGTGTGTGTGTGTGTGTGTGCCAAATCAGGAAAGTTGTGTGGGTGTTAAGTCTTCCTGCTTTTAAGGCACAAGTGTGAACGTCTCGGTCTGAAGAGTGAATCAAAACCAAAACGTACAGACTTTTTGACGTCAAAATCTGAGGTAAACAAAAAACAAAACAAAAACATGACAAATTTATTTGCTCTGCGTTTTGAAATCATTGATCTTTGCTCAGGTTTTTGATCACAATCCCTGGGCAGAATGGAGGACGACTCCGTGCCCTTGTGATGCCGATGAGTCTAACATCCATGACTCGAGAGGTCAGGCAGCCCGACCGGGCTGAGCGTTAGGGGTTAAGGGGATGAAACCAAGTGTGAAATGTGAGAAGACAAGCCAACATGGTTTCTCAGGCAACAAATAGAAAGGCTACAAACATATCTCTGTGACTGCGGGGAACGAGAGGTATGTTCGGAAGAAAGGGGCCGTCACGTCATCCGCGGTTCACAGGAGAGCGGGGATGGAAAAAGGAATCGAGGGTGGCTTTTTGAACCGCCCGAGTTTAGACATGTTAATCAGTAATAGCCTGTTGTACTTCAGACGGAGTTTGAGCACAGTGGTGTTTGTGTGTGAGAGAGAGAGTGACAGAGAGAGAGAGGGAGAGGGAGAGAGAGAGAGAGAAAGAGAGAGAGAGAGAGAGAGAGAGAGAGAGAGAGAGAGAGAGAGAGAGAGAGAGAAGGCCTGGCAAGTGGAATTGAGCCGGTTGAGGCAGGAGAAAGCTTCCAGGCCAAGAGATAATCCATCTGGACTGCTTCCTTACAAAACATATGGAAAAATGCAGCAGGTTTTTGTTTTTTTCCTCTTTTTTTCCCGCCCACAATAGCTATTAATATCTCACACTGAACATTTGCTCATGTCCCACTAAGGACTGGAATTCCTGCTGAAACACGGTCACATCTTGGAGGATTACAAGTGGAGCCGGTCAGGCATTTTTCACACACTGCTCGCTATAAGTATTGTTCCCTCTTTTAACGCACAAAAAGAAATGTTGATATATGGATTTTCACGCCTCCCTTTACCTCCTTTTCTCACAAATCTAAGTGAGGTGATGGAATCTGTCCAAGTGTCTTTCTTTGGGAATAATTTACTCTCTAAATAATACTCTCACCGACTACCTGACAGGAATTGTTCACAGCGGGCCTCAAAAAAAAAAGAGAACCTCTGGTAAAATGACAGCGCTGTAAATTGTTTTAATTATAGCCGACACAGATAACAACAGCCTTTTTCTTCAAGCCTCCTCTGCAAGATCCAAACATACAGTATTCCCTAGAAAACGTGGTTCTGTGTGTGTGCCTGTGTGTGTGTGTGAATACAATATTCATTTTGCTGCAGGAGGACAATCTATGCATAACAATGAGCGGCACTAATGAAATCAGCCATCAACCTGCGATACATACATATTAAAGCAGGACCTCGGAGTGTCATTCGCTTAGTGCATCATTTGTTCCCTCTCGGTTTTTTCTCTCTGCCACCTGACCTTTAGAGTATGTACCCCCCCCTCCCTACACACACACACACACTGCTCCATGCTAAAAATAGGACGTCTACCTGCAGTCCTGTGTGTTATGCATATGTGAGCAGCATCGCTCAGAGGAGATGATACATTTTAGACAGTGAAATCGCACTGATTGATGCACTGAAGCCAGGACCGATGTGCTCTTTTGGGAATTAAAAGCTAGGAAGTTTTGGGACCGTGCCTCCTAATCACTATCAGAGCTATACCTTCAGAGTAATGTCATATCATCCCAGCTGCCAGGGAATGACGCTCCTCCCTTCCCGCTAAGCACGCTTCACAGCTCTGGCCTCTCTCTCTCTCTCTCTGTCTCTCTCTCTTTCTCTCTGTCTCTCCCTGTAACCCCCACCCCCACGCTGGCAGGGAAATGGATCCCTCCACCTGACAGTGGCCATTTTGAGCCTTCTCTTCTCCTCTCCTCTCCACTCCTCTCTCTTCTCCTGCTTCCTGGTAAACAATGGGAGAGGGATAATTGATCAAACAGCCAGGGAACCCTCCGCCGTGCAGGGGAAGGTCACCGCCCGCCAGCCCAGCTCACTAAGGAGCGAGGGGGTGTGTGTGTGTGTGTCAATATGTGTATGTGTGTGTGTGTGTGTGTGTGGATGGATGCACGTATTGCATGTATGCATGTGTGTGACCAACTGTGCAAAAGACACAGGGGCACACACATGCCACAGAAAGTGCTGTGGGTGTGTGTGTGTATGTGTGTGTGTGTGAGAGAGAGAGAGAGAGGGAAAGAGTGAGGCAGAGAGTGAAGGTGGTGGTGCTGGGGAGGTGGGGGGGGGGGGGGGGGTGGTGGATGGGGAGGGGGTTTCTCTGACGCTCTTGAGCTGCCATTTTTCTTCCCTGACAAAGACTCCATCTGCCACAGAGCCATTTGCTGCCTCCCGAGTCGGCAGAGCATTCCGCACGCCGTGTTCACCTTGATGTCACCTCTACACGGCTCACGCCTTGCTGACGCTGTACACATACACCCAGGCGCACACGCAAACACACACACACACACATATGCACACACGCTGGGAGACACAACTCATTTCTTTTCCTCTTTTCATCTTCCACTCATAAACAAACACTTTCGGTTAGTGACATACTATCTTTGCACTTTCTCTCTCTCTTTCCCTCTCTCACTCACACACACGCGCGCGCGCGCACGCACGTTGAGTGTGCATGTGTGTCTAGGCAGCGGCCCTCCCTCTCCTCTGCATGGCTGATATCACTGTGCAACCATCAGCGCTGTGCATTGTGGGAGTGTCTGTTGGGGCAGAGAGACGCGACAGGGGCTGAGGGATTCACACGCCTCTGAAAGACAGCCAGAGGGAGAGGAGGAGGGGGGGGGGCAGAGCGGAGGAGGGGAGGGAGAGGGAGAGAGATACGGAGGGGGCCGGTAACTGGAAATGAGAGATGGCATTTTAAAGAGGAAGCTGAATTTCACCTGCAATTACCGTAGCTCCGGGGCACACGGCTAGGTTAAGAGACATTTCATTCCAGAGCCACGGCGTATAGCTGCCGCACCGAGCCCTGAGAGGCGCATAAAGAAGGAGGGAGAGGGGGAAATAGAGCGCTGGAAAACTCTCCTCTGCCCAAGATGGCCCTCAGCAGATGCAGTGATGAAAGGGAGCAGGCAGCCAGGGATGGAAGCGGTGAGCGAAACCCAGCAGAGAACGCTGGCGAGGAGAAGGCGAGCGAAGAAAGAAAAGGAGAGGAGGACAGATTAAGAGACATGGGGGAAAGAAAAGGGGGTATCTCATTCAGCAGGCCCCAACTCGGCCATCTGCACACCAGACCAGACAGCTGAACTGGGCCTCAGAGAGAGCACACACACACACACACACACACACATACACACACTCAGACTCACACACACACACACATGCTGAACAAAGAGCAAATAAAATCCAATAAACACAGATACTCTCACTCCCACCGTTAAGTACAGGGAAAGCTGGCGGTGTTTAATGATTAATATAATTCTTAGTATTCCTTCTCCTCTTTCCATAAAACCTTGTTCTGTCTCTCTCTCTCTCTCTCTCTCTCTCTCTCTCTCTCTCTCTCTCTCTCTCTCTCTCTCTCTCTCCCTCCTTTTCTCTGTGTCTAACTCTCTCTACTCCAAATGGAGCTGTAATGGTTTCCCCCAGGCTCAACGTCCTGGCTAGTTTCACCAGGCACGCTGCTGTGTTTCATAGAAGAAGTGTGACTGCACAAATACAGTAATGAGGCCTCACTGGGGGCCAGCCCCCCCACCTCCTCCTCCTCCTGGCACCACTAATGGCACCTCTGGACTGCAGCTGTATCCAGGTTATAACCTGTCCTGGCCCCCGAGAAACACAGAGCCCAATGGGGACAAACTATTTGCAGCCACAGGCACACGTTGTGTAGTGGGAAAGCAAGGGCCCAGAGTGGACTGAGTGTTTTGGTGTGTGTGTGTGTGTGTGTGTGTGTGTGTGTGTGTGTGTGTGGGCGTTTGAAGTCAGAGGAGGAGGAAAGAAAGGGGGCTAAGGGTGAGGCAGGAAGCTGTGGAGGATGTCAAGAGACAAGAGGGCCTTGGTGGAGACACAGAGCGAGGGATAAAGACAGTTAAGGAGATGTGGGTTGGCTATAAAAGCAGCAGATAGACCCAATAAACCTGCAGGCTGTAGGAGGGCAACAGCTGGCGCTGGGTGTGAGTGGTGAAAGAGTGAGAAAGAGAGAGAGAGGGAGAGAGAGAGAGAGAGAGAGAGAAAAGAGAGAGAAAAGAGAGAGAGAGAGAGGGGGGTTGTGTGTGTGTGTGTGTGGTCTGCTTAATTATCTCTTGATAAGTAACCCCTACAACAGTTACAAGTACAAACAAGTACAGAAAATAACAACAGCTTGCTGGTATTAATCCCTCTGATCGCAACTAATTATCAATCTCAATTATTTTGGTAGAGCCTTAAAAATAAAAACAAATCCAAAGATCCGTGTGAATGCGGAGCACTCGGCACTTTTGCTAAGTCAAAACTGGAAAAGAAGCGACGAATGCAAAAAGTGCGACCTCGTCCAAGTGGGTTTACACCCGGCGGCTCTCATTTGTAAAGCAGGCGTTAGAATGGGTCCAAATGTGGGTGCCAAAGTCACACCGTGTAAGCGACACGCCGCACTGTGAGATGAGCTTAAACAAGGTCTGACCGGGTAGGAGCTGTGGTCACAAAGTCACTTGCGTTTTAATTGATAAAGTTTGCGGGCTTGTGTGGGAAAAAAGTGCCTTGAATCTAGCAATAAACGAGGCCTTAGGGTGTAAAACGGCTTGTATGCATTAACTGTTTTGTATATTTTTGTATCGTTTAGGACTTTAAACTAACCAAAGGAAAGCATGATCGCGTACAAGCAGGTATCGTTTATTGCAGGCAGTCTATGGCTTTTTCAGAGTGATTTTTTGCAGCCACTCTTACTCTTGATAAATGAGCACTGATCACGGCACCTACAAGTATATTCTGTCGGCGGGAACATGATTGCTGGGGAAGCGTTGAGGAAGGCAGAGTCTCAGGGCATCTCTCGTTTTGCGGCTAATAACGAAATTGGCTTTATAGCAGCAGTCCGTGGGGCTCGGGTTGCATTCCTGTTTCTGTCCAGGCTAAAAGGTTTGTGATGTATGGGGTTTGAAGGTTCCACTCCTAATGTTTCATGAATTACTGGCATGCAATTATGTTGCATTATGACACCTAAAACTCAGCAATGTGTGTCCAACATCTCCCCCTCCACTACAACAAACACATTAGCACACACACGCACACACACGCACACACGCACGCACACACGCGGACCGCTCCCATTGTTGCCCCCTTCTCTGGGAAAGCTCACAGCTTGGGTTCTTTCGCTGCTGTTTTGTCTGGCCCCTCCATTCAAAATGGCCCCCCCTCATGACCACGCACATTATCGTCCGGGCCAGGCAGCCCCCCGAGTGGACTGAGGCTCCCCGGGTGCGAGCAGTGATTCATGGCACAAGGGTCTGTTGTAAAAAAAAAAAGAGCAGCCTCGCCCCACGCCGCAGCCCTTCACAGGGACAAGGAGGAGCGGAGGCTGTTTGGCAACGGGGGCGAATCAAAAGTCTGAACCCTGTTAGGAGACCCAGGGAGGCAGAGGGGGAACGGTCAGTGTTTCCTCCCAATGTGTGTGTGTGTGTGCGTGTGTGTGTGTGTGTGAGAGAGAGGAGAGAGGAGAAAGAGTGAAAGAGACATGGCTGGGTAAGCCCAGACTAATGCTCCAGTGTTGAATCTGCTCCCTATCCCGGGGACAATCTCCGCAGCAGCTTTTTAACAATCTTAGCTCCGAGGCAAGTACAAAGTACTAAAATGTTTAGGCGTTATCTCTAACACTTCCCCCCCCAATCTAACAGAGCAGCCGGTTTAAAGGGCACCGGGAAGAAGACACTGCGAGAAACAAAGAGGGGCTCATGAATAAGAGCTGAAAAATGATAGTAGTTGAAAACCCCTATTCAGGTTTTTGTGACAGGCAGCGAGACGCACACACAAATTCTCTCCCCTCGGGCTACAAGGTGTAATTTCCCCCTCCGCTGTCATGAGAGCCATGTAAAAAATCATCTGCGGCTCCCAGCAATTGCTGATGTACTCCATCTATCTATCTATCTATCTATCTATCTATCTATCTATCTATCTATCTATCTATCTATCTATCTATCTATCTATCTATCTATCTATCTATCTATCTATCTATCTATCTATCTATCTATCTATCTTAGCATCCAAACATCTTCGTATTTATATATATCCGTTTAGTCTTGCAGATGAGGATGCTCAGAATAGAAACACTGGCATGCTTCTGCACTGTAACACACGGTGGGATGCGGATGGAAATGCTGGCCCCACAGGACACACACACACACACACACACACACATAAAGAGTGGACTGCTG
Organism: Karalla daura; assembly: GCA_029224185.1. Lineage (NCBI taxonomy): Eukaryota > Metazoa > Chordata > Actinopteri > Chaetodontiformes > Leiognathidae > Karalla > Karalla daura. Next base: position 8,048,338 of record CM055190.1, read on the forward strand.
TGGGGCTGACGCAAGACTATCTCTGTCTCACGTGTCTCTCCCCTACGGCCGCCCGCTGCTCCTGACCTTCGAGATGTTTTTCTCTCTCCTTCCCTCTCTCTCTCCCTTTATTCCTCTCTATTTCACACTCGTACAACACACACACACACACACATACCCCCTCCCTTCCTCCCTCCCTCTCACACACACACACACACACACACACACACACAGGCACATCTTTTCTCCCCATCCACTCAGTATTTTGTCATTAAAAAGCGTTGCATTTCAAGCTCGGATCAAGCAGATGGAGCTGCGTAAGCAGTGCTGCACCTTGGCTCCAGTACAGATAGTCCACACATGCATTATTACAGCCCTCGACACTAAAATGCACACGCGCACATACACACTTACACACAAACACACACACACACACACACGTGAATGAGCTTCCTGGAACCGGAGAGCCAGCCCGGTTGTGGATGGCTGCTTCATGTGGGTACTGTGTTGCCGGCTGGCCTATCTCGTGTCGTTGAATACCTGAAGACATGCTCTACAAAACAAGAATGCCAAACAGCAGGACGGATGTGCCGTCCTCTGAGCCGAGGGGAGCGTCCTCGCGGCCCGGCCTCCTCCTCAGAATCGGCGCTAATGACGCCGTGTTTCTATCAGTCCTTTCTGGATGCGTGCGGATCGAGCTCCGGCGGAGGATCACACAGGGTTCAACGGGTTCATCAACACGCACAACACACGCCCACGCTCAAACACACACACACACAAATGCAATATAATTATATTTATGTGTCATTTCTTGCTCTTTCTTTTATTTCCTCTGACTCTCAACATTTGCATGCTCCTCTGGGAGTGTGAGTTTGAGCAGCTCTTTCCCTTTTTCCTCCTCTTGTCTTCCAAGCAACAAATGTCAGCTAATTACACCATAGCTGTTTTGGACGGGCTCCATCTTTCCCTCCGCTCTGCTGTGCTCTGCTGTGCTTGCTCTCTGTGGGACTGCAGGAACAAGTCAGCCAGGCAGCCAAGACACCAGTGGTGCTGGTGGTGCTGGTGGTGGTGGAGGGGGGGGGGGGGGGGGGGGGGGGGGGGGCTGCCGCCCTACCACCAAAGAAACTGATTCCCCTCACTCATCTACACTTATCATAAATGATAGGAGCGAGCAGTGAGGGAACCAGGTGTGCTGAGGAGACAGACAGACACCCGGAACAGGTATTTCCCTGCTCTCTGCATCGCTTGTGAAAGATCCCGTTTCATCTGGTGACACACGCTCACACGCAGGCACAAGGCCGTGGAGCCGTGGAGCCGGAGAGGGAGAGAAAAGTGCAAGTCATTGTCTGTCTGTGTGTGTGTGTGTGTGGAACAACAAACTGCCACCTTGGTGAGTGAGTGCGTGTACGTGTGAGTGTGTGCGTGCGTGCGTGTGTGTGAAGTGAAGCCTTGAGGACGCGGCCGCGCCCCTGAGCGCAGCCAGCTCTCACATGGAGAGTGTAAAAAAGAAAATGAGAGGAGGAGGAGGAGGAGAGAGAGAGGACAGGACGAGACGGACGAGACGGATTAAAGCAGGGCACGGCTACGCACACCAGCGACTAGACCTGCCCCGAGCCTCCGAGAAGCACCGTGGGGCACGCTCAACAACCATTTACATTCAGCGTGGGCTGCCAGAAGATAGCAAACTCAAAGGATGTTTATTAGGCGCGTACGTTTCAGACAAATATTCTGATTAGAATGGAAGAAATCTAATTAATTGCTTGATTCGCTGAATGAACCCCCGAATTTGTAATGTAATCATAACAACTGCTTTTCAAGGGGGCTCTTGTTAAATTTAATTGGGGGGAGAGGAGAGGGAAAAAAAAAAAAACAGCAAAAAAAAAAAAACATCCTCTTTCACCGAATGAATGGGAATCAAATTAGGCCTGAAACCGGAGGAGTCTGCAAGTTTGTTCTGCCGTAAAAAAAAAAAAAGCAGAAGTGGGTGATGTTTTAAAAAGTCATGCATGGAGCGCTCGGGCACACAGGGCGACACGTGACGCGTACTCACTGTTAGAGATGTCTTCAGCTCTTTGACATAACTGCTGTAACACCTGGAGACAAAGCAGAAACAGGAGATCGCTGTGGTTAAGGCCGAGAAATGCAATCACGTCGAGATAACGCGCTTCTTCGGCGTGCTTTGATTCAGACGATAATAAAAAGTGGTGGGGTTTTTTTTTTTTACTGAAACATTCCCTTTATCCCGAACCAGGAGGAGGAGGAGGAGGAGGGGGGAGGGGAGGTGAGGGAGCCTCGAAAAAGTACCTGGCTATGAGAGTTACAGTAACGCTGCATCAAACAGAAAGCACTGTGTGACGTCTGAACACACAGCTGCGGCCGCGCATACGCACGCTCGCACACAAAACGCCTCTTTCTCCCCGAGCCCTTTCTCGCAAAACCTGTTTGGTTCGAAATGGATCTCGACACCGGAGCTTTCGACTGCGTGGATGTTTTCCCCCCAAACACAAGACGGCTCTTGCAGAGAGAACCAAGCCTTGCCGGCGTTCTCACGCCCATCTCTCGGGGCATTGTCTGCCCGAGGGCCGTCCGCGCGCCCAGCGCCGCCCGCCCGGGCCCAACCTGCGAGGCTCACCCAGACAGGAGCGCCGCCCGGCCCCCACGGCTCCTCGCCACGGTGCCGAGGAGGCGCAGGGCTCCCTCCACGTACGGCCCGGCTCCTTGGAGAGCGAACGGGGAGGGCTGGGGAGGCGCGCCAGCAGTGTTGGAGCGTGCGTGGGTAGCTATCTAACAAGGTTCTGCTGACAGTAAACACATCCGTCTGGTCAACGGCAACAGAATCGAGCGCGCCGTCAGCCTGGGACGACGCGATCCGGGCTCCTGCAGCTCCTGCCTCGCGTGGTTCGGGGGCCGAAATCGTGCCCGGGGTGACTGACGCGCACAGGCCGAACCGGGGAATTTACCAGAGGGATGTGAAACAGGATGCACAGGTGGCGCTGCTTTTGAAGGACGTCTCGTGTCTGGGTGATGGATTTATGCACTTGTAGTGCTTGATTGGTGTGAATAATGTATAACTGACCAAAAAAACCCCAAAACATAGGGTTCACGGTTATTTACTGTTCCTTTTCGGGCACAAAGTATGTTTCTACGCTCTACAAGTTTGACTTTGGTTTGCCTTTGACAACTTTTGTTGTCAATCGTTCTTTTTTTTATGTTCAAAACAAGCATCATACAATTATTCATTTATTCAAATGCCTGTATTTTCGGTTTGTAGAGACTATTCTATACAAACAGTCGACTCCATATTCTGTTTATATAGAGTTTATGTAGAGTACGCAGTGATTCATCTTTGCCAACTACCATTATGGCTTGGTCTGTTAATGTGATGTCCCCTTGTCATGTTGTATTTACGTTTGCGACAAATAATCTTTGATTTGATTTGGTTAATTCCAGTGGCTAGAGGCGTTGCCTGACAACAAACAGGTCCCCTGTTCAACGCGTGGTCAAACCCAGGGCCTCTCTGCGTGGGAAGGCCATGCAAGTGAACAATCAGTTGGAGCGCCAACATACGTGAACTGGTTCAAAGATACATTTTTCTTTAATATCTGGTGTGAACATCAGCGTCAGTGAGGACATTCAACAGGCCACGCTGATAGAAATGATCAGCGCTCTCGGTCGTTGTTGAAATGTAAGTACCAGGAGACAATACTTGTGTGTTTGCTGAAGTGAACTCATCGTAACTTTGCGTGTTTGGAGTGTGGGAGCCATGTAGCGGACCCCCCCCCACCACCACCACCACCAGACTATCGGGGTGAGATAATGGATGGATGGAAGTCTGTGAACACCACTTGTTGGACTGCCGGCGCTGGTGAAAAGGAGCGAGCGGAGATAATGCGGCTTGGCGAGACTGAAGTGATTGTGAGAGCGGGGGAATGCCCTCCACTCGTGTCGAAGTCGGTGGAAACATAATGCGGCGCACATCCGCCGCTACAACTCAATCTCCCGGCGAACAGAAATCACCTTGACTGGCAGCGTTGATAATAGTCGCACTCATCGAACTGAAATGGTTCCCTTCATTATCTGCACTCTGAACGCAGGCGGACAAACACACACGGGCTGCGCACGCTCGCAGCCGCGCACACACACAAATACTTTGATAAGTCATCGCAGTGATAATGATAACAGAGAGCCAGGTAGGCTGAATTCATCTTCAGCTTTTTCATAAAGGCCTATTAGCGGATGATTAAAGGATCTCTGCACATAGGGCCCGAGCACAGAAAATGATTTGCCAGCCACGAGGCAGGTGAATTACGCTGGATAAGAGAGCCAGTGCTGTCTGCCATCATTTGCCTGACTGAGAATCAGCCTGTTAGTCTATTAACCTCATTTCGCTGGGAGATCTCGCTAGTTTTACATCAATGGCAGACGGATAAAATATCACAAAAATATCACTTTCTTCCATCTTCAGCTGCACAGTCCTCGCAAATCATCGAGCCAGGATGTGATACCGGGACTTAAAATGACAATTATTTTCCTTAATGAATAATAATAATGCAGATTCTGTTCTTTTCCCATATTAAACACCGGAGTATAAGCCATTAAAACCATTTGACCGCCACGAATGACATCAAATTTGCTTCCTTTGTCCAGCTGAAAATCACGAAAGATCACAAATGAAACAATGCAAAGGTTTTGGTTGGAAGATAACTGCAACTAATAATCAATTATCACAATCTCTACCTCAGTAATTGATCAAATATTGAGCCAAATCAACCGAAACACTATAGACTTGCAAACTTATTTATAAGAATATTAACCATCACATAAAAAAAAGAATGATTTCACAGGCAAAAAGATTTAGCCCGGCATGACTTTCATGTGAGAGAATCCATGTTATCATGCTGTTTGTTAAAGCTTATAACAAAGTGATACAACAAATTACTGCTCGGGAACTTCAAACAAATCCAAATGTCACTTTTATAATCATCGCTGTTACGTTCAGAGCTCAGTAATTTACATCTCATTAACTTGAGAGGCAGGAGAAACAAAAACAGGGACTTTCTGCAGAGTTATAATCACCTGCTTTTAGTCTCCACGGACAGACGAGTGTCAAGACGAGACAAGAGAGACCGGGACGGAGAGAGAGAAAGGACAGACCGGAGGAGATGAAAACAGAGAGACATTAAAGGAGAACACAAAGGAAGGAGAGGAGGGACAGACGGAGAGAGAGAGAGAGAGAGAGAAATAAAGGCCACCATGTTTCACACGCGTCTCCTTTCCTAAAAGCTCTGTTAACAAACAGGTGTTGTCTGAAGACACACATATCTAGATTGGTCTAAAATCCCTCAGGTTTTAATATTTGATGCCCTGTTAGAGCAGCGACACTGCTGAGGTGTTTGTCTCTGTTGTCTCGGCTGATCTCCGCCACACACCAGGCCCTGTGGGAGTGAGCGAGCGAGCGAGAGAGGGAGGGAGAGAGGGAGAGGGAGAGGGAGAGGGAGAGGGAGAGGGAGAGGGAGAGGGAGAGGGAGAGACTTGGCCGCAGACATTTTCCTGAAGCCCCCAGAACAAAACAGGCAAGTCTTGACAGTCTGTCCGCCACTGAGTCGTCACACAATCAGTTGCAGGAAACCAATCCCTAAATAGCAGTGATTCATCTCTTCATCACACACAATACCAGTACACAGTGCACAAAGAAGCTCTCTCTCTCCCCCCCCTCCTCTCTCTGTGTGTCTTACCCTATCTGTCTCACCCCCCCCCCCTCAACCCCTCCACCCCCCCCCCTCGGTGTGGTCTCTCATGCTGCTTAAAAATAAGTGCTTCTCCCAGCTTTCTTTGCACTGTGATTTACTGGCAGTGTTTAACTGCAGGGCAGCATCTTTTATTGTTACATGATCTGGGGCTGAAAGCTGACAAAATGGAATCTGTCTGTGTGTGTGTGTGTGTGTGAGAGAGAGAGAGAGAAGGGGAGAGAGAGAGAGAGAGTGTGTGTCTGTGTGAGTACCTTTGTATGTCACTGCGTGTATGTTGAGGGCAAAGTAAAGGAGCGGGTGGATGGAATAAAAAAAAAAAGAGAGACTTGTGTGAGAAGCGGTTGTCTGAGTGCAATTCAAATCCTCCCTGCCTCCCGGTGCTGTGTGTGTGAACACACCAAATGTCTGTCTGTGTGTGTGTGTGTGTGTGTTTGTCATTCCACTAAATGGTTTCTTCCTTGACTTGATGGAGCAAGTGCCATCTCAAGGGAACGGGTTACACACACACATACACACACACACAGTAACACACACAAAGTAAAGCGCTTTGAGACAGGCAAAGAGCTCTGAACATTAGCGCAATCCATTTTTAAGGGCTAGAATATATATATATGAGAAAAAACCAGGCTTGGAGTTGTGCGTGTGCTTGCTCTCATGGTGTGTGTGTACATGTTTTCGTGTCGCCATGATAACTCTGGGAGCCCGTTGCTGCATTGGCCAACCCACTTCCCTTTCTTTGCTCTGCTCTGCTTTGCGGCATCAGCCGGCCAACGTGACATGGCCGGGGACTGTCCACAGTTGCGATACCCATCCATCCATTATCTTAGCGCTTTGTGCCTCAACGGTGTCACAGCTGGAGCCTATCTCCAGCACACACACTCACACACACACCATCCATTCCCCCACTCACACCTAGAGGCAATTCAGAATCTCCACATCAGCCTCGACATGCATGTTTGTCAACTGTGAGAAGAGAAAGAAGAGCGAGAGAAACCCGCGTGGAAACAAGGGGCCGGCTCCGCACAGAGCTGGTCCGGGGTATGAACAGATCGTCATCGTCGGGGGGGTGAGAAGGCGAGCGGCGCACAACAGGTCCACTGTATCGTCGCAGCCCCGATGATCCATCAAGATGACGTGTGAAGGTCAGAGCAGCCGTGACCAACACAGCTGTCACATCTCCTCCCAGCAGCACCCTTCCCTCTGGGCGAGCTGGCCTTCCACAGCGCTCCAGACAACTGGGGCGCCCCCGCAGGACGCGGCCGCTACCTGCACGCTGGGCCAGTCGGTTCAGGAGAGAGTGGATCGGGGCCGCCTCAAGTCCACCGCCACGCCAAACATCACTGGGAGATGCTTCCCTCCATGGTGCATTGGCGGGTAGCACTGTCGCCCCCAGGCGAGAAGGTCCCCGGTTCAAATGGTGGATTGACCGGGGGGGTTTTCTGTCTTCTCAGAGTCTAAAACCATGCTTAGCTGCATCTCTTTGGAGACTCCAGGTGTGAGTCTGACAGTGAGGGAGTGTGTGACCTGACCAGAGGGTATTCCCTGCCTCTGACCCCTGCGATAATGGTCAGATAATGGATGGTGTTCGTCCAGCATAAGATGATATGAATATAAAAGCAAGGTAGGTGAATAAGTTCACACTTCCTTCCTGCTCCTTTTTGGGCATAAATAAAGTATTCATGCTCCGGAGAGGAAGAAGAATCGCCAGGGTTTGCAGCTCTCTGGATATGATGGCAAGGTCCAAAGAAACCTCCGGAGATGTGGTTCACTGTTGATCATATTTTATCTTGTTTTATATTTCACTAGGGACGTGGCGAGGAGGCCAGACAGAGCTGTTTTGGCGGTGCAACTGTGACCAGCTCTCAGAAAAACAACACGTTGACGTCTATTATTACCACTGGCTTTCAGAATTGAATCCAACACCTGATATGGCCACGCTGTCTAAAAGACTACCAGCTCGGCTGGATGAAAAAAGAGGGAAAAGGCTTCAGCGGAGCTGTGTGGAGCGCAGATGTGACTCCACTTTGATTTCAATGCCTCTGTGTGCGTGTGTGTGTGTGTGTGTGTGTGTGTGTGTGTGTGTGTGTGTGTGTGTGTAGCTTCTATTAAATGGATCTGCTGTCTCCTTGATCAAGGGAGTCAATAAAGGGCCGGTCCTGTCAAACCCTCAGGGCTGAGTGTGTATGCACATATGTGTCTGTGTCTATGTGTGTGTGTGTGTATGTGGCGTGTGTGTGTGTGTGTGTGTGTATGTGTGGCGAGTGTGTGTGTGTGTGTGTGTGTGTGTGTGTGTGTGTATGGACAGAATTTGAAGTACTCTGACAGGTGAGTGATTGAGTGCTTTCATTTCCCTCCAGCGACGAGACACGCACACGCAAACACATACATAGTACACACACACACACACACACACACATACGGTGGAGGATGGAGAGATCAAGAGAGAGAGAGAGAGAGCTGTTGTTTCCTAAAGGATGCTGCTCCTGCCTGCATTCTTAAATTAGCTCTAAATGTTTGGATTACACACGGGAGCTCTCGCAGAGGATTTAGACGCCATAGCCCAGAGTGCAGGGTGTGTGTGGTGTGTGTGTGTTTCCATCCACATCCAGGCACGCACACACACACACACACACACACACACACACAGGGCACACAGTGTGTCAGTCACACTGACACAAGTTGCGTGGCAATAATGCGCAAAAGTAACGCGGTATCTCATTCATCAGGGTTTTTAAGAGCGTGGTGTGGGCCGCTGCTGGCAGCAGAGAGGGGGGAGGATAAGATATGCGAGCAGACGTAGAGAAAGGAGGAGAAAAAAGAGAACGAGAGAGAGAGACAGAGAGAGGGGGAATGAGGGGAGGTCAGCGCCCCCAGTCTCAGATAAAGGCCCCTCTCCCTCCCTTTCTGCTTCAGCTTTTCCAAGCCCCTGCCAGGATCGAGAGGCGTCTCACGTTACAGCTGTCTCTCAGTGTCATCGTTCAGAAAGAGGGAGAGAGAGAGAGAGAGAGAGAGAGAGAGAGAGAGAGAGAGAGACAGATGGACGGACGGACGGACGGGGAGAGGGGGAGAAGAGCAGGACAATGCCACAGAGTGAGCAGCAAAGCGGCGGCGCACTGTCTTCTTGTTTTCAATAAGTGATGCTAACACCGTCTCCGTACAATGGGGAAGCGTTCTGAAATCACTTAAATGTGCTTTGACCTTTTCAAGACAAATTATTTGGAAATGTAGCGTGAAGGCGGCAAAAAAGTCAGATCATTTCCTCTACACCACCTGGGAGCATGCTGAGCTCCGCCGCCCCGGCTATTTCCTAAACAGGGGCACGAAGAGAGGAGGAAATTCACTTTCCCGAACCTTGTTTTGCGCGAGCAGAGGGAGAGAAACATGCTATAGGGCTTGCGCGGATTAGTTGAGTCACGGCTCTGCACATGAGCGTCCATTTTTAACCTTAAAATGCTAAAAACAGCAGCTTGTCCCAAGTCCAGTCCTGACTAATCCACTGGCTGCTAGCATTCCAGGCCGGGCCACTAACAAGGTAAAGCCATATAGGTCAGCACGGAGCGAACGCTTGTTTCCTTTCTCGTAGCTACACAGTCAAACTGAGCCAAGGAACTCTGGGTAAGAACATGAACATGAACGAGCGGGTGCTGCACTTGCAGATTTTTACATAAACAAATACACGTATCGCCATCGCACGGCTCAAAACTGCTTTCCTGTTTGTTTGTCAGTTTGTTTGTTTTTTCCTTCCTTCTCCTCTCCTCTATCCTTGTCATTCCTCACAAGGAGTTAAATATTTAAAATTCTGGCTCAGGCTTTGCCAGCGCAGCTAAAATAAAAAGCCTTTGTGGCAGCAGTGACCAGATTTTAAATGCTGAAGAAGATCAATAAATGGGGGGCTGTCGAGGCGCAATCTCATGCATTTGTGTGAGTGTGTGTGTGAGTGTGTGTGTGTCTGTGTGTGTCCCTGTGCGTAAATGCCTGTGTTCTGACAGCAGATGCGTGTGTGCGTGTGCATCTTAACACCCACCCCGGCTCCCCTGCTATTCTATAGTATCATCAAGAACCCCGCTGACCCAGGAGGCACACCAATACAGAAACCAATATCATTCCCATTCCCACATCCCCAAAGCGTCTTCCCAGAGCAGATCCTGGGGAAAAAGAGCAAATACGAGGCCGGCGCTGCTACACATTGAGAATATTTAACTAAATAGCAGACAGGTTTTTTTTTTTACTGCCATTTCCTATCGTTGCGTTACCGCTGCAACAAATCAAGAGACAGGTGGGGAAGAGGAATGATGAGAGATGTCGTGTTTGGGGGGGTGGTAAGCCTTAACGTCATGTTTAGACCCTGTCTCCATTCAAAGAGAGAAAAGCCTGCCATGTTCCTCTAATGCCGTACGGAGACGCATTCACCCCCCTTTCTGTCTCTTAACCACATGAATATGTGAAGGAGGCAAATTACCGGGACGTGTTCGTACACCCGTTTGTGATTTCCATTTCACCTCTTCATAATGTACAAAACAAAAACAGCCCTACAGTGGAAAAAGAATCATCAGGACCTTTTGAGACTTCATTAAAAAGGGAGCTAGCCTGGACTTTCCAAACAAGACATCTCTTCGGAGTGGAGGGGTGGGGGAGAAAAAAATCAACCTTTTCACCTTGCTTGTGGAAAAAAAAACAGGCATCCCGACGAGACGAAGCATGCACAAACAACCTTGACTTTCATCAAGGAAATTCTCACATTGAATGATAAATAGAGACCCAGGGGACGCGCGGCAAAGAAGCGGCTTATCGCCTTTCCCTCCCAAATTTGGCTGCTCTGTCTTCTGTCTCCTGAAAGTCAACACTGGGGTGACCCACTTGCTTATTGTTTGGTAATTAATCCACCATGTGTAATCCAGGCAGAAATGTAGGGACACCTAAAATGGCTGTTAAGTCTTAATTAGAGAGACATATGTGCCCACATCTCGCTGGCTCCGGTTTCCAAATGTAGACAGAATATTTGCCACCGAGCGTGTAATCATTTGTGTATCCCCGCTACTAAGAGGACGTCCAAGCTTGCGCCGTGCTACCAAAATAGCGAGGTGGCCTAAGGTGAGGCAAGATCATCTGAGCGCTAACCAACTGAGAGAACATTAACCTGCGCCTCCGTGTAAACACGTATCAATAAGCCTGTTGTAACACGCGCAGCACCCAGCACTGCCATAAATTGTCTAAATCAAACACGGCCTCTATTAGGCCTCGCAGTATTAGCGGCTGATTCAGAAAACATCTGTTTAAAGCTCCTTTCTGCGTCAGCTCATTCGTCAGTATTGTTGTTTCTGTCATCGGTGCACATTCGCATGTAAATGTTTGACCGGCAGGGGAGGAGATGAGGAAATGTGATCAGGACTTTGTCTAACATTAGTTCTTGACTCACTTTGGTTAACACAGAGCAGACCGCCACTTCCTCTCTCCAAAGCTTCACAGCTCTGTGTCAGCGCTAGCATGCAGAGATTTGACAGGCCTCACAGATGGTCGCCATTATTATTATTATCAATAGATTGCTTGTAGGGTCAAATATATCTCTGTCTGAGTTTAAAAGCACTGACTTCAGTGCTACAAAGTATTTGGAGGCATGCGCAATCTTTTCTGCTGTTTGACACATATTTCAACACATCTTGAAGAGTATCTTTGCTCTTTTTTTCCTATCATTATTGACTTTACCTTCAGTCCTTTACATATAATGAAAATGGGAAATAATGCTCAGGTTAGTGTGACTTCACCATATGAGAAGCATTTCTTGATATTTTGCTTCTCTTTCTGCCATAGCCCTGAACAGCCAAACCATATACTGCGTCCAAAGTCACCAATATAGTGGAATGTATGGTGAGTACACTATCTTAAAATGGTAGTTAGCCTAATCACTCCCTATACCGTGGTCACATGCTATCCCACAATGCATTGCGACTGACACTGGTCATGAACCAAGCTATATATATGTATATATAGCAGTATTGCGGTTGGGCAGGAGAGTAAATGGCAAGCATGTTACAGTATTTATTAGTGTGGGAAAATCTGCTCCACATAACATGGACTCATCACAAAAGTGATGCACATATGTGTTTATATTGAAAACGCACCAGCTGGCGTTGATTTGGCACGTTGTATTTATGCAACAGTAATGACATAATAATTACCAACGTGGTTGGTAGTGTCCAGAAGAGTGTTTTTCTTTTTACCAGTGACCTCACTGTAAAGTCCTGTTTGTACAACTCCCCAGAGAGAGAGAGCAGAGGGCAGTGAATGAATGGCCCAACACCTGTCCACCTAGATTCTCCTCCACACCTGGATCACAAACTCACTATTGGAGGCCATCGCATCCAACACACTGGACTTTCACGCACTGGCATATCTAACTGATGACTCATCATTTCATTATCGACTGTATCGAGACAAATATGCGTCTATAAATTCCGCTTTAATTAGGTTTACTTGTTCACTCCACAGGTACCCGATTGTTCATTCGTGCTCAGGTTTGAGACATAGCGCTGTCGCCTTAAGGTTTCTGCCATTAGCGTGGCAAAGGAAGAGCCTTTTTGAAAGAGACATTTTGGTAAAACATTTACTTCCTTATAACATTTTTAGCAGCAGGTGAACCCTCACATGTTGAGTGTCACACACTCGCCACATGTGAAACCGAGGGTTTAAAATGAGTTTTAAGTGTGCAGCTGGGTGAAAGTTTCTACCTAAAAAAAACATAAGGAAAAGTAGCATTTATAGCTGTTTCTACTAGTCCAGTTCATTGTTTACTAGGCACACCATATCTCACTGTTTATTATTGTCTTTGTGGCAGATACAAAACAGTTGTGTTACATAAACGCTGTTTCCTCTGCTAATGCTTCAACTGGTTGCAACATTTTCTGTTCCATCCTGCAGTTTTGTCTTTACTTGTGGCATGACCTGTTCCTGTACAATGACTGTTCATCTGTTCTGCTCCACGTTGCCTTTATCCAACTGGTGGTGACCACGAGGAACAGGAATAGAGGCATGGCAGCAAAGTGTACACTTAGGAACAAGTGAATCATCCTCATGAGTAATAGATTGGACGCCGTTCTGATATGGAAGAGACAAAATGACGCAGTAAATTATGGCGAGCATAATCAATGCATCGTGCACGCCTAATAAATCTCACTTCACTTCATTTTGAAAAAGAGTCTCTTCCACAAAAAAATAATAAAAAAATGGCCTCATATTCAATAGTAAAGGATTACAGCAAATACAGCCATGTGTGCACATGGGATTGTCTCCTCAAAAGCTGTCCAAGTTCTGTCAGATTCAGCACCCCCAGACACAGAGCTCGTGAACCTAATTTCACCTAATCAGCTTAGTCAATAGCAACCGTTTGCTGTGACTTTGGTAGGCATGCAAATAGGGCTTAACTATGTCTATCCTTAATTCCTGAATGTTCAAGTCAAGCGGAAGTCCTCCTTTATCTCTTCAAAAACAACAGTTCCAATTTGAGAGATGCAGACACAGAGAGGAGAATAAAACTCCAGCCGAGAGTTGATTTTCTTTTTTTCTTCTCCTTTTCCCTTGGCCTGGCGAGACAGGAGAGACATCTCTGATTTGAGTGTGCTTGAGGTAGCACAGTGTGCTTTCATTTCAAACCAACATGGCAAACAAACTCTGACAGATTTGTTCCCCTTTTTTCCACTTTTGCTCTCGCTCACTCTCTCTCAAATTATGGGTAAACACACTGCACAAATATATTAGTACTTCTTGTTAGTTTGTGTGTTCAGCTGCAGTCCTTACACACACACACACTCACACACAAACACACACATATATGTATATATTCTCAAACAAATCTGCACAAAATGACGCTCAACAATTGACAGCGGCTGAAAACTGAGAGACACTGTTCCGTCTCAATTCACTGATAGCACTAATGGCTTCTTAGCAGCTCCATGAAATCAAGCAGCTGTCATGTCGATGCATCAGCAGCGAGAGAGGAGGGAGAGAGAGCCATCCCCATAAGGACAGAGGCACCGCGCCTTCATGTTTGGCTAAACATCTGCTCCTCTGCACTCCAGCTTTGCAGCAATAAACGGGCAAACAAAAGAGGTGGGAGGTGAAATGATCAGATTTTCCATTTCAAAGCATTTGTTTTCTTTTCCCCTCCTCTTTTTTTTGCAAAAAAAAAAATAAAACACGCTTACAGGACACAATGGGGGAGGCAAAAGTTTTTACCAGCGAGGGACAGCACAAACACATGGGGCTTGAATAACACCTTTTGTAAGATGGATGACAGAGAATAAGGTCATCGTTGCTTTCTGCAGCACGTCCCCCCTCCTGTCTCAACTGTTGCAAAGCAGCATTACTGGCTCGGCCAGGAGTGATTCAAACTGCATCTGTGCGTGTGTGTGCCTGTGTGTGTAAACTGTCAATAGAGCAAATCTATCAATAATTCACTGGTTTAACTTTGTGTAAATACATATTCCACACATTAGCACCTCTGTAATCATTGTCATTTGGCACTGGTTACATTTCATTTTCATCTCTTAATGGGATCTGTGTTATTTAATATTCCTTCTCTAATTCCTTCCTGCCTCCGTTCATTCATTCATACGCAGTGGCAAAGATAAACACGCGACAGCATTATGCAAACTCAGAAATCACATTTGACAACACATTAGGTTAAAAAATAGCCGCAAATACTCTGATTTGACTGAGGTGTCCAAACCCCAGCATCCACCAGCACCTGTCTCAACCAAACACCCAAGGCATATACACACACACACGCCGCCACCCTGGCATTTAAGACGACGCCACTTTTGCGTTTGTTTGTTATTTTTTAACGCAAAGATCTCCTCCGCGCAAAACACACACGGACACAGCGCGTCCGCTCACTTCGCCTCGAATCGTCTCGTAAAACCTAATTATGAAAAAAAAATCGCAGACAGGACGCGACCCTCGCTCTCTCCGCGTTTTCCTCCAGCCTGCCTCCGCCGAACGTGCGTAAAACTTTTGCTAAAACTTGCGTAAAAAACGTGGGTCGGTTTCCTTTTAAAGTGGCCCCCGTGCGTCGAGTCGCTGGTGGAGGGAGGGGGGGGGGGGGCACGCGCTCGGAACAGAGAGAGAGAGAGAGAGGGACAGAGAGAGAGAGAGGAGGGGGGGGGTCGATTTAAAATAACCAAGATGGCGAGAGGCTTGTTGTTTTGGAAGGGGCAGAAAAAATGGAGGATATTGTAATATACACAAAGGGATAAATTTCGACAATTCGGCCGCTGGCTGCGCTCAGCCCGATGTCGGTGGAAGGAGGGACCGCAGCGGCGGCGGCAGCTCCCCCCCTCCTACCACCAGCACCTCCAGCGGCTACATGACGGCGAGGGGGGGAAAAAGCTCCCGAAAACTCCCGAGCAAGAAATGAATGTTACACGGCAAAGTTAATCCGAAGCGAGGGGGGATATTGGTTATATTTGTCGCTAATTGTTTTATATCGGGCGCAGAGCGAGAGATAAAAGGGTTGAGTGTTGTTCGAGGACGGGCAGCCAGGGCTGTCCAACCACTCGCTCCTCTTAACCCCCCTCCAGCACACAGCCGAACAGCCTCCGAAACAGCCACAAACTGCACGTCCGCGGAAAGCCCAAAAGCACACACGAGCACGAGCCGTTTCAAAAGTTGAATTTGTCCACGATAAGCCAAGTTTATCAAAGCTAAAAACATCTTCTCCCCTCGAGTGCGCGAGGGAGAGAGAGGAGAAGGGACACACAAAGACGATTCCCCACTATCAGGTCACCACTCCGGAGGAAGAAGAAGGGGAAGGAAAAAACACTCGGTTTTTATATTAAACAGAAAAAAAACTTTACGGATATGACCGAATGTAGCGCTACGGAAAACACAGCCGGCACGAATTACGGCGTGAGAGAAAACAAGAAACTATCTATAAAGCAGTTTTACACACGCTGGGAAAAGCGAACAAGAAAAAAGCGAAGAAGCGGAGCCAGATCTACGCAGCAGCTCCGTGTGATGAGGGTTAAAAAAAACAGCGACGGTGAAATAAAACACTTACCTTTCTTTAGTTTCGACACTTTACTTATTTCCAACGTGGGCTTTTAGTTCAACTAACACTTCGGCTCGGTCTTCTTGTCGCCTCTTTTTTCCTTGGTCGCTTTTTTTGTTATGAAAGAGGTCGGGGACGAGTGATAAAGAAGGGAATTGGGCAGTAATTGAGTCTCGGTGTGTGAGTGAGTGAGTGCGTGTGTGTGTGTGTGCGTGTATGTGTGTTAGTTACTAACAGCAGATTGAAGGAGACTCTTCTCAAGGTTTATTCAGCTCCACTTCAAGGAACCGACCTGACGTCAGCTCACTACTGCCACACAAAGAAAACTTATTATTTGTGCAGCGGCGCAGCCACAGCTCCGAGCCCGACACACACCGTTATTACTCTCAATGCGACGCTGTCATTAACGCACACACACGCACGCATACGCGCGCGCGCGCACTCACACACACACACACACATACACACAACTTTACGGACGCACACACAGCTATGGCCGCTAGTGTAAACAAATCGCACGGTAAACAAACAAGGATGCAGCAAGTCAATAACAACATCCAAGACGTGCACGCTTTAGTTTAACTTTCAATGCGACTTTAATCAGTTTTAATAAATAGAATGATGATTATTATGTTTGCATGTCAATATTATGTAATATAATACAATTGTTTGTAAATTCGGAAATTTTATGTAATACACAAGATTAAAGATGCAGACAACGATTCAGCCTTTACACTACGGTACTTTGATTTTTACAGATTTATTTTGTAAGGGGATGAAGGAATGCAGGTTGAGGATTTTTCTTTACTTTAGCGGGTTAAGTGATTATCACTTGTTTAAAATACCTGATAATGATTTTCACCTAGTTGGGAAATTTGATAAGTTGATCAATGATGTGGGAGAAAATGACATCTCAGATGATTTTTAGTTGAAATCAGTTTGATACAAATGTTATATTTTTACATTTATATTCATTCAGTGAGCGCAATCTATCTGTTTATCTTTCAACATATTAACCAATCTATCTATCTATTGGTCAGACTATTCTCAGATTGACAAGTCATACAACTTAATTAAGCACAGGACAACAGCAACAAATGATTTCTATCCATCTATCACCTATTTATCTCTATATATCAATCTGTCTATCTATCTATGTATCTATCCATCCATCCATAAGAGTTATTGTTTCAACAAGTAACGATCATGTGGGTGTGTGTCATTGTAAACTGATCAAGTGACAATCCCTTTAGAAGATGATACACGATCAAACAAATACAAATCGTCCTCACACAGGCTTTAAATTAGGAGGCATTTGGCAAACAAAACAGAAATGGGGCAGATCTTCCTCTTCGGGATGGGATCAATACATTGCCTGGCAAAGACAGCCATCTGTGCCTAATTGTATGCTTTACCTCCTCCTCTGAACACACAATAAGCAACAGGCTGAGCACAGGCCCTCTGACCCAGACTGGGTTTCCAGACGGGGGAAGATTATTTCATTCAACTGGAAAACAACAAGGGGGGATGGAGGGCTGGGTGGTGGTGGGGAGTTTTTTTTTTTTTTTTGCAGATGGAGTGGGCAACTGCTCTTATACGCCCCACCCTGATGAGGATGAGGATGGGTCACGGAGCTAGAGCCAACTGGTGTGCGTGCCACTCCACATGTCCCATCAGCCACTGGTTTGTATCCATTTTAACAGGTATTATGCTGGATTAACAAACTGTTCATTGCTAGTTTATAGACACCTCGTAAATCACGCACAAACAATGAACTCATTGTTAGCAGCCTGATGGAGTGTTGCTTTACAGGCACATTCATATTAATGCTTCATAAACATTATAAATGACCATAAATGCATCCTGTTCCCCTCTCTCTCCACCCCCTCCCCCCTCTCTCTGCAGTTATGTCACAGCATCCAAAGGTGTCACCCAAACATTTTCATTGCCAGAATTTCACAGATGTTACGCAGGATCCGCCCATTTACATGTATAAAAAGACAGGGGCAAAAAAAAAAGAAAAGGTGGGAGCCTGATAAAACATTCATGATCGGCCGACTTTTGTCGGATGGACACAGAACCCCTTATTCAGCTTGTGGCGTGCAGTTAAAGCCATTTTATAAGCTCGCTCTCCATGTTCGTTGCTCATCGATTTTCTTCTCTGCCCCTTTCCATTACCTGTTGGTTTTCAAACACACATACACACATACACACACACACACACACACACAATCTCCCTCTATCTGTCTCTGTAGCCAGTGGCACCCTGGTGTATTTCTCCATCTCCTCCACCTCTTGTCGCAGGAATGACAGGCCATGAGGAATGACAGTGGCTCTGTTTGTCATACAGTAGCAGCGAGAAGCAAGGATTTTTAATTGCATTGGAGAATCTTCATTAAAGAGAGCACATGGGGGCGGGAAATGGGGGGGAGAGAGAGAGAGAGAGCTGCATGGGGCGGCGTCGGGGGGCACTCTGAGTATCGTCATTAGGAGAAGCCACTAGCAGCTTAGAAGGGTGGGCCCTCTCTTTGCATGCACACTGAGAATGCCTGCCGTACCTCGGTCATTTGTAACATAATAAGTGCCAGCACAATGACTGCAATGCGAGAAAGCACACCACAGGGAAGAGAAGGGGGGAAGGGAGACAGCATGTCTGTCTAAAAGAGGGACTTTCTTTTTTTTTTTTTGTCTTGATTATAAAGTATAATGAGCCACTAAAGAAACAAGAAAAAAGATCTCTCCTGAGACTGATGGAAAACAAATTAATCTGGTAATTTGGATTTAATTATTATTTTTTTCTATTAGTCCACCATGCAAAGACAGGGACGGCCGTCAGAGGCGAGGAGCTGTGCTTGCATTTATTGATTTTTGCCCAGACACATTCGGGGAATACAGATTCATCTGCTCTCCTCCCAACACAATCCGCTATGTGGGATTCCATTAACACGAGAAGCTTCCAGCAACTCTGAGATGTTTAATTTGGAGACCATGAATGAGGCTTAAAATAGTGCTCACACACGCAAGAAAAGGGGGCCTAAGGATGTCTTTTTATGCAATTGAATTAGCCCACACTTATCATTGTGTCCTACATAATAACTATTAAATAAACACCCGATAAATTAAATAAAGACAATGTTGTGCTGTATAGACTGCTCAATTGTTTGTCTCTGCCTCAAACATCTTACACTGCTCAAACAGTCGAGTTTAATTTAATCTTTTGTTTTTGATAAATGTAAAAAAAATAATAATAATTACAAGAACACTGTTACCGGACTGTAATTATCCTTTCTTCCATGTAGTATCTACTCTTTGTAGCATCCTTTCAATACATCTGCAGCGGGGAACACAATGCCTTGTGAGATGTAATGATTTGCAAAGTCAATGATTTGAACTGCCTGTGTGATTAAAGCACAAGGGACCAATTTGCCGCTGCTATATGTAGGGTGTTGGTGTGCCTCAAGTAATGCTCATATTCTCTTGCTGACATGAAATACGGCAATTATGCCTGATGAACGCTGTCATGGATTGGTATCCTGCTGTCCGTAGCTAGAATAGGTTTGCAATAAATGTAATGGCGTCGAGTGAGAGATGCTCTGAGAGTCGAACAGAGCCTTAATGGTATATGGGAAGCCATTTTGACAGTGAAATATGCATTAATCCTTGACCTTTAACCCCAGGGACATCCACAGGAAACAGGATTGAGGATTTTCTTTTTCTTTTTCGCGACACAGAGGTTCGCAGCAGTCTTTAATGCCAGCCTCGTAAAAGCACTGTTCTTTCTGGTAAATGCGCGCAAAATTAAATAGATAAGAAGTGATTTGGAAAATTGATCAAATTATGCGTTCAGTGTGAGGTTGCCTATTAAACCGCGCCACAGCCCGAACGAGTGTGCACGAGCGGAGTGTTTACTGTGGTGGATGTAACCGAGCAGAACCCTCTGTTGCATGATGTAATACACAGAAGGGAGAAATCATCATAATAGCAGAGTAGTAGAGTGACTCATTCCTTGATGAGGTACATTCACACTGTCATTCAATGAGGACATGCAGGCTGCGTGCACATGTTGCAGTGTGTGACCGATCGCGAGAGAGAGAGAAGGAGAAGGAGAGAGAGAAGGAGAGAGAGATAGACAGAGAGAGAGAGAGAGAATTAGTATGTTCCTTTTCTGGGAATGAGGAGTCATTTGTGCCAGGAAAGTGGAGAAACAAGTCCCAGCCCTACAGTGATGCATCTCTGCATGAAGAATTAGATCACAAGCAAATGTCATCCCAACCTGAGCAAAGCCAAACGACCTTGAATCAAATAAAAACACATCTTTACTCACGTCACTGTGTTCTCACACACTTATACACACAGACACACACACACAGAGCAGCACACACACAAAATGTCAGCAGATTTTCCGTCTGCTAAATCTGCACCTAAGCGCAGGGGTTTATCAACCCAGTATTTTGCTGCGAGTCCGTCTGAATATCACCCTGGAGAGCCACGCTGTTAACTACAGTTACTTACTTATAATTTCATCAGTTTAGAGGAACAGCAGCATGAAATTGCCCTCACTCGTTTTCAGTCTAGAATCCAGGCAAAAGGAAGGAGGAGAACAAAAGCAAAAGAACAAAAGAAACTCATACAAACAGTCACTCATTATTTATATTTTCTAAATGTGCAATTTCACTTATCCTGCATTCCTAGCCAGATTCAACTGAGGGGAAATTACTTTCACTGTTGAATTTAAAGCTTTGGAGCGATATTTCCTCATACTTTACATATATTTAGCGTTAATGTCTGTCAACCGTGGCTGTTATATATGCATATAGTCTAGACTTTGATAGATATGTTAGGCTGTACTTGTTTTACTGGCATGACTGAGGTGCTGCTGTTTTCCTCTCTCCTCTCTGACCTTCCACAGAGACTAGAATGCCGTGCTAGTCATTACAAAAGTGTAAATGCAGCTGTCCGTGTTTGTTTTATTTTTCATTTTCTCCCAAAGTTTACATGCTCCATTATACATAAAAACACTCACATTACTTGAATAATGCATGGTCATTACCTGGAAAATAAGAAACATGATTGTAATTCCATTGAGAGCAGACTGCTTCTATTAAGTCACCCACGAGTGATTTGTAATGCAAAGGTAAGCTACCTTTTATGGGATTCCACTCAAATGCTAATCCACAGGAGGCTCACAGCTCATATTGACAGACATCATTGATGGCAAAACCAGTCATTTAACGGTGCTCAGTTTCTGCTGTCGGAAAGCTCTCTTGTTCTTTTTTTTTAAGCGGTGACTTTGACAAGTTTGATTTGGCAGCGAGTTCCAGGAAACATTTGGATCAAAGCTTGGAAAGGGAAAAATACTGGTGTTTACAATGCACTGCTCTGAAAGTGGAATTCGTAACTAATCTCAAATTAGCCATGCTTTGAGTTACATGAGCAGCATTTAGTGCGAGCAACCAACTTTTTTTAGGGCACACCAAACTCATCTGAGTGAGAATCTGGCACCTCTATAGAAGGAACATCGGCCTTGATAATACAACAACACCAGGCAGCTATAAAAAGGGAAGCATTTGATACGGATGCAAACATGAAAGACATATTCGCTGATATAAATAACGCATTTGGAGGTGCTGTATGTCTTAGCTAAGAAACTCTGGAAATTCAGAATCGAAAAGAGTCATAGTGAAACCGCCACCAGGGTTTTTTTTTTCTTTTTTCTTTTGAGCTGTGAAATGAATCAGGTTTCATGTTGATAAAATCAACGAGCTACCACAAAGAGAGAAACCTCTTAAATCTTTGAAGACATATTCCACATTAACCAAGCAAAACAAAAAAAGAGAGAGAGAGAGAAGCAGGAAATGCAGAGCACTGCAGGTGCTTTTGTGTGAGTAACGAGGTTTTGACAACACAAAAAAAAACATCATTAAATGAAATGGTCCATCTGAATGGCTACATTTGGAAAGTAGGAAAACAACTGCACCTTTCACTCTCTCTAAAGGGCTGTGTACACGCAGGCTTTGAAAACATGTCATTATAATGTACCGGTCTTATATTCAGAAAAAACCCAAATGATTATTTGTTACCTTAACGTGTCTTCCACGTCTAAAGGGCTGCAAAAGCTGCCTGAAATAGGCCACACATGAGGCGTACTCCAACACAAAGCACCTTTGTGCATCTCGAGGGTACGCCATCAATACGATTTTTCATATTTGTGAGAATCATTCAGACTGGTTACTACTCTGAGCCGATTCCTGTAGATATTAATCACGCTTCCTACATGTAAATAAAATAGGAGAGCAGAAAAAAAACAAATCCAAAGCAAATTTGATACGAATACATTGTATCAAAAATGCTACCTGAGGTCTAATTATAGACCTCAAAGTCTCATTTAAATAAGGAGGGGAAAAAAAATCTCCATGCATAGGATATGAGCTATTTTCAGATAGAGTGCGTCAAGGCCATCAAGAATCCATCTATTGAACAAGCTTTGATATTCATTCCAGAGGTGTGTTTGAACTGTGTATCAGCCCTGAGAGGTATTATAAAGCTCACGACAAAAGACTGCCTGCAGATATATATGTGCACACACGTACAGCTGGTCAGCATCCGTGTTCATTGTAATCAAAAAATGTGCTAAAGAAGGGAAAACGATTTGCACAGTGCAGTGGTGTTTTTATTGTTTGAAGAATCTGACTGCTGAACATGTTTTCACTTAACTCGATCGACCTGGAACAAAGACTAAATCTGAGGAATTGATTAATGAATTGTTTAAGATTACAATTAGCTTTAAAAAAAACTGTTTCATGAGTTCCTGTGATTGAGAGCTTTCTAAGAACTTTTACTTACGCACATTTCTATACTTCCAGCATCGTTGAAAATAGATTTATATTTTGAGAAATGTTACTCATACCCTCCTGACATTGTACTACACGTCTGTTCTCAATGAACAAATGTGATAACACAATTTTCCTCCAGACACTGATTATGTTTTCTGATTCTGATTAATGCAATCGGCAATGTAGCAAAATATTCGCGTTTTAATTCTAGATCGAACAGACTGTCTTGGCTCCACACATCCAGGCCTAAGTCTTTGAAAATACGGGAAGATATTTGAAGATTTGTCCCCAGACAATCTTTAATGCCTCAGTCTAGTAGGAGCTGTGAGCTGACATTATCCTTCAAGCCTGATTGCGGAATGTTTTAGAGTACTTCATCCAAGGAAATTGTGTTTAAAGATATAAAGTACATGGTGCCCAGTAGACAATGAAATCCCCCAACTTTCCCTCGGCTCACTGTCATACTTTGCAACTTTGAAAGAACTAAATTGGTGAGTCCTCTTTGGCTGGTCTGTGGGTAACCTGCGATGACAGACAGGTACCTCATGGTATTTGTAAGCCCCCTGTACCAAAAAACAAACACCGAGGCAGATCTGCAATGTGTCATCTGCAGCGACAAAGACCTCGGACAGCGTAGATCACATCTGTCAGTCACGTACTCGCACCTGCATGTGTGAAAGTTTCAGGATGACTGATGGCTGTTAAAGTGAGCCCCTGAAGCACAGCGGTGTCACGGAGAACATCATCACTTGGAAATGATTTGTTATTTAACATTTGTCTAATTTACACTGAAACAACTCTGTATGTGCCAATTTAGCCTTTGGGGACCATACTTAGCAGAATCTAAGCCAGAGCTCATTTTGAAAATTGTAATTGAGTGTATTTCAACTTGTGTGACTGTGTGTGTTCATTTAGTGATTAACAGTTTCAATTAATTACTTTTTTTCATTCATTACTCATTATCTTATTCACTTTGTGCCATAGCAGTGTTGTGGGGGTCTGTCGGAGCTTATCTCCGGCGCACACAGGGAGAGGACAGGAAATGTGGTGTGGACAGGTCTCCAGTCAACAGGGAAAACATACACATGCTTCACTCTCACACTCAGACCCAGGGGCAATTTTTGATTCAACCGAAACGTTTTTGGACTGCATGAGAAAACACATTGGGGGAATTTGCAAACACCACATAGAGAGCGGCCCTCTGTCCGACTGGGATTCGAACCAGACCTCGCAGTGAGGCAGCAGCCCTATCCGTGGAGTCACTGTGTCGCTAGGTGCTCATTTTAGAAAATTGAAAAATGAGTGCACTCCTGTACTTGCGTGACTGTGCGCGCCGGTCCTAATTTCATGATTATCAGTCTCTGTTAATTACTTTGATTGGCAAAATATTCAACAGACGTGCAGGCTGTGCAAGTGTGTGTGACTGAACAATAATAAACGTAGTGACGGAGATATGAAGTGTTTTGGTTTTTTTTGCATTAAATGCATGTGGAGTAGATTAAGCTCAAGGCTTATCTAAAATACAGAGAAATTCTAAAAATATTCAGCAAGGTTTTTAGAGCATTTTCCGATTGTCCAAATGCTGTGTTTTGTATGAGCGCAGACTTAGGTGGGCCTGCGGGGGTGCTCTGAAGACGGTTTTAGGAGCGATGAAAACAGGCCCTGTTTTAATTAATACTGGCAGGCCACTGTTCCTCCTGGCAGCGCACAGGCAGACGCTCCGGCCTGCCCTCAGTGACGCCTGGTCAAAAATAGGGCACGACACAGCACAGTAATGATCACAATGGTGACATCATCCCTGCCTTCAATGCGCTCTCCCCTCAGTGCTCCTCTGAACAAAGAGCAGCAGGCATGCAGGGAGGGAGGCAGATGTCACTTTGTGTCTGGGGAACATTAAGACCAACAAATGTTCTTTGAATCTTGGAAAAGCCTTTTAGTGGTCGTGTGGGGTAAATCACTGCCTTGCTGCGAGTCCCCTAATTGAAGAATGAGCCCCTTTGCGTCATGAATCAGACATATGATTGCTTCTTTTTTTTTTAATTCCACTTTTAAATAAAACATGTATATTGATTTATGTTTGCTCCTATGGAGAGAGAGGAATGTCCACCAGCAGCTCTCAAGCTTTTTTTTCAATGGTGCCCCTCAAACATGTGACCTAAAGTGTTAACACATGTGGCCTTGCTTTTTTTTGTTACCATTGTTACTGGCTGAGATGTGTGTTTGAAGCAGCTCACACACACTTTAAACTCAGCCCACTGTCAGCACATTAAGAGGACACAAATACCACTACGCGCTGTCTGTTTGTACTGAGCTGGCACTGTAAACACACAAGTGAGTCCTGAACAAGACAAATCTTTGGCCGCATTTAGCCCGAGGTCTGTTGTTTTACGCAATTTATGGTTTGAAAAAAATAAATCATCTAAAAGTTTCTGAAAGCAACAGATCACAGGAAATTCCCCCGGGACAACAACTTACAATATGTGCTTAGTAAGTTCACCCGGCTGCTGTGTCGCTGCTTCGGTTTCTATGAATCTTCTCTTTCACTCACGTTGGAACAAACTCAAGATCTAAGGCTGGACATTTCTCAGAAG
This sequence comes from Karalla daura, assembly GCA_029224185.1. Lineage (NCBI taxonomy): Eukaryota > Metazoa > Chordata > Actinopteri > Chaetodontiformes > Leiognathidae > Karalla > Karalla daura. Next base: position 8,073,533 of record CM055190.1, read on the forward strand.
GCGCAGGCTCTTGCTCCTCGCGCCCTTGAAGACACTGAGCTGGTATTGTAGTTCTCCTATAAACCGGCCTTTTGTGGTAATGGTGTGTCTCCACAAACAGAGCGAGGGAGGAAGGGAGACTGAGGGAGGGAGGGAGGGAGGGAGGAAGAGAGAGGGAGAGGAAACAGATTCTCAAGACCTGGACGAGCCGTGGGAAAAGAGGGGTCTTGCAGAGGAAAAGCAGAAATGTCTCAGGACATTCCTTTGTGATTACACAGTGCTGGACAACTCCAGACATTCTTGCTGTTATTCTGTGTCTCAGGGCTCGAGTTAAAGTCAATTTCATGAACAGAGTGTAAACATCAACGTCTCCATTTCCTCACAAGTTGTTGTGACGGTTGAATTTTGGGCTTTTAAAGTCCCCTTTGATTTGTATAAACAGCCCGAATCTGGGGGGCGAAACTTAACAACAGTTTGCACTAATTAGGCTTTTGATTTTGTACCTTTCTGCCCTGTGAGGCTGGGAGCGGTGTCAGCTCAGAGAAACAGGTATGTGTCTCATATCCGCCCCACGTACATAAAGATGATTCAAGTGAGAAGAGGGCGTTGTGTGCCTATCTCACGTTACAGGCCTGTGATCTTAGCTGAGAGAGTTAGAGCTGCCCGCAGTGGAAAAAAAAAAAAGAAGAGAGAGAGAGAGAGAAGAAAAAAAAGCTTGTTCCTCCCTTGTCACAGCGAGCATGAATGAGAAACAGCTCGGAGGAATGCTCCATTATCATCCTATCAGAGACGCTGGGGGGAGGAGGACAGCCTGTAGCTGGGCTCTCTTCACGTAGGATCCTGTGTGAGGGAGGGAGGGAGTGAGGAAGGTTGGGGGGGGCGGGGGACTGTGGCCCCGGCCCACAGACATTCTCCTCCCCAACCCAGCAGACCTTGCACTTCCTCGTTTGTCTAGGTCAGGCGTCCTTTTTGTCAGCAATTAATCTGCAGCACCGCCCTCCAGTATTTATCCTTTTCACTCTCTGTCTCCTTCACCTCTTGTCCTGTTTGCCTTGAGTAGATTTGCGCCGGGTTCGATCACCGTTCCCCCTTGCATGCCTGCAACTAATAGTAGTGTTTCTGCCCCGCGCGATGAGTGTCTAGTTGATTATTATGCTTGTGCAGTGCAACAGGGCTCCCTTCCCACTTCAATCTGACCTTTCTGGACCCCCCGTGCACTCCAACACATGGCCAAGGTGTTACATTTTTGGATAGTTAATGAATTTTGTTGTATAATATATGCAACATGAAAAGAAAATGAATCGGAGTATGCGTTTAGACTTAATGTTGATCAGTGCCGCCCGAGGTCTAAATTAGATGTGAGTTAAAGTATGCAAATCAAATGAACGCCGCTAATCCTGGATTTACTGTGATGACGGGATCTACAATGCCTTTCAAAGCAATTATTCAAATCAATCTTATTAAACCTGTTGAAATTGGCTTTAATTGCCTCCCCGACTAAACAAACACTAAGTTCTGGCATGCAAATAATAGTGCAGCTCAATTGATTTTATGGGTGGGAAACTATGAGCTACGGCGCCCCCCAGTGGCTACTTCCGTAATGTGTTTTTCATAATGACGTCAGCCCTAGACATGACTGTATCATGTGTTTGTGTGTGTGTAGGTGCGGGTGGGTGTGTTTGTGGCGGCTACCTTTGTTGCAGATGACCCAGATTGTGATTATGCTGAAGTGAAGTGGGATGATCATCACCAACATCAACAAATCCTGCAGCAGACAGTTAGAGGTCAGTGGTTCCACGTTGATCCAGTTTGGTGAAGAGTTTAGCCAGTGGCCATTAGACCATGTTTGTTGTTTTGTGCCCAGTAAAGCTGTCTGTACATTCAGACAAAGACACTAAATGCTCCTATCAGGAATGGATGGCCACTGCAGCTTCCCCTCTTTTATGATTGTCATTATCTGGCTCTATAATCAGAGGCCACAGCCAACAGCACATCTGAACCATCTCTGTGTGCATTTATTCCATAGATTTCTAATGTAAACACCTCTGACTTTACTTCTAAAAAGACAGTTTACCCTCAGTCATTTCCACTAAGATGTTAGATTCAGAATTTTGATATGTTACAGTCCTTTATCTCATGGCATTTCCTCATGGCATTTGATTAGCATATTGAATCCCTCTCTCCATTTATACAACAAACATCTACACTATTGCTCTGGTTTCCTCCCACAGTCTAAAAACATGCATACTTGATTGTCATATAGGCAATGCAAATAGACTCCCACAGAAACGTGCATTATTGTTTTGTACATCGCAGTAAACATAATGGATGGACAGATGATTATCTTCTCTGTCTGTAAGTCATATATGAGATCACTGATATAGTATGTAGCTCTTGTTGCCAAAACTATAAAATGGTAAATGTGCCCAAAAGGCCCAAAAATACCCCATGTTTTTTCACTTATCAGCAGAATGACACATGAGAATGCAGACAGATTTGATTTTATTTGCACAGGATCTGAGATATTCATCTCAGAGATTTCCGCCTCACAAATCCCCACAAATGGATGAGATTTCATTTGTGCCGCTCAAAGCATTGAAGAATCGGCAAACAAAGTTACTCTAGATAATTCAGCAGACTTCATTTCATACAGCTTTCATTAAAAACACTCTTCAGAGGAAAGAGTCCCGACGAAGGAAAATCAGTGTGTTTTCAGTAGATCAGGTTATCTTTCCGCGTGCTGCTGAAAAGCATGTTAGTGAGCTGTGAGCAAAGAGTTTGCTCGTTAATTTGGACTTGGATTTACAGTGTCTGCCCTGGGGCAGTAGGTTTGAAATGTCAGATGCACGTAAGATGCATCACATGCCCCAGTTTTGTCAAAATCCAGTGCGTTTGTGTGGGAGGATGGGTGTATCGGTATGAGAGACGTTGCACCGCAAAGACAGATGGTAAAATGTAATACAAAAAAAACAAGCACATTTTGTTTCAAACTACTAAAATCATATTGAGTTAACTGTTTTGTTACATGTATATTGAAGGAATGTAATTGAAAATGGCTCTTGAATTCTGATTAAATTCCTGAATTTAGGACAATTCAGACAATAAAAAAACAAAAACAAATAGCAGCTTTAAAATGTAACATTTGACTGTATGTGGAGAGACCTGTTGAATTTTTCTTCATTTTGACTTTCATTTTGGGAAGCCAAAGCAAAAGCTATGTAACATTTGTGCAACACAATGAGTTCTTCCCTTTGATCCAATTCAAATGCATTTTCCTCTGGGGTGGAGCCAATTTGACCAATATTTCAAAGTAATAACTCAATGAAGTCAATTCTAAAATCGTCAACTGTGTCCTGATGTCAATACATCCAGGGCAGACATAAATAATAAACAGTTGAACTACAACATGTGGTGTCCCTCTTCCCTCCACTGTGGAGGGAAGAGGGACACCATCCACCATCATCATCATCATCCATCCATCAACCATTTGAACCCAATAATGTTACCATAGAACACGCAACCAAGTTCAATTTGGAGTCTCACTGGCCTTCAGCCTTCCTGAACAGGATTTAAACCAAGGTCTTTCTTGCTGTGAGGCAAACAGAGCTAACCTTCAAATTACTGCCCCCCCAATGGCTAATGATTTCCTTCGTTAATCATATGATTGGCTGCATCCTCTCTTTTCTCTCACTAGGCTCACTCTCATTTATAGTAGCAAAAAGCCTTGATATTTAACTAATTTTCCTTCATCTACTGTATGTCCTGGTTGCTCAATACAGTTGGAAGGTAGCTGATGCAAGGGTTATCAAGTCTGTCATGATGTTAATAATTACATGTTGCATTGCTCTGGCAAACAAAAGAGAAGTCTTGTTACTATGACATCACACCAGGAAATTAAGAAGCATTAACATAGACCTAAATGTCAAACTAGATAAAGAGAGCTTATTATTTCTATCACAGAGTGACCCTTTCATAATTTAAAATGTGGTTATATTGACATTTCCTCAGTGATGCAGATAGTTACACACAAATAGAAAATAAACATTTTGTATCTTTTACCTGTATGTTCATGTTAAGATATAAACCAACCACAATCCAGCGCAGTCTTGCGAAGTGCAAACAAAACACATGAAAGTACTATCGCATGCTACACAATCTTGTAACCTTGTGTGAGTTTCTGTGCATCTGCCTCTCTCATGACTCATTTGCCACACTGCAAACTCCAACGCTCTATCTTTAATTTTCAGCTGATTCAGTGTCTTAGTGGCAGCCTCTGCCAATACTCCACACTCACTGACAAACAAACAGCCGCGGTAACGACTGCAGAGCTGTGGCACAGTCACTGCCTTCCACAGGGAAAAGTCACCGGCGCCTCTCGTGTTGTTAATAACGCCCGACTGTTGTGCCTTCTTGCATGACTCATTCCTCACATTCAATAAATACATGTTTGCTCATGAGTGCACAGGGACTGCAACCCATTTTAAGCCATTAAGTGGTGAGAGTGTTTGTGGATCGCACACAAAGATCTACATGAAGCTGCCTGCGTGCCAGCGATTCTGAAACTCTGTTGTGAAAACACAAGAAACAAAGGACGCTTGGAGCATGATATGAACATCTGACATTTAATAAGGTATTGTTGCTAAAATACTGCACTTTAGTGGGCCTATCATTTGAGGCACTTCCACTTAAAGGGGACTTGGAGAGAAAGACAACTTTTACCTTCAGGTTTCTTTAAACGCCTATTAAGTTCCACTATAACTCTGGGACTAGGTGCTTTCCAGATTTAGGTTACCAATAATACAAAAAACCCCATCAAAAATAATGGTATGACTGAGATATGCAAGACAGAAAGTACCCAGTTTAGAGACCCAGTATAGATACCCAGTAAAGCTCCACCTCCGCACATTATGACATTTGTAATGTTTACCCATGAATGCATCACTAATTATACTCCAAAAACAAGATTAGTATATGTATTATATTGGATGCTCATACAAATATGCATCTGACATTTTGCATGTTTATGCTGTACTATAACTATTATTCTAATACTCTTATTACTCTTATGCATTGATTAGAATCAAACACACACATATAGATAGTGTGTGAACATTTACAGCACAGGCACTTAAGTATGAATAGTCACATAATGCAGTAAGATTATGCATTGAAAATATTGGGAAGTGGGATATAACAGAAAATAATTTCATGTACCTTGATTAAACAGGTTGACTCACCCGTTTTTAGGAACATAACGTACAATATAATGACTGTTAGGGATTGTTATTGACTTTCGTACCTGAGACACGAGGGGGCGCTGTTTGACTGAAATATGTGCCTTATGCCAGTCGGTGAGTTTTTATTTTAATGTATCTTATCAGGACAAAATGTCTGAATAGTTTGCGGGGTATACTAAACGAGACATCTCTAAACCTATCCCGAGGAGCTGCTAGTAAAGCTTTATTTTTGGGGAGCTCTCGCCCTCTCATACAGGCCTGCCCTCCTCCGGGTGCTTTGTAACTTTAAATCGTCCCCTTTAACCCTGTGTTATCTCCGCCAGCCTGCGCAGACGCCATCTCTCCTGCTGGCTGGAACCAAGGCCAAACAAAGGTATGTTTACAAGCTGATAGTCCGGCACGGGCCCTGACAGTGCCCTATGCGTGCCGGCGCGGTTGTCATGTCGGTGCTTTAATAGATACTCGGTGGGTTTTTAGACCGGGTTTTGTGGCTGGGGCCCAACGGTGGACGTTTGATTGCGGTTGACGTAAAGCTCAAACGTCAGGCTAGGCGGCTAGCTAGCTAGCTCCCAGCTAAGGGCTCAGCACACCACTACCGTCATGTCAGCGACCACTAGAGGGGCAAGGCATATGCACTGATAGCGACAGTGACAAACAGTGTCGATGCCCATTAAATCCGCAACTTCGGAGTGAATTGCGGCTAACTGCACCCGTTGATGGCGATGCGACCGTGGAGTCAAAACAGCACAGACGGAAGTAACAACTAGCAGCGTTTTTTTTCTTCAGACCTCATCTGACCGTGATAGACGATAGTTATTTACACTGTGGTGACGCACTCCACAGCTGCATCTGTAAACAAACACGTTTAGACGGTCAGATTAGCTCACTGGATCAAATCCACTGACACAGCTCGTTAATGAATCTCATTGTCTCGAGTTCAACAGACGACATAGTGCACAGTTTATCTGCCAGGACCAATAAAGTGTTATGACTCTGATCATAAAGTAATTGGCGCCGGTATAGATGACTTTTCTACTGGCTTTACAAGTTTGGATCACAACAGTTATAGTCTTCTTCATCCACCCTTCAAACTGTATGTTTTAATTAGTTGTATTAATTTATTTGGCAAGGAACAATGCCTTTGAACATTTCCAGCCATGTCTGATTTGGAGTCATTCCCTTCCAACAGAAATGTCAGGACTAAACATTGACATGTGGGAATGAAAGAAGGAAAGAAGAAGGAAAGCAAACACTTAATACAGCATTCCTGTAAGGAGACACGCGAAGCAAGACAAATAGAAAAACTGTACATATTCCCTAAACCTGTCAAAGATTTGCCTTTGCAAATCCATGGTTTAACCTCAGAGTTGAAGGTTTTGATGAAAAGTTGCTCTGCATTTTTATAACTGCTACCCTTGTAACAGCTTCTTCAACATTAAAAATGAGTCAACCTAAGCCTGATTGGCTTCGTCTGAGTCATGAAAGAATAGTTTATGGAACTCTACAAATCTTTATGAATTGTGTTTTCCCCTTATTTTGCAGCAGGAATCTCATCACTATTGGCACATTCACTTCAATGAAAGACCCTGAACTTCACAGCTTAAGCTGTTTTGTTTATCACAGTTTCCCCGAAACATTCTAGAAGCATGTTGCTGGTGGCTTAGGAGGTGTCAGTGCTGCGTTGGGGTTCAACGTGCTCCAGTTCCTGCTCTTATTTACTGCCCGTCCCTCCAGCCTGACAGGCTGCTGGCTGGCTCAGCTATCTATGAGCACAGGTGCTGGAGCTGCTGTCCACGGATCCATATCACTGCCAGGAAGCGTGCGAGACGCGGGCGCTCGCCTCTCCCTTCAGGTCGGCCTTCGCCTAATAAACACGATCAATAGCACTTAAGAGGACGTTGCGCTTTTCTCTGGGCTTTGCAACGTGGCTTCACACAATGGCCGATCTGGCCGTGCGAGGCTGGGTTGGGAGGCGGCGTGTTTGCTCGCTCCCTCGCCCGCCTGCCTGCCTGCCGGGAGTGTCGTGTTCCTGTGACAGGGTTCATAGTCCCTAAGATAGGCACTGTCACCTTCCAGCCAAGTCCACGTTTATAGACACACCTGTCACGTGTGTTGTCCATAAACAAACCACACATGCTCGCACACTGTCCCGGCAGCATTCTTCACCTGCCTGGTCCAGAGGCTGGAGCCTCTAAACCTGGTGCCCTCCCTCTCCGCGACAGAGAGGAGCGAGTTTCTCTGGTTCCGTGTTGTCGGCTGAGCAGAGCGATAATAACGCCTCGGGATCTCTCCAGCAGGCGATCGTTCTCGGCCAGTGATGGACTCCAGGTCTCGCAGACTTCCCAGTCTGCCCAGCTTAAGGTCGTCCTACACGTCCAGTCCCGGCATCTCCTCCTCCACCTCCTCCTCGCTGGGCTCCAGCAGGCTGTACAGTCGGGACCCGGTGCTCAACAATGACCGCTTTCCCAGGGCGTCATCGTCGTACAAGGCGGACCTGGACAAGCAGGTAGGGCTCAGGGCTCACCCCTCTCTGTAGGTGAGGCAGCTGTCGAGGATAGCACCGTGCGTGAATCTGCCTCAAGGTTCAGATAGACTGCACCACTCCCTGTGGCATCCCTGCATGCAGCTCTCCATAGCTTCCTCCATTTCCTCTTAATGGTTAATAGAGCGACAGCACGGTCAGACTCAGGCAGTCAGCTATTAATGTACACAACCAGTCTAAAGTTTGGACACATTTTCCCATTGACTTGAATGAGAAAGCGTGCTCAGACTTTGGGAAGTGTAAATGAAATGTTCATCACCTCAGTGGACAAACATTTGGCTGCATTCACTACTAGTTACTGTGGTTAGATGTCTATACATCTAATGGTTTGTGACACCTTGTGCATATACTGTGAGTGGGCGTGTGTGTGTACTCTAACTGCTACTTGAATTTCCTTGCCTTAGCCTCTGTAGCCTCCCCCTGCTGTGGTGAGTGCAGCATGTCATTCAGACCAGGCTGTGGACATAGTTTACAGCAGCGCTGTGGCTTTTTGAGCTGCCAGCTGCCGGCTCATGTCCAAACAGTGGGAGCACACTTGCATCACATGTGGCTCCTGCTTTACTCAACAGTACCTCCTCCAAGGCAGGAACTAAAATGGTTCTCAAAAACACACTTCTGGAGCCACTTACAATGTGCTCGTCATTTTAGACGCTTGTTCTACTTTAACTCGGTGTGTAATGGACTCTTATGGGGGGGAAACATCTGCAGCACTTTGCATATTGTCCTGCTGTCTGTGCTCTACTAGAGGGGGGTTCATGCATCTGCCTTCCTGGAGTATTCCAGAGGGGGGGGGGGGGGGGGACTCTTTCCTAACAGGCTCCCCCAGGAACACGGTACAGTAGCTAACCACGTATCAGCGGCGCTACGGCACACACTTTGGGTGTCTTTTTATAGGACAGCCTAGATTCCTTGGCACACTTTGTGCGTATTTTAGTCCCGCTTCTCATCAAGGCCCATCTCGAAAGATAGTGTTACTGTGACCCTGGGCCCCGTCTGGTTGTAGCTCTCCTCTCCAAAAGAGTCCACTGAGTGGGGTGCACAGCAGACGGACCGCTCCACATTATTTGATTCATTCATTGTGCATTTGCCCAGATGAGATGAGCACCGGTTTTGAACTACCCCCTTAAAATAGCTGCAGTTCCAAGACACATCTATATTCGTTTCTCTTCTACTATGAGTCGCATGAACTTGAAACGAAAAGAAACGTGTGTGCACAGTTGCTTCAGTCGTGTTTGGCGTCCGAAGGCAGCTGTTGAGACGTTGTCTGTTTCCTGTGTGAAACCCATCCGAACCTTGCTCAATTGTATTTTGAAACTGTTTGCGTCCTCCCCTCTCCAGAGTTCCTGTCTGCTGGGCTCCTCCAGGGACTACGGCAGCTCTGAGAGCCGCTCGGCCAGCTGGAAGCTGCCCTCGTCTCGGACCACCCCCAGCAGGTCCTACGACTGCCCCTGGGCCGAGTCCTCCCTCAGCGGCAGTAGCAGCAGCAGGAGCAAACTGGTACGAGGGCTGCCCTCATTCCCGCCTCATTGTATCTCCTCGAACCTTCGATGCGGAGGAGTCCGAGCTCAGAGCAGTGTTCCTCAATGCTGTCGCTGCTTGTCTTTAATGTCTGCCTTCGTTTTCCCCAGACCGATTCTGAGGGGAGGTTGGGCATGCGCTCGGTCCTGTTGAACGCCACAGATGATGGCGATTCCAAAAGGGCCAAACTGTCGTACAGCAACAGAGGACTGTACTCGAGAACGCCCAGCTCCTCCGTGTCGCCATCCACCTACTCCGCCAATGGGCTCAGCAGTGGCAGAGGTACAGCATACCGCACATCCCGACTGAAATCCCTCGCCCAGTAGGGGAAGCCTGGCTGCCGCCGAGCCTGCTGTTGGTGACCTAGGGTGTGCATGCGGTCGGCCCGGGCCACGCCACGACGCGTCCAGCATTTGTTTTGGGACCTCTGGGCCTGCCTGAGCCAGCTGCTTTCCTGTCCGTTATTTCTCATCGCGTTTTCCTCGTCGAGATGCTTTCGGAAAAAACGCACGGCCCTAACCGAATGGGAAGTCAGTTGCATGTAAGTTCAGCGTGCGAAATGCGACGTGACCGCCGAAAAACAGGAAGCCGGAGCAGTGAAGCCCAACTGACGGTCCCTTGTGTAAAAGTAGACACGACTTCATTCAGTTAGGCTGGGCCACGTACATACATGTGGAGAAATGCACGTTTCAGAGTGGCGTCTAGTACTCTTATCCTCTCCAGATTATCGGGTCCAATATTAAAGTTACATTACGCTTCCAATGGGGCATACAGGTTTAAGAACAGTTTAGCTGCTGATCAGACCAGCTCATTATCAGGTGCCAGTGTCCCGTGACCTCATTCAGTTGCAATCCATCAATATTTAACTGCCTTTTATGGAGCGGCTGGTTTTTGTTTCGTCATTGCAGGCACTTGCGTTACTGCGCGGCTCAGCTCAGATTTTCCAGATTTGCTGTGACCTCTGAGCAGCCTGAGGCGAGCAAGCCTGAGTGCATGGCCTCAGGAGGAGGAGGAGGAGGAGGAGGAGGAGGAGGAGCTAAATATAGCCCGACAGGCTGTTTGCTATCATCATCCACGTTCAACAGGTTCGGGAAAGTGAACCCCTCCCTTTGCTCCTCTCCGAACAGGCACGTGCGACAAAGCGAGTGACATCCTGGACTCATCGCGGAGCTCCCGCCGCCTCCTCTCATGGTCGCCCTCCTCCTCCTCCTCCTCGTCTAAGCCGCTGCTGTCCAGGAGGGAGCTGGAGACCAACAACGAGCCGACGCTCTCCAGTCTGAGAGACAGGAGGATGAGCTCCCCGGGGCTGACGTCCTCACTGTGTGCGTAAACGGAAATGAAACTGCAGTCCCAGCAGTGATGTGATGATGCTGCGTGATGCAGGCTTTCACTGTCTTCACCTTGTGTTTTCAGATCAGACAGACAGGGTGACCTCCACATACGCTCAGGGAGCTCGGCCCAAAGAGACTTCCTACCTTTCCTCCTCCACCTCCTCCTCCTCCTCGGCTTACTCCCCCTCTGCCAGAGAGGGCTCCCTCAGCTCCCGCCACCTCCTCTCCTCCGCCCCCCACCTGCTTCCCCTGCCGCTGCGCGACTACAGCAGCAGAACCTCCTCTCGTTACTCCTCCTCCTCCTCCTCCTCGGCCCTCCACACCGCCCAGACACAGACAGGAAACGTCGATTCTTCCTCAGACCACTCCTCCTTCTCCTCCCCATCATCTTACTCAGGGCGCAGCTCCTGGCACTCCGTCCCCGCGGCCCGGGCGGAGGCGCGTCCTCCTCCCCGTCAGGCCCCCGAAGCGCCGGAGCCCGACAGCCGGCGCTCCACCCGCCACCTCCTGTCCCGCCTCTTCTCCCGCCGCTCCAGCCAGGACTCCTCCTCCTCCTCTTCCTCGTCCAGCGCGCGCTCCCTGGACGAGGACAGCGCCTCCCCGGGCGGGGAGTCGGCCGACAGCGACGAGGGCGTGCGGACGTCCGAGGAGGCGAGGAGCCGCAGAGCCGACCTGGCTCCCATCCGGGAGAGCGATGGGGAGGCCCTGCGGGGCATCCCGGCTCGGCCCAGGAGAGAGCCCGGCTCCGGAGCTGGAGGAGGAGGAGGAGGAGGAGGCTCCTCCTGGCTCTCCTCCTCGCTACGAGGCCGCTGGCCGCCACTCCTCGCACGCCTTCAAGGCTACGTCCGGGACGAGAACGCACACGCCTCCTCCTCCTCCTCTTCCTCCTCCTCCACAGGCTCCGGGGTGCGCCACGGCAGCCCCCAGCGCCGGCTGAGACGGTGGTACACCCTGGAGCACGGAGCGCCGCAGGGCGACGACGAGGACGAGGAGGAGGACGAGGATGAGGATGAGGATGATGATGATGAAGACGAGGATGAGAATGAGGAGGAGGAGAGGAACGAGGCGGCCACGGGGGCGGAGGCTGTGGCCGGCGGGGGCCGCCGCAGCCCGGACGACGAGCAGCTGCCGGAGCTGGAGGACGCCTCGGTCGGGTTCCTGCTGCGCCGCAGGGCCGGGCTCCCCGGGCACCTCCCCACGCCCGCCGCTCCTCCTCCGCTCAGAAGAGCCGAGAGCCAGCCGGACGGCCAGAGGGAGAAGACCGCGTCTGCCCGGGATGAGGAGAAGCTGCGCAAGATCAAGGAGAGGTACCGTCTCCCATCCCCAGTCCCCCAGCTCATCACTCACATCATGCAACAGTACTTCAGCATTAAAGTAACAGAGAGAGCAGTTTGAGGTGACGCTGCTCCCGCTCCTCCTCTCCCAGGCTGCTGCTGGAGGAGTCCGACGAGGAGGAGGGCGACCTGTGCCGCATCTGCCAGATGGGCGAGGAGTCGGCCGCCAACCCGCTGATCCAGCCGTGCTGCTGCACAGGCAGCCTGCAGTACGTCCACCAGGACTGCATCAAGAGGTGGCTGCACTCCAAAATCGTCTCAGGTGAGCTCTCAGCTCTCGCTCTGCGGCGGGTCGGCCCGTCAGACCACGCCGTGCACGTTTCTCCCTCTCTCTCTCTCTCTCCCTCCCTCTCTCTCTCTCTCTCTATCTCTCCCTCCCTCCCTCCCTCTCCATCAACCTGTCTCTACCTCTGCCTCCCTCTCAGGCACCAGCTTCGAGGCCGTCACCACGTGCGAGCTGTGCAAGGAGAAGCTCAAGCTGCACATGGACAACTTTGACGTGCAGGAGTTGTACCGGACCTATGTGCAGGTGGGCTGGACGTTCACAACCCCCGAGCCCGCCGGACGGGAGTCGTCGCAGGCCGCGCTGTGGCTGTAAACACTCACGGCTTGTGCATTTGTTTTTGTCCCCTCGCAGTCCGAGTATGACGAGTTCATCTGCAGCGGCCTGTACCTGGTGGTGCTGCTGCACTACTGCGAGCAGAGGTTCTCCGATGTCCTGGGAGCGTTCGACGCAGCCGGGGTGAGGACACACACTCCTTCACCATCTCAGAGATCACTGTGTGGTTGACTGCATCTCCTCTTGAAACGTGTTGAGTTCCACTGAGGCTACAGCTCTTCCTTCTCTCTTGCAGTTTTTCAGTCTGTTGAGAATCATCAACGAACACATGGACAGCCTTGAAGGTACCCGGCTCCGTCACCTTCTTAATCCCACATTCTCCGTGCTCCATTTTGAAGCCACGAACCGTTCCAGACTCCATCTCTCTGATTTTTAAGGTAACCACGGCGACAGCGAGGCAGAGGGCCGAGACACCAGACCGTCCATTGACTTCTCCGACCTGGACGACGACCTGGACGACGAGTGAGGATCGTACGGGGGCGGAGCGAGGCAGACGGCTGCGGAGGAGGAGGAGGAGGAGGCGGATTTTTCTGTTCTTTTTTTGCACACCTCGACGTCGTCATATTTGGAATGCCGAGGGCACGCGACGTGTCGCAGATATGCAAACTTGAAATAGTCGTTGAGTATTTTCGGGGGTTGACGCCACTGGGTTTGTTTCTATGAGAGTGCACTTTATTCAGTGATAATGAAATACAAAATGCAAGTCTTTTCAACTGTTCTACCACAAGTGCTTTAATTTTCAGACTACATGACAGACTGCAAAGCACAGGAGGCAAGAGCAACGCGTGTCCAGTTGTATTTGAGTTGTGATGATGGGACGGCTGATTTCGGGAGACGGTGAAATTAACAAGTGGTATGAATTATTTTTGTCGTATGTTTCCTGGACCTTTCCCTCTGAGAATATGTAAAAAAAAAAAAAAAAATCAGCTAGCTCATTCAATTGTCTTCATTTTTGTCTGTGTTTGAATTGCTTTATGTATGTACAAGTTAAGTTTTCACGCTTTTAATTTTGGAAATAAAGATCAATGTAAACTGCCCTCACTGCTTTGGTCTGTTTTTTTTTTTTTGGAGAACATGAAATAAATTCAGTGCAGATGTTTTCATGAGGTGGCTGTCTGCAAAGTGTGTGACAGAGAGTAGAGAGGATGTTGAGTTCTTTGAAAATGAAATGCATGCAGGCATGCTTCGTGATGTGCAAGTCTTTGGTTCTGCCCGGCTCTTGAAGTGGAACAGTGAAAGAGCAAAGTGGCACAAGTGGTACTTACTGTAGCAGTATCGGAGCACAAAATGAGAATAAAGACACGACTCGAATGCAGGAAACGAGATGCAAGTACAAGAATGTTCTGCTGCGTTAGAAGTGTCCAACAACCACATTATTTTGCTAAAAGCAAAAAGGTTTGAATTCAATTCAGACTCCCTCAGTCCAAAAACATGCATGTTTAGGTTTTGGGTGCGAAGATGTGCTAAAAGCGCTAAGATAATGGGCAGACAGGATTTTCTATTGCCCCGCATACACATGATTAACTGAAGTTACTCTAAAAATTAATCACAGTGAAGAAGAAAAAGAGAAATCTTTGAGGACAAGAACTTTTATTGGAAGGACACTGTCCCTGATTTTGAGCTGACATTTTAAGGAGTAGTGGGAAGTTTGGAAAACAGAAGTCAAAGTACTGAACAGTTTGGTTTTACACGTTGATATGGAGGGATTAACAAATGGCACTGAGGCGATAAAGCTAAGCTCAGGCTTCTGACATTCGGACGACTCAGAGCATCTTTGGTTCGTTCTCGGTTATAAAACAAAACATCACATATTTACAAAGCATTCACAGCAAACGGCAGTGCAATCTGAGTGTCTTTAAAAGAAAAAAAAACCTCTAAATCGCATTGTGCTTAAACATGGTAGGAACTGCAGCTCCACAACATCTTAAAGTGCGTTCTTGCTCAGTAGTTTAAGTGCATAGGAAAGTTTGATCTACATAAACAAGACAAGTGAAGCAAACAGGTGTCGCTTTAGAAGTAAGACAGTGTCCTACACTGGTCAGCAGGACGATCATCGGTTCATCATTTATCATTTTGGCAGCTAAAAACAACCCTGTTCTGTAAATACAAAGGAAAATTCCCAATCCAGTGGCTTAAAAACTCCCACTTCACCTGAAGCAAAGACGTTAAAAGGCACAGTCAGCATTAGCTTGTGTGTAAGAGTGATAAATGAAATGGATAGGAGCAGAGAGGGATCTCTCCGTCCACTAGTTTGAATGTGACCTGCTGAGGTCTGGAGATATCAGCTGCAGAGTGGGAGGTGGAGCGCAAAGTCAAAGCCAAACAGAAAAAAAATCAATCAAACAAACAAACAAAAGCAAGTTTCTCATAAAATAATGTTAAAGGTTTAGATCGAGAAGATCCGATCTTTAGTTTCTTTCTACTCCTTGTGCCAAGAAAAGTTCTGAAACAGTCCACAGAGTGTTTAGAGGAGAAACTTCATGTATCCCGAGTAGCAAAAGAACACTGTTCTTTCAGGTGAACTTTAAAGATTGTAATGTTTGGAACTAACTGCCTGAAGGTGGAAACTAAAACCAGGCTTGGATGAGTGAGTGTACAGTAACATACGGTACAATATGGATCATTGAATGCACTTCTTGTTTCTGATAGTTTGAAGTCAGTGCAATTTAACCCTGGCTAGGGCAGAGTGTGTTCTCATTTTGCATATTTCTCCAAATAAGGTCATGCTAAAACAAACAAACAAACAAACAACCCCCTCCCTCCCCCACATCAACAATCAAAAAACAAATACAACCAAAAAAAAAAAAACATCTGCCCGAGTATTTACATTAGGTATAACACAGGGCTCTTATTAAAACCACCCAAATTAAGACACTGAGTTTGGCAGATATTCACAACTCTTCAAACAGTATTTACACCACAATCTTCGAGAGTTTGGAGCAGGTCAAATAAATAATTTAAACGTGGCGGGGAGGGCTGCGTCTGCCCCTTCGGAAGAGTAAAATGCACACGAGGCAGGCACGTGGATGCTCTCTGCGGCCGAGCGCTGCAGCCAGCTCAGTCGTCGATGAAACTGGTGCCGTGGATGTCGTCCAACGTCCTCTCGTAGCGCACGGACGACGAGAAGTAGCCGCGCTTCTTCTTGTACACGATGAAGCCGATGCTCAGGACCAGCGCGATGAGGACGATGATGAGGAGGCCCAGGGCCACGGAGGAGCCTGCAGACTCTGAGGAGGGGAGGAGAGGAGAGGAGAGGAGAGGAGAGGAGAGGAGAGGTCGGCCCGTTTTTCATTTGTTCCACTGGTGCGCTGGGTCATTCGTCACTCTAGCGGCTACTCACTGGCTTGAGCTTTGCAGACGACGCGGCTGTTGCTGGACTCGCAGCTCACCACCCTCCACGCTCCCCCGTCCCCGGCCACCATGACGGCACACTGCGGCCCCGGCGTCCTCCCGCTGCCCCAGGCCTCCGACTTCCAGTTGGCGTAATCCAGGGCGGAGCCGTCCTCCCAGGACACGGGCTTGCCTGAGGGGAGAGGGGAGGAGGGCGTCACACATGGCTCCTCACACAGTGTGCGGGTCGCCTCTTCTCGGATGCGAATTTAAAACTTTTTTCTTACCTTGGGCGTCGAGCACCACGCCGAGCCAAGCGCGGCTGGTGATGAGCGGGTGATCGGAAATGTACTGAGACACAAACTGGTTCTCATCGGTGCTTGTGATGGTCAGCACCTCAGCATCTGGCGACACATGGACAAATGGAGGAATGAAAGTCATCCATCCAGTCCAGTGGAGGAGTCAGAAAAACATGGATGCTTGCAGGACAATGGTGGAGGGAGATTGAAGTCTTGTTTGAATGTGACCCCCCTCCCCGCCACACACACACTGAGGCAGCTCACCCATGCTCTGACAGATGCTCTTGGCCTGCTCCATGTTGTGCACGCTGTAGTTGTAGAAGCTCATGTTGAAGGCGTAGCAGTGGTCCTTGTGCTGCACCCACTGGGGCCCCGCGTCGCTCTGCGGACAGCGCTTGGCCTGCGGGTCGGCCTGCAAACTGGCCCCTGGTTCACACAGACACAGCGAGATAGCTCAGTGGCAGGTTCCCACTCTGACTCTGACATGGCGAGTGGCTGGATGTGGCGGCGGTCGTACTCTGCGAGGCGGTGTTGTAGCAGATGGCGCCCTCCACCTCTGTCTCGCAGCTGGCTCTGGCCCAGCCGCCGCCGGGGTAGACAAAGATGCAGCTGGGCTGAGCCTGGGACGGGCTGAAGCCTACGAGTGAGTCGTCGATGGTGCTTTTGAACTCGTACTGCGTTCCGTCAGACCACTCAAACACCGCAGAGTCGCTGACCTAACAGGGCAGAGACAGAAGGGGAAGGGGTTCGGTTTAGTGGCTGGTGACTAGTGCGGCTGAAGGCCTGGACACACCGAGCCGACAGTCGCCTGGTGGGGCCACCAGTCCGCCAGTGAGAGAAATCGCTTGGGTGATTGGCAAGTGAAGTGTAGAAGAAGAAAGAAACAGAAGCGACTTCCTTTTATCCTAGAGTTGAGGACATCATCTGTGATGAATACGATCTTACTAACCAAAAAAAAAACGCAATTACTTATAATTATAATACTAAAATATTATATCTGTGCTGATTTATGCTGGAGACTTAGTAGGCTTTAGATGTGCTCCTCAGTGACAACCCATGTGTTAGCAAGTTAGCATTTGCGAGTTAGCATTAGCATCTTCAGGTGCCCCGTTTCTCGGTGAACAATACAGTGTACCACCCCCTACAGGTGTGGAGGGGACTGCCACTCACACTTGCGCAGAATGAACTTGAGAGCTCAGCCATGGTCTGTGCGGTGTGTTCATGTGCAACAGGCCAAGCTAATGAAGGCTCACGGGACAGGAAGTCTGACTCAGTTTGTTGTGTCCAGGCCTTTACAGTCCAACCACTGTGGCAGTCTGCCTCGACTTGCACAGCTGTGGGTGCTTCTGTATAATCTACATCAACCGTGGCCTGTGGTCACTGTCTTGTTAGCCAGTAACTGTCATGCTGCAGAGGTTCTGGCTGAGTGAGATTCTTACGTCCTGGTTGGAGAGGCCGATCCAGAGCGGGAAGCCGTCCGTCTTGGTGATGAGGTTGACGTGCTTCATGTCGTTCTCGTGGTGGACGCTGGCCAGGTGGCCGCCGCGCTGGCTGCACTCCTCGACCGCCCGGTACCAGTTCAGCTTCCTGGTGATCACCTCATACGTCAGGTTGCCGTTCTGCTGCAAGTTTTTCCACGACTTGCTGTACTCCTCTTTTGGTTCTGCATAGCATGGGATTAAAAACAAAAAACAAAACAAAAATACATAAAAGTCGGCTCACGCCTGAAACATCTACAGAGGCGATGGCGATGGCAGACCAACCGTTGTCCAGTTTGCAGGCCACAATGGCTCGTTGCTTAAACTCTGGGAAGGAGTTCTTGTCGGAGAAGAGAATCCAGTTGCTGTCCACACCGAGTCCGGCCATGAAGGGGCCGTCCACTTGTGGTCTGCCTTCGGCCCAGTTGGAGTACTGGACATATGTGCCATCGTACCACTTCATGTGGGTATCTACAGCAGAACAAAGCACTCTTAACTGCAGCAGACGGAGATGCCATATCTTCACATAGTTACAGGCAGCATCACACATAGCAGCAGAGGTGCCCCCTACTGCTAAATGCAGTGATGCTGGGAAAGCAATAAAACACAAACCATTTTTGTACAGCCCCAGCCAAACGCGCTGCGCCAAGTTTTGAAACGGCAGGAGTTGCTCCCTGATGAACTCGTTCTCCTCCTGGTTTCGGATGGTTAGGATGTTCGCTTTGGGGTCTGAAACACACACGTGCAGAGAGTTTCAGAAGACAACCAAGAGGGTAGAAAATAGTGCCACCCTTGTGAAAAACCTACGCAGGTCTTTGCAGGTATTGTGAACCACCCCTTTGTCGAAATGCTCCCATCTGGTGACGACCAGCTGCAGGGAGTAGCAGTTGTTCTTGAAGGGGATCCAGTTGGGACCGTTGATCTTGTGGGGGCACTTGTCTGCGACGTCCTCGGGGGTGGTGATGGTCTCCTCTGCATCACATAAGAGAAAGCTATATTGAGAAACGTTTGAAACTGATACGGGACATGCCAGGTTTATAGGATTCCCCTTTGTACAGATACTGACTCATTCCAATGGAGAGGAAGGCAGTGTCAGAGGAGGTGAAACCTGTCAAGATCTCAAACCTAAAGACTAAGTTCAGACTGTTTTCACAGTCAAAATCACTTCATCCTCACGGCCTTGAGAAATTCCCTCAAGGAGCCTCAGATGTGCCATCCACAAGAAGACAAAAGGACACACAGTCACACAACCTGACCACATTCTGCCTGACATTAAACCATCAAAAGACTAACATTAGGTATGGCAGCACCAAGTTTCTAAATGATGACATTTATGATGAGATAATGTGTTAAGAATGGATGTAATCTTTGTTCTGCTTTTATCTAACAATAAATCACCTTTCTGGGAAAACTAAAAACAATGCTGGGCAAACCAACCAGGCCATTATATCTGTCTGTAAGTCTGTAAATTTCCTCTTCATCCTGTTCCCATAGAGGACTTATCAGTAAGGCTGTGCATTTACACTCACCGCAGCATTCACAAGCTATAATTGAACTGACACGGCCGTCAAGCCTTTTTTTCTCTCCTACCTCCACACAAACGCACCTCGGACAAGAAAAACACTCTTCTCCATCTGAGACAGTGCTCCGCGGCCCTCCCTATCTCTGACAGCTCAGCCACTCCGGGCCTCTCTCCCTTTAGTCCCCACTCACTGTGCGGCTTGTGGCAGACGGCCCCTCCCAGCTCCTGCTCGCACTCCGTGGCCTTCCAGAAGCCGTCGGTGTCCAGGTAGACGCAGGCGCCCGACGTGACGTCAGACGACCAGCGGCTGAACACCGTGTGGCTGTGGTCCGTCCAGCGGTAGTGGATCCCGTCCTGGACACAAAAGACGGACGGACGGTTTTATTCGAAGCCAGTCGCACCGGGGGTAGGGGGAGTGAACACTCAAGATACGTGACTGTGAAAACTCACGTCCTCGCTGAACAGGCCGATCCACATGGGCGTGTTGGCTCGGCTCACGTGCACGGTGAGGGTGGCCTGCAGCAGGGTGTTGGCCACGCTGGCCAAGTCCATGTTGTTGCTCCTGCACTGCTCCAGGGCTTCAAACCAGGTGAGGTTCTGGACCAGCAGCAGGAAGGTGTGGTTCCCGACGGTGATAGGCTTGGAGGGGACTGTGGGCTCCTCTGCTTTATCTGAAACAAAAAAAAAAAAAAAAACATCGATTTGCATACCGGGCTTGGAGCGTGATGTGTCATGCCGGATGACCTGGCCAGCGCGCTGCTGGTTTACCTGCGTAGTACTGGCACACAGACAAATGCTGCGGCTGGGTGCAGGAGGAGTAGTCCCAGGTACCCAGCATGGCCGAGTTAGGATTGTTGATCATGAACACGCACAAATCCATGCTGTCTGGATCAAATGTCTGTGAGGAACGAACAAAAAGAAGCGATGAGCGATATGTGAATGTAATTCGCATACCCGGGTTTTAGTGCCTGTAGGCGGGGAACTCACTGTGACTTTTATAGCCCTTTGCATGCCCAGAAGCAGCGGGTTGAAGTTGATGTAATTAACCGAGGACTCATCCATCCACTCGGGGTCATTATGTCTGATCTTCAGACCGATCCATATCTTGTCCATGTTCCTCATGCTCGGCAGGAGGGTGGTGATGAAGTCTGAGACAGACACACACACACACACACACACAGACAGAGCATTTCTCATGAGGAACATTTCCTTCGTACATGTACCAGCTCTGAATCAGACATCAGAGTACTAACTCACCTTGCTCCACCTGATCTGATACCGTGACCAGGGTTCCCCTCAGAGACTGGCATTCCTCGTTGGCATACTTGAACGTGTAGGGCTTTGTGTCCTTCAACAGTGTGTAGCACTGGAGCAAAAGAGCAAAGGGTCAAAGTCATTTGAGGTCTTCACAAACCCATTTGTTATGGGCTGCGTGCAGTGGGTGTGAGATTATGTGATCCTGCAACTATTCTGCAGATGTACCCCAAGTACCTGTTCTTAACAGACTTTTCAGTTCAATCAAAGAGGCACTAAGGACGGTAGGATCAGACCTTATTTCTGAAGGACAGAGAGCCATTCTGACAGGGTTTTCCTCCGGCATGAGGCTCCAGAGGGTTCACCTCCACCGACGTCACGTTGTTTTTCTCACATACGAAGGGCAACTGGTCCAGGCAACTGCGTGGGCGCACTGAATACCAAAATAGGACATCGTTAAAAAGAGACTTTTTTTCTGTTTTGTAACAGAAAAAGATTAAAGTCAGATTAGATTCAGTCATTTCACAGCTCCAGATTTCTACAGTTCAGTTAAACACATTTAAACACCGACTGTTTTCTCAGTCGCAGAAATATTAACAAAATTAATAAAATGACCCTGCCCTAAATGATTGGGATATAGGCTGTTCTTTTGCCGTAGATCATATCATGGGTTAGTGCAAAGTGGTGCCAACTACTGGCTTATGATTGAGATTGGTTGAGCTGTGGTGCAAACCAGCTTTAATGTTCAGTCTCATAACACTGTTATGAACTGTCACTTTAAATGACATGGAATTGAGTTGATGGGGACACGTAACAGGATCAGAACAGAACAGAACTACAGCATCGAGATGTCTTACATGAGCAGTCTGATAAAACTGGGCCAAATGAAGCCACCCCGTCCTGATTCACAGGGAGGGGTCCCTTTAATTGATTCAGTCTGACTCAGTCAGAGGATGTCCTCTGTCTAAACAATCCGTGAATCATGCCACGATTCACCCACCTGGGACGGAGTGTAGAGTACTGACGGAGGTGCATCTGCCCCGGAAAAGTGAATGGTATATGTACATCCGGTGGTACCTAGAAGAGTAAAGTCACAACGGTCAGCCTCACACGTTGGCAGGTAAATAGACACAGATGACTCATGAATATCCAGCGCCTTACATCGTGGGAAATATCCGGTTGGCGTCACTAAAGTCCAGCCACCAGTTTTGGATGGAAGACGTCGACAACTGTGACAAAACACGACAGCTTCAGTTTCACGCCATTAAATAACTCTGTCGTCATGAAGTCATTTACGACACAGAACATGTAGCATTTACTCGGTGCGATGCTAGATGCATGCGCGACACACACGTGCAGATCAGGACGAGACGGTCTGTATGCCACATTTTTGTCCTAACTTTTGTCCTACTTGATTTTGACAGCCTCTGGCTTAAACAACCGGCCAGCAGCCTCCCAAAAAACAGATCATGGTGGAAAGAATTTCCTGGATCATCAAGCCCTACAAATCAACAGCAGTTATCCAGCAACCTTTTTTGAATCAATATATATATATATTTTTTGCAACGTTTTAGGACTTACACTGGAGTAGATCTGGATAGTTTGGATGTGTCTCTCTTGCATACGTTACTGTAGCAGTCCTGGCATGTACACATTAGCTCACACTACCTATAGTTACCTCAAGTGATTTGGATCAGACAGAGGTAGCTGTTATTTCACTTTGCTATGAGAAAGTCTAAGGGAAAGCTGCTTCTTTTCTACCTCGTTCAGAAATCTGTTGGTATATATGAGCCTGTCATCGTAAGCTGCACATGTGCATCGTCCAGACGTGCTCCAGGTGCGGCCTCCTGTCACTCACTTCCTTCAACTGCTGGTAGATCTTTCCTATGGCCGTGGAGCTGACCGGCGACGCCAGTCTGCTGTCGTTGGCTTTGCAGTAGAGCTGAGCATCCTCGAACGTCAGCCAGATATCATTCACGAACCAGAACTCGGCCCCCTCGATGAAGATGGACGTGTGGTGGTGGCCGCCTGGAGACGACACAACAGACAGGAGCTTGAACACAGACACAGGAGAAAAAAAAGAAAAAAAGAAAGAAAAGAAATTCTGGATCCTAACAGAGAGAAGAAGATTACCGCTCCTTACCTGGATTGTACCACTCTGGGTTCTTAGGTACCTTTCCTGTGGAAGCAGCAACAGAGAATCATTATAAAACAGAGTCATCTCAGGCAGGACATCGTGCTGCTTCGGAGCAGAGTGCGGCCGTACCGCGTGGTATCTGGCACGCCCACTCCAGCCGGGCGTCGCAGTGGAACGGCACGGCGAAGAAAGGGACGGGCGGCACGTCGTGGATCAGGAACACAAACAGGTGCTTCAGGGTGCTCTTGGTCGACTGCGGGGACAGAGGTGGTTAGTATCAGTGCGGAAAAACAGTGCAAGGACACTGCAGGTCTGCTTTCTGCAAAGTGATAGCTGTGGCGACAAATTAACAGTGTCCGCAGCAAAAGACAACTAGTTGCACTTTTTTGTGTGTGTGTGGTTTGTTCCAGGACTGGAACTGATTTCAGCTCCAGCAAACATCTCATTTTGATATGCAGCTTGAGAAGCCATGATATTGCATAACATTTGTGTGGATTTCTTCCATCCAGTCTCCATTTATATTCCTAAATCCACCCAGGGCACCTTGAATGCTGTGCAGTCCCGGTCGTATGCATCATCCTCATGGAAATCCTCGTGTAAAACCTCCATAGATACCTGTTGTGGAAACATTGAGTTCAAAAAAAAAAACACAATTGAGGAGAAGAAATGCAAATGTGAACAGGAAAAACAAACAAAAGGTGCCTTTCACTGTAGATTACAACCATGCAAAGGCCCACTCCCTTGTCAGCACCAGCAGAAACACAGGGCATTTATAGTTTTCCATTATTCATTCACAATTCCATTAAGGTCTAGGAAAATCTATTGATATCATATGACAAGCTGTAGTTGGAGCATCTGTGTCCCTGCATTGCTTTCCATCAGAACTCCAGTGAATAAGATTTCTATCAGACTTTAGATGAGCGTTTAGATGAGTTTTGCTTCTGTGCTCTTTACAAGCATAAAAATGCTGCTATATAGGGAGTTTGAGGGGCTTCGGGAGGAGCAGTACACATCAAATGTGCTAGGCTGGGGTGGAGCTTGTACTCACAGGCTGACCGTTGCTCCACTGCCAGGAGCGGTCGGCTGGGCTCCTCCTGTTCAGTCCCACCCAGAAGTATCGATTATCACTGCAACAGACGACCACCGGTCAGGACGTTTCACTAACCTCATTCTCAAGAAAGCTGATCGTACTGCGATGCTTAATCGGTGATTTCTATTTGGTTTAATGGTTGAACATGCCAAGTCCATCATTTATGTCACAGTGAGGTTGTCACTTAAGTATTGGGTGAGGTCTTGAGTGCTTATCTGAACAATGAGAGGAGGTTGAAATCTATCCTGACAGTTTTGACCCTCGCGAATGAACGTGGCAGCGTGTGTGTACCTGATGACATCCCTCACAGTGCTGTGCAGGGCCCTCATCTCGTCCACGCTAGTGAAGCTGGGCAGGGTGGCTCCCAGAGCCTGACAGAATCGCTCCGCCTCCTCCCAGGAGCGCTTCCTGCTCAGCCTCTCCTCGTGGAACACCTGACCACATGAAAGCGGAGACAACTGTCGTTAGGCCGGAGGAGAGAGCGACGAGGAGGCAACGATGAACTCCCATCGGCAGGATCACGGTTCTGAGAGAGCCTGCGTGAAAGCATGTGCTGACACAATCAAGCACACGCCCACCTTGTAGCAGTATTTGATGCCATCTCTGGATGTCCATCCATCAGGACAGGGAATGCTGGGGTCTGGTTCTGGTTCCGGAGCTGGAGGTGTACCCAGGTCTTTTCTGCAAATGGTGCCGGCCTTGAAGATGGTGCAGTTCTTCACCTCCCACTTCCCCAGGGGCTTTGACGTGCTGATCACAGCACAACCACCATGCCCGTCTAAAATCCAGGTGTAGAGGGACCACAAGCAAGTAAAACACTGTGTCAGTGTGATCCAAGGACAGAGGCTTTGTTATTTGCAGTCTCTGCTTTCTTGTTCTGTGTTTGCAAGAAATTTCATCCACTGTTAAATCAGCAAATCTGAACTTCCACTCAGGACTACACTCCCGTCTTCTACATCCTGCCATAACATCATAATCGAAGACCGAGTGTGCTGCATCATGGCCACTCCTGCAGTCTTGTCCTTATGCTGTATAATGCATGAGCTAAAGCACTGTGGTTTTTACAGACCTGGCTCGAACCAGCCCCAGTTGGTGTATTTGACCACATCCGGGGAGCCGGTCTGGCTCTGCCACTGGTACTCCCCGGTGTTCTTGATGTCCTGCAGGCCGATCCAGAAATACTGCGGGTTCGTGCTGAGGTGCTCCCCCAGGAGCCGGCTGATGAAGGCCTGCTCGAACCTGGACAAAGCGGCGGGCACAGGAGAGGCGTTCTGTCACCGAGTATTCATAAATGCACAGGTACTGTGCTTCACGGCGAGAAATGGGATGTGTAGGGTGAAAAACGGTGGCGCGCGGACTCCCAACCTGTTCCTTATCGTGATGTCGCAGCGATCTTTGAAGGACACTTGTGTGGTGTTGAGCCGATAGCAGGAGTTGCCATGTCTCCTCCAGCCCTGAGGGATTAACCAGACTTGAGCGACATTTAGATCACAGGCAGCAGCGAGTCCCACGTCTCCTCCTTCTAACGTGACAACAACGGCGGGGGCGCCATCTCGGCCCTATCGCTCTTAGCTTTGCCAAATGTCATCTGACAGCGATAGCGAGCGTGCTCGCCTGGAACCTCTAATCTCCTTCAGGACTTCATGACCGATGCCGACGTGGACGAGATGTTCACGTATGTCTTGTGAAAACACGGATAACGGAGCGCATGAACGTAGCCCGGTACAGTGATGGCAAACGAGTGATAATGGCAGTTTATCAGCTTGCTGCTGGTGGGTCGCTGGGCCTGTTCAGACGAGCATCTGTTCCTGAGCACGTTCTCGTTTGGAAGCGACAGATGCCTCATTTGCAGATGGCGTTTAAGCTCGATTTGGACCTCGGCACACTCACACAAGCAACAGTAAACAGTGCTGCCTGCAGCTCACTTCTTTTTCTTTTCTTTTGACCGCCACATTTCAAATACTAATCCAATGCGGCTGCCACATAGGATACTAATTCTCTCGTCTTAAATGAACAAGAAACTAATCGCTCCGACATCGCAATGACAGAAGAGGTTCGTTTGAAGCACTCACCTCTTCAGAGCCGCATCCAGCCTGTGCTTCTGATTCCTTGAGCGTTCCTTTCTTCTGACACATGTAGGGCCGCCTCTGGAAGCAGTTCCCTACCTGCCACGCATGGGACTGTGGAGAACAGACACAGGTTGGCTTTTGCGCGTCCTGTCTGAACAAATGGAGACATATGGAAAAGCTGTGTCGTCCAAGCGTGCACAAACCTCTCCTGAGTAGAAGACGCAGCTGGTGTCCTGCGCTGGCTGGGCCGGTTGGCTTACATCCCAGTAGGTGAAGGTGACTGGAGCCTCGTCCAGCCACTTGAAGACCGTGGGGCTGACCCCAACACCAACCAGGCCAATCCACACATCCAGTATCTGGCCATCTGTCGGAGCAACGCACTCATTATGTCACTCTTTGTTAAAAAAATAGTGGAAAAAGAGGTAATATCTTCAATAGGAATCCTCAGTCACGCCTTGCTTAGAAGATTAAAAATGAAAAATAAGGCAGCGGAGTGTAAAACAAGTTGTTTGTTTCTGAATTCCTTAGCCTGGTTAAAGGCAGGCAGTCTTTATGACGGGTGACATGAGAGCGTGAGATTCACCTCCATGGAACTCAGTGCTGATCATCTCTTTGGCGTCCATGGAGTGGAAGCTGGCCAGGGTGCCTCCTCCGCCGTCTGTGGTGGTGCAGAGCTGTTGGGCGTCTGTGTAGCTCGCAGGTTGGTCCTTCATCAACTTGTAACACCAGCCGTTCCACGGGACCCAACCATCTGCACACTCCGTCTCCTTATACTCCAGAGACTCTGTCATGAGCATGAACGAGACAGAGTAGGGCGAGTCGGGTTAATTATGAAGATTGCACCCAGCATTCTCAGGTCCAATGACTGCTATGAAGCAAAGGAATAAGTAGCAGAACACACACTGCTCACACTGTTAGTAGCTTCCTACATCTGGAGTTTTCTCAGTCGGTCCTGAACTCCACCAGATGGTCCAAATTAAAATATCTGCACACTCATTCAACGGATTGCCATGGAAACTTCAAGTGTGCAACGCAGCATAGTTTTATTCCTTTAAACACAACTAAACAGCGTTCCAAAGCCGCCTATTTATGGCCCGAAATCTGCATCGTCAGTAGGCAGCTCTGCTGGAGTTATGTCATCCTCTCTGCTTCGTTTTCCTTGCCGTTACACAGCCTGTTGTGCTGCTCTAACCCCTGTCCTACACCCATATACTGTGGGATATCTGTATTCCACAAATCAGAGCAGCTCTATGTGTCTTGGGCTGCGTCTCATTTTGGTAAACTGCTCACAAAGCGCTGTTTGTTCAATCACGGGGGCTGCGGCCACGGCCTATCTTAGCAGGGGGCTGTCACCCCCTATAGGTCTGCACGCTCATTCCACTCCTGGCACGATGGCATCTCGGGAACTATTTCAAGGTGTTCCGGCTGAGGGAATATCCCCAAGTCCTCATAAGTTTTTTATGAGGGTGTCTCGTTGGATCAAGGTCACTAATGGCTGGGGTGTGCATCTCAGATCTGCTGGCTGATGAGGCGGAAGCAGGGACTGGGGGCAGAGGAGCCAAAACTGAAGAACCAGAATAATGTCGACTTGGAGCCCATTGTCTGCTCACCGTGGACTGTGTACCCTGTCTGTTTTCAGAATCGAGTCGAGTAACTTCTTAGGGAAGAGTTTTGAATCTTGGCCCACCCTCCTATGTGATTTTACACCAAGTGAAATGCTAGACCGTGCATCCTCACTTGCAATCTATCTACTTGCTCTACAATCTTAAGAGCTGGCGACTGATGAACACTGGCTTCTCACGCGGTGGGTGTGGGGATTTTTCCATCAAAGTCTTTCTCTGTGACTTCTGTTAAGCTTCAGCAACATTCACAGACATGCCAACACGTCTTCCGCTAATGTGGCACACCAGAGGAGGACGTGTTAGTTTCGTTTCGCCGGGTGCGGAGGAGGACCCACCAGCCGCCTCCGTCTGAGAGGCATTGACGTTCTTCTTGCAGATATAAGGCAGCCGCTTGTTGCACGCCTCGGATTCATAGTTGGTTTTGGAGTTCATCACGCCACAGTCAGATTCGATGATCAGAGAGGTGGACGGCATTCCTGTCAATCAAATAAACACACACACGCACACACTCCATGAATCAACACGTCTGGGAGTCACCTCTAACCGGCCACAGAACACTATACGTTGCTGTAAATATTCGACACGCAGCTGTTAATAGCTGCACTGACAGGTCTTGAGCTATGGGGGCCATCAGCTGACAGCCAGTTGGCTTCAGTACGCTTAACATTCGCACTGCAGTCGGGATGAAAACAGCAAACGTATTACAATAGCCTGGAGGTTTCAGAAATCTTTCCATTCGGTACAGTTACTGGGTTATTCAGCGGCACAAACAATCCCAATGTCACACTGTGTCCAAAAACCAGGCACAATGAGCTTCTTTTCAACACTGGCCTCATTGTTTCTCCGACTGACACCAAGTTCATAGTAAGGCAGCGACGGGAGCAGAGCGCAGCCAGGATGCAGGCAGAGCCGAGGCAGCTAACCTGGTTTACGTGGTTAAGTTGCTGCTGCACCTGCAGCTTCAGCTGCAAGGCACACATCTTTGCACGATCCATGTGCATGCCTCAGATTAAAGCCTTCGAATAAGGTTACTCTGGGTTTCCCACTGTTGCAAAATGTGGAATGTGTGCAATGCTGCAGCTTTTTGGCATGTTAGCGCCTTTTATCATTGTTCAAGGATGCTGGATTTTCCAACTCTGACTGATTTGTTTTGTTTGTCGTTTGTTTTAAGGCTCTCTGTCGCCATTAAGGAGACAGTGTGGTAGACGAGTCCAAAGCAAAACATCCCTCCAGGATTCAATCTCTGATTTGGACTTTTTACTGAAATGGGTTAAAGATTAAGAGGACAAAAGGGAGAAAACAAAAAACAGTACCTTCATCCCAGCGCAGGGTGGAGAGAGGGGAGCCGTCCGACCACTGCCAGCCCTGGGAGGTGTCGAGCTGGTGAAGGCCGATCCACATCCTTTGGGGCATTTTGATGAGGCTGTCCCTGACTGGAAACATCACAGGGCGCATGAGGGTGGCATACAATTCAAGTTGGAAGAAATGTTGTGAGGCTGTCCTGATTACCAGTTATCTGGGCCAATCCGTGACACACTCCCTTCACTATCTGCACTCTGCCGCCTTTAAGAGGTGACAGTGAGGTTGGAGAGCAGCCCGCTGATAATCATTTACACAGAAGTGTTATTTTAACTCTGTAAAAAGGAGGGTAAAACTCCCTTTTAGTTTTAGTAGATCTGAAACTGAACATTGAACTTGACATGAGAACAGTTGTAGACTTCTGCTTCTGTATCTGGATCAAGCTGCTCAATAAAGATAGGGAGGTGTCGGCAATTTCAGACCTCTGTGGTTTCCGTGTCAATTCTACAGCCTGATGAGTGCAAACCTACTAGATCACTTGTACAAGATCAGTCGAAGGCTGTGCCAGATCACAGCGACCACTGAAATCTAATAAATTCAGCCATGTAGAAGATGATTCTCTTAAACAGAGAGATAAACAGAGTTCGATAACAAAAAGAGGATGGAGGAAAAAAGGAAGGATGATAAACTGAAGCCACTTCTTGGTCTGGTCTGCTGGCCTTGCAGCCAGGTGCAACAACGTCACACTTGTTATTGCACAGTGTGCTGATGATTTGCTAAGCTAATCAGATCTAGGTATCCCACAGCTCCCCTGACATATATAAATGGTTCCAGCAGGCGTGGTTTCACTTGCTTTCTTGAGCGCGGCCACAACTTCACAGGAAATAGAGAAGAATGAGACAAGTTGGCATTTCTGAAAATTTGCTGCAACACTATGCTTCACAAGCGTATGCATTTTCATTCTTGAGAATGACATGATGTTATCCTTTTTTTTCAGTTCCACAGGGGTCTACTGCACACACACAGGGCGAGGCAGGGAACACACAGGTCGCCACTACATCACAGTTGTGCACACACACACACACAATCCTCTCTCACACTCACACCTAGGGGCAATTTAGAGCCTCGAACCAGCCTAAACATGCATGTTTTTAGACTGTGGGAGAAAACCGGAGTATGTGGAGAAAGCCCACTCAGAAGAGGAGACAACATGCCAACTCCACTCAGAAAAGCCCTCAGCCAGGACTCAGAGCGGCTGGCTTGATAGATTTCATCTGTGAGCTATTTAGACAGGCACAAAATAGATGTTTGTTGTCTGTCTACACTCTTTCTGGAAATGGTTTGTTATTCAAACAGAGGGAGCGTGAGGTCATATTCAAACTGAAGCTATTTTCTTCTATTTCCCCTCAGATTTTGTCATATCCGTCATATTTTTTCCCAGCTAGGAGACCTACTGGACAGGAGATAAATGTAGTAATTCCTTTTAAAAGCAGTCCTGGAAGCATTCTGGATGTTATTAATAAGCATGTTGGGAACATTCCCCTTGGAGCACTTGTTGATTGTGCTGAGGCTGATTGTGACATGAGCGTGATGACTCAAGCGTTGGATTTCTGTCAGGGACGGCGAAGGGTGAAGCGGTCTTACAGGTTTCGGACAGGAGCTCAGACCCAGACACACTCAGCAGATCGGCTCCCTGACTGCGACATGAATCCAAAGCTTGGTGCCAGGTCACCAGGGCAGTGGAAACAAACTCATAGCACGATTCCCCGTCCTTTCCCACAAACAGATTCTGGCATCCGTCCTCTGAAAAGCAAGTGTCAAAGACAGTGTAAGTGCATATGTGCGTCTTGATAGTGCTAGACTAGTTATTAGTCAAAACATCTGGCCCCTCACTTGTTTTTCAGAGGGGCTGGTGAGAACAGTCAAAAGACATTTGTGCTACTTGCCAGGTATTAGGCAGATTCCCTTCTTGTGGTCTTGATCATAGTCGCCTGTGGTGGCACACCAGGACAGGCCGGGTACGTCATCGTCTGGGAGACATCCGTGGTGCCAGCTGCCGTTGTGCTTGAAGGGGAACTCGCAGGGATCACCGGCAGAGTTACCATCTCTGGTGTGGATAACTGCACAGAGAGGGGAGCGCCAGGTGAGAGACCCGTCACACGCTTCTGGTGTCAGACGAGTCAGGACGATGATTTATTGCAAGTGAAAACCACCCGTTTGCTGTTTGCAATGAGTGGCCTCTTTCTGAGATGGGTTACTGTGACACACACCCAGATGGTGATGCAACTGACTGAGCTGAATCGGACAGATACCTACTGAAGTGCATCGTAAAAACACAAGAGCTTAGATGGAGGCTTGTGTTGAGTTTGGATGGAAATGGTGAAATGTTACTTGTGCAGCGACCAACATTTTCCCCCCCAGAAACTTGCTTCAGATCCATCTATGTGCACACACACAAACACAGAATAACGAGGAGTGTGGCTTTATGAAATCCATCACCATCTATTTCCAGATTTGCAACCTTTTTCCTTGGCGGCTCATAGGCTGAGATAGTTACCAGCAGTCCCATGTATAAGCAGGGTTGTATGTATTTCTGTGCCTCAAGAAGCAACCCTCATCTCAGGCCAGGCCTGGATTCACTCTATTTATGTTACGTGGGGTTTGGGTTTGTTATTAAGAGAGAAAACACTTCAATCGACGCTGGATATGAAGAGAGGACTGACTTTTACAATCAAGCAGGAACTAGTTACTTGTCAATTCAGTTACTTGAAAAAGAAATCTTAATAGAAAGCATGTTGTATTTATGCAAGTATACACAACCACAGCAAATAAGAACTTAAAGCTTGTTCCAGTTTCAGCACAATTTTAAAGGCGATATAAAGAGGATCTTAGTATAGTGTCCCCTGCCCTTTGAGTAAATATGTGTCACTCAAGTCGTGAGGGAGGCTCCATCCGAAAAGCAAAACAGAAAGTAAGTGTTGACATTGCATTATACCACACAAACCTGTCGCATGACAATCAGAGCCCAGAATTTCCCAACAAGTCATAAGACAATTTACCACGGTATTTTCAGAAGGCTCTGGAGAGAGCATAGTCCTTCTACCTGCAAGGCGACACACCCTGCGAGCCACCATAAAGGAGCAATAAAGGACAGGAATGAAGATAACCCACTGGGAGTAAAATGCCCAAGAACCTGTTTGATCACCGAGGAGCCGGAAGAGCTCAAACCTGTGTAATGTTTCACAGTTGCAGAAGTGAATTCTACCAGTGTGATACACGCGATATAAATTGGATTTATCATCCACTTTCATTTCCCCCAGCAAGTGCTCCATTAGAGGCTCTCATCGGTGCTCGGATCGAGATCGTCTCAACCGGGACACCGAACACCACACCCACCTCTGTATGGCTTCTGGCAGATGTTTTCACGGGACCCTCCTCGCTGCCAGCTATCGGACGCGTCCCGCTTGGGTGTGACTCTGGTGTCGTTGTTGGCCACCAGGCCCATCTGGTAAACGGTGTAGATGGCCGCCTCCTGGCAACGCCACCAGAGCATATTGTTGGAGCAGTCCACCAGCGCCAGCATCTTGGAGCGCACGTCCAGAGCCAGACACAAGGACGTTTCCAGGTGGAAGAGGCGGTGGCCCGAGCCCCACTTCCACAGCTGGGACCTGGCATCCTGCTCGCAGGCCGACAGGCTCAGCCCCGAGGAGGACCCCGCCACGAGGCACTGGTCTGAGGTCGAGTGCTGGATGGTGAAAGCATCTTCGTCTGTGGGGATGGGACAGACAGCAGTGTTATAAAAGCAAAGTTTATGTGTTCTTGGCTGAAATTGGCAAAATGGCTCTAATTGCGTAGAATTAGTGATAACAACATGAGGAAGGAAGCAATCTGTGTAACAGTGGGAGGACTGACTGTGCACACGAAATAGTCTTCCTTAAGTATTATGATTCTGAATAGCAAATTACATACAAAAAAGGCAAGAATAGCAGTAAAGATAAGATTACTGCCCAGAACATTCTAGTAAAAAACTATAGTATGGATATTTGGTCAACATGGGCAAAATAATGAGAGGACTGGAAATGAAAAAAAAAAAGAAATGTATATAAATGTTTATAGTTTAAATTCAATAAATTTAAACATGTGAGTCAGTGAATGGATGGATGTTTACCCACTCACGTTCGAAGTTCACAAAAATAAACCAGAGGATAAAAAAACAAACAAAACACAACATACATTTCAAGCCTGAAAGCGGGGTAGGAAGGTACTGTGAAATTAGTTTTTTGCATCGACATAATATCTATGATCTTTAAAGTACAACTCCACACATAACTGCCCATATTTTATAAACAAGGAGACACACAACGTCACATTTTCGATAGTCACAGATGACTGCTGCCTCCTCCTCCTCCCTTCTCTTTGGCACACCACCTAATTTCAGTACTGAAGCTTTGACTAAAATAGAATTAAAAAAAAAAACTACAACAATAATAAAATCGTACAACAGCTCCAGCTCCTTTTGTACAACAGTGGTTTGTGTCCTCTCCTCCTTTAGGGCTCCACAACCGAGGGAGGGATGAGTGTGCAGTTTGTCGGACCGGTCTGTGGTCACACTACAGTCAGACATCACACTTCTTCTATTACTACCACCACCACTACTACTACTAATGTCAAAAGCCTTGTCCCAGCACTGGAGCTGCAGGCTGCCAGCTCCTGCCAGTCCAGCAGGGGTGTAGCTATTGTCCTCGGCTGTCGTGTCGCTCCTCCGGGACAAACTTCATACAACCAGCCCTCGTGCGCGCCTGCTCAACTGAGCCGCGCACGAAATCGAAAGCAAAAAATAAGAAAAGTAGATGCGTCGTTTGTTTTTTCATAACTTACCTAAAGTGCGGGTCTGTGGTGGTGAGCTGGTGGTGGTCCCCGGGCGAACAGAGGAGTCAAACAGCGTCAACAAACAAAGGCAAAGTGTCGCTGGGGAGATCCTGAGCATGGTCACTGCTGGAGCACAGCCCTATGTGCGGTCTGGACTCATACAGAGGCTGGAGTCCCGGGAGAGAGCGCTGCCAAACTGGGGCGATCGATCAGGAAGCTCGCTAGCAGGACAGGGCTGATTACTAGACTAACCCAGCTCTCTCTCTCTCTCTCTCTCTCTCTCTCTCGCTCTCTCTCTCTCCCTCTCTCTCTCATCTGTCAGCTGTGCCACACTCCTGCTGCCCTCACGCACATCAACCACCAAACCGCACTTCCGGTGCTGCCTGGAAAATTAAAACTTTTTTATTTTAGCCATTTTTCGCCCTTTTTCTCCCTGTCTCCTATTTGAGTGTTTGTATATTTCTTGTTGGTGTATCGATTGCAGTTGCATTGCAGCTATTATGACCAATAAAGATCGGACAAAAGGACAAAAGCAAGAAAACCTATGAAAGAGAACCTAACGGAACTGCAGCTTAAGAAGTTAAAGAAAGTTTGAGGACACCTCTCTTAATGAAAGTGGCAGTGGGTCACCAAATGGACAAAGTAAGTGACTCTGTGTGTGTGTAAGTATGGAGTGTGCGCAACTGCTGCCTGTGTGATTATGGTGCAAATAAGTATAAATAGTTATAAATAGTATAAATAAAATATATATAATATAAATATAAAAACTCATAAAGAGCTAATATGCTATTAACAAGCATGCAAATATGTAGGATGGAGAATGTGGAAGGATAGTCTACAGACGGAAATGGTGGGGAAATCTGTGGGGAAATTCCACAGTTGCTAGATTGAAAAGGGGAATCAAAGAAAAATACCTTGCACAGAATCACTTCACTTTCATTTCTCTGTTGCACACACCAAAATACTGGATGCAGTAAAAGAGGACTTTTTTTATTCCTACCGTAGTTAATAACCTTTAGATTCAAAGGAGGACCATGAACCTCCCAGATATTATATGCTAACATCAATTTATACCTGGGTGCGTTCATTGAGGTGTCAATTGATTGAAACGTGTGGTGGGCAGATTTCACTGAAAGCTTTTACTTTGAAGGGCACTTCCGGTTTCGTCCAGTCTCCAGCAGCGTTTCGGAGCTTTGTTTGCCTCCTCCCTTCCCTTTGGAGAGTCCGGAAAATTTTGCAAATTCCCAATCTCCACGCCTACTGTTCCTGTCATCTACAACACATGTTGGTATTTTGTCAACCACCAACTAGCTGAAAGTGTCTTGAACAGAGATGCATGAAGTAGCCTGGGCAGTCAGTGAATGTTGCTTTCATTTGATAGGGAGGCAGCTATGATTGATTGTTAGTCTGCTTTATGCCATGATTAAGGGCCTGTGTGCATTTGGATGACCAGTTTTCCTCAGAATTATGGTTTTGCAGGTTTATGACCATGTCAGTGATGAAATGAAGAATCCAGGGTAATATGCAGGTCCTGCCAAATACATTTGAATGGAACAATCGGATTATAGGAGTCCAGTTCTTGTTGACATTTCGTTTATTGGGGCTCAAATGGTCACCATCATGTAGTTTATTTTTTCAATATGTATATTGCACTTAATTAGCCCAATATAGATATTATAATGCAGTTATCAATGCTTGTATTACGCCATGTAATCATGTCACCTGTTTACTGAAGCTAATCAAAATTTAAGAGGTTATTGAGAGAAAACCTTTGGCTTTAATATTTCTAGAGCTTGGCTGTGTAGGTTCCCACTCTCACACTCATATCTAGGTCTTAGGTGCAGTTACTGGCAAACAACCTGTACGTTTTTGGACCGTGGGAGAAAAGTTTTTGGACCGTGGGAAAAAAACAAGTGCTAATAATGACTCATAAAGAGCTAATATGCTATCAACATACATGCAAATATGGATGGGGTATGCTCTAGAAGGGAACTATCTGTGGGGAAATTCCACAGTTGACAGTATGAAAAGGGGAATTAAAAGGACGGATCATGCACAGAATCACTTCTCTTTCATTTCTCTGGTACACACAAAAAGACGAGACTCGTGAGAGAGGAATTTTTAGGCCTACCATAGTTTATTAAACAGTAGGAAAACTGTGTCGTTAAATATTTTCCTTTGCATCAGCAGAGTAAACAAGTGAACAAGACCACAGATCCGATCATCAGTTCTGTGTTTACATACGCTATGCTATTGATGGACATACAAAAAATATCTGGTATCAATTTAAAACTTGCGTCTTTACAAAATAGAACAAAAATTC
This sequence comes from Karalla daura, assembly GCA_029224185.1. Classification (NCBI taxonomy): domain Eukaryota; kingdom Metazoa; phylum Chordata; class Actinopteri; order Chaetodontiformes; family Leiognathidae; genus Karalla; species Karalla daura. The sequence goes on from CM055190.1 coordinate 8,109,385, forward strand.
AAAGTAATACTGACAAAATCGCTGTTGTACTTGTGCAGCTATAAGAACTCCTGAGTCCTTAATTAAATGTAAAAAAAAAATTGCATCAGAAATATCATTGTCATTTTTTTATAACTACTCAAGAAAATTACTGAGGAACCTGCCAGGTAAACCAAGATTGTCCCTTACCTGTTTGAATCTTATACAGTAACTTTTTTTCTTGATTATACAATCTTTTTCTCCTCCTTTATTGAAAGTCTAGACTTAGCTTGTCTAGGAAACGGTCTAGATTTTCAAAGACGGGCTTTTCTGCATCATAAAAAAAAAAAAACTTTGCTGCATTTCATCTCGTTGAAATGATCCAAGGAGCTGCAAGTCGTGGCAAATGGACTTGTGTCGATGGCCAACTTTGAGTAGATGTTTCACTCCACCTCACAATGGGGTTTAGTATTGACCTGACAGAGGTTCAACTCCCTGTGAAGTCCCAACTTAAGAAGCGTCTTGAGTGGAGGTGAGACGTCCAGTTGCCAGGCTTGACGACTCCTTGGATCACGACGACCTGGAGGAGTAAGAATCTCCGCGGACGTCTCTCGCTGAAATGTTTTGTGTTCGCTTGGAAATGGCGGCAAGAAGCGGGGGGTAAGGGGGGGGCATCCTTCAAACGCCGTTAAAGGACGTTTGCCGTCCTCGTGGTCGTCCTCTCACCGCCGCCCTGAGGAGTCAGCGTCGCCGCTTTACAGCGTCCCGAGGCCTTTGTACCTGATGGCGATGCAGCGAGGCGGGGGAAACCTGCGCTCTCGCCGGCCGCTATTCTCCCGAGTTCACCTCCACGTCCGTCATCAGCACGTTCCCGTCCAGCTCGGTGGCCAGCGAGCTGGTCTGCCTGTAGTAGGCGCTGCCCACGTAGGGCAGCCCCCACAAACACGACGGGTTCCGCTTGAAGGCGAAGCGCGCGGCGGCCGCCACCAGGACAAAGAGCAGCAAGGCCAGCAGCACGGCGGCCAGGATGACGCCCTGGTGTAAGCCTGAAACACACAGCAAGCACGCCTCGTTTCACCCACTGTTCTATCCGTGATGCAAAATGCGTCTATCGTGCCAGGAGACGTGCGCCTTACTGTTTATTGGTTCTTCCTCCACCTCGCTCAGCACATCTGCAAAACGGTGTGGAACATGTGAGAGACGGAGACTGAGATATTCCCAGATATATATGTATGTCACCCGAGCTCCATATTGGTACGATTCCACTTACGTGACACGGTTTTGCAGATGAAGCCGAGCCGGTCCGTGCACGGCGACAGGTGCCACACGCCATCCACCGCCCGGGTGGTGACACAGGTATCGGCGGCCAGCAGCCTGGCGTCCGGGGCTCTGCCGGCCCAGTTGGCGTAGTCCACAGGCGAGCCGTCCACCCAGACCATGGAAGCAGCTGAAAGCAGAAGCCTCCCGTTCAGTGAAACGACCCCGGGGCGCGACTGTGGCGGCCTGACGTGTGAGCCACACGTGTGAGTGAGGGCTTCTTACTGCTGTTGTGGAGGTGTATCCCCAACCACACGGCTTGAAGCCGGACACCCGAGGACCACAGCTGCTCCAGCACAAAACGGTTCTCCGACTCGGTCTCGATGGTCAGGATATCTGAGACGTTGTCTGGAGGGTGAGAACGGCATGATAAACTCACCGCCACTGAACACAAGTAGGGTACATGTACACTCACATATGAGGGCTCAGCCTGGCCTAGTATAGAAATAGGAAATGTGGAAATCAGCGTAACAAATGCCCTATCACCCAGTCTGGAGGGTTACCAGCAATGATTACAGATTCCAGGAACTTCATGATGCAACTTGGCAATGGCACTTTCTATTCCATTCAACAGATCAAACACATGAGATACAATGCGTTAATTAGGGAGATTACAAGGAGATGAGTTTGATTAAATTTGAAAAGAGCTATGTCCCCACTATGTCAAAATTTGTTGCTGTCATACTGACTAATTTATATCTACAGTCCAGACTGTTGTCTAGTGCATTTCAGACAATGTCAAAGTCAGAGGATGTGTATGATTTCACTCTCTGCTTCTTTCATTGTTGATGAAGTCCACCACAGTTCTCTACAGCCAGTGTTTGAGAGCAGCTTTTGCACATGGCCTGTAGGGGGCATGTGCAAGCCATCCCGTGGATAAGGGCGCTCACAGCGGCCGAGTCTCTCATTTGTGCGTCTAATGTTCAACCACAGAACACCACTGTCACCTAGGGCAACGCAGAATTGGACAAACAGTGTCTACCAGGGTAACCCATGACCCTACCGTTGTGCTGGCAATGCTCTCTGGACTCCTCAAACGTGAGTTTCTGCACCACGGGCCTGAAGTCGTAGCATTCCTGTCCAAATTTCACCCACGTGGACGGACACTCCACCGCATAGGACATCATGCTGTTATCGCCTGCGAACGAGCGGATGGTTTACAGTGATTCCACTTGACAGCTGAGTCTTTTTATTTTTTTGTTTGGGGGCGTCACTGACGGGGTGGCGTGATGTGACAGAGGGCTCCCGGCAGCGGCGTGTCACAGTCCGCTCGGCGCCAGCCTCCGTTCACGTCCATGTACACGCAGTCTCTCCACACCAGGTCCTCCTCCTCCTCGGCTGCGTCCCAGTGCGTGTACACCGTGTCGCTGCCGTCCGACCAGTGGTAATTGATGCCATTCTGTGAAGGAGCACAGCCAGGCGGCCTGTCAGTCACGGTGTCAGGGTGGGAACCGGTGCGGCCTATCCAGCAAGGAGACTGATCCGACTAAGACTAGTACCCAGCTCACGCAACATAGTGTAATACCGCATACTGTACATGCCAGGATGATCTATCACACACTTTGTTTCATTTCATGTGTTGTTTATCATGAGTAGACCGTAGCCTTGTTTTTATGAATTTATACATATAAAAAATTCAGAAAGAGAAGTGAAAATACTTCATCTCACGCAGCAGCCTAGCAACCTGACGCTGTGTTGTTTGTTGTGTTCTGGCTGAGGCCATACGTTTTATATCGCATCTTGTTCTGCTCAAAATACAAATAGAAAACATTTGGGGAAGAAAGTGCGTGCTTGGGGTGAATTATAACTCCTTTTAGCGACGAGCTAAAGTTAAACCCGAGCAACAGAGGCAGAGGCGCTTCCTGTGCTCGTTCCTCGACATGACTACGACATTCTGTGGAGATTCAGCGAAACTTGAATCCAAATGTGAAGTCTCTGAGTGTCTGCTGGGAAGGCACGCACACACACACACACAGGCAGAAGGCCAAACCATAGAGGCCTGTGAGAGAACTCGCCATCGCAGAGTATATAAACAAACAAACGAAAACACATCAGGGGTCCAGTGAAAGAATGTTTCGGGGGCTATTTCTTGCAATTCTTTCCACTGTGCACGAGACCTGTGGGTAACAAAATTTTCCAGCAACAATTTCAAATCTTACAAATTTACCACCGTGGAAAGGTCAGGCGGTGCATAAATGGTGCATTAGAGCAAAATGGGACAAAGGCGGAGGTATCCATAAAAGTTTATGACTCCACAGCATTATTGCAGGCGTTTGCTCACTAGCACACCGTCACACTTGACAAATCCGAGGTGTGAATAATGTAGGCAAACAATGCTTTGGGTGGAGAAAAAAACAAAATCAGCAAAACAATACAAATAACCCGCCTCCCTCTAATCTGACCTCCTGGAATAGCTTTTTTTCTACTTTTATTATTATTTCCTTAGAAATGCTTTTTTCACTTTTACATCCAAGATATTGCATCTGCAAAAGTTTGGTCTCTGCATTTAAGACAGCACAAAACAAGCCAACTGCTGTTCTGCCCTCTTGTTCTTAATAAATAATGAAAAACAATACAGAAAATGGATCTTGATACGCACATTTCTGAACCCTGGCTTTCATTCTCAGTGCTTATCTACTCGGCTGCCTGCTGAATACAGCTAAACTCTCTCTGTAGGAGTGAGTAAGTGTAAAACACGAGGCAGGGTGCAGGATGCATGTGAGGGTACATACGTCTTCACTGTACAGTCCAATCCAGTGCGGGACGCCCAGCCTGTTGACGAGGACAGTGAAGAAGGCCTGGTCGTAGACGTCCGTGATGCTCACCAGCTCGGAGTCCTCCTCTATGCACATGTGCATGGCGTTGTACCAGCTCATGTTGCCAGACACACGCTTGTAGTTGTTGCTCCTGTACTCGAGGTTCCCATGCAGGGACTGGTGATAGGAGTGGGAAGGCGGCTTGGACGCATCTGTCACAAAAAGAACAAAAAAGGGGATACTTCTGCATTCCAACTCTTGCAAACTGGGAACGGTCTCCCTTGAGCCATTGTCATGAGATCACACGCAAAGTTTTTCATATTTTATTTCTATTTTTAATATGATTTCATCTAAAAGATACAAAGCTTAGGTTCATTTTCGTTGTTGTTGGACACGGCTGAGTTAGCGTTTAAGCACTTAAGCAGCCCGCTGGCTGCAGATCAAGGCTCAAAGTTCAAAGCGAAATAGGACAAATCAGAGTGTTCCTTTCAGCTTGCGTTTACATTCAGTTGTGTTTCCTCTGTGTTATCTATCTTGGTCAGCAACATCTGTTGTCAGGAGAGGAATTCAAACACATGCTTCCAACCATCCTGACTATATCTGATATATAAACGCGGGTCTCACCTTGAGGTTTTTCACAAACAAAGCCGTAGCCACTGTCGCTGCAGTAGGTCAGGTACCACTTCCCGGTCATGTGGAGGTTGTGGTTGTTGGACATGACTACACAACGCGGCTGGTATTCAGAGTGCAAGTCTTCCTCCTGGGGTGGTGGGTAGGTGGTGGTGGGGGGGGGATCAAAGGGAACTAATAAATACACGCACACCACTCACAGATTGGGGATGTTCGGACTTCATGCATTCTGCATTACATTAAGGGATTTAGAACACGCTGGAATAACCTCCTGCTGAGAAAGCGATTTAAATAGTAGAGGAGAAAAAACGACATTGAAACCTCAAGAACTTTCCTCTCAGAGACACTCCACTGACAGCGTTATAATAACACTGTGTTATTTACTTTTCTTGCTCGCTCATCCCCACGTTGTGCAGCTGCGCTCCTAGACCAGCAACACTCTGACCCGCAACCCCCCCCCCCCCCCCACACACACACACACACACACACACACACACCCCCCGAGCAGACCTCGAAGGAGCACCTGGACCTGAAGCCAGCCCGGGACACTTACAGTGATGTAGCTGTTGAATTTGATGGGGGACCAGTTATCGTAGTTGAATTTTCGCCCGTTCGTCCACCTCATGTTGTCGAGCTGCAGACCGATCCACACCCCGACCGCGCTGCCCTGCAGCAGCATGGTGACGTACGCTGCAGACGGGATCAAAGGCGGCCGAGTTAGCGCTCTCGCCTGAGCCGGAGGAAGGTGTTTGTTTATGGGACGTGCACGCATCGGACGGGGTCGCTACCTTGCTCGATCTCGTTTTCTATGGAGACCAGCGAGCCGCCGAACGAGGAGCAGATGGACTGGGCGTCTTTCCAAGTCTTTCCCTCCTTTGGACTGCTCGGGAGGTGAAGCAGGAGACACTGCCAACACAAAGCATGCACAACGGGCTGTGAGATGCAAATGATTGTTCCCCCCCATCAGCAGCACGGCTCTCGCCGGGAGAGGGTCAGGGATCCAGAGATATTAAAGCCTGCGCGTGTTGTTGTCTTGGACAAACAGAGAGGGATCTCATCCCTTTCTGGTTCTCAAGGTCTGGCAGCTGATTTCAAGCATCTGAGGGAGGTTAGGTAACAGTACGCTAGGCTCAGTTTATATCCTGTCAAGTTTCATCCAAACAGGTGCTCACATGTATAATTTTAATTTTGTTTTTCTTTTGTTTTTTTGTGGCCCAGGGATTTAAAATGGTAGTCACGACCAACAAAGTCCACAGTCTGAGTCAGGCTGGGAACTTTGCTTCATGCTATTTTCATCACTCCCTCACTTGTCTCATTTCCTGTCAACACTCTGATGAAGGCCTAACACCCCAAAGAAAAGCCTTAGATCATTCCTCTTTGTTCCATATTTCATGCTGGGGAGGATAGAGGAGAGACGTTGCTCTGAGACTTTCCATTGTGTTCGATATGCAGAACAACCACATTTAAGACAGTGGCCTCATCCGCTTCGACTGCCCGTCTTATGAAATTATTACAATTATTATGATTTTGATGTTCTTCAAGGACAGCTGTGCTCATAAACCTGCAGCCCCTTGCGTGTGTCTATGAGGAATACTCCTTTCTTTGGCTGTGAACATGACATTGCTTTCGGTCTCATTGCCCCTAATGAGTAAATCTTTCAGCACCGCGGCTTAAGCGGTTTTGGCACGTTGTAAATGTGCAGTTTTGCGGTGTCGGCGCTTTAACAGCATGTTTTTTCTGGCATCTTGACCATGCAGCTCACAGAGCTGTTTACACAGAAACCTGAACAAGTTGTTTGTAGGGTTTGTCTATGCATCGATTGCTGTGGGGCTGACCGCCGGCTAGCGATCTCATTGAGAGAAAATGACATTTTTACAGTCCGCTACTAGCCTGCGTGAGATGATCAGGACTGGCTTAGCTCCCCGCTCAGGTCAACTGTTCAGCGGGTTGGGGGGGTGGGTTATTCTGAAGATATCAACATCACACACTAAAGGACAGGGAATATAAACACTAACATCCTGCTTCAACCCCCCGAGGCAGCAGGGAATCCAGAGGAGAGGCCACATCAGAGCTGATCTGTGCGCCTGTGAGTCTTTTGCAGTTCGGAGCATTACAACTACATAAGCGGATAATAATTGAAACGCAACTTTGAAACCCTTTCTTTGTCAGTCAATAGGACCAATGAACATGGACTTGTTGTCTAAAACGTAAACAGGCAAATCAAAATACATTTATCAACTTATCAACAATGAAATCTTCTCACCTGAGCACATATAATAAATGAAAGACTGTAACTGTAATTTATGGGTGTAGAGAGACATTTGTTGTCATCTGTTATAACAAGTATCCTTTTTACACCAACAGAAGCTAAGTGTAACATATCCCTTAACTTGAACATTTCTAAAGCTCAAAAATTGTTGATTCTGTGTACGGTGGGAAACATGTAAGGGGGGAAGGGAGTTCTCATCCCGTGGAGCTAAGTAATGCTGAGGATAATTAGGAAACCTGTCATGGTGTTTCAGCTCATTGATCAGCACTGACTGATGGTTAAAGCTACACCTTCCTCTCTCACAAACCTGACACTATTCATTTATCTAGTTTTGCCAGATTTGACATCATGTGATTAGAATTCATTTGTGTGTGTGTGTGTGTGTGTGCGTTTATGTGTGTGCACCTTGTGTCCGAAGTAGAGCCAGTCCTCTGGGCAGCCTCCGATGTAGTGCGGCTCCCTGGGCACCTCCACCACAGACACGGTCTTCCTCTTGCAGATGTAGCCGTGGAGGTCTGTGCACCTGTGCGTCGACCACGTCCCTGCAGCGAACCCGGGAAACGTTCAGCCCCATCATGACATACACGACTGTCATGACCCGCGTCAGTGCACCTGTTTACCTGACGAGGAGGACATGGTGGCGCACGACCTTTGATCGCCTCTGGTGAACTCCTCGGCCCAGTTCTCAAAGTCCACCTCTGTCCTGTCAACCCACCTGCAAGGAAACATATGAGCAATTCACCCATGGCCACAGATCATGCTCTGAGAGTAGAACTCCATGGATGCAGCTAAGGAAATATCCTTTCTCATTGTAAAAAATTACAAATAAAATGAAATGAAAACGGTTTGAAATGGAAACCTATGGCATGTGTGAGGACCGACAAGCAAAGACCCTTCCTGTCCCTGTCACGATATTCAACAAGAAGCACTGAAGAAATGAAATTCATTCCTCAACGAAGGAAACTTACTTAGTGACTACTTTAATTAGTACTTACATAGGCAAGGATTTACGCCTCGTATTGAAATGCATTTCACCTTATGAATATAAACATCTTTGAGAAATGAACTGTGGCTTAGTGTTGACAAACTGACTAAAAAGTGCAGCTTCTCTGTGGGATTGCTATTTCTAGTAAACAAGCCTATATTTCAGAGGGATTTCTTTCTTCCAGCAGGGCCCTTTTTACTGCTCAGATTGTTTGATTTTTTTTCCTAAAAGGGCACAGCATTTTCCACCTGATATAGCAATAAATAGACAATTTCTTGTCATAAGTGTCTCTGAGTGAAATGCCCCGCTGCGTGGGTGTTATTTGATGTCTGCTGCTTTTCGCCTGATTCTCTCCTTTCGCCTGTTATTTCACTTACAATGTGTCATCTCGCGTTACCTCCTCTCAGACTAGGCCAGGATCAGTGCAACTCATCTTAATATAAAAGCTGTTTGCACTGACACACTCACTCAAGCGTCTCTGGAGCCTCTTCTGTTTTCTTTCTGTTTAGGACTTTCTTAAGTTAGTTCTTCCTTTTGGAACTGTCTGTTTTCATGCCTGGCTGCTTCTAGTTTATTATTTTGTGTCTTCATTCAGAGTTAAAAGCATCTGGACTTGAAGTAATTAACTTCTCCTTTGACATTCCTGATTCTGACGCGTCTAATCATGACAGCGTACCTGCAAAATGTGCATGAGTGTGGAAAGCCCCAAAGGCACTGAATTCACCTTCAGTTTGCGAGGGGCTGCCTCCTCTCATTTATGCACCTGCCTGAGCAGCGTTCACAGATTCCCTGAGTTGTATCCACATCTACATTTCTTCACTCAGACTGAACAAAGTGTCTACAGAGTGCTCAAGCAGATTCTGAGCCAGCCAAGGAAGGAAGTGTTAAACAAACCACGGAGCTCTCACATACACACACACACACACACACCTGGCTTCCTCTCCTGGCTGGTCAATGGACATGCCGATCCACCAGTCGGTCGGGCTCACGGAGTACTGAGGAGACACAGGAGACGCAGAAGGGATGTTAAAAGAGCTTGGTTCACTTTCAAGCCCCTCCAGTGCGATCGAGTCCCCTCTGGGCCGGGTGATCAGCTTGTCAGAGCTGTTGGCCCATGTTTCTGCTCTTCAAATCGGCTCGTTTTGTCTCCCTCATCCCTCCACAAGCCTCCACACAACAAACAGTCCACAGCCATGACTGTGTAACACTCTGCTCGTCTTCCTGTCCCAGACTTTGAGAAGATGCTGCTACTGCTTGACTGTCACACCTTAATGCTGCTCCTGCAACGTGAATCCATTGTGGAATTTAATGACAAATGCCTTGTGTTTTAAAAGTAAAAATCAAATTTTAACTGTGCAACTACTATCAACGATAAAATTCCAGAAAGTTCTGTCCAGTAATAACAGCTATACTGTCTGCCACCACCTCAAAGTTGTTCCAAAATAAATGTCCTCTCATACAGATCTGTCAACACCATAATACATGGAATACGTCCATTAACAGACCCTGCCCAGGCGCTCCTTGATGAAGTGCAGCTCCTCCCTGGAGTGAATGGACAACAGGTGAGCTCCCATCATCTCACAGGCCAGAGAGACAGCATCCCAGTCGAAGGGCTGCTTGGCCAGCAGGTACTCAGCGCCCCGGTAAAACACCCAGGGCTCGCTCTCTGTGGGAGGGACCAGGACAACGATCAGACTGCATGCAGTTCACTCTAATGTGGCAGTTTGTATGTATGCACTGTTAAATCATGTTTGGTAGAAACACGTTTTTCTTGAAACACACTCAGTTCATGTCTCTGTGGTGACAAAGCAAATTACACCTCATGGCATCTTTAGTCTTCAGCTCCAACTCAAACTGGATGGATAACAGTGCTAAAACAGGCTCAGTAAAGTGAGGTGCTGTTTCTCTAGATTACACGATGACTTAACTCCAAAATAGAGGAAAAGAAAGTAAGTACTGTAATCATTCTGAGCTATGCTGAGTTTAATGTTAGGTCTTGGCCTTTCCAGCCAGTGGACCATTAGGAAAAAAGAAGAATGTGAGAGGAGAAGTTGTAGCTGTTGCAAATAAGTATAAAAGACAGTGGTATTATATCTAGAGTCAGTGCAGCAGGGCAGTAAATGGGGATTCCACTCACGCTCAGTGTACCAGTACAGTTTCCTCAGCTTTTCACCTGCAACACAGATCAGAGTTGAGTGAGTGAGGCATGTGGACCTGTGGAGGCTGGTGCTACCTGGGGCAGTTTACCTCTGGGCACTTTGCAGATCCACTCGTGTTTTCTGTCACAGGGCTGTGGGACAAGAGTGTTGGTCAGGTCGCTGAACACAGCACACTCCCTCCTGTCGTCGTCCTCGCTTTTATCCTCGAAGAAGGACGTCAAAACCTGCGAGGAGCAAAGGCGCGCAGCACAAAGCCCTTACAATGAGCCCCCTCTGACAGCAGGGGCAACCAACGACTCTTGTTGGACTTACATAGCTGCCATCGGACCACTCCCACGACCCAGGATGTTCAGGATCTCTCTTATTCAAACCCACCCAGAACCAGCGACCCTCTGTTCTGAAAGAAAGAAAGAGGAGCAGAGCACAAAATAAACTGCAACACAGGTCCAGCCGAGCACATCTTTGACCTTTTAAACTTCTGCAACACAAATCTGACTGGGCACGTCCGCTCGATTTACTTCATATACCCCTAAAACTTCAAAACACAACACGCTATTTCTATCTTCAAGGAGACAGATTTGTTACATGAGATGCATATGTTCTAAACATATAATAATTAAAAATTCTGTGTGATCAAGACAACATGATGAGGATTTGATCAAAATTAAAATAATCTGAACTGTACTGTTCCACAGTGACAATAAAAAAACTGAATCAGGGTTAAGTCTAATAATATGCAATATGCATTGTCTAATATATAATATGCATTGTTAAAACTGTTCGTGAAGCTACGCGCAATGAGAAAAAGAGTAAAATAACTTGTATTGATCTGAAGTTATGTGATAAAACTGTGTCTGGTTAAGCACTTTGTCCCTTCTGGTCTGTCCAATAAACAGAGCTTAAGTAAAAGAAGCAACATAGTTCCTCATTACATTCTGAAATCTCAGATACAAGTCTTGCCAGGGACAAAAACGATGCACATGCACAGGTATTATCTGTGAATGCATATCAAGGTGTCACTGACATGTTATTGGTTTATTACTGATGCATTTGCAATTAATATTGAAGGAACTGATGTGTTTATCCATTCGTCAACTAGATTATAGAAAAACTATACATTTCTAAGAAATGTGGTGCATGGGTGCTGTGTGGGCCAATAACAGAGCAGGTCCTGGACTTTGTTTTCAGTGCTACAGCATCCTGATGGGGGTATGTACTCTACGTACTCTCCTACTCCAGCTCTAGTTAACCTCTGTGTTCCCCAGTCTAAGCACATAAATCCTGAAAGCACAACACTCTGACGCATGCAATCATTTATCAGTCCTGCACTGATGAGGCCCAGCGGGGCTGTACCAACCGTTCAAACATGGTAGTGAGGAGCTGCTTAACAAACACCTGCTCCTCATAATGGTTGAAGCTGGCCAGGTGAGCCCCCAGGGACTGGCAGAAGAAGTCAGCCTCTACCCAGGAACGCTTCATCAGCACTTTCTCATCGTGGAACACCTAGAGGAGCGAGAGCTGGACAGTAAACATCCGAGAGCTCCACAGATTGTTGTTTCCTTCATGTGGAGAACATTAATGCATTTAAATGCAGTAAAATACAAGGAAAACTTTCTCTATATGATTTATGATTTATGATTTATATGGTCACCATAGTCACCTTGAAACAGTCGTACAACCCAGGCTGTGATTCCCACCCTGGAGGACAGGGGGCGGAAGCATCTAGATGGTGCTCGGGCAGCTGGACGTCATAATGGTCGTTGATGCTTTGCTTGCACACTAAGAAGGCCTTGAAGGTCTTACAGTCTTTCACCTCCCAGCGGCCCAAAGCGGAGCCTCCGGACATGGCCACACAGCCACCTTCACTGGCTGAGGAGAAGAGCAACACAGACCCGAGTGAGAGGAAAGATCCCGTAACGTACGACGTTAACTTTTTTGTGCTTAGCTCACAACCGGAAAAAAAAAGACGAAACCTGGCTGGTGTTTGTTCCAGTTTGTGAAGGTGGGAGTGGAGGTGGGAGCGTGGGGGTCCTGAGTAGACCAATAGTACGAGCCCTCGTTTTCCAGGTCGGCCAGGCCCGTCCAGTAGAACGAGCTGCTGTTTGCCCCGCTCTCGCTCAGCAGGCTGTTGACGAAGGCCTGCTCGAACCTGCCGCCGTGAGGAAGAAGAGGGGTGAGCCGGGGAGACAGGCTCTGGGGCAGCAGCAGCATACGTGTTCAGCGCAGCAAATTATTGTCGGCTCCATTAGGCACCTGTTTACCACGTGGAGGAGCGGAGTCCCGCAGTAATATCCCATCGCTGCATCCTCAAAGGTGTGTTTGTGGTCTGTGACCATGTAGCAGGAGTGGCCGTACCGCTTCCAGCCCTGCAGAACCAAGAGCAACAAACACTCGTACTGCCTTCTGTTTATGTGCAAAACTGTTTTTTCTCTAAACCACAAGACAAAGGCATCAACCACAGTAGGAGATCACCAACATCATCAACAACAAGGCTGTCCTCTGACTCTGCAAGAAGGCTCAAAATCACAGAATCATCTGCAAATTTGTTTCGATGGCGGCTACGACAATCGTGTGTATAAGATGTACAGGTGGGGGAGAGGACGCAGTGTTGAGGCGAGCCTGTGGAGGCACTCACCTCCTTTCACAGAGCTGCGTGTGTGCGTTTTCACTCACTTCCTGAGTTCTGTTTGTGAGAAGATCAAGCACCCACTCTACAAGGCCTCCATCTAAGGTCAAGTTGCCAATCCATTTCTCCACCAAAGTGTGGCTCGATGGTGTTGAAAAGAATCAACAAACCTAGCATCAGTCTTGTTGTTTTCCAGATGTTTCAGTGCATAGTTCAATAAGGTGAGTGGAGCACACACACTCTTGGCAAAATGAAGAGGACCTAAAAGACCTCTGTCCTAACTAGGAGCCCCATTTTTTAATCAATCTCTCAAAAGATTTCATAACTAAACAGGTTAAGGGTACAGGCCTGAATGACCACGAGTCATTTGGCCACATTTCCATAATAATGGCACCTTCTGCTGGAAAAAACATGGAGAGAAACAGGGCCTGAGTTTGGCAAAAACAGTAAGCAGACGTCCACAGTTTTACATAGGCCTGGGCTCTTACTTGGCTTTACAGCCTTTGAAATACTTAACAAAACCGCCCTCATCAAAAGAGGTTTTTATCATAAAATACCTGTGTGTCAAACTGCACATGTCTCAGTCTTTGAGTGTGTGTGTGTGTTATATGTGTAATTGTTATGTGGTGAGGGTGTTTCATGTGGTGTCAATTCTCCTGCCTCCTTCCCCCATACCTCATCTACCCCCATGCTTATTATCCTTGGGGACTAGAGGATAACAATAACACGAGCCTGCAGACGGAACTGGCCCGCCTTTCTCAAGCCCTTCCAGAGAAGTTTTCACTCCGCTCTACCTGAGAATACAACACTAATCTATATTGGGAATCACCGGGGGCCTGCTCGAGCGCGTCCACTGATGCTGTGCCTGCGGGGTCATTCCTGGCCCCGTGATCCCGGGTATGGAGTCGCCCAGTGACTCAGGAGTCTGATATTCTTGTAAACAGAGTCAAGGAGCAGCATGAATGCCAGACAATACGTCAGCAGGGGAGTGAATCAGCTCATTGTGCTTTCGAAGGGGAAACTTGGACGTGTGGCTCCGCCTGGTGCATGTCCCGATCTGTATGGAGCTATTGTAACAGCGCGCCACTCATAATCCGCACGGCCACGTTGAAAATAAGTCACTTCGGCCACAGCCAGAAATAGACTGAGATCATTTTACGCAGCAAAGCATGAGCACTGCATTAAAAGGTCGACAAATCGGATTTTCTTTAAAGTCATTCTTTTGTGACTGGATGCAGGGCAGAAGTAGCACTGCCCTTACACAAATGACACCTTTGATTGTTTTGTGAGGCAGAAACTTCCTGGTGAGAATGCACAAAAACATCCTGGAAAAAAAAAAAGTCTCTCGTTGGCTGGACCACAGCAGAGCAGGGCTAAAACACATGGACATGAAAGTCTGTCCCTGACTGAGCGTTTTCCAGAAACGCTCCCTCAAGAGGCTGTCCGGCCGCTGCCAGGCCTCTATTACGTCCTCACGAGAGGCCGAGTCGCGGGCACGCTTCAAATGTAGCGTGTACAGAGCCAGAGTTGTGTCCTCTCAGAGGGTGAATGCAGCAGACTGAGTTTGCGTGCAACATTTGCTCGTCTCTTGCACGACCGCCAGCGATGTAAACGAAGTCACATGTGTGTAGTTACTCTCTGCTGCAGCGTTCAGGCAGCGACGGCTACTGTACAAGACATTTCAGCCTGACCTGGATATATATGTGTGTGTGTGTGTGTCTGTGTGTTCACGTTCCTACCTCAGGACAGCCCTCGTCCCGGTTCCCAGGGTGAGCAGTGGGATTCTGGCTTTCCCTCCTGCACACAGCAGGCAATCGCTCCTGACATGACACCAGAAGCCAGTTACCTTCCTGTGGAAGAGATTCACATGTGACTCCCCGGCCAGCTCGACGCCTGCACACGTCACAACGTACAATCTGTATCTTAACGAGTCACGCAGAGTCTCTTCGAATAAAAGGTGAATCAAGCGTGTGCAGGGCTTCCCACCTTCCTCTCTGCTTTGGCGCAGAGGGTGGCATCCGTCAGGTTGGGAGGAGGGTGATACTGGTGCCACAGGGTCAGAGTCACCGGCGAGTGGTCGGACCACTCCACAGTGGGCGATGACGCCTGTTTCCACAGACCGATCCACACCTCCCGGATGTCTCCAGAGGCTGCATTCGCACAAACAACATGTAAGTATGTATATAGTGTCTTCTTGGATAAGACCCCCCCCCCAAGAGGGCGTGTGTGACAAACAGGACTCGATATGTAACGTGACGCTCCTCACAGTTAGCCAGGAGCTTGAGCAGCATCTCCACCTCGGACAGGGAATGGAGGCTGGTGAGGTTTGCCCCCAGAGATCCACAGGCCTGGGCGGACTCCTCCCAGCTCCCCGCCTCCGCCTCTGACAGCAGCTTGTAGCAGAAGCCATTATGGGGCCACCAGCCATCGGCACAGTCTGTCTGGACGTACTGCCAGTTCTCTGGAAGAGGAGGTAGAGTTAGCAGAGGAGGAGGAGGAGGAGTCAGAGTTTTGCGGGCCAGAATAACACTCTTTTTTTTCCCCCCCATTTCTTTTTTTTTCACAGACGCAGACATTGTTTTGGTCTCGCCGCCACAGCAGGGCAACAGAGAGCGAGGTCAGAGGTTCGCTCCCCAGGTGTGGAGCAGCTGCAGAGCCAGCGGAGCTGAAACGGCTTCATGCGCTATGCACTGAGTCATAATTCAGGCTGGCCACGGGCTGGGACACCTCTGGAGATGCGGGAGCGAGGAATGCGCGTCAGGTGTGTGTGCCACGTGTGTGCCCGCTCTCTCACCCAGCGGCTCGGCCGCCCGGCTGTCGTTGGGCGTCTTCTTGCAGATGTAGGGCAGCGCAGACTCACAGGACAGGCTCTGCCAGTGACCCTCATAGGCCGAGTTGTACACCCCACACTGTCGGTCCTGCTGCAGCGGGCTGGCAGGCAGAGCTGTGGGGGAACACGGAGCTGGGGTCAGATTTTTGTTCTTTAATCTGATGCTGTTAAGCCTCAGTTTGTTGAAAGGCACTGAGGTGCTTAACCTTTGCCCTGCCATAAAGTGAACTTGCCCATTTGATGCAAATAACACAGATACAATATAAGAGACTGTGCTTACAACAAATAAAGATATGTTTTATTTGTAACATGGTTGAGCGAGTCTAAGATGCTGTTTATATCTGTTCTTTGTTTGGGCTTATATTATTTTTTTGTCTATATTCTGGCTGAATTAGCTCCCAGCAAGAGGCCACCAGGGTGTAAGAAAACCAAATATACTCTGTGAATAATGCACAAAGATTAAAAACAGCAACTACTTGATTAAAAAAAAATGTGATTTTTTTTCCAACTGACAGCCACTTTGCTGCTGTGCTTCTTTCAGCCGAAGCATTGGACAGAACAAAACTCTGAGAGCTTCGGGAGCTGCTCCACTGATCCAGCGTCCCACCTGTGGTGAAGTTGACCAGCGACAGGGCTGCTCCATCGGACCACTGCCACCCCCAGCCGTCCTTCAGGTGGTTCAGGCCGATCCACACCATCGCCCCAACACTTGCAAGTCGATCTGCCAAGAGAGCGTAGAGAGCGTTGCAACAAACTGCCTAACTATCTAAAATCAGTGGAGAGGTTATTGGTAAACTATTCGTAAATATCTACCACTCTCTATGATTTATGATGAATCGGGACAAATTAAACCAGAATGGCTTTGGTCCCATCGGGGATTTGTGGGGAAAAGCCGCAGCTTGCTCGGCCCTGTTTTCTAACTGATGCCTACCTCTGATGTACCTGTGCTCAGCCAGGCTGGTGAAGCTCAGCAGGTTCCCACCCTGAGCCCGGCAGGTGGACTGAGCCTGGCTCCAAGTGAGGATGGTGTACAGGTTGAACTGGTAGCACGCCCTCAGCTCCTGGTTGGACTCCCAGAAGTGCTCACAGCCCACGTCTAGGACAAAAAAAAAAGATGTCTGACTGAGAAACATTTGGCAGATTCAGACGTCAAAGGCCTTTCTCCTTGGACCTGGCTCTGTAGCTAGGACAAATGCAAAGTGGGAGAGTGGATGTCTCTTATGCGTCCGTCCTCACCTTGCACCGGACAGAAGCCCCATTTTTCATCCTGGTCGTAGCGAGTGCTGGTAGCACACCACAGCAGGTGGTCTTCACGGCCCTCGGTCGTGCACTCGTAGTACCATTTGTTGTTGTACCTGAAGGGCAAAGCGCAGGGCATGCCGTGTGCATTCCCCACCAGAGTGTGGATGTCTGCGAATAAAAGACACCCAGTCCGGTTCAACATGACAAATGAAAACAAGTGTTTGGTTGCCTCTATGCATTAAGAGCGCAAGATTACAATGGAAAAGATGGTATTTTGCCAATGTACTATCAATATATTACAATTCATACTGAATCTGAATTATTTTGATTCATCATATTTCTTAACAAGTTATGAATATTGGTCTTGCTACTATCATTATTATGAATACTACTTACCTATCATATTTAATTATTTCTTGCTATTATAAGTACTTACTTATTATTTGACCCTATTATTATTGTGCTGTTAACTGCTGGGTGTAACAAATCCCCATCAAGGAAAAATGGAGCCTGGACTCGGTCCTGGATGTTCTCTCCTGTTTCCGACCAGTATTCCTGTTCTTAGCAATATGTTATTACTGTTTATTACTATCTTCATTACTCAGTAATTGTTGCTCTTGTTACTATTTTGCTCATGATATTCCATGACCACTGTACTTACGTCTGCATAAAGCACGTATCTTCTCTTATTCTAGCCTCTCACCTTCATATGGAAAGGAACAGGGGCTCTCCCTGGGGGAGCTGTATCTCCTCAGCACGCTCCCAGCGTTCCTCTTTGCCACCACCAGTCGCCCGGACGCGGCCACCTTCCAGTTGGACGCGCCGTACAGGATTTGCCGCTTGCAGTGCCACCACAGCACGGGCACGGTCACGTCGCAGCTGAACATGCCCAGGGGCTGCGTCGTGTCCGACATGTTGAGGCCCAGGCACATGCTGGTGCCCAGGTTGAAGAGGCGATGGCGGGAGACCCACTTCCACAGCATGCTGCGCGTGGGTCGCTCGCAGTCGCCCAGCACCAGGTTGGAGCGATCGGCGGTGATGCAGCGCTTCAGATGCTCGTTCTCCAGGATGAACAGGCCCTTATCTGAGAGAGGGGTGAACGAGAGCACCTCAATTCAGTTCAGCCTAGGTGTCAGTTCTCTGGTGTCAACATAGATGTTAGGGAACGCTGGTTTCATCAGAAATGTCTCAGATGCTATTTTACAAGACCATTTTTAGGGATATTATCGTCCATTTCTCACAGCGGATAATTACGTAGAAGAACCAGGAGTGTGTAGGCTGACGTTTCACTTGAAACTTCTGCCTCACAGTCAAAAACCTTCATTTACTTGCAAACAAGAACAGGTAGGCAAGTATACACAAAATATATATATTATTATTATTGAATTATTGAAGAGGTGATAATGTTTCGGGAAATGGCTGAGAAGATTGTCCTTATTCGACAAAATCAAGGTCATTCTAGGTATTCCTCCTGAGCAAATTCATAAGAAATGGCATCTCAGGATACACAAAACATTCGGAAAACATTTGTCCTTCATAAACAAAAATCAACAAACAGAACCCAACAAATCCCACATGTGCGAGCACTCGGCCACGGCGCCATGAAAAAACTTCTTTTAACAGACAGAGATCTTCTGCAGAAGCAGAGACGGAGGAAGAGAGGAGAGGGGATGGATGAATGCATGCCTTTGTCTTGTGTGATTGTTGTCTGACAAAGCAAACAGCGGCCTCTGAGTAACTGGATACATGGGATGTGTACCTGCGTGCATGCATGCAAATAGCCGCGGTGAGAAGAGGCAGAGGGATTCTCCCATCCTTCGTGATATTCTGGCACAATGGAGATTTAAAAAAAAGCAAATCCTTGCTCCTTTTACCAGATCTGAATAACATGATGTGGAGTCATCGCTTTGCTAATGCACAGTCAGCTTGAAATGCGCTTAAAGGCCTGTTTGATCAAAAGAACTGCATGTGAGTTTATTCCTACTGCCTGGATGTGCTTCCTCCCTGTTCCCACTAACATGGCTGATGGAAAAACACTGTTATGCGCTCACAGTTGAGAATCATTCATTCTCGTACTGTTTAGCATTTCTTTCTCACCGTTTGTTATCACTTGTGTGAGGGTGCGCAGGAACTGGGTATATGACTTTAGTGCCCATGTAAAAACATGGTCTCGAGTGTTTAACGATACTATCAAAGGAGAATGATTTACTGTGTATGGGGTCTAGCCTGTACAATGCTGGTATATTTTTCCAACTATGCCCTTCTCAAATAACCCTTTCCTCACAAGCAAGTGTGATGCCCCCTTTTACCAGGCCTCGCTGGCCTCAAAGAGCAAGATAACAGAAAGCACTCATTAAGGAAATATCAAAGGAAACTGCACATCCATATAGGTGGTGCATAACAAATCTGCACTGGGAGCAGAAAGGCCAGAAAGACGTAACAAGGTGGATTAAAGTGTTGACGACTCGGTGACATGTGGTGGATGTGTGTGGATGTATTCCTGCCAGAACTGCTCATTAATGGGTCTGGACTCAGGACACATGTCATGCTGGTGCAAAAAGGGTTTATACTTCAGACATCTGAGGCAAAATGGACAACGCGTTTAGAGGAAAGAGACGTGCCCCAGCAGGAAGCCTATTTGCAATGTGAAAACTTATTTCCACTCATCCATCCATCCATTATCTGAGTTTCAAAGTGAAGAAGGAATGATTTCATATGATCTTAATCCTGAAAATACAAAGAAGTGCAACTTTAACAACTGTAAACACATGCTTTTATGATTAACCTGATAAACTAATCATGCTCAGAGTTTTTATTTAATTTGATATATATATAAATTGATATGTATAAATGGGGGGAAATGATGGAAGATTGCTGTGAGGCTGAAGGACCTACTTGTGTAAAAGAAATGATTTCTCCATCAATAACCTGCCTCACACCATAACACTCACACACTCACAGATCATCACAGCGTGTGGTGGCGGAGCCAAACAACATGGTAAACAAATAAGAGAATACTGTCTGAAAAGAATAGGTGCAAAAACATAATTAAACACTTGGGGTTTTTTTTTAGCACAGATGCTACTGCCGTGTCTGTACATATTGTTTCGACTGATATTACTTTGTGACTTATTGTTTCCTGCTTTTACTCACCATCCACGGCTATCCAGTTTTGCAGCTGCAACACCGTGGCAGTCTCATCTTATCTGACTCCTCGGGTATGTGTTTAAGCGCATGTGATGCATGATATAGATTGAGGAGATAACATGATATAGATGGAGGAGATGTGAGGCCCGTATTTGTGTGACAATAACACTACTGCAGCTGATGCTGGCGATGCTACCTGATGATTCAGTCCCAGGCTTCATCCAACATGCAAAATCATCACACACGAGACGCCCGAGGCTGGGGATGGTTAGACTCTGCAGGACAATTTATGGAGCCTATGTTTAAACATGAACTGATCCCTGAGGGGGGAGATAACGTGGGGAGGGGTTGAAGGTGAATTCACGTTTTAAACTCAGATGAACTTGAGAGGAGAAGCTGCAGAGTTTGGGAGCAGATGATCATAACCAGAGCACAGAGCCAGACTGCAGCAGCAGCAGCGGCTGCAGCATATCTAGGGGCTCATGTAGGGGGACTTGGGGATAAGTTTAGGAGGCCCGACAGCAGGACACTGGACCGATTGTCCAGTGGCCTCCTTCAACTTTGTACCCCGCTACTCTGTACCCTTTGAACCCGCAGAGCATGCAGCTGCAGAACTGAGCGTCTCCTTCAGTGTGAAGGGGAGCAGCCCCGGACCGACTCAGTCCAGAGGAGGACTGGTAATGCAGGGAAAGCAACAGCAGCAGAGGAGGCATAACTTACTGTAAAGCTGAGTGAGCTGCGCCGGGTCCAGCTCCTCCTGCTCCTCCTGGGGCACACACACGCAGCTCCTCAGCACCAGCACCAGGAGCAGGAGCGGAGCGGAGGCGTCGGCCCGGGGCGGCATGTCGACCGAGGGAGAGAGATAGAGAGAGAGGGGGAGAGAGAGGGAGAGAGACGCTGGATCTCCAATGTCCGCGTACAGCGACGCTCCGGGCCCGGGGCTGGAGGGAGGCTGGAGGGAGACCGGAGGAGGGAGGCTGGAGGAGGGAGGGAGGGAGGGAGGTGGCGGGGCCGTCTCTGTTTTAGGCCCTCGTAGAAAAAGTTGAGAAGTTTTTCGTTGGGGGGCGGCAGCGTGGTGACGTGGGCAGGGGAGGCAGCAGAGGTCCGCGCACTGCTTTCATCCTCCACTACAGGCTCTGCTTTCTCTCTGTTTATACCCCAGTTAGCTCCTTTAACTGCTGCCAGCTGCTGCTTTTCTTTCTATCTATCTATCTATCTATCTATCTATCTATCTATCTATCTATCTATCTATCTATCTATCTATCTATCTATCTATCTATCTATCTATCTATCTATCTATCTATCTATCTATCTATCTATCTATCTATCTATCTATCTATCTATCTATCTATCTATCAACTTTTTCAACTTTCAAGACTTTAAACTTTTGACTTAGTGTCAACAGCAGTGTCCAAAGTATAAATGCTCTTTCAGAACAGCCTGTTTCAGTATTTTCATCATAGTCCTCACAACAACGCTTTATCATCATTTACTCTTGTGACCATATTTATTTTGAATTTGATGCTGAGAACTTGCTTTGAGCAAGTTACCTGCCAGGTAGAGATGGATGGAGCAAGGTTCAGAGCGTCCTGATGCACTTAATAAAACAGATGCTGCTGGCAAACGCAATTTGTGAATGGTTGCACTTTGGTACGATTGAGGTTTTACTCAGTACCCCAGCGCTTCTGGAATTAAGGATGTAGTCTGGACTTTTATCGATTGGAGCAGTTGCAGGGGCCGAGGAAGAAAACTGGAACAGATGTGGAAGGTGAGGGCCAAAGTGGTCCCAGTGGTAATAGGAGGATTTGAGCCTGTGACCTCCCCCCATTCCACCAAACTGGGGGAGTGGTGCAGATTCCAGATGCATCATGTGAGGTCTCTGTCCAGTAAAGACTGTGCAGGAGCCTCAAGAGGACCCAAGATCGACAAAATCTTGGAGCCACCTTAATATCTAACCACCACATAGCCCATGCTCAGTGTTGAAAGGTCACCTAGAATGGTTGAACGTAGTATTCACCTATCTATTTAACTATCTATCTAGCTAACATAGGAGGTATGGAACAGTGATTTCATCAGACATGTTTCATATGTTATTTTATAAGCTCTTTAGCATTCCTGTTTTTGCTGAGGATATTTGTGGGTTAGGGTTAGGATTTGTGGAGCAGCTGGACATTTTTGGCCAGCAATGATAAAAAGAGTTTTTAATTCTAGGTCTGCTTGAAATAACAACATAACCATTGTACAATATGTTAAAATTCAACTTTATTTTATGTGCCATGCCACTAAAACTCAGTTATCCATGATTGAAGGCTCAGCCTTGCTTTAAAATAAGATGACGCACACAATATTAAAAAAAAAAACATCTTACTCATTCACCACATATATACATTCATTCGAATAAAAAGTATTTCTCTCAGTAGTCATGGTAGTAGTAGTAGTCGTAGTAGTCACTCGTGGTGAGGACGCCTCCTTTCTGAGATGCACGCTCCAGGAGACAGACGTGTGTTTAGGTTTGTAAGGTCGTGCAACGGGGAGGCGTAGAGTCCAGGACGTTGGCAGTGCATGTTCACAACATGCAGGTCATGATGGAGGATTCACCTGTTCACAGCGCTGCCTGCTCTGTATCAGTTTCTAAACAAAAATCCATACACAAGCTACTGCCCGGACAACATTTTTCCTTCTCTCTCTCTCTCTCTCTCATACACACACTCTCTCTCACTCACACACACACACACACACACACACACACACACACACACACACACACACACACTGACACTTAAGTGCACCGAGGCTTGCTTTGTGCCCCGTTCATCAGTAGTTACCGTGTATTATAATCTTCTCTTTCTCACTGTTCTTATAAGTTACGTTTTTGAATGTAGACGTGGAGCTCCTGAAAAGAGGGTTGGTCCCCTGGGAAGAGAGAAAGAACACAGACAAACAGGTGAGGGCAGCACTCTGAAGGAAGAGGATGTAATAATGGCTCTTGAACCCACTATCAAATTACTGATTATGGATAATTTGATATGAATCTATTTACAGCAAAAATTCAAAATAAAGCTGCAGAGTTACAGTGGAAGAATTGTACAATGAACTGTAAATCCTGTATAATGATGGGACTCAATAGCGGGCTTTTAATAATACCTGAACTCAATGAATACTGAATAAACCCTGTGTCCTAAGTTAAGAAGATTCAATCTCACACTTTTAAGTGTCAAACCCTCTTTAACTACCTGGCAGCTTGAAATTCTCTGTGATATTTCGTAGCGCTACTGAAGTGTGAAAGAATGAAGAATAAGACTGACTTAAGATATACATGGAATTTGAGAGAGCTAGAGCTGAGGTAGGAGGCATGTCTGGACGATTGATGCCGGGAGGTGAGAGCCTGATTGTTGCAGTAAAAGCCAAAATTCCCTCTTGTTGAAGTCATACCTCAGTCAGACCTGAGCGCCAAGACACAATATACTCATATTTTTAGATTTGGTGTGAATTACACTTGCAAATGATGTCATTGTCTCTGAAGTCATCAAGACATTTTATCTGATAAGAAATCCTAAAAGAGACAGACCCAGACCTTCAAAGAAGGTGATTCACCTTTGCATGCTCTCCATGCATGCCTGAACACAGTGCAAGAATGAACAACCAATACGCACGTTATTAATGACAGGCTGCCAAATCTACACTTTGGCATGATACCCTCTGATAACATTGAAAAGCATTGTGGGGATGAATAGAAAGAGAGCTTCCTTATCTTCCTTTTCATTAGTGTATGAGTGTCATGATGTCCTATGTTTTACTTTAGTGTTTCCTGTTCTATTTTGGCAGATTTCTTTTTCGGGGGGCAGAGTCTGTGTTTTACGTCCTTTCTTCTCTCCTGTGTTTCCCATAGCTGCCTTGCCATGTTCCTTGTGTATCTAGAACAATCACTCTTCTGTCTCCACAGATGCTCCTCATGTTTTTTATGTGTTTTTGACACACATAAGTGTGTGTTTGTGTCTTTGGGTTGGCTCATTGTCAGGCTGTTCTTGAAGTCATGCTTGTTGTCCCTATGCTCACCTTGTGTCTTGTGCCCATGTTCCTAGTCCAGGTTTGACAGATGCTTGTTTTGAGATCCTTTTGTGTTTTATCATCTTTTGATCAAACCTTGCGTTTTCTTTGTTGTTGTTATTTGGTCTTTTATAACTCCTTTCCAGCATTTTTTATGAACAACACAGTAAGCAATCTCAGCCTGTCACTGTGGTTTTAATTTAACTGTTTTACAGGATTTCTCTGCCTTAAATATCCCGAATATTGTTGGATCCTATCTCTACAGGTGACTTACCGTCTGCCACTTTGCCTTTGACCTCTCAGCCTCAAACTTAGCCACCTCCTTCCGGTCGTGGACCGACACCAGCACCTTCCACACTCCCAGCAGGATCAGGCCGATGCACACGATGGAGAGGGAGACCCCGAGAATAATCATGGGGATGTTGGGAGGCTCCGGGCACCCTGGGCGGGGACAGAGGATCAGATGAGACTGGCAGCAGAAGTCTCCCTCGTTTGTCGTGTCCGTTTTCTGGATTCGGGTAAAACTCACCATACATCTCCAGATTGTAGACAGTGGTCCCCGTCTCATCTCCAACCACATTGAAGGAGATCCAGCACTCGCTGTCTGTCATCAGCGTGCACGGCATGTAAGGGCTCTTGTCATAATCTGAGAGGAAGTGAGAACATGCGTTTCAGTAAGGAAGTCATGGATCTATCATATATCATCTTCCGTCCCTGCATTGTGCTGAGAATGTAAAGGGATATTCATGCCTCTGTTGTGCTGTCAGTGCGATTTCCATATCAAAGGCTCCGATCTGGCGCATGTGTGTGTGTGCGTGTGTGTCCATGTATATGTGTGTGTCTGTGTGTGTGTGTGCTGCCTACACTGCTATATTACTCTCCTGAAGGCTGAACATCCTCTGAGATTATCTGATATACCTCTCAGCTTGCACAAGTGCAGCGGGTTTAAAATAATCTGCGCCTTGATGGAAGATGGGGTCCACTGGCTATTCACATGCGCCACAATAGCTGTGCCTGTACGACAAGGTAAATAATATGTTCCTCATTGTCCTGCCCTGCCTGAATGGATGTGGATGGTGTTGCTCGGAGAGACACCCGAGTCGACATTCCTTCAAACCTCTGACCCATGGGGAAGCTTTGCATGGCCGTATGTTGATACAACTATCGAAAACAGTGCGAGGAGCAGGCCGAGTCGTGCAACAATACGCACTTACAGCAGTGGCAGAGGTCATGCTCGGAGCGCATTAACATATAGTTAGCGTGGACGTGACTTAGGTTTTAATATCGTCTTTCATCACTTTAAAAAGTATATTTTGTGTTGGTGAAAAACCTCTCATCAGTTCTTAAATCCTTCCAAGCTGTTGTCTGGTTTCATTTTCTGCCAACCCTCCATGAATATCAACTCACCAAGACTCAGAAACCTTCAGTGTTCTGGCAGAGAGACAGAGTGGCCACTATTTCCTGTAAACTTAAATTATGTCAAGGATTGTCTTCAAATTCACCCTCATTAATTCTCTTCCAAAGAGCCTTGACATTCACGTTTGGCTGCCAAGAGGCACACGGTCCCCTGCTACTGTGTGCTGCCAAAACATTCAAACTCACAAAACAAGGAATAAACCACCAAGGACACTGTCAAGTTTAAAGAAGGGAAGGAAATATTCTACAGATTCCCTGTGACACCTGGATGAGCCAAGGGGAGTTTCTCTGCACTAGATAAAAAATAAAAAATAAAAATTTTGCCATGTTTTTCAAAATGCGTGATCTCAAGTATAAACTCATTTCAATTCGTGACCCTGACTTTGAAAGTACTGCTTATGAGAAATTATTTTTATAATTATTTAGCTCAAAATCAATTAAAGTTGAACATATTGAAAAATTCTTGACAGTTGGAAGACGGTTAAAGGTTCTTGCAGCTCCAGTTTCTACCAAATCATGTCACATTATTTGGATTCTATTCAGCAAGTTTTCTAAACTGATGATCCAAAGCAAACGCTAATTAAAAACTGGTTGGGACCGAGACTAGAAAGCCTTTGCTCTCTTGTAATTCATCACAGATTTTGTTTTGTGTTGTTATCTATCTCCACATTAGAAGCTAAACCCACAGTGTGGTATATTAAACCATTTTAGGGAGATTTCTTGAAGCACTACTTGAAAAGTTTGACGGGGGAGACTTTTACCTGCTGTTGTGTTGACGGAAATTTTGGAGACGCTGCACTTTTGATCGCATGACTCTGCATCGTCCCTCCCTTCCAGATGGCACTCTACACAGGTCCTGATGTTAAAACAAGAGGACAGAAAAGAAGAAAAAAAAACCCAGAGGGTCAGGTTTGCCCCAGAGGAGACACAGAAGCTTTTTTGGAAGCTAAAGTTTAATGAGTCTTCAATCACTGACACAGTAAGCACAAAGAAATCTCAGTGTCGGTCACTTATCACAGTTTTCCCAAGGCTTCACTCAGCCTCTATCACCCTTCTCTGCTATAACAGTGCTATCAAATGGCACTCGCCCTGACAGCTGCATTACAATGGAGACAGGAAATCTCTTAGTGCTGTGTTGGGGACATTAGCTGTCTTTTGATGTCGCATGGAGGATGTAGACACATGTGAACAAGGGGAGCAGAACCTGATCCGCCTGTGCTCAAAAGAACAGGCGGATTATATGGCGTAAAGAGACAAACACCTGACGTCTCCCAGGTGGGAATACAGCTATCACAGCGGTAAACACCACTGGAAGCTCTACCGCACAATGAGCTCTTACCTCGCGGAGCTACAGGCGTCTCCACATGTAGCGCACTTCTCACACTTGTCCCCGGACGCTCCCGGTATGGTGCACACGCAGTGTCCGCACTCACATCTCCCCCGGCCGCTGCACAGCGTGCCGTCCTCGGACACGCACGCCTGTGTGCTGCTGCTGCAGTTGCAGTACTCTCCCGTCCAGCCACTCTCGCAGCGGCACTCCCCACAGTCGCACACTCCGTGGCCTGCAAGCACAGAGGCCTAATGGTTAGAGGCATGTATTAAAAGCATAGGAGAGACCTTGATGTCATCACCAACCAAATCTCATGCCTTTGTGTCCGCATGTCATTAAATGGCATGACACAACTGAATACATGTCCTTAACTTAGCCATAACACTTAACCATAACTGAATACATGTGCTTAACTTAACATGCATGTTTATGCTTGAAAGTGTGTGTGTGTGTGTCTCCAGTAGACCATGTGACACCGTTTGTGTACAAAGTGGTTTGGATAATGAATAAAGGAATAACTGTACTTATCATGCACTTTTCAAAGTACACAAAGACACTTTCCAGGATACAAACACATAGATCATTTCAAAACTTTGCGCAACTTCAAAAGACGTTGAACACCTATGACCTTAAGTTACAGCTATACATGTAGAACCGGTCTGCCCTGGTTCTGATTCACCTGCAGCGGCTGCCAAAGGGCAACCAGTCAAACATGGTGGTAACCAGGATGTGAGCTGTGATTTGATACAGTTAAAGCTGCACTCGATCATGTAAAAGGGTGTGTAATGGCGTGTGTTGACGTTCAGACGCAGCCGCTGACCTCCGCAGAGCTCCCCACGGAAGCGAGGACAGGAGTAGTTGTCGCACTCGCAGTAGGGTCCATAGATGCGTCCAAAGCTGGACTCATCGCACACGCACTGTCCGCAGTAGCACTGGCCCTGGCCGCTGCACGTCTCCGACTCGTTGCTGGCCTGGCAGTTGCTCAACAAGGCGCTCTCCTCGCTGCACTCGCACATAGCTCCCATGAAACCTGGCTGGCACACGCACACGCCGCACTGGAAGGCTCCCTGGCCCTCGGTGCACTGGCTGCTGTTTGCTTCAGGAGGCCGCCGGCAGTCGCACGAGCAAAGAGACTCCAGGTCCACCTCCAGGCTGTCCTGGAAGCCCACCGGTTTGAGGGAGAAGTGCCGGGCTCCCGTCAGACAGGCTGGGAGCGCCACCGACACGTTGAACACCACCTGACGGGGAAAAGAGGATGTAATTTGAAGTGCTGAACAGCACAAAGTTGTTTCATGTTTTTTTTCTATAGAGCTCCAACATCTCTCAGCTGCACCGCTGTACTTCTACTTTTATTCTAAATCAGCCATTTAATTGAAAGATAAGAGACACAGACACAGGGAAATTAACAGGCAAACGGTAATGCATCACTACATTGTTATGGTTTCTCACAAGCATAATAATTTTCATTCACTAATATCAAGACTGGAGGTATTTAGGACAGCTGATTGTGACTCTCAGTAATCCATGACTAATTAATATTTTCTTTATCTATAAATGAATGGTTTTGTTTTTAACACATCAGAAAACCAATACAAACATGAAGGCTTTGCTGTCATGTAAAGAAATGCAGTGAACCATTTTTACACATTCTAGAAGCTAAAAACTAGAAGCACTTTGTTAAAAATGGATAAAACCATTAATTACAACTGAAACAGTGTCTAATTCTGTGGCCTTTGACCAACAGTTACAGCTCTCAGCAGAACAAACAGTGACCCAAACAAGCAATTAATCAGGCAGAACAGATTGAGAGCTGATGGTGATCGTTCATTTAGAAATAATTTCAACAGTTGATAAATCATTATATCCTGAAATGATCATTGGAGTCTGGCACCTTCAGTTCATCCACAGAGCAGGACTGAAAGCTCTTTAACTTGTCAAACAACAGCTTGTTACTGAGGAAGTGCAGGTGCAGATAAAACTTGACCTCAAAATTCGTTTTATCACTTCCTCGTTGCCCAGACTGGTTTATGATTAATATGTGATTATCACCATTTCTTGTTGTTGTTGTTTGTGCTGTTCCAGCCTTTAAGTAAAACAGAGACGCAGTTCAGAGCCAAACTACTCACCGTCTCTCCAGGTTTGATGTTCGAGCAGCGTTTTAGGTCTGGGAGCACGCTGCCATTTGGGCAAATGGCTGTAAAGGACATTTGCAGATCCTCTGTGTCTCCGAGGACCTCTAGTTCGATCTCTGAACGCAGTTCCTTCAAAACACAGCACAAACACGCACCTTTGGACTAGACCGCAATTTGGATTGAAATGCAACTTCAAAGATCTGGTCCTGAGCAAAATGCGGCAAAAATCTGAGACATTCCAGACTATGGCATCAATACACTAACATCTTGGGGATTTCCAGGTGGAATTCCACTTTCACCCCGTGCTGACCTGTGGCGTGCTCAGACTCTTTTAAACCTCCAATCTAGTTCTCCCTTTTTGTGTGAGTCATCGTCCCAGGTGTGCTGGGCTGCTCTCAAGCACCTGAGGAAAGAGTGACAGCCGACCGCGGCTGAAGCAAAGCCGGTGTTTGACTGACTAATGAACTCTGTGACGGACCGTCTGGGCACTGACAGAGGGTTAATTGTGTGTTTCCTGGAGGCCTGTAATTGCACTGTATCTCCAGCGTTGCTAGGGAGGAGAAAGCTGGTGAATCCGCCCAATTTTGAGATGGATTAAGGCAAAGTAGGTGAAACAGATTTAACTGGTATTCAGTAAATAGGCTGCAGGGTTTCTCAAAGTGGGGTAGCGAACATTCCCAACAGAGCAAACCCAAAACTTTAGCTGGCTGTAAACGGCAATCATCCATCCTCTGTCACTAAATGGGCCTCTATTCTGATCTACAGCAACAGTGTTAAAACAAAGGCTCCCCTCTTCTGTGTGGTTAACGTGGCACAGACTGGTACGGGTGTCAGCAACGACCAGGAGCCATTTACAAAGGGACGAGGAGTGCAGAGAGGTGGGCAGACACAGAGATACAGAGAGAGAGAGTGTCAGAGGGGCGAGGAGATCAAACGGCTGAGACAAGCTGGGACTTGCTGTCAAACATGCTGATGCAAAGCGCCAAGAAGGGAGAGGGGAAAAATAGAAGGACGAAGGGAGGAACAAAAGCAAGGATGGCAGAGCCTCAGCACCAGTGTTTTGCTGAGGATGTTAAAAACGAGAAGTGCAGCGCATTAATGGCACACGTTCTTTGTCTTTCTTCTTATTTGCAGTGACCGCATCCATGCACACACACCCACAGTGCAGCAGCTGTCCAGCAGTTCACCTACACTGCTTATTTACCTTGTAGGCTGTTACTATCAACTCCAGGATGTTCCGGGAATCTGTCGCCAATACTCCAACCGTAGCACCAGGTATGAGGTTTGCATAGTTCTGTGAAACACGCAGAAAAGTCACTGTTACAAATGAGGCTAGGCCTCGCTCGCACGTCGCCACAGCGAAATCAAAAGCGCAGCGCGGGCCAGTTCGAACAGGTTCACTGAGAATGCGGCTCCATGAATAAACATGCAAACACTAGTAAACACTTCGCTCAAGCAAAGACGTGCATTTCTCAGTTCTCTGGCTTGGACCGAGTCCACTGACAAGATCTAAGTACCATCCATCCATTATCTTACCCGCTTTATACAAAAAAAAGTGCCTATCTGCAGCAGGATCTGAATATGTTCCTGGAAGTAAGTTGTTACCTTATAGTTGTGTTTTTGTTCCTTGGTCACAGCAAATATGAGTAGGATGTTGTTCTCCACCACCTTTTCACTCAGCTGACCAAGAGTTGGATACTCCTGAGACAGAAAAAGCCTATGTGTCAGTAGGGAATGAGCTGTAAGGCAGCGGCAATTCATCACGACTGACGCTGACATGACTCGTGCGAGAGTCACGAAGCTGAGGTCACAGAACGGCTTTTGACTGACAGCCATGCAAAAAAAACACGAAAAAACAAAGAAATCCTCTGGGGAAAAGACCTGCACAGTGGACTTGGAGTATTCGTTGTTGGCGTCCAGGTGACACTGGCCGTCGTTGGGGATCACGATGCCGGCCATCTTGCTGTCCATCCCGAAGTGTGAGTCGGCGTCGCTCGCAAACACCAGCAGACGCATGGAGTCGTTCCTCCAGCCTATTTTGTCCTTTAGTCACGAGACCAGAGCGCCCAGTTAAATGACCACACTAACTTCCTCGTCCTTGTCGGTCCTAAAATGGTAAAACAATCATCGTAAAATCATACCCCGCACACAGCCGCCTGCATGACGGCATCGAAGCCACACTCCGGCACGTCAACGTTGGCGGACACTTGCTGCCTTGAGATGATCTTGTTGAACTCGTCCGTGCGGCTCGTCAGAGAGAGGACGTGTTTGTATCCAAACGTTGGGAGGCAGGTGATGCCTATAGAGCTGCGGGTTGGAAAATAAAAAGGCTCTGATACACCCAGTGCTGGAAATATGCAACCTCAAACATGTATCAGAAAAGAGGATATTTTCACAGTTTGCAGCCATTTTTTCCTACTTATTGCATACCTGCAAGGATTAACCAGTGACTCTTCTGTGATGGTGATAAAGGGCAAAACGGGTTTTTCAACAAAAGATCCAAAACCCATTCGAAATTTGCTGGTGAGCTTGGCCATCTCTTTGGACAGAGAGGAGCCCAGGTCTTTGATCATCTGCAGGTCGTCGAACATGGATGCAGACAGGTCCATGAGGTAGTAGATGTCCACGGGATAGTCCTCTGTGTGCTGAACCTTGACCTGGAAAGTCACCTCACTGCCTGCACAGAAACAAAAACCGAGCACCTTACTTAGGCCTGAAAACAAGGCAGCTGTTTCTCGAGGTTATCAAATCAAAGCAATCTCTGGGCTTGT
This sequence comes from Karalla daura, assembly GCA_029224185.1. Taxonomy (NCBI): domain Eukaryota; kingdom Metazoa; phylum Chordata; class Actinopteri; order Chaetodontiformes; family Leiognathidae; genus Karalla; species Karalla daura. Next base: position 8,141,000 of record CM055190.1, read on the forward strand.
ACCGGGTCTCAGTTTGAGAGACATCTTCTGCGGCGAGATCTGAGTGCTGTTGACTTTCTCTGTCTTCTTCCCGAGCGGGCGATCCTGCAGGATCTGGCTCTGGGAAACAGGGAACTCCAGCTGGTCCCTGGCACAACCCTTTTCCAGTAAGACATCCAGTGTATCACATCTCTCCGTGACTGAAAACCAGTCAGTAAAATTCTGAGAAATGAAGATGAGAAGAGATGTGCAACATGACATTACTGACATCATTATATGATGCACAAATAAAGTCATAACCCGTCGATGAGTGTTTTTTTTTCAGACTTGTATGTGTTTGCATGTGAACCCTGGCAAAAAAATTACCTCTTGTGCACACCAGGCGCAGTGAGAACTGAGCTGAAGACACTGGTCACAGGTCATAGCGTTGCCAGGTAAACATGATCCTGCAGTGCACATGGACACAGATACAAACCATGCACAGTTAGAGCCTGTATGCCATTAATACCACATCTTCCTGCAAAAAAACAGAGGTCTGTCCAGTGAGAGGTGTGATCGGATCTACATATATATTTTTAATCATACATGACAAATTATAAATTATGCTTCCATGCAACATAAATAAGTAACTTAACAGATAGCAGCTCCACACAACAGGTTGGTCTTCCACAATAACAGCTGCGAGGCGTTTATTACTCCTTTATTGCACATTACGAGCGTGTCGCCCTTGATTTTTCTTACCTCCCACGCTGTCGACCCAGTACCGCAGAATAAGGCTCAGCAGTATTAGCCCCATTAGTCCGTGAGGTTTCTGCCAGTGAGGAAACAGAGCAATAATTTAGGTTTTCTCATGTTCACCGCAGTGGAACATCGCCCAGCGCCCTGCTGCGTGTACTCCACAACTGAGCCGGGGAGGGAGTGCCACAGCACCTGGAGACAAGGGAGGAGGAGGAGGGGGAGGAGGAGGAGGAGGCCGGCTCTACCTGCGCTGCCTTTTATGGTAGCTTCCGTCCAGGTGAGACGGGACCGGGACCAACCAGCTGCTGGACCGCAGCTCTCGGCTCCCAGCCTCACGCCCTTAATTGTCTCATTATGAATCAGACTCGCTCCCGCAAGTTTTAGTCACGGCCAGAAGTGATGAGGAGACCTCAGAGCAAAGCCCCTGACCGCAACGCAGCAGGGAAAACACTGGAGGGAATGCAGCTAGCTAGCTGCAGGGGAGCCTTTACTGCAGTGTATCATGTATTATAAGGTGGCGCAACCCTGCAAACTATGCTGTCACTATACATATAACAGGAGCAAGACAACAGAAAGAGAGCACCAGTGAAGGAGCAATAACTAGTATGAGCATGAGCTAAGATAGTAGATAGAGAAGTGCAGTAAAATTATCATAATTTCCAACTATGATATTAGGTTGGCATTTGGAATATACCATCTTTATGTTGACAAATTGCACAGAAAAACAAACAATTTTATTGTTTGTATAACCCCTTAACTTTAAGAACTGGACATGTTTGCATGTCTGTGAGTTGTTTCTGTGTTTCACCTCTGTACCTCTCAGGTTGTTTTCATGCGGTGTGACACTTATAAGAGGCCAGATTAGCCAACATTTCACTCGGAAAAGCATAAACAAGACACAAATAACAAAAAAATGTATGTTGCAGAGCTTTCTTTCTCACATTTCTCACCATCTTCAATCTTCTCGAAACCTTTGAGAATTATCTTGTCTTGGGTTTCATTTTGGGATTGACTGGACAAAACTATCTAACGCATCAGCACTAGTTCAAACTTGCTCCACCTCAACAGGCTGCAATAGTAAAACGCTGCAGAACATTTTTTAGACATATCAGTCGATCCCATACAGACATTTTCTCTGGAGAATGAGGACTTATCCTTTCAATTCTCAAATTTTATCATTTATGCTGCTTTGCTTGAATCCAGATATTTCACTGTTTGCGTAGTATCTTCTACATGGATCAAAATAAACAGCAATAAGAAGTAAAACATCAAAACCCAGACCCACCAAACTGAAGATCGCATGCTGTCTATCTGTACAGACAGTACAGAGTAAAACCCAAATCATTGACTATATTAGGAAATAATGCATCTGAAATATAAATATCTGCACCGGTTCTGAGGTAATTACTCAAATTCCCTGGAGTTGTTGTGGGAAATCACCTTATGACTGTACGTTATGAGCTGCTAGTCCTGAAGCTGTTTTGTTTTCTGCTCATTACTAAGGCATGACAGGTAAGCTACATACACAAGGCCATTGAGCTATGGCCGGATAGCAACGATAAAATACAGACAGGCCACACCAAAAGCAAATACAGGCTGTAAACCTCTCTCACCCACACAATCAAAGCTGAGTAAATGTTAATCTTTAACAGCAGAATGACATGATCCATTACTTTTGGTCTCTACCTTACGACAGACAAAAATCCAGCCATGCAGGACTATCACATGATACAGAATTGGACCGGGAGTGTGTCTATGTGTGTATGTGAGTGAGTGTGCAAAATATGAGGGTGGGCGGAGACACGTAGGTGTTGAACCATTGACAGCTGCAGAGCAAATTTTCTTCCTTGTCCCAACTCACAGGAATCTCACAATTCATCACCACACCCCTGCAGATCTGAGTGAGTCCCATCTGTCACCCCCAGCCAGACCCCACCTCCACTCCTGTTACACTAATCTCTCTCAGCCCCTGTCTTCTTCTCCAGCTTTCTTCTTTCATTGAACACCCGCCCTCCCTCTCTCTCCCCCTTTCTCTCTCCCTCTCTGTCTCTCTCTCTGTCTCTGTCTCTCTCTCTTCCTACAGCCTTCTGTTATTTTCATCCACCTTGCTCAGTCGTCCCCTTGATATTGTCATTTCATTTATTACTTGTTTGGGTTAATTCCTCATATCTGTCTGTCACTCTGCCTGTGGTTTGTTGCTGTCCTCTCCTCTCCTCTCCTTTCCTCTCCACTCCTTTCCTTTCCTCTCTCTCCTTCTCTCCTATCCTCTCCTCTCCTCTCCTCTCCTTTTCCTGTCTGTTCAGCCTCCATCACTCTCCCTCCTTGTCCCATCATTATTTTCTGAAACATCTCGCCATGATGCAATGGAACACCATTATGTGAAACCTCTCGTTCCTTTAGATTATTTTCAGCGGTCCTGTATGAGAATATGATCCAGTGGATTGGATGGTTAAGGCGTAATAAAGTGCCACGGTTACACCATGCTGCGTTTCAACCTGAAAATGCTTGAAATGTAAAAACCTTTGCCTTTCATTGACATTACACTGTTTGCAGTATACCCGCACATCCTGTTTCAACAGTATCAATCTCATCAAAACAGAACACTCGATAAATTATTCCCCGTCACGACTATCTCTCAGCTTTACATTCATTACTATGGACAGAGAGGAGGAGGTCATTACAACCCTGCACTGAGCCAGCTCACCTTCCGGGGCGTCCTCTGATACCATGCTGTCCCGTCTCAGTCTCCCGTCCTGTCATCAAGTGAAAAATGGAGAGGAATGGAGAAGCATCAGGCCAGCACATTCAGTTTCGTTGAGTCCTAGCCGCCGTCAGAGTAACAGTAAACCTATTGTAACAGCGCCCTTTATGAAGCATGGCGCTAGGGTGACCCTGCTGCCCATGCTCCTTGTCTCATGTGTGTGTGTGTGTGTGTGTGTGTGAGTGTGTGTGTGTGTGTGTGTCTGAAAGTGGGTGAGTGAGTGTGCATGCATACTGGGGTCATGTGTGGGTGTTTGTACAGGCTCCAGCTTGCCCATGTGTGTGTGTGTGGGTGCAGGGGAGGGGGCTGTGAAGATAATGAGTGACAGTAACAACTGCTGGCTGGGAGGCTTCCACAGGAGCCCACTTCTTTATTAAGAGACGAGCCGACTGATGTACAAGTGTGGTGCTCTAGAAGCCAAACCTGGTGCGAATGGCAGCACAACACTCGTGACTCAAAAGAATGGTCTTTGTGATTTAGTTAGGATTGTGTGTGTGTGTGTGCGTGTGCCTTTGTTTGTGTGTGTGTGTGTGTGCGTGTGTGTGTGGGGGGGGGTTGCATGGTGTGACTATGTGTGCGCATGTTTGCTCAAGTTCAATTACTTCCTGCAGTAAGGAGGAGGAGGAGGAGGAGGAGGAGGAGGAGGAGGAAGAAGCCAGAGGAAGGAGTGCCAGCGTTGTAATACAGCCTCATTCCTGCTGTGGAATGGCTGGAATGCAGGTGTACACATACAAGTGTGAGTGAAACAAAATACTGGAGCGTAAGCCTCTCCTATAAACCTGATTACACTGCTAAAAAAATAATAATAATAATCAAGAACGAATCAGCAGTTTGACAGTTTGCACTACATTCACCTCTATGCATACAAACAGCTGCGCTTATGGCAGTTATAGTGAGATGCTGAAATTAACTTTCATGGTTCACTGTTGAGGTACAAATAATTGCTCATTTGAAGTAAATACAGCAGATGGACAGGTTCTGAATAAAGGAATTTGGGCCTCAAATCCTCACAATTGAAGTCATTACAGTTCAACCTATGAATATACCGCAGAATATACCCAATTCTACAGCAACCCACCCATTCACCCACACATTCTCTTACCCAGTTTGTACCCAGTGTTGATGGGCCTGCTGGTGCCTATCTCCAGAGTACGTGGTGAGGAACACACCCCAGACAGATCCAGTCCATCACAGGGCACATACATACACCATGCACTCACACTTTGTCAAAGCAGTTCATTTAATTAAGATCAAATAACAAAAAACATCAGGGCGACTATTTGTGCCCTGCATAGAGCAACGTTAAAGGGCAAATGAATGGCTAAATATAGAACATTTTCTTGAAATGTATCTCAGGACATACTTGTGGCCTAAGATGTTACCTCTGACAGAGCACACCATTAGATGGCAATCACGGCCCTGTGATTACAGCCACTGTTCTGTTTGTTCATCTCCACACACACAACCCTGGTGAAAGAATTAGGAAATTGCGGTGGGGAGAGAAAGGAGCGCCGGCACTCTCAATACTTTGGCAGCATCTCATGTGTTGGATCGCTGGCGAGCGTGGATACTGGATACGGAAGCAGGCCTCGGCTCTTAACTTGTGTGCCCCGGGTGTGACCTTGGGCTTCCTCCCGGGATCAGTGCCATGTGTCCCCTCAGCTGTGGAGAATTAAGGAGAGAGACGGCGAGAGAGACTTGGCATTTATCTTATGTTCAAAGGCTTGATGTCCTCTCAGTGGGCACTTGAGTGATGTGTGCGCATGGATACATGTAACAAGTATGTATATTCCTGGAGTTGGGGGGTGGGTGGGGGGATGCAGGGCTGGTGTGTGGCTGACAGCCGGTGTGATGGCTAATCTTGCATCCCGGTGGTTTTGATCCCGGTGACTGGGAAGAGATGAGGCCGTGGTGCCTTTGTGTCGCCGGGATCAGCTGCGCTAAGTCCGGGCTTAAGGAGTGAGATCCGGTGTGAGAGTGAAAACACAGGGTCTGTGGGCCTGAAATAGTGCAGGAGGGGGATCACACATGTTGCTCATCTGACTCGCCATGAGCTGCATGGATCAGATCGGACACAGTCTCACAAAGAGCCTGAAAATGAGCCTCAGTTTATATAGGAAGGACCATTCTGACTCATAGTGCCCTCTGCTGCCAGATGCTGGTATAACTGATCAAAGGATTTTTCCTGATATCCAGTTTGCACGGAGGGTTTTGAAATCAAGGTATTTCTCAATCAGTTAACTAAAAGCTGCAGGATTTTGCCCATAAATGGTCATTTATACACAATAACTCTGCTGTGACCCACTCGTGACTGCTCTCTGCTGCATCAGTTTTGACTTTTGGAGCTTATGTCTGTCTCTCTGGTGTTCACCTGAAGAGAATTTTAAGTTCAGAATAGGCAAAAAAAAAAAATACATGTATGGCATGAAAACCAATGATACCATTCAATAGACAGGAGACGTATCTGAGAAAGAGCCTTTTATTCAGCACTGTTTTTATTCCAATGTTTTCAAAGAGGAGAGCGAGGATAAGCTTGATTGAGAATCAGCTGAAGGTGACAGGGGAAGCAATGAGGATAACATGTACAAGAGGGTTGTTTTTTTTTTTTTAGTTGTTTTGTTTTCATTTTTACACTTTTTTCCAGCGACAAATGCTCCGAAGGGGAAAGCACCTTCATTAAAAGCATGTTTGCACTTCCTGCCGGCGAGCATTTACTGCTGAGGTACTGTTGATCAGCTTTGACCATTTTCCTTTTTAGCAGTGTAGAAACCATCCGTTTCAAGAAGAAGAGCAAAGCAAACAATAAAACTCACTTTCTTTTTTTTTTTACTTTTTTTTGGGGCCCTGATTGTATGTAATTTACAAATCTCATTCTGAACAAACCAACCTTTGAAACACAGTCAGTCACATGGTTTCAACTTCCACCCAACTCAATATTGCTGTTTTTGAAGTATTTTGTACATGATTGTTGTGGCTATTTTGCACGAGGCAACATTTTATTACTTTTCCACTATCGCACCGCTGCGTCACCAAACGACCAGAATGTGGCTGAATCCTGCCATGGTTTTTTGTAGAGTTTTACAGCAGCAGTCTTTTTGAATTTATTTACTTTTTTTAAAGAAGAAAGAGAAAAGGCAAGGGGAGGCGATGAGACTGCCTAGGATGGCTGAGGCAGAAAAATGCATGTCGCCTGCGTTCGTTTCTTCCAAACACATTGTAAAGCAAACTATTCTTAGGAGGAGCCAGTGGCTGCCTGACTTGGAGCCTCACAGCCCGACAGCGCTCAGCGTGCTCAGAAGCAGAAGAAGAAACACCTGAACAGAGGCAATGACAAACAAAGATGACGCAAAGCACAGTGTTCCTTTGCAGATCGGGAGGAGAAAGCGCTGCGTGTGGGGGACAAACGGCAGAAGTCCTGTCGAGCCAGCTCCTGAGCGTGGCTGTTTGCTCTGCTTCGTCCGCTCTGGTGAAAACACAAAAAAAAAGGGGGAAGGGGGGGGTGGGGGTGGGGGGGCTTTACCTGCAAACCCCCGCAAAACACCAGCAAACTCCAGCAGAACCATGAGGTAGATCGGTGGCCGGACAGACCACGAGAGAAAGAGAGAGACAGAGAGACAGAGAGTGAGAGGTTGAGGGAAAGAGAGAGAGAAACAACCCTCCTGAAAAGACATCCACTGGGTGTGAAACGTTTTCTTTTTTTTTTTTTTTTTTGTGTCTCGTCTTGAAGTTTTCAAGAAGCAAAACCAAAGAGGGAAAAGGGGGAAATTGCCTTGCTCTGAGTTTGTCACCGTTCTTTTTTTTTGTTTGTTTTTTTTTTTCTCGGTATTGCCGCAGGACTCTCACAGTCTTTATTGCTACCAGAAGACTCGATAGCGACGCGCTCGATGGAAACCTCGGGATGGAAATATGGACACCTGATCAAGTTCCATGAAAAAAGATGTTGAAGGATGTCTGGCGGGACACGAGGAAGGCACCGTTTTCCAATAACAAATTCATTAATTTCCTAATGAAATGGTCACCAGTGGTCGTTGACTGATTTCTGTGAGCCCGTCTGTAGCGACGCGGGAAAACCAAAGCGAAGCTCCACAGGAACGTTAAACTTCAGTACAAGGTTTCTCATAGATCACGAATAAAGGTAGCTATAAAACCACAGAGACCTTGAAGGGGAAAGGGCAGGGCGGGTGGGGTTGGGGGAGGGTCTCAATCACATGCATTGTAATATCACATCATACTGAGAGGTGGGGTGCTGGGGATATGGGCGGGGGCGGATGGGTGGGTCGGGGTTTGAGCGTCCTCTGGCATTTGTTTGAGAATCCATGAAAAAAAGGAGAAAAAAAAGAGCATGTGGTTTCTTATCAAAATAAATCTCGCTTCTTTTCTGTGATTAAGCCGACTGCTTGAGTCCATTTACACTGTCCACATTTTCCACCACAAACATCTGGGCTGTGCAAAAAAAGTTCACGTGTTGTGTGGTCCGATCAGAGAAGGCGGCGGCGGCAGCGGTGGCGGCGGTCCTCACTGTGATGTCATCAGTGACCGTGCGCCCTCTGCCCTCCGGCTCACAGAGCAGTGATCTGGCCTGAACGCAAAGACACAAAGAGCAGAGGAGAGGGTTAGAGCGTCTGTCCCGCTATGAGGTGGTCTGCCTTTCATTTCACTTCAGCTGAATGTGTGTGACGTCACTGGGCTGAGGCATACAGTATAAGGGTCTATCTGATACCACTGTGTTGGTTCATTCATGTTGCAGAGTACAGTCATTAAAATGGTACTATTCAGAGAGGAAACAAGGCAGGACTTCCACCTGCGAGCCTGGAAGCAAGGTCCCATGTGGACTTATTATAGATTTGATTTCATTATCAAAACTTGTTTTTCATTTGGCACTATTTTGTATAGAATTTGTCAAATTTTGCTTTTTGTTTGTTGTATCTTGTTCGGGAGATAGGATGAGTTGGTTTGGTTCAGAAGAAGCTCATAGATGGATTTAAAATAGATCCTTACACACAGTTAATGACATGTTAGAAAGGCCAACTCCAACCATGCTCTTTCTTTTTAGCTCTTTTTCCAGCGCATCACAAACCTGTGACATTTCTCACATGCGGTACATGTTAATTTTATATTTATGAGTCCAATAAATGTCTGTGTTGAACCTGTGCCTACAAGCAAGATTTGGCTTGTTTTGACAAGTCTGAGGTAGAAGATACAGACCATAAAAAACACTCTTCTGATTCAAACATTTTCAACACAGTCGTGTCATGTTAAGAAAGAAAAAAAAACAGTTCGTAAATGCTATCAAGTAATTCATTAACCATAAATAATGCAGTTAATTACAACACAGCCCTGGTGGCTAATTAGAAAGTGCTTGCACAGCTTGTGCTGCGCGGCGCTAAAAGTTCCTGGAACAAACAAGTTGCTGACGTTCATGCGAGGGGGTTTACACTGGCAAAGCCAAGCTCACCTGTGATCACTTGCTGAGCTGACTGTAGGGAGATGAGTTATTGGAGGAATCCACTTGCTGCGGCGTGCAGTTTTCCTGAAAAATCCACACAGCAGCTCTCATTTAGCAGGCGGCAATAATAACCGTCTCGCGCGGAGATAATTGATAGGTTTACGGGACGAGCACTTCAAAAACAACTTGGGGGTTGCGGAAACGGTTTGCTGTTTGCAGGATTCCGAAACGGTGGCCCATTTAAGGTTTATCAGAGCCAAGTACGAGACAAAGATGGAGTAAACTTACCGGTGCTGCCTGCAGGGGAGGGTACTGAGGCATGTAAGCACCCTGCACACCAGGGTTGGCTGAAATATACTGTAATGGGAGACAGAAATAGTATTGAGCACTAAATTACTTTTGGAGGCACTTAAACACAACAGACTGCTTTACTGCACAGGTGAAGTAAACAGGACAGGAAAGAACCACGTACGATATACCTCTATATGCCTACAGAGACAGACAACATCATGACGCTATGTCCCAAACTCTTTTTATAGACTCTCATCAGAGCTTATTTAGCTGAAAGCTGTGGCGACTGAAGCCTTCTGCTATTTTATGGCCGGACGAACATCGGTCTCGCCTAAATCACAGCACAGACGAGGCAAAGACCAGCAAACCTGTATCTGAGCGTGAGTAAATAGATCTCCACACTCTGTGTCACAGAGAAGGCTCTGCACCCTGGTGATCGCAATTGCTGTGGTTCTGCAACTTAACATAAAATATATTTTGAAGCATTTTCTATTTAATCACGCTGGACAGCAATGTTGGTAGGGTCACTGCCGTTTCTACATGCATATATCTGTGGGTTTTTTCCCAGGTACTCCAGTTTCCTCCCATAGTCCACAAACATGCATTTTTAGGTCAATTGAAGGCTCCAAATTTGCCTTTGGGTGTAACTCAGCGACCACTATATTCCCTCTCTTCACCTTATTAGAGCTGGGGATGTGAGATGGATGGACGGATGCTCTAAAATGTAATTTTGTACCCTAATCTATAAGATCGCTTGATGTAAGTAACACATTAACTCTAAATAGATAGGATTAGGATTTGGATCTGCGTTCATGATTCTAACATATCACTGTTTTATCATTTATTATCACTACTGTGGCTGCAATGGCAAACCCTCACCGGAAACTGTCGATCACGCCCAGGTTAGGTTACCCAGGAAAGCCAGGTTAAGAAGAGTCGTGCAGCATAAATTTCTTTACGTGATCCATTTATATCAGCACTGTAGCTGTCTTATGTTTTCGGCAGTGGACTACAGTGCCTCATATTTGTTGATTCTGTATCCATGACTCTGTTACGCTCCCGTCCGTTAACCCCCGGGCAGATCGGATTTGAGCGACGCCTCACATGACACGAGGCAGGACATCTATCCCACAATGCCACTCACCGCGCCATTGTTTCCCAGTGACAGCTGACCCATCTGCTGAGTAATCATGGCCGAGGGGTGCAGTGACATGGAGGGGTCCACAGAGGGAGACATCACGGCAGCCTGCAACGTGGGGCAGCCGTGTTATCACAACGTATCACATGATTCCGATTCAGACTCAGATGGACCGATTCTGCCCAGACACCTGATAAAACTAACACACCAAACTAAACACTCTAAATGTGGGCCGCAACAACAGTGACAGGGCAACATAAATATAGCACGAGATGCTGGTTAAAAGTGCATGTAGGACAGATGAAGGGGGGGGAGCGAGCTGGAGGGGGGAAAAAAAAGGTACTCTGTGGCTTTGACGTTTCGACAAACTATAAAACTGCCATCATCCGCTGCCGTGTTGCTCTGAGATAAACATGAGGTATGGCGCGCTCCTGGGTTACGTTAGGGAGTGAAAGTATGCAGACGGTGCGGCACGGCCAGCTCTGGTCTGTTTTCACATGGGGTGTATTCCTTTAAACACGACGCCTTTGGGGAATAGGCCATTTCCTAGTAAAAAGCTGGGGGGAGGGGGCAGCTCGACAGAGACACTTGTTCCACTGGAAACCATCTGTTGGAAGAGTCAAAGAGTCACAAGACTGTCTCTGCTTCAGGCATTTCCTGCTGGATCCTGAGAGAGGGAGGAGTGGGGGCGGCACTGGCTGCATGTCTTTTTAGTTGTTCCATTATTCACACACACACACACACACACACACACACACAGACACACAGACACACAGACACACACACACATACTTCCAACACGTAAATACAGAGTGGCCACTTTCCAGCACTGGTCTCTGCTCTCCACTTCTACATCTGGGGAAGTTTTGGACGCTGTTGGGTCTGATTGTGTCAGCAAAGTGGGCTGATTAAAGTGAGACAGGGCTGGTGTGAGCTCAGCTTTAGCTGTAGTGGCGCCACACACACTTCCTGTGTGCAGAATGGGAGTGGGTGTATGAATGTATGAATCAAGGAGGAAAAAAAAAAGAAAGAAAGAGAGAGAGAGAGAGAGAAAAAAAAAGCTCTTGTTCCCTTACCGGGTGTTGCATGATGTATGGCTGATGTGCCACCCAAGAATGACTCTGTACCTAATGGAGAGTTAGACAGGAAGGAAGAGCAGAATGAGAGAGAGAGGGATAGAGGGAGAGGGAAGAAAAGAAGAGGAGTTATTGAGGGGTTTTACCATGACAGAATTATTTAGCGAATTTAATAAGCATGGCTTCATTTTTTAAAAATGGAAATATGAGGCAGTTTTCTGTCTAACTGTTACCAGCATGGACAAACACAGTATGTAATCCATCCATCCATCCATCCATCCATCCATCCATCCATCCATCCATCCATCCATCCATCCATCCATCCATCCATCCATCCATCCATCCATCCATCCATCCATCCATTCATCCATCCATCCATCCATCCTGCCTCTGTGGAAGCTTCCTCTGAGCTCCTGGCAGAAGGTTGAGGTAGGTAACTGCTGCAAACTCGTTTCTTGTGACTGCAATGTTTCTGGGACGCCATCTGAGGCCCGACCCAGCAGCCACTGGGGATGCCACCCTTTGAGGTCTTTGTAGCCACTTCCATAACACTTGAGGAAAAAGGTGGGTATCAGGTGCACGGCATAATGGGGGGAAAGACCGAGGCATTGAGGTTCGCTTGGGTGCAGACACTTAAACCCGGGCTGAGATGCGTCCTCCACAGCCTTCCTCGGACACTTCAAAGTTCAGACCGGCATCACAGCTGGAGAGGAGTGCCCGAGGCTATGTGCATCTCCCATTGAACCGACAAGCCCGTCCTTTGTCGGAGGCAAATATCAATTATGGATCGGTATGAAAAACTCCCTCTTCAAACACAGGGCGGTTCATCCCGTAAGTGTTGGCAGTAGCAGAGGCCGAGAAGGTGGCGGGACGATGATCAGACCTTTGGTTGTTTCATCAAATGTCAGAGCTCCGTGCGGAGCTGACAGGCCTGACAGACCCAAACACGCTGTGGGTTCAGCTGAGGAACATCTGGCAGAGGGCTGCATTCACTCCAAATCTTAACTGCGGAGCACAAGACGGCTCATTCATTCCCCCCCGGCCCGCCCCCGATTGAGTTTCAAGCGACCGGCGTCAGCAAGTGGCGAAAGACTGGGACAAAAACAATGAATCAAAACTCAAGATAGGAAACGTTACGAAACACGATTCAGAGAAAGTGTGAGTCAGAGGTGCTGAACAGAGCCGTGTGTTTTTCCACACTAATCTGGTGTCTTTTTTTTTTTCTGGGTCCTCAAACGCACGCACACACACGCACACACAAAAAATAATAATAAAGTGAGTGATCATCCGCTGTCGCACTGTGCTGTCGGCATCTCAGGCAGCTCTTATTCTTACAGCTGGATCCAGGAAAATGGACATCCCACACATCAGACAAAACACAGCTTAGGCCGCATACGCAGCATCACTGAGGGATAAGGGAGAGAGAGAGAGAGAGAGAGAGAGAGAGAGAGAGAGAGAGAGAGAGAGAGAGAGAGAGAGCGTGGCAGCTCTCGCTGGAGGACATGTTTACATTGGGCTTCCTCATTACCTGGTAGGCAGAGACTGGCGACATGTAGGGAGACATGGCGGGCTGCACAGTCATTATCCTGTTGGTCACTGGATACGGAGATGGATAATACCTGGGAGCCGAGACGGGATTTCACGGTGAAGCTTTAACCTCCGGTTACAAGTCAAACAGAGTGATGAGCTGCTACGCTATGCTAAGCCACAGTGCAACTCACCCATTCTGTATAGCCGCTGAGGAGGGGTCATAGGTGAGAGTCATTGCACCCTAAGGTGAAAAAGACAGCAAAGTGGAATTAATATTTGTATATTGATACACACTCCAGGGGTGTATGAAAGAATAAGAATAATCGGCTGAAATAAAAGCGTTTCACAGAGATGAAAAGACAAATGCTGGAGAGCAAAGTATTCAGCTGTTTAGAAGCCTTGAAAAAGAAGGTTAGACGGAGCATGTAATTAGTATTTGCGTCGCTTTCCCTGGTATAAGAGAGTAAATGCCAGTGACTATGTCATCCTAGTTTCCACTGTAATATGCCTCTCTTTGCAGTCTCCTCATTTGTTTCCTTGATCTTTGTGCAAACGCTGTATAAAATGTAATGAAGTGTGACAGTTTGTTGGAGTATATTTTCCATGTTTTACTTCATCTTCATTGATTTGTGAGGCTTTGATTTCCATAGTTGTTACATCTTTTTTTTTCATTTTTCACGAACTGATTTAAAAAAAAACATCCTGTTTGGAGATTGTAAGGACATGGTTTGAAGCAAAACCTTCACTCATTCATTCTCATCATATGACAAGTAGCAGAGCGACCGGCGGATACTCACCAATCTGAGATCGCCCGTCTGTCCGTTGGGGACAAAGCCACTGTGAGCGTGCTTCTTTCTTTGACTGTCTGCAAACTTGCACAGGAGCGGCTGGGAGGGAGCTGAGATCAACACATCAACTGTCAGTCGTCAATCCGTCATCAGGATTTACTGTGGAGTGCCCTTAGATGAAGCAGCTCTTTGCGTTCTTACCCAGAGCTCCGGACGCGATCTTGATAAACTTCCCATTGAAGTGGGAGATGACGGCATTACACTGCTCCGTTGTGTCCATTCTGACGGGGGAAGGAAAGGGGAATTGGGGAGGGATGAAACAGCAGGGAGTAGATTTAGAATTACAAGGAAAAGCTCTGCAGTCGAATTTTCCTCCAGTCGCTAGACTAGATCCAAACTGGACCAACATTTGGTCTGAAATTCAACAGTAAAGTATCTCACTGCTTTTATATAGAGATCAAATTTACATTGTCAGGGGCAGAGTAAATACCAGAGCAGGCTGCAGTAACTGCCCTAGCTTAAAGATGTGACATCTTTGTAGTCATCTTTATAATAAAAACATGACTTATGACTTAAGTCCTGTTTGCCAGCGACTGTGCCACAGTGCTGTTGCCAAGCCCAGGATACACTCATTAGAGGGCTGGGTTCATTATTTTTAATCACAGTTTTGTGGTCAAAGCGGCGGGTTTGCTTTAAAGGCGGCTCAGCGGGGAGGAGCCCAGGCTCTGCCGGGACCGACCTGGCGAAGCCGACGCCCCGGCTGTTCCCGCTGTAGTCCCGCAGGATCCGCGTGGACACCACCTGGCCCAGGGGCTGCAGCATGTTCTCCAGCTCCTTCTCGTCCACAGACAGAGGCAAGTTGGAAATGTACAGATTCGTGGGGTCCTGCTCCTGCTGCTGCTCACATGGAGAGAGAGAAACGAAAGAACAAAAAAAACAACAACATGAGAAAGACCGGATTTTACAGCGCGCAAGTGAGTCATTCCTCAGGAATCAGCCACAGGTGAAGCCAGAGATAAAGACGCTGCTGTAACATTTCTTCACTGTGAGACGAGGAAAAACGAAACTCACACGTTTAAGGGCCAGAGGAAGACATTTGTATAAACAAACATGAAAAGCTCCCCTTCGTACACTCACACACACACACACACGCACACACGCACACACTTCATCTGTACTGGTGCAGCAGCTCAGAGCCTCTGAGGTCCTCCGCAGAAGCAGCAGGGGAGCGGCGTAGCCTGGCTACCGCAATACACAGCCCGAGTTGGGTGTTTGTTCCAAGCAGGGCAGCTCCACACACACACACACACACACACACACACACACACACACACAGGTCTCCGGAGAGCAACCCCTTCATCAATGAACTCTCACCCGTGGATTTAAGCACAGTGCAGCAACACACCAGGGAAGAGACAAAGAAAGAAAGAAAGAGACATGCACCGGCCCCGGCGATTTCCACCGCCCGCAACGAGACAAATCACAGATGTGGCACAGAAATGCCCAGTTTGTCGTCTAAAAAAAAAAAAAATATATATATATATATATATATATATATATATATATTTTGCTCATGAAATGGAAAAGCGATGCGCTTTACTTTGAATTAGTCACAGAGGATAAAGCGTGGCTGGAAGCGGCGGCGCTGTGGCTATACGGCCTCGGCGCAGATAGGGCCGCATCAGTATGCATGAATGAGCATCGGTGACACAGTTATAATGCCAGTAAAGAAGAAGAATAAAAAAAAAGAAAAAAAATCTGTACAGTCTACACAGGAGACGGTGTGTCGGCGTGCAGGCTGGTGGTCCTGCGCGTTACGTGTCGCTCCGACTGACTGACAGGTTATTTGGCAGAGGCAGACGTGACATCTGGTTTCCACGGTGAAAGTAAATGGGGTCACGGAGAGAACAGCTTGTCAGCTGAGGGCACGTGACCAGTCTAATGTCATTCTCCAACACACACACACACACACACGCACACACACACACACACACACGCATCACACACATGCACGCATGCATGCGTTAAAGAAGCATAAGCCCACAGTGATGTTCACTAGCAAGACAAGTGTGTTGCACACACACATACATACACATGCACACACATTTGCCCCTGCACCAACCTCACCTTGGCCATCTGGGCCTGTATGCCGCTGGTTTTCAGAGCATGCACTGCCTTTAAGGCAGCCGCCGGGCTGTCAAAGTCCACAAAGCCGTAACCTGTAGTCGAGGGAACACAGCATATTAAGAGCCATTAATAATAAACACAGCTACTGCACGCTTTCTCCCCGTCACCGCCGGCACAGGCCGGGCTGCACACGTCCATCGTCTGTTAGTGCAAATATGTCAAGACATCTTATCCATACGTCATCAATAGCGACGTTGAGTTTTGCGATATTTAACGCGATGATGACGGAAATGCCGGCGATGGGCTTTCTTCGTTAGATTTAGAGGAAGGGAAGATTAGAAGCACACTACTCGCGTCTGCAGCTGGGACAACATCTCGATGGCTTGGCCGAGCGTACAGATTGCAAACAAAGGGCCAGGAACAGCCAGGCAGCCTATCAACACCTCTAAAGCTCACTCATTTATGAAGTATGTCTAATTTGTTTGGTCTGTGAGAGGACTAATGTGTATAAATGACTTATTGCCTTTTAAAGGGTACAGATTCCAGTCAGGCTGAGGTCACTCCTTCATGTTTATCCTTTTGTTTGGAACTAAAGATACAGACTTTTGTTTTTACTGTTTTCCAAAACATACCAAGGTGTTTCTGATTTTTCAATGTGTTTGTCATTGTCTGGTTCCCACTCATTTCCCTGCGTTTGCAGAGTAGGGCTGGGTGATCCATCATCGACTTTTCTTTTTGTCAAATTCAAGGTATTGTTGCATTGTAATGCAGACTTTGCACATCAATCCGCAGTGTTGTCTGGGGGGGGGGTCATACAACAACCTAATGCGTTTGACAAAAATAAAGGCAGACGTATTCACTGTTCCTGAATCCCGGTGATGGATTACCCAACCTGGGCAAGTATCAAGTCAGCGCAAATTGATTTTCATACACTTTAGAAATTAATGGGAACCAGGAGCTGCCTGGACAAAAAAAGAAATGCATTAAGAAGTGTTCAACCACATAGGAGATGCAGACAGACATAAAGTGTAAGTACGGATAAAGGCATGCCCCGGTGCGACCCTTTATTGACATCAGGTGAAAGTTGCTGTGATGCTCCACCCGGGCAGCTCATCAGGTGCGTCCCCAGACTTAACTGAATGCAGGCGAGACGTGCTCCAGCACTCACAAAGGATATTTTTTGCCTGATTAGAGATGAGATGGTCGGTTAATGGCCCACTGTGGATGAGTGTTTAGCTCTATCACCTGCCTGGGGCCTTTCAGTGTGCTGTTGTTCATTTTCTGTGACTGTTTTGTTCCAGGTACTCGATTTTCCACCCGCAGTTCAGATACATGCATGTTTAGCTCGATCTGAAAATTTCCCCTCAATGTGGTGTGTTTGTGTGTGCCTCGTGAATGGCGACCTGTCCAGCGCATCCTCCCCGCCTTCCCAACACTACTGAGGTAAAAAGAAGCCAAAATAAGAGATGGATGGATGGATAAGTTAATAATCTTCCTGACCTTTACATTTGTTGGTCGTCTTGTCCAGGATTGCCTTTGCTGACTGAATCTTGCCATACCTGGGAACACATGAGGAGGAAGATTACAATCAGTACTCTCGACACTGTTTGATGGAAAACGCACTCCGTCGGCCTCAGACTCGTTATATATGGTGCGAGATAGACTTCTGTGAGTCCATTTCCAAGGCAGAGGGCACAAAGAGGAACCTCGCTGGTCAGGACAGTCTTCAGAGATCCAAACACGCACGCAGAAAAGATTTATTCACGAAAACAACAATAAAACAGGTCAGAGATAACCGATGACTTCAGAGGCTCATGACTCTCAACGCCGCTCCATCCAGCATCCATTTTTTTCCCCCAAACACCATTAATTCTTTGACAACGTCTCGGGCGCTGCTTTATCTCCGACCCCACACTCGAGTCGAACCACGGCACCAGGAGCCAGCGCACAGACGCGCACATGCGCCGCGCAGACTGAAAGCCGAGCTTACATCACCATTCGGGGCTCGGTGCTATGAAAAGCGCTTTCATTTCTGCTTTGTGCCGGGCCAACACCATTGGGGAACGTGAACAAAAACACAAGCAAAGAACACGCAGGACACAAACAGCTGCCGCCGCCACTGCTGCTGCTGCTGCTGCTGCTGGTTGCATGGCTGAATGCCTCACTCCGTACGCATGTGATTGGGAGGGAAAGCCAGGAGACAAAACTCGGCTAATTATGGCATCCGCCACACTCGCCCCGCTCGGTCCGAAAGCCTGCAAGGATCGAGTATCAGTGACATGTTCGCTGGGACTCCTCACATGACTCTGCGCTTTTCTCCGTTTTAGAAAGCATTCATTTTCACAGTCCGCTTCGTATACCACAGCTGAGCTATGACTTTTCCATGCGAGCGTCTGTTTATAGAGGTATGATGGTTGGAGCACTTTATGCGTTAGCGGACACTATGGTTAAACCGGCGCGTGCTTATTTTTGACCTAAAGCTGGACACAGCTGGTATTTCTTTGTCAGTCTGCAATCTGTTTTCATCTCTCCTCTTACCGCAGAGGAAGGATATCAGTTTTAGGCATACACCAAGAAATTGACATTCTGAGAAAATGCACTTGTTGGGTTTTTTGCCAAGAGTTAGGTGGGTAGATTCATACGACTATCATTAATTTGTGCATAAATGAGATCTGAAACTATACCACCTCTAAGATAGAGCGTCTCGGTTTACCAAGTAAATGAAGGCATGACATGAAGGCACTCAGCTGTGAGGCTGATGTTTCCAAGTGGCAGGCAAGACAGCCAATGAGCATAAAACCTAGATGTGGTTGCCAGATTTACATGACAAGGCGCCAGATCTGGGCAGAAACTGACAAACATGCGCATAGCTAAATACAGCATTGTAAGTGGGCTTGTAGAATTACACCTGTGGCATTTCTGATTAAACCAAAACGTCTATGTCAGCACCAAAGAACAAAGATAAATACCCCATTCAGTCTCTCTAGGTCATCTTTAGATCCAGGATTTTTAAAAAAAATCTCAAGTTACAATACATTTAAGGTGCAGCTAATATTGTCAAAGTACATTTCCCAGACTGCAATTTTCCATGAGTAGAGAATAAGCACCACCATCGCCCACATCATCATCATCATAATCTTGATTTAAGCAGTCTGGAGCGACAGCGATACCCGATACCTTAAGCCCTTTATTGGTCCTTTTGTTCAGCAAACATGCACGTCAGCTACAAAACACTGGTGTGCACACGCACATAGCATGCATGTCTCAGTGCAGGGCATGTGTGTGTGTGTGTGTGTGTGTGTGTGTGTACTCACTGGTGACAGAGTTTGACCAGGTCCAGGTCTGTGGTGGCAGGAGGCAGCCCGCGGATGTACAGGTTGGTTTTGCTGAGCTTCTCCAGGCCTGTGCTGCTGCTGTTGCTGCTGCTGCTGGGACTGGACGGAGTCATGGGGTAGGACTGCGCACAGGAAACCCACTGTTAGCAAGTGTGTGGGAGCTGGATAATCTAATTTAAAGCCCAGGTCGGCTGAGATCACAAGAACATCTCCTCTTTGTCGAGGGGGAAAGCACAGAAAAGACACACAGGCAACAATTGGACTTTATTGCGTCATGTTAGCTGGAAGGTTGCACTTCATTATAGTATCATTACATTATAATTGGTATATTTACCAGTTTTCTGTGCTTATTTCAGTTCCGATGAAGCTCTACATTAGCATTTTATGCAGATTTGTTTCCTCGCTGCTTCAGTTCAAAGGGAAAATCTATACATTCATCCATCCATCCATCCATTCATCTCACCCACTTTGTACCTTAATAGTATCAAAGGGGTCTGCTTGACAAAACACACACACTACTTACTCTCACAACGAGGGACAATGTAAAATCTCCAATTGTCCTACAAAAGCAATTTTTGGATTGTGGGAGGAAACCTGGTTACTCAGAGAAAATCCACACAGGAACAGGGAGAACATGCAAAGTCCACACAGACAGGCCCTCATTCTAAGCGGGATTTGAACCAGGGACCGGCTTGGTGACAGTGCTAACCACAAATGTAGTGTGTGACCTAGGACTATACGTGATACTCCATAATATTTATAAGACACTCACTATAAGCTTTCCATGAATGATGTGATTATAAGGTATAATGCAGCGATGTGCTCATTAACTACCAAGTAATAACACATATTATGACGCGCAGGATTTCACAGTACTGACAGGACTGGTAAATCCAACTCTACTATATGACTCTTTGTCCATGAGTGGTGGAGACGGGTGGGCTGAACCTTTGAGTTCATGACAGGCGATTCTGTCCGATTCAATCTCTGTTCGACTCTCACGCTCTGCAATAGTGCTCATCAGGAGACCTGCAGTTTGATTCAGACTCTGCGAGCCAAAGCAGGCAGCGCTGCCCTGCAAAGCATTTCCTTCCTCTTACTCATTCATTAAAATAGCTCCCGGCCACCCCAAACCCCTTTCTAGATCAGATCAAAGACAAAGCATGGCAGAGTCACACCATCTGTCCATAACCAAAGGACAATCCACTGTGCGGCTCTGTCCCCCCCACCCCCTCCTCCCTCTTACAGCTGAGGAATTGATCACTGTGGCAGCTCAGGCCTGTAATGTCTTCAAGTGAGAGGCCTTACATTTTTGTTGCCGTGCAAAGCACCGCGCTTAACTTTGTTAGAGACCATCAAGGGTTCACATCGGGCCTGCGAGACCGTCCGCCTACTCCATTAGAGGGCAGCTACGCCGGTACATTTCACAGAGGCATCATCACACCTTATAGCAGGCTAAACCTGCCTCACACCCACACTGAAAACTCATTCAGCGCTTCCCTGCGGGGATTCATACTCTGCTTTCACAGTCCTCTCCTCGCAGCAATACGCAGCCCCTTCTGATGAATAAATATTACAGTTTAAGTCTGAAAAGAGGGGGTATACTATATTTGGCTGAACCCACAGGCCACCTCATCTGCTCCTATTCCCATCATCTGAGGTTATAATAACAGCTGCCTCGCACCTCAGTGCCCGTTCTCCTTTTTCCATCTCCCATCTAAATCAAAAGGTGTGATGGGAGAGCAAAGGGGGCACAGCTTCCAATTACCTTTTTGTTCACCTGAGAGGTCAAAATGAAGAAAATGAAGGATGCAGGCAGCACAGTTCACTCCAGCAGCCTGCCTGACATACATTACCCCCCTCCTCCTCCTCCTCCTCTTCTCTCTCTCTCTCCCTCTATCTCTCTCCCTCCCTCTCTCTCTCTTTCTGTATGGATTCACCCCGAATACATGAATCTGTGAGAATGGACTACAACGACCACCATGCACAGTGACCAGAGCAAACAAGGTTAAATGGACATAATAATTCAAGTCTCAGTGCCGGAGCCACATATCGGGTCGGGAGCTGGTTTTATCAGCCTATCAGGGGATCAGCCTCCCCGGATGATAAGTCGATTGAGGGCACTGGATCTATTTGTTCCTGAATTACATTCATTTTGGGCAGGAATAGAATGAGAAATTGCAAATAATCCACGTGAAAGCTTTTCGTTATTTATAGCTGTTGTTATCATCAGCATCCTGTTTTATTAACGTGCGAGGAAATAAGTAGTTAGACGTTAAATACAGGCACTGTAATCATCATTAAAATAATGTGTGCATTGGCCTACCTGCTTGCGATTGGCTGTCTTCAGCGGGTTGCCTGTGTTTGCAAAGATCATCCTGGAGGTTACGGATAGATACACACACACACTCTCTCTCTCTCACACACACACACTCACACACACGCACACAGAAAGAGGGGAATATCGCAACGACGAGTCACTGGAGAGCGTATCCGAGCGCTGCGGAGCCTATAAGACAGAGATCCGGGTTAAAACATCCGCATAGTGGAGAGGGTCCGATGGGGCATAGGTGTCCTGACACCTCCACACCGTCAGATGCTCAGCAGGCGCTGGACCAACCCTACGGTCCGCTTCATTGATCTACGACGTCCTGCTGCAGCCAGCCTCGGCAGTCCCACCTACTACAGACCAAACCATCTCCGCCTCCGCGGGGTGTTCCCGGGATCTCTCGCTGTCTGCTCGACCTCGAAAAAGTCGCTCAAACGGGCGGCTTAGAGGCGCGAGGACGCGCACGCGCGCCACAAACATGCGTCAAAGTGTCCGATCGTGCGCAAAGTGCGTTCGAGTTTGATTCGGCGGTGCGCGATCTGCGGGTCTGACCACTCTCCGCTTTCATGTTGTTGTCGTCCGCACATACCAAGCATTCTTCACCCCCACCTCCACTAACCACACACACACACACACACACACCCTCTTCCTCTTCCTACCCTTCCCCCCATCCAACACACTACATGTCACAGAATCAGGATGCAATGAAATATAAGCAGGGAGCTGCTGCTGGCCCCAGCCTGGAGGTCACAGTTTCCCCCCTCTGCAAAAAAAAAAAAAAACTGGAATAGCAGAGAATAGATGCATGCGCACCAGCAGTAGAAGCATGCATGTCTGGGAAAGGAATGAAAAACAAAAAAAAATTCCTTATCTTCAACGTCCTGTTTTCTGAAATGCAGCCCAGTGTCCCTCAGGCTCTTACTGTATGTAGATCATGTGATGTAAAGGTTTCACAGTGACTGATACTGACCTACACACCAGCAGAATCGTTAATATTTTTATTCTGAGCAAAATTGATCCGCTCTTTGCACAGTACGCGGTGAGGGTGAAGTAAGCGTCTTTTTCTACATATAGCTGAAATAAGTCACAGCCCTGCATAGTGAAAAAAGAGGAACTGCACCCCTCCAAAGCTTCTGGCCAATGGCTTCCAGTATTTCATAGATGCATGCTTTCAAAATGAGATAGCCACTTCCTATTACTGGTCAGATCAGACCGCGTTTGACCTCCAGGACCCGGTAGGTTCATCAGGCGTCGGCTTAAATAAAGCTTTTAGTTGTAGCACCCAGGATGAGGAACAGCCTCCCTCATTACAGCAGGGTCAACCCCTCCACTCCATCAATCAAAGCTGTGTTCAGACCAGCTCTACTCTTTATCTGCCTGCGTGTTTGTTTGTTTTCAGGGCTTTTGTAGGGAAACTGTTGTCATATGATGAGCTACAGCAATCACTGACGGCAATGAGGTCATGCAGTCTGAGATTTTCCGCAGAGTTGTGTTTTTTTGTTGCAACATTGAATAGGTTTTATTCTACAGATGCTGTAAAAGCGTGGGATAACTCTTTTATAGAACCGTAAAATATAAAATGATTCCACTGCTAATATTTGCATTTCCACTTGTGTGTTTACATTAATAGCTGTACTATAGAACAGAAAAAAGCTAGTGTTTCCTGATTAAAATGGGTCAATATCTGCTTATAAACAAGCAGCATGAAAAGAGGCATCAACTAGAATCTCAGAGCAGCTTTCAGTCTCCAAATATTTTAAATGGGAGCACCTATTGAGCAAGTAACAGTTTTGTTTTCTGCGTGAGTCTGGACAAGCTCATTCAGTCATTTGAAAATAAAACAAAAAATGCACAAAATTGCAGATAATCTAGGTCACGGCTGAGATCTCATAAATAGTGAAAGCATCAGGCCCTCCAGAGCACATTTTGCATATTTCTTTACATTTTGCATATGTTGTAATGATATCTTTATAAAGTCAAATACTGATTAAAATCAGCTTAAAATGCAGGAGACAGAGCGGTGGCTTTGTCTGATGGGGTACTGAGCCAAAAACATCCTGGGTAAATGTGAGTCTGCAGCATGAAGACTTGATGTGAAGCTTAAAGGGGAGGATCCAGGGTGAAATTAATTTTTTTTTCCAAGTAAGCCTTTCATATCAAAATGTGTGCGTCTGTTTCAAGTTTTTGAATGACATTTTTCCATGAAACTTGTATCTTGTAATCAACGGAACATAGTCATTAGGAAATTTGGAAAGTCTAACTCAATATTTCATGCATTTTTACTAATTTGAAAGTTGACCTATGACAGGAAACGACAGGAGATAGGGAGAAGGATGTGTAACATAGGCTCCTCGTAAGAATGAAACCACAGACATTGCCTCAATGTGCATCCTAACCACTATAAATACGTTTTATGTTTATTCAGACAGCTAAAGCAGTGAGAGCAGATCTGCTTTAGAAAAACTACTACAATAACACAGGCACATATGTGACACATGAGGTGTTGCCTTAACTGTCTAGGTACACATTTATCCTTCACTTTTATCAAATTAACCTAATTTTATATTCACTTAAGAGCACAAAGCAGTGCTTGCCACTGACAGCCATCTTGCTATATGTTCTGCTGGAGATTTATAAAGCGAGGCTGAATTCAAATCCCATCAGTGTGCGGGGAAGCTCTTAAAGCATCAAATTTCTCTCCCTTATTTCCTCTGCTGGTAGGATTAAGGTTTCATGCTGGTGTCGTGTTACAAGCTACTTCTGCAGTTCCCTGAGAAGTCCAATCATTCCTGTCTGAATTATCAGCTACAGCATTCTTTGCATAGATGTTTACCAATGTTCCATTTTCTCCAGTTTTGTTGTGACAGATCATTATTCCCAGCGCATCAAATATATTGTAAGCTTTGTCTCTGGAGACACATGAGATTTCAAACAGGATCTAAACACTGTAAACATACTATAATTGACAAATTAAAACTGCGTATGTGCTGCTTTGCATTAAATGTATCAGATATTCAATAGGTCTATCGATTTACAGCTTCTGTCCCATTTATCTTTCTATCTAACTATCTATCTATCCATTGTTTGTCTGGGTGATTGATCAGAAAGCTTTGGAAATGAGCACCAAAGGAAACAGTTTTCAAATTGAATAACTGGGAAGCTGTCAGCCCAAGATGACCTGGTCAGGAATAGTGAAGCAGTAAGCTATCTGCTGGGAAAAATAATGACAGTATGTTTCCTGTATTGTCTTGACCCGTGATCAAGTCATTGCTTACAAAAGCCCCTCTAATGGCTGATCCTCTGAGACTTTTCTAATACAATTGACAATAACCCAACTGAAATAAGAGAAACGCGGACGCCAATTGGTTTAAAGACAACATGAATAATATATTTTGGCTCTGGAAGGCAGCACAGGCTGGTTAAACTCATCTTTGAGGGGGTCAAAATGCCTCAAATCATGTCAGGGTTGCAAGAGATCCTGTGGGTGTGGAGAGGGAGGGACTGAGGAATTTGGATGATTGTTCTGCCCCCTCCTCATCCACTGAGGAATTAGGGAATTTCGAGGTTCCCATGGACGACCTCCACATGCCGGCTGACCTGTCCGGCCGGGCGGTGTGGCCAGTAACATGAGCAAGGGTGAGATCGTACGAGTCGTTCTGCAGGAATGGCAACTGTTTGGCAAGAATACATGAAAGCAAACAGGAAAGCCTTCTCACAGGGCCAGTAATGGTGTGGTTTGGCTCAGTGTTTGTAGACCCTTTGGGAATAATGAAATGCTTGCATGTTGAAATATGAGAAACGACCCAAACATCACAGCTGCTCTTACTCTTTTTTTTTAGTATTAAAAATGAAATGCTGTACCTCTGTACATCTTTGTGTTTTGTAATGAGGTGCTATTAAGGCAAATTTAAAGACTAAATTTACAGTCAATGCAATGTATATGTGCACTTATTTACCCCAGTTACATGAGAATTTTTACCAACAACTGCAAAAAAATTGCTCATGTAGATAGGAATCATCTATTCATTCATTATGCATTATCCATTACACAAACACTTATACCTACGGGCAATATTAGAACTTCAAAATGAATGTTTTTGGACTGGAGGAGAAAATAAAGGAGCATCTGAAGAAACCCCACACAGGGGAAACATGCAAATTTTGAGACTCTTGAAAAAATATGTATACAAAATATACCAAGTAAATAACATAACATAAACAGACAGAAACGGTGGTTAATCACTTTGGAAGCAGTACAGCCTGGACAAAGGTAACCAGATTTAATAAAGCAGTGTGTTACACAGTAATTAGTAAGAGGGAATTTACAGCTGTGTCAGGTTAACGAGCGCAAACACAGATGTGGATAGATGGGTGAAAGATAAGAGGCCTCCATATCAGGTTGAGTTTCTTTGAGGATAATCACGGTAAAGGGACCACATATGGCGTTGGAGGCGGGGTAGGCGGCGGGGGGGGGGGGGGGCAGGCTAGTCTGCTTCGAGGACGACATCCCAAAAACAGAGGACACACAAGACCACAAGATAAAGGAGATAGACCGACACTATGTGAAGTATAATGCCCGTAGCGCCCTCTTGTGTCTAGAAGCTGTAGTTACCCGTCGGGCCACAACAAGTCGTCATCCGTGACCCCGGAAGGAGTTGGAGCTGAGCGACATTTCTGGCTGATTCATTGTAGGTAGTGGACCTGAGTCGACTCAGCACAGAAACACACTTTTCTGAACACCCGCGACGTTTGACAACAGGTAAGTCGACTTGCAGCTTTAACACAAATGTTACCCTATAGGGAATCGGGGCGAGGCTGGAGCAGAGTGGGGAATTTCTTGTGTGAGATGCCTGAGGCTAAGCATGAGTAAGCTAAGCTAAGCTAACATCGAGCTAACGCTTTCAGCAGCGTCGCCTCTTTAGTTTATGCTCCGAGTCGTTACATGTCAGTGACAGGTTTGGTTGTTTTCTTTATAACAAGAACACAGCAAATGATACAATGGCCGAAGTATAAATGTGTGGTTATAAGGGACTATGTGCTGTGCTTGCGTGACGATGGCTAAATAGAAGCTAACTAGCTATTTGTTTGCTGTTTGACAAGATTTTTCTCAGATCAAAACACGGCCTTACAGGCTAATTTCAAGAGTCCAGTATTGAACTACAACATCTTTGGAGGTGTAATGATTCTCAGTTGAAGTCTTAAATAAAAAAAACAAAAACACAACGTTAAGTCGAGAAGATAGTGGGAATGTTGACAGCAGACCAGATTTGAAACCTAAATTTAGCTCAATGTTCATGCCAGAGTTTTAACTTGAAAAGTAAGTATTAGATTCACATGTTGCTGTAAGCTCAGATGTTGCAGGAATGACCCACTAAATCTCACCCACTGTCTTCTCTGTATGACAGACCCTGACATGGACCGGCTGCTGAGACTCGGAGGGGGGATGCCAGGACTTGGCCAGGTAATGCACAGTCTGAACACATCTAAGATATCGAAAGGTGAACTAGGCCCAGATTCTGTACATATGTCCAGTTAAGTAGTTCATTGCTTACACGCAACATTCCATGCATTCAAATCGATGCAGGAGATGAACAGTAGTGATATATCTTGCCAGTTCTGATAAACCGAACTCTGTCCCTCCAGGGCCCCCCTACAGATGCACCTGCTGTGGACACAGCTGAGCAGGTGTACATCTCCTCTCTGGCCCTGCTCAAGGTAATCACACACGCTCTGCTTTAAAACCTCTACGTCCGAAACGGGTTCTGGTCATTCGCATGGTGACAATAACTCGTGCATTTGCCTGTCATCAGATGCTGAAGCATGGCCGTGCTGGTGTGCCAATGGAAGTCATGGGACTGATGCTGGGGGAGTTTGTTGACGACTACACAGTGCGAGTGATTGATGTGTTTGCCATGCCCCAGTCGGGAACGGTACGTATCAGTGCTTCACATCACTGATCCTCCCTTCCTTCATTGGCCCAAGGTGATAAATAAAGTTTTCTCAATCTGAATTGTCCTGTTTAAAACCCTGATATCCATGTCAAGGCCTTTTAAATTAAATAGAAATGATGTAGTGGTAACTTTTTCCTCGGCTCTCGCAGTGATAATAAATGATGATTTCTCTACCTTGCAGGGTGTGAGTGTTGAAGCTGTGGACCCCGTGTTCCAGGCCAAGATGTTGGATATGCTGAAGCAGACTGGCAGGTCAGTTCAGACAGGGCAAAGGCCGGAAATACGCCCATGGACAGTGCTTACCACTCATCTCCATGTAGCTAGTACGGGAACCAAAACTTCTACAGAAGTTTACAATTTCAGGAATTTCTCTACTTAACCGTGTATGTTCTTGGCTTTCTAGTTCCAATAACGTAACCTAACAATATTGCCGCACTCTACTCATTCTCCCCATCAGACCGGAGATGGTGGTGGGATGGTACCACAGTCACCCTGGATTTGGCTGCTGGCTGTCTGGGGTGGACATCAACACGCAGCAGAGCTTCGAGGCTCTGTCTGAGCGCGCTGTGGCAGTGGTGGTGGATCCCATTCAGAGCGTCAAAGGAAAGGTAATGCTGCGTAGCTGCTGGAGGAGAACAAGGTTTTCATTTATGATTTGTTTTTGGAGCTTTAATACTGTACCGTGTGTTGATCTGCTGTTAACTGTGACTCCAAACTGACAGGAATAAGTTACTGTTGACTAAATGGTTGCTTGTGTGGTGTTTTCTGCAGGTTGTCATCGATGCCTTCAGACTGATCAATGCCAACATGATGGTGTTGGGTCATGAGCCCAGACAAACCACCTCCAACCTGGGGCATCTGAACAAACCCTCAATTCAGGTAGAAATCCTGTAAACTAGTAGTAACAGTTGTTTTCCAGCACTTCTGATGCACACAGGTTCCATATATATGTCCCATCAAAGAGCATTAAGGTTACATTTGTATTGGCAGATAACATGGTTTGTATGCTTTTATATGTCACTAGGATTTAGACAGGATGAGAAACACTGTGCAGTGCTGGTGTATTAATTCTAATGTTGGGTGTTTTTCACTGTGAGATTGATTGTGTTTTTATCTTCCACTATTTAATTAAACTGGATTGTCTTGTGTTTTCAGGCTCTGATTCATGGACTTAACAGACACTACTACTCCATTACCATCAATTACAGGAAAAACGAGCTGGAGCAAAAGGTCTGGGAATGCACTCACCACAGAGTGTCTCATTGGGTTGCTTGATTACAGAGCATGAGACTCACGCCTTAAATCTCTCCCCAGATGCTGTTGAACCTGCACAAGAAGAGCTGGATGGAGGGTCTGACCCTGCAGGACTACAGTGAGCACTGCAAGCTCAACGAGACCATTGTCAAGGAAATGCTGGAACTGGCCAAGAACTACAACAAGGTACGGCTATGTTACCTCATTACACAGTCCATCCAGTCTGTACTATAGCAGGTTTTATTTAACAGGGAAAAGGTAGCACAGAAATGTACACGTGAACCTTTTTAAATAACCTTTATTCATTAGAGTATTGGAGTGCAGTGTTGTACCAGACAAGATCTAATCCGTTTAATTCATCACTTAATATCTGCCCACAATGTTGCATGCATACAATAAGGAGGGAGGCATGCTCCTGGTTTGGCTCAGTATTCAATTCCCTCTTGTCTCCAACTCAGGCTGTCGAAGAGGAGGACAAAATGACCCCAGAGCAGCTGGCCATCAAGAATGTTGGAAAACAGGTAACAAATCTCAACGTCTCTCTTCTAAACGTATTTTTGTTGTTAATGATGCTCATTAAAAGTAGAAATTTAGCTGGTTTAGAGAGATAGAAAATTCTTTGTATTTAAGTTGTTTGAAGTTTTGCAGCGAGGGCAGGCTTGTCAGAGCTGAAACCACTTTGGTGTTAAACCGTGTCATTGCTAGCCATTGATTCTTCTCTATTTGTCCTTGCAGGATCCCAAGAGGCACTTGGAGGAGCACGTAGACGTATTAATGACATCCAACATTGTCCAGTGCCTAGCAGCCATGTTGGATACCGTAGTGTTCCAGTGATGACCTCCTGTGTGTATAACTGTTAATATTGCAACCATTGTTTTTTCTTTTATATAAAATAAATATGTATGAAATGAGGCCTTGTGTCTGCTTTGAATTTTTGAGGCGAGGACACTGCTTTGAATTCCAGCACTAATAAGGACTTTTGAAATGGTATTTTTCTTGCCTCCATCCTTCCATCCATCATCATGTTGAGGTTGTTTGTAAATATATTAACATGGTAAGACATGAATTCTTCAAGCAATCAATATTTGGAATTAGCTGAATGCCGACATCTAGTGTCTTCAGATCATAGTTGCTACAACAAAAAAAAAGCTCCAGCAGTTGGTTGCCAGGTTTGTCACAGAGTCTGTAAAGCAATCAGCCCACACCATGTCAAGTGAACCTCATGAGGGACAGGTCACCTGCTCATCTGCTGGTACGTATAATGCAGTACTTACCAGGGCTCTTAAGCTGCTGCAGGACCTTTTACTCAGTGCCAGCCTAGAGACTGTATTTGGCAACCCTGAATGTCGGGCCGCTATTGGCTGGTATAACAAACACTAAGTCATTGTCGAACCTGTCAGAATTTCTTAAATCATTAAATTCAGATTAAATACAATTTCCAAGGAAATTTGTGTGTACTATTTTAAACTAAAGCTTTGACTCAATCAATCAATGAAAACTTCATAAAGCACTTTTCATGTAGAAGGAAGCAGCTCAAGTCCTTTATACAATAAAAAAACAAATAATACCCTCCCATCCCACATAAGTAGATTTTATGTGGGCATTATCTTTATTATTATTATGATGGCAGCAAAATAAAAAAAATGTTTCTGTAAGTAAGAGCTTTTAATACCATTAAAATGATTTTAAAATCAAATCTGAAGCAAACAGTGTAGAGATCTTAAAACAAGTGTGACATGTTCTCTCTTTCTGATCCCTGTCAGCACAGGTGCAGCTAGTGCCGTACAGTTAGCTCCAGTAGCACCACCTGCTTGCGTGCTTGCTCTGGATATCGTGACCAGAGTCTGGAGTGTTGCTGTCGTGGTGCCAACGATACCAACCATCTCCTGAGGCCTTTGAGCAGCAGCTGAGGCTGTGCTGGCAGAGTTGGCAAAGGCCCCAGGTGAGCGGGTTGGCACTGGCTTGGACTCTGCACTGACTTTTCTGACACTGATGGAATCTGAATGCCTCCCAGGGTGATGCAGAACCAGTCACTTTTCCTTTCCTCAAGACTAAAGACCTGGAATTCACAGGCTTGGTGCTCACTTTTGCCATTAATAATGATTATAAAAATGACCCCTTCAAGGCCTTGTGGAAACCACCTGCATCTGGGCACCAATGTTGTAGTCTATCAGTGCATTAGATCGTCCATGGATGCTCTAAGCAGTGGTTGTCAGGTGCCAGATTTGGACACTGGACCTCTCTACTCATGGCCAATGCAAACAGGGTGACAGAGAGCGGGTGATGATGCCCTTCTATAGGTAATGCCACTTGGAGGTGCGAGGCGACACCCTCAGACTAGTAAGTTGAGTCACTACCTCCATGTGCTCAATAAACCCTGAGACACCTGGAACTCCTCCCTTGTAGGGTCTTGAAGGTCTTACACTCCTTGCACTCAACACTAAGTAGAGAGATTAGGTGAGCAGTCTCGTCTTAACGCTCTGTCTATTTCCATTGCTGTGGCACATTCCCTTTCCTCCAGATGACTCTGTGGATCTTCCAAAGATGTCAAGATTAAAAAGTACTGGACCTAAGACTGGGCTTTGGAGAACAAAAAAGTAAACATACAACATTTTTCAGAAAAGAAATAAATGTTTTTTTTCTGAAAAATAATAGATGTCAGGACCCTCCCTATATTGGCGAAAGTATACAGATGTGAGTGGCTGAAGTCCCCAGGGGAAGGTGGCTGCTTGAGAGGCAGAGGAGCAGGACCAGGGGGTGGACAGCGACATCCTAACGTCCTCAAACAAGTACTTTGTAATTAGAAACATCCTAGCTTCATAATATTACACAAGAAATGAGAAATGCATTTCACATTAAACTAAAAATGCAATTAAACGGAAATTAACAAGTTTCAAACAGACACTTGGTAAGATTTTGAACTGAATAGAATCACTCGCCTGAAATGGCCGCCGACTCTTTTCAACCAATCTGTGTAGTGCACGTTTTCCACCACCAGATGGCACAAAACTGTCAACAACAGGTCTGATGTATGGTTTAGTCAGGCATGATAAATCAGGTGGTGGAAACCCAGAAAAAAATGTCTTGCAGAAAAATATTATCATTAAAACTTTTATTCCAGTTAATCCCAAACAATTACCCACAGGGATTGTTCTATGCTTCTCTATACAACGTCACACTGGTTTTGTTGGCCTTGGAGTCAGTTCTGCTGGGAAGACCTGGCAACTGCCATGTGTCCTGCCAGAGGTTTGAAACGCTGGTGCATTTGGGGTGTGTGTCTGTTTAAACACAATTTACAAGGTCATAGTAGGAGCTCACATTAATGATGCTGCAGAAAATTACAAGGGGCCAATGGGCAGTCATGGTTCACAGCTGTCTGGGGCTTTGAACTTGTGCTGGTTAATAAACCTGGCCTTTTTCTCATGGTCTAAGATCATATTTCTTTTTTTTTACTGGTGCTTCAGACAACATCTTTGTGCATGGTTCTCATCAGTGGAACATTTTTCTCTTTCTTGGGGCAACAAGAGACAAGAGACAGTGGCCGTGTCATGTCTTGGGGCGCAGTCTGGACCTCGGTGAATCCCTTGGCTGGTTTTGGCTAAAAATGAGGTGTATTTAACAAGGTTCACAAATCTGCACCACAGGGGTGTTACTATACTCATGCAATACCTGCCTCAACTGCTTGGTGGTGCAATAGCTGCAAGCTGCATGGACAAAAACAAGTTGTGGTCAAGAAGAGTACATCAAATTATTATGTCTGTTCAGTCTCAGGCAGGCCTGGTCATCTCTGTTTAATGTAGTGTTACATAAGGTTTATACAACCTCATTGTTCCAGAGCTAAACAAACTCCCTTGGGATTAATACTTTTTGTGGAATTTGACACAGCTTTTGCGAAGGCAATGTATTAATGTCAGCATTGATTCAATAACTAAAATTATGACAACAAACTTGCTGTGCCACTGCAAACTGTCATCACTGTTGGAGTCAGTTTCAGGTCATCCGTAAGTGGCACGGGTGTACAGGTATGAATGGCAGACAGCGATGACCCGAGGCATAAACGAGCAGTTTTTTCAGCACATTAAACTTAAATTACTATTTCGTCTTTAACGTTTTGGTCAGGACATCATAAACATATTGATACAATTTACAGTATTGGTATTAGTCAAATACAGGTGATGGTGGGTGATGGGAGGCTCCAAACCAAATTTTGCTTCGGACCCTATGAAATCTTGGGGCGGCACTGATTGTGGCTGTTGAAAATAACACCGACTCCACATCCATGGTTACATCTCTTCCCCTTTTCCCAATAAGTTTAGCACATCGTGAGTTTCAAGAGAAAGGATGATGAATCATGATAACTTTTTGCACCCTTCAAAAAAATGGCTAATCAGCAAGTCTTACTTATTTCCTTGTGTCCTTCTGTGTAGTTTTGTGTCTGTAATGTACAGCAGACCGATTTCGAAATTATACATCAGCAATGAGAACATACTTGACCTTTATGTCTAAATATTTCCACTGACTTAAACAAATTGCAACTTTTGTAATTTTTTTTCACTTATAGAGAGGAAGGTCAAGGAGGAGTCATGTTCTCATCATGGAAGCT
Organism: Karalla daura; assembly: GCA_029224185.1. Taxonomy (NCBI): domain Eukaryota; kingdom Metazoa; phylum Chordata; class Actinopteri; order Chaetodontiformes; family Leiognathidae; genus Karalla; species Karalla daura. The sequence continues at coordinate 8,174,346 of CM055190.1, forward strand.
AGGCCCAACAGCCAGTATCCCTCTTAGTTTGTCGGGGGTAAAAAGTCTCAATAATGGACTCACAGGATCTCAGCCCGGGAAGCAGCTCATGTTGCACAGAACATGCAGCATATGGTCTTTCTCCTCCCTCACCAGTATATACTTACTGGACAGAGAGTTATGACAGACAAGGCCTCCTGCCATTATATGAACCTTCAGGGTCTTCTGTTACATCATTGTAGTTCCCAGACACACACAGGATGGCTTTCTCTTCTTTCACTCTGGAAAATGTGAAAATTCAGGGCTGTGAAATGAAACACCTCTCCCAGGGCCACTTGGCCTCACTATGGTCCATAAGGTAAATTCATAAACTAAAACTTAACAAATAATTTTCACGAAAGGTGAAATATGACACAATTTTTATGTTGGATTAGATTAATGTCAGAGCTGTGTACAACATGTCCTGATACTGCAGAACGAAAGTGCTATCTGTTGCAAGACAATTTTGCCTTTGAAAGTAGCATTTTAAAAATGAGCAACAGAAAATTTGTGTTCGTGTTTACTGTGATAAATCTGCATTGCAGATGCATATGCAGTCAGTGAATGATAATGAGTCTGTTTCTAATATGCATGTCAGCATTTATAAGCCATGTAAACAGCAGGCACCACCTCAGTTATGTGCTTTAAATGTCCGATCATCATGCAGTATTTGTACTGTGGGCAGCTGAAACTTCTGGAGACCTCTCCAGACGTGACCTGTCCCGTTTAAAATGTCAGCTGATGTCTCACCGAGATTACCAGCACAGTTATAGCCATCCTGGGCCCTGCATAGAAACCATATGAGACAGCAACAACAACAATAACAACACAATGTTATCTTTCTGGAGCCAGGATAAGCCACTTCCCCCCCCGAAAATGTGAGCGTAAACATGCATGTCTGTACGAGCATTTTTGTGCCTGGTCTCTTTATGAAAGCAGGATGCGATAAGCCATGATTGGGCTTTCTTCCTCTTGGATGAGTTTTGTGCTCCTTCTTAGTCTTTTCTCCACCTGTGCAAACTGAATGAAGGCCCAAAAGTGAACCAGCCTCAACATCACATCGTTACTTTGATTTTCAATAAACTGCCTTGCTCTCTTCATTCCTCTCTTGGCAGATCCAAACAGATGAATTAAAGAGGGGAGAGGCTGTAAACGGGACAGGGACTTTAATAAATGGCGGTGCAGTTTGGTGTGGTTTTAAGAGGACAGATCATCCCATGAGGCCTGGGCCAAGTACACAACGCTGCCACGCCTCAGTGGATGGGAGCCAGAGGAAGGAGTCAAAGTTTTTTAAGTGCATGCTCTCAAAGATGGACAGTTAAGAGAGTTTTAAAATGTGAACAATCGGCACTAGAGATGTTGGAAATTCTTCGTTGCTGAGTCAGAGGGAAATTGGACATACAGGCACAGTATGTTTTCAAGACCAAAACAATCTGTTTTGAAGAGAACCTTCTTTCACAGTCTGAAAGTCCACTTTGGATGTTAGAAACAGAAAAATAATGATGGCATCTCTGTATAACTTGGTTGTGGGAACAGTATCAATCACTGCTGTTTTCTTTTTAGCAGTAAGTAAATTCCCTTACATTACCAATGTGCTTCTGACACAACTATAAACTCATGAACCTGCCGAGCGCAGCTATGATCCTTGTCTCTTCTTGACTAGTGTATTGCAAGACCGCCTATTTTGACAAAATGCAAACTGCAATAGCAAGAATTTGAACGTGTCCTCTTCATTTGCATGATAACTGACAAACTTCTCTCAAGAGTATGATCTGTTAAAAACAAAATAGTCAAAAAAGCTAATGAAATCCAGATGTTATTGTTTTATTCTTGTTGTCATGCTTTCCTCTCTAGGAGGTTTTGGTTACTGAACAGCAAGAGTATGTGAGTATTGTTTTTTGTGCATCATGTGAATCTTTGCATGCGTTAATAGTGTCCTCTGCACATCTGGAGGAGCATCTCTTTGGGATGATAAACACTCACCCAACACTCAATCAGCACTGCTTTCTCACTGTCTCCATGGAGCACTTACTCCCCAACTGTACTCTACCTTTCCTCACTGCCCATTAAATGTGTCCACCGAATGTTAATGTGGACCGTGTGGCATTTCAGTGTAATGCAATCTGCAGGCAGCTGTGCTGTATCAGTTTAAAGAGTCCCTCCCTCCTTGTGCTCCCTGCCCTGTAGTCAGTGTGACCTTAACCTGCAAAGATCTTCACTCTCTCTCAACACATCTGTCCGGCCAAGAAATAAACAGGTCTGCACTTTCTGCTGAGTTCAACTCAGGGGTGGCGAGCAATCTATACCTGCAATGTTTTTGGCAGATAGTTATGTATACAATATGTGAAAAATGGTTCCTGCCATCAGAAGAGGGGGCATGACTTCTGGGATATGTGGGATGTGGACAATATTTGTATTTAACTGTGAAAGCTCAGTACCAGACAGAAGACATCGAGTCATAGTTTGAACAGTCAGTAATCATCTACAGAGCTTAGACCAAAGCCCCTATATGAGAGCACAAATGAAAGGCAAAGACAACAAACTAGTCATGCTGCCTCCAGCAGGACTATTCATCTGACTTTTACCCCAAGGATACTTGCGGTGATAGCGCACTGTTCCATAAAAGGAATGAATGAAAGCAATTGGACAGACTGGAGCTTTGTTACCAGGCAGAATCTTCATGCAGGTCAGAGGAAAAAAAGGGGGAACAAAGAGAGAGGGAAAAGGAGGGTGTGGTTGTATTAAAAGGCTAATACAATGAAAAATCTACACTTATTTATTCTATCCTCTCCTTCATAGGCACAAATCATTTTGCTTGCCTTGATCTGTATTTAGCAAGGCACTGAGCGATAGACCAATTCCCTGTTGAGCCGGTTTGAAAGTCATAGTGCAGAGAGAAAGTGTGCACGTCTCTCTCAAGGTTCATTTTAAGCCAGAGTGACCTGCTCTGACCCACTCTCACTGAAACAATTCATGCATGTAATCTGTTCTGGACTCAAATTCAGACACAATATAGTCAGGAAGTCTGTGCAAGAGAATGAAACAATAGAATTGTGCAAAAATGGTTGGTTGCAGTCAGTCACTGAAAACTATTATGCCATACTTCTTAAACCATGCATATCTGAGGTTTCATTTCCTTATTCAGAGGTCAAATGTTTAGATACTGAAAATATCGCTGACACTGCATCGGTACAACTTTGTTCAAGGCTCATATAGAGCACACCTGAGGGTAAGATTGTTTTGGCAACAGCAATTCCAATAATGAATCAAAGAAAAAAAAACTTTGTGTTAGTAAAAATTAGTAAAATAAGCCTCCGTTCACTGTTCACATCATTTCCATGTTGTTGTTCTGCTTTTAATGGAAGTACTGTACTTCAGACAGACAACATTTCAAAATGCTCATGTTCTCAAATGCATAGCCTTTAGGCTTGAATAGTAAAAAGTTCATTATAACAGTTTTTTTTTGAGTGCCACTTAACACTGAATATCCAAGAGGCATCCATGGTGAACTTCTACCTCGCTGGCTTGATGAAACAACCTAAAGTCACTTGTGCATCACAGATGTTAGTTACATGCAGCAACATGGACAGGGAAGTCTGTCTGGGGTGTGTCAGACTCTGCTGACTCCTGGGAAAAGGAAACACTGACAAGGACTCCATTTGTTTTCAGGGATGTGCAAAGTGGCCGGGCTTCTGCAGCAAAGGCCAAGCGGCCAAACTCCAAAGCCGTAGCCACACAGCGAGCCTAGCGAATCACCATTTGTTGAAATTATGTGAAATCCTCTCTGCCTATGTTTGTTCTCTTTGTCTGTGTTATGTAATCCTGCCATATGCTTCCAATCCACAAGGGAGACTGGGGAGCAAATAAGCAGAAGAATTCACCCGAATCTCTTATCTTCCAAAGCACGGATAAACATACCAGGGAGCAGCTCGCGCCCCCCCCCCTCAGACTGTTTGCTTGAAGGTGACACTTGAGATATTGGACAGAATGGTGGAATGAGGATAATGATGGAGGGAAAGATAGTGGACAAGTACACACAGTCCATCCGGCGCTGTCCACAGCCATGTATAAAGATAGGGCTGATTCATTCCCTAATGTTTTTATCATGGAGCAAGACTTTTTGGAAGAGCAGAGGGGTCATTAGTGAATAAATGAGCTCACTCTGTCTCCCAGAGGAGGAGATGATTGCGCTCATGTGTGCCTTGTGCTTGTGGGTGTGGCTGTGCGTCTCCTCGTGTGGGTTTCCTCAATTGTTGCACCCCCACAGCCTCTCTGCTTCTGTGGTACCATAATGACAGTTGCACCGCGCCGTCGTGTTGTGATGTTGCTCGTTGCCCGGGACTACATTTCCACTCTTTTCTGTAATGTTACTCAGCGGTCTCGGAATGATGATGTCACTACCCGCACTTTCCACCACAGCAGAAGGCTTGCTGAGGTGAGGCCGGTGGGTGTGGGTGTGTGTGTGTGTGTGTGTGTGTGTGTGTGTGTGTGTGTGTGTGTGTGTGTGTGTGCATGAGAGAGGTTGTGATGTGCAGCCATTTGCACGGGGAAGACGCTCGTGTCGAACAGAACCGCAAAAGAGAGGTGCTGTTTCCATTGGTCTGGTCCACAGGGTCTTACTGTCTGGGTCGGTGTTATTTAAGTCAATAGTGGACTCAAGCACACACACACACTGGATGGTCCGCAGCTCCATTCCATAGCGTATTTACTCTTCCCCCTCTTATTTCTGGTTATATAAGACGTTTGTTTCCCCTCTAATGGCAGTAATGAGACATGGCTAGCTGAATAAGGATGTGAGACGGAAAAACAATAACAGATTTGAAAATTACATACTAGATGCATGAACTACTTATTGCTTGCATAACTTAAGATAATATTGGGGAAGCTTAAAGGCTTTGGGCAAATATTGATGGGAAGTGGAGTCATATGGTTCGTTCCACCTCTTTCCTGTAATGCAGGCATCAGAAGCGAGCATGGAGTGAAACTGGAATGTCGGGCCAGGAGATTAATAACCCTGGTGTGTCTGCCAAATAATGACGTTGTGGAATTTGAGCCACTGTCTGAAAAGCTTGATGACAACAGTAACATTTTTACTCAATATGATTATGGGAAGCAGGCGATTCTCAAGTCAAAACAGAGAATAGATGAGTTAGAAATAGCTCGATAAGTCTGAATTAAACAATAACTATTCACAGCTGCTGAGAATCAAACAACGAACAGATGTCCTGACGTGTGTGATGTCAGAATTTGTTCCTTGAGGAATAAAAAGTTATTTACAAGCTGATTCTTTTCCAGACATCATTAATGTGGTTAGAATTCAGCTTGTTTTTCTTTATTTACTCTTATTATCTTCATTGAAGGAAACAGAGACTGAGGGAAGTTGCGGGGGACTTCAAAAACACATTAAGATCGTTCACCCAAAAAAAACAAAGGCTTATTGGCAACAGGTGAGGTAGTCTGATTAGGAAGGCCAATTTCAGAGTTGATGCTCACATCAGAGGTGTTAAACTCATTGCTTAGCTCTGCAACCGCAATGATGATTACAGATGATAATTAGTAAATCACAGTAAATCAAACGCTTTTCACAAATACAAATTGAAGAAAAAAACACTTTTGGAAAACCTGACAATACAGCCCTGTGAACTCTTCACTTCCTCTTTGGCCTCTCACTGCAGACCAATGCAGGATCTCCAAAACAAACAAAAAATGTCACAATGCCTCTCCACGTCGTGGCCACAGTTCCGAGAGCAGGGGTGAGGTTTAGATTTTACTGTATATGATCTGAATACTTCTCCCTCGATGCCCGGGTCAATGTTTGGTTCAAGTATGGGTCAAACTGATACGCAGCCTCTGCCTAAATATCCAGAGACATGTTTGTTTTGCATATGGGGGCCATTGAGAGGTGGTTAATCACTGATATATCACTTTCTTTTCCCAGTATGTGCCCATGTGTTGCATCACAGCCTCCAGTGGGTCTGAAGAACAGCAGGTCGCATATGCCCATGCACTGTGTGAACATGTGAGGATGTTCCAGCTTTTCACTTTTGAGTGAGTGACTAACGTGTGGTTAGTGTGATATCATCTGCTGGATGCCTGCAGGGGAGGGTGAGCGATTTAATTAGAGGGGGTTAGAAATGGAGAGAGACATCAAACACATAAACATACGCAAACACAAACACACACAGACACGCCGATAGTGATGATATCACAGTTGTTTTACAGGCGCTTCTGTCATCATTGTTTTAAAGGCTTTCCAAGCTGCAGGGTGAGACAGGTAACAGTGAGCCTGTGGTTTGTCTGACTGAAAACAAAGACACTCAGCTAGGAGAAATGTAAGGCTGGGATTGGACTTTTCAACATGGTCTGATTGAATTTTGGACCTCAGGTCCTGTGTGATTTTCTGCAGCCTAAATGTCCCTTTGCCAGTTATTCTTTCTCGGCGCAAACTTGAAATTTCACTTACTGGCAAAACTGACTAATGAAGCAGTAAGTCATACACTAAACAATTTTGGCTTTACTACAGCATAACTTTGTTTCCAAGAGTGTCAGGGTGTTTTAATGGGCTTGTAACTCTGCCTGCAGTGTGGAACTAAAATGCTATGCCTGCTTTGGGATTTAACAGGGAAGGCGCTGGGAAACTCCTTTCAGTTCACTCTTAATGTGTTCTCCATGCAAAAATGTATTATGCTGGGAAATAATGTAAAGAGGTCTGTCAGTGTGCCCATGAACAGACTGTGAGTCATTCTCTCACAGTTTGGTTAGGATTATTTTGTGCTGCACTGCCATACACGTGAGTCACAGCCAACCTGGAGGACTGCCAGAGTCATCTCCACCGTGAGCCGTGGAGCTTTTATTATAACAGTAATACTTTATTCGGATGTCAGTCTTGGAGCTGGGTGATGCACCCCGCTAAACATTTTAACAGTCGCATTCGCTGTAGACTTCAAGTGCTGTGGTAACAGTGTTTGGCTCTCTGTGGCACAGCCAGTTAAACATGTTGGCATTGCCTCAGAAAACAGCGCTGTGGCAAATGGTCCGAGGGGAACTGCTCTCATATGGGGCCAAACGGAGAGAAGCATTCAGACCAAAAAAGGCATTGGAGGAAAGAGGAGTGCGGGGGATGGTGACATGGCAGGGGGGGATGAAAGGATAACAGCAGACAAGGTGGAATGATATCCTCACCCACATGAAATTTCTCTTTCATGATGCTCCTGTGATGTAACTGCCGTCGCTTTCTCTTTACTTTTGGATCCTAAGATCTTACCCTCAAAGACCTCTCCGCTGGTTTCAACTTATTCCATTTTCACTTTTTTCCAAACCCCACCCTCACCACACCTTTTACATGACCTTGCTATGGTCCAGGTAGTCCGTAAATACAGGTTGTATTGGTTGTGAAAATCTAATATTAGACATGCATATCAAGGCAAGAAGTCGGGTGTGCGAGTAATGTGACATCGATGTGTGAACAACCCATAAACGTTTAGGAGTGTGGGAGCTCCTCTTCTCACCAGTCCTCAGTAAATCCAGCTGTCGTAGACTTACCTGGACAAACTCCAGATATAATATGAAAATCACCTTACAGAAACTTGCAACATGCCTGAGATAGCTGCGTTTACACAGTAAAACAGCAGAGTTTTATCTCACACTGACATGATAATGCACCTCCATAGGGTAGTGTTTTATTGACTAGTCAGCATGCAAGGTAGCAAAAACATTTTGGATTCAAGAGTTCAAGAGAGTCGTTAAGGCATTATTCATCCATTATACAAACAGTCAAATGTTTCTATGAACAAATATAAGAAGACAGAGGATTGTGCTTTGTATGTGTTTATATTTTGTATGTACGAAGCGGTGTGCTCCTGAAGTGACCGGGCAGAAAATAAAGAGGTGGTGTCAGGGTGTGTAAGCACACCAGATTGCCGTTTGTGGTCTGCTATAGACTTGCAATTAACACTGGGCTTTTAATTAACTATAATTAACTCAGCGACTCACAATCTCTCTCTTTGTGTCTCACCAAATATTTAGCTGCCCAGCCATAGCCATGCCTAAACCGTGTTTTGAATGTCTCTGCTGCCAGCTTCCCTGAAATAAATCTAAAAATATTTTCAATTATTTTAAACACTGAACTTATCAAAAGTCAAACTAAACTCAGCCCTGATTTACTATTTTACATTTAGTCATTCAGTAGAACCCTTTTTCCTGAGACTTGTGTAACCTTGATAGTCTCAGTGATATTTTTGACAATTTCACTGCTATAATATCACTGCTTGTCTGTCTTAGCAGGAGAGATCTCGCACTTCACAGTCCAGCATCATCACCACCCTACCACTGCTGAGAAATGCTATTACATCCCTCCCGTTAGCCACCGGCAGAATCATTGTCTGGGTGTGAACTGTGACCCAGGCTTCACTCAGCAGCTACAGCAAAGACATGTCATCCATGACTGGTCTGCCATCCTGCCACCTCCTCCTCCTCCACCTCCTCCTCCTCCTCTGAATCAAGCCTGCCTCGGTGCTCCTGTTGGCACAGCTGATATGAAAGGCCTGTGCATCATTTCCAGCGGCCGGTGTCGAAAAGAGAAACCTAACACAGTTGTGTCTGCAGAATCAGACACAGGTAGGAAAATTTCCTTTACAGGATCCTCGGGCGCCCATTGGCAACACACAAATGCGTTGGAGGCTGAGAACAAACATTGGTGGGCTTTGCAGACTGTGTTTGCTGAGGTGTCTGTGAATATCTATGAATGTGTGTGATTGTGGGGATGTCTGACTGTGTGTGTGTGTCTGTGTGTGTGTGTAAAGGGGGCTGTGGTGGTCTGTACATGACTTGTGCTTCCCTAACACAGGCTTCTTTTTTTTACAGGCTGAGCAAAACCAGTTCAGGGTCATGACACACTGTGCTTCCTACACTCACTGCTCAAATGACGGGAGCTGTTTTCTCTGTCAATCAAGGCCTCCCACCAAACCCCCTGGCACACAGTGTTAATGGAAGCAGCCCGACTTGTAACGCAACACATTTCCCAAAACAGGCTGACCTCACGTGGGGTGAAGCAGGTGGGCCGCCTCCCCCTCCACCTCCTCCCCCTCCACCTACTCCTCCTCCTCCTCCTACACAGCCCCAGGTGAGCTGGCACATCCATGTCGTCTAGACGGGAATGAGTGAGTAATGGTGATGCTCACAGCAAGTACACAGTTAATGACATTTCCCCCTCGCCAGTTCGGAAAACCGTGCACTGGTCATCGGGGATGTGTTGCAGAAAATATTCTGGAATGAGGTTTGTGTTTGTGGTGCACAAAGTTGGTGAGGCTTTCGACAAAGGACTGCTGCTTTGGCGTGGAAATAGTTTTGGGCTTTAAGGCCTTAAAAGTACACACTGGCGGCAGAGAGAGAGAGAGAGAGAGAGAGAGAGAGAGAGAGAGAGAGAGAGAGAGAGAGGAAAATGCCAGCAACGAGAAAAGCACCAGACTCTGGTTGCGAGTCTCGTAAAGCCTCGCTCCGCTTCCCCGCCGGCTCGCCTCAGTGAAGATCTACTTTATGTTGCTGACGTCACCAGAGAGTTTCAGGAGATGGGCAGGAGAGCTGGAATATACCCTGCTCTGACCTGCTGGATGCTGTGTGAGCACGCCGCTCTCCAGAGAGACAACGAGCCATTGTGGAATAACACACGGGGTGAAACAATGAAGGCAGTGCCTGCTCATTAGGCTCAATATTTTATGACGTGTAAAGTAAAAACAGCAGGGACGCTGATCCAAATTGGCTCGGCTCTTTGTCCACAATCAAGTTTAACTGCAGAGGGGAATTAATGTATTTACACACCAGCAACAACTCAGTCTCAATGGTTTATGTCTCGTTAGGCTGTTGGCTGGCTTTTCTGATCCTACGCGGTTTTGTTTCGACTCTCCGGTGGACGCTCCGCCCACTCAAACCCCCTCTTTGTCCCCTACTTCCAGGAGCTTTTGAGGACACCCTCCCCTCACTGAGGACTGATGAGACAGACAGGTCGGGGCTCGAGCACCGATGCAGTGTGAGTAAGACGACGGGCCGCGGTCGAGGCTAAACGTTCCTCTGCAGCGCGGCCTTCACAAGCTCGCTGTAAGGTCTTTGGAAATCTGCCCTGCCTGTGTGAATAATCTCACCTCCCCACTGGCGGCATCATCAGATATTCATTAATGTGATGAATTGTGGCCTCTGTTTTATAAGACAATCGCTCTTAGTTGGTGTGACAACAGGAAAAGACACAGACGTTTTCACATCGGTCCCAGATTCTGTGTGTGTCTGCAAAGCTCGTTTAGCAGCACGAACAATGCAGCTAGTCTCTCATTTCGGCGGGTAAACAAGATGCAGATTTTTTTCTCTCCTCTATTTTCCTCATTGGCCTTATTGGATCCGCATGGTTAGTCTGGGAAATGGACCCCACTGGTCCTCCTCTTCACTCCGACCAAGCTGGGGACTGTGCGAGGACACAAGTGTCCAAGTGTCCAAGTGTGTTTCATAATCCTCTTCCTCTCCCATTCGAACAGACACTGAAGAAATGGAAACACAGGTGTTACCCTGTCAGGCTTATTTACACCTGGTGTCATGATGTGAGAATGCAGACAAAGTTTCTGACTGAAGGAAACGGTGGAAGTATAAACTGTGAATAAACTGAGGCCGCGCAGCTGTCTGCAGAGGTGGAGGGCGTAGGTCAGCTTCAGAGGGACTTTGCAGCGGGAGCGCTGTTCCAGGCATGGACCCTGAAGAAAAACAGACAGGGGAACAAAGGATCTTGCCAACACAGGCATCTTTATTGATGTTGAACACATTCATAACTGTACTTTATGCTCTTCTGTGTCACAAGAGTTTGCTGGAGTCAACACCAGCACAGACAGGAGAAAAAACTGGAGTACTCCCTAGACAGTTCAATACATCACAGGACACAAACACATCATTCACTCCTATATTCATTACTTTTGGGAGCAATCTAGAGTCTGAAAATGTTTTTGACAAAAATAAAGAAAAAAGTGGAAGACAAAGACAGAGAAAAAAAACAGAGATTTCCATCATGAGTTAATGAAGGCAAGATCAGTGACATTGGATCAGATCCAGTCATAAGAATGTATTACATAACCAGTGAACCATATCATCTTCATCAGGTGATACTGAGGTCGGCGCAAACATTATAGAGACTCGAACAGCACAAAGAGAGTGACGAGTATGCTCTGCTCTCCTGGAGTACAACTGTGGGCATTGATAGGACTGAGAACATCATTACCACCGCTTTACAAGTACAAATGTTGTGCTCCTTTAATTACAACTTTGACTTGCTCATGAAGAATCATGACTTGGCCTGCAGCTTGTTATGACAAGACATCAAGCTTTCCCCGGAGGGCTCGGAGGCTGCCCCGCAAATCACTTCAGATTATGGAGGGGATCCGAGGACGGACTGATAAAATATCTCGTCTGGGAACTTCTGCTTCTCCTCCAGACGCCGACACTGAGGTTACCTCACCCTTAGGGGTGTGGGAGAGCCTCGTTTGACTCAACATATAATTCAATGGATGAAGTGTCGCCGTCGGCGCCCTTCACGTGTCCGAGTCAAATCCCCGCCGTCGCCCTCCGACGCGGGTCCGCCCCCTCTGGTTTCCATGGTAACCCTTCATTGTAGCACTGTGTTGTGGAATCTTGAGAAATGCTTCATCAGTGTGTCCGTCCCCACGCAGGCCGCCAGGCGACCTCTGGCATCCGTCGTCAGCAGACCGGCAGATGCTCTTCACATCCTGTGCAGAAAACGCAGCCTGATTCAGAGCCGAGTGCGGACGAGGAACAGTGAGAATGCTGACGGGGCTGAATTCCTTTGCTCGACCGTTTTCTTTTCACCTGATGGCTGTTCGGAGTGAGAACTAATGCACAACCACATGATTTCTATGACACATTTACAGGCCCCTGCATGTGCATTCTTCTGCTTGCAATGGAAATTCTACAAACGTGTCCTTTTTTTTTTTTTACCATCCCTGAAGGCAGAAAACTGGAAGCAGCAGGCATGGGTGTGACAGACAGTCACGGTCCCATGGCTGCTCATCTCGCCCCATGTTTATTCCATACAGCTATGAACATCTGGCTCCCGCTCTCCAAAACTGCCCATCCAGTTTGGTAAAGCCAGGGTGGAGAGCTAAAACAGTCAAAACAAGCATTCCCAAGGCACCACATGTGTTAGAGCCTGGCACGTGTTATGAAAGCCTTCCTAGATTTGGAAGTTGTTGGGTGAGTCCACATAAAACAGCTGTTTTTACCAGTCTTAGTCACAAAGCACAAACACACGCATCATCGATTAAAAGCTGGCAGCATATGCACAACACTGATTTTAGTCATGATAACCAGGAACCAAAGACCAAACCAGTGTAATGTCAGCATGTTTTTATTCTGTTTACTTAAGGGAATAAGTCGATAGATGGAGAGAGAAGACTTTCTAGTGAGTGCTAGTTGTGGAAATTTACAGTGTTGCTTCTCCGAATTCAAATGCAATAACAACAACATAGCGTGTCCGACTTGACACTTCTATCTGTGTAATGAAACAAATAAATAATTGAATAGTTGAATAGTTGCAACAGATAATGTAATGGGTCCCTTTGATGAACTGGCGACATGTCCTCACCCTACAGTATGCGAGCTGGAGATCATAAAGTAAGTAAAATAATGGAGGGATAACAGTTATGCATATTTGATGGAAAAATATGAAGATGCGATTGTATCTAAAATCATACCCAAATCCCCTATATTGCTGTAACCACAACCTGTGGATGGAGAGAAAACCCTAACCGGTTGAGATGTGGATGTTATGTCTGAAAGAGCGAGAGAGGAGATGAGGTCGTTCACTTTGATATAAGCCAGGCAGCCTTCCAGAGGCTTCAACAGTGACAGCTCATAAATATGATAGTGAGAGGTAACGGCCCAGGATATTAAGTCATACCAGAAATACACATTAAGTCTGGTCACAAATGTTTGGACCTGTACGGTTACTGTACGGTCCTCATTGTACTGCATACGAGCACATTCCGTACTGTGGCGAGTGGGAGAATATTAAAGTTACACTTTTAAAGTAACACATTTTGCGGCTTGAAACTGTCTTGTGTTTTGATCCTCCACCGTTTGGCGCTGTTTCACCAGTGGAAAGAATGTGGAGGCTTTTTCCAGGAGAGATTTGTGACTCAGTTGCACTGACTTAAAAAACAAGGACAGTGTTTTTACTGTTCTCCTCCTCTGCTTTCCCCAAAACCGTCTGTGTCATTCTTCAATCCTCTGTTTTTGATTCTTCCCTTAAACCCTGTGACAGGAACCATGACATCGCAGTCTCACTCACACAGTAGCTCCTTTCCAAACCAGAACCACGAGCACGTGTAGTGGAACCAGAGGTCCGGCACTATGACATAACCGAGGCAGGATGCTGCGGTTGCTTTGAGTACTTCCCTGCTCCTCTAAACATTTAATAATTTCTTGGCAGCAGCTCCGCAAATTAGCCCACAGGCTCTTGGTGGGTAGACAGGGAGACCACAGCTTTTGTTTTTATGTCTTGTCACATTAAGAAAGCCCATGGTTTGAATCCCAGTTGGGCTGATGACCTTTCTGAGTGGGTTTTGCGTGGACTACCATGAGTTTTCTCTGGGCAGTCAAGGGGGTCTGGCAGGGTCCGGCAGTCTGCTCACATGGCAAAAATATGCATTAAGCTCGATTGGAGACTCTAAATTGCATGTCAGCGTGAAGAGTGTGTGTATGTGCTCTGTGATGGACTAGAGACCTGTCCAGGGTCTGTCCTGAGCCTTCACCCAATGTGTCCTGGAGACCCATCAGTAGACACCTGCAACATCTTTGACTAAAGAGCAGGTAAGATAATGGTTGGATAGAAGATACCAAGTTTGGAAAAACAAGAGCTAATGCAAAATACTGGGCAGAATGAAAGGGCAAAAAGTACAACACAGTATACCACAAGTCGATTAATTGGGACTCAGCCACGTAAGGAGCATCTTGAAGTAATATTTTGCTCATTTGCAGTAAAGCCCACGAGCAACCTTGAAGTGGATCCTTTCTTTGAAATGCACTGTTGAGTTTGTGGTCACATAAACAAGAATGCACAAGGAAACATCTGGATCTAGACAGTAAGATGGTGCAGGAATATGACGCCATTTCATTACGAAACTCTAGTATTTGATGACTTGCTATTATCCTTCAGCATTGTTGATAGTGTGCTAAATTCTTCTAAATGCAAAGGATTCTGCCATAAAAAGCTAAAATATAACACGGTTAGTTTAGTTTCTCATTATCTACCAGAAAGTGACCTTTGTTTTTCGTCATTCTAAGAGCAGAGCAGTTTTCAGATTGTCTTTGTTGGTGTTTTGACTGGAGACGTCATGGAGACTGAATGTGAATTATGGGACTAAGAAGGAGCACTTCGTCTTTTCTCTCTGCAACACACTCAACGAAACCAGACGCATGACACAAGAGAACCTCTGTGATGGATGGAGAACAGGTGGAGAGGAAAGAGAAAGATCGCCTGTGTTTGAGTGTGGAGCGTATGTATATGTGGCGGGAAGGGCACGTTATGTCATTGATTACACTGGGCACGTATTCAACTGACTTTGCACGACAACTTAAAGAATTCATCCGTCTGTGTTTTCTCTGCAACGTTCAAAACAAAATTGAAGAGAAAATAATGGAAAAAGCTGATGCTACGCACTGACTCAATGTGCAGTCTGAGAAAAAACTGATGATTTTGTTTGATTTCACAACATGGACCTCGTGTCTGAACAGCAGCAGTCTACAGCCGCTCTGTTCCTCATTCACCAACAAGCTACTGCAGTAGCAGACACACACACGCACACACACACTGCACACACACACTCACACACACACACAGAAGAGCTTTGCCATCAGCCCCAAAGTAACATAAACCCCCCAAATATGCATAGATAACTGACACTGATTTTTTTATAGTCCTCACCAGAGGTACAAACCCCGATCCTGGATTAAATTAGATTGGATCAAACCTTCCATCCTTTGATCCCTCGTACCCACTTTGTGGTATTGCAGGGTGAAGCTCACATAGGGGGAAGGCAGGGAATACACCAAAGACAGGTTTCCAGGACATCACAGGACACACTCTCTCACACTCACGCCTTGTGGCAAGAGTATCCAATCGACCTCAATGCATGTTTTTGGAATCTGGAAGAAACCTGAGTACCTGGAAAAAAAAACCCACGCACAAATGAGAAGAACATGCAAACTCAGCACAGAATGGTACGTGGTCCCACCAGGATTTAAACCGGATACCACGTCAGCACAAAATGTGCTTATTTTCAAACATAAGAAATTGTACCACTTTATGCATGTTGTATCCTGTTTTGCATGTTATATTTTATTTTTTAACTTTGTCTCTTTTTTACTGACATCTGAGTCTATGTATGACACACTATAAGATTTGAGTATTAGATCACTTACTATAGCCACATTGTATGGGACAATAACAGACAAGACAAAGCTGATTAACTTGAGAACTGAGATTTATTTTTAGAAAAAGAGGAAACATACAGCGACTGTTACTAGAACCAAACTGCAGACTACAGGTGACCATGCCTTTGATTTATGGATGAAACTTTTTCTTCTTCTAAATCCCACTTTTTCTTCTCCTCAGTTTTTCATTCAGGTGAACTGGTCTCATACACTGTGTACATGCATATTTGAGAGGAGGTTTGCAGTATTGTTGTGACCTACTGCAACATCCATGGTTTTATTTTACAATTTATTGTTTCGTGTTCTTTTATTGATATGTATCTATACAGGACTTTGCTCAACATTTTAGATGCGCTTTAGAAATAAAGACTGAGTGGAGCTGAGTAAGTGAATTTGACGATAATAATGATCTTGGAGGGTTCTGAGGGCTTTATTATCGTGGCACTTTGTCATTTTAATGATCATCATCTCCCGCTGCCAGCTCCACTGAAGTAACCAAACACACTCCAGGAGCCCAGACAACTTACTCACTTTTTCATCTTCCTGCGTCGCGGCTCCTTGTTTGCTCCTTGAAAGTGAAGTGTCGAGTGTCAGTCCACAGTTTCTAGTCAGACCCCACCCCCTCAGAGGGCTGCAGCGGAGGTCCTGCTATAAAGCGCTGCGCTCCCCCTCAGCTCAGCCTGGTACCAGCTGCGGGGCTGCTGCAGCAGGGAGCTGACACAGCTGACATCTCTCCAAGCTTCACCCAAAGTCTTGCAGCCATTTCTTCTTTTTCTCCTTCATCCTTTCTTTTTCATCTTTCCTCAAAATGCCGGGCGGCCCTCTGACGGGGCTGCTGGTGGCTCTGTGCGTCAGCAGCGCAGTGCACGGGTTGCCCAAGAAGAGCAGGAGACAAACGGGACAGTACCAGGTGTACCCCGACATGCGCGACTCCGCGGCTGTCGCTCCAGGTGCGTACAGGTGCACGAGAGTGCAAGGTGTGAAACGCCAGTGACGATTTACTCCTGCACCAGAACGAGATTCCCAATGCCAATGAACCCAGCGTTCATTTCAGGTCACTTAACTTGGTGTTCCTGGTCAAAAGCCATTGTGGATGATCTCTCGTGTAATACATAGATTGTACCCCATGTTGTGTTTTTATTGTTGTTTATTTACTTTGTCCAGCCAAAGTCTTGTCACAAGACTATTGACTGCCATTTGGTATTTTTGCATCGTTTTTTCCCAGAAAAAAGAGTTATATTGATATTATTTTGTCTATAACAAATACAAAGACATCCAGCACTGAATGGTGTCATATGGGTGTCTGTAAAAGTCAAAATAACATCTAAAGAATGTGTTTTAGTAAATGTGCGACAGCCAGAATAGAGGTTAAAAATGATGAAGATTAATCATTTAGATGGTAAAAAAAATAAAACACCACATTAGGTGATGATGTGTGTTATTGATTTATATTCCTAGGGACTTTGTTTTGTGTGCTCAGAATCCACAAGTGAACAAAGACATTGACCAGTAATTAACTGCAACAGTAAATCAGTGAATTTCTACCTGAGAATATACCAGAAGACAAAAGGATGATTAAATTTAGAACAACTTTTTATGGATAATTTACAGTAATTTGCTATTATTTATTGATTAATCAAGTCAGACAAATAGTTCAAGACAAGTTGTGCTGTTTAAGAATTTCTGTGTAACAGTATTGTTGCATGCTTTCCAGTTGGATGCGAGGAAAACGGCCGATCATTCAGGCTGAACGAGCAGTGGGAGAAACCATACCTTGGTAGCACCGTGGTTTGCACCTGCAACGGCGCTGCAGGCATCAAGTGTAAAACAAAGCCTGAAGGTCAGTGAGACGACACATCTCCTCACCTGTTACATTTTAAATAGAATAACGGCTGATTTTGCTTCAGGTGTCACTAGATTCACGACTAAAGTCAATAAAGTGAAACCGGAGTCTCTGATAAATCTGGAACAGATGTAGATGCTTATTCTGGCAAAAGTGGCTGCAGCAAGTCCAAGATAAAAAAGCCTTAACCTTTGAGTACTTCCTGTGTTTCTCTCAGTGGAGGATACCTGTTATGACAAGTACAATGACCGGACGTACCGGGTAGGGGAAACATATGAGAGACCAAAGGACGGGATGATGTGGGACTGCACATGTATCGGTTCTGGTCGAGGCAAGATCAGCTGCACCATTGCAAGTGAGTAAACTGGACATGAAGCGAAGAAGTAGTTCTGAGAGGTTTTGATTGCAATTCAAAGCTTTTCTCCTTTCCCCTTGTAACAATGATAAGACCATTTGAATACTGTCAATACATGTGAATGGCCCCTTTCTCAAACTTGTGGGACATCTATGTTTTTGCCCTTTACAGACCGATGCCATGAAGGCGGCAGGTCCTACAAAATTGGAGACACCTGGCAGAGGCCTCATGACACAGCGGATTACATGCTGGAGTGTGTGTGCCTGGGCAACAACAAGGGAGAGTGGACCTGCAAACCAGTGGGTGAGTGTTGCCACCTCAGGAATGCAAACCGCCACTTTGCATATCAACTCTTGGAACGCAGACAAATGCGAAGTATCACGCCCTGCACATGCAAGCTTGTATATTCACCTCCCACCCCGCACACACCACGTACACACAACATTTCACAGAAGCATGACTGTGTTTCAAACCATTGTAAATATTTAGCAACAGTCCAGACAAATAGGGTAAGTACATGAGAGGACATGCGTCCACCCTTTGCCCATCTGACGCCACAGCTATTGATTCTCCTTGGCTTTATTCCTCCATTGGGTGATTCACAGGCTGGTATTTAGTCGGATCTTAAACTGCGGATGCAGTAACTGCTAACTCACCCGTGTTTTCTGTGCAGCTGAGAAATGTTACGACAACAACGCCGCGTCCTCGTACCTGGTGGGGGAGACCTGGGAGAAGCCGTACCAGGGCTGGATGATGCTGGACTGTACCTGCCTGGGAGAGGGAGCCGGACGCATCACATGCACCTCAAGAAGTGAGAGGAATGACACACTGTCACACTTTTGAAACGTCACTCTGGTCGAATTACTGTGCATGTTGAAAAATGTTGCTGGAGCTCAATTATGCTCAATTGCTCTGTAAGAACCATGGCAGCTCTTTGACCACTGTCGCTCTCCAATCAGACCGTTGCAATGACCAGGACACCAGGAGGTCCTACCGCATTGGAGACACTTGGACAAAGACGGACACAAGTGGACACATCCTGCAGTGTCAGTGCTTGGGAAATGGCCGCGGGGAGTGGAAGTGTGAACGGCACAACGCAGGCAGAAGTGAGACTCACAATCTAAACTTCTATTCTCTTGCCACCCTTCCTTTTTTTGTGATAAAATTGACATATTGTGTCCACTGTTTTCTGTTCTCAAAGCTACAGGGACTCTCACGGTGAACCCCACCCGTGTCCGCTCCGACCTGGAGCCCTCTGTTGAGGGGACATGCCGCACCGACTCTGGCGCCACCCACTACGATGGACAGCGCTGGTTCAGAAGCCAGGGTAGCAAGCACATGCTCTGCACTTGTCTGGGCAATGGCGTCAGCTGCCAGGAGTGGGGTGAGTACAGGACCGAGGACAATTAGTGGTCACAGCATGAAATCTACAAAAATGTGTAAATCTGCTCCCATTTGTTGTTACTGATTAACTTAAAACAGCCTTTAGAGCCCAGATTAATGTCAAGACACTTTAAATGATAATACCCGCTGTTTTGTCTCCAATGTAATGAGTATTTTCTGGTGTGATCTGTGCAGAGGCCAAGAGCCAGGTCTACGGGGGCAACTCCAACGGCCAACCCTGCGCATTCCCCTTCGTCTTCATGGGAAAGACCTACTACTCTTGCACCTCAGATGGACGACAGGATGGGCAGCTCTGGTGTTCCACAACCCCAGAATACGAGAGAGACCAACAGTACTCCTTCTGCACTGAGAAAAATGGTGAGAAAAGGCCATGTTAGCTTGGGCTTGAGCCTTACATTGGTTTTGTAGATACAACGGTCTCAAAGTTGGCATAGAGTGGCGATTCAAAGATAAATGCCATTCATAAATGTCAGTTGTCAAACTCTAAAAACCAGGTAGCAGAGGGAGAACAAAGTCCAGATTAGGGATGTACACTAACTCTGGTGTCCCACTCTCTGCTCCAGCTATTGTGGCAACACGAGGTGGAAACTCCAACGGCGCCCTCTGCCACTTCCCCTTCCTCTACGGCGGGCGCAACTACACCGACTGCACCACCGATGGCCGACGTGACAACATGAGGTGGTGCGGTACCACCCATGACTACGACACAGAGCAGCGCTTTGGTTTCTGCCCCATGGCTGGTGAGTTGTTATGGTGTCCGAGGGCGTGATCCCAAATTCTTGTTTTGATATTTTGTTGTACAACAATCTATAATGTACTTCTTAATCAGCTTTACAGTTTCAGAGAGGCATTTCTCCTGGCAAAGCTGGGCTGTGTCAAGTCTGTTATGCTCAGGCAACCCATAATATTTATAGTAGTATTAATCTCCTCATTCATTTTCTCTCAGAAATGTTAATAAATCAACATTCTACAGACGTTTTGATGGGCATGTAATTGCTTTTGTGTAATCTCATCGATCTCATCTCATTAGATAATAATGATTGCTTCATGGGTCACTTGTAGACAATTAGGGATTAAAGAACTGATAAGGAGTGAGTTTTTATGGATATGTGAGAGTAATCAGAGTCAGATCCTATGTGACGGACATAGACTGCAAACACACTGAGCTGTGCAATCTTTGCTTTGAATGTGCTCACACAGCTCATGAGGAGGTCTGTACCACCAACGATGGAGCGATGCACCGTATTGGCGACAAGTGGGACAAACGCCATGACGTCATGGGTCACATGATGGAGTGCACATGTCTGGGCAATGGGCGTGGGGAGTGGAGCTGTGTCGCTCACTCCCAGCTGCGAGGTCAGAAAGCAAAAAAAAAACCCCTCAATACCTGCTCACTTAAATACAATACAAAAATCGTAGTTGAAATGTTGTTGACCTCATATGTTGCTTTTTGCAGATCAGTGTGTTGTCGATGGCGTGTACTATGAGGTAAACCAGGAATTCTCTAAGCGCCACGATGAGGGCTACATGATGAACTGCACCTGCTATGGACAGGGACGTGGCCGCTGGAAGTGCGATGCTATTGGTGCGTTTAGTCTTGTTCGTTTAGCACATGGTGAAAATATTCACTGAATTACAAGCTCACGCCCCACTCACGTCCCATCCAGTGGTCTCATCATTCTATTATTGCTCTTTTGTCTTCGACAGATCAGTGTCAGGAACCCCAGACCAGGGCCTTCTACCAGATTGGAGATTCGTGGGACAAAGTCATCCATAACATCCACTACCGCTGTTATTGCTACGGCAATGGGATTGGAGAGATGAGATGTGAACCCCAGCAGACCTACCAGGGTAGGAACGACAGTTATCCCATCGTGAGGCAGAAAATCTCTGAAATAAGTTTTGCAAGTTGCAGACTTGAAATAAAACCAACTAATATGATGTAACGGTAATAACTCTGGCCAGTCAAGAAACATCAGTAATAATGACCAAATAAGAACTCGTCTTGTGCTGGAAAGTGCTTTCCCAGTCTGCTGTAGCAACTTTTCCACAGAGTCACCTCTGGGCACTTTCTGTTTGCTGTACTCGTTCAACCCGCTCCTGTGACTGTCCGCCCTCCTCGCACCCACACCTCACCTTCCATCACACGTCACTCGAGTGGACAGCTTACTGGCCAGTTAAGCAGAGGGAAGCGGGGGTTTGGTGTTTTTCTCGGCTTTGAAGTCTGGCAAATGGAGAAGTGTCGGCCAATTGCGCCAACCCCCCACCCACCCACCACCCCCGTTTTCCCTTGTTCTTTGTAGTTTTTGGAGAGGTCTTTCCTCCCCCATCTGTTGTTGTACTGACCTATTGAAGGGAGGGAGAGGGCTGCTGGATGCACTTTTCCTGGCTACAACATTGCCCTTTGGGCTGGGTTGCTTAATGTGGAACTTTGAACAGCGGCACATTGTGTGTTTTGAATCAAATATTGACCTAAAGTGTTAGTGCCCTCATTTATCTCACTATAATTAGTGGCAGAGGAGCATGGGGGCAATATGAGTGTCTGTCTGTTCCCGGGTGTCCAGAGGTTAGATGAACTGTGATGAATATAATACTTTGGTGTCATGTCAGACTTTGAGATGTCAGTGGGTGTTTGAGCTGGTTTAGCACCGTCTGGTGGTTTGGTTTGGTCCCAGAAAGATGAATCTGTCTGAGAGAGACTCACCGTGAAGTGGCCAACATTCACCCACTCTCTGTGCAGGTAACACCGGTATATTGAATGTATTTTTCCTCCTCTCTCTCTCTCTCCTGATGTCCTCAGACGGTCACAGGCCAGTCCAGGTCATCATCACAGAGGCCGGGAAACAGCCCGACTCCCACCCCATCCAGTGGAACCCCCCCTCATCTGTCGACATCACCCAGTACATCCTCAAATGGAGAGTTGTGAGTGGCTCTTTTAGATTGTGATGCAGGTTAAGAGCTTGCCTGTGAAAATGCAACAGAGCTCCTCTATTTTTTGGTGTTTTACATTTTCTGAGCGGTGAGCAAACAGTCTGAGCGAGATCAAGTGCCTTTGGTTCCGTCGACTACAGCTTGAGCATGGACAAACAAGTGATTGGAGGGTACACGATTTCCTCTTTACAGTCTGCATAGACAAACAGTTTTTTACTTTTACAGATTCCAAAGAAAATATTCCCCACCCAGGAATTTTTTTTCACACACATCTCTTCCTCTTTGAACACGTTTAAGACTGACACCCTGTTTGAAATGTTTCTTAATTGACTTCCTCTGAAGGGGTTTTGTATATATTGGACTCACTTAAAGCCTTCATTTCAGCCTCCTGCTGAGATGACTCTTAGTCCTCTGAGGGCAAAGCCAGTTCAAACATAAAACCAGGATGTAGCAACAAACATGTCTGAGCCGATGTCCGGCTCAAAATATACAGTCCAGTATGTTAGGTCTCAATTATTCTGAAACTATTCATGATTCCAGTATGCTCTCGCCATTTTCCCCACACTATCTTTTATTCTGCATCATCAAACAAGTCCTTTCAAAACTGCGATAAGATAGGTGATAAATAGTGATTGTTTAGTTTTCAGAGGAATTTGATATTTTAACAATTTGCAATCCCTTAAGCTCAGACAAAGCTTAAGCTTTCAGTCATTAAACCTTTTATCTGTTCACCCATTCTCATAGAAAAACACCGGTGCCCGCTGGCGAGAGGTTGCCATCCCCGGCCACCTCAACTCTTACACCATCAGCGGGCTGCGTCCAGGCATCACCTATGAGGGTCAGCTGATCAGCATCCTGCGCTACGGACGCCGCGAGGTCACACGCTTTGACTTCACCACCACCCATGGTTCCTGTGAGTAGACCTGAGCGCTGACACGCTCTCGATGCTGCAGGTCTGGGGAAAGGTTCACAGAACAAGTGTGACTTCTCAAACCTTGTCCCCCAGTGGAGACTTCTGAGGGAGAGACCACGCCGCCTCCCCCTGTGGTGGACACCTCCGAGTCAGTGACAGAAATCACCTCCAACAGCTTCGTCGTCTCCTGGACATCAGCGTCCTCCACCATCTCTGGCTTCAGAGTGGAGTATGAGCTCAGTGAAGATGGGGCCAAGCCCAAAGTCCTGGGTGAGATAATTGTAACCTCACTCTTCAGATGTTTTGGTATGGTATTTAGAAATAAAGCTACCATGGCATAGACAGTACAGCCAAGTCCCACTATGCATGTTGTACATAAGCGGATATACTGATATTTGTGAGAACTAACCTTCGGTCTGCTTCTCCAGATATTCCTCGCAATTCCAACTCTGTCACCATCTCCGACCTCCTGCCGGGACGCAGATACAACGTCAACGTCTATGAGCTTCCCGAAGAGGGACAGCCCAACCTCATTCTCACCACCTCCCAGACTACAGGTGGGACAGTCAGATTTTTATTATTATTAGCTGCTTCAGGGTCTGCTGGTGCTTATCTCCAGTACACAGAGGGCGGAGGCAGGAAGTGCAGCCCGAGACCATCATAGTATGACTTTTTGATTTATTTTTCTTTTTACACAAAATGTAACATGTATGACACCTTTTCCCTTCCTCCCCCCAGCTCCTGACGCCCCAGGTCAGCACGCTGTCAACGAGGTGGGAGAGACATCCATCAGGATCAGCTGGTCCAAGCCTCAGGCTCCTATCACTGGTGAAGTGACTTGTCTCTGTAGATTCAGCTTTAGATTTAGGGATTATTCTGCGTCTGTGTAACCGTGTTTTTGCGCCCGCCAGGTTACCGTGTGGTTTACACACCGTCGGTGGAAGGCAGCAGCACTGAGCTGACCCTGCCAGAGTCAGAGACCTCAGTGAACCTGGTCGATCTGCGTCCAGGTCTCCTGTACAACATCAGCATCTATGCCGTAGAAGAGGACCAAGAGAGCGAGCCTGTTTTCGTACAGGTCAACACAGCTGGCTCTCCTCTTCCAGGTACACATTCCTTTGCAGATCTTACCACCATTTTCCACCAGGAAAAAGGTGGAAAGAAATAAAAAGTGCAAATTATTGAATTGACCTTGTTTTCTTTAGATCGTTATTTTTAGATCAGACTTTGTCTTTTGGCAGCTGGTGAAAGCTGAGCAGCTAATACTCACAGCTGGACTCTCCTCACAGGGATAGAGGAAGAGCTTTCCACTGTTTGGAAAAGTCTGTGTGCGAAAAGATATGCTTTCACAGCTTTTGCTATACTATCATAACATTTCTTCATAAGCGCCTTATCTTCATCCTGGCCCCTGAATGAACTCTTTTTAATTCACTGCAGCCTCAGAGACACACACCTGTTCAGACATAGTTAAAACACTTGTGGGGGAAAGCATGCAAGTGCAGCTCACACCCACCCAGAGGCACACACACACACTTCATAAATCCTCACTAAGTCTTGGATTGGGTTGTACCTGGCACTGCAAAATGTGCTATGTTATTTTACCAGTGAAAGAAAACCAGATGGCCTAGAGAATGCCTCTGCTCTGGCATTATACTGCATTTTTGTTCTATCAGAAAATATTATTGTCCTGTCAATAGCTCAACAGCTTTTGTTCATTTTTAAGATGGTTTTGTGCAGATATTTACTTCAATTTTACATTACTTGGAATTCTTAAGTACATCATGTATGTCACTGCACAGCATTACAAGTAATCACATTTTTGTGACATTGGTTGACTCGTTCCAACAAAAAAACACTTGTTGTCCCACAGATGAGGTTCCAGCACCAATGGACTTGCAGTTCTATGAGGTCTCGGACGTCAAGATCAGCATCACCTGGACCGGTCCCCCCAGCGAGGTGACGGGTTACAGGGTGACCTTCTCTCCTGTTGGCTCCGACGGCACCGAGCTGAGGCCCCTGACCCTGCCCGCCTCGCCAAACGCATATGCCGACATTACCCACCTGCAGCCGGGCACGCTCTACCGCTTCTACATCTATGCCCTCAACGGCGGCGTGGAGAGCGAGCCCCTGGTGGGAGAGAAGTCCACCAGTAAGTGATCACTGGAGGACGAAGGAGCACAATGTAATACAACAATGAGAGGATTGGTTTAATTTCTGCCTTCCATCTGTTACGTTTTCTCACCTCCTCAGAGCCCGATGCTCCTACCGACGTGCTTTTCACTGACATCGGCCACAACAGTGCAATGGTGGTCTGGCAGGCCCCCCGGGCCATAGTTTCTGGCTACCGTCTCTTCCTGAGCATCGAGGGCTCCAACCCCATTGAGAAGAGGATTCCTGGCAGGGTCACCCAGTATCCTCTGAGGAACCTGCGTCCAAACACCGAGTACACGGCCACCCTTCACTCTGAGCTGGACGACCAGCTCAGCGAGGGCGTCACGACGCGCTTTACCACCAGTCAGTATCGGTAGAAACAGATCACGAGGAGAGTTATTCTGCTGCAGTGAACTGACTGTGTTCATCTTTCCATCCTCCTCCCAGCTCCTCAGTTGGGGAATGCGCCTCCTTTCAGCACTGAGGTCACCGATACCGCCATCATCATCTCCTGGATACCTGTGCGCCTGTTCAGCTACAAGGTGGAGACCTGCGTCTACTCACCACATAGAGATGGCATGAGCGAGTGAAACTACCCGAGAAACCACTGTTTATAATGAAGAAATCACAATATTTAGAACAGCAGATCAAATCACTACATGTTAGGGTAGACAGGGTACTTCTCTTTTCCAAGTGTGAGTTTTCTAGGTTTTCTTGGGTGTGTTTTCTCGGGTCCTGACCTCTGCATCTCTGCCTCCCTCTTCCCAGTTGTCCGTGCTCCCCAGCCAACAGGGCGAGTCTCCCAGAGAGAGGACTTCTGACTCAGGACAAATCCGAATCCCTGATCTCATCCCAGGAACTCAGTACACCTACAGCGTCCAGCCCATCTACAACGGCCGCAACCGTGGCAGCCCCATCACCCGCAACGTTGTCACCTGTGAGTGTGTGTCTGTGGACAGCCACAGTGTTGCTTGCTGAACAGGAGATACTAAAGAAGAAGTAGTTTCATTGTTTCATCCAGCGACCCATCGATTTCACACCGCTGACATCGCATTGATCCAGCCATTTGGCAAGAGAGCGTCTAAGAAGTTCTTGCTGCATTTTCTCATGCTTGTGTTGTGGTCTGCAGCTCTGTCTCCTCCCACTGACCTCAGAGTGGAGTCCACTCCAGAGACAGGAGATCTCACCGTCCACTGGGTAGCCTCCAGAACACCAGGTAAATATTGACTGTGCTCCCTACGCACGTCCGATCATGCCAAGTCTAGACCTTGGCCTTTGAATGGGATTTTTTTATCACAGGGACAAATGCTTCTTCCTGGTATTTCCTTTTCATTTTGCTCAGTGATCTCATAAATTACAAAAACCTCACTCTATTGCAATCCACCTCCTCCATATTTGTCATGCTCTCCCACTCTCAACAGGCATTACCGGCTACAGAGTGACGAGCACGCCTACTGCCGGCCAGAGAGGAAACTCTCTGGAGGAGTTTGTTCGAGCAGATGAAACCTCCTGCAGGCTGGAGAACCTGAACCCTGGGGCCGAGTACAACGTCAGTGTCTTCTCCACCAAGGGTCATTTGGAAAGTGTGCCCGTGTCTACCATTGTCACACCAGGTATGCAACACTAGGGAAGCATTCACACATGTTAATAAGTGACAAACACTCAGCTGTGTACACAGAGAACACAAGAACAGCATGTGTTTGCTGTCAAAGGCTAGTCCAACTGGAGCCAACTTCAGTCTTCAGCCCTCTCTATTTACTGCAGTATTTTCATTTTTTCAGCCCTGTGGCTTAGTCCTCTTCATGCTTTAACTTTAACTTCAGCTCTAACTTAATCATGCCATGGGATAAGCCACCACACAAAACAAGTTTAACTATCACAGTAATTTTATCTTCGCTTTAGTCTCAAGCATATGATGCTAACTTTATCTGTCAGCAGTATGGTGCTGGGCAGATGCTGCAAAGCAAAAGCAATGAGCTATAACAGGCTAAAAGTCTGCATGGCGCCGTGAGAATGAGGGGGTGGTTAGGGTTAGTCTGTTACACTGAGTGATTTTTGCACAGTATAGTAATGAAGCTGGAAGTATTATATCCCACTACTAACTGGATCATTGGCTTACTTGCATGGAGATCATGTTCATTCATTGGGCGTGGTATTTTTTCAGCATGCCCACGACAACATTCAATCAATGCCTTTTTTTATAAAGTAAATTCTGAATGTGAACTCTGAACTTGCTCAGATCGAAGTAATTTGTAATTATCTCTATACAGCATGGCCACTGTTACACTACATTTCTGACTGCTGAACTGGGAATGAAATTAATGTCTTTGTTGGGACCAATGCACAACCCTGATCCAAAATAAGTTGAGACGACAAGTGAAACGTAAACAGAGTGCAATGATTTGCAAGTGACCTCACAATCTTTACCAAGTACCCATGTAGTAAGATGGAAGATCACAGCCTTTTGAGGATGCTCCTTTTATACCCAATCATGATACAATCATTTGTTACCAAAGAGCCTGTTTACCTGAATGACAGGTGCTTTAGGAGCATCAGGACTTTTCTGGTCGTATGATGCTCCTCATCCAACTTGTTCAAAACAAGCTGCCGCCAACCAATTCAGAATTATCATGTGTATATCAAAACAAAAAAGCAAATTATCACATTTACCTCTATCTATGTTTTACTAAGTTGACCAACTTTTTTGGAATTGGGAACGTAATTATCATGGGTTTTCGGTCTTTCTGTCTGTCTAATTTTGCTTGCGCTTTGCAACTGGCCTAACCCTTTCAGACATCCCCAGACCAAGTCACATTGACTTTGTCGACATTACTGACACCACCCTTGGCCTGCGATGGATTCCCCTGAACTATACTACCGTAATTGCTTACCGGATAAAGGTAGTAGCGTCAGGCGGGAGCTTGCTTTTCCAAGATATGGTGGAAGCATCCGCTGGTTATTACACGGTTCATGGCTTGGAGCCGGGCGTGGACTATGACATCAGTATCTACACTGTTACAGAAGATGGGGAAAGCGAGCCGACCACTTACACAAAGCAAACACAAACTGGTGATTTAACTCTTTCACTCCATCAGTGGGGCGGGGCTGGGTTTTGATTTTAGAGAACTGATGACATTTTTTTTCTAATCATCCCAAGTTACAAACTCTAACTAAGCTACAGTAAATCTTAGAAATGTCTCATACCAGTGATGTTTCGTTCATGTCATTGTGAGTGTGTAACTTCTATTTAGTTAAACTTGCTATGTTAGCTGTAACTCTGAATCCCTCGTTCCTCCAGCCATCCCATCTCCTACCAACCTGCAGTTCGGAGGGGTGGGCCCTGATCACATCAGGGTGACATGGACAGTCCCAAATGTCGTTGCGCCAAGCGACATCTCTCGCTTTGTCATTCGTTACCACCCCGTAGCCACGGACGATGACATTAAAGAGGTTAACGTTGGAGGAGCTACCAACACCTTCCTCCTGCAGCGTAAGTGGACGTTAAGTCCTGACTTCAAAGTCACAACTTTGAAGTCAGAAACCATCTGTTTTGTCTTTTTTTCTTTACTTTTGTCGAGCCATTCTAACTGTATTTCTACATTTAGACCTGTTGCCCAACACTGAGTACCGTATCAGTGTTGTGTGTGTGTACGGGGAGCGAGAAAGCCAGCCAGCTACCGGGACTCAGAGAACAAGTGAGTATGACTGAAGTGAGCGCCTAAAGAAAAAAGCAAGAGTAAAGAAAGAATACTAAAAGACTTGTCCTTGTCTATTTGATTATCATCTGTTTATTCAAGATTTCCTCTAAATCTCCCATACCTCTTCTTGCAGCTCTGGATTCCCCCACTGGCTTGGACTTCTCTGACATTCGCACAGACTCCTTCACTGTCCACTGGCTGGCTCCCACCTCCACCATCACAGGCTACCGCCTCCGCTACCAGAAAACAAGTGGCGGGCGGGCCAAAGACGAGAGGCTGCCACCATCCAGAAACCACTTCACCCTGACTGGACTGACACCAGAGACAGAGTACCTGATATATGTGTATGCTGTCAACCAGAATCAGGAGAGTCAGCCTCTGACAGGCACCCAGGCCACCAGTGAGTCTCTGTGCTGGTTTCCAGCATCATGATTCTTCAGCACAATTCAGTCTTTGTTGTTCTTCTTTGATTGTTATGCTCCCCTTTTCTCCCTATACAAATTTCTCGCCTCTGTGTCATCTAACCCAGTCTCTGATGCTCCCACTGACCTGGAAGTGACATCATCCACCCCAACCAGCATCACCATCCGCTGGGACGCCCCCTCTGTCTCAGTGACAAACTACAGGATCACCTATGGAGGAGCAAGTCCGTACCTGTGTTTTTACTCATAGTTTGC
Source organism: Karalla daura (assembly GCA_029224185.1). Lineage (NCBI taxonomy): Eukaryota > Metazoa > Chordata > Actinopteri > Chaetodontiformes > Leiognathidae > Karalla > Karalla daura. The sequence continues at coordinate 8,203,816 of CM055190.1, forward strand.
TCTGAACCTCAGGCATAGTCTGAATAAAACACGTGGTCCCTCCTCACTTTGTCCAGGTGGCGAGACTCCGAAAGAGTTCACCATCCCTGGCCATCAGACCACCGCCACCATCACTGGTCTGAACCCCGGCACCGATTACACCATCACAGTGTACGCTGTGACCGGACGAGGGGACAACCCCGCCTCCAACACCCCGGTCTACGTCACACACAAGACTGGTACAGCAACATGAGGAATATTTCTATACAGAAACAGAAAATGTAAATGGCGAGGATCATTTTAACACTTGTGTTTCCCTCCCACAGATATTGAGCCCCCTACCAACATGAAACTGACTGACGTGAGTGACAACGCCTTCACAGTGCACTGGACTCCTGCCAAAGGACCAATCAGAGGCTACAGAATCACCAGTGCCCCCAGGAACGGCCTGGGACCTTCCTACTCTGAGGTGGTGGCACCTGGTAAGATTAAAATGACTTCCCATTTGTTCTGCTTTTGTTTTTTTTTTTATGTGTAACTTTGTCCGCAGTTGTAAGCTTTTCTGCTCCTCTTTCCAGATCAGACAGAGATGACTTTCACAGGCCTCATGCCCACCGTCGAGTACGTTGTGAGTGTGTACGCCCTGGGCAGTGATGGACAACCCTCCTCCCCCCTGGTGGAAAATGCTATCACTGGTTAGTTGGTCTCTGTTCAGTGAAAAAAAATTGTTATGTTTTATTATCACGAGTAGAATAACTCACAACAAATGAGACAAAGTAAATTTACAGTGCTTTGAGAAGATGTATTAATAGCTTCTGAGTTACATGCACTGTATGCACTATAAATATTATTTCTCCTATGCGAGTTTCTTTGGAGAAAGGTGTCTGCTAAATGACGAAATGTAAAATGTCATTTCACTTTACTTGTCTCCTGCAGCTATGGACCGTCCCAAAGATCTGACCTTCTCCGACATCGACTCCACCTCCATGCGCATCACTTGGGACAGTCCGGAGGGCACCGTGACATCATACCGCATCCTGTACTCCAGCCCAGAGGAGGGCGAGCGAGAGCTGCGTCCAGCACCCAGAGGTGACCAGGACAGTGTGGTGCTGCGGGGCCTGCGCCCAGGGACAGAGTACACGGTCAAAGTCATCGCCCTCCATGGCCGCACACCGAGCACCCCGCTGGTGGGAACCCAGGCCACGGGTAAGAACACGGAAGGAAAAAAAACAACAAAATAATCGAGAATGAAATGTTCCCAGACTGCAGATCTAACTGTGTCTCTGCTGTCTCAGTGATCCCATCTCCCACTGGACTGTCGGTCTCAGAGGTCGGCCCCACCTCCTTCACGGTGTCGTGGCGAGCCCCCAATGCTCGTCTGACAGGCTACCGCGTGATTGTCAACCCCATGAACGTCAACGCCCCCACCAAGGAGCTGAACGTGGCTCCTGACACCACTCGTGTGGTGGTGCCAGGGCTCATGGTAAACCCAGCATTCAGTTACTCATGCGTGTTCAGTTCCTGCTGGGGGCTGGAAATTAACTCCATATCTGTGGCGACAGGTGGCGACCACATATGAGATTCACGTCTACGCTCTGAAGAACTCTGTGACTAGCAGGCCCCTGGAGGGACAGACAACCACCCTGGAAGGTTTGTGGCGGCAACAGAGATGGGATAAAATCACCCCCAGGTTTTATCCTCTGCTCTGTTTCACATCAGTTTTCTCCCCTCTTCAATTCAGATGTGAGCCCTCCCCGCCGTGTGCGAATCTCCGAAGTCAAGGACACTTCCTTCACACTGACCTGGCGCCCCAAGGAGGAAACCATCACTGGTTACCTTATTGAGGCCGCGCCCAATGGTAATACACACCCGACAGTCAGCAGGACCATCCCAGGGCAGGCAAACACCTACACTCTCGCAGGTACCCCACACAGCCCTGTCAAACGGACATCTATAATACATGATAAAATGTGATTTTTGTGTCTCACAGTGTTTGTTTCTCTGTTTTTCTAAGGTCTGCAGCCAGGCACCAGGTACACTGTTAACCTCTATACTCTGAATGGCAACACAAGGAGCGCCCCATTTTCCCTCATTATTCAGACAGGTACAATGCAAAAACATTTCAGACTTTATTTTGGGAAATTACCCTCCCAACTCTTCACTCAGATGCTCTAACACCGTTTTTTTTATTCACAGCTGAACCAGTGGTCCAGGCTCCCACCAACCTCCAGTTCACATCTTTGACCCCCACCTCCATCTCTTTCACCTGGGTGCCACCGGCCTCACACATCACTGGGTACTATATTACCTACGAGCAGAACGGAGGGGCACCTCGAGAGCTCATCCCACGGCCTCATGCCGGCCAGAACTACGCCACCATCTCTGGTACGTGTATTCTCACCACAGACATCATCATCATCATCTGGTAATATTAGAAATGACACTTGCCACTGGAATTGTTGGTAAAATAATAGATGTAAAAATGATTCTACTTTTCAGGCCTGAGACCAGCCACAGAGTACATCGTCAAGATCATAGCCATCCAGAACACAAAGAGGAGCACACCCCTGGAGGGCAAAATCAGGACCCGTGAGTATCTCTTTCACAGTTTCAAATACAATGGATCATGTAATGCATTAGAATGATATTTTAAATGGAACAGCCCTGATAATATGGGTAAGTGTTTGGAGTGGCAGCTTTAACCTGCTCAGCTGATCCAAATGTTGTCTCCAGAGCAAGGAAGCAAACATTACACTGAGCCAGTGTTACTCCTAAACTCCTAAAATGGCAATAAATCTTTTTTATTTTGAATGCCTCCAGGAATGCCATTCAAAATATAGTGTGTGTATAATACTGCATTAAGACACACTTTGCCATGAAGTAGTCTATCTGTCGCCACCTGTTGGCTGAGATAGAGAACTGCAGCCCTGCCCTCCCTAGCCCCTTGTCTAACCTGCTCGCTTCCCTAACCCCATCTCTCCTGGCAGAACCAGACTCCTTGCTTCCCCTGCCTCTGCCCCCACGCAGCGGGGGTTCTGGTGACATGCTGGATGTGCCTGAAACCGACTTGGACAACCAAGTCCAGGTGGTTGGCAACAGCGGCCAGGACGGACGCACCGACCAGAACCAGCATGTGGAGTACACAGAGTACAACAACAACAACAACGGAGACAACCGATACAATGGGAACAGAGGCAACCCACAGTTTCCCTACGGGCAAGTTCGTGAGCCCCTGGTCTTTGTGCCCCTTCCTGATGCAGAGGGCCGCAGGTTGCCCATCCTGAAGCTGAATGTGCCCATCGGCTCACCCCTTGATAACAACACAGTCCCACAGGAGGCCCAAACCCAGACCACCATCAACTGGAAGCCATACAGCCAGAGCAACGCCTACCTGGTGTCCTGCCATCCTGTCACATACCAGAATGAGAAGATGTTTAATGTAAGAGGCAATGGCCAAGGTTTTGTCTTCATCAGTGAAATGGGCCGAAACCTGTCATTTAAAAACCTTTCCCGCCTGCACCTGTCCAGGTCCGCCTGCCGGGCACAGCCACCACTGCCACTCTGATAGGACTCACCCCTGGAGCCGACTACAACGTGATCGTGGAGGCTGTGCTGGGGGCGCTCAAACACAAGGTTCTGGAGCAGGTTGTCACCACTGGAAACACAAGTAAGCATCCTGCAGCAGCTTTGTCTAATCTACAGTGATATGTGTGAAAATTCAATATAATGCAGAAATGCCTTCCTTCTTTATTTACCTCAGTAGCATATGTAATCAAGCTTTCTAACATTAAAAGTTTTATCTTAGTTATTCCCTGTTCACCACTTGAGGCTTTCTCCTGTGACATTGACTCAGTAAACTCATATTTTCTTTCAGTCACCGACGGAGCGCCCTCCTTCAAAGACACATGCTATGATGCCTTCACTGCCACCCATCATGAAGTTGGAGCAGAATGGGAGCGAATGTCAGACACTGGCTTCAAGCTGTGGTGCAGGTGCCTGGGTCTGGGCAGCGGCCACTTCAGATGCGATTCATCTAGTAAGTTCTGTGATATTTTTCCCCGTGCATATAAACCTGCATGTAAATCAGTGTACTTACATCAAATACGTTTCACTCGCTTTTCCTAACAATTGTCTGGTCCGTTCAGAGTGGTGCCATGACAGTGGCAACAACTACCGCATCGGAGAGAAGTGGGACAGACGGGCAGACAACGGTCACCTGATGAGCTGCACTTGCCTGGGGAATGGCAAAGGAGAGTTCAAGTGTGAACCACGTAAGGCCTTTCAGGACCAGAAGCGGTGAATTGAGACCATTTCCAGAAACATGCACGGGGATCGAATGTGACTCTCTTTGTGCATATGCCCACACAGATGATTCAGTTTGCTACGATGATGGCAAAACGTACCAGGTGGGAAACCAGTGGCAGAAGGAGTACCTGGGAGCCATCTGCACCTGCACCTGCTTTGGAGGACAGCAGGTACCTCACGTCAGCCTGACTGGCTTTTTGGTCCCATGTTCTGCATTGGGGACCTAAATTATAACATAAATTATGCGAAACACATTTAAATAAACACTTGTGACTCTTTCCACAGGGCTGGAGATGCGAGAACTGCCGCCGACCAGGCGCCGACGTGGACGCCAGTCTGCTGCAGCCCGTTAGATATGGAGACAACTCATTACGTAAAATTCACTGTCCCATCGAGTGCCTCCGACCTGACCTGCTGGCAGATGCACAGGCTCCTCCAAACCCCAGGGAGTAAAGGATGGTCGACCCGACGCGTGCTTTGTCCCCTCACCGTCCAACCGCTGCACTGTCTCACCCCTGTAGAAGCTGTGCTGTCTGCGACTGAACTAACTGCCTTATCACTTTCTGACATGTTTAGCCAAAGGTGTTTCAGCACAAGGTGCCCTGCTGCCTGGTAAAAACGACCCTCTTCTGAAGCCAGTCTTTTCACTGTCGACTGTCGAGTCTCTAAATCCATGCTCCTCTGGCCAACGCAGCCTCCTGCCATGTCTTCTGACTCTCGCCACCAGTCGTCTCTATACTTTTGTCCAATTGGCGTTTGGTTTTCCGTTTAGATCTTTGGAAACCTCTTGTAATCAAAGAGCCCAAACTGTCAGAAACCAAGCACTGTTTTAAAGAATGTCAGTGTTGTCATTAACAAAATGTTTGTCCATGAAAATGTGCTTTTTCCTTTTCTGTAACCCTCCTGTTACTGAGGGGGTCGCACTGTGTGAGATTGACACATTCTGAACCGTCTTTTTACTAATTTATCCCTTTAATCTCAGCGTGTGAATGTGTGAACTGGGATGTGAGAATTTGAACTGTTCTATTTTTGTACTTTGTTGTCTGTGCCAAAGTTGTTTCTACCTTTGACAAAAAGAAATCCCTTATTTTAATAAAGCTGGAGAGATTCTGAAACCAAAAGTGCTTGCAGAGGTTTTTATTCCAGCCCTCCTACCTCTGCTCGGAGGAGCTGCAAAATCCACGTGTAAAGACACATGCCAACATACTGAGCAGGTGAAATGTTAACCAGCATTGGTAAATCAACCAACAGGCATCATGAAGAGACAAAAACACCTGTGAACTTGTCAACGGCAGTTTATTTCTGTCTGAAATGTGCCCGACCTACGAGTAACAGCAGTTTCAGTACCTGGCTCTAGTTCTAGTGTTAGAAAACAGTGCATTTGCCACATCTGGAATGTTTGGAGTTCCAGCGGTAGTGGCAGCCCATCGCGCTGCCCGTCCGTGGAGGTGCGAGGGTGCTCAGTGGTGGAACAGGCGCATGCTGGTGTGCACCAGGGCGATGCCCAGCTCGTTGCAGGCCTTGATCACGACCTCGTCAGCGGCCGAGCCGGCCGGAGCTGCGATGTAAGCGACGCCGCTCTGCAGCCAGACACGCGGGCAAAACAAGCTAGTTAGTGCAGGTGGTGGTGGTCACATGTCTACGTGTGGGTGGATTTCAGCAGCCCAAAGGTGAAAGGTGAAAAGGCGCGTGAGGTTTACCCGCTTGGCACGGTCGATGTTGTCTCTGAAGGGGAAGAAGGCGTCGGAGCTGACGGCCACGGCCTGCAGGCTGCTGATCCAGTTCTTCTTCTCGGTCTCGGACAGAGCCTCCGGCACCTCGTCGTACATCGACTTCCAAACCGCCAAGTCAGGACCCTGTTGGGTGGGACGTGCGTCAGAGCTGACAGAGAGAGAGAGCTCACGCGCAGCCCGTTTCAGTTCTGGGGCCCGACCCGCTCACGCTCCACGCTGCCTTACCTCTCCGACGGTGTCGCTCACGTACTGGTCGATGGCGTTGGCCATCTCCGCGCGCTTCACCCCCGAGCGGAACTTCATGGCCAGGACGCGGGGGTGGTGTCGCAGCCACCAGTTGTCGGCCTTGTCGCCTGCCAGGCGGGTGCAGTGGATACGAGACTGCTGACCCGCACCAATGCCAATCACCTGCCCAACACAGGAGAGAGAGAGAGAGAGAGAGAGAGAGAGAGAGGAGAAATCTTTGCTCACAAATGTCCCAAATACCTTGACACGTCCGTTCATCCGTTCACCTTCCCCGGCCCTTGGCAACCCGCCCCTCACCTGTCCGTCCTTGGCGTAGCAGACCGAGTTGGACTGCGTGTACTTGACGGCGATGGTGGCCACGGTGAGGTCCCGCACGGCCTCCTCGGAGAGCTGATGGGAGACGATGGACAACTTGAGCGAGCGCAGGACGAGGGGCCGCAGCGGCGAGCGAGAGGGAGATACTCACGGAGCCCTGGGACACGACGTTGCGGAAGAACTCCTTGTCGACGACTCCTGCGTTCCTCCTCTGCTTGAGGTAGAGGCCGAACAGCACCCTCACCTCGGTCTCATCGGGCTCGTAGTCCGGATCCATCTGGGACACAGACGCACGTCATGAGAGCGTGAAATCTGCCTTTAAAAAAATGGTATCATTGAGAATGGATAGCTGACAGGACCGCAGGTCTCCCACCTGAAGCACGCAGTAGTTTCCATTCTTCTTCTTGGAGAGGATCTTCAGCGCCTCCTCATCGTATCCTGGGGCGATGATTCCGTCTGACACCTGACAAACATTACAGCTGAGCAAGGCATCACAGCAGCTTCACCAAATCATTTTGCGAGCGATTTTTACCTCTCTGGATATAATCTTGGCCGTGGGCACGTCGCACACGTCGGACACGGCGATGAAGTCTCCAAATGAAGACATCCGGTCTGAGCCTGTGGGCCCAGAACAGTTAACACAAGTCTTTGCCCCCCCCCCCCAAGAAACAGTCATCGCCTGCTCGGCTGACTGGGCCTCACCTCGGGCCCGGGCGTAGGCCGTGGCCAGCGGGGTGAGATCCGGCAGCAGGTCGTGCACCATGCACACTCTGGCCTCCTCCTCGGTCAGGGGGACGCCAACGGCGGCTCCTTCACCACGGGACAAACGAGACGAGATGTCACTCTCACAGCTGAGCCGGCCCGGGGCGCGAGGCCGGCGCGGCGGCCTTACCGGCGGGGCTGACGTGCTTGAAGGAGGCGGCGGCCGCCATGCCCAGGGCTCCCTTCAGCTCCCTGACCAGCTGCCAGGCGTTCAGAGCGTCGCACAGGTTGATGAAGCCCGGGGAGCCGTTCACCACTGGGGGATAGGAGAAGCAGGGCTCGAACGTTACAGGGTCTACTGCGGCGTCCATTGGCATGGCAGGGTTGGCTAGGCCTAACTTTCCAGAGAAAGCGCGATTGTGTGAATGAACGGAAGGAGGCGGCTTTGTGAGCCGAGCCCCACCTGTGAGGGGGAGGCTGGGGCGCAGGGTGTAGAGCTGGGCCGGGGCCTGGTGAGGGTTCATGCCGTAGCGCAGGGGCAGCTGGGACACGCCGCGGCTGTACTGCCCGCGAAAGTAGTCGGATATGGCGTCGTCGTACTGCGCTGTGTGCGTGAAGGCCTGGAGGGACAGGAGCAGAAAAACTGCCATGTCAAAAAAAGAAGAGGAACGACCACGGGGGATCGCCTTTCAAATTTGCACCAAATGTGAAGGCACAAGCAAAACATAAAAACATCATAGTCATTGTACAAGTCACGTTAAAACTGTCTTAAAATTGAAAGGAGGACCCTTAGAGAAGTTCTGAGCTTCCATGGTTTAACTCAAGTCCACTCGAGATTGCAGCTCCAAATGTTTAGGTCACTCGGTTAAACACAGGTTTCAACACTCTGGACTTTGCCCAGGTAGAGGGTCAGATCAGGACAAACAGAAGCAGAGCAGGACCCCTGGGTTACATCAGTGGGGAAAGACATACTCCAGGCCCCGCACTACTTACGCTGAGCAGGCCGGCAGACCTATGAACTCCTGCAATAAACGTGTGTGACCTGAATCCAACTCTGCAGTCGCTACGATGCAACTGCCATGTTCAGACTGAGAGCTGCTCGTTCATTCAACATGCCAGAGGCGAGAGGCGCCTGCCGGGACAAAGCCAGTCCCGGGACTGGAGCAAGTCTGAACAGTGACGGGGCGGGATTGACAGATGGCTGAGACGGGTTATTCTTGATACGATAGCTCGGGATTCCAATGAATCAGACCAGGAAGCAATCAGACCAGGAAGCAATCTCTAAACCCACAGTATCCCAGGGTTTTAAACCGAGGGTTTAAAACGTTAACATGAACGATTTGTGGTCAGAAAACTCGAGTCTGTCTTGATTCGGTTCGGGTCCTTTGAGGTTGAAATAGAGGTAGTGGTTGAAGTGTTGCATTACTTTGAGGGCCAGGGTCTTGCGCGTCTCCATGGTTGTGTCCTTGTCTCCGGAGCTCTCCATCTCTTTGGAAACCAGCGCATAGTCGGCAGGATCACACACGATGGTGACACGGGCGTGATTCTTGGCCGCTGCTCTCAACAGGGTCACGCCACCTGTGAGAGGAATAGGAATATTCATATATCGGAATTATACAGAATCGTATTATACATCTTATTGTGAAACAAACCGATCTCAGTCTCGTCTGCGCAGCTCACCGATATCGATCTGCTCCACGGCGTCCTCCACCGTGACCCCCGGGCTAGAGATGGTCTTCACGAAGGGGTAGAGGTTACATACCACCACTCTGTCAAACCAATACAAGACAAAGATCAGCCCAGGACTTCACGCTCGCTGCTTCTCCGCATTAAACAAAGCAGAGGTGTGGTAAAAGTGACACGTCAGCTCCTACGGCGATCAGAGAGACCATGCGAGGCATCCCACAAAACTGCACAATGAGGTTGGGCAACAGGGGCTCTTTGGTGAGACAATCCATTTTCTGTCTGGAACGACTCAGTTTGCTCTGTTTCCTTTTATCTGTTTCGAGCCTCTTGGGTGACCCAAGGTGGCGAACTGTTGCGCAACGGAGCCACTGAGGGCAGCAGCTATCTGGGACATCAGCTCAATCTCCAGGGATTGAAAACCGGCCATTGCACATCTTCAAAGGCTGCGGACAAAGTAATTAAAGGGGCAAAAATTCTCATTCAAAGCTGGAACCTGCGTCTTTTTTTATCATGAATTTCACTGCTCAAAAACAGATGTAATTAACTTTCCTCATTGTGGGATGAAGAAAGGTGTATTCTACTCTACTCTCTCTATTACTGTCACATCTTAATACTGTGGATGTTTGACACAGCTCTGAACAGGATGCTCCCAGTGAAGATACCAGCTGCCCCAGATCTAAATTGTTCTTCGACCCCTACAGTAAATATCTTTATCATGGGGACAGAACAGGGAAGAATCCAGAGATGATGAAAATCCCCCCCCCCCCCAAAAAAAAGCAATATCTGAGCAGACTTTTACACAAGAGCGTGGCTCCTTATCTTATCACATTCTTCTGGTCCTGAGCAAACCAGGGTCACAAGACCGGCGTGCAGCAGGGACGGCAGTTTTCCAATTAACCGGCTGCCAAATCAGCCACATGTGCTTCCTAATGGCTCGACTCACGCACGCCCTTTGATTTGCACTAATTCCATCTCGCTCCATTGGGAACAGGAGGGTGATTAGCCCCGGCGCTTCCCTCACCTGACCAGGCTGTATCCCAGCTTGTCCATGTCTGCGGTGTCACCGGGGCTTTTCCTGGCCAGGATGCCCCCGTGCACAGCGGGATGCAGGGTCTTCACCCGGCCTCCCAGCATCTCTGGGTGTCCAGTCAGCTCCGACACGTCCCTGAAAGGAGCACAGACACGCTCAGGTCAGACGAGGGGGGGGGCATCGGCTGGCTGCACAGACAGGCTTTGTGCTCCATCTGCAGGGACGGGCCCGGTCCTGACCTGACGGCGAGTCCAGCAGCCCGCAGGGACTTGGCTGTGCCGCCCGAGGCTACCAGAGACAGCCCCACATCCACCAGCTTTTTGGCAAAGTCCACCAGGCCGGTTTTGTCCGAAACGCTGAGGAGTGCTGCAACGACAAGATGGGGGAGACAAACTCAAGCGCTTCCAAGGCCCAATCGCATGCTTCTCCAGCACTAGGAATGCTTAAAATGATTAAGCAAATCACAATATGAAGATTGCTATTATGCCATGAACAACCAGAAATGTTTCACGAGGTTCACACCTGACTTCAGCATAGAAATGAAAGGAAAACATGCATTGTGTCTGACACCTCGTTGCTTTACAACGACATGCATGCTACCCAACTGTATGCCATGTCAATATGAACCAAATCAAAGCACTTTTAATAACTTCAGATGCATGCATTTTCAATCATCTCAAGCATTTGGTCTACGCAGAGGAGGAGTGCAAACTGTGCATGTTGTGCACATTGTCTGCACTTAGCCTGAGCTAACTCCATGCCCACCATCCTCCCAGTTAATGGTACCCAGTCCGGACGCTGTCCCGGGGGAATGCAGGAGAGCATGCCCCAGCTCTCGCATGTGCCGAGGCTGAGGTTGAACTTGTACCAGTGAGGACGGAGCCGAGGGCAGAGGAGGAGGAAGAGGAGGAGGACTGAGGGAGACTCACCGAGCTCAGAGGAGGCCATGCTGACTGTCTGCGCAGTGTCCGGGGGTCCAGCTGCTCTCGGCTCGGTCTGCACACGGAGTACGGGGGACAGATAGAAAACTACACGCTTGTCTCACTGCTTCATCATGTGCTTCAAAAAGTAGAAAGTCCCGCCCACCTCGCGCGCATGCGCAAACCCGAAATCTCGGACAAAGTCTGGTGAACATTTAAAATCTGAAATAAAATCCTCAAACATGCTGATTTTAAACCTAAAAGGCACATATAATATTTGAAGGGAGTCTGTAATGATGTACTATCCAGCCTGATCAGCCAGAATCAGAGGAGGAATCAGATAGTGAGGAGTATGTACAGTACTATTTCAGTGGAAACCTTACCAAACTGAGGCCCTCACACTGGCGTGTCTTCATTTACCTGTTTTCTGTGCTAATTACCAAAGCACTCCTCCTAGCTGTATGATTAAGTTGAGCTGACTTGGTTTAAAATCATACTCACTTCACCTTTGTTTGTGTTCAGGTTCACCTGGTTTTGAAAGTATACATAAATGTACATAAATAATGATTTTTTTAATATGCCATACATCTTTGTTCATTATTTGACAAAGCCAGTTTCAGCATATTCTATGAACTCATGAAGAAGTTGAATGGTAGAAGTTGTAGCTAAAAGCACATTTTCATCCACAGAAGGGACTAGCCAGTGTGGCATTATGTAACAGCAGCCATCCTACTGTGACAATGTCAACACCTGGTAAGTGTCATTTCTACAATAATATTACCATAAATTACGTTTTAGATAATTATTTACTATATCTGTTTTCAATATTTTGTTGAACTAATATTAAAACTGGGTGTACATTTTTTGTTCTGTAGGAGCTCTACTCTTTTCCATCCATTCAAAGAGAAATGAATGTTTGGGGGTCATTCATCATTCAAAATAGCATCAGAACAGTCTTAATAGTTAAAGGTGCACATGGAGAAGCGCATACGGTGAAAATAAGTGCATCGTGTTTTCTTGTGCATCAGCTACAAATGTAGTGAGGGCAGTGAAGTGTCTTCTTTGTTTCCGCCACCAGAGAGCAGACAAAGGCCTTGTATACAGTATGTAGTTGCATGTGCTCGGCTCTTCTTCACCTGTACCCAACAGCTCATCTTGGCTGATTTTCATCTCACTCAGCGCGTCATAAAATCAGATCAAATTAAAATGCGGCTCTTCACACTCCACGCTAATTGATTTAGCCTCTAGTTTTTCTTTAAATCCATTTGTTCTATTTCTGGTGTGTTTATTGGTTTATTGGTATCATAACATGTTTTTATACAATTGTGGTTTTTATTGTTTCTTATTTGCCTTGTAAGAGCAAATCTGTAATTGTAATTATTAACTCTGTGTTTGTGCAAATTTTAATCCCAAGGTTTTTTTTCATCTATATAAGTGTAAAAGTCTCTGCACTTTAGCTCTCTGCTTAACCTCTGTCTCCATCAAAATGAAGATGATGTACATGATATAATTCTTTAATTTGAGATCAAGAAAATGTATGATATGATACATATTCTGTGTTGGGGCATGTGTTCAGGTTGATTCAGAATTCAGTCTTTTAGCCATGGCTGTAACCATCTATATGGTCTATACCTGTTACTTTCTGCCCAACATGAAAAGATTTCTTTGAAAAGTGATGGCATTCAGGAAAAATGTATATAAGAAATATATAAATACCATGGAATCATGGTGCACCCACTGGAGCTGTCTCTTTGTGAATAATTCATTAACTAATTCATGAGTTGGTGAGGGTAGATAGCTTGGTCATATTTGTCTAAAATGCCTTGATTACGACATCGAATAAACAGGGAAAAAACAAACAATAAAAAGCAGGTATGGTTCTGGTTTCAGCTCCTCAGCAGAATTGAAGGTGACACTGGAACATCCCTGCGTCCACCTAATTGCCATAACACCTGTAACACACACTTCCTGCAACAATAAATGACTCATGAATACAACCCCCCCCTTCCCTCGGCCACGCCTTTTCAATAAACTTTATTGGCTAAAAAACGGTGCCTTTTCCATGCTTTGGAACAGCATTTTAAGTCGGACAGATGTGAATTTATTGGGGCCCGTCACTCACTCCCAGACTCGGCCATTAGTTAAGTGACAGGACAGGGCCCTGCAGGGAAACCTGCACCAGTACGTGTGATTACGTTAAAAGATCGCACAATCTGTTCATATTTACGTAATGAGGCCGACATTTTGCTGATTGATTAAACTACAGCGTATAAATATTTTAAAGGCGACCCTGATTTATAATCCAGCAAAGCAAAAAAAAAGAAAAAGAAAAAGAAAGAGGTCGATTTTTTTTATCTAACTATGAAAATGTGAGTTTCTGGTAACTGCTCTGCGTTGGAGGGGCCTGAGCTGACATCTCAGGGGTGACTTGAGTGATTCAATAGACAGTGAAACATTTTTATAGAAAGACACAGGCTCACTATGCGTTATTGGTTCAAAAACAGACAGAGGCAGGAAGGCTGTCAGCACTTTCTGCAAGGCTGCGGAGAAACCTGACAGCATTATCAGCAGGGACTGTAATTTACGCGGGGAATTTTTAATCAACATGACTGCTGTATTCAGATTAAATTAGAAGAGAAACGGAATCAATGACCTCCATATATTCCTCTGCTGCCTTATCAATTAGCTGCGATTTTTGTACTGTGTCAGAGAGGCCTGTGTCATAAAACAGGCCAAATGGCGTTTGTCATGCAGCTGACAAGTCACACAGCTAAATGAGCTCCTATTGATTCCCATGATTTTTCATCAGCCAAATTAAAAGCTGCAGTTTGATCGAGGTTCACTCTGCAGACTTGTTATGTATTCTGTTCTCGCACATTAAATCAAGTCTGGAAAGTTCAATGAACTCCCCTCAAGTCCTTTAAGTTAAACATGTCGCCCGCAGCATTAATTTGGTGGAATGAACTGGTTATTTGCCCACAACAATTATTGATTAGTCAGAGGTCTGAACCAGGTTGGTTGGGCTTTTAAGCTGCAGATCATCTCCAGTATTGTGGTTCTTCTTTGCCATCTCTGCATTATATGTCTAATTTGCACTGTTATCCCATGTAAAGATGTTGGCTTTTATCAACCAGAAATTACTTTGTGAAGGAACAAGGTTGAATTATTGCCTCAGTATTTCATCTTCATCAGACAGTTAATCCTCTCGGAAGAATGATAAATCACACCTATCAATGACCTATATCCAATGTCATATGTGACCTTCCCTTTAAACATCCATAGGTTTGGTTAGATTTGGTGGCTGCTCCCATACCTGTGTGACATTAATAACATGAAATCAAAAACTGATAGAAGAAATTAGATGGCTGTATATTTGTATAAAACACTAATGGATAAATGAAGATATAAAGATTATTTAATCTTTAATTCAAATAATGGATGCCAATCAACTCAAATCACAGCTGCAGGACAATTTGACACAACAAGAAGCTTAAATCAGTCTCTACATATTTCTCCTACTTACTCAGTTCCTGGTAATGTTTGATAACAAAATGAAAATATTACTTTATTTTGACTGAAAAGGGTACATTTTATACACAGTGACCTTCAGAGTGTCATCAACTTCTTGCCTTTAGGTAAAACTGAAGTCTAAACCAAGACTCCTATCAGTGTGTAAAGCCTCTTGTTTTTAATGGGAGGGTCTGATGTGTGAGCGACCAGTTAAGAATGCATTTAATCACTATATAAACATGTGACTGTGGTCTGAGAAAGGGCTAAATGACACCATTTCCCATGTCCTCCAATCTGCTCCTTAATCACAACCCTTACACGGCCGCCTAATAAAAACGCCCCGGCACAGTTACACACACACTCATCACGCCGTTGCTCCTGGAAATTAAAATGGGCCTGTGTGACATCAGCATCAGGCTTTTGATCGCTTTCCTCCCTCTTCATTAGCTTAATTATTTGGCTATCAGTAAACCCCACCGAGTAATTAATATCTGAGAGCTTTTGTAATAAATTAAAGCTGCGAGGGGGCTGGGGGGGGGGGGGGGGGGGGTTATTTGTGCTGATAGCAGACCTAGCGAGGTGCCGAGGGAGTATTGAGCCGAGATGGATGTAAAGACAGAGGGTGCTGTGTATCTGAATGTGAATATGATGACTACAAAAACCTTTATTTGTACTGTACCGCATCTCAGCTTCCTTGTCAAAGATATTGAGCAACTTTGCTTCCCTGATGCCAGATGCTGTTTTTCACCGGCTCTTTGACTAAAAGAAAAAAAAATCTGCCATCATCATCATTTCAAACTGATGTCAGCTACTTCACTGCTTTGGTCGACATCCACTGCTTTTAAATGTCTTGTTGTTAAATGCTTTCTTGTCTCCCCTCACTTGTCTTCCAATCTTTGACTTTTCACTCTCCCCCAGGATGATTTGTAATCTCCTTGATCCTTCCTTTCCATTTTGTTCCTTACTCAAGAATCTCTTGTCGATGCCCAAAATCCTGCAGAACGAGAAACACTGACTTTGTGACTCGTGCTAATCAGCAAACATCCATCCATCATCTCACCATTTTACTACATTGACAGGCTATCTCTCTCTCACTCACACACACACACACACACACACACACACACACACACACACACACACACACACACACTTATGTGTCTTTCAGAGACTCAAATAGATGGAGGAAACCAAAAGACCCGGAGAAAACCCACACAGTCCACTCATCCACCATGCAGCCTCAAACTTCTGTGTGGGACTGAACGTGATAAAGACCATTCCTGCTGGATGTCAGTGTGTCAGCATGGTGAGAGTAGTTTGCATTGTGAACGTTTCTTGATTGTTCTTAATTACAAATAAAAAACATTTCAAGAAGTTCTGAAAAGAGTTTGACCTTGAAGGTAACACTGGTGTCTCATATTGATACTGTTTTGTGAATGCTTTTAGTAATATTTGATGGAATGAGCTCATCAGAAATATTGGTTGAAGTATGATTTGTTTTTCAGCTCTGTTGAAATTTCTTTTATGCCTTTTTTAAAATATTTTATTTCACAGTTACACCACAAACCAGTTTCAGATAAATACACAGATGATTCATTTTTGCAATCAGTCAAATAAATTAAGCTCATTTACATGAAAGTGACGACAACAAAGGGATAGACATCGAGAAAATAAAAACACATAAAATGCACAAAAGTAAATTGAGGGCGAGAGGTGATCGGCCCAGTGTGTCGTACAGTCTGAACAGCACGAGGCTCGTTTCACTTCACGACTCTGTGATGATCCGCTCTGAGGAGGCTGCACCTGCTGTTCATTTGTCCAACGTCACCTCCTCGAAAACAGCTTCAGGGCAGAGATGAGCACCACTTTTTTATTTTTCCAACATGCTACAAAAACAGCACTGAGAGATGATTTTATTCACAGTTGGCCTTTATACAGTTCATTTGTGGCATGATCCTGTGTGTGTGTTTGGTGCAGGGCAGTGCAAAATTCAGAATTTGAGTGTTGGCCATTATTCAGTACTTGAGCTGGAGCCTAAAATTGAACTTGTTTTGGATACAGGATGTTGAATTGGAAAGACACTCAGTCACTGTGTTATAAATTATATACTGTATATACATATGGTACTGTATCATAAAGCACTGATGTTCCACACAATGGGAGTCTAACATTTTCAAATTGAGTTGTTTGCTTGATAGACGATACTTCAAACATTCATTGTTGAGGTGTAAAATGAATTATTAATTATAAGTAATGTTTAGAAGCAGTTTGTTGTTTTAAGTCTAATTGTTAGACCCACATGGCTGAAATAGATTTATATTTTCACTACACTTCCTTTGATTCAAATCCGAAATGACATATTGCATCCTGTTTTCTTACTAAATTCACAGCTCAACTCAAATTGAAGAACTGGACAGGACCGAAATTCAATTTCAGTCACTCTCAGTTCAGGTCTGAATTTTGTGAGGACCTGCTTGGGTGGCTCTGTGGCAAATTATTTATTATAACAAATGTCCTGATCAGGACACCTGTGTGTTCACAGAGCAGAGCAGAGAGAGATCTCTAGGTGTGGAAACTGTCTCTTCTGACTACTGACCACACACACACACACACACACACATGTCCCAGTGTAGTGTCTCAGTGATGTCCTCGGATGTCCCCTCACAGTCCTGCTCCGATCTTCCTGTCCCCCCCTCCTACTTGCACCCCCTCCAGCTCGTCCTCAGAGAAGGGGCTGTGGGGATTGAAGCCCACGTCAGAGCTGCGCTGCAAGAAGTCTGTAGCTCGTGGCATCCCCACAGGAAAACCGTGCTGACCCTCCTCTACCTCTTCCTCCTCCTCGTCCTCCTCGTCCTCTTCCTCCTCCTCTGCGTCCTCCAGATCGAGCTCTATCCCTCTGTCATCTGGATTCACATCTCGCCTGCTCTCCTCAGCTTTGTCACTGGTTGTTTTTCCTCCGCCACGCAGCCGCTGTGCCTCGGACTGGGCTGAGGCCGTGGCCTGCTCTTTTGCCTTCCGGCTGCGTTTCCATTTCATCCTCCGGTTCTGGAACCAGATCTTGACCTGCAGGGAGATGGAAGAGCAAAGGAAAAACGTCTCTCTGATGAGTTTCAGATCAGTGCAGTGTGTTTAGATTTGCAGGAGGGATCCGTTGTTATGTCTTCTCTGTCTGGTTTCTCACACCTAAGATGATAGAAATAAACTTGAGTTTTCAATCTCCTGAGATTGATGCCCGAATTTCTTTTTTTTAAAGACTAAATTGGTTCAAAAGATCTGAATCAAAAGTACAAAACCTTCAACAAGTCAAAATTAACTGGCAATTGATTGAAAAGAAGTCATTTTCCTTCCTCCTGCATTTATCTGACATGAAACCCTTAATACCTTATACCTTAGTAAATCAAGATATAATTAAAATGTACACATCAGAATATGTGTGGTGTGGAGCACAGGAGAGAACTTATATATACATTTGCTCACATGTGCTTCAATCATCGTTCATTCAAAAGCTAATTTCTAAAAAAATATTGACAATAGAGACTTAAAACATATTTTAAAAAGGCACTAGTCAAATATTAACACACAGAACTGTGTGAAGACATATCTTAACATTTCTGTTTATGTATTTGACCTGTAAAGGGTGTTTGGGTTTCATATCAGATTAATTTAATTCCTTTTTTTAATTCCATGTGGCATTTTTTTCAACATGCCACAATTTATTCAACGTTTACTTTATGTTACCTTTTTATTTACTTTCCCAAATTATGGACTGTTTATCTTCATGGCTGTAGACACTTCATGGGTTGTAGGGTGAAGTTTTTTTTTTTTTACATATTGCATTAAAAATGTTTTTCATGATTTCATCATGATGTCTCTTTTCTGGATCAGTCAACATATCTCAGCCAGGACATGGCCTGGCACCCAGAGGTGTTATCCACGTGATTTCTCTGATCTTATTCTATTAAAGCCCAGTTCACTGTGGAATAAGTGAGCTGTGAACTGCTCTGGAGTTATACGGTTTGTATTCAGTCTTCATCACCTCTTCTTTCTGAGGTGTGATGTTTACGTTTCCAACCTCGACGTGAACCTGTTGGGTCGTTGCAGCACTCCAGCCCTCTCTCACCTGTGTTTCAGTCAGCATGAGGGAGGTGGCCACCTCGAAGCGTTTGGGTCTGGACAGGTACTTGTTGAGCTTGAACTGGTTCTCCAGCTCCAGCAGCTGCTGGCTGGTGAACGCCGTGCGGGGCCTGCGGCACTTCCCCAGCAGTCCGGACTGAGGGCCTGCTGTAGGACAGACAGCAGAGTTATCAGTCTATAAGTTTTACTCTCCTTCAAGGTGTCTCTCAGTCGCTGTCATCATACAAAAGTCTGAATGGCTGTGTTCTGTCAATACAGCTGCACCTCACTGTGAAACATCAGGAGCCAGGTCCATGGCCGGTAGCTGTCACTGGGCTCTTATTTGTTCAATACCAAGGACGAAGGAAGTTCAATGCAATTTTGTGGGTGGGAACAGGCGCACATATGCCTGCACTCCCCGGCCATCATTAACTATAATAGCTTTACTCCAGTTTATTGTTGACGGGGGGACATGGCAGAAGCGGGCGCAGGGGCCATAAAAACACAGGCATGCCATTAACTTAATGAAAATTCAATGAAGGCTTTTGGGATTTTATTGATGAACTACAGAGCGTTTTAGGTGTTTGTTTATAGTTTCTTCATCTCACAAAGACAATTTTCATCGGGTTGGCGTTTATGGAGGAATAAATGGGCCAAAATTAAAATATGACACAGAGATAAAGCAGTAAAGTGAGGCCAGCTCACTGAGCTGGATAATGTGTGGCTGCTGTCGGGACAAAATATATGAAGGTCTTTACTCTGAATAAGACGTTCTACAAAGCACAGCTGGAAACTGGCTCTAAATAATAAATTCACTGTGCAATTGATTTAGGCTTTTTAATCTTAAATAAATAAAACTGCCATGATTCTGAGTTATTAGATAACATAGAATTTGTTTTTGCAATCTGAAGCGTAAGAACAAATCATGAGTAGCAGTTTTGATCATTTGCTAAAATCTACATTCAAGATGAGGGATGACACATTTCACTCATCTGAAAATGGACAAATGCTTAAAACAGGCAAAGTGCTAATTGAATGTACTGATAACAACTGATTAAAATTATTGCCATGATTGCAGAAACTATATCGAACTAAACATCATTCTAAACTGCATTCACATACTGCATGTCACCCAATTAGTGCATGTCACCCAATGCAGATTTGCATCTTGTGCATATTGTCAATACTCAGTATTATCAATTTATCTATAATATATTATAATTATCACTATCATCATTGTTTTATTCTCCCTCTTGTGTTGATGCCTTGAATGGGACAGACGGAGTTCTTTGAATTGAACTGACAATATCTACTATTGCATGTGTTTTACATCATCACCTCCGCTACCGCTACTATTAATACTTCTTCTTCTTCTAACAATTATGGGCTAATAACAATATTAATGACAATAATAATAATGTATTAATAAATAGTAATAATTGAAGATGAAGAAGAACGAGAATAAGAAGATAAGGTGACTTTTGTTAAAGCTTAACCGAGCCCTGCACTCTCAGTGTTGGTGTTTGGTGGGTTTATGATCCTCTCCCTCGCTATAAACCTGATAACAGAAAACAGTTCTCAAGTGACACACTTGGCTACATTTCTCCAGCCCAGGCATGCTACTCACAGCTGTAGTCTGGCAGCCGGGGCATCATGATGCCGGCTCGGATCCAGTGCTCCAGGGGCAGAGATCCAGCGGCGGCGGCCGCCTTCAGGTGCTCCGGGTAGGCCTGCGTCAGCTGCGGGAAGCCGCTGTAGGCAAAGGCGGGGTGCTGCCCGACGGACAGCGGGTACATGGGGGCCGTGTACACCCCGGGGATGGAGGCCAGGCCCGGGTGCGGCAGGTTGAGGATGCCCGGCTTAGGGATGATCCCGGTCTGCAGCGGGGGCCCCGCTCGGGGAGGTGGGGAGTCTGCCCGGCGGCAGGACACCGGGCTGCCCGCCGGGCTGTCGCTGCTCAGCCCCGGGGACACGTCCCGGCCCCCCCGGGTGCCCTCATCGGCGAGCAGGGCGTCGATCCTGAAGTTCCTGGACTTCTCCATGTGCGCTCCAGCTGCGTGCGGAGCGGTGCGGTGCGGAGCGGTGCGCACCTGTGCGTCAGCGCGCGGACAGCGGACAGTCCTGCAGACGGTCACACGCGCATAAGTCGTCCTTGTCCTCTCACAAAACCAAAACACTGCTTGAAAATAAACATTGAGATGTGGGAAAACTTCTCGGACATGCACAACACTCCATCTGCACCTGAACGTGTCACTGTTGCAACATGATGATCAACTTCGCAAACGACAGAGGTGTGTGTGTGTGTCCCTGTGTGTGCGTGTGTGTCGCCGCTGGGAGCTGTGATTGGCTGCAGGCTGGGCTGCTCTGACAGGCCTCTAATCAGCTAATTACTCGCTCGTTTCTACCCCCGGAAAGCATTCAGAGTGAGGTAATGTCCAACCCCTGTCCCGCCTGCAAACACCTCCAACTGCATCAAAGCGCCGAGGTACATTAGAAGATTAGGAAATTGTATTTTCAGTATCTCTCCGAGTGCCAGCTCCTCTCCTTGCAGCTGCCTCCACATCCTCACACGCACTCCGAGCATCTGCAAACATCCGCACATCCACAGATTTTGTTAAAGTCATTAAATCTACCTAGAATTACAGTAAACCTTTCAAACACAGTTCTGACTGTGAAATACGCAGACAGTTGAATATGCCGTATCACATGTAACCTGATTTAATACTGATTTAAGTAATACTGCAAAGAAATAAAAATAAAGTGTTATGAGTGTGTTATGTTGGCTGCTTAGTATCGTCAGGCAAATATTTATTTAAATCTAATTTAATTTCATGTTTACACACACACACACACACACACACACACACACACATATATATATATAATGTGCGTTACATTATATATATATATATATATATATATATATATATATATATATATATATATATATATAATGTAACGCATAAGGCATCGCCGCTCTTTCTCTATGTTAATTCATTGGCAGATCAAACCTGATAAATAACAACACGTCCTGGAAACTGTAGCTCAGGGCTGTAACCCTGAGACTTTCATTCCAACTGTTTTATATCGAACATCTAAAGTGGTTGGATGAATTGGTTGAATTTTCGGAAACTCTAAATTGCCCCAGTAGGTTTGTGTGTGAGGGAATGGTGTGTACGTGTTTCGATTTCAGCCCGTATTTACTGAATCATTACATCTTAGTGTCAAATCATTCGCTGGCAATATATACTTATTTTAAAATGGCTATATATTCTAGTTATCCCTGAGGCCTGTACAATACATTGTGGATTTTCCTAATGAAATGCAGTGTCCTCAGACCCTCCACCTTGACTTCCCTCTCTTACCTGCCAGGCAATTAATGAATGAAGCGACTTCACAACACATCTTGATATCAGAATGATTTGATAATGAAAATAGTTCCTATCCCGTCAGTGCGAAACGATCAGATATCTCATCACAGTGTCAGGACAGTAAAAACCAATCTGCTGATATGGATCTGACCCCCCCCCCCCCCCACCCCCCTTTCTCTCGGTCTCTCAACTCTGTCAGGTAGATTACAGCATGTCTCTGATATACAGGTAATCTGCTCCGGGGAAATCACTGTCGCTTTCTGCCTGTTCCTCACGACCTCCGCCTCTTGCAGAGCCTCCCTCCTGGAGCTTTTATGATTTTAAGGTAATTTAAATAGCCGGGCCTCGGGCCTGCCGACAGAGGCGCACAAATGAGATTGAATCGGGGCCTAAAACTGCGCTCCTGCTCCCACTGTGTGTGTGTGTGTGTGTGTGTGTGTGCGCGCGTGTGTGTGTAATATTAATCTTGGTTGTTTTATAGCAAAAGGTCAGTAAATCTGAAACAGGTTATTTAGGTGCCACAGCACAAAGAAGTAAATGAATTGAGAAATGATTAAACATTGATTTATGGACATTTTTTGTGACAAGCAATATCTATATGCAAGACCCTGGCTGAGCGATCCACAAAATGTAGGGTTGCATAGTAAACCAGGCAAAATAATTAAAGTGTGTGTGTTTGTGTGTGTGTTTTTTTTCAAGCCTCTCTTCAAGTAAGTCCTATGATACACACCCTTTAGTAATTGAATCTGGATGTTATCAGTCTCTCAAGCTATTTTCAGTTAATCAATGAGAAAATTTACCTCATAGATAGATTTACATTTTTCAGAATGAAGGGCATTTTTTTCTACTTTTCTCACAGAACAGTGCTGGGCATTCTCCTTTGTGGACACTAATGAACTTGAGAGGAAAACTAGGAACAGGAAATGTGTGGTTCATGCTCATGTTCAACTGCTGGACAGATTCATTCACACTTTCACTTTTCATACAGTGCATCAATTCCCCAATTCAGTCTTTGAACAAACACTTAGCAAAATGGCATTTCTCATCAGCCTCACTAGTACACCTACTTTGTCTCTGGTGCTACTTAATGAACATTGGCATGGTATGTCAAGGGGTGGTAGTTATGGAAACCTTGTCATCCATCCCTCTCCAATCCCATTTTCTTAACCTGCTTTAACCTAGTTTTTTTATCAGTGAGGGTCTGCAGGAGTCCCTCTAAAACACTCTGGACACCTAAGGGCAATTAAGAGTCTCCAATAGACCGAAATGTTCGTACTTTTGGACTGTGGGAGGAAACCGGAGCACCCAGAAAAAAGCCCATGCACACAGACACACAAACTCCACACAGAGAGGCCCTCAGTCTGACGCAGGAGCTGAATCCAGGTGCTTGTTTCTGTGAGGTGACAGCACTAATCACTAATCTACTATCTCACTACAGAGGAATAGTACCCGGTACCTGAGTCGGGTAGAAACGAGTCGAGCAGGTACCACGTAGTGAAAATGCGGCTATGGCTGTTTAACATGTTACCTGCAGTGTATCGTCACTGCACTGCATATTAGTTTAGGACTGAGGACGGAGTCTCCGTGTCCCTTGTTTTTGCCTCTGTAAACAGCGGACAATCAATATGATCCTGTATTGATCCTTTGGAGAAAACCCTCTCAAAGGTCAGGGGCATGCAGGGACAGGGCGTCACCGGGAGCAGCAGGATTTACTGAGCTGCTGATGGACACTAGCAGCGCGGCTGTCAGAAACAGCGACAGAGATGTGGAGAGTAAAAACACTGGCCTCACACGAGCGCCTCTGATGCAACTAACCTAAACTCTCGTTCGCTCTAATCCTTTCTCTGTGTCCTCGCACGCTTGTGCCCTCTTGAACCCTTCCGCAGAGCTCTCAAGACCCAACACACACCCTTCACAATGTGAGAGGACAATCGGTTCAAAGAGGCCGCCGGCCCTCGCCGTCACACTACAAAGCCACAGTTTATCAATGAGTTATGGTGTCAGTAAACGCAGCGGCCAACGGGAGTTTACTGAAACATTAAAGAGCTTATCGGCAATTACAGGCATATTTTTCAATCATTACCACGGCTCCAAGGCAGCGCGCCCTGTCCTAAAAATAATCCAGGTGCTCTCTGCATGTTCACCCAGCCAGTTTTGACACCCACTGGGTCAGTGCTCCTCGCTGATTTATTTAACCTGCTGATAAGCCCATTTCAGGCTGCTGATAGATGAGAGAGCTCAGGAGCTGAAATGAGACGAACAAAGAGCTTCTACAGATTGCTTTTCTGATGCTGTGAATATGAAAACAGATCAAAGCGGAGCGGCGGACTATGAAAAACACAGATTCTATGATTCTCGGCCATTGGTTCACTGTGAGGTGACTTTTCAGATGTGCTTATTCCTTGCTCGGAGTGGCACTTGCTCTGATGGCATGTCGGTGCGTGTACGACCCTAAACCTGCTGTTTCCCACCAGACCTGGTGTGCGACTTCAGTGCTGCAGCCTTGATAGATGGCGTGGATGTACAATGGGCTTTCTGTGGAGTGAAAATCAGCCCCCCGTACCCTTGGTAATTAGACTAATTCCCACAAAGTTAAAGGCAGGCAAAAAATTGGCTCTCTTTCTGCCAGACCTTGAGACCAAAATTAATGTTGTCTCATTAAGGAGATAAAGGTTATTTATTAGTTTTACATCTACCCCATGTCTCCGTACCCTGTCCCCATCATTTATTAACCAATATTGAGCTTCGCCATATGACATCTAGCCCTCTGGATGTGAATCTCCTTTTGTCTGTCTGAGGTGGTTTGGCCAGTTCCCATTCCTTCCTCCATCATTAGGGGTGTATCAGCGCTTCCAGGAGCTGCTGGTGGAGAGAAAACACAATGATTTGCTGAGCCTGGAATTCATGTTATTCGTGAAGTTCACGTTTTTTTCCCAGGATGTAAAGGACAGCAAAGAAAATATGTTCCTATCAAGGAACACAATAAAGCCAGAGCAGATGTTTATGGCAGAGCACAGAGGCAATTGTCCAAATGAATAGAAAGAGAAAACTGTATTTCGCTGTTATCCAGTTATGTATATCACAAATATTTGTGTTAGTTAGTTTGCTTGGCCAAACTGATAAGCAGCCTCCAAAATCTAATTGGGAGACAGAGATGACTTTTGATTTTTTTTTTTCAGAGTACGCAAAGTTGCTTTAAATAGAAACTGCATAAAGGTACATTGGACAGAAACACATAAAAAGAGATCGATTTCTGACAGCATCAGTCCTATACATCCTAAATGGTGAAAATAGGAGAAATATGTATGATTGCTCATCACCACTGAGAGCTACGTACTGAATAAAACTGAATATTAAAATGAACAAAATAGAAAGTCAGTCAGACCGAAAGCCTTTCTGTGTGGAGTATGATGGTTCTCCTTGTGTCAGTTTTCTCTCTGGGTGCTCTAGTTTCCTCCTACAATCCAAAAACGTACTCCAGGGTGTATTCCCTGGAGTAACCGTAAGCGTGAGGTGGATGTAGGCCCCAGCAGAGCCCTGCAACACTGTTAAGGTACAAATAAGTAAGATAAGAGGAAGATAATGGATGGGAGGACCTTAAAATATATCACAGTGAGTCATTTCACTGCTATTGTCTAGACAGCTAGACACAAGTGATTTGATTCAATGAAACATTGACTCCATCTTTGAAATGAGTCAGATGTGGGACAGGACATGTAGTATTACTAACTTTACCTGTATTTTACCTGTTGCTGCTCTAAACATAGAGTTAACATAAGTAGATGATCATTTATGACTGTATCCTCAAAGCTATAGTGCT
Source organism: Karalla daura (assembly GCA_029224185.1). NCBI lineage: Eukaryota > Metazoa > Chordata > Actinopteri > Chaetodontiformes > Leiognathidae > Karalla > Karalla daura. Next base: position 8,229,546 of record CM055190.1, read on the forward strand.
ATTCCAAAAAAGGAAGTAGGACACTATAACACTGATATTTTCAAACAGAAACTTTCACTTTTAAAGGCATGTAATAAAGATATATGACTGAATCATCAATCAAAAGCCTCTCATATAGGAATGAGCTGCTGACTACATAAACAAATTGTGCTGGAATTAACTTTGGTGTTGATTCAGTGACATCTTATCTGGTCTGAATAACCCTGCTGCATCTTTTGCAGACGTTACGTTATCAACGGCAGGTATAAAGTCAACACATTTGATAAACCTTAGAGGAGGCAGAACAAATAAAACAGGCCCGGTTCAGAGTCTGCTTAAGATCTAAATTGGGAAATTCCAACCTTGCAACTCTCATGTCTTTTTTTCCCAGCTCACCTGTTTGTTTCTTCCACACTGGAAACAAAAGCTTCCTTTCAACACAATCCAGTCTGGTGTGTGTTTTATGACCATTTAATGGGTCTTTCCATCTAACTGCCTTGAGCTTTACTATCAGCATTACAAGGGCCCCATTGTGCATAGACATGGGAAGATAGGAGATGAAAACACCTTATCAGCCACAATAACACATCATTACTTTCACCCTGGTATCTCACTGTCCCTCTCCGCCGTGCATTATCTGGCCACTTATGAGGACATTCAGAGTCATCAAGTGCTTTGAAGATCTCCGTCAGTTGGCTGTCTGCTCTCTGTTCCTCCATTTCTGCAGATTAACTTTTACAGATACAATCCACGCAGAGCCACACCGTGCTGTCTAAAAAGACATTTTAATCTGTGTCTAATTGCCACTTGGAGGATGGGGCTTATTGCTCATGATTGCCTGTTTTGTGCCATGTTTTCCGCTTTGAGGAAATTGCCACTGCCATTAGCACCCAGGTAATGTCTTCTTATTGCCCAGTTTGCCTGTTAACACTAACTGAAGGTTACTGAGGGAGGAACAGGCAAGGCGTGACACAGTGTGAATGAGACTACAACGTTTGTTCTCCAGATAGAACGAATGAACTTCGACTGGCATTTGAGAGAACAATGCGACTGCTTTCTTAGCCATGTACTCAAGACAAATGATCTCAGCAGTTTTTGTTCAGGTACTTGCAGATGTTTTACTGGGTAACAGTGTCAAGCTGAACCTGAATTATAAAAAAACCTGAAACCAATCGACATCTATTTATGAGCTTACTTGCTGAGAACTCTACGTGAGGCGAGGGCAGGGAATGCACCCAGTACCACTCACCAGTACGTCTGAGGCCACGCACAAAGCTTCATGCTCACACTAGGAGCAACTTGGTCTCCAATCACACTGAACTTGCATGGTTTTGGACTGCTGGAGAAAACTAGAGTTCCTGTAGAAAACCCAGACATAGGGAGAGCATGAAAACTCCACACAGGAAGAAGGCCCTTGGTCCGACTGGGATTCAATCATGGGACTCTTTTGCCATGAAGCTATTAACTGTATGCAGCGTCGCTCAAAACATAAACACAGGAATTGCGAGATTGCAAGTAAGTTGTTTTCCAGCCGCAGCATTAACTCAGAGTCCTTCTGCTTTTATATCGCATTCCTTCCTTCCAACGACAAATTAATTTGTTGATGTGTTGATTTGTGTCTATGCCTACAGCTAACAGACTTGTGGAGTAATTAAAAGATGAAACCCTGTGACAGCCCACACATTAGTCCTGGATAATTCCAAAAGAAATTGCAGATTCAACTTTTCAACTGTCATTATAGGCTGGATGCTTTTTTTTCTTTCTGTGCCTGATCCCAGTGCAGTTCTTAAGGTACTTTTTCGGACCTTTGTGTGCAGCTCTGCCAACATTTACTTCCCAGTACAGAATCTGTCTTGTGTTCTTTCAGAGTGAGATAATTGTAGATGAATTTTAGTCTCAGTAACTTGTCTCACAACATTCACCCGCAGACACACACCCTCAGTGTAATCTTTTAAGTAAATGAATCTCTTTGTGCTAATGCTGGTAGTGCCACCTCCCATCAGGTAATTTCTGTTAGTCAATATTCCAAAAATTTAAATGAATTGATCAGTCACTTGACTTTGTCAATAGACTAATGGAGCGCTGTTAAGATTTGTCAATGCGTGAAGTTATGGCAGAGGTAAATCATGGCATTGTGGTGTATTTTAATGGCTCTCAATTGATCAAAACGTCGCGAGAGGTGTGACAAAGTGTGGTCAGTCGAGCTCCTTTGGCAACCAAGCTCTGATTAGGTGACCAAACAGTTGAAACACCACCACATAGATCTCTATTTGTATGATCACAAAACACCTTTTACAGGGAACAAGACAAGAAAAAATGGATGAAACTGGGTCTGCATGAACGTAACCTTTAGGACTTCACACGGTCCAAAACAAAGTCTTAAACATGAACTTCTGGTGCTGATTTCAAGCCATGTCCTTAATTCACAGCACAATACGACAAAGGTTCCCGTTGGAATTTGTGGGAACGGCGACAGTGTAGTTGTATAGTAAGTTGTTTGCATACAATGGGCCCTGCCTCATCCACTCATCTTCTCTTCACTCCTTGTTTATTATATTTGTTCTATTTATGGCTACAGGGGTAGAGAGGTCAGGGAACTCATACCTCTCTGTCAGTGTGCTAATTGGTTTGAATAAGCAGCCCCTCCCCCCGATAAACCACATGCGCTCAATCTTTAAGGTGGTCTAAATCATTTTTAGTCGACCCACTACAAGCAACCAATCAGTGCTTAGTTAGCATTGGTACAGGGACACAAAGCTTCAGCATGTTAAAAATAATTATGTCAACTTGAAGACATGGCACTTGACACAGCTAAATCAGATAAATGATCCAAATAAGGCCAAAATGAAGAGCATTTGATATTCCAGCACTTCAAAAAAAATCTGTTAAAGCTCCTAAAGACACACAGTGTCGAGCTTAACTTCAAACAATCAGCGGAAAATATTCTCTGATCAGTGTCTTCTAAAAATGGGGTAGAAAGTTTGACGTTTTTTTGTGTAATCCCATCCGAGATTGCCGTCTTTCCCACAGTTTAAAACAGGAACATGGATCTTCTTTTCAGGTAACTTTATAGACTCATCATACTCTATGCTTTGTTTGTAATTAGTGTGTTATGTTCGATTCAGATCTCCTTCAACCAAGACAGTTAATCAGGTTTGTACTTCCTTCAGCAATATTTACTTCAGACATTATGTCAAAAGTAAAGACCAGTCTGATATCTTGAAATAGTCTGTAAATCTGAGATCATTATATAGAATTAATTCTAACAGAAATAATTTTCCTTTGGATGTTTTGAGCCTAACCATGGTTAAAAGGCAAATATTTTAGCCCCTATGAAAAATTTTTGTCTTTATCTTCTTTTTTTGTCCATAGGTTCTTGTTTCCCTGCTATTTCGATATAAAATTCAATAGCATGATTCAAAGATACAATTTGGATATTGTACCGTTTTTGTGATTTTGACTTCTGACACCCATTTTACGAATTCTACACCCATATTTGTACAGCGAAACCTTATGTTTATTGACTTTTGACTTTGTTCAAATATCCTTCTGAGATTGTGTTGTTCTGTTTGCTCTTGGTGCACTGGCATGTTGAGTTTCGGGGAGTATTTCAGATGTGCCAAGCTGGAACGGGCGAACTGAGAACACAGACCTTTCTGTCAAATGTTCAAGCAACATGAGATGATGGAGCAGTCACGAAGCTCACTGCAGATCTTCAGAGCAGAAAGTGGTCGGTGTTCAGATGACGTGTCTGTCCTGACTCAACCAGCCGACGTTGCAGACGTCAGTAGCTTTCTTTCAAACATTTGGAAAGAGATCCAAGCAAAAGAAAATGCTAAAATGTTTACATTCTTCTTATGATTGAAGGGGCCATGACCCATCAGAGGGACAGGGGAGGCCACAGAGTCAGCAGAAGGTGGAGGTCTGGATAGATGGATGGTTTAACTAAACATTGGACTGTACATTTGTTTCCTGCTTCCTCCTGTGAGTCAGCTAGTTTTTTCTCAACCGGGACAACAATGATCCCATTGATGGGAGAAACTTTGCATTTTACACATTTGAGAATCTGTGAGTGAACGACACCTTTACACCAGCTTGCTTGTTTGTTTGTTTACCCAGCATCTTTTGGATGTTAAAATTGTTTAGATTCCCACAGTGAATACAGTTAAAGAATAACCATGAGAGATTTTTAATCAATAAGGGGGCAATGGGATGCTTTTTAGCTATATATGTTTTTGAATTATATATATACAAGCGAAGAATTGTATTAATCACTTTATTCCTAAAGAAAATGCTTAGTGCTTCTGTTTCAGTAAACCTTAGGTAATATGTTTAACATATTGAAGTTAAAATGACTCAGTACTTAGTGGGATCTCTAACAACAAGGTGGAAGCGTGAACATACAAATTAGAATATTCTAATTCAATGCCACTCTGCCACAAGTCTTGACCCCCTTTTTTTTAACTGTCAGAAGTAGCTTTGTGTGTCCTTCACTGTCCTCTCTGTTTTCCCACAGCGGCTGCCTCTCCTGGACCCCCTCCCTAAGGCTGCGCTCCTGACAATGCAGCATTATGGAAATAAATTGTTCCATTAGGTGCAGTGTGTTCTGTCATCAGGCCAAACACACTCTGTTATTAATGGACACCGCCTCGGCTTTGATTAAGACTAAAGATTTATGAAAAAACTCACACGGTGCTGTACACACATTATGTCACTGAGGTGTGTTCACACACATACACTTGCAAGAAGTGCCCCTCTGAATGGCACCAAAAGTGCAGGATATCTTGATATAACCTGACGGATACACAAATGAAAAAAGGAAAAGCTGTACTCTCGACAGTCTTTTAAATGAGATGCATTCATAAATGAACTTGTACATCTATACATTTATCTTAAATGACTCACAGAAGAAAGAAATTCAAGCCACATCACAGCAGAAACCAAAGTGCACCAGGAAATACTGCTGTAAATTCTTCAGATTACTAAGAGATGGGAGGGCTGTACAAGTGCAGAGTTTAACCACTAGTGAAGAGAAGTAGTTAAGAGGAGGAAGCAGTAAAAAAGAAGAAGAAGAAGAAGGAGTAGGAAGAATAAGGGCAGTGATAAGTAGGTGAATGTAAGGAGAGGAGAGGGTCTTAGTTAGATCCTCATGGTGCTTAGTAACTCATTCCACCAAGGAACTGCAAAATCTAAATCTGTTCATTTTAATCTTTCCTTATACACAGTTTTCTTACTGGTAATACCTGGCATTAATATTGCCTCATGTATGACAACTCTTATCATTTTCGTATCATTCACATTTAATGCCTTCTGACTGCACTTTGGGATAGCAGGACTCCTGCAAAATTTTCAAACTCCGTCAGATGACAGTTTTCTTTTGTCATTCATCCTCTGCTGCAAAAACAAACAAACAAACAAACAAAACATGTGATGGGCAAAAAGGGTTGAGGGACAGAGGGAATCCATCTACCAATTATCCAGTGATACTGTGATAGTGAATGCTGCTTGGAGGAAACGTGTGTGTGTGTGTGCGTATGTGTGTGTTAATCGGAGCTCACAGCTGTCCAAAGAGCTGTGCCTTAACAAAATTCAGAGGCACCTCCCTTTGCAAAACTTGATTCCTCCGGTGTGGTATCTTTGTCATGGTGCTGTTGGCAAAATAATGTTTCAAGACCTGTGTCTTCACCCACTTTCTTAGGACCATATGTGCGTGTGTGTGTGTGCATGCACAAGTGTGACCGATCCCATTTATCAGGCCCGTTAACCCTTGGCAGCGAGTTGTAATCTGGAGCAGGATTCCAGAGGGGGATGCAGGCACTTGCTCTAATTGAATCCCCCCCGCCTCCACCTACACAGAGCGCCTCCCCTCCTCTGGCAGGAGAGACACTGACCTTCCAACCTAGCCTCCACCCCGCCGCCTGCATCTCCCACCCCAGCTCTGAAAAACCGCAAAGTGACGCGTAGAAACAGTTTCTGCTCCGGCGGGAGTTCACGCCACACTCTCTAATCTGTGCGACTGAAGCCTGAAATGTTTGGATGTGTTTTTGATTTGGATCATATGCATGACTACAGTCACGTAACGTGGCTATCACAGAGAAATAAGACACACTCACAAATCAGCAACTGCCGGGCGAGAACTGCTGATTTCGTTTCAGAGATGTTTACAGTCCAGTGTCTCTTCCTTTCTGGAGGCATTTATAGATAAATACACTCATAAATGATGGACGGGGACTAGTTTTCTTTGAGTGCATATAATGTTTTTGTAGGAAAAGAGAATAACTTTAATTCATATGGGGCAGATATTACAGATAACTATTATCAGGGATTTGAAACTCATTTCTAATTATGATAAAATGCTGAATGTCTCCCATTCACATCGCTGAAAGTACATCTTCGTGTTGGCTCGAGGCTCCGGGTGCAGCCACGTCAGTCACATTGGTCTGGCCTGAACAAACTGAGAAGACATTTCGCCAGTTAATGGAGCTGTTTCTATGGGTGTTATGCATGTTAGGATTACAGTGTTTCCCAACACCAGCTTACATAAAGCATAAAATATAAATCTAGGCTGAGGCCGAGTAAGAATAGCGTGACGTTTTGCTCCTCTATTTCAAACACAGAAACAAACACTGCAAATGTGTTTACTGAGATTTAGTAAAAAACACAAGCATTATGGCCAATGATCGCCAATTATGATCAATCAGAAACTTTTGTTGTTTCAAGTATTCTCCTTATTCCACTGAGTATTGTGTGTGTGCCCTGACCGAGCTGTTGACCTTTTCTCATGCTTTTTTTCACCACGAGTTGACATGCAGAACGATCTTGAAATAAATGCGTCCTTCCTTTACCTGTGAAGTAGTAAAGTGGCATTGCTGGTACGCAGGCTCACAGCTGGCTTTTGTGTGGCATGCTGGGTTCAAAAGTGGGTTAAGAGCAGGGCAATCTGTCCGGCTGACAGCATCAAAGTAGCTGGCATCATTAACAGCCAGGCACAGTCACGCCCTGCTGCTTGTGAACACGAACACAAACTCGTAGCAATGACGGGAAATGTGGAGAAATTAAAACAGTTGAAAGTGCTTTTGGAAACAAAAGCTGGTACGTGTTGGGGCCTGTTTTAAGTTTGGTGATTTTTGAAGCCCAGCTTATTCCTTATCAAACACAAAACTGATATCCAAAGAGACCAGAGGAACAATTACTTTGACAGAAGTTTGAAGGAAAATTTTCTCTGTCCATCTCGATGAGCGACTTTGAATATCTTCACATCTGCATCTCTCTAAATTTGCTAAAGGGATGATTTTTTTTTTTTATTCTGATAACCCTAATTTAAAATTGAAAAGACTTTTAGAAGTTTCATTTTTATTATTCTATTATATTTAGCTTTTTTCACCTGTAGGTGCAGGTCTACAGTTTTTGCTGTTACTGAACCAACAGCATTAGTTTCATTCCTTTATTCATCCCACCATGTGAAAACCTTAAATTGCTGTAAACGTTGGAAAAACTGAAATGAACAGAGGACTATTGTCACAGTCTTGTGGGGTAAAATACAGATAATTAATGTCTAATTAATGCCCCTCCTGAGTGGTTATGTTTGCAAAGACGATTTGAGGTTTTGTGACTTTTTCTCAGTGGTGGATCAAACAGCAGCAGCTCATGTGACTATATCTATAGATTAAGAACATTTTATACAAATATTCCATAGTATTAATTATTATAAATATCATTCAGGTCCCAGTTTGAAAGGACACAAGGCCTGCGGGGCCTGGGAAATGTTTTTTCCTGCTGGGGGGCAATCTCAAATAATTTGACAAAAACAAATCTTTTGACAAACAAACAAAGATTCTCGATTCGGTGTGTCCCACCCTGCAGGGTTTCTCCTCACAGTGACCACAGCGATTCAGCTCGCTTGCCGGATTTGTATTCCATTTACATAAAACCGAAGAGACACCGGAGTGTGTGTCTGCATGCATGCATACAAAGGGTCGCCTCAACATCTCATTTATGTAATGGCTCCACATTTATCGCATCCCGACGTGACTGACAGGTGGAAATGACATCACTAACATGTAGATCGTCGTCCCGCTCTCTGCAGAGTGATACATTGTGACTGAAACCTATTCCACGGCCCGGCCATTTCTACTCTCATCTACTTCATCTTTGCTCCACCTTTCCCGCACACACACACATACACACCACACCACACGCTTTAATCCACCTCTCACTTTCTGTGTTTCATTTTACTGTCCGCACAACCTCGCGGTGTCACTGCGCGATCCAATTGGCATAATTGAGCGGGGTCAGATGATAAAGAGACCCATAACAATCTATGCAGCTGAAATAAAAAACAGCTCCCAGTTATTATTTTTATCCTTTTCCCGATGTCAATCAATGCCTGTTCCCCCCCAACAGAGACACACACCAGTTTAACAAACTGGGACTGGTGTGCTGGTTTAAAAGAAAAAGCTTTGACATCTCAGAAAAGAGGAGCGAGGAGACACAAGGAGGTGACGCCAAAACAAGAGGTTTTTCAGGGCTATCAGAGCAGAGACAGATGAGATGTGACGTGCTGCCACTCTCCTCAGCACCTTCTCATCAGCATGACACAGCTGTCACAGCCCTATTTCAGCAAAATTAAACAGCCTTACGGTAAACTGACCTGCCTGTGGTGGGGAGGGGCCAGAGTGTGTGTGTGTGTGCGTGTGTGTGTGAAATTGAATAAGCTTGTAGTATGCAGATGGCCTTTCTGCCTCTCTCCTCCCCCAACCTGTTCCCCTCCTTTGAGCACCATCCTCTCCTTTTGACATGGTAATGGCTCCAAATTGATGAAGACACTTCACTCATTCGGTGACAACTCCGCTGGCAAGCGACATAAACACTTCCCCCACGCCTCCTCATCCATCAATCACCCCCGGGCCCCTCCCTGCCGCCTGATGGGAAGTTGTTTAATCAGCTAATTTGCTCCTCTCTGGCCACTGTTAATGGCCGCGCCACCTCTGGATTATCTTGTCATCCCATCCTCTTAATCAGCTCTGATGAACTGCTCATGAAACTATTAGCCTCCGCTTGCCTTTTGCCTCGTGCTCAGCAAAGGTTACAGGCCTGTAATTAAAACTCATCTGTTGGGTCACACTCGTTTTTTTAATTGGCCGAACAGAAGCCAATTTGATGGCATTCCTACAGAGGCGGAGAGGCCGTAAAATGCGGCAAAAGGAACAAAATACTAATTAAAAAGAGAGAAACGCAGCGTAAGTGTTGTCACTGTGCTGAACAAGAGATGAATGAAGATGCTCACTGTACAGTAATGCGGTCTTGCGAAAACACATTCAAATCCAAAGTTGAACATGTTCAACATTTCATTAAATGTCCAACTGAAACAAATCCGTCATGAACAGAACAACACCACAGATGGGTGTGATTTTGTTTTTCCTCTATGATTTGTGTTATTTTGGAATATGTGAGATGTTAAAAATCACATTGGCTTTTCATCGTGCTGTTTGAAATTATTAAAAAGGTTTCAAAACCTTCTTGAAATAATATTTCAGTGAAATAATAACAATAATAATAATGGTCGAAAATAACCATGTCGCAAATTATAAAGTTGCATACAATGCATACAATGAAGAGTGAGAATCTCAGACTATCTCAGACACAGACATTTTGCTGTTGTTTTTGATGCTTTCTAAAAAAGAAAAAAAGAAGATTGAATTACAATGAATAGATACTGACAAAAATAGTTAAGAGAAATGTTGACGTCTTAGGAGCAGTCAATAACATTTCACATTGAGAATACTGAGTGACATCTGTCATGTTAAGGTTACATTAGTCAAATGAACCACACACAGTAACAAGATATCCACATTTTAAATTTGCCGGAAAGGGGAGTCAATAAATATTGGAAAAACAATTAGCTTTAAAAAAAATACTTGGCATGAGCTTAATACAGGCACTATAACAGTTACAGCAGACACCATTTAAAATATACTGGCAAAATCTGAACATGTTTGCACTGAACTAACGGATGGATTCCACAACGTGCTACTGGCTAAAATTAGGCTGATAGCAAAATCTACAATAGCATAAAACTAGCATAAACATCTCTAGCATGAATCCACGGCGGCAGCAGACGCACAAGGCATCTTCGCAGTCGAGAGCAGAAAGGCCAGAAAGGCTCTGTGGCGTTCCGCTCTACATGTCTCGGCCGGGTGTGTGTGAGTTTTGAAGATCTCGTCCCGGCAGCTTGTTTGAGCCTCTTCTGCTGCTTCAGCACAACCGCGCGCCACTTTCACTTTAGGTAAAAGAGTTGCGATGCCTTTACAAGAATTCACAGCATCCAACCTGTACTGACCTTATATGGCAAATAAAAACTATCGATCCTCCCTCCCCAACTCCCACTTTAAAAGACTTATTGTGGAGCTCCATTTCATCTAATCACTTGGCAAAAGAGTCGAGGGTCTAAATAAAGAAAGAATAAATAAAAAAGTCCCCGGGCCAACGTGTTGCTCTCACCTTTGTAGATGAAATTACCCGAAAAGCTGTTACAAATCAATATAATCAATGCAATCAGCTAACTGACACAGGCAATCTCCTGCCAGTAAGTAAAATACCCCCGGTGGAGATCTTTCAATCTCCAGTGCCATAATTGCCCCCAAGGGCGACGTTAGTGTGTAGCATTTTGTACACTTAATTAAATTAGTGAGCTCTGTCGACAGGGTGGGTTGCAGATCTCACAGAGAACGGATTGGTCTGGCCCTGGGCCAGTAATTAAGGCAATACCTTTCCTGATTACGCCAATCCCCCTTAATGAACTCATTATGCATTTTAACCCAAACACTCCCATGAATTAATGAGCGCGGAGAAAGCTCCTGGACGGAAAGGACGCCTCGATCACAAACACGAGCCGTAACTCATCCACTCAATGGGGCAGACGTAATGTCCATATTTCTCCCTCTTTCAGCCGCCGCCAAGACTAATTTGGACTTGAGTGACAGCAAAAGTTCTGGGTCTGCGCGCATAAAGCTTTAAAGGAACAGGATACCCCGGCTGAGAGAGAACAACAGAAACTTTGGCCCGCTCCCTCTGGCAACATGACTGTGTTCACTCTGCTTTCAGATCGTCCCCATTGACACACGCGGTCTCAGTGACAGTTTAGAATCAGAAAGTCGGCTGGTTGTGTTGTTTTTATGCAGGAACAGGCAAAGGGGAGCAAATCTGCTCCATGCTGGCCTCCCTCCCAGCTCCCAGCGCTGAACTGTAGGATTGATTTTAAGATTTGAATCACTGTCTATAAATGGTTAAACGGGCTGGCTCCTTCATACTTTACTGATCCTTTAGCAGCAGACCGAGTCCAGTGCCCAGGACTCCGACGACTCCCTGAGAATCTCAACAGACATCGTGCTGCTGTTTTCTAAAACAAATTTCATTCAGTTACAGTAAAAACTCTTTGTCGGGGTCTGTAAATCCTCCATATATCAAAGTGTTTCTCTCTGAGGCCTGTACTGCTTTGTAATTAGCCACAACTGGGAAGATCCCTCCTTTCTATCATCACACCAACCTTATCTCCCCAGGGCGTTCACCTACACCTCAAATCCGAGAGGTTTCTTCTGCTTTCATCATTTTTTAAGAGGATCAGCGTACTCATAACAGAATCATCTCATAGAAGAATAACATCTCCCTTCAACACATCTTAACTGGTACAATGCCCTGTGATGCCTTGTCCTCTGACAGAAACTCAGACTAGTATTTGGGTGTGATCAAATTTGAACATGTAGACAGATTATTTTTCATTGATATGCCTCCATTTAACATCATAGTGTTCACTTTCGCCTTCCATTTGCCTAATTCCAGCCATCTGTTGTCTCTGTGTTTGGCAAATACAAATCACAGACAGTTCAGTGAAAATCAACATTTAGCTTTGGGTAATTAATGCAAGAACACATCTGTGCTTGTTCCAAAAAGCTTAACTTTGTGTTTTCTTTAGACAACAACAACAAAACAAAAAATCTGCATCTCTCCCTCCTTGTGTGTGTCTGCCATGTAGTGTAGATGTGGTGGTTACATCACATATTTGTCTGTGTGAGAATGTGTGCGACTTATCAACAAGAGCAGCAGTTGCAGGAGTCACGGCGGATGTGCAGAGCTTCAATTCATACACATAAACGATGTGTCAGGGGCTGTATTTCACTAATATGTGAGTGTCAGGGAAGCCAAGTTCATTTGTTTGAGTGACAATACAAGACAAATACTCGATATACATCATATCTCCTCCCATGAAATTAATTGGCAGCAATTTGTCAACAGAAATAGAAGCTTAAATCTGTCTGTAACATCATCGTGATATGAAAACTGAGCTGTTCAGCAGGCCTCCGTCCGTGCCTCTTATGAAAATTCACTACAATTTCCAATGGTTTTTATGCAATAATTCTGGTTTATTATGGTACCTCCCAGTGATTGCAAGTACATTGGTCCTTCTCATAGGACTACCACAGTTTATCCATAGCACTTCATAGTAGCTGTAGTTTACATATAGGACTTCATGAGTTACTACTATAGTTTTAAAACCATGTTACTACCAAGCGTCAAGGTCGCACAAAAAACATGAACATGAAAAATGGGGAAACCATGATAAACTATGGTTATGTAATCATTGTAAAACCATGGTTAATTTTCATAAGGGGTGTGTGTGTGTGTGTGTGTGTGTGTGTGTGTGTGTGTGTGTGTGTGTAGCAGACAGTGCTATTACAGGGGCCGTCCGGGACTACACAGGACTGCTAAACAGCAGGATGTAACATTGGAGCAAGGTGTGCACTGTCAGTTCCTGCAGGATGCGTAATGTAACAACATCTCCATGTAGTTAGGTTAATTATGTTGTGGTGAGAAGTGGAGTGCTTTTTTATTTTGAAAAAAAATACCAGATACTTTAAGCTGTTTTGAGAAGTTTAAAATCAGAGCGGTGTCTGACGTCCAGGTATGCTCTTAAAAGCCTTAAGTTTCTCACTAACAAGTACACATGTTCGTTCTTGTGAACTCTGTGAGTCTGGACTTGGCAAGTTCACTTGAAAGAACGAACTCCCCGAAGTGTCACATTTGTGAGTGCAAAACAGTAGAACCTCTGTAAACAATTGTGCATTCTCTTTTCTACCCTGGGCTGTGAAGTATACCACTGCAAGTGTAAATGCATTTTGGGATATGTACCTCCCCAAAGTCCTCAGAAGTCTTCATCAATGCATTGTTGATGAATGATGAAGAACACAGCTTGGGTATTTCAGCAATTCGGTGAAAACTTTGAAAACAGTACGTGGTGTGACACAAATGACGTTTCTCAGGTCAACAAGGATGCAAGTATAGTTAAGGGTTACCACCCCATGTTATAGCCATGGATGTATAATAAGAACTGGATAATAGGCCAAAGATGTCAGCACATTCATCCTAGTGGAAGCTTCTGGGTTTACCTGTTATTTTATTCTATTGTTACTTGTAATTATTCTCCCTACCGTTATTGTGCATGTTCTGTGTTACTATTCTACTAAATGTGATGTCTTGGCTATAAAAAGTGGCTATAAACACAGTGCCTCTTCTTTGTAACGTGTAAGGAATTGGGGGTGTGTCAGCTAAGTTGGGAGGTAAAGGCCAGGCCAAAAATGCTGGGGAACTGCCGTCCAAGAACTCCTCCTAACACATCTTATTTGTTTTCCCCTCTTAGCATGTTCATTAAATACATCAGAAGAAAGTCCTGGTTTATAGATAAATACCAGCATTACCCCACGGCAATATCACCTGATAACACACCGCAATTCCACCTCTGTCACTAATTACCAGTCGTGGAAATCTGAGGAGTCTCAGAACCTCTCTGACAAAGACTTTGTGCGACTCTTTCATTTTGAGAATTTCAACCGCACTCCCACATGGGCTCCAAACATACGTGTGAAATGATTTAAAGAGACCCAGGAACACTGCAGGATGGGAGCAGCTCAACGCTGACCCATAATGTTTTGGTAATTAAATAATTCACTAATTGATTCATTGCCAAATCAATAAAGCCTGCAGATGGTTTATGGCGTGAGAGCTTAAGTGTGTTTGTGTTTGAGCACTGGGCTTGGGTCTCAAATGAAACACACACACACACACACACACACACACACACACACACACACACACACACACACTAACTGAGGAGGAGGATACAAACTGCCTATGCATCGCCTACACTGAATGATAAGCGAAAGCCCTTGAAATTGGTGCTAAAACGTGGCCGAACATCAAGCCGACCTTGAGCTCGTGCTGTATGACATCATTTCAGCCCCTCACAGGCAGATGATGGTGAGAATATAAAAGGCGGGGGCAGAGCGTGACTGTGTGTGTGCGTGCTTGTGTGCCTCCACATGTTGAACCCATAAACAGGGCTCCGTCCTGAACCCAGTCCCAGGGGAGTCTGGGGTTTGGAGGAAGAAATCAGATGGGATATCATTAATTCAAGCGTAATGCATCCTTAGGGTGATTGTGTATAAAAGGGCATATGCACTGTAAATATGCGCTACGTTGTGTTTATTTTATGACGGTGTGCGTGTGCTCGGTAAGGTTGGAATTACCTTTGAAAGTAATTGGGACGACAGCGAAGCGCGACATCTCACTGATCTGAGAGGACGGTGAGGTTGTAAATCCTGCTCCGTAAGCGGTTTGATGTTAGTCTCCAAGCATGTGTGCTCAAATACACACACACACACACACACACACACACACACACACACACACACACACACACACACACACACACACATACACACATACACACAAAGTAAAGGCTGTAGTCTGGATTAATCCAAGGCCGCAAACATCGGCGTCTTGAAAATCACATTTGAAAGCATTTCCAAAGGAAAATGTCACCTTTAGAAAATATGGTCGAAAGTCTGAGCATGAAAAACATTTCACGCATATGTAATTGCTAAACTATATCTTGATATAGGAGCCTCAGGCCTTGCTCCGTCCGTTGGACCCTGGTGCCAGGGATTTTCTTCCTCTACAGTATTACAGAGGCTGAGCACTGACATCTGGCTGACAAAAAGTAAAACTACTCAAACCTTACAGATATGCTGTTTTCATCCATGGAATTTCATGTTAGAATAGAGAATGGATGGGCTTTTCCAAGTTGAATATTGTTCCAGGACCACTGATTACTTTGATAAAGCAGATAACGTTGGAATGGAAGGGTCCAGAGTACATTTGCTTCAGTATTGCAGTGAAACACACGCCTGGGCTACCATTGCTGCTTATTAAAAAGCAGTCCATGCACTTTGTGTTCAGGACATCTTATAATCTGAGCCCACGACATTTCAAAGAGATTTCTGTACGTCTCAAAAGGATCTGCATCTCTGCTACACTGGGCTTCATCAGCTTCTCGTGGTACATCTGTAGACCTGAGTGAGGAACTACACTTTTAGACGTTGAACAAGTAATGTGTAGCAAAAAATGTAGACGTTAGACAAAATACGACATCGAATTATTGAACAAAGATTTAACAACTAAGCAGTATACAAGTCCATTTGTACCAATTGTAATAATGGAATGTGACATCCACGTGAATTTGCTAGTCTTAAGGACATTTTTTCCACACTATTTGTAATTTCATATAATAAAATGAAAATGCTGAGACTCACTCAGATATATGGCAATGCTTGCCTGAGTATGTTTGTGGTGCAGTATAAATAACCTTGCCTAAGAGATGGATGCGGACCCTAACCCTACCCCGCGGTGGACCATGGTTCCATTAAACAATCTACAGGAATTAACTGGAAGTTACTGAGCTCATTGGTGTGAGAGTGAATGTCTGGGAGATGAAATTCCACTTTGTGTGAGGACAAGCTGAAACAAGAAAAGCAGTGACAGGCCCTGCTGTCTGTAAAAAAAACAGTCTGTTGGTATGAGAATACTTTATTGTTTCATTTTTCAGTGTCACTTTGTTTTGTTTTGTTAAAGAGTCAGGGTGGTGCTTTGAGCATTGACTCACGTACATTTCAAATGTCAGATGCAGTTTTATTTCACAACTATATTAAAAATCGTATACAGAGTGCTACATGGTTAACGTTTATATTACTCTTTACTGTGCAGTGAATGAGAGACCGTCAGAATTTTCCAGAATCAAACACAAGCAAACACTTTCTCACTCACCGATACCTGTGAACCAGTGGTGCATTAACCAGTTCCCAACTAACAACGACGCAAATTATACTGATCACTTATCAAACTTAAAAGCATTAAGAAGCTAGTATAATTTAAGAGCATGTGAATTACCGTCCCGACAATTTGTTAAGATAGTTTAGGATGGTTCAGAGTTAATCTCATCAAATCACGGTCACCAGAGCATTCGTGTTACCTTAAATGCCTGAGGCATTCATTTACCCAACAGAGACAATTTAAAGGTACCATTTGGGTCCAAATCTGTCAGACCCCTTGAGATGTGGGTGAGCCCTGAGAGAACTAAAGTACGAGGCCGTTTTCTCACATGACAGGAGGCCCAGAAATATAAAATAAGCAATCAACATAAGTCAAAATTGAAAATACTGACACAAGACACAATATAGAGAAGAATGAAGACACCAAAACAAGTTAATGGAACATACGAGAATGCCTCCGATTTACATTTAATAAAACATTGTTGCGTCTCATTCAGAGTTTTGTAATGACAACACGTGAACCCATCTCCTCGACAGTTTTTCTTTTTCCTTTTCATTTTGGTGAATACGGATACTTTTTGGTGCGTCTTACAAAGATCCCATCCACATCACTGTCAGCCGTACAGACGGAGACATGGTGGACGAGCTCGTCGACGTGCGGAGCCGAGGTCTGTGGTGGTGGTGGAGCACCTCTGTGTGTTTGAATGCAGCATTGCAGGTGAGGAGCACGCTCTCTCTCTCTCCCCCTCGCTCTCCTCCACTACTTTCACGCCCGCTCCGGAGGGATCAGCGAAGGGTTGTCACACGTGCATTCACGAGTTGTTGCGCAACAAAACAAAGGCGAGCGTAAAACAAAGGGAATGGTACCATATTCCTTCAGGATAGGGAATGTTATCTATAACGCATTACACTGGGTTCAGAAGGCGACGCAATAGCAGCAGTTCTCCATTCTGAGACAACTGACAGATTTGTGGAATAAATACAGAAGGTGAATACAAGGAACAAACAAACAAAAAAACAGTTGTCTTGAATAGGCAGATTCTGTGTTTTTATGAGAGAGGGAGAAAGCAGCTGGAAAAGTCATAAGCTGTGTCAAGCACTGAAGACATATTTTATGATCTGTCAGAATCATGTTGCGTAATTCATGTCCATCATTTGCAAAACAAGGATTAAATGTTGTCAATGTTGCTATGATGCTACTGTAAGTGGTGGGAGGAAAGAAGCTGCTAGTGTCTGCCTGAGCCCATCTCTCAACTGAGGCACTGCAGCCATCAGACAGTTTGGCAAAGTTTATTTTTTTTCAGTTTCCCTTTTGAATTAAAAATGTAAACTACAATTTTAAGACAAAATATTTATGATTCTTTTATGCTAAACTATGCAAGAAATACATTAATTTGCAGAAGCTGCAGCGAGCAGAAACAGAGAGACAGGAAACAGTCTGTTGTGTGAAAATGTAATGAAACCCCCTTCTCCTTTCAAGCTCACGCATGAACACGCCGTCCACCCATGTTCTTAACCTGCTTTAAACGTACCTGGTGTCTGCTGAAGTCTGTCTTAGAACGCATGGGACAAAGGCAGGGAACACACATGGGACAACAGTCCATCACAGGACACACACCATTCACTGTCACACACATACCTAGAGGGTTTTTAAGAGTGGAGAGCAGAGCATGCCTTTATTTGTCCCACAATCTGGAAATTTCTAAAGGTGAAAGTCTCCACGCAGCAACAACAACCAGGGAGTCTAACCCAGGACCTTCTTTGCTCCTATGCTGCCCACAGATTTAAAAAAAACTAGCCACACTGTGCTGGAGATGAGGTCTAGCAGCCCTCAGCGGCATCCATTAGCTAAAATGTGGCTTAAGAAAATGGATGGGTGGACTCAATATGATCGCTGGTGAGCTTTGGAGCCAGACCGGTGGACTCTACTACCTGTCTTCATGCGCAGCTATGCTCGCTAAAGCTTCACATTCACGTGCCGACATGAAAGTGGTGCCTAACTTATCATGTGACACTGATAAAGCTAAGAAGCGCATTTCCCTAAAAAAAAGAACTTAAAATGATTCCTTTAAAATCAGGTAAAGCTCATTATTGGTGCAACATTCGACCCTCGCCAGAACCACACGTCGCCGGGTCAGATTACATTGAAGGCCTTTCAGACTCCTAAGAGGTTCACTGTCGGACACAGGCTGGGACAGACCGTTCAAACTAAAAGCCGATGCTGTTGCCAAGCTCCCCAAGCTGAATGAACGTCTGCAATTAGGGTTTAACACTACAGTCAATAAATAGGGGAAATGTTTTCCAGGTCAAATCAAAAGATGTCGATTCGTGTGTGTGTGTGTGCGTGTGTGCGTGTGTGTGTGTGTGTGTGTGTGTGTGTGTGTGTGTGTGCTAAGGTCTTCCACATCCAGGGCACCGCTCCTCGATCAGACCATGTTGGTTTGGGTGTTGGGGCTGCGACTCTGCAGGTCCTGTACCTGGTCGAGAACCCAGCTGATGTTTGGTCTCTCCTGGGGATTGGACACCATGATGGAGCTCAGCAGCATCTGCAGGCCCTGCGAGTAACTGGGCACAAGATGAGCACATGCTACATTAGCACAGCAAGTTTAAATGTGCATTTAGTCATCCAAAAAATGTCAGTATTACTCCATATCGGAGCTCTAATATGAACTCACTTTGAAATGGTAACACGTTTTTCCTTTTCATACGCGTGTCCAGGCTACACTGAAGGATGATGAAGACTGACCTGCAAGACTGTGGGATGGTCACTGGATTCTGGACAGCCAGGGCCACACTGTCCCCCTTCTGAAACACCATGTCGTACGGTCCCTCCAACATCATCATGCAGTACAGCACGCAGCCCAGGGACTGGTGAGAAAGACGGCACGAATAGACGAGGTGAGCCCCGGATCTCCCTGATTTCGCGAGGTCGCTTGAGAAAACAAATGGCGAAGGAAACGAAGTGTACGAACCCAGATATCAGTGCGCTCATCTATAATGCAGTGGCTCTCGACATTGAAGAGCTCGGGGGCCCTGTAGGAAATGGTGCACCTCTGGGCGGCCCAGTCCTGCAGAGTCATGGCCTCTCTAGCTCCTCTAACCTGCAGTGAACTCCACTTGATTAGATTCACCACAGAGCTGAGACTCAAAGTCAAGTGCATGTTGTGCAACATTTCCTAATTGCAGCATGTTTACACCTTGATTACCAGGGATGCATTGTTATGTTCTAAGCAGCCAATCATCGTAAAGGTGTGAGCATGTTTCAAGAGATGGTTAGTATTAAAGATGTGTTTCTGCCATCTAGTGGCCAAATATAGACCCATCCCTCCAACCCTCACCCCCCCCTTGTTAAAAAATTAACATTATCTGCATAAACATCTTGTGCTTTGATGGGATGTAGGGCTGGGTAACAACCAACAGTATCTTCACTTCTCAAGTGCGGGTCTCGTCCATTACCTCAATCCTGGCACGGTTCATTGACCCGAGGTCCATTAGCACCGGCCTGTCATCTTCATCCAGAAGCACATTTGTGGGCTTGAGGTCTCTGTCAAGCAACACAAGAGGTCTGCCATTTAACTGTGCTGATGTGGAAACACAGACATGTTCAACATGTTTTCTTACAATTTGGTATTTACGATGAATATTTACAGTACACAGGGATGTTTTCACAAGCTGTGTTGTCAAACATTACGCAGAGTACTTTCACTATAGGGACAGATTACCTGTGTGCATAACCCTTTTCATGAATGGCCTTGAGTCCAGAGCAGATACCACGAAAGATTTGCAAAATCTGTCTTTCGGGCAATGAGCTCCCCTTGTCCCTCAGCTTCTCCAGAACCGACCACAGGCTGCCTTTCTGTTCGCACACACACAGCACGGACATCCACGATCGGGTCATTTCGCTTGCAGTTACGGTGTAGACGCCAACCGAATGCATCGACTTACTGTGATGTACGGCAGGAGTAACCAGGCCTCAGTCTTGCCTCCTCGGTCGACAAAGGTGTGTGCGACCAGGCTCAAGATGTTGGGGTGGTTAAAAACCTGATGCATCTCCACCTCTGTCTGAGCCTCCTGACGACCTTCCCGGTCATGGCAGAGGATCCTCTTCAGGGCGTAGAAGCGCCCGTCCTTTGCCCCCTCCACCAGGTCAACATAGCTGAAGCCACTGCAGAGAGGACATAGAGATCAGGA
Organism: Karalla daura; assembly: GCA_029224185.1. Lineage (NCBI taxonomy): Eukaryota > Metazoa > Chordata > Actinopteri > Chaetodontiformes > Leiognathidae > Karalla > Karalla daura. The sequence goes on from CM055190.1 coordinate 8,249,876, forward strand.
TCTGGAAAGCCCATATGAAACTGAACTGGAATAGTGATATTTCATGGTTTCCGGGGAAATTATTATTCATCCAAGACGTTAATATCCAAGGAGTTGCAGCAAAAGGAATTCTAAATGTCTTTTAGAATCTATAACAACTCTGGCTGTCGTGACTACAACTGCTTGGTTCCATACAAAGACCTCAAGTCTGGTTCTAACTGGAGGTATCAATCTTTAAAAAGTGCTGGGGTTATGGAGGGGAATCTCCAACTGTGTGCTGTGTATATTTACGCAGGGCTAGTGTGTAAAGCTGGGACAACAATGGTCATCAAAGCCAAGGCCTGACTCTATGAACACAAACCTGCTATTCCTCTTTGATGCGTTTGCTATGGCTGTAGACTGCTACCAGTTGCTACCAGGTCGCTATAGTGCCTGAATTACAGCGTTATGGGACTAGTAAAGAAATATTACACATCAGTAAATATTTTTTTCTGAGGGAACCACGCTGATGGATTAATTTAGTTTGTCTACCCATCGACCCATCTTCACGGAGGGTGGTAGACGGACACGCAGGACACAGCACCCCGGGCAGAGGAATGGGACTGAAGCGTGATGACCACCCGCACAACAGACAGACAGACTCATGATTTATTAAGATCTTTAATAATTCACCCAAGGTCGTCAACAGGACTACTGTACCTCTTATCCTACTGATGTAGTCAAATCTTTCTCTCTGTACATGTACCTTCAGCACACTGCAGTTTTTACACTTTACACATTAACTTCCCATGGAAATAGATTAAGTTCGCTGAACTGGATAGTCTCGCTTTCTGGCACCAATACACACACAGAGCCTGTGTATCTTGTATTTGAACTCCTGCAATAATTATTTAATACACCTTATGGATATGTTGCCCTATCACTTTGTAAAAATTATAGTTTTTTCCCCAACTTGCTGTAACCTGGAACCTTTATTCTCTAAAGGGAAGCCTTCCCAAGGGATCAATAGTTTCGATCTATCAATCACTCTGTCTATCAATCGTTATTTGAACTTGTATTGGTCTCTATGACAACATACATGGCAGCACTTCCGGGGGAGTGTAGTTGGAGTCTTACCCTTCGTCTAGCTTCTGGACGACGTAGTATTTCTTGTTTTCGATGGTGATGGAGCCACGGGAGCATATGCACAGGGTCTGCCCCATGTTGCCTGGTACATTGTTTAGCACCAAGCTCCTGAGGGACTGGGACAGAGACAGCAGCAAATGTTAGTCTGTGACAGAAGTAGTGACACAGTCCTACTCTCTGGCTATCAGACATTCAGCACTGAGCGACAACTAAGAAAACTGGCGATACTCTAGGGTTGGTGAGACAGCAAAGGGAGAGAGGGGGGCAAACAAAAGTTCACTGTCAGCTGAGACAACATCACCTACATCTACACAGCGACAGAGACTCGGTGCTACAGCCGTACAGCTGCGGCACAGGCGTCCCTTCCAGCTCCGCCACAAGCCGCAGTGACTCCAGCGGACTAGCCCACACGACGGCGGACTAGCTACAACACACCAATCCCCACATTGGCCGCGTCCAGTCTTTATTCTTACCAGCTAGCTTTCTGTTTACCAAATTAGCTTACTGCCATATTGCCCCTTCTGCTCCTCCTCCTTCTGATGCCTCTTCCTCTTCCCCTCCTCCTCCTCCTCCTTCTTCCTCTCTTATGGAGGGCTTAAAAACAGGCCCGATGCGTGACTGAGTGAACTGCTGCCATCACGTGTTTCACAGTGTGAACTACGGGCACGTTAAAGGGACCCCTCAATGAAAGTGGCTACGTTAATTTTTTGTTATTTAAAGGAATGCCTTATTTATTTCTAAACATATACAAATAATAAAAATGTGCAGAAATCTTCCCGCAGTTTCCACTGAGGGAAAGTCATCAACACTGGAACAGGATGAATCCTTGCTGACAATATTATACAACAGGACAAGACACTTGAATATTGGCACTATGTATAGTACAGAGACACCCGTAAAATTTTAATCTAAAATATTTGCGTGATATGTTTGAGGAGAAATCTTTTGTATTTCAAAAGGTGACACTGGTGGCAGAGGTCTGTGTGACTGTGGGTTGATGGTCATCCTGGTCCCCTGAGTCTACACTATTTCGCAGGCCTTGAAATGGTGAGAACAAACATGACTAGTCTCAGAGGGAGTGAGATCTTAAATACCCACTGGGCTCATAGCTCAAGGTCAACTGGAGACCTATGAAAGCTAATTATCAATTTATACCTTGATGAGTTAGCACAATTACACAGCAGTGGTAGCTAGTTCTCGATGGATGTTGTCGCTGAGACGTAACTAGTTGTTTTCTCTTTGTCCGACTGGTGGGAAGCCCAAAACTAAATTTTGCGGAGTTGTTCACACAACCATCGGCGTGAATAATAATAGGTGGTTGTACTACCACCACTGGCCTGTAGGTGGCGGGAAAAGACCGCTATTACGTCTGTCGCACAGTCCAGCACAAGAAGCAGGAGAAGAAGACGTGCTGGAGTTGCACAGGAGAAACAATGGCGGACCACAAGCACAGCAGAAGGGGTCTCTCCGACGGCGGAGGTGATATTTGTGCTGGTTTAACAGTTAAATTATGGAGAAATATGCAGTATTTAGTGCTAGGCTCATTTTGTCGCCGTCCATTTAAACCTGTCTGTAACCCTGCTAAACACACGATACGGCGGTAGAACCTCTGCCCAAATCTCAGTGTTTATCAAATGCTAACACCAAGTAATGGGTTATTTTTTGACATTTCCTCGTGAAGTTAGCTAGGGAAACTGGGCAGGATGTTACTACCAGGCTGTATTTGCTGTCTTGTTAGCCTATTTTTAAGCCTGCGCGATGTGTTTTTAGCTCGCAAAGCTAACCTCGTATTAGCATAGCTCACCCGCAAGTAGTAAACTTGAGCTGAATGAATGAGCGATAACCGTATTGTCTCTTGTCACACCTCACACAACTCGCAAGTTAAGCAAAGCCCCGATGTGTTCAGCAGCAAGTCTGCCTGCACAGGCTTTTGACACCATGAGCTTATCAGAAAGTAGAGTTACACGGTCGTCACTAATGAGCAGGTGATTCTAGATAGGTTTCATTATGCTGATGTTCACCCTGGTGAGTTGTCTTGCCTCAAGCAGGGCCGCAGGAGGAGGAAGACAGAGTGAAAACTAAGCCTGTCTCTTGTAGCACTGTGGGAGGGGAAGCGACAGCAGCCAAACGCACGTCCCAGCATCTTTCCCCAGAAGATGTGGACGAGTCCTCAGCTGACACACCAGCGCCCCGCAAAGTCTCCAAGATAGGCTTTAGCATGGGCAGTCAGATGGGGAAGAAGTCAAACCCTATATCTATCAAACTCGGAGCAACAGTGAGTGTTGACGAGTGCATGTTCGCAGCTGGTGATCTCTTGTCGTGGCACAGTGGCATGACTGAATTGTGAGTATTCTGTTCACAAGCCAAATCCCGTTTCCACACTTCTCCAGAAACCCAAAGAGCCTGCGCCATCACTTCCTCCAAAAAAGGCAGGCCTGGCGTCTGTTTTCAACGAAGATGACGATGTAATTGTGCACGCACACAGTCTCATATGTCGTATTGATTTAAAATATATATATACATATATATATATATATATATATATATATTGAGGCTGACTTTAGGTTTCTCTTGACATGTAGAGTGAACCTGAGGAGATGCCTCCAGAGGCAAAGATGAGGATGAAGAACATTGGCAGGTATCTGCATACACATTACGTAAATGTATACCACATTGTCAGAATACTTCTGTTGATGGCTACATTGGGCATTTCATTATTAAGCCGACCAAGTGATGAAGCCTGTTTCAAATTGTGTGTGAAGTGACTAATCTGCTGATCTTGTCAGGGAGACACCGACATCTGCCGGACCCAATTCCTTCAACAAGGGCAAGCAGGGCTTCTCTGATCATCAAAAGCTTTGGGAGAGGAAGATAAAGGCCCAAGCAGACAAATTGTAAATGGCTACCACAGTTGTTGTCACAAGCGGATAATTTTCTATAGTTGAACTCATGTCAGAGATCTCTATGAAGGCTCAAATGACCTTCCTTTGTAGCCTTATGTTTGACAGCTGTGTGGACATGAGATGAAGAGTATTTTAAGCCCTCTGCGATGTTCTCTGACACAGTCTATGTCTCTAACCACAACCTGCTGACTCTTTATAGTCTACACAATTTCCCTTTGGGAATTAATGAACTATTCTGGTATTGTTTCTGATTTTGGAAGGAGAGCTACCAGAGCATCAAGCCTCAGCGCGCATTTAGAAAATGGGACAAGCAAATTAGCCAGAATATTATCGACATAGCGTAAAACCTTCTCCTGGCTTATGATAAAACCTAGCGATGTAGAGCCCCCCCCCCCCCCCCCCCCTCCCCCACAGTGTCCTGTCTTTACCTGCTTGTTCCGATCTGAAGCCGGTTAGATGTGTTCCTGAGAAAAGCCGTTAGTGTTGCTGGTCTAATATTTGTGAAAAAAAAAAAAAGAATATCCACACCCGGGTGTGATGTATTATTTTTAAATCCATGTATGAGAATGGATATTTGAATGTCATGTTAACACGTGTGTGTGTGTGTGTGTGTGCACGAGTGAGTGTGAGTGGTGTGGGTGGGGTTAAGGGGTGTACATAGGTTTGATGGGCAGTATGGATGGATGCCTTTTGTTTCTTTGTATAGCTGCTTGTTTCTCCAGCTGTACCACCTCGTAGGCACCCTTTTTTTTAATTTTATCGTTTTGTGTTCTGTTTATTCTGCTTTGTGCCAGTATTTCCGTTTTCACCCACTCAGTTTTCAGTAATCTGTCTGCTATGCTGGCAAACGGAACGGCCGATGTTGTCTCTTAAGTCGACAGCTTTATGAAGACCTGTTGTCAGTTAATTTAGCAATGAAATTTCAGCGTTTTGTTTACTTATGAAAAGCTCACGCCTCAGAAATGAAGCCTCAGTCATTTTCGTTGAAGAATTGTGGTCTTTGAATGACTTCTCGGAAGATCCGCCTGATCAGAACTCTAAATGTTGAAATCCTCTGTGGGTGACTTAACTGTTGTGAAGGGCCTTTCCCCAAATGAATGATCAATTTCCATTGCCATGACCTGATTCTCCCCCCCCCCCAAACACAACTCTCCTGAATTCATATTCAAAAGCCAGTCTCAATAAAACATTGGCTCATAATGTCTTAAATGTTTGGTTGCATATTTTGTCAGCTGTGTGTGAGTCGAAATCATTTCTGATCTTTCTGTTTAATTCCTTAAATTGTTTCCTGATTCATTTGTGCTGATATAGTGAAATGCAGATGAGTTGTTGGTAACTGCTGAAGTTTGCTACTTTTGGAATTGATACTTCCATGTTTTATATACCTGCCACCACAGACACATTTTATTTTTACTAATATATATATAATACTATTCAAGGCTTACATTTTTAGTAAAGAAAAAACTTAATTTAAAGATTAAAGGACTGTACATCATATAAGGACAAAGAAAAACATTCATCATCAGTTAAACATGCTTCACTTTTTCTGAGTGGGCATGGCCTTCCTCAAAGACCTCCAGAAGTTCTTGGTGGCCTGGGTAGATTTTCCTGAGGTCCAGTCCAGACTGGGCAGCACCCTCAGGGCCCTCTGGACCAGGTTGGACAGTGGAGGGTCCAGCTGGGTGTGAGTTTTTGAGGCTCTGCTGGTCCATATCAACAGGAGTTTGAAGTTCGAGTTTTGCAGCAAAGCCTAAACAAGTATACAACAGTGTTAGTTCTCTGAGTGGATCATTTAACCAGTGCGTTGGTGTTGGAATATCAAAATCTGACTTGAGAGCGACTAAAACTTTCTTGTGGTTTGCATGTGCTTTAGACAGATCTTTCCACATGCATATATTCCCTAGTTTCTCTTTGTCAACAAAAGGAAAAAAAAAGGTTATTTGAGAATGTTGTGAAGGGAAAGCCAATAAAAAGTTGTCTCTTTAGATATATTTTACAAACTAATGCATGGAGTAGTTTTAAAGGTGTGTCATGGGTTTCCTAGGAGTACACAGCATGGCATACATGCATATTTCCTGCTGCTAACTGTAGTATTCTATCATATGTCACATGATTACAGTAATAATACCCTGTTTTCTAATATAAGAATGAGGAATTGATGCCTTACTCTCATGAAATGAGGCCCACCTGAACTCCTGATTCCAGTACAAACACAGCATTGCTGTTGGAGAGGTAGTCAGGCGAGACCAGACAGATGAGCATTCGACTGCGTTGTATTGCAAGGATAACGTCGTTTGTGTACACTGCAATATGAAATGAGAACGGTTATGGCCATGTGGTACACACAGACACAGACGCACTCACACTCAGCCATCCTCTGACCTCCTCCAGGGAGCACATCCCTCTCTAGAAGACAGAGGCGATAACCCCACTGGTCTTCCAACACCTGGGGCAGTAACACTTCGAGACACTTCTCCGTCTCAGAGTTGAGCAAGTACTTGTATAAATGCGCTGCCAATTAAAGTTCATTGTTAACCCAATGATCCAGTTTAGGGACATGAGCATGAAATGCAGATACAGATACACAGTGGAAGCTTGGTCCTACCCTCTGCATCGATGTCAAATCCTGATAGAGGAGGCTCTGCTGGTGTGGGGCCCCACACATATGACAGGAACACATCAAACTCCTCTGCTTGGAGGCAGTGATACAACAGTAAAACATCAGAAACTGAAACCTAAATATTTAACATATTTGATTCTAGACATGATCAGACTTAGTGATAAGACGAGTGTGTCAGTGTCTTTAATTACAGTAAGTGTACTATTATGGTGATCTCCCTCCATTTCTAGTATTTATAAGCACTATTTTAAGACGTTCTGAACATTTATGAACATATTATGTAATTCTTAATAGAAAAAAGGGAAGTAATCTAAATGTGGTGGAGACCTTTTAAAGTGGTGAACTACATTCTGAGCATGCGGAGCAGTTGTAGTCAAGTTGTCAGTGTGCATGCAGTCCTTTGCTTCCTTTATATATGTACCATGTGTGTGTGTGTGTGTGTGTGTGTGCGTTGTGTGTCTGACCTCCATTATGTTTGCCACGCTGGAAGTGGGATCGGTAGATAAGCTGCAGCTCCAGCCATCTCATACGTAAAAAGGTTCCCAGTCCAGCCACCAGTACCAAAAACACAAAGGGATACCCAACCAGCGATGGCCATTTTACTGAAACCCAGTCCAAAATAAAACTGATTAAAGATATTACGTCTGTATAGCAGTAGTCCTCAGGTGCCTTGACTGGCTGTGTAGAGGAAAGAAGCCGTAAACACACGGCTGACATCGTCAAAACAGTTGCCCGATTAACTTTCTGAGTGTAGATCAAACATTCATTTAGCTTAATCATAGTGACAAGTTTCACATTATAATGTCAATATTCAAATGATTGGTTAGAAGTCATAGGTGTTTTGGGAAAAGATGAAGTTTTACCACATTCCTGAGCTTACTGGGTACATAAACCAGCGTGTTTTCACTTATGGTTTGAGTAAAGATGTGAAAATAGGTCAAATGCACTCCTCTTTCTGGCCTCAAACGTTTCACTTGGTGTCCTGGCAGCCCTCCAGTTTGTGGTATGCCTCAATATCCTCTACTAGTTCAGCTGCCTCGATTTAAAGGGGACCTAGAATGGTTGAATCGATTTATTCTGGTGTTAATGTAGAAGCTATTAAACGTTGGTTTGAACTGAAATGCCCCAGATGCTTTAAACGGGCTCGTTTACTCTCATTTTCACATTTTGTATCTGTTCAGATTCACCTCATTTAGTATACTCTAATGGACTTAGGCACAGTCTGGCGAGCCACGAGCCATCGCCCCACCCTCTTTTAGTACTGAATTTAGGAATAAAATGAAAAATTGATGGTGGCAGCAGAAGCAACAGTACCTCTTACTTTCCTCCTGAGCTTGAAAGTGACAGTGCTGTTTCCCGCAGTATTATGGGCAGAGCAGGTGTATCTGTTGTTCAGGTGTTGTGGAGTCACCTCTTCAATAATGGCTCTCTGTATGACTTTGATCTCCCCATCTGTCATTTTGGTCTGTCTGAACCCGGGAAGCAAATTCAAATGCATGTTAACAAAGAATTTATTCAGTTTCTGACAAACCAGGTGAGATAATGGACTGCTGGATGGATGCATGGTTAACACAGTTGGTGCATCATAAAATACATTTAACAACTTACTCTTGCTTCTTCATGTGCAGTGGAACTGTGTTATTTGTGTTGCCACTGTAATGCATGTACCAATGCACCTCTGGCGCAGATTTGTAAAGATGGATCTCAACAGGAAAATATATTTCACATTCCAGAGAGTGAGGTTGACCTACGCAAAACAGACCACATGGCCATTAGAAACTCACTACAAGACCTCAGTGGTGTTTTTGCTAGAGGAAATGCATCTTTGACAGACTGCTAGTCTATCACACACACACACAGACACACACACACATTCACACTTGGGGCACCAGCTAATGCAGACGTGAGAACATGCAAACTTGTGACCTACAATGACCTAAATGACAAGATCTGTTATTTTCGATCTGTGACCAAACCAACCCCTGACAGTTTAGGCAGGATGTCAATAAGTTTATCATGTAGCCTGCGGAGGCCCAAAGAAATCATGATGATCTTGATAAACAACAAAAAAGAAAACATAATTCACGAATGGCTTTTCTTCAAAGGCCTGGGGTGGCTTATTTACTCTGATAGCTGTACATATAATAGGGTATATCATAGCATGCTTAGACATGCTTACCAAGCTCCACTTCTTCTGTCTTATTGTCAGCAGGATACATAATCCTGGGAGGGTAACTTGCTGTGAATTGATCTGTTTGGGCATGGTAAACAGTCACACACTCATTTACAGTCAGAGTATGAGGATGACAAATTAACAAGGGCATTGCGTATTGGAGATATTGCCAAGAATTTCACGTTTGGGTAATGCATTGTTGTGTAATTACATATAGCTACACACAGCACTTACATATAGGTGTAATGTTTACTGCCGACCTGACAGTCCATTTTAGCCCTCCGTCAGTCACTTGTCTGTCACAGAAGTATTCACCACTGTCACCCTCATTGACGTCTGTGAGGTATAAAGACCCCTTCTCCACCCATCCGCTTCTCCTAGGTATGGATTTGTTGCCCTGTGAGAAAGCACACGTCTGGCTCTCTGAGATGGGTTCTGCTGTGAAATGGAAATGAAAGTCCTGCTCATGTGTGTACTTTACCTTGTACCAGGCGACATTTGTGTTGTCACTACAGTTGAGCCCTGGGCAGGGGACCTTTTCACCTTGATACAAGCGTAGAAATACACTTTTCTCCTCAGGTGGGCATCTCATGCTGTGTTTCTCCACCACCTGTAGATGGAAGGTCAGCCTCCTGCCGCTGGACAGAAGATCGAATCCAAAAATAAAAAAGTGACCAGTGACCATAGCTTTCCTAGAGTCACAGACTTTCAGCACAACCTGACAATGTCAGATTTTCAGTTAGGTACATTAGCTACATTTTCACTTGAAATTTCCCCTCTATGGTTTGTCGTACTTATTAGCTTAGTTCAGAATTTCAACCACAATCATTGAAAGGAATGAATGTGACAGGAAGCATGATTATTTACCATATGAAACATGTGTACTTTCCAGAATGATTTGCTTCAGCTATGAACTTCCTCCCACAGTCCTTTACCCAGAAGGGACAGTCATTTCCATCTCTGCCTTCTCCTGCCCCTGACAAGCCCTCTTCTTGATGCTGGCTCCCACATTGAAAGCATGGCATCATGAAGGCCTCTCCCACCACAGCTCTGTAGCGCTGGTGTGCGAGATCCTGCTGGAGACCTAGAGACAGGGCCAAAACTACATTTGTGAATAAATGATTCATTAACTGAATAAATGATTGCAAAAATGAATAATCATAATCATCATAATCACTGATAAACACAATACATCGTAAATTGTCAACGGAAACACTTTTTCTTCTGAATTATTATTATTGTTAAGTATTGGAATGTGTTTCAGCTGTGTTAAGGATATTTTTTTATTTAGAGGAAATTTGTTTTCATTGTGTCATGGAGTCTGTTTTCTTTTCCCTCTTCTACTTGTTTGTTTTCTACTTCCCCCCTCTAGCTACTTGTTTGCATACAGTAATACTCAAATTGCTTGAGATTTAGGCAACCACTGTGTTAAATAAAAAAATGTCAAAAAACAGTATTATTCATTTATTTACACACTTATGTAGTCTCACCTTCTAGAATTCTCTATTAACTTATTTGAACTCTTTATGATATGGCTTCGTTGTTACATTAGTTAGTTGATCCTTAAAGCCTTACATGTTTTCAGTGTATGTCCAAAAAAGTTTCCTTTTTGACACACAAACACACACACTGATAGATGATAAGACTTTTATCTATAATAACTGGAGAAATAGGATTTGGGATAAATCAAATACCTGTTCCTGCCCCTTGATGGAGTGCGGCACAACAACCTTCGAAGAAGACGAGAAGGATGGAAAAAAACATAGAATATCCAGTTCGCATCCTGTGTCTTTGAATCTGAATACACCTTTACTCTTTCAGTCTTCACACCAGTAACTTCTGTCTACATTTGAGTTTTTTTTTTGTTTCTTTTATGGATAACCACATCTGGGGTTCTAGGTAATCGCTCTTCAACGTCACATGTTGTTTCTCACCTAAGCAGCCACATGTGCTGTTCGCTATCAAAGGACATTCAGTAGGTGGTATCGTATGGTTTCCTGTTTGGCTCCGTTTGCAACCTGCCTTACACATGTGCTTTCATTAGCTGTTGCTTCCTGAGTAGAAGCAGCACTTCCTCATTTCCACCATGTTGTGAACAGATATGAACACTAACAGCACAAAACCTATTTTTCATCTTTGTGACAGATTGTAATTTCCACCACAATACTGCAGCAAGAGTGAAATAAAGCTAAAAATGCAGTGCACTTCTTAAAGTGGTAGCATGTAGTTTTTAGCTGCACATGTTGGTTTGGACCAATAATTTCACACCTGTGCTCACACTGACCTAATTTCCTTCTGGCCTATTTCTTTTCAACCTTCAGTAACTTGTACAGATATGTCATCTCATTGGTAATAGCCTTCCGGTAATATTCATCCTCCCTCTTCACAATTTCTTTTTTTATTGGCATAGAAAGTTGTCTTATTGCAAAAATGTTATCATGTGTCCGGTAGAGAACATACACCATTGGTCTGATAAATAGACATAGCAGTAAGCCATGTATTTCAAAAACGCCATTCTAATATTGGCGTTTTTTGGCGACAAAAACAAACACTGCAATCACTAATATTATATACTAATTTCCCAATATAATGTCCAGACCTTAAAATAATGTTTTGTAAGATAGGCAGAAAAAAACTTATTGCCTTTGTTCAAGCAAAGATAATAATCAAAGTTTAAATAATAACATCCTCATTTATAAAAAAAAGTCTGACATGTAGCAATGTCTTCACAGCTCGTCTGGTTAGGAGTTTTTCTGTGGGGTTTGCATGTTCTCCTTTTGTGTGTGTGTGTGTGTGTGTGTGCGCGCGCTCCGTGTTTAGGTCAACTGAGGACTCTAAATCGCACTTTGTGCTCCTGTAACACCACTGGATACAAAAAGGATGTTTGGATGTGTAAACATCTTACTGTGGTATCCCATGCAAAGGTCTTATATTTGCCCTTGAGACCCACATACCATCCACCATGTGCATGAATCTATAGATTCCAGTTTGTGACTATTTCTCAAACCAATGCTGATTTGTGTTTCACTCCAATCTTCCTTTGTATTTTGCTCTGTCATGGATTTCAGTCAATCTTAAAAAGGTCCTTGGAGATGTTACCCTTTTCTGTCTATACTGCTGGTTTACCACAGCCATTTTGTCAGATATTGCATTTCAAACAAAGCAGGAAACGTGTTATTGTGCTCAATGTACATTTAGCAAAATCTTTATATAACCGTCAGCTAGAAATGACTTCTGAAGACAGCAGTGAGCACCAGTTTTTAATTTTCACACAAAATGCAACAACTTTATAATCAGATGCAACATACAGTTTTTACCTTTCCTAAGCATCTCAGGGGCAGACTTGATTGGTAGAGGCGATTAGAGAGCCCATGTTGAAGTGCAGCATGGCAGTGACAATACTGAGATGCCAGGCTCGCAAAACAACTCCTTAGAACTACACAGAGTGCTTCAACAAAAATGACTTATACAAATAACACAAAGGTAATGTGCAGTGTAATTTATACCTGAGACACGGATTTTGATTCATGACAGGATGCTCAACAGGCTCATCTCATTAGTAAAGAAATACTAAATTCACATTTAAATGTCATGTTTTGGCACCTAACATGGAAAAGGTTGGTAAAGTCAGTTCACATCCACGAGTTAAAATGAGTTCAAAACTCAGATTCAAGATTTAATGTTAAAAATTAATCAAGTGACGCTTTTAAGCCGTAAATCTGTAATGAAGTATTTATCTCCCAAATCATGATCTGCTACGGACTTTCCCCCCAGTTTAACACTTGGCCTGATGTAACAGTCTACATTATCTAAGGTAAAAGCCTTATTTTTGCTGACAGTTGCGGGGCAGGGAGGTAGTAACGTAGTTGTTTCCAGAAGGCGGAGGAGGGCGGCATGGAGCCGGTGCCTTTCCAGGTGACACAGTTTCCAGCCTCGGCAAGAAGCTGTAACCCCTCTGGCATCAAGCCTGACCTCGATGCTTCTGCTGCCTCAGTTCTGATGAACACCAAGCCAGTCTGACGCTCCACAAGAGCTTCATGGATGGCGCTCAGCAGACCCGATCCAAGCGCAGGGTCTGGGGAGGCAGGAACCAAAGCCACAGTGCGGCTCTGCTCCACACAGTCTAATATTTCCTCTGACACAGCTGAAAACAAACATACTCCACATCATCATCTCTGTCAATAAATATTTTTTTTAAAGGCAGGCTCTCTGTGTGTTACTTTGACACGTACCTTTCCCTGGTAGGACGTCTCGATCATAAATGCAGAGACGGTAACCGAATCTCTCCTCCAAAGTGCTTTTCAGCCATGTTGTCTCATCCTCATTCAATCCTGGATCCGTGCTGCTCTTGTAAAACATCAAAAACACATCGTAGGTCTTTCCATCTAAGCAAACGAAGAGAAAAACAAAACAAAACAAAACAATGGCATTGTCATTGCTGTTTAAAATAAGCATAAGACATACATGCGTCTCTTAAATATGAGTTGATGAAATGGAGGTCACCGACCTGAGGCACTGCGATAGCAGCCAAGGGTGTCTCGCAGGAAAAGGGTAATATCAATCTTGAATTTCACATAGACAACCACTGCCGCACACATCACCACCACAATGCAGACAATGCTGACAACCAGGGAAGCATACGAGGGCCGAACTAGTTTGGAACGATACAGAGAATAATATCAGTGAAAATGTGTTGGATAAGAATCCGGGTATGTACCCACTCTTACAGGGGGAACATACAGTAGAGCTATCCATTCCTACATACTTTTTTGGGCTAAATAAATGGTGACAAAACTTGATGGTTGTGACTCTGTTTCCAGTTTGCAGGTGTAATTTTGGAGCAGATCATCCGCTGACACCTTCCTGAAGATCAGAGATGTTGTCATCTTTATTTCATCACCGACCGTCTCACTGAAACAGAAATGAAAGGGGATAAAGAAGTGTTTTCTATGTGGTTGGAGGTGACACTTTTTTCAACTAGTGAACAGTGTAAAGTGTGCGCTTAAGTGTTTAATTTAATGAATCTAAAGAGCCAGTTGATGACAATACCACCTCAAGATACTTTACATGATGAGATTACAGAAGAAACAGAGCCTAACAAATCCAAAGCATGTAAAGCTGAGAACAACAGTGATGAATATAAAACTCATCATAAATTACCTTGTGACATTGCTGAAAACGGGCAAGTTGTTGTCTTTCTCCACAAATGACTCCCCACATAACCAGAACAGCTCATCCAAGCTTGAGTTTGTAACAGCTTCACAATCAATGACCACTGTGGAGCCTTGACAAGAAGATTTGACACAGGCTTTAAAACTGGTCTTTTGGATGGTACCAAATCCCATGTCTGTGTCAACAGTCCAAGGTTGATGCTTACCCAAATCTACGACAAATACCTCATTTATGCGAGGTGAATTGATTCTGGCAGATATTACTACTTTTGCTGTTGAAGAAAAAAAAAACACATTACAATGTATATTTTCTTGTTCCATTTCTTGTTTCTTGTTCCATGAAGATAAATGTAAGAAAAGGTTGTTTCTTACTGCTTGGTTGGACACTGAGCTCCACTGCAAAGGTCATGTTATATAAGTGACCATCATACAGGTAAGATCTGGTGCAGGTGTAGACACCCTGGTCAGTTTCCTGGACTTTGGAGAAGTGACAGACTTCTTCCATTGAGTCACACTTAATGGAAGAAGTCCATTCTTTCATTGAGTCACACTCCTACAAGATGGAAAGAAAAACATTCAGTTATGCATATCTATATATGCTTTCATCCATAAGATGGAAAACTGAGTTCTACAATGAAATACTGTATATCACCTCCCAAACCATGATAAGTTTAAGGGAAAAAAAAAACAATAAGCACACGTAATTCTAACCAAATTGGTTAAAACATGCAATCAGAAGGTCACCTGGAAACACCTGAAGATCTGTGTTATCTCATCAATATACCCACACAAAAGAAAATCTGTCGAGTTTAAATACCTTGTGCCATATGATGCCTTGGCTGGTAATATTCGAAACATTCACAAGCAAATTTCCAGAGGGGCAGGTCAATGGGCACGACTCTTCTGTGTAACATCTCATAGGGTATGTGCTCTTGTACTCTCTGGTCTCTGTGTGGACAATCAGCCTGAGCATGGACTGCCTGCTAGCATTCCTGTAACAAGATGAAATTGTGTTTTAAAGATTGTGTTTTTAAAGACCGCTGCTGTATGTTATTTCACTGAAAGTGTGAAACTACATGATAGAAACTCATTTTTTCATATTCTGCAGATTTAGGCATTAGAAGTACAAAATATGATATTTCCTTTTATGCTTAAAATTTGTTTGACCTTGCTCTGGTCATCCCATACCTGACAGTGCTATAAATGGGCTTAAACTAAAATTTAGCAGACATTTAGCATCTGTGACAAAGTGTGTGGATTTATGTGTGTCTGTCATACCGCTTGAAACATGCTTGTGAGAAGTCAATTTTTCAGCTTTGGCGATGTAAAACAGAGTTAGGATGACTGATGAAATTACTGCACTTTACCTCAGAGAGCATGAGTAATTTCCTTGATGTTTTACAGAAGCACTAAGAATCACAAGACTTCTCCCATGAAGCAGCACTCCCATTTGCCTTCTCTCTGCTGATGATGTTTGGATGGTCAGATCCACGCCCTGCATGGTCTGACTGGTCCAAATCAGACTGGCATCACTATGATCACTCCCTCTGTATTGGGGGCACTGCAGCTGTACCATCTCACCTGCCTTGACATGTATGTCTGTGACTTTCTGGGGTCGCACACCTGCGGATGGGGGTCACAAATCAAATCAAGGCTAATTTTAGTGTTTATTGCTGTAGCATGAACTAGTTTTATGACAGCACGAATCAAATGTCAACATGTCATTAGAGCATTTTATTGCACAAAAATGTGCAGTTAACACACGGTTTGGTTGAGAGGAGTTTGCCAACACACACTGCTTCATTCAGTCAAGTAGCCTGGTCCACACACGTGGATTGAGCTAGTCACTGACAAACTCTTCTTCTTGTATTGCTAAGGGGTTGAATCTCCATCCATACAGACACTCTCACTTACACCTCGGAGCTATACAGAATTTCCATTTGGCCTAAACATGCATGTATTGTGATGTGGGAGGAAACGAGAGTACCCAAAGAAAAGCCATAATGTTGTGGCAAGTACATTAAAACAAATCTTGCTATGAGGTGACAGCGCTATGCAAAAATATACCACGGGTTGAGTATCATCCTCTGTAATGGGGAAAATGACTGTACAGAATAAATTTAATAGCTGCAAGTGTTTCGTTAACTGCTTTAGTAGTTAAAATTCTGAGAATCGGCCCAGGACTCATGTGAAGAAAAAACAACTGAGAATGACGTTTTAGGCTTGATATTTGTGCAAGTTGAATAAATGTTACTTTGTGTATTTTCTCTCTCTTTGTCCCAAAATAAAATGAAACTATAAAAGTGAAATCTCTGATTCTAAATTGTGTGATGTCTGTGATTTTTTTAAACTTTCAATTGTTTGTATGATTTCTAAATTGAGGTAATGATATTTCTGTTTAATTCTTTTTTTTATCTTAGTGGTTTTCAGATAGGCATCAATTTCTATCTCCCTTGCTATCATGAGTGTTTTCAATTTTGATCATTTTCTTTCATTTTTATTTCACAAATGAGCAAATAAACCAGCACATTCTGGAAAAAAAGCACAGTGGTGTGTGGTAACTGCAAAGCCTATAAATGTAAACCGCAAAGGTTACTTTGAATGTTAAAATCTTATCGATGGAAAATCTAACTTGTGAATCTTTGGGTGTGTAACTATGGTTAATCTCATCGTAATCTTGTTAAACCCACAAGTGATCTCAGAGCCTTCAGGTTATACTGCAGATAGATCCATAATGAGCTCTTATTCAACATCTTCCAATAATACTAATGAAAAATAATGTTAATAAGAAATTCACACTAAAGCTTTATTTATGAATATTTTGTAACATTTCTCACACAGATTAATAGGGAGTATTGTTTGTGAAGCTGTGTGAGAGCTGCCGAAGAGGCTCTCAGGGACTCCTACCACGCTTAACCACATCCTAACTGAGCCATGTATTTCAGGGTAAAGAAAACCGACCGTTTTCTGGAAATCAACACTGGTAACGGCCCAATATTAACAATCAGTGTTTGTTGTGCACACAATGTGCTATCATTACATTCAGTCAGACAGACAGACAGATAGATAGACAGGCAGACAGACAGATAGATATACTGGCAGAGAGAGAGACAAACAGAAAAATAGATAGACAGACAGAGCAACAGACAGACACATAGACAGGCAGACAGACAAACAGAGAAACAGAGACAAATTGAGAGATAGACACATACAAAGAGACAGATAGTCAGAGTGACAGACAGACAGACAGACAAATAGGTAGACAGACAGATAGACAGACAGACAGACAGAGCAACAGACAGATAGAGAGACAGGTAGACAGGCAGACAGACAGATAGATAGGCAGACTGATAGACAGACAAATAGCCATGCCGATAGACAGAGACAGACAGACAGACAGACAGACAGACAGAAAGACAGACAGACAAATAGATTGACAGACATGCCGGTAGACAGGCTGACAGACAGACAGACAGACAGACAGGTAGACAGCCAAATAGACATGCCGATAGACAGAGACAGACAGACAGGCAGACAGACACACAGACAGAAAGACAGACAGGTAGACAGCCAAATAGACATGCCGATAGACAGGGACAGATAAACAGGCAGACAGACAGACAGAAAGACAGACAGACAAATCGATTGACAGGTAGACAGAGGCAGACAGACAGACAGAAAGACAAATAGATAGACAGTAAGACTGACAGACAGACAGATATGCCGACAGACAGATAGACAGACATATAAGCAGAAATGTTGATAGATAGACAGACAGACAGACAGGCAGGCGGACAGAGAGACAGAAAGACAAACAGACAAATAGATTGACAGGCAGACAGACAGGCAGACAGACAGACAGAAAGACAAATAGATAGACAGTAAGACTGACAGACAGACAGATATGCCGACAGACAGATCGACAGACAAACAGACAGATAGACAGCCACACTGACAGATAAACAGATAGACACACAGACAGGCAGATAGACAGATATAACTAGAAACATTCATGATCTCTTGAAGTTCCCTCTCTGTTAATTTTGAAGGCTCTCAGCCGTAACTTAGAATATAATTATGTTGGTCTATATGTACAAAACTTTGTTCTTGGTTCTACAGTGGTGTTACTTGGTCCTTGTCTGTCCATTAATCATTCCTTTTTTTGTTTTAAACTATCCTTCGTCTCCTTTGCATCGACTGTAGATTTAGTTTTGGTTCCTTCTTCTCCTCTCCTTCTAATCGTCTTTCGTTTGGCTAAGTCGTTCTTCGACATCCTGTTTCAGGGTCTGGATCGGGTCAAACCAGATACACACATACATCTCACCTGTCGGTGCGGTCAGGAGGAGACACAGAGACATCAGGAGTCCCATCATCCTGCAGCAGTGCACGGCAAAGATCCAGGAGCACAGAAGATGTGAACCAGACCTCAACGTGCGTGTGAATATTTCCCCACTTTTGTCAAACGTCTTTGGTAGAGAACAGAAACTTAAGGAAGGACGTCACGCTGTCACTGCAATTTAAATACCCCCCACCCTCACTCACTAGTACACTATAGTCTTTGAGGCTGCTTTTCCACTAGATGGCACAATAACACCATAATACGGGGACAAAACTCTGAAAACTAATGAGCAGACCGTGATTTCGTAATGGATTCAGTGAACATGGAGCTGGATTTTCCATCCAGACCATTTATTTTGTTAAAGCTCTTTAATAAAAATAATAATAATAATAAATTGAGTTAGCAGCTGATTAAACAGGATCATTCTTTCCGGTCATGGCTCACAATAAATGTTTGTTGTCAGCGGTGTCCAGTGGTCTTATCAGAACAAATCATTTTCAGGGAGACGATGAAGGAAAGAGAAGAGAACTTAACTGTTTATTACTTTAGGTATCGAAAGTTATACAAGAATGATTATTACTATTAAATAACTATTAAACACCTAATAGTTCAAAATAATACCCTTATAAACTTAAGCTGTCAACAAGCAATGCAGTGTAAAATCAAGTGGCAAGTTGATATCTGTAAACATGCATGTCTTAAATTATGTACAGAAACAGATGAAATACAGGCTTCTTTCCTATAGCTGCGCTCTTCGCCACTAAGCAACAGTCTGCACTGTCGAAGGTGCAAGCCGTGTTTTTAGTGTCTGCTGCGGGGCAGGGAGGTAAAAGCTTAGCTGCTTCAGGAAGGAGGAGTCCTGGACACCTTTCCAGGTCACACAGTTCACAGCCTTACAACAATGCTGTAAGACCTCCATCAAGCCTGATGTTGCTGCTTCATCAGTCTTGATCAAAATTAAGCCAGTCTGCCTCTCTCCAAGGGCTTCATGGATGGCACTCCATGGCAGTTCAGATTCCGGACCAAGATCTTGAGAGGTGGGAACTAAAACCATCGCCCGGCTCTGCTTTATGCAGTCTAAAACCCTCTCAGGAACAACTGCAAACAAAAATCATTTGCATTACAATTTAATAATGTTTTTTTTAAAACTGGGATTTCTTTAGTGTGCACCACCAGTACGCACCTTTCTCTGAAGAAATATCGTGCTCATGTAGACGGAGACTGTAATTTTCTTCCAAACTATTCCTCAGCCAATTTCTCTCATCTTCATTCAGTCCTGTGTTGGTGACGCTCTTGAAATTCATAAAAAAGACATCGTAGGTCTTTCCATCTGGGCAAAGACACAACAAGCAAGCGATGGCGCGGTCACTTACAGTTCTGGGACAAAATGTACACCTGTAACACAAAAGTTATTTGAAACAAAAACCCAAAAACCTGTCTCCCACCTGAGGTGTCATGACAACAAGAAAGCATGTCTCGAGGCCTATGAGTGACGTCCATTTTCAGTTTCACATATACAACTACTGCTACAATAATCACCAGCACGATGATCACAAAGCCGAGAGCCGGGGGCAAGGAGAGAGGAGAAACTGTAGGGACATAAAGGATGAATAACTCTAAAATTGTATGTTTCTTTTTTTATTTTCAATTCAAGTAGCAGATGCCAGATTTACACCTGGTGTTAACTCGTGATCTGAACACAAGTGGACAGAAGATACTTCGTAATGCATGTCTGTTTTCGTATGTATCACTGTTGTTACATGCATCTAGCACAATGTGATGATGTACTCAACAAAAAAAAAAAACCCATCTATATCACTGTGACTGGAAGAGCAGCTACCATCTCCTGCACCGATGAGGTGCAGGAGGTGTTGTAACCTTGATGCTTCAGGATGCATTGGCATCATTGGATGCATTGGGGCCACTCTAGCTCCTGTCCACTCATTATTAACCTCTGAGACACATGTTAATGCTTGCAATACACAAGGCTTAAGCAGATCCCATGTTCTCCAGATGGACTGGTTTGAACTTTATCACAGATACTTGATTACGACACGCCAGGAAGCAAACACAATTCTCTATAAGTCATTTATTTTGCATACCTCTTTTGGTCAATGTAATGGTGACAAAACTTGAAGGCTCATTTTCAGTTTCCAGTTTGCAGGTGTACGTTTTGGAAAGATCTTCCTCAGAGACCTCTCTGAAGATTAACGATACTGTCATAGTTATCTCATCATTACTAGATTCCCTGGGGAGGAAATGAAGAGGGTAGATAAAAGAAAGAGTTATGAAACATCTGCACTTCACACCTCAGCTGGAACAGCTCGTG
Organism: Karalla daura; assembly: GCA_029224185.1. NCBI lineage: Eukaryota > Metazoa > Chordata > Actinopteri > Chaetodontiformes > Leiognathidae > Karalla > Karalla daura. The sequence continues at coordinate 8,270,515 of CM055190.1, forward strand.
AAGGTGAGTGTAATGTGTTTACCGTGTGTAGTTGTAGAACACTGGCAAGTTGCTCTCTTTATTCACAAACGACTCCCCGCGTAACCAGAACACCTCATCAGTGTCTGAATACATAACAGCTTTACAATCAATCACCACTGTAGAGCCTAGAAAAGAAGATTTGACACAGGATTTATGACTGACCATTCAACAAACTTGTGAATCCCATGTTTGTGTCAATACTCCAAAGTTGATGCTTACCCAAATCTACGACAAATACCTCATCCATGTGAGGTGAATTGATTTTGGCAGATTTCATTACTTTTTCTGTTGAAAAAAAAACACATTACAGTGTGTGTTTTCTTCATGTTCCATGAAGATAAATGTTAGAAAAGGTTGTTTCTTACTGCTTGGTTGGACACTGAGCTCCACTGCAAAGGTCATGTTATATAAGTGACCATCATACAGGTAAGATCTGGTGCAGGTGTAGACACCCTGGTCAGTTTCCTGCACTCTTGAGAAGTGACAGACTTTTTTCATTGACTCACACTCCTACAAGATGGGAAAAAAAACATTCAGTTATGCATATCTATATATGCTTTCATCCAGTTTCCAAGATGGAAACTTGAGTTGCACTATGAAAGATATCCCCTCCCAAACTCTGGTAAATTTAACAAAACATCAATAAGCTCAAAAATCTTTAAATACCTTGTGCCATATGATGCCTTGGCTGGTAATGTTCGGAACATTCACAGGTGAATTTCCAGAGGGGCAGGTCAATGCGCACGACTCTTCTGTGTAACATCTCATAGGGTATGTGCTCCTCTTGATGTACTCTCTGGTCTCTGTGTGGACAATCAGCCTGAACCTGGACTGCCTGCTGGCATTCCTGTGACAACATCAACAAATATCAATGACGTTTTAGGACCCAAAGTGTTGAGTGGTTGGTTCAGTCGCCTCACAGCAAGAAGGCTCTGGGTCCGAATCCTTTGGTCAAAAAACATCGACGTTTTAATTCCAAAAGCACCTAGCTGTGTGTGTGAGAGCGCCCCTGTGATGGACTGGTGACCTGTCCATGGCTTTTCCCTACATATGCTGAGATAGGCTCCAGCAGACTTTTGTAACATTCTTAAGGTACAAATCAAGTGGGATAATGAAAGGATGGATGCTATTGTTTACTTGTAGATGTGTTACTACAACAATCAGGCTACAAAGATCCAAATTAATGGATCGATTAATAAATCGGGATACACAATTACAGCTGTGGATTATGGCCAGTTTTAACAAACACATTCAATATAGTACTGTAGGCTGTTAAATAGTTAAATATTTGTGTTTCCCTGAAGCTTAATCCTAAATTCTTGCTCCAGTGACATTACGTCCTGCAGTTATGTTACATGTGTCTTACGATAGAATCACAGTACACTCATGATCAAGACTATTCAAGCCTGTTTGTCTGGATTAGATTTCTGGTAAAATGCTAGGCTGCATTCTAATACAGGACTGCTTTTCATCAGTTCAGAAATGTTGAACTTTACCTCAGAGAGCATGAGTAATTTCCTTCATGCTTTATAGAAGCACTAAGGATCACAAGACTTCTCCCATGAAGCAGCACTCCCATTTGCCTTCTCTCTGCTGATGATGTGTGGGCGGTCAGATCCACGCCCTGCATGGTCTGACTGGTCCAAATCAGACTGGCATCACTATAATCACTCCCTCTGTATCGAGGGCACTGCAGCTGTACCATCTCACCTGCCTTGACATGTATACCTGTGACCTTCTGGGATCCCACACCTGCGGATGAGCATCATAATGCAGGAATAATTGCAGTGCGGTAACCGTAAACAGCTGTACTACACAGAAATCTGGCCTGTTACAACCTGTTACAACCTGGATCTACTGGTGTTTTAAAGGTCAGTACTAGGTCAGTACTTTCTCTGAATGTCAGATAGAGATCTATGGAAGAAATGAGTCCCACCTCACACGAAATAATCGTTGTTCATTGAAAATAACATGTAAAGTGAGGCATATTGTAACTGTATGCTCTATTATGTATATATATATATATATATATATATATATATATATATATATATATATATATATATATATATATATATATATATATAATTTATAATCTTGTGTCATCACATAACCAATGATCTACTTTGGATCTAGATGTATATGATAATATCTAAAGATAAATTCATTAACATATAAAGAAGAGTGCAAAGGTCATTTTACCTCTTTATTCATCTCTCTGGTGCATTATTACTATTATTATCAGTGACCCACTTTGTTGGTTTCTACAACATCAAATTTAAGACTTTAAAGATACTGTCTATGAGAAAAATGTAACTTTAAATCTCTGTTATGATTAAACCAGAGAGGTTCATAAAGCCTACAATTATTAATTGAATCAATCAATCAACAAATCAGAATTCCCAGTTATTGAAACCTACAATTCCAAGTGATAGATTGAACATGGTCTGCCACCTGATTAGGAACAAAATATTTCCTGAATTTTTCACTTTTAATTTTGAAAAATTGAACTGCATCTTGAGGCTAGTTTCACCTTTTGTGAATAATTAAGTATTTATTCACATACCTGTCAGCAGTGTGAGGAGTAGAAGCAGCAGAGCCAGAAGTATGTTCACCCTCATGTCTCACGTCCAGGGACAAGTGGTGTGTCACCTGTTTATATACTTGACTGAAGGGAAACTATGAGGGGAAGTGAAACCAAAAGAAGCAGACAGAGTGGTATATAACATCATATCATATAATATAAATAATATATGACTTAGAACAAAATAGTAAACAATAATATATAACAGAATAGAATATGCCTTTATTCATCCCACAATGGGGAGATTTCAACTTCTTTAACAATTTTTGCCCTCTAAATCCTCAGACCCTATTCAAAGTAGGTCATTTCCACTAATACATATCATAGAAAACACAATATCTTTTATGCAAAGTCATGTCTGTTTTGCTTCACTGTTACATTTCTTTTAATCTGGATCTGGCAAACATAGGTTTAATATTTGTTTTCCGATAATCCTAAGGAACAGAAGAACAGATTGTTTAGGCCTTATCAGTGTTTTTGCAGAGGCTGGGTAATGTTCAACTTTCATCCAAATTCCTGTTTTTTTTTTTTTTTTTTTTTATTCAAAAGGGTTATCCAGCTGACTTTACTTAGAATTGTTCCCCGTTGGGGAAAATAATCAGAAGTGAAAGTGCGAATAACATCCATCCATCCATCCCTGCATCCATCCATTTATCATCTACTCCTTTCCCCATTACTTGATTTTTGAAGAAAAAAGGGAAAAGGAAAAAGAAAAATACCCAAACAAAAGAAACTTGTTTACTTGTTTTGCCTCATTATCCATAAAAATATTAAAACCAGATAATTAAATAGAAATTGATATACTTAAAAGAAAAAGCAGTAAATCTCCACTGTTAACCACTAAATTGCTCTAAAATTGAGTGAAATGTTGCTAGTCTGGTTCTTAATAATAGTCTGTTGGCTAATAACTTCACTAATCTGTTCAGTAGTTTGCAACAAAGCATCATCAAAGAGCTCATGATGTTTTCCATGTTATTTTTTATTTGAAAATTAGCTGTAAGATAATAGCAATCTATAAAGTACATCACTGCGGAGAAGTAGCCATATAGGAGGCATGAAAAGAACCAGATGAAACACCAAGAAACACGGAAGCTCCCTTTCCGGAGAACTATTTTCTTTTCAACTTATTTTACTTGATTGTGAAGGTTTACCATAAGCAACTGAGGCCTTTTAACAAGTGATTTGTTCATCTTGTTGAAACGTTAAGAATGTTTTTTTTCATAGCGCATGTCTGGGTTCAAAGTTCATACGCCATAAATGAAATAAGTAACCTATTTTCCTTATAAATGATAGATGAATTATCATGAAATGATCTTTGGATGTGAGGTTTCTACCCGCAAACAATTGCGTAAATAGTTTGCGGCAACTATCAAAGGATGACAAGATGACAAGATGACAGAAGATGAGAAGATGACAGTTGCTCATCATTTTCCAGGAAGAATGATGTCACATACAAGTGTATAAAGCAGTGTAATGAGAAGTATGAGAATTTGGAAAAGTTCAGTTATTCCACTGAAGAGCAGAAATGCTCAATCCCTTGAACTGTGGAAATGTGAAAACCGTGTTTTTCACTTCTCTGTCGAAACTCTCCAGAATTTCCAGCATTAAAGTCTACTTTACATCAGGGGGTCTTGAAAGAAGAACTACCCCTTCTCAGTGGTGAAACAAGCTGAGCATTTATTGGAACAGGGTAACATAAGACTGCACTCAAACTTGCTGTTGGAATGGTTGAATGTATTATTTATGCAACTTTGCTGAAAATATGGAACACTGGCTTCATTGGAAATGTCTGAGATGTGGGGATATTACAATCTGTTTATTTTCCAAGACTAAGTGAGGACTAGACTAACACAACTATAATGATTATATCCCAGAATATATACATTACATTCGGTGCCAAATGCATAGGTCTAGTTATAAAACGCCCACACCCATAAAATCTTCAATTTGTTAAAATTTCATCTATTCATTGCCTCTCCTGCTGCAAATCCAATGATGTCACAGAGGTCTGCTGGAGCCAGCTGACCTATCCAGCTGACATAGGGTGAAGGCAGGGAGTACACTCCGGACAAGTTGTCGGTCCATCACAGGACACAGACACAACGAGATGTCAAACAGCAGGCCACCACTAATCACTGTGCTGCTGTGTTTCAATATCTGAAATCCATATATAGTGTAGATGAGGACCTGATGATGTTTCAGGACAAGCTGCTTTGGCTACCAGTGGACTGGTGACATCCTGTTCCCTGTCTTCATCCAATATGAGCTGAAGTGCCAGCAGCGCAGGAACCACAGTAAGTCATTAAGATAATGGATGGGTGGACATACATCTTTGTTTACTTTGCTATGATGTGAAAGCAGCTCCCTCTTTCTGTGAGGCAAGTCAAATGAGTGCCCCGAAATGTAGTCTTGTAATTTTTTTTTTAACGTAATGTATATTTTTTTAATTCTAGGTCCCCTTCCTAGTAAAAAGGTTAGACTCAGTTTTGACTTGCATGATTACTATCACCGTGTTGGTCAGCTTATTTTTCTGGTTTCCATGCTCATCCAGGATGAAGGCGTCAGAGACATGTTGAAACATAGCCGGCTGCCTCCCGCGGTGACCGGGTCGTGATGACGCAGCGTGGAGCCGTACGTGCCATGCGTACCGTGCGTATCCTGCGTGCCCCCAGCCCGGACGGTCCCCAGGGAAACGGTTCTCAACGGGCTCTTCCCAACTGTCTTCTAACGGGGGTCTGAGGAGGTTTGAGGCGCCTTTCGTTTCGGAGATGAAGGACCTCCTGCGGTTGGTGTCCGGAGCGGACAAAAGGACTTACCCGACTCTCTCCCAGCTCTCTGTAGACGGTCAGACGTAAACAAAAAAACAAAAAAACTTTTCGTTTCATTTCGGTTAAGTGGAACTGTGACCAACTGCTTGCTCATATGTTGGAAATGTTGGGCATTGTTTGCTGCAGACCTGTGCAGGCCTGCTCTAAATGTTAAGTGTCTTAAGATAACATTGAAATGGCTTGACATTTTAAATGCAGCTGCTAATAAATCAATGTCTCCTCTTTTTTTTTTTTTTACAGATATCTACAGCATCTGGTCTGTGGTATCCACCTATATTGAGTGCCAGATGACATTGCAGAGGGTTAGCCTGCCCATCTATCTATCTATCTATCTATCTATCTATCTATCTATCTATCTATCTATCTATCTATCTATCTATCTATCTATCTATCTATCTATCTATCTATCTATCTATCTATCTATCTATATATCTATCTATCTATCTATCTGTGTGATTGATTGATTGATTGATTGATCTGTTGTGGTAGGGGGTCCACCTGGCAGGACTGGGGACTTTCACCTTCTCTCAGCAGAAGCTGGACATTGGTACGAGGTTCACAGTGATCCAGAGACCTATCTTTCTCCTGGCTGGTAAACTCCTCCAGTCGCTGGGACTCAAGCAGGTGCGACCGCTGGCAGAGGGTGAGTCCATCATTTAATAATCTTTATAACTGGGGCCGGTTCTGGATCCATCATCCTCCAGAAAGGACATGTGCAAACATGACAGCGTCTGTGTTTCTTTGTCCGTCTGTCCCCATGCAGCTAAACAGCTCCCAGTGGTGCAGCTGAACTTTGCGACTGTGTCACAGGAGACGCCGTTTAGTCGAGAGGTTGTGGAGGGCTGTGTGAGAGAAACTCTCCTGCTCCTCTTCAGAGCCCTGGCGTCCGAGCAGAACCTCTTCCTCGCCTTACCGGGAATTGGAACCTTGTCCTTCCGGAACAACAAGGTGCTCCATCCGCTCATCCTGAATATGTGTGCCGCGGGCTTTTTGTTTTAATCTGATCTGATGCTGTCCACAGGTACAGATGAAGTTCAACAGAGACTTTATTAAATCTATGGATGGAACGGGTAGTCTTCCGCTGGCCTTTAATAGCGTGAGTCTACAGAGACAGGTACCAGCATATGATGAATGAGCTGGACATGTACCAGTACAGATCTTTTGGCTCGTTCAGAGAACTGGATGCAGCGTCTCTCTGCTGTCTGGTGGAGGGTCCAGGCTTCAGCAGCTGCAGACTACCAGCCCGAGCGTCCTGCCAACTGTCTGCTCCCCTCGGCCGCACAACAAAGCTGCCGACAAAGACCTGCCGAGCTCGTCCCCAGCTCCAGATCGGAGGAATGTGGGAGGTGAAAAAGTCTCTTTTGCACAACGCTCATAATTTAGGATTTAATAGCACTCTCGCGTTTCTCAGTTAAGCGCTGAGTCAAATCCCCATCCTTTCCGTTCTCGCATCGGCTTGTTGTAAAGGGAGAGGCGACATTTGAGCCTCAATGTGTGGGGGAACTAGTGACCCGGAACCAAGGCGAAACACTAGTGCATTTCCCTGTCAGACTTGAGGCTACGACCACTTCTGATTACCACTTCTGATAAGCATTAAGGAAACGCCTGCTTTGATTTGTCCAAAGATAAAAATCCAGTTGAGCCCTTAAAACTCACTAACTGGCACTTGACATTTTGTTAATGAAATGGATACAGAGAATTGCACTTTGTGGTTTTACAAACAGCGAAGTGTTAAATACCAGAAATGAACTCCAAGAGTTTTGGTTTCATAGAAATGCAAGCAGGACATGAGGGGAATTTCTGCAAACAGGCTAAGTGTCTCATTTCCCTCTGATAAGCCAGACTGACTTGTTTTCATCTTGTATTTCCCATACAGACTGTACTTGTGAGTCAGGAAGGTCAGGCACTGTCCGGAATACATGGCGGAGCATTTCCTTGAGTAAACACTACATGTACTCATTACCTGTGAAGTGCTTCAAGCTTTTGCTTTTGATTTAGTTGAACTGGCAGTGAGCGGGCAGAGCGTCATTAAACCCCTGCAGAATGCCAGACCGTGTGACGATAGAGGTGGGGCACGGGTATGACCGTGGGATGACTGTGTTTATGAGCAGGAGGAGAGAAGCGTGTTCATTTTGCGTCTCTCCACAGAAGTTCCCCAACAGAGAGGAGCTGCATGCCGTCGGGCGCTGCAGCCCACCAAGATGAAAGCTGTCACCCGGTCGGACAAACCGGATCCACAGCCACCAATGGAGACCACGGACGAGTATTACACACACGTGCACAGAGACACATGAGAGCACACACACACACACACACACACACACACACACACACACACACACACACACACACACACACACACACAATTTGGAGGGGTTCAATTTGCAGGGCACTGAGCCGTTGTCTGCAGGAGTCATTGAGAGCCGAGTGCTCAGCGGTGGTCTTACATTGTTACTGCCCTGAGGCAGCTTTCAGCTCAGATTCCACTCCTGTCATTACCTCCCAGCAGTGTCGGGACACACACACACACACACACACACACACACACGCCTGCAATCTGGGTGAAATGTTGCTGGTGTCAGAAATGAAAGCGGAGGAGGGAAGGTACGGTTTCTGTCATAGTTGTAAGTGATTCCTCATGTCACACGTGTCACACAACACCGAGATAGAAATCTTTGAATGAGTTCACGTTCAATTCTAGTTCATCATCTGACCATTCATTATCTCACCCAGTTGGCATCCATTGGTGGCTCTGCCTGCACCTATCCCCAGCACACATAGGATGAAGATGGGTGGGGGGGGGGCACACCCTAGACAAGTCACTAGTGCTTCTCAGGACACACACAAACACACACACTATTCAGAGGAATAAAGACTCGTTTTCCCACTCCCAGGACCACCACCTCCATCCCTCCACCAGAGGCTGCTCCCTCACTGCAGGAACAGCAGGGGAACCTCTCCTGCTCCGACCACACCCGGGCTGGACAGGTGAACGCGTTTGTGTGTCAACATACAGCTACACATTGACAAGCAGTTTAGGATGGAGGATAAGAGAGCCTGAGTACGGCACGAAACCACAAACATGTGTACAGATGATTGGTGTTACTCATCATTTACCATACATGTGGCCTCCACAGGAGCTGTGCTACGTGTGTATGCAGCGGAATGTAAGAAATGTCCCCATCTACACAAGGAAGCAGCAGCAGGCTGAGGAGAAGGCTCAAGAGCAGGTCCTTCTCCTCGAAGAACAAGAGAGGGACCAGCAGCACATGGAGGGAGAGCAGGTGGGGAAAGAAAAGCCACTGACTACTCCCTGTGTCCAGTGTGTTCCCTCTTTTGTCGAGGGAAAGTAAATGCTGCAGGAGACACAAATAAATTGGAAAAGGCAAAGAAATCTCCAAAAACTGAGGAGTTGAGGGTGGTTCCAGACTGGTTGGGGCCAGAGAGCCGATTCCAAAGAGCAGAGAGAAAGATGTGGAACATGTACTTCAAGTATCCTGCACACTGTTTCTTTGCCAAAATTGTGTCATTATTCAGTACAAACAAACCTCTAAGAAACGATCGAGGGGTCATAGAAGGCGCCCTCTCGACTCTCTCAAATGGGTTTTATTAAACCAATTTATTTTGTCACGTCTCTGAGGACAGTACATGCTTTGTCTCTTCTTTTCCAGTCGATATGACACTTAAATGCATCCTTGTGTGTCCGTCTGTCAGACAAAGCTGGACAAGCAACGTGAGCTGGCCAAGCAGTGTGCTCTGTTCAACCGGCAGATGTCAGAGAAGAGGGAGAAGACCCAGTACCCGCTCTTCCCCGTGAGCTCAGCCTCATGTTTCACCCTGCAGGACTTCATTCCCAGTTGCTCTCACTCCTAATGCCTAATATGCTCCTAATATCTCATGACCTCATGATCCGCCTTTTTCCACCAGAAATGATGGATTGTCACTTTTTTTAACAATGTGGAGTCACAGCTCTCGTTGTCTGCGCTGCCTCTCAGACGTCCTTCATCTTCCCGGCTAAGGCCCTCAGTCCCGTCAAGGGGATTCAGCAGAGCCGCTACATGAGCGAACTTCAGAGCCAGATCGAGAACCAGCGGCAGCTGGAAGACTCGCAGAAGCAGAACCGCTACCTCATGGAGCGTCTCGAGCAGGTCCAACTCGCCAAGGAGTGAGTAGAGGCACGGGTGCAGCGGCGGCTCATCCCAGGCGACCTGCTGCCGTGGTGACGCCTGGTCTGGTGTCTGCGTCTGTCTGATAGGCTTGCATCAAAGAGGGCCCAGCAGTTCCATCAGAAGCAAGAGAAGGCCAAGCTCTACAAGGAGGCCCTGGACACTCAGGCAAGGAGACGTATCGGAGTGAATAAGCTTGATTTAAAATGGGCACGGAAAACACGAGATGCCGTTGTTTTTATGCGCAGCACGATTGAAGCGAGGAAGGAAACTGTACGTCTCCTGGCGACCTGTCGTCCCTGCCATTTGATGTTTTGGTAGATAAGCTATGCCACTGTCCTCGTGCATGTAATGATTTTAAAGGACAGCTTGATTTGCAGTATTTCTTGGTGTTTTGGAACGCCAACAGGCCGGCCTTGGTCTACACGTCCTATCGCGTGCGTGATGAAGGACCGGTTGCCACAGCATATCTGCCCCAGATCGAGGCCCATTATCTTCTCTGTGTAAAGACACAAGTAAAATAGGTCTGTCCTGTCCTGTCCCGTCAGGTGGAAGATAAGAGGAGCACGAAGTCTCCGGAGTGCCAGCCTGACGTCTCCTCGCCTCAGCATCACTGCTGCGACGCAGCAGACACAAAGGCTGAGTCCCGGAAGAGAGCCCAGAAGGTCCCTCTAACTGTTGCTCTCAAGAGCTTCTCCCTTCTGAGCTGGTGCAGACGCACGTGGCAGAAATGAGACAGTCTGCTGTCTCTCTTTGTGCTGGAAGAGGCTGCAGAGAATTAACCATAGAGCTAAATCATCGTTTACAAATACAGCACAAACGTAATATCGGTGAAATCTACTGAAACTAAGAAGTGCAGCCGCATAGAATAATCACTGTAATTGTTGAATTATCGAAGCATTAACTTGCGAGCAGCAGTTTCACATTGCGGCTGGCTGAGATGTAGCTTCTGCTCAATATAGGGGAGCTTTAACCTTTTGATTGTGTTGATTGGAAACGTTGAATGTGCAACTGAAACTCAAATCTGGAACTGTTGCCAAGTAAGAGCACAAACAGTGATGGGTATTTTCAGGTCTTCCTCTTTTTCTGTGTATTGAGTGTTTGTTTTTCCTATTGACAGCTCCTCCAGGCAAACGTCAGTGCTTCCATTCAGAGGAAGGAGGAAGAGCTGCACAAGCGGCAAGAAGAACTGGAGAAAGACCGGGAGCTCCTGAAGCGCAACAAGATGGAGTGCGTAAATGGAGGGGAAATATCCCAGCGAGGACGTGGCCTCTGCGGTAGTCAGCCTCTGTGATGTGTTCCCTGCTCAGGTCCATATCGGACTGCGTGCGTCGCAGAGAGGGGAGGAGGAACATCAGCAAGGCACTGGTGGACGACTGGAACCGCAGCATGAAGCTCAAGCAAGAACGGGAGGAGGAGGAGAAGCAGTTCCAGAGGTTGGAGCTGGTTGAACCACTCAGTTAGTTATTGATGATGCGTTTCCTCTGGCGAGCTCTCTGCCACCCCTCCATGCTGCAACCTGTCTCCCTGTGCTCAGGTCTGCTGGTTTACCCCTGGTAGACCAGTTTGCAGCCTTCAACAGATGCTCCCAGTGCAAGAGGAAAGTCACCAACTGCGGAGAGACCAATGTTGGGAGCAACTGCTGGTCCATGATCTGATGAACGGTATGGCCAACAGCAGAGCTTACAACATCAGTACCTCGCCGTCCAGAGAGGCCCTCGACCCCCGTCCCTGACCGTTCAACTCCCTCGGAAGATGTCGAAGAAATAAAGATTTGCTTTATACAACACAACCTTTGTTGTTATGGTGTGTGCTATCATCGCCCTGCTCCACTTCTGGGTTCATTTTGTTTGCCATCTTTTTCTTCCTCTAAATGGATTTGTTTACCTTGCAGTCGCTGTAACAGCACTCCATCCGTTAAAACAATGCACACCTGTCCAGTTGGCTGGCTGCTTAAAGTGGGCAGGATTAAAATCATTTTGTTCAGGTCGGACCAAAGATGTTTCCTCCGCTCACTCACTTTTTTCCTCACAAGCTTATTGCACCACCGTGTACTACGCAGAAGGTTGAGAGCAACCAGCGGAGCATGTTAACTCCACACAGTGAGGACCTCAGACCGGGGACCTTGCTGTGAGGGAGACACTCCTGACTCCTCACCTACGGCATTGCCTCATTTAGTTGTTTGCTCTATAAAATGTTGGGAAAATTGTGGAAAGTGATTTTTCGTCCACACAGTTTGCTGTCATTGAAGAGGTCCGTAGATATTCATGTCAGTGGCATTGAGATCACAGACTTGAAACTGTCTTTCTTAAAACTGACTTAATATTATCTTTAAATGCCCGTGTGTATAAACCGAGAAGTGAGGACAGAAGGGGGGAAGGAAAAAAACATCAGCGTCGGTTTTGGTGTGAATTATTATGGAAAATAAATGAGAATAAGAAAAGTTAGAAAAATAAAACAAGAAGATGAAATAGGTGTGTGGCTTTGATATGGGAGGATGGATTCCTGCGATGGGGAGTTTGTACAGATGATAAATGTGTTGGGGGATTACGACAATATTCTTCTGGCTGAGGTCCCGGTTTTCCATGGAGCCAGAACTCCCTTAATGAGCTCATGGAGGCATTTTAAACGTCCTTGCACTGAAGCAGATGCACAGTTAACTGCCCCACAAAGTCCGGCCGATTAATTTACTAACTGACAGATCGATTATGATCATCAGAGTGTGTGGCTCTATGCGTGTTGCCGTGCAGATGCCGTACTGTACAGAAACATGTCGCCTAGGAAGGAGATGTGTTGGTGATCCAGAGCAACATCTGGATTCCATTTTTGTAAATCTTGCATGTTGCTCTTGTTGATGTGACATAAATCACTGCCTCAGATCGACTACAGTTCACAGAAGTCTTTGACAACAACAGTTCTGTCTCTCTGTGTGCGACCCGACTTCTCCTTGAGGGGAGCATGTTCCAGTAGAGATTAAAGTAGCCATTCCAGACTTCTGAAAGTGTGCCTTATTAAGTTAAAATCTCCTGACAAAACCTGACAAAATATTTACTGAAATGTAACTAAAGCTCCCTATCTAATCCTATTTCTAGCACAGATTTGCTCCTCCTTGAGTGTTTTCTTGGACTTTAATTTTGGATTAAATCCGATGCATTAAGGAGCTGGAACGGAGGTTTGGTAATGGTGGACTAAAATATTGTCAGTTTGGGGACTCGTTGTGTTCTTTGATTGCTCTCTGAGATGTCGTCGAAGCCTGAGATCACCTCCTCACTGAAGGATTTCTGTTGTCCTGTGAGAGGAAGACAGCGGGGGCCAACAACTCTGCAAGTTTTTTTTTTTCTACATACATGTTGATAACCAACCGACTTGGTTATATGAGACCAAAATTGCTTTGCAACAGTGCAAAAGTGCCTTCATGCATTTGTTTCAAATGTGGACTGGTGTCCTCTGGAGCAAATCTGTGAAATGTGTGAAATTAAAGAAATTTGTGAAACATAGTGAACACCCTCCATTTCCCCCATTTGCTGTTCCTTTGGTTGCTCTTTTGATGTGTGTGTGTGTGTGTGTGTGTGTCTCCAGATTCCCAGGGCAAGTAGATCTACTGGATATCCATCCCACAGTTACTGGCAGGCAGATTGCGTTTGGCCTTTTGACAGTCAGTGTTGATGTCAGATCCAGATGTTCCCACCCTGACCAAACACCATCCAACAATGACCAGAGCACGAGAACCAGCAAGCAAATACATGGTGAGAGTGGGTGGGCTGTGACACTGAATGGCAACCAACACACGATCATTTGTTTACACTGAGAAAAAAACTAATGGGCAATGACACAACTGCATGCTCAGGGTAAGTAAATCTGCTACATATGAAGAATAAAAAGAAATTAGCAACAGAGCAAAAGGTCATTGAACATTATAGCAGTTCAAACACCATTATACCAATTATTGCGTCATGCTGGAGGGGGAAAAATGGAGGGCAGAGGTCAAGTGAAAAAATCAAGATACGTTCAAGCTGCATTAGGTGTTATTCTGCAACTGTGTGGAGTCTGCTTGTTCAGGTTTCTCCAAAAACATGTTTAGGTTGATTGTAACTCTTCTCAATCCCCTATGCATGTGTGTGTGTGTGTGTGTGTGTGTGTGTGTGTGTGTGTGTGTGTGTGTGTGTGTGTGTGTGTGTGTGTGTGAAGGCGTGCACCAGCAGCACCAAAGCAGGTAAGATGATAGATAATGTATAGATGTTATTCCTATTTGTGAAATATGAACAAGTCTGCTGATGGTGATAAACCCAGACACCGCAGATTCCTCTGCATGACCGATAACTTTTGGCCCCGACCACTCCATTGTTTCAGTTTACATTGTTCCCACATCAGGGCTGATTCCAGCTGCAACAAACTGGTGATCAAAGTGGAAATTTATGAAAAAAAAAAGGCCCGTTTGAACTCTGTGTGTGTGCTGCTATGGCTTCCTGGCCCCATGCAGCAAAGTTAGCAACAAGCAAGGAGTATGACTTGTTCGCTGTGGTTGTTATCTGCAACAAGTCCAGTTGCCAAGACCTCCAACTCCTTTCATAATGATGACCTGGGTGAATGGGAATATTTATCAGAAATCATAAAAAAGTTACCCATTAACCAGTGCTGTTGTCTGAGTTCTTTGGCTTTCATACACATGTGCAAACAGAGCAAGGAGTAACTTCCAAGAAGCTCGTGAACCATAAAGTTCACAGAATCATTAACTTCTTACTATACCTGATGGGGTTATACATTTCTAAGACAAGCACATCCACTGTGCTCCATTTTCTAGTTATGTATCCGCTGCTCCTCTATCTTCACGATCAGAACGGAAGACGCTCACATCCCTGCAGCCTCAGGCTGAGCACCAGCAGGTTAGGTGTTATAAGAGGTCTGTACTTCACTTCTTAGTGTCTCATCAAATTATTGAAATGCAGAATATCAACTGAGTCAGTCAGAAAATCACAAAGACCATAAAATATGATGTTGTGATAACTGGGACTACGCACTATATACCGTAACACTGTAAAACTTAATAGTGCCATTTGCCTCAATTGTTTATAACTGATGTGATGAGTTTGGATTTCTAGTAACTTGTTGTCATAGATTATCACAGGTTATTAGGTCTATATTCTGCCCTCTTTTAACCCGTCCTCCTGTACAAACAAATGTTTTTTAACAAGGCAGGATGTCACTGCACGTTTATGTACACAAACTCCTGGTTGAACACTGTCTGACGGTAAAAAGACAATTATCATCAAAGTAAATCTGGCAAATGTTTAAAAGACATTGACATCATTTTGTGGGAACTTCTTCAACACAATGCATACAATAGACCATTGAAACAGCTGTTTCTTTTAACATTTTGGGAATTGATCGACAAAGACATCAATCAATTCCCAAAAGATAACACTCACTCTAGGTAATGGAACAGTTTGTCTCTGACATCACGTTACCAAACAACAAGTCCGATGGCATGCTGGGAAATCTCCATCCACATTTTCCCAACACCACAACACTCCAAACTGTGCAAATATTTGTAAGTTGAGAATGACTTTAATTACTTAACTAAAATGAGAGTATAACTGAATAGGGTTGTTTGTGAGTATTGAGTATCCCAAGGAAACCTTTGGAGGGAGCCACCTACTTTATGGTGACTCATAGTGATTTTCCTGATTATCCTGACCATGATCACAGATCTGGTTTGGCCACACAACCATGTTTAAAAGCTCTAAGCAAATACAATGAAATTGACTCTTGAAGGAGGATGCATGCTAGGAGACATGCATCTTTAAATGAGTAGACTCAGCAGGACACAGTATTTCCCATAAACTGAATGTTGAGGGATACATTTGCTCAAGTTTTATTTACAGATAGTTTGAAAGGCACAACAAGTCATGACCTGCAATGGTTAAACAATATCATGCATCCATCCATTCATTGTCTTGCCTGCTTTGTATCACCAGCACAGATAGGGAATATAGCTCAAGAAATCCCATGTAAGAAGGAGAAAAACGAAAGCTCTTCAGTCCTACTGGGACTTGAACCTGAGACCTTCTTCAGTGCTTAGTGTTCAATGCAAACCCCTCTTTCAATGACAGTGACTACATCATTGGGCTTTATCTCAGCTATGTGCTGATTTAACTGTTGACTGTGACTGTAAAACTTCAAGAGAAGCTACGATCCCTCTGAGCCAAAACCCACTCTCAAACTCTGAGTGATGCCGAGATATCAGAGGAGATTTGCGCTGATTAGAAAAGAAAATTCTAATGAACCTCAGGAGCAAAAGCTGTTATTGATTAAAATCATATCCAGCGTGTCTGAGAACCAAAAGCTCCGCGATGGCCTGCGCCCAGAAACAACCACGCCTGCTCCCCGAAGCCCTTAACAGTGTGCCTGACGTGAGCGAACACACACACACACACACACACACACACACACACACACACACACACACACACACACACACACACACACACACTCTCCCATGCACATGTGCACAGGCAAATAGCACATGCACACAGCCAGGAGGTCAGCATGAACCCTCTGCATGTTATACTTCTACTGTTCTACTGAAGCCTCCTCCTTTCCTGCCATTAATTCCTGACTAATCAGGATTCACCCTAAAGGTTCACACATGAATGGCCCCAACACAAACGTGCGGATGCACTCACAGAAATGTTCTGCGTCATTTCCTGTGGGCAGGAAGACCTCTCCTCGTGCCCCCTCCCTCTCTTTCCCTAACATTCACTCTCTTTTACCCACATTTGGTATTTTCTCTAACCATCAGACCAGCCCCCCTGATGGTTCCCATCGCCAGCACCGCTCTTCATCTTCATCCCATCTTTACTCCACTGCAAAAGTGTGCTTTGCCGATCCTGAATGTGTTACCTAAGGACCAGGACACACGTGTATTACACATGTAGATCCAGCGGTTGCAGGGAGTCCATCTTGGCAGCAACAAGAAGGGGGGGCAGGGAGTAGTATTTGTGGCCTGGTGCTGCACTGCATTGCAACATGTCAGTAGTAGCGATCGTTGCTTCACAGAACAGATTGCTGATGCTCTGAAACTCTAATTGACACATTGCATAATGACTTCCATGTTAAACACTTGTTTTATAATTTTTGGATTTGAAAAGTGAAAACTGGTCCGCGTGAGCAAACTCAAGCACGTTGGCGAATGAGTTGAGCCCTGTCTGATGCCTGTTTATGGTCAAACTATGCTTGCAGGGTCTCTGGGGACACAGCCAGTGGATATGAGAGAGTGTGACTGACAGATGGAGTCAAAGGGAGAAAACATAACAACTTGCCTTCCCCCGTCCAGTTGCTATATGTCTCAAAAACATCTGGCTCCTCTGGATTTTGTCATCCTCTATATTTCCCACAAAATATAAGCGAAGATGCAAGTAAAACACTTTTTCTTCATTTTTTTCATTTAAACTTGATTCGATTATGTCCTTCACTACCTACTTAAACCACAAATACAAAACACGGATGAATGGAACTTCAGTCTATGACACATCACACTGGAAACAGATTTTTCTAATTATACAAAGCTCTTAAATCACTCATTACTCTAATTGTCTGTCATCACTGGCCTGCTAACTGTGTATGTGAGCAACTCCAAAACCTGCACACTGAAGTTTAATTTTCAAAGAAACTAAATTTATTTCAAATATCAAAAGTAAAAGAACTCATTCATGAGGGTTTTGCCACCACTGGCACATTATAATAGAGAGCTGGATCCTGCCTTTTGTGAGGGGCTCCTAAAAGGACTCAAGCAATAATGGACATGGCAGGGACACACACAGTTATTGGAGACAGCTTTCCAGAAGTAGTTGGAGAATAAACAGATTTTTTTTCTTCTTTTCTTTAGTGGAACAACAAACCGGCCCCAGCCGTATCCAGGCGTGTTCATCACTTTTAAATGCTTTCTGAAAAACATTTTCTGTTGCCATCTGTGCTAGCCGTAGCATTTCAGTGTTTGTGGTTTTGTATGTGTTGCATTTTACTGGTTTAGAAATGCTGTTTGTGCTCGGCGGCTGTGTGTTTCTATTAATCTGCTTGTTTAGTCAGTCTGCGTGTGTTTTCTTAGGCTGTGCCATGTTGAACTACAACACACTGTGGGCTTAGACCCTCCCAGCCTTTAAACGAAATCTGTATTACTCAGAGTCACATTTCTCCTCTTTCAGCAGAGAATAGACCACCTCCCTACTTCTCAAAAACAGTAAACCACATGTTGTCGCGTCACCAAACTCCCTGGAACGCAGCGAAAAACAAAAATCAACGTGACTCGGCCCAACGATTGCAACAAAGATACGCAAAATTCAGAATTCATTCCGTAACGTGAATGGTCTTTGAGTTTTAGACACACATTCCAGTCACACACTGCGTGACCATCACTCAAATGCCTTTTGAATAAACTGAAAGCTTTTAGGAAAACCAGTCAAGTGATGAGCTCCCAAAAAACCACTGAATTCTCCCCACACACACACACACACAGACACACTCCGAAACTGCACACAGGCCAGTCCCTGTGTCATCACTTGTTAATCAACTGCGGGTCATTCTCTCCGATCCCTCTGCACTTGTTCCGTCCTTTAATAAAGGAGACAAAGGCTGTCTCCTGACATTATGAAGTACAGTAACAGCGAGCTGCCGTCTCAGCTCCGCTCTGACAGCACCAGCACGATCCAGCTGCAGCCTCGGCGTGGTGGAGGTGCTCAGCTGCTTCGCCCGGACGCAAGCAGCACGTTCAGTGTGTGCGTGCGTGTGCGTACACACACACACGTCTGAGCCTGAATGGGATTCGGTGTAATGCCTCCATTCCGACTTCTTAATTGCCTGCAGCTAATAAGAGGAGACGTGACAGATGAGGACAGCTGTGAATGGAGGGAAAATAAAGACGGATGGAAATAATGTTGACAACCTGCCAAAACCCAGGAGCGAGGCCAGTGTGTGTGTGTGTCTGAGGATGTGTATGTGTCTGTGTACTACTGGGGCAACTGAAGATGCTGTGAATGAAGATGTTTCGAGGGCGTTTTGAATCCCGTTGTTTCAGATGGTCAAAATGGTTCTTTTTTTCTGTTTATCTCCTCTTTCACAACCTGTGACATCACTATTTACTCTCTCAACTGCCCTCATCTGTATTCTCGGTGGCCATGAGAAACTCAGCGCTTCAGAGAGTGCAGCTGAAACGTTACCAAATTACAGTCTACTCTCTTCCCCCAAAGCTCTCTTATCGGACATTAGATAAATGTCACCGTGACAGGCTTTAACATTTTCAGGAAACCTGAGGCAACAATGTATGTTCTTGTTGTTTCTGGCAATGAAACTGTTGGCCAACACCTTTACACTAACAGCTTTATTGGGAGATAATAACCTTGAGTTTACAGCTTGGCCTGCTTCTCCCAAGTGTCTATTAAATCAGAATCTGTTGTTTTAAGATGAGGCTTAGCCAGGTAGCAGTTATGTTACTTTTACTATACATCTATATGTCCTCACAACTGTACAAACCCCCAGGCTGTGTGCCTGTGTGTGTGTGTTTCTGGACTGTAGCTCAGGTCCAAGACCAGCACGCAACGTAACATAATTACTCGCTGACCTGAAGTCAAGCCAAACTGGCTGCGGGCCATTTCCTGCCGCAGCCCCTGGTCCAGACTGCATGTGAGCAATGATACAACCGCTCCAGCCTTAGCTTGATAGATTATAGTGACAAAAAAGAAGAAAAAAAAAGCCTTAGTGAGCTGAGCTGCAATCAGAAACTGAGAAATTTCAGGCATGGATCCTTGGGGGGAAATGTTGGATTATGCCTGCATCCTACTGGGAGACAAACTGCAACACATGTATCCATCTTAGTCAAAAACTCAATCTAAAAACTCTACAGAGGGTAAATGACTGTGCTCACAGTAGTAACTAAAATCTTGTCAAGATTTTGTCATTTTGTCAAGACTTTGAAATGATGCACGGTAAGAAATGTCAACTGGGGTGAATTACTTTTTCCCCCACAAGGCATGATTTAGGTGATTTGTTGAGCCAAGTGAAATTTTTCTACAATTAAGTGTGACTGCTCTTCTTTAACGTACAGAGTTATTCTTTGAAGAGGCCAAATTATACACCTCATGAAGATACACCTGTTTGTGGGAACATCTTCAACACAATGCATACAATAGACCATTGAAACAGCTGTTTCTTTTAACCCAGATAGGAATAAAACAAAAGAAAATATCCTGAACTTAAAAATGTCCCATTGGTACTGTATGTGCCAGCAGAATAACATTGGAACAATATTCCCACCCTCATAACCATGTGGAAAACCCCTTTGTCGGAATGACGCAGAGGTCTCCCCCCCGCTGTGAACACACCCCTTCCCACTGACGGAAGCTCTCATTAACCCGAAATGTTTCACACTTCCTGCTGGTCAGCCATTGTGCCCTGGTTAAGTTATTACCATGGAAACCGCTGTCTCGTGAGAGCCATGGCGTGTGGGTACAGAAAACGGTCAAACGACAGCTACTGAGAAAATGTTTGTCTGCTGCGGATGCAGTGACAAGGCTTTGTTTGCACCTCACGGTGTTTTATAGCTTTACTGCTACTCAAAAACTGGCAGATGCAGTGGTTTTTCCCTGCATCTGTGTCTCATTTATCCTGAAGTTTACATGTCATCAACTTTTCCTAAGTCAAATCTGCCTTTCGGGGTAGTGTACCCTGACTGCAAAAGAGGTTGTGACAGTGTGGGCAGTATAAATAAAATGGGGTGTGATAATGTGCTAAGTGTTTGTTTTTTTTTCTCACATATTCTAAATTGGAAACAGGGCAACACAACGGCTTGGTGAGCAGCACTACCACCTCACAGTAAGAAAGTCCTCGTCAGATTGTTGGTATTTCCATGTTGAGTTTGCATGGTCTCCTTCAGGCCATACAGAGAAGCTGAATTGACTCCAAGGTGCAGGTGTGAGAGTAAATGACGTGCTCTATGATGGACTGGGGACTTCTCCAAAGTATATTCTCTGCCTTCACCCTATGAGTGTTGGGACTGGAACCAGCAGACCCGTGTGAGATACAAAGCAGGTGCACTAATGGATGAATGGGCGGATGGGTGGATGAGCCCGTTTGTCAGAGAAATAGAATAAAGATATTTATGTCTTTCACATAATACCTTTGGGGCACAGAGATCATTTCAAAGGAACCATGTGCAGCCGTGTGCCAAATAGCCCTGTGTCCAATGTGTCCCACATGGGACAGATGTTTGCATGCACAAGGCTTCATTCTCACTTTAATATCCATGGAAGCTTCTCTCCTGCCAAACACCAGCTGAGTTAATTGTGTTAATGACTGTGAGAGCGGCTGCTATCGCGTTCTGATTCATGAGACAAACATCTCAGCTCTACCAAGGAGACAGAACATCTGGAGAATCTCGCAGCAGATGATGACAAACACCCCACCAGAATACCATTATATGTGTTAGTATAGCAACCTCCTCAAACAACTCCTTCTTTCAGCAGCCACCTGGAAACTTGGAATGTTTGAAATGTTACAATTCAGGCTCAGCATATAATCATAACAGGTCAACATTGCTTTGGGCGACACTGAGAAACTGTGAGATGTTTCTAGTCCCCAGTCCCTGCCCTGAAAGCATTGGATGGGTGGGGGGTGCAAAGGTGGGGAAACAATGGACTGGCTTGCCAATGGTTCTGAGGGGGTGACCTTTATGTGAATTGCATTTTCTTTGTTGACAGTACTGTTCACAGATTTCATTGTGAAGCCGTTACAATGAAATCTGTAACACAGTGTAGGTGTGAGCTGTGAGCTCCCAGTGTGAGCAGTGATCATTCGACCAAACACTTGGGCGCAGACTAAGAGACGTCAGCGACTCTTAGCACGATCAACTCCAAAGTTTCAGACTAATTTTAGTTTATGACTGAGTATCTTCAAACAAAAAGGCATTACCAACAGTCTTATCTGGCCTCTGGGACCCACATTTCTGGCCAGCGTAGAGCCTTACTAGATGATGTGGCTTTGTGGTTTTACTTGCACAAGATTGAACTTTTTCACTACATTTTACTTGTTTCATCAGAGCCCCCAAATGTTGGCAACCCTGTTACACCCCCACCCCCACCCCAGAGACTGTATTCATCAAGCTTTGTTTTTTCAATCAGAGCTAGAGTTGTTGTGTAGTGACCTGGCCTGGAAGTGACTCACAGGTCCCGAATGCTGATTCTCCATCAGTAAAATCCCACCCACCACCCACACGTGTGTGATGAACTCCCATGCTGTCCAGGGGAGACACTTGGGTGTGGACCAGAGAAATGGAGATAATGTCACCATCTAAACTGCATAATGGGACAATTGTGGCCAGCCAGGTGTGTATTATGGTGAGAGGTGCTCAAACTGGTGACCTGCTCGAGTCTCACATCCTAATGATCAGACTGACCGTCTGAAAGACAAGGTAATGTTCTCCACTGTCCGAAATGGGAAGCATAACAGGAAACTTACTGCTGAATAACAGTCACTGTGCTGCTGTTGCTGCCGCTGATGTTTTGGGTGATCTGAGTCACACAGATCAACCCAATGAGATTAACATGCACTGTCCCCTCAGATCAAGAGGGAACATTGCGCATATTGATGCAGGGTATCCTGAACAGCAGATGCTCATCCCATCAGCTGCCATTGCTCTGCACACTGAACCACTTGTTGCTGCCTAAAAGGTCCACACACACTCACAAGCGCACAAACACCCACACACATATGCTGCATCTTGAATCACAGTGGGGGTAAGACATCATCTCAAGATGTGCTTTGAATTTCTCCCAATAAGTGGTATAGAATCAAGGATGACTAGCACTCTCTTGGCTGACTGCCCTGAAGAATCTTTTGCGAAGACTTGCAGGTTTTCTAGATTATAATCACAGGAACCGCTGATATTCGAGGGTCTCTGTGTATAGCTGACAGGCTGTCACATTCCTCAGCGTGTGGCTGCTCTCTCAGGGATGGGTGGATGCTCTCAGTGACTCAACTTGGAGCCGGACTGGAGAGAGCACATGCAAATAGGTTGATAGTCTGAGTCACAGCATCTCATGGCATCCTGAGCAGTTGGATTATGAAAAGCACGCTGCTGACAGTCTGTAAAAAATCATGTGAACAGCGTGGTAATTTATATGACATGATTTTTTCCTTAATTTACTGTGGACACTGAGAGTATGTGGACTATGTTTTCAACTTGAACAGTTTGCAGTTTGGAGAGTAATTTTTTTTATTTTTCTTTACCAAAAACAATATTATATATATATAATATATATCATTTTGAAAGCCAGGGGTAAGTACAGTAAAAAGGGATAACAAAAATGAAGAAACATTTTATAGCAGCAGATCGGCTCTTCCACATCAGTTCACCCATGACCAGCATTCTTGTTACTGAGTGTAAACACCACAGACCAAGGTAAAATGAGAAATACTTGCTGTTTTGATTCAATTATCCTGTCATCTGATTATATGTACTGGCCCTGGGAGTAAAAAATGACGTTAGAGGAAGAGTGTGTTCAAATAATCTTTACCACACTAATTAAACCAAATTACATTCATGAGGACATCAAATTACATCCGTGATATACCAAAAAACTAACAATAGAAAACCACAAATCCTGGCGGGTATCATAAAAGTTTTGCTATATCTTTCAAAAGAATGTGAGTCATTTTCCAGTGAGCCAAAGTATCACATGCTTTTCCAAGCCAAGGGGTTTGCCTGCAAGGAAGAGAAACAGGACAGAGAAACATGAAAGATGGAGACACTTATTGTTTCCCTTTATGTGGTTTGCGTGTGCACCGTGACGTCCATATATGTGACAAATCTGCGACACGTGCATGTGATAAGTGTTAAAGATGTTTCCCACAGTAAAGTTCACACCACATACTAGTATCCCTTAAAGGTCTCCAGCAAAAGGGTTCCTTTGGTTTTACATTGACCTTTAAAAAAGCAGGTTTCATTTCTCAGTGGTGAAAACAGCTGAGTACGCTTAAGGGGACACTGCATTTTAGTTTGCAAGTCACTCTCTGAAAAGTAATTGCATGTTAGGAGGCCTGTGGCCACTAACCACAGAAAGCTGAGGACAGGGCTTAGTCCAGTGTGAAATGACCAGTGAACATTCATATATTTAAGCATGTAAACCTTTTTTTTCCCCATGAGACAAGTACAGTAAAACTATGGACCTCTAAACTAGTTAAATATGGAATTGTTGTTTGATAACCTCAAATTTGTTAGTTAATTTGTTAGTAGATATTTGCTGATTTTGTTGCGTCAGAAAGGATAAAGACAAAAAAGGCGTGAAATGCTCGAGAAACACCTGTTCAGATCATTCCACATGAAAAAATACTCATAGATAGTGGGTGAGAATATCCTGAAGCATATCCAACATCCTCCTTAAGACTTGGAGAGGAGATTTGTCACTTTGTCAAACACATGACAGTATTTACGACTTTTTTTTGAATGTGTGTTGAATGTTTTAGTCCCTTTAAAATTGGACTAAAACCTTGACCTGGTGTCATATCACCACCACAGCTCCATTGCTGTTCTGCTCTGTAAACACCCTGATTATTGTGGGTCTTACAAGGTCATTTGGGGTGACATGCGGGGTGGAGGAAATTAAATACTCCAAAGAGTTGATAAATTCAAGACACTGAGTAGTGTAGTTTAATGCAACAGCCTCTGCCATCTTTAAGATGAAGCATGAAAAGTAATATATCAAAAGTGCTTGGCAATCGTCACACGCCATCTTCCCTTTGGCCTTGCCTTAAGGTTTAAACTTGGCTTACGCTCCTCTAAAGATTTCACAGCAAATAACTTTTCTGAAGAGCTCCAAACAGCTGTTTCATTGCCTCTTGGGACAAGCAGGAGAGGAGGTCCAGGACGAGAGGCTGAGAGGCACAGAGATGGGGGGAAAAACAAAGAGGGAACAGAGCAGACAGACAGAGAGACAGAGAGAGACGGAGGAGAGAGACGTATAGAGACGATTCAGACGCGTCAAGCCGTCCACACTTGTTTAATTGTGTGTGTGGCCAGAAGCAGGAGGAGGCGAGTGGGAGGAATAAAACAATTAACATGAGCAGTAATCCAGAGAATGTGGGTTTCCTTGACAACAGCAGACATAGCCAAACAGGCCCTTTCATAACAATTCACAACAAACAGAAACATTCTCCTTTATCAACACTGGCAATGATAAAAGAGGGTATCCTTGCTGTTGTCATCTTCCAAGGGGGCAAAAAGGATTTTTTTCCTCCCTTTTCACTTCATTTCACTTCATTCCCCCCTTTTTTTTCTTCATTTTATAAGAATCCCACAACAGCAAACACCAGTCGGTCGCATGGACTACTACCAAGCTACATGGTTTAGTTTAGTTTTAAAATCTCAAGTGACTCTGGGTTCATGTGAAAATGTGAGAAAACCAGCAGAGGAGAAAGCGAGGAGGATGAGATGCTGGCAGACCATTTCCCCTTCCCAAATACAGATCCAGAAAGAGAGGTGTGTGTGTGTGAGAGAGAGAGAGAGAGAGAGAGAGAGATAGAGCGAGACAGAGATAGAGACAGAGATAGAGACAGAGAGGGAGACACAGAGAGAGACAGAGACAGTGTGTAAATTTGTGTTGAGGGATGGGTGGGTTATACAGAGCGGTGTTTGATGAGCCAGCAGGTCCACCCTGTGCTCTGGCTGAGGTGCTGAGCTTTAATGAGTTGCAGGAGCCCCTGAACAGATGACATTGAGATGAAAATGATACCGCTTTCGTGTTTGTATGATGAATACAAAGCTGCAGCCAGCAGCTGGTTAGCTTTATTTAACAGAGAGACCAGGGACAGAGGGATCAGATAGGTGGGATTTTCCAAAAAATGAAACAAAGTCACAATTAAGTCTAACTCATTATAATTATCTTGTTTGACCCACAGAGTACTCGGGACCTTCCTGATGTGGCACAATAATGATAACCACTCAATCAAAAGTAGGACCTCTCTCTGTGGAGTCTGAGTCAGAAGTGAAAACATGTATGTTTGGGTCTATGGAAGACTAAATTGCCCCTAGAAGTGTGAGGATAAATGGTGTTTGTGTGTGCGCTATAATGTACTGGTGACCTGTCCAGGGTTTATTTCCTGCTTTGGCCCTAAGTGCACTGGGACAGGTTTCAATGCAAAGGGACAAAGTTAAGGTACAAAGCTGGTGAGAAAATGGATAGAACCTATAAAGAAAACTATAACCATCACCATTCACCATTTTACAGCACTATAGTGACGCTGTTTATTGACCAGGTACACAAACTTGTCGTTCCTGGCTTCTTGGAAACCTGAACGTGATGACATTATTTTGAAACCATGCAGAGTCAAAATAGATAATCGTCAATACCTGAGAGGAAAAACTGACATGAGTGCACCTCTTCAAAGTCTACACAACAACAACGTCACAGAAACATGGCAGGTGACAGGGTATATCTGATTGCTGCATAGCAAGGATTTGCTGGAGGAAGCTCTCAGACATTTCCCTGCTTGTTACATATGGATGACCTGACTGGTTGGCAGATCAGCCGTGATGGCTATTGCAAATGCCAAGCGGGGCACTAGGAGGAGCCAGTGGACCTAATTCAAACACATCTTGGCAGGAATGTTTTTCTCATGATGTGATCTGCTGTATGGCATGGGATTAGTCAGAGTAAACACATCTTTTCAGCAGTTTCTAGGTTTTTCCACATTACAACTAAACAGCTGATAAACACAAGTTTCAGAAGTATGGCCTCCCAGCTTGGGACTTGGGGCCATTCATAACTTGTTTATTAGTCAGCATCAGAGACATTGGTTGTGGGACGCTGTTGCCTGGAGGCAGTTTCCTGTTCAAGACTGAGATCAGGCAACTGGCTGGTAGCTCCAGCTGCAAATCTAGAGAGTGGTGATTATCCTCTCATCTAACCATCTCTGGAAATGAAATAAACACATTTCCCAGGGCGATAAACTCTTTGCATTTGGGGAAAATCAGCTGCCTGTACATTCTGCTGGATTTCATGACAGAGTGCGCTCACTGCGGGACGGGGCGAGATGGATGAAAGTTGGCCAACTGTTCAACCATGCATGAGTCCCCACTCACTACCCCCACCCCTCCTGTCCTTTCTTTCTTTCTCTCTTTCGTTCTCCCTTTCTTTCTGGTGGCAGTTCAGCCTAATGAAATCATTACATGGCATAATTTCCACCAACAGCTTGCACATTTTCAGCATGGGCGGGTCAAGTGGAAAGCAAACTTCCAACACTGGCACCACGGCCCACATCCTGCCCACACGAAATGGACACAATAGCAGTGATGTCGCTTTGGAAATGTAAAGGTCACATTTCAGAGAACATGATCGCAGCTGGAATTGGTGAAAGGAAAGGTTTTTAGAAAAGCATAAGAAGCTCTCCCCTGTAAGTGATCAATGTGTGTGAGATCATGATCGGCCCAGGGAGTTAACCGTGCGAAAGTTTGTTTGGGAAATCATTGATGTATGTGTGCTGCATAATTATATAATGAGTAGCTTGCTGGAATCTGGCGACGTGTTTGTGTGGGACACAGAGAGACAGAGAGAGAGAGAGAGCGAAAGAGAGAGAGAGAGAGAGAGAGAGAGAGAGAGAGAGCGAAAGAGAGAGAGTGGAGGGAATGTGGTCAAGTTGCCCAAATCTAAAGTTTGAATGTGGGTCAGTGTTTGAGAAAGACTGGGAGATCGATGTGACCCACTCATAACACAAATGCATGCACGCATGCACACATGTACACATGCACACACACACATGCACGCATGCACACACACATGCACGCACTCACACACACATACAGTGACACACCCCTTGCAGTTGCAGTTTTTGCAGTTTTTGATGGGCTGCACATGTCTCTGTTCAGTTGTTTTGGCCAGTTTCACTGATAAACAAATTTTGAGTGGCTGTAAAGCATCCCATGAATATGTTATGCCTCTATCTATCTATCTATCTATCTATCTATCTATCTATCTATCTATCTATCTATCTATCTATCTATCTATCTATCTATCTATCTATCTATCTATCTATCTATCTATCTACTTCTGCGTAGGTTTAAAAAAATGCTCATCACACTTTTCTAACCCTCTATGTAATTAGTCTCCAAAATAAAACCTTTAACCTCCATCAGAGGTTTTTGATCCGCCAGACACTCTTATCGACCCAGCCAAAGTTTATTATCTCATACCTGACGGTTAAGAAATGGGCTAATAAAGGTAATCTCGCCAGAAACAGCATGTGACAAAAAATAAATAGCATGTGCAAAACATACCAGTGGCACCTGTAAGATAGTTTACATGTACCCACATCCACTCAGGTCCAAAACTGATTGAAGGCATGTGACTAAGTAGCAGTTTGATGAAGTCTCTCTCAAAATGTATGCAATTTATGCATTCTCCTAATTACTTCTCCTCCTTACTTCTTCCTCCTCCAATCATGCATTATTCATGTGAGTTGCAGTCAAGACAGCTGATAAGCATAAAGCCTGTGTGATTGCCAGCTAAGCATGAAAGGGTGCCAGAACTGTGCAGAAACTGACCGTAAAATCAGTCAACGAAAAATATGACATTATAATAGTTATTGTAACATACCATTTTAAGCATTTCTAGTGAATCCTGTTTCCTGTAGTTTGTACATGAACACCAGAGATCAAGGATACTCCATTCAACCATTCCTTGTCATCTTTAAAGGAATGTCTTGTTTCATCTTGTATCACGAGATAGTTCGAATTGATATCGAAATCAGATGTGTGTATGTGTGCATAATATGCACATGCTCCGGCAGTACGAGCTCAAATTCACCGTCTCCTCCTCCACCACCTCCTCCTCCTCCTCCTCTTCCTCCCGCTCCGGCTCCGGCTCCCGCACAATGATCCAGCTCCTGATCCATTCACATGAGACTGCGAACCGTGGCGGATTACCGAGACTCTGCTCCCAACTGCGGAGCCCGGAGGTCTGAGCGCAAGCAGCCGTGAGCCCCGGAGACGCTCCCCGGTCCGGACCCCGTCTGTCCTGTCCCCGGGTGGAGGGGAGCCCCACCTGGGTGTTCACCTGCAGGAACCAACCATGCTGCCCCGGTAAGTGCCCTCCACCAGACAAACCTGTCATAGCAGCGCAGGTCCAACATGTGAAATTAGGCAAAAAGAAAAAAAAATCCTATACACATTGCTATATTGTTTTTTTCTTGTACTGAGGAATGAAGAGAAGCTGCTTAAGTAGATCCCGTGAAGGGATGATTAGTTTGTCCCTTAAAGATTAACAAGCGTGTTTGCTTTGACTGAGTGGGTAAAACATTAACTTGAAAAGTATCGCGTACAACTTGCATCATTTTGCATCATTTTCCCACGAGTTTTCCCAAAGATTGTACACAATTTAAGGACCAAAGAGATGGCGTGTTCACATGCCAAGCTGTGGCTCTTATCTCAATTTACCCATTAAATGAAACAGAGTCTACAGCCAGCGCAACAACATGCTCACAAGCAGGCTCAAAGCTGAACCCTCGGGCCACTTCAGGAATTTTCCATCGGAGTCGAGAAAGGCCCGATCTTTGCCCTGTCTATCATATCTGCAGCATTAAAAACAGTGCAGGACGTCCTGAGCTGCCAAATTCCAGCGCAGATAAAAATACTTTAGACTGAAATGCTCTCCCTTAACTCCCAAGCTTGTAACTGTAAATCTGCAATACTGGAATAGGAATGTTGTGTGTGTGTGTGCGTGCGTGTGTGTGGGTGGTTGGGGGGGTCTGACATCCGGTCACGTTTGACCTGTGACTGATTTGTAGAAGTTAGTTTCTCCAAGGGATCGATAAACATATGTCTGTCTATCTGTCTGTCTGTCAGTCTATCTCATCTAATGGCCTGCAGATGTGTTCTAACGTGGTCAAGCACAATTCATCTTTTCTAGACCAGGAGTTAATCGGTCCTCCCGCTGCATCCACAGGTTTACCTCCCTCCTATTTCTCCTCTTCCTTCCCCCTGTTTTCTCCACGTCCCGCCCCCACTGGGTTCTCCAGCGTGTCCCTGTGGTCCTTCCACAGCAGACAGAGGTCCGGCCAGCCCCTCACTTCCTTGCTCCGGCCCGCTTGGACGTCAGCTCCCCGTGTGACCCAGAATGCCACAAGAGAGCCCCTCGACAGAGCTACTGGGACTTGCGGCAGCATCTGGCCTACGAGACTCTGCACTCGGATGGCCAGCTTACTGAGACCGCCGTTGGGATTTATGGCTACAGCCCGGAGGCCAACACCAGTCCAGCCTACTCGTCTCGGTCGCCCGGGAAGGCTGAGCAGCCGCGGGTCAGGAGAAAGCGACAGATCTTTGGCCACGATGGCCGCTTTAGCATCGCTGGGCAGGACTTCCTGCTGAAATACCCCTTCTCGGTGTCCGTCAAACTGTCCACCGGCTGCTCTGGGACGCTGGTTGGGGACCGACATGTGCTCACAGCTGCCCATTGTGTCCATGATGGCAAAAACTACGTGAAAGGAGCCCAGAAGCTCCGGGTTGGCTTCCTGAAACCCAAGCAGCGAGACGCGCAGCCATCGTCCTTCCAACCCAACCTCGACAACCACGTGGAAGGCGGCCCGGCGCCTTACGCCCCACCGACCAACGAGAAGATGAAGTTCCAATGGATCCGAGCCAAACGCACCCATGTGCCCAAAGGGTGGATTAAAGGCAACGCCAACGACATCGGGATGGACTACGACTACGCTCTGGTCGAACTCAAGAAGCCCCACAAGCGGCGCCACATGAAACTCGGGGTCAGTCCCCCGGCCCAGAAGCTGCCGGGTCGACGGGTCCACTTCTCGGGGTTCGACAACGACCGCCCGGGCCAGCTGGTGTACCGCTTCTGCCGGGCCGGCGAGGAGACGTCCGACCTGTTGTACCAGCACTGCGACGCGCAGCCCGGGGCCAGCGGCTCGGGGGTCTACGCCCGGATGTGGGACGGGCGGCGGCGGCGCTGGGAGCGCAAGGTGATAGGTGTGTTTTCTGGACACCAGTGGGTGGAGCGGCAAGGGGCGTCTCAGGAGTTTAACGTCGCGGTGAGGATCACGCCCCTCAAATACGCCCAGATATGTTACTGGATAAAAGGTAACTTTGTGGACTGCAGGGAGGGGTGAGGGAGAAGCTGGAAACTCCATCCTCTTGCGTCACACGGCAAAACGGCTGCCACAGGATTGCACACTTTTTCTCCCCACGACTTGTAGCACTGACCTAACATCAACATAAACGTCACTTCCATTTTCTTTGTTGCCCCTTGTCCAATATCAGCGATGAGAAAGACAGACCCAAATCCAGTAATGAACCCCGAATCGTCTAAAATGAGCTTGTTCATGACATTCTTTTCTTTGCCTACTTTTGCTTCTTCACATTTCTGAAAAGTATGAAACATTGGTGTCTATTGGGGAAATGTGTCATGTGGTTTGGCAGGACAGAAGCATGTTTATCTGCTCCTCGGAACATTTATCTGGATAACAAAGTTATCTGGGAGATCATCGGATCTGAGCATGGACTGATGTGAAAAGATGGCTCTCATATTTGGAATAGCAGGAGCAGGATTTTCAGAACAGTTTGGTGATGCATCATAGCCTTTTCGTTGTGCTAATACTAAAGATTGCACTGTTAAAACTCTTGAAGTTTTTCTACTGAAAATGTTTTTTTTGTTTTTGTGGATGAATGTAAAAGTCAGCTACCAAAGGTGCCAACAGTTTCTCTCCAGTCTCGTACACATCTGCTCTCAGCGGACACACTGGCCAGCTTCTGGTGCAGTGTAAATTGAGTCTTTTGGAGGAAAACACAGTTTGAGACACAGAATGATATTACATGAATGCAGATTAATCTTGCCAAGACTGCAGATTACTTGCTCTATGAAGCACAGTTGGTAGACTGTCGTGCTTTGACGCTTAGCTCCCCCTGGTGGCACAGATGAACTCTGCAGGTGTCAGCAGCAGACATGGCACAGCATAAACCTATGTAAGCACTTTTTACTTTCTAACATTTGTGAAATTATATTATCTGTTTCCAGAAGTCTGTGTTAAACCTAATGAAATATATACTTTGAAGTAAGAAATCGTTTCCCATTTCGCTTTTGTACTTTGGATCGCAAACACACACTCGAGTCAATCTTTGAGAACACCATTTGATTTATTTCAATGTCAAAAAGTATTTTCAGAAATGCTGTGTGGGGAAACTGAGCACAGAAAAATGCCGAAATATGAGGACCAGCTCCAACGACTTCACCAGCACTGACACATTCATCGACGGGTTCATCCAGGGTATTCTTGTGATATGGCACGAGGAGAAATACCTTTGATACCCAAATCTTCACAACTCCAAGGGAATAAGATTGACACAACCCTCAACTTAACCTGAAGCCTGCCTTCAAGTTTCGCATAGTCTAGCTGTGGATCAGGTAAACGTGAGGTCAGTGCTGTTAAATGCTGATCTTAAACACGTAAAAATGCTGCTCCTTGTTTTCTTTTTTGTCTTTATGGTTTCACTAAAATCGAACAACGCAGAACAGCATGAAATAACTGACTGGGAAGCAGGAATTTAACGCGAACCTTTTAACAACTTTTTGGGATGGAGGCCGTCATAACCGTACATCCTCTATGAAACTGAAATTTCAGTGGTCTGAAAGTGAAGGATGCTGTCTCCAATGCTAAACACGTGCCAATTCAAGTCAACAGCAACATTCAGTTAAGTAAGTCTGCTACATTCAAGTGGTGAATGGCTGGAAAAAAAACAAAACATAAGCACCAAAAACTGATGAAGGGGGCTGAGTTTGCTGTCAAAGCAGGATGAGGGGGCTGTGTATGTGTATCTGCAAAGGTGATCCATGGGAACACACCAGGTCATCTCAAGCATTTTACCCCCCCAACCTCTTCATGACTACATCTGGCACATCCTGGGAACAGTCCGAGTGAAATTCACTACAGCATAGTATAATACTATTTGTACCGTTGTAACTGTAGAGATTCATCTCTGAATACACACGAGCAGGCTGATAACAACTGTGGATACTGCCCCCATCTAAGGCATCGACTGCAGAGCAGAGCCAGTGAAGAGGAGGAGGAGGCTGACTGGGGTGAGACGCGTTATCTGAGAAGAAAGGCAACAACCTGCGAGGCAACCCGTTTGTAACACCATGGTAACATCACTCTAAAACATCCTTTGCCTTGAAATCATTGGGATAACAAGGTGACATCCTGGTCCTGGGACACGCCAATCTTTATTATAACCCACATCTTCCTTACGGCCATCCATACCCAGAACCCAAAGGACCCGGTACAAACGTCAACTTTGCCACAAGTTCGGCATTTCGAGCACCACAAATGAATGAAATGAATACTAATTGATGACCTTTCAGACAAATTAGTTTATATGTCAAGCGTGGTCTGACATCAGTGAGATCTGTTCCGGGGTGCTTTCAAGTGTGTGCTCGGGTTGAAGGATGCCATTAATATCTCGACACCTTCCCACCTGTTGACACCCTGGTGCTGTGGCTGGGGTGGCCGAGCATGAGACGAGCGCAGACGCAGATCGTGAATACGCGGTGGCAAAGTGAATGAGGGCGAACACAGCTTTCTCTACAGAGGCAGCGGAGGAGAGTACCTTAGGCTGTTTTTTTTTCCCTACAGACCGCTCTCGATTCAGCCTGTGGGAAATTCTGACCACTTGGTGGTTTGAAAAAGGAAAAAAAGAAAAATCCAGACCGAGGTTCTGAGTATAGCGAATGTTCCGTATTTCTAGGCTCTTAGATAAGGGCTAAACGCGTACCGCCCTCACGTCAGACGATTTTAAATAGTTTCCATCAGCTGCTGCGTACTGCTCCAAACCACAATTTCTGGTGAACTTCATCTTCTTCTGTCCAATTTGAATGAGAACCGAGGTGCGAAAATGAAAACTGGATCTTTGTTTACGGGGTAATAAGCAAGACCATCTGTCACACTGGCATCTTGAAATTGAAAGAGAGAAACAACAGGTGTTGCTCAGTGGATACTGTTGGCAGCGGAGAGAACCTGGTTAATCATTTCCCCACCTTTGTGCCTGCGAGCTGTATCCTCATATCTGGATCTACTTCTCCCACATCCCCTCCGGCAGGGAGTTAAGAATTCCCCCCCCCAAAACGTCCAAATTTTACTTTGAAGTAACGGGTGAAAACACGCCGAGAGCACGGACAGCGTTTGCATCCGTCTGATGCTACACCGAGGAGATCCATCGGTTTTAACTGGTTCAAGAACCTCGTGTCTGGAAGTAAGGAAAAAAGAGGATTCATCATGTCAGACACAACTCTCAACACTGCTCTGGATCACTCGTGGTTGACCGTCCAAAGCCAGGCCCGCTCTGTGGTTGGCCGCCTGCACCTGTATAACGTCAGAACATCTTTGGTGAAAGTCACCCCCAGGCATTCCCTGACTTCCCTGTCGCCTAGCAACAACATAAGACAACGTCAGCATGGTAATGCCCGGCGTAACTCCAAATAGTATACAAAATAAAAATATTCTTTTAAATAGGTATTATAAACATTGCATTAAAAATAGAACCGTATCAAAAAAAAAACAATTATGAGTTCACAGTCTGTCCCTTACCCGCCTCCCCCCCCCCGACCTTCCCACCAACGCCAGCACCTCCCCTCCGCCCGTTTCCAGGGGCTCCGCCCAGCTTCACTCCGCGTCCAGAGTTTGTAGGCGGGGGCGGGGTGGGGGGCCCTTCACAGCGATTTGAGTCCCAAACCGCTGGAGGACAGGGGGTAGGAGTAGGCTTTGCCCAGCACGATGCGGTCTCGGAGCAGTTTGAAGAGGACATAGTAGTTGCAGCAGAGAATAAGGCCCAGAGACAAGGTGTGGTTCCAGCGCTCGGATCGTAGCAGGGAGTACAGCTGGTACAGAACCACGCTGGACTCGATCCAGATCAGCAGGTTCAGGATCCGCAATGGCTTGTGGAACAGGAACTGGAGGGGCAACGGACGGGGAGTGAAGGTCAGAGGAGAAAAGAAGGTCTGCGGGGAATCGCTTGACATCCAGAGGTACTGATAAAACTGAACCACCAAAACTGGACAGTTCACTGCTCGATTCAACCCCCAAACAAAGAGGAAAAAACTAGTCTGCATGGGAGATATTGCATTCGCGAGAATGGCCCAATAATAAATCACATTAAAAAAGGTAAATGCCTCTTCCTAATGAAACCATAATGGCCGGACTGTTGCTCAGACGCAAAACAATGAACAATAAGGTTCACAAACACAACCAGCGTATGAGCAGAACTTGTCCCATTTGTTTGGGACACTGAAACCGTCTTGCGAGGACATGCCGTCTGGGAGGGAACAATGTCATGCTCATCGAATGAAAGTGTGATGCGCATGAGGCTGAAATTACCACTGTGTGAGAGTACTAAAAGTGGAGGTGTGTCCAAAAGGTTTCCCTCTCTCCTAACCAGAAATTATTTTCCGGGACTTTCCTAAGACATTTTCAGCTGGTGGGGCAGGAGGAGGGGATAAATAATTCTCCAGGATCACTTATGAATTTCCAAGATATTCAACCTTTTTTCTCATTTGCCATACGTTTTCCATGTTTTTCCGTTTTCCACGTCCATTTTTAGCCAATGCTGATTTTCAGTTCTGACAAAAGCATGATACTGTTCCCTTGCCATGCATGAAGCAGACGTACTGGCTAATGCTGAGCTATCAGCTGTCAGGCAGATACTCACATAAAACCTTGCATGGGAAACATCTGAGGGCAGAGCCACGTTATAGGGTCCGACTGCTTTATACAGACATCGGCTGTGTCGTACCAACACCCCCTGAGGCCAAATGGTGCTTTCCGACCACCTGTGGAGCACATGGACACGGCACGAACCATCAACAGGGTGGCCTGTGTGTGTGCGTGTGTGCGTGTGCGTGCGGGGGAGAGGGGCCACTCACACGTGCTGCGGCGCGTTGCTGTACGAGCCGTGCTCCAGCTTCTGCCAGCGGCCCAGGTGGGCGGCCGAGCGGTGGAGCAGGTCGCAGTAGCTGGGGGGCAGCAGCTGGCTCATCAGCATCACAAACGCGTTGATCCACACCATGATCAGGTGCTCGCAGGACCAGCGCATGTCGTAGTACTGGGTGCTCTGGGGACGGGAAAGCACGGGGTCAGGGACGCGCTTGAGGTTCTGCGTTGGAGAAGAGGCCGCAGTCTAGCCGTGAATGCTGCTAATGCCTCATTTCCACTGCGTGGTGCCAGCTCCACTCTACTCGACTCGACTCTGCTCTGCTCTGCTCAGCTCGAGCGTGTTTCCACTACAGAGCAGTGCTGTCTTGAAAGTACCCGGTCATCATAGCAACGCGTACACGTGACATCATCAATGTGACCCACTGACCACCGGTAAAAAGTAGAGGGATGAAAAACAACAACAATCATATATCCATATCCTGGATATGTGGCTATTTGCCACAGCAGTTCAGAGGAGGCAGAAGAGGTAGCGAGACTAAATACTGTGGAAAAACAAAGTGTGGCATGGGAAATTTTTAACAACTTGTGCTGATTTGCTGGTGTTTCTGATGGCTTCCAGCCCTGCTTGGCCCGTCTTGGCCTGGCAGGCGAGCAGGTACTAGAAAAACAGTACCCGGTTCAACATTCCAGGTGATGGAAACGCACACAAGGCCGAGTCGAGTTGAGTAGAGCCGGTACCACGTAGTGGAAACGGGGCATGTGTAATAATATGAGTGCAGAGTTTGAGTCCTGGTTAAGAGGAGGAGAGGCTGACTCGCCATGGTTGTGACGGAGCCACATGATGCATCTTCAGTGACAGCTCTGAGATAAAACAGCGGCCCATGAACCTGAACATCTGAATCAAAGGGACGTGCAAAGGGGGAGGGGTGAGAGGCGATGCCGACCTTGACAAAGCAGAGGGGCAGGAAGGCTACGTAGTAGGCGCTGAACAGGGAGTTGAACAGGACCTCCTTGATCCTCCGGTTGAAGTCGCTCTTCAGCTCCTCCACCTCGGCCCGAATCAGCTCGGGCGTGTGCGAGTGCGTGTGCGGGGGGCAGGTGTGGATGGGCATGTGCGGAGGGCTGGAGAACTGCTCGCGCAGGTTCTCGCGCAGCAGGAAGAGGAAGTCGCGCGGGCGAAAGAAGGCGGTCTCCATCAGCTCGCTCTGCTGGTGGTCGGCCGGGTAGTCGCAGTCGGCCGGCGCCGCCTGGCTCTTCCCCCCCTCCTGGTGGAAACAGCACAGCGGGACGTACACGCCGAAGCTGGTGGGGGACGGCGGCAGAGCGGGGAGGAAAGACAGAGGGGTGAGATGGTGTGCACAAGACACAACAGGTGATCATAAATGCTGCACAGGCCGTGAGTGAATGAATGGCCATGAACGATATCTGATTGACTGGACGACCTGTGGACCTTTGTGGAGACCAGTGTGCTGGGGGACATGTGCCCCGAGAGCCAGAGTCTTCCTCCCTCCAGCACAAATGACATTTTTAAACCATGGGAATAGAAATGCTGTTTTTTTGCTGACGTGGAATTCATTATAAGTACTAACAGACTAAATGAATAAATCATCAAACTCTTTGTGAGTCATCTGAAATAACCGCATCCTGTCCGGATGCTTTCATTCAGGAGAATTCATTCACATTTACATTGTGTTCTTCGAAGTCCATTGATGTGAAGCTCTAGAGGCTACAGCATGTTGGTGCTCAATAGCTTAAAAAATGCTCACTGAACAACACATTTTCACAAAGATGGAAATGGACTTTTGAAACTTTCGAAAAAAACAAAAAAAAAACAATTTGACCTTCACACAAGTGGCAAAAAAAAAGTGTGCGGAGCAGGGAGAGTAAGCACAGTTAATCTTCATCCGACTCCTTTTGTTTGTGTGCAAATAACTATGAAAGGCTTTGAACAGCGACGGAGCATTGTGTGAGGGGAGAAGGAATGTTAATGAGCAAAACATGTGTGTGCCACATGTGTCACCCTGACACATTACTCCAGACCCTCGTAGCGGCGTGATGCACCTGGAGGGCAACCTGCTGTCCAGCTGCTGATGACTCCCATCAGCTGACAGCCATTCAGTGGCGGGTAGGAGACACCTAGGGGAGACCGTGGCTTTCCTGCCGGACCTGTAGCGTGTGCTGTGTGGGGGCTGCGGTGTCGGGCACTCACGGGTATCCCAGGAAGAGCAGGTTGAGCACGGAGTGGTTCTTGCAGAGGTTGACCAGCGTCCAGCAGAGCACCCAGCCACACATGGTGAGCAGGCTGAGCCGGGCGGCGATCAGCAGCACGTAGCGGAGAAGAGAGCCACCGCTGCTCTGAGAAACCTGCAGGCGTGGGGGCAGAGAGGAGGAATCAGCCGAGTCTCAACCACAGGATAAAAGGCACTTTCACACCAATAGAAGCTTTCCCAGTTTCTATCCGTCTCTCAGCTTCCTCTTTTTTTGTGCCCTTTCACACAGCAGTCATTTCTTCAAATGACTTTCGGGGACTTTTTAGGGACTCTCAGACTGGGATGCGCGAGGGACACAAGGGTCTGATGACTGTTTAAACACCCACAGCATGAAGTGAGCGAAGGAGAAAGCTGCGGGCCCTGGTGTCAAGACACTACAACATCAAGACAATAGGAGAGATGGGACAACAAAACAAAGAAGTGAGCCCGCATTGCAGTGCAGACCAACAGACATGGACCTCAACACCACCCAACCCCCTCAAGGACGCGTGTATTGGAGTGTGTCCACAAATCTGCGCGTTTACCTCTGAAACTATTGTCCAAACAAGCCTCCGGGCCAACATGACTGTGATGAAGATGGCCAGGTGATAGTCCATCAGATGAAAGTTCTGGGGGAGTGAGAATCCATTCAATCAATGGCTCAGAGAGACAGAAGAAAACACATTGAAGAGGCTGCCCAGTAACAGTCCGTAGATTAAAATGGCATGGCAACATGAACGTCAAATATCACACATATAAAGCACGTGTTCTTACAAGCGAGGTAGAGGCAGCGGGGTGGCTGTACGGGTACCACCAAACCGTCCTGTAGATGTTAATGTACTGGACAAACAAGGCCACCAGCAAATAGAGAAAGAGCAGGAACTCGAACAGCAGGCTACTGTCCAGCGGCAGCTCGGGGATCCTCGAGTGACGCACCGGCTCCGGGGTGATGAGCGCTGAGAGAGGAGGGGCCGACAGACCCACCGAGTTACTGCTCCTGCAAGAACACACGACGAAAACATGTGCAACAGGGTTGGTTCATATGGAATTAATAGGGATTAGGATTGACCATGTACAGTTGATGTTTGGCCTCTGGGCTCTATGAGGAAGAGGAGAGACCTTCTTTTCCACAGGAGAAGGACTATAGGGGAGAGCCTAGAGGAGGATGTTGGGGTGGAGGTGTTGCTTATGAATAGCTAGATGTAGAACCGACAGGTTCTGCCATGATGACTTGACGTCAAGCTGTGCAGCTTGAAGGTTTGGCTTCCGCAGGAGAAAGACTACAGGGGAGAGCCATTACATTTGCAAAAGGTAGACACTTGCAAAACTGAGTATCTGGAGTTAAAAAACATTTAAATCATCATGAACTTCATCTCTACTTTGACTTCGGATAGAATTACCATACAAGGACAAACTCTAAAAGATTAAAAAAGCCTCTAAATGCGGTAACATCATGTCATTATGCGGAAACGCTGACACCCAAATGTGTCCCCACCTGCTCCTGTGGCCCGTCCCATTGCCGAGGTTCCCTCCGACCAGAGTCTGCAGGGACGGCAGAGCGGAGCGACTCAACTGCTGTCTGCTGGGACCCCTGCGACCTCCTGGCATGGTCGCCCGTTACCGTGGCAACCCCGGGCGCCGCCCACCGACCAATAGCCACCGGGACTGCCCTGGTCCTCCTCACTGAGCCACCATGTACAGTCAGGCCACTGCTGAGGCAACAAGAGGGACACGACTGAGTCAGAGCGAGAGACGGAAGCGGGTTACATAAATGAAAACGCATTCTGGTCAAGATTGTGTGTGTGTGTGTGTGTGTGTCTGTGTGCTGATGGGGGGGGGGGGGGGGGGGGGGGGGGGTCAACAATTGTTCGACTAGTTCGTTCAACTAGTACGGCCACAGTAAGAGTATAGTGCTGCCTCTGGGTATTTACTTTACGTGACAAGGATAATAAGTAAACAGTGAGGATGTTAATGAAGTTCTTCTAGTGCATTGTCAGCTGTTCGACGGAGACCGAGGGCCTTTTCTCCCCTCAGCCCATTTGCTGTGAAACGTACTCCTCTGCGGAGGTTTCAAACGCATCCACATGTGCGTGAACTTTGTGTTCAGCTCAAACCTGTTGCTGGGCCTGATCAGAGCGGTTGGCACTGCTCCGGTCGGGCCTTATCAGAGCTCTTTTTGTCGAGCGGCGCGGCATGTTATCATGACATAAAGTAAGCTATGTCAGCGGGACACGTCAACCCCCTCCGACCTCACAGGGTATTCCCCAGGAAATTGATTCACATCGGTGGTGAACCATCCAACCAACATTTAGCATATGGCAGCTGTAAAGACTGTTTGGCGTGCAGCTGAAACCGTGGTGTAAACATTAAGACGATTCTAAGTAGGACGATGAGTTTCGATGATCATCAGTTTGCATGGAGTCTGTTCTTCTCTCCTCAGAGTTTCTTTTCAAAAAGAAAATACGACTCAGGTATGGCACCAATTTTTTCCTTTTCTTACCGTCTGTAAATTTGCATCTTTGGGTGTTACTCGAAATATCCTAATAATCTTTTGTTGACAGTGTTTCAAAGAGGCTCTAATATCACAGTTAATTTAAAGGTGTTTTTTGTTATTATTGCACTTGCACACTGATGTGAATGAGGTAGACGTGAAAGCATTAAACACACCTTTCTGTAGAAAGCAATACAGCAAACTACTGACACTAATAGACAGATGTGTCATGATTTGTCATACTTTTTACCTAACTTCAACACTCCAACTGACACGAAAGACTTAACCAAGAGACAAATATTGAGACCCCATTAACTGAGTAAATCTACTATTTTGAATACGCTTGGTAAAGTAAGTAACTGTCCCCACAAGTTTCACTGCACAGAAGCACTTCTATCAACGGTCAGGCTTCCTGGTGGTCACACTCCTGGCTACAGGCATACAAAGTAAACAGAGCCACCACCTATCTACAACCATCTGGGATGTCTGTGCTGCTCATAGGCAGCCTGCCTGCTTGAGCCTACACGGGAAACAAACAATCTCCATGGATGTGTTTACACAAGACATGATGAACTGTGAAGCTGTATGCAGATATGAGATGCTAGACAGAGATTACGCCTTTCAATCATGGGCCGCATGATAAAACAAACACATCTTTATATACAGAGTGAGACTTTTCCGTCTCTGCTCAACTCCTTGAAGCTAAACGTTACCAACACCGTTAGCTTTTCCCACGCGTTTCAACTTGTCATGACATACAATAAAAACGGTAACAATGGCTCTCCATGCACATAAGCAAAGGGACAAATCAATACCGACACTCCCAAGGTGTTAACTGCATCGTGTTTGTATACACCTGGACCCGTCCTGCCACAGCACGTCGATCCAGCTGTTGCTGCAGCTGCCAATGAGCCAACGGCGCTCATACAGATGTGCTACTCTGACAAGTTACTCTCCAGGCGTGAATCCATGAATTATTTATTGCACGGACAATGGTGCGAATCTCAGGATTTCAGTGCAAGTGTGTTGGATCTTAGTCCCAACGCATCTCCAAATACTTTGTTGGTGCCGTCTAGCGAATTTGGTCGAGGTTTGGTGTGGTACACCACAGCTGTCTGGCTGCTCCACGTACTCTAACAAAAATTAATAACCTTGTTACTAGCGGGCAAAACATTTCATTGGTTTACAAATTTTAATATACTGCACGAACATGCCCCGAAGAGTCTTCTCCAGTGAGGAGACACGCTGTGAAATTTATGTCCTTGTTAGGGACGTACTATTGCTTCAGGCGCCTTGTTTTGGAGCTGGAACTGCAAACTGACCAAAACATGGAAGGCCAGCTGCCTCTGCCCTCAGCCCTCTCACAGAGACCGAGTCCGAGTCGTCACCAACATTAGTGTGAAATGTGCATTAAATAATTCAGCATGCCTGGATGTTAGAGGCTGAAATGGAATGGCTCCATCACCAAAAAGGTTCCCACCCCTGCCTTAAATCTTCCACTCTGGAAAAAAAAGTGAACAATTACAGCCTTTGTGACTGCTGGTCCAAACAAAAACAAACTGAATACGTTGTCATGGGCTCTGACATGTTCGATGAAATCATAAAGGAACTCGTGATTAATCATTGCAACCAATTAATCAGATGTTTGGAAAAGCCCAGTGTTCAATCACAGACGGAAGAGTATAAGAGGAAATAACTTGAAATTAATCAGCTTTAACCAAACCCACAAGTCTACAAGTTTATAAGCAGTGAATAAAAACATTGTAAAAACGGCAATAAATGGGTTTTAAAATAGAATAGGAAAAGAATATCACAAAGTTAGATTGTGTTCCAATATATAATTCATTATAGGAAAAAATGCCCCCAGTCGTTGCAGCTTAGCAGATCTTCATCTTCTGCAACATCCAAACATATGCTTTGGCCTGAAAACCTTAAGGTGGGTGGCATGTTTTGTTATTGTCTGGAGCAGAAAATACGCAGTTTATTCAGTCCCACCTGAGGCGGTTCAATCATCACGGATCGGGGGAGTTAAAAAAAGGTAACCCCACCCCACTTCATCACGCAGTCACAGGCAGCTAAAGTGAAACAGCAACCTGTGGCGGATCACATCCAACCCCTGTGTACAGGAGCATTTCCTTTGCGTCGCTGTGTCTCGTGAAACAATATTACATTTCGATTTTAAACAGGAAACGGGCAGCTCACACACTCACAGCGCGGGATTAAAGATTTCAACTGAAAGTCACAAGTAAAAACAGGAACTGCGAGGCACCAACACAGTGGAGGATTGCAGGATGCAGGTTCTTATAATGTGGAAGTGCAACACGTTTCTAGCTCTCACCCCTGCGCGTCTCCGTCACAAGGGTTGAAACGACAGCAGGAAGGGTTCAGACCAGGGCTGCGTTCACGGTTTGCAGAAACTCATTTGAGCGAAACTATTTAAGAGGTTAGGGGCAATTTTTTTTGTTTCTTTGGCAGATACTTGCTGAGACTT
Source organism: Karalla daura (assembly GCA_029224185.1). Lineage (NCBI taxonomy): Eukaryota > Metazoa > Chordata > Actinopteri > Chaetodontiformes > Leiognathidae > Karalla > Karalla daura. The sequence continues at coordinate 8,313,313 of CM055190.1, forward strand.
GCACCGGGGCTGAGCCATGACATCAGGCAGCTAAAAACGCTAAGATCAGGAGTCTGTGAGGCTGTAGATGGCCGGGAGGTGGGAAAAGTCAACGACAGGTAGTTTTAAAAGGGCTCAGTGGAGCCACAGTTACTCACACAACACCGATAACACACGGGGGGCTGAGCTGAACCAGGAGGCATCAGTCAGTCGTGCTGCTTCCAGCCCTGAGAGTCCACACCACGCCGAGCATTTCTCACGCTCCCAGCTTCGGTAAACCCGGTTGCACTGCTACGGAGACGAGGACTGCGGTTGCTCGGTCGCTTTCTCTCCGCTTCAGCACATAAAGCGGCTCCAAAAGTGACAAGTTTAGCCCTGGGCTTCAGGGGCAACAGGGCTGCACAGACACCGACGTGGCAAACCCGCACCTCCTCTCCTCGTTGCGTCATCGGCCCGCGACTCGAACAAGTCAATTCTGCGCAGGCGCAGTCTGACAGTTGAGGAGCTCGTTGGTCCAAAGATGGCGACCCGTTCATTTTGATGGAAATTGCTGGCCAAGTGTAAAATTTGTAAAAAAAATGTATTATGTGGCTCTTTTAGTTTGCATAGTAGAGTCACTCCCTCCAAGCATGTGGGCAAAGTGAACGAGCAAACCTTTCATTGTTTTTTTCCTGATATAAAGCCCATTAGTAGTTAATTAGCAGTGTTTACAGCTACAGGCATCCTGTCAACATTTTTACAGCCATCACTTGCTATCTTTTACTAAACGTCTGGGGTTCTTTTTGTTGGTTGTTTGGACAGAGTTATCACTGTCAGATCTCAGTCAGTGAGCCCAAAACAGTGGTAACATTTCATTTTTGGGCTGCTGAGCACTTCTCAGTGTCACGTTGGTACGATAAACAGTATTCATTGTTCACTGAATAGTACAGTTAACAGTTTAAATGTTGATATAGATATGCTGTAGATAATGGGGTAAGACAAGTTTAGTACAATCAGGTACGATAATTGTACGGACAAAAAAAAAAGAAAATTAAAAGGACTTATGTCAGTTCATGGTGTTAAATCAAAGGCTCGTGTCTTCCAATAATTGGAGCCTCCGCTTGGGAAGTTGGTCTAAACAATGTACATTATGCATTGTATAAGTGGATTACAAAGCCTGGTTAAATTCACTTGGAGTGCCACAGTTTCTGACCAGGACACTACTGACAATAAAGAAAGTCACAAGCTCAGTGTTTGCTCATAATGCTGACAAAAGGTCAGAGCAAGTTAAATCATGACAGAGTTCATACAGAGTGTCACCGGCCTCTTCTATGAAGTTATGATATTTGTATTACAATATGCTTATATTGTTGTAAGCTTACATTGAACACATTGTGTTCCTCTTCGACAGTGTAATCTCTGCGTTTGTATTATTTAGTCATGACCCTCTTCAGTGAGGTGTCAACTGAGGTAGTTAAAGATAAACCAAGGTAATTCTTGCACCTATTTGTTTTTTTCTTTTGCCGTAGGGCAATTTTATGTTTTTATTCGATCCAATTTTATTCCAATGGGAAAAATCAAATCACTGGCAGAGGTGTGGTGTCCTATTCAGTTCTTGATCTGACAGTGATAAGTGTTTGTGGTTTGGTATGAAGAAATAGGGGGGGGGGGGGGGGGGGGGGGGGGGGGGGGGGCTGCTCCCATTCACTGCATTTAGTTTTTGTATATTTCATATTCATAGTTTATCTTTACATTCATACCTGGTTTGCCACTCAAAGAGGTCTGCTGGTGGCTGTCTCCAGGGACCACCTGTTTTTTTGGGCTTCAGCCTTTTTTATGACTGCTATAATGGAAATCAAATTGAGCTATCCAGTATTCACCAGTTTTCAGAGTATTTTTTAAAGACATTACGGTGTTGCTTTCAAATAGACTATTATTGCTGACATTGTTGGGATGGCTTTAAAATTAACCTTTCACCATGGTGAAACTTACCTGTACTGGGGAGAGCTTTTTTTTCCTCATACATGATCTCAGGGATGTTATGAAGTGAGCTGTAAACAAAGAGATTGTTTAACCTGCTTTCTGAAAGGGCTTTTGGACAGGTCATAAATGAAAATGAAATTAAGTTTTTTAGCATTTTGCAAAATTTTCTTGTAGGTTTTTCTTTGACATAATTGCCATGATTGGCTCTCAGGTAGTTAAAATTGAAAAATATGCATGTAAAATATTTTCAAAACTCTACACGTGCAGATTTTCTACACATTTCTTTATTACATTACAGTCAAATGTCTATAGTAACTCAAATGTATGGAAAGAAGTAGACAGCACTAGAAAACACTTAAGTTTTAAATTTGTAGCATACTGTGAGTTAATATGAGCACACATTGTCATCTATGTACTGTGCTCTGCTTTTTAAGTTGTAACATGTCGCCTTCTTGAGGACATGATGGATACGTAATTGGAATGCAGTGAAGCCTGCTGCAGTTTTATGACGTACCACAAATTTTGTTGTTGGTCTGTTTGTTGTCACATCCATTAAGCTCAACTGCTGTTCAGAAAACTCACTAAACAGTGCTTTAATACTCCAAAGGAGAATGTTTATTATCAATGTCATTGATAAACACAACCTGACTGTACAATGTATAAATCAAATGAGAAAACTCATGCAGTATACTGTGATACATGCAAAAGGGAGGAAAAGTAACAGGTTTCCAGAACTGTACACTTGTGTAAAAAAAAAGAAAAAAAGAAATCATATTGTGCATATTTAAAGAAAGGAAAATCTTCTTTGACCTGTTAGTTCACTGAATTAAATCTAAACACTCACTATAAATACTTCATTCATCCTACAAGGGGTTTAAAAAAAAACAAAACAAAATTCAGCATCTGTTACTGTCAATGTCAGGGCAGCACTGTGTCGAGTTTAGTGGCACCCAGTGGTGAGATTATAAAGTGCAACTGCCTGCACAACCCTCACCCCACCCTCCCCTCAAGTAGAGACAAAGACAAGAATGCTCAAGGCTGTCTCTGACAAAACCCAGGATTGTTTTTTTTTCTTTCAAGGCTATAGCACAATCACAGACTCCACAAAGAGAGCCGACTGTCGATATCAAGAGCTCATTTCAACAATTCCTATTTCAAGATAACACACCAATGAAAACATAAAAAAAACATACAAATATTACACCATTCACTAATATATTCCCCTACATCGTACACACTGGCTGTTTTATGTTATCATGCGCCGTTTTCTTGAAGACATGATTTAAAAGAGTTAATTCTGGTCGCTTGTGTGAAAAATATTTACAAAAATATTAAAAGTACATAAAAGATTGTTTTAGCATTCACAAGAGTGTTCTCATATTTCACAGGTTATGAAAAGTTCCCGGCAAATGTAGATTATATTGTAATTTGTTGACTGACTGACCCTGAGAGTAATAGCTTCCATACTTCATGATTGTTGCTCTAGAAAATGAAAACATTAAAAGTTTATGCTACAAAAGGTAAAAGAGAGGGAACTTGGCAAGAGTCCATAAAAACTAAACTAAAAGCTGTGCATGAATAACCTGACAGAAGGTGTTAATCCCCTTGGAATAGTTTCAGTACATTAATGAACTTGCAGAGGGAGAAATCATCAACACAGTTGCTTTAACACCCATAGTAAGATCACTCCAAATGTCTAAATCTTACAGTTGGGAGTCCGTCTGCCAGCTTTCCACTCATCAGCAAGATAATAAAAGAGTCTATTCACTTAAATACACAGAAATGATGGCATTTCAAGGTTTACCAGGAGCCAGTCAATAAGGCTCCCGGTTTCAGTGAGGTGTGCATGTTCTCTGAAACAGAGGTCACAGGGCGTTTCACAGCTGGCCGGCTCAGATGACGACACTGGTGCCACTGCGAGAACTCTTGTCCTGGGAGAGACACACTAGCTTTAGATTCACTTCACTGACAAAAGGTGGAACTCAGACTGATGTTAGTGACTGTGTATTTCAGCATGTATGTGTGTGTCTTGATGGAAGTGTGCGGGTGTAGTCGCAATGGTGGGCGTCTACCGACTATAGCAGCGTGTTCCTTACAGAGTAACGTTCAGTCTTCCGTGCTCCCGGCTTGTGTCCTGGTTCGTACTCGGTGTAGCTCGGAGGTTTGTCCACCCAGCCTCCGCCTCCGCCTCCGCCTCCCCTCCTGCCTCCTGCGGCGCCACCTCTCCTGCTGCTGCCCTCGTCGTCCGAGCTCCAGGACCCTCCCCTCGGCCGCCTGGCCCCCGGGGGGGAGTAGTTGCTCCTGGACCTGCTGTCGAACAGGTCATCCCTGGACCGGGAGCGGGGCCGGTCCATGCCTCCCCGCGCGCCACCACGACTCCGCCCATCCAGGGACTCCTCGCTGTAGCTCCTGGGGATGCCTCTGGAGCGGGGGGGCGAGGGGTAACGCCTGCCTGCCGCCCCCCGCTCATCGCGGTGACCGAAGCCACTGCGACCGCTCTCACTGGAGCTCGGGGGCCGCGTCTTGGGTGCGGGTGGTGGGATCCTGCCTGGGTGCTGCTCTCTGATCGGTGGCAGGGTGATGACGCGGCGCTCTCCCGGGCCATCGTCCAGGGCGGAGATCATGCTGGGAGGCCCGGGGGAGAAAGGGACGGTGGTGGGCATGTGCTGGGGTGGGGGTGGGACCTGCTGCATGTGATGGCCTGGAGGTGGTTGCTGCCCATGGGCAAGGGAGGGGAAGGAAAATGAAAGTCAAGCTCGATACAAAACACAGCCAACGTCTGGATATAGTTACTTTTGGTGGTGCTTCAACAACAAAAATCCAATAACAAATGAGTCAATTTGAGCTTTTAAAAATAATTTTTGTCTGAATTAAAGAAATTGACAAAAAAAGATCTAAAATTCTGTACGAGTATAAACAGCCACCAAAATGACTGTCAACCACCAAATTTCTGGTTTCGTAAAGAGTTAGAGTTAAGCTGATAAAAAATAAAGTCTGCATTATTAGCCCAAAAACTAAATTTCCACATTACTGCAAGTAGGACTTGTTCCAGCAAGAGTTAACATTTAAAAAGTAATGAATGACAACACAGCAAAATAGTGTGACGATCTTTGAGGTTACGCACCTGCATTAGTGGAGTGGCCATGTCCATCCCCCTCACCTGGTTCTCCAAGTAATCGAGCATGTGATTGGTATTGGAGGGGGCGCGATTGTTATACACGCTTTGAGCGGGCATGCTGTATGCTGAGGGCTGAGGGGGAGGAAGGGGCATGGGCTTCAATGGGATGCTCTTACCCGAGGCAGACCCTGGAGGAGAGAGACAGATTGTGAGTCGCAAAATAACGTGAAGGTGATGCAAGGTGATGTGGAATATTTGTGATTGATATCACCCTGTGTGTTTGCCTCTGTGTGTATGTGTACCTGAGTAGAGCAGCGGGTTCATCTGGGAGGCTTGGCTCATTGGTGCGTACAGAGGCTGCCCTCCCATCCAGGGTGCCATCGCCCTCTGAGCTTCCTTCATCATGCGATGCTGCATCACCGCTGAAAGATGAGGACGCGTATTATTTTCATACCTCAAATTCCTCTTCTCTGAGTCTGCTTTACCAGCACGATGACTCAGATGACTTGTTTGTCGGAGCAATGTGAGGCCATGCTGGCTCAACTGGCCATACATGCATATGGACAATGTCTGTCATTTCTCCTCACCATACTTTCTTCCAGAAACCACTATCTCACTTGAGCTTAACGTTAGAGCTCTCTGTAGTCCTTGTGCTGCTGATGGCTCATCCGATTGAGTGCACTGTCAAATTGAGTGGGTATCTGCTAAAGTTACACTCTTTTAGGGTAACATTGCCCCTTTTCGTTTCCCCAAACAATGTCCCATTATTGAGCTCAAGTAGCTGTAGTAGAATGACGACACAAAGAGGGAATATTGTACTAACAACACAGTATTGCTGGGAGGCTTGTCCTGCAGTGTCCTGCAGCCTCCTAGCAGGACCAACAATGCAAAACACAACTTCATGCAGGACAAGAACTGCAGACTAGAACTGCCACCACTTTTACCGAAATCATGTTGGAGGAAGATTACTATGTTGTAGGATCTGATGTTTAGCTTAGCACTGGTCCCCTACCTTTCTCAGGACAGCAGCACTGCTGGGGGCAGCAGGGACAGCGAACATAGCAGCAGCACTTCTGAGGGCAGCACTGGCAGCAGCAGATGCCGAGCAGGATGATGAGGAGCACGGCTCCGAGGACGATGAACAACACCGTCAACCAGTCTGAGGCGGGAGGAGGAAGAGACACTCTTATTATGGTGCAGCAGGAGATCAAATATATGTCTATATGTACATATCTGGTGCATTCTGTCCCTGATTTTGTCACTTACGGTACACAATGAGTTTGATTTCTTTATCAGAGTCTCCAGTGGTGTCTCCCGCAGCATCGACATTGCAGAAGTACACACCGTTATCCCACCACATCACCTCGTTGATCACCAGATCGGCATCTGCACAAGCAAACACACACAATCAAATCAAAAGTTAACTATCAAAAAAGTTAACTATCAAATTTGAGCAACCCCAGGTGACAAGCCACAATCACAGATTTTTCTTTTCCAATGTTAAGTATGCAAGTTTCAAGAAGCGTCAGATTTGAGTTTTGAGTGAAGAGACAAATTAATAGGGTCATTAAAATGGGACAATGTCTGAGATGATGCCGTTTCACTCGGTCTGTGTCATGTTTACGTCCACTCACTGTTCTGAATGGTGATCTTGCGCTCGCGGTACTGTCCTCCCAGCGTGGGCTCGTTGGTTCCTCTCTTCTGGATCACCGTACGCACTGTGCGCTGCCGGTCCGGGCAGTCGTTGGATGGGTCCTGTCCCAGCTGCAGTGCAGACTGGTAGGCTGTAAAACCAGGAGCAAAGCTTCCATTAAAACACGGACAACGAAATGTCCTTGAAAAATGCATCTACAGCATCACTGCTATGACACCGTGCCGGACATTGCAGCTGCAATGAAAAAGCATAGCATAGCATAAGTATTCACTGACTCATATTTATTCTGTTCTTCTATCTTTTAAAAAAAAGAGCAAATCAGTAAAAATGTGTTTTGCGAGGGCCAAGATGAAGTACTAAAATACCTTGTTTTGTCCACTCTTTATTTAGTCTGCTGTCATAGAGCACTCAAGAAAATGTCATCACTAATTTGAAGTGTTTTGGCCGCTTACGACTTCTTTTTCCCTTGGATAGAGATAGAGAGAGTGACAGGAACCAGGGTGGAGAGAATGGGGTAATGATGTATCTCTAAACCTGACAGAGATTGGTACGTTGCATATTTTGGCTCTGGGGGCTCCACTGTATTTCAGACTCACATCTCTGTTACTTGTGAATGAAACTCGTTGGAGGATGTGTCATACCCATCTCATATGATGAACATCACCTTTGGAAACCCTGTGTCAGGTTCTTTTCTGTGGTTTGATCCCCAGGCCCTTGCAGCCTACTTGTACTTGTACTGCTGAATATTCTTGTGTAAGATGATGTTGAACCCCAAACTGTTCCTGCTGCTGTGTCATCAGTGCGTTTGTGTGGGTGGAGGTGCTGCAGTGTGGGTGCGTTGTCACCTGTGGAGTAGTACTCCAGCACAGGGTCCTTGCAGAAGGACTTGAACCTCCAGGTGACCAGGACATCTTGGGTGCTCGCAGAGGTGGAGTAGTCACAGCGGAGGATTACTGAGGCGAACAGAGCGGTGCTGCGCTCCTGCTGAGGGACAATCACCTGAATGCACACAGACTCTGTGGAAGGCATAGCACACAGGTGTTCACATTTCTTATTACTTAGTTGACACACTAAGCTCTGGGTTACTGGGGACAGCAAGAGGAAAAGTGTAAAGAGAAGGGAGAACGTGGGCCTTGCTGGGAAAGTACCCGTCAGAGGACAATGCTCATGTCTGACCAGAGCAGAGAGAAAACAAAATGTAGCTGAAGAGAAACGACATGTCACCCGGCTCGCCTGCCCGAAGCGGAAGAACTGGAAAAACAGGTGACACAGACAAAGAGACAGGAAGAGAGCTACAGTGAAACCAAACATCCAAAGCTGGAATGAAACCTGGTCCATGACGGTGGTGTCGCAGGCACTCTTTAAGTTAGTATTTAACAAAAGCTCACGATGGCTTAGAGTATTTAGATCACTGTAGCATCCAGCTTCAATTAGTGCGTGAGGAGGGTGTTAAGAAGAGAGAATTTATAAGAAATTTGCATGCTCTGTTTAAAAAAGACCTTAAGGTACCCTGGAAAGCACACACATTAAACTAGGTATTTAGGATCTATGGAAAGAAGCTCAAGTCTGCATCACAAGAACAATTACACAACTGTGAGTCATTGTTTGTAAAGACCTGTTCAAGAACTCCACATACAACTGTTGTATCTATCCATCCTTATCTCAGGAATTACTCGTATTTTGGTTGTGTTGTGGGGAGAGAAAAAAGCTAAACAAACATTTAAATGAATTAAAGATAAGAGCCCACGTCGAGGCAGGTGAAGATAGCCATCTTTATCCCAAATAAACAAAAGCTGTCATGTGACCGATACCTCCCGTTGGGTGAGTTTCAGAGTGAATTGTTTCGATGTTAATTTTCGACTGGGAAACAGGTGCAGAGGATTCGTGTTGAACACAGAGAGATAAGCTCGCAAAGAAGTGGAAAATTACCCCTGAGAAGCGCCAGCAGCAGCAGCAGCAGCAGCAGGGTCCCGGCTGCCAGGGTCCGCATGATGGTGACGCCAAATAAAAAAACAAACAAACAAAAAGAAAGAAAACCCGCTGCGGTCACGCAAAAAAACACGACGCTACGACTTAGCGTCAGAAAGACGTGCGGGATGAAACTCCTCCGCGGAGGAGACGAGAGAAACAAACGCGGTGTTATCCGGAGCGGCACTCACACACCAGTGCTCGTCGCTCCCCCCCTGTCACCTGGTTAATGGCCGGACCGCAGGCGTGCGGGGCCCCGCCCCGCCCCGACACACCTGGAGCCATCCTCACCTGTGACGTAGCCAGGGGCCACCGAAATCCCCGCAGGACGCAGGCGATACTGTTTCTGTCCAGGCAGAACAATGTGGACTAATATTTCTGTCTTGTAGTACTCCTACCGCGGCCATTGGTTGCGCGTGTTTTGGGTTTCGTTTTATTTTGGATTTTGCGTTTTCTCATCTCGTATCATGTTTTTCTTTTCATCATTGGTTTAATCTGCTTTGGGTTTGGCTCTGGTTTCTTTCCGCCTGTTCTTTTGTTTGTTTTTATGGGTCGTTCGTTTGTGAAGCATTTTATTTCACTGAAAGGTGCTATACAAATTAATCAATCATCTGTCCTATGAAATTATGGTCTCAGGATAGAACCACCAGGACTTCCTCTAATTCCCATGGACAAATCCAGTGGACAAATGATTTCAACATGACCCATTCACACATTTTTCTTCGCACTCTACTGCTGTCTTTCCCGGGTTTCCCCGCCTCCAGGCATTTATCACACCCCACACGTTTGAGAAACTGCCTGTTAAATCCAAACACAATACACACATTTTACAGGAAGCCTGTACTGTATGTGCTGCTTTCAGAAGAGAGTGAAATTCTTGTGAGACCTCACCTGAATCTTTGGATTTAATGTCTCATCTCTTTCCATACAAAGAGAATTAATTCAGTGAATAAAAAAAAAGAACTACAGACAACAAAGATAGTATTTGCAAAGCCAAAAGGTAAAGTTTTCAATTTTTATCTGAAAATTTGAATATAAATTGTATTGTCCTCGATGAGGACATTAAGTTTTTTTATTTATTTAATTGATTACACAACATGTTACGTCCCATTCATTGAAGCTTTATCATACAGAGAGGAGTCCGTGATGTGACCGCCAGTATCCTTTGCATCTTCTCTACATGAACTATATTTCGTCACTGTCTGATGAAATGTCAGTTTCAGAGCTGCCTCCTGTTGCTTTGTCTCTCACACTTGGCAGCGTGATCTTTGTGCATAGCCTCTGTGTGTTGTAATGCTCTCTGTGTGGCACCTACAGTCACATGTCAACTGTATTTGCGTTTCTTCCTGTTTCTTGCCTTTCGAGCAAAGCTGCTGCTCAAAGTTGCCGATGATTCAAAGCATCCACATAAATAATCGACGGGTCTCAAACAGACCAGATGACCTTACACCATTTGGCGCAAAATAAATGTAATAAAAATGTATCTTTGATTTGACAACCCAATAAGTAATATGTCAAGCGCAGGAAATGCTTGGTTTCGATTCTGTGAATCTGTGAGTTATGCAGAAATTTTAACCTCAGCTGGCAAAAGAGTTGACCAATTATTGCAAAATCCTGTCTGAAATAACCGAAAAACTGTCACCATCAAAAGCCTGCAGACAATCTAACGATTAGTTACATAAAGTTATTATAACAATCATAAAATAACCTGCTAATCCTAACCCTCATCCTGGTATGAGATTTTCTCACAACCGAATTTTCTCACAACCGAGTCCAGTTCCCTGTCAGTCAATGACTTTCTGTAATGCACACTTAATCCACTAGATGTCACACTAGACATTTCAATTTTGATAATTGTGTGCCCATTGTTAAACCACGGAATTTCCTTCAGATAATCTATACAACCAGCATATTCTCACATTTTCTTAATGAAAAAAAGCTTTTAAATCAAGCTGCCTTTGTGTATAACTGAAGGGCCCGGAAAGGCTGTTTTATTCCAGTTGAGCAAACCCAGCTTGCACCTGCACCTCTTGAGGATTTTCCCCTGGAAACTGTGTTTCCAGCTTGTCCCTCTTCACATCCTGTCCTTGCTGCTGTGGCGTTAAGGCACAAACAGACTGGACCGGCTAACCCTAACCCCTAACCCTAACCCTAACCCTAACCCTAACCATAACCATAACCCTAACCCTAACCATAACCCTAACCCTAACCATAACCCTAACCCTGCTGCCGTCCATTTTATTTTTATTTTTTTATTTTTTACAAACTTGTCATGACTCACACTGACACATTATCAGCCTTATCACGATGATGGATCTGGCAAAACATCAACATCAATAAACACTGATGTGTTGGTTTCGACTGATACAAGGCATAATTTACCAGCTGCTGGCACATCAGTATGTCAATATCTATTAAATAGACTACGTTTTTAAAATGGTCATTCTTTATTGAACTTAATTTTTCATTTATGGCGCCTTATATCAGATATTTGGATGTCAATAGCTGTTCTCACAGTTGTGGTCATGACTAAAACCATAACTGTGATACTCATTAATTATCATGAACTCTGCCATCTAGCTTCAGCTGGACTGTGTGTGTGTGTGTGACTTCCTGGGAAACTGGTTTCGTTTCAAACGTTGCTTCGCGTTGATTGGTGAACAACAGTCCCTGGCGTCCACGTCCAAGCAGGAAGTGGTACCCAAACAGAAGCACAAACAGAGCCGGCGCTCTCTGGCGTGAGTGACGTTATGCTGCCCGGCAGACGCTTCAGTGGAGCCCAGGAGGGAGTTGCACAACTACATTCCTCGAATACACTGCTCGGTGGACTGTGAGTGCTCACTGTGTCAAGCAGCCCCTCCCATCACAAGCACACAGAACATGGGCCCAGATACAGATTCTCTAGCAAATACATTTTTTTATCAAAACAAATTCTCTCTGCACTATTTCATTATACGATTATAGATGGAATCTTTAGTATGTTTCACCGGTATTGAAAGTTTGCACACTGGTATCGTCTGGTATAGTGAATTTAAGTTGTGTCTTCATAAGCAAACTGCTATACTGCATATTACTTTGGTTAAAATCAGTGTGTTTTGGTGGTCTGGTTATGGTATGACTTAAGCATCATATTGTATTTGGTTGTGGTAGAGCTGATTTTTATTGGTTTATACACTGTTGTGTTGAAAGCAATGCATGTATCTAGACCTCTAACACCTTAAAAAACATCTTACATCTTAAAAAAAGTTTAGTTTAATGTTGCATGAAATGCCGAATACTAGTGGCGACACGTGGATGAGGAGTTCCTTTCGTTCCTTTCTGTGTGCAGTCTGCATGCTCTCCATGTGTCAGCATGTTTAAGTTGACAGGAACTCACTGTGTGCTGCGATATGGGTGTGTGGTGCTGGGACGAGGCAGGGAGAGAAGATGGATGGATGCTGAATGCCAAAGCAGTACCAGAGTATCAGAGCGCAGTAGTCAAAAAAATGTATTTAATTGAATTTTACTGCATAGTTCCAGTTGCAACATTGGTTTTATTGCTCAGCAGAGTAGTTGCTGAAGAAGACGCCGAAGAAGAGGCAAACACTTGCGGCCTTTGCGCGAAGACGAGCCGCTCTTCAGAGGGGCCGCAGGTGCTTCGCGTACGCACGGCGCGGCGCGGTGACAAGACGCTCACGTGGCTGAGAGAACGGCCCGGGACACAGAGATATCTGTGGCTGAGCGTACGGGCCTGATATGTGACCACTGACACAGCTGTGCAGTACGAGACAGGCCAGCAGGCCGGGGCGATGACAATGAACAAAGACACGCGTCACACTCAATTACACATTGTCTCCTTGACAGAAAAGTAAAGAGTCATCGCCCCCTCCCACACACACACACACACACACACACACACACACACACACACACACACACACGCACACACACCGATGTCAGTACCAGACAGCAGAAAACACGATAGGAGGAAACTAAAACACTGCAATTAGACGTTTGTCAAGATGAGTCAACTAAATAACACTGATGATGGCGAATCCCTCCACTAATGCGTGTTAGGTAAATGTGTGCGTGTGTGTTACTGCTGATGAGGGTGTTGGTTTAGCTGTTGACTCAGCGCTGATAAGATACGGCTGAATGACAGTAATCAGATCAAAGACACTTGACCTCATGTCCACAACCACCGCAGAAAGCTTTGGCAGACGTAAATCATTTACAAATGGCAGCCGTCGTGTCCAACCGCGTACATAAATAAGTCGTGTTTACGTATAAAAAATGCCTTCATGGTGTCGTACAAAAATCAGCTCGTTTCCTTAAACGCTGTAATCGGGAGCTTGGAGGAGGGAGGAGGGAGTTACTCTGTGCAAACGGACACGTTTTAACGGCCCAGGAGCACGACACTGTGGCTGCTTCGTTAGTTGGAGCGCGGGGGGAAGTAAATCGACACTGCAAATGCCACGACAAGAATTAGTCCAGAGCCTTATTGATCCAGCACCGAATCGGCGCAGCTCTGAGCGCCGCCCTGCGCCGTCCTCGTCGTGTCCAGCCCTGGGGCGGAAACGCACCACGGCTGTGTCCGAAACCACCCACTGCTCGCTAATACGGAGGCTGCTCCCGGTTGCAGGGCTGTCCCCGTGCACACCGGGCATCACTATACATCACAGAGTGGAGTCATGGCATCCCCCAGTGCATCGTGACACGTAGCGTGCAAAGAAATACATACCATCATGCAACTGGGTAATAGATAAATAGATGGACGGATGATAGAGAACAAAAAGGAATTACAGTTGCAGGGGACACACAGTATTTTGCTTTTATGACTGTGGGAAAATATGCACAGATTCATGTCGATTTCTCACCAAAATGCACGTCTGTATTGACCTGGAAAACCCAGTAGTTGGCATGTCACCAATGAGCTTCACTATACGGTGTATTTCTCTATGCAGAACTCAAGACAGTGAGCAGGAGTGAGTGATTTCAGACACAACCCAGGTCAACGTTTGGTAAAGGTTACAACTTCCAGCTCTGGTTAACTAGTTAAATCTCTTGGTAAAGCTTTCTGCATTAGACGCTCTGGTCCCTGAACGTGTTACTGAGCCACACAGCGTTCGCATTGTCAAACAACTCCTACAGCTACAATATGTCCTTTCCAATAACGGTGTTGTCATTTGCTGCCTCTCCACAGCTACGCTTGTCTTAAGGCAGATTTCCCCTCGACTGCGAATGAATGAGCCTTGTTGTTCTGCAGACGTAGAGCCAGTCCAGAGCCAGTCCAGAGCCTTCTCTGAAGGGATGAGGCAAGAAGACGGACGGTGTCCTGACCGGGCAGGGACAGTCCAGGTCATACGCCCGGCCCACATTAGTTCAGTGTTAGTCCGGCAGAGATGTGTATGTATGTATGTGTAGGTGAGGCAGCCGGTGGCAGAGGCGGCTGTGCCATGACGCCATCGTCCAGCGGCAGCACAGGCCGAGGCCTCAGTGACAGTCTCCGCACTGAGACACGCGTCTGTTGTCTGCCTCTGCGGCGTTCCCACACGCTCCCTCCGGCTCGGCCCATAAATCCACACTCACTCCGACACGATCGGCTCCCATCCGTGCTCGTCTCTCAGACGATGAGGGAATCCCGGCTGAGGAGAGTGTTCTGGCGAGGATAAAAAAAAGAAAGTGTAAGCGGTCAAAGCAACCCAAGTTTGTGGGCATCTGCACCGATATAGGGTTGTTGAGGGGTTAACATTAGCCAAGCCGGGTTACAGTGGTGAGGTAGAACCTGGGACAAAGTGCATTGTGACTTTTTATATCCAAATCATTTGTAGATTTGCTTTGCATGGGGAAATCTTGAGAACTGCACAGTCTTTTGGCCCAGGTTTGTCAGGGGGAGTTATGCCTGTTAAAGAGGGGAGTTGTATACAGAGAGATGATTCTACCTAGTCTCCACTGTGGTAGCATCTGAACCTGACCTGCCAAAGGTACAACAACAACACTTACTGTGGGCCTAAAACCTTCAGAGGACCTTGGTATTGTGCCTTTCAGGTGTTTCTAAACTTTTATAACATATTTATACAAGCTTCATAGGTCAACACAAATATTCAATCAGATGGCTTGAGAGACACAACAATCTCACTTCAGGGACGATTTTGATAATTGGAGAAATAAAATCCAAATCAACATCGAGTGTTGTGTTTTGAGATTTTTTCTGCTTTTAACCCTTTTTGTGAGACAACAATACAACAATGAATAACAGTAAACGTGTGCTTTACTTCAGGTGTCAGAACCTTTTTCTCCATGAAACATTTGTGTCTGAACTTGTACAAACCATAGTTTAGTTCTGGAGTTTCTTCATTGGTTCTGGAGAAGTTAACAGGAGTTAGCCTGTTGTTAAACCTTTTCAGCCTCAAACCAAAACTACGACAGCTCGGATCGGATCGAATCCCTGCTGTTGGCCTGCAGATTTACATCAGACCCATCCAACCCCTGTGACTGAACGGTAGCTCACCACTTTGCGGCCCTTGTCTCTGGGATCCTCCCTGCGGCCGGGCTGGGCAGGAGACTGGCAGGAGCGGGCGTTGGCCGGGGGCGGCCTCGGGGAGGGCCTCTCCAGCCGGCCGCGCTCTGCGTCTGAGTACGGAGACAGAGGGTCGGCCTCGGGCCTGTGGCTGGGCGAGCGGCTGCAGTGGCGGCTGGACTCCCCGCTGCTCTTCTTGGAGCTGCCCTTGGAGGGGGTGTCTGAATCGTCGTCCCCCCGGGGCCCGCTCCTCCCCTGGCTCAGCCCCCTCAGCTTGGCCTTGCGCTCCAGCAGGCTGTTGAGGAAGGTGCCGTCGTAGTCCCTCTCCTGAGAGGAGGAGGACGGCGGGCTGAGCCTGGGGGGCGGCGGGGCGGGCCGCTCGCCGTCCCAGGTGCCCCTCCTCTTCTTGGGTGACTGAAGGGGACTGATGGTGTGTCTGCTTTTGCTCTCTCTCCGCGGGTGATCCTCCCGGTCGCTGCTGTCGTCCAGCTCGTGCTCGTCGCTGTGATAATGCTGCGCGGGACAGTCCCGGTGGGACGGGTAGCGGCTGAACTCTCGTAGCTCCATGTCATAGTCTCCCATTTCCTCCGTCCTCCTCTCCGCCCCTCGGCTTCCCCTCTGCTTGTATGAGGCGGCAAACTCCTCCAGCTCATCCAGGGAGCCGGTCCGCCCCTCCGTACGGTACGACTTGCGGTGCAGGTGCTCGGAGCGCGGGTTCCACCTGCAAACGGTCAAGAGACGGGGTCAATGCCAGGGGTGCGGTGTGTGTCTGGTAAAATGTCAAAATGTGTCACTTGGAGGCTTGTACTGTATGTACACAGTGAACTCATTGGGCAGATGTGCCTGCTGAACAAGGCCTACATGGTGGTTGAGTGGCTAGCACTCCCCTCCGTGTCCTCTCTGGGTACCTGTTGGGGTTTTCCTCCTCGCTGTGGTTCTGTTGCCGCTGTTTTCGGCCGAACCTGCGCGACTGTGAGGAGGACGGAGCGTCGTCGCTGTACCGCCGAGGGGGCAGGGGCTCGTCCTGGCCGCGCCGCGGCTCGGGCTCGCGCTCCTCCGGGTATTTCTGCGGTGACGGGGGGTCCTCGCGGTACCGCTGAGGCTCGGGACTGCGGTCCTCCCGGTAGCGCTGGGCCTCGGCGCCGGGCTGGGGCTCGCGGTCAGGGATGGCGGGCAGGGCCTTCTTCTGGACGCTTCGGTAGGTCTGGCGGAAGCCGGTGGCGTCCCCCTCGTGGAGCGAGCTCAGCTCAGACATGCTGCAGGCTGGACGGGTCAGACGAACCAGGGTGTGAATCCGTAACGATGAATGGGTACGTTACGAACGAGGCAGAAAATATGGATGCACAAACTCAAAGAGAGAAATATTGTATTATGAGGATGCAGCTAAGGGAGGAAAGTCAGGGAAGACAGATTCACGTGAGCTGTTGCAGGAGGAATTGTTAAAGCGTGTTCCCTGACAGAAGGAGACCTGAGAACTCTGGGAACAGCCATTTGTGAAGTGTTTGTGCGGAGCGGCACGCCGGAACATGTTCAAGAGAGGAAAAATCAAAAACCACGAGCAAGAGCAGACCTAGAGCAGCATGCACATGCTTGGAAAGATCCAGGAAGCGTATTCAGAGAGTGCATCCACGGGCGGGCTGCATGAGGCTTACACTGGTGGCTGATGGACCTGGAGGGGTTGAACTGAGCCAGCTGTTTCTCTACATACTGCAGCACCCTGAGGGAGTCCTGATCCTGAGATGAGGGCACGCGGTAGGGAAGCCCTACGGCATGCATCGGCACTGCAGATACACACTTCAGCCATCAGCATGGAGAACTTGTATTGGTGTGTGTGTAAATCGGTGGCAACACCAGAATCCAGAAAACAATCACCTATACACAGCAAAATGAAGTAGGATCTGAAGGATCCTGAATTATTTTCCAGTGTGGAGTCTAAGATGACAGTGACTTGCTCTGGTCAGTAACTCCATAAACACAGAGGGAGAATAGGGCCTCACTTGCTGGGAGCAGGCTGCCGTCCGACGGGGGGATGGAAGACATCTTGTCCACCAGGGAGGGCGGGGCGATGGGCACCATGGTCGGGACCCCAGTGACAAAGTACGGAGGATACGCGGGCGACTGAGGCGTGGAGGTCCCGGTCTTTATCCCTTTACCCGCCTCGTACACTGCGAAAGCAAAGCACAGTGCGCATCAGAGATACGGAGAGCTGTCCACTGCCTGAGGCGCGTGTCGGCACTCACGGTGTCTGGGGCAGCAGCAGGTGTCCGGGCAGCACCAGCAGCTGACGTAGCAGCAGCAGGAGTGAGGACAGCACTGACACCAGCAAATGCCCACCAGGAGGATGAACAGGACGCTGCCCAGGGCCACCGACGCAACAAACACCCACTCTGGAAACACACAAACACACACACTGCATCACACACACATCAGCAGCCACGCCGGGACTTTGGCTCTCATGTCGCAGGTTGTTTTCCCCGACTGGAAACTTGATGGACTTCCAGGTTGTCCCGGACACGTGGGAACCCTGATAGTAAAAAAATAATCATTGCTTATCACGTCTCCATTGTGAAGGGAATGAAAGGGTAATTATGAAAAAGATGTGCTTGTTCTAAAATGTTCCGATGGAGTGAGGTTCAGCAATGGTGAGACTGTATTCTTACCTAGGCCCCAGAACATTTCGGGACAATGTGATTCGACAACACATTGTCGCTTTCCGCTTTTATTTCATTTTGTATTTCCAACACGTATTTCTTGTCAACATCATTTGCTCCCAGCCAGAATTTGTGATTTCACCTCAGAGCTATTATAAACTGACCCATTCGGCTCTGAAAGTCCCCAAAAGTTAACCCAGACACAAACTGAGACTTCATCCAAATGAGAGAAATATTTGGACATCCTTTATTGGAAATCTCCATAAGCTGCTTAAGGGAAAAATGAAAAAGTGCCGTATCTCCTATGATGTGATGTGCTTGCTTTAAGAAACGGGACACACACAATGCTGAATCATTTCAGTCTGTGAAGCGCCGGCGGAAAACGCCAGGCCGGGGAAAAATTGCTTTCGCTGACGTCCCCTGTGTGTTTGGCCGTAAATATTTTCTCTGGACAAAACAAAGCGAACAGATGAAATCTCCCCCGCAGCATGACTTTAAACAGGACGATGCCTCCGAGTGCAGCAGCGGCTGATACAGTATCTACAGCAGATAGGCTGCATGTATCGGTCCACTGAGATAACAACAGAGGAAAGGGGAGGAGAGGGCAGATGAGGAAACCTCCAACAATGTGGACCTGCAGTCACACACACACGCACAGGAAACCTGATTTTGCTGGAGGAAGGAAAAGGATAGTTGCTGTTCTGTAAGACACTGAGCATCGGCCAGTGACAACAAATTAGCTGTTCATTATCTCACATCTCACACACTCATACGCACACATTTTGGTAACAAACCCTTCCTTTAAAACCTAATCTGACTCCTCCAGTGTTGTGTACATTACCAGGAATTAGGCATTAGTTAGAGTTACTCATAACTTCTCTATGATGTAACCTGAACAGCTGACCCACATACCAGCTGCTCTCGCTGTGGACAAAGCTTTTTGTCCACAATTACTTCAGCAGTCCCCAATTAACTGATCTTAAAGCAGAGAGTGTCCCCAAAGTAGCAAATCATAAGTCTCTCTCTCTCTCTCTCACACACACACACACACACACACACACACGGTTTAAGATAGCAGCTATCACAGTGGGGCTCCATGTTGACACCAGGATGCTCGGACGCTGCAGTGATCACTATAGCCGAGTGAGTCACACATTCAGGGAGTTACTTCCACACAACTCATCCGTTCATTCACTGGCCGCAAACTCTGTGATGATTCAGTCTATTGCAGAAGCTGGACTGAAACAGACGCGCCTCCCTGCTTGGTGGCGGGCTTGATTTTGCTGGGCGGTGTCCTAATGATGTAGGATGACAGGCTAACCACAACCATAAATAACCTTAATGACCATAATAGTTGTTTTCCTCCACTGCAGCTCAGCTGTGTGGGAGCGATGGCCAGCTGACTGTCTGATGGGGCTCGACTGTGTGTTTGCTGAGGTTGAGCAGAAAGTGGGGTCTCCCTGGTTGACCTGTGGCTTTCAGGACGCTTTACAGAGTTGTTTTTAGAGGCTTTCAATGCTTTTAGTGTTTGCTATTTATCGAATTAGCTGTACGAGCCGACCCGAACCATCAGGTCTCCACACAGATGTTTGGTCATGCCTGAGGTTAAAAATGAAACCTTTTTATTGTTAATTGTATTATTTAATTATTCATTTATACTTTTAATACAGCGTGGGCATAAACGTTTTCCTGAAGTGATGACATTTGTAAAACAAAGTGAACACAAACGTTTTCAGCCTGGCTTCTGTCTACATTTCATCTATAGGTTTTATTAGCACTGCTACATCCTATATGAGAAGTGCTAAAGGAATGTAGACTGATTCATCGATTGATTGAGCGTGTGTGGCTAAGTCTGTTAGAACAGTTCTAATGTTGAAACTATCCAAGGCCTTGGTACATGTGAACCACAAAAAGAATCCAGTAGACAGCTGAGCTATTGTTTTCCTCTCTTAATCAGACCAAAGACCACAAGTCATTCTTCTTCTACATTTCTGTATGGGTAAAAAAACAAGGAAGAAATGATGTCTACTACCATCTAAATGTTATGTCAAAGTCATGGTCAGTGCAAGTCAGTATGTAGGGTTAGTGGAAGGAAGCAGGTGAGGAGGAAAATATATTATGCCCCTACCTGGCATAATCTTCAAATCAAAGTCTGGAAGAAGATCTTCAGGAACACCTGAGAAACCTAGAGAAAGGCAGAGCAGATGTGAGGAGGAGAGAGGAAATGATTTTGATTTCAACTTGAATGATTGGTTCAAAGAAAGTTACTGCTGCAGCGGCATGCACAGAAAGAGAAGAAGACAAACCAGGGAGGAACGAGAGGTAAAAGATAGAGAAGAACAGCAGCATGCACCAGAGGACAGTCCGGTCTTGTTCCAGACACGTCTCCAAATCAGAGCAGCTGGGTGACAGGTCGGTCTGATCTGATTCCTGATAAAAGCAAAGCTGTCTGCTGAGGAGACACACTGGAACAGGAACTGTGAGTAATGATACATGCAGAGCTGCAAAAAACCATAGCTGGGTCTTTGTCCCCCTGTCTCTGGCCAGTGGCCGGTCAAGAGTGCAGTGGTTCATGAATAAGGCCTGGAGCTGTACAGGTCCATCACTGAGCTCTACCTCCAGCTGCTGCTCCTGGCATCGTAGTGGTGTTATGTCTTTTCTCCTGTAGCGCAGCTTTAAAGCAGCTCAGACGAGGTCAGCAGATGTCTGGGTGGTACACTGACGCGACAGATAAGGGGGCAGCGTGCCACAAGCTGGAACACAAATGTGCCTGGGAATGTTTTGCCTGGATCGGTGTGTCTACTCAGGTTGAAGCTTGGCGGGGAAATCAAGAGACCAGGCGGTGCGATGTGAGCAGATGCTGGCGCTTCGCGGCCGACAGTGAGCTCTGTGCGGAGAGGAGCGGAGCAGCGCTGCCTTGGCCTGCTCCTGGCTGACAGTGCACATACCTGACTTCCTGGAAGTCTCAATGTGTTCTTTGCTGGGCTGGAAAACAAGAGGTTTATTGAGGAGCGGCTCAGTCTCCACACGCTTTCCAACAGCTAGGTTCATCTGTGAGTGAAAGGCAAATCTGAACTTTGGATTTCTCTGTTTGTTTGCGTCCTCTTTTCATCATGCATGAGGCGTCCTGCTTGTTGACGTCTTAGGAGCTCACGAGTTCGCCTGCAGGCAGAGATGGCTTGTTGGCTTGTTGGATTGGATTCTGTGTGTGTGCGCCCACATGCTGGTTACATCTGGTCTGTGTTCTTTCAAGTTTTCATGTTTTCCTGTAGTTTTTTCTAATTAATAGTCACCTTCAAAAGGGGCATGCGATCTATCTGTCTATCACAGCTTAACGCGATCAAACATGTATCAGCTCATATAATGTAGATGGCCTGGTTGTAATGCAGCTCAGGCCTGGTTACCAGGCCATCACAGGGCACACACACACACACTCACACACACATTTATCACTCTCACACGGGGGGCAATGTAGAGTCTCCAATCGAGCCAAACCAGCATGCATTTTGCATTTTGGCCTGTGAGGGGGGAACCAGAGGACCTGGAGAAAACCCACGCACACAGGCACAACACCATGTCACCGAAGCCTTAAGTGCTGTCTTTGTTTGTCTTTCAATGAAGACATACTCTCCAGTGTTGACTGAACCAATCTCACAGCAGCCTGTACAATCACCTTTTTCAAACTTAGTTCTGGGAATACTGGCACCACCGAAGTTGATAGAAACACAAAATATCAAAGAAAGCACCAACTGAAGCCAAAAAGGGGTGAACATGGGGGAACACTTCATTCATTGTGTCCGTCCACAGAGTCCACAGAGGTTCATATCAGTCGAGTGTCTCACACGGTGTCACCCCCCCCCCCACCACCAGTCTTTTGTATCACAGTGCTCTGCCCACATCATTAAATCATCCTTGTCTTCTTCTGGAGCCGTTTGCTCAAAGACAAAAGAACCCCTGAGCAGCTGGCAGCGGCCCCAGCCGTTGTTATGGAAACACCACAAGTGCCTCGCATGCTGTACTCGGCACACCAACAACTCTACCTAGGACAACAGTACTAACCCTAAGCCTAACCCTAGTGCCGGCTTTAAGAGTGACCGTCCTGCCATCCCCATGTTAGCATAGTGCTGCCTTACCCAACATTTCAACTGGTTCAGAGTCCTGTTACAAACTGTAAAAGCTTGTGTGAGTATGTGTGTGTGTGTGTGTCTTTTTTGTGCATTCACACAAGTCTCTGAGTGCCAGCCTCAGAATGAATTAGGGACTGAGAGCCACTCAGCCTCTTTAGCTGTTTGTCATGGAAACGCATCCTGGAAAAAGCAACTTCATAGCATGAGACATACACACACACACATACATACATTTGTGTGTAGACCCACATTTATATTATAGGTTTAAGTAGCACAATGGCCAGGATGTAGAAGACTCCAGACAGGTTTACAGTAAGGTACGGGATGAATGAATGCTGTTGCTATGGTAACAGATTAGGCATCCGGCTTGTCCCGCTGCTCCTTATAAATCAGCCCGTTAATGAGCGTGTATTGTGATACGCCGTCTCATTCAGGCCGTGTTATATAACAGCACAGCAGCTCATATGAAACTAATTCAGTTTACATTTAGCTTTTGTGCTTGTGCCTGTGATTAATTACGCATCAAGGCGGGCGGAGACGAGCCGCCCTGTTCTCACATCTAGAAACGGGAAAGGAAGTAAGTGAGGGGTGGGACATCTGTGAGAGAGACACGGCTGTGTGCAGTCTGCCGGTGAAAAGTCAAAGTTTAACACTTATGTGTGTGGTACAAGGTCGCAGCAAAACCGCACGTTACGGCTGACAGTGACACACAGAGGGGACATTCACAACGAACAAAGTGCGACTGATCTCTAAAAACTTCAGTGGTCCAGAGGAGGATGTGGGAAAAGCAGTGGCATCTTACCAAGAACCAGTAGCTCCACAGAGGCTTCGTTCTGTCCCTCCAAATCATCAGAAATGACCACTTTACAGATGTAAACTCCACTGTCGCCCCACTGCACCTCGCCTATACGCAGGTCAGCCTCTGCAGGGGAGAAAGGGATGAGACAAGAGGCAAAAAATAAGGCAATCATGTGACTGTCACTCAAAACTGTTTGTCCTCTGAAAAGATGCTTTAAATTTTGTTTACATATGTTCAAAAGCCTCAAGAGAATGTGTGAGCTCTAAAGATAGGCAGTCATATAGCACACTAGCTAAAGAGCCATGTGCGTATATTTTGTACATATTTTCATTTTTATGTTTTGCAAATGCAATAACATCAATCTCAAAAGTCTCAACGGAATAATGTGTTTACTGTTGTATTTGATATGAAGCATCAGTTCCTCTGGAATGAGACCAACATTAAGAGGTTGGATGAGGTTGTGCTCAGGAATCTGTGTAGGCCGGTCTATCCGATCTATTCCACACATAGTTTGGACTGGCCCAAACAACCAAAAGCAGCCTCAGACAGAGACACTGAGAGCACATGTTTCTGCATGTGATCTGTGATTGCTCCAAATGATGCATACAGTTTAATGCAATATCTCAACAGATTCTGACAACTTTAAAGTTTGGCTCGAGAGTCTAACACATGAGACAATACTGGGCCACTGACTCCATTGTCTGGGCTCAGACATGTAAATACATCAGACAGGAAGTGGGTTGTATAATTCACTTCCTTTTCCCGTTAGACAAGGAAGCAGGAGGAGTCTCAGGTTGACGCTTACTGCGCCGCTCTTAGAACCTGAAAAAGTGATTCCTCCATCCATGACTCCTTTTCTTTGAGTACAAGTATGAATGACCATGCGAGACAGCAAGTGTCTTCGTCTATCTGCAATGGTCATGCCATTCCAGAAGCCTGCCTGGTGCGTGCTGGAACAGACTCCCTATGACCCTGAATAGGATTACATGGGTATGGATGACTGCACGTCTCCAAAGGAAACCTGTGTGCAGTTGCAACATTGCTGCACTGGGAGACAGTTTGAGGACAGGAGGCGGAGTCAGAGAGAAGGAGAAAAGAAATGGTGGGATGTGAAGACTTCTAGGAAGTCAAAAAATAAGGAGCGCACTGAGATAGATCAGAGGGAAGGAGCGAGGGGTCAGGATGAATGAGGGGACAGCATGAAAACCGTTCCTTTTGTCCGTGTTCCTGGCTGGTGAGGAGAAGGTCAATGCCTCAGCCTGAGTTAGAGCTCCATAAATCTGCAGCCTGCAAACAAGGCTACGGCTCTGTCCTCTACAGGCACCCACATCCCAACATGCAACCACAAAAACACTGCGTGCATGCACAGTGGTGTCCCTGGTCTTTCAGTGACTGAACAGACATGTAGATCGTAACCTGCAGGGAACTGATACAATGACCGTGTAGGAAGGTACCAGAGATTTTAGTACAAACTTTACTGATCCCATGGAAAAGTTCTCTCCAGGAAATTAATGTTCCAGTTCCAAAAACATTCCAAAAATAAAAACACACACGATTAATATCCACTTTCTGAGAGTGTGGTAGAGCTTGGGGTTGAACATCAAGACAGATCCAGCATTGTGACCTTGTCTGAGTTTGTGATACAATTCTTTCCTATCACAGCTTTTGGTAAAGATTGGATGAATTTATCAGCACGTCTCGTACTGTCTCATCGATAACCGAATCTTTTTGCACTGAAGTATAATTTCTTATTATTAGTGAAATCTGATCTCTAATGCTCAGGGCCTCAGGGAGTGGCTGGATGGCTGACCTCACAACATGAAGGTCATGGGTTCCACCTTTCTATGTGAAGTTTGCATGTTCTCCCTAACAATCCTAGTTGCACATCACACTCTATTCCCCTCTCCTGCCAAACTGTAGAATTAGCAAATAACTACTGAGTTATGTAACCTCATAAGTCTCAAAGCCTCACCCATCTCACTTTGGGGGTCAGGAATCTGGAGGAGGGGCGGGGGCAGGATGGCAATGCTCCAATGTATGTCTTTCATAAGACTGGCCAGGCCTGGCAGCAGAACTGTTAAGAACACTAGTTTGGATTTGATATGCTACAAAAACATCTATTATGCAGTGGGGTGGAGTTCCAAAACTTGACTATTTTAAAAGCAATGCTTTCACAACGCTATCACTTCTATGCCTTTGGGGAGTTACAGCTTTCGTTTGATGCTTTTCCATCTACCGTGTCAGATGTCTTCAATGTTTGGTTTCAGCAATTTTCCACCACACTTTGCCAAGTGCAAACAGGTGAGCTGAAATTCCATCTGAAGCGGGTGGAGCTGAGGTTGAGCCAGTACAACTAAAAGAAATACACTGGCCAGGCTTCGCGGCTGCTACAGGATTCAGAGAGACAGGAGTGTGTTTTCAGGATGGACGCTGATGGAGGAAGAGGGCCAGACAGCAGCAGTCTTACTGTTGATGATGGAGATGTCTCTGTTCTTGTAGTACTCAGACAGCGTGACTGAGGAACCGGAGATGGAGGCCACGGTGCGGACCGTCCGGCCGCTGTCAGCACAGTCCAGGTAGTTGGCCGTCATTGCCGTCTCGTAGGCTCCGCCCGCTCCCCCGGCCACTCCCGTCATCCCGCCTCCTCCCACGCCGCTCAGGGTGTCGGGGTAGTTGAAGGAGTCCCGCGTGCGGTCCCGGCAGTACGACTTGTAGACCCACTGCACCACGGGGGTCTGGGTGGACACGCTGTTGTACTGGCAGGGCAGCACGACGGACTGGAAGAGCACGGCGTACCTCTTCTCATCCCTCACAAACACATGGACCCCCGAGCAAGGGAGAGGGACAAAGTCTGTGGGAGGATAATGAGGGCAGAGGTCAGCCGGATGAGAGAGGAGGAAGGGTTTGGATGGAGGATGGGAACTATGCTGGTTTTCTATATGAAGTTCTGCCATAAGATGGAATATATATATTCTTCACTAAACCAAATGGAAACACCCATATAATGAAGTCTGTATGGTTAATAATTTCAACATTTCCATTTCCTGCTGTCTGCACGTATGCGAGTGCAAACAGAGCCTTTCAGCACATCCTCCACTGCACAGCTCACACCGCAGGCTTGGCATGGCGACACAGGTAATAACTGGGAATGTGTAATGAGGGAGCTTTCAGGATTACTAGGGCAAACAGTAGCACGTGGTGATTCACCTGCATGGTTTGAACAGACACCTCTTTTGCTGGTGGTATCTCGCCCTGCAAAGCCAGAGCGAGATACCGCCATGATAATCTTTTCACGGCCAACTAAGGACAGCAGGACCAAAAGCACCATCGCCACTGTTCCACAGCTTATATGGTAGCACCACCTGGGCGATTCTGAGTTGCCTTATAAGCTGTTTGACTTATCAGGTGCATTTCTAGCCGTACGAAACTGAGGGAGACAATTTCCTGTTCCCCAAAGATTGTTGATTTCTTGAAAAATTCCCTCTATTCCTGGAATGAAATGAGTCACTGTGCTTTTTGGCCGCGGCTGAAAAGCAAAGCTTCGGAGGCGACTGTTTGCGCTGCTCCTGCCTGGTGCAGTCCAGCCGTGAGCGGGGTTGACCTCGCTGCCTCCGAGCTTCTGAAGCCACAGGACCGAGTCACGAGATGACCCGGAGCCTGGGCCGCTCAGGCTAACAGCAACACGACCATGCGAGGAACAACACACCCACACAGACAGCCCCACACACACACACACGTACAGCCAGCAACATCTGTGTGTGCTGCTGTGTGTGCGCGTGTTTATCAGGCTACGCAGTGGGAGGTGTGGCTGCACTGGAGCAGTGAACAGGGATGAGGTAAGGGATGAGTGGGGGGCACTTCACGTAATCCAGATCAGGCATGCTGAAAGGGTTTTGTTTTCTTTCTGTTACTAAGAGTGAGTCCAGCTGAACTCCCTCAAGGAACACCAACAAGCCAAATCAAGCACAATATTATGCTGTCCCAGTGTACCGTCTTACAAGTAGGACAGGTGTGTAGCCTGAAACTCTTACTATCCCTCGGTTAAGGGAGATTCAAAAAAATGTATTTGGTTTGAGGTTACAAATAATTTCTTAAGCAAAAGTATTAAACCTTATGGCTGATTTTCTCTTTTGAGTGTCTGCAAACACTGGGGCTATTTTTCACTTTTTGAGTTTAAATTTATATCATTACGATAAACAATCATGAGATAACACTAACTTGTAATCATGTAATGAAGAAATAATGAAAACAAAGGACCATTTGGTGTGACAAAGACATAATTATAAAGGTATAATTACTATCTCTTGTCCCACATAAAAAGTTATATCTTAAAGCTATTTCATATGCAAATAAACATAATTTACTATACAATATATTCTAATACTGTGGTACAATGATTGTTTTTGAGATCTTCTTACAATATTGTACAGCACAGTACGGTATTTTTGTGCTTAAACTCCATTCCGGTGACATTGCAGCTATGTACAGTATTGAAAGGCTTCTGTGTGTAGTCTAAAGCCAGTACAGTAAAAGTGTGCTCTGAGTCGTGTGGATTTGAAGAGAAAAGAAACAGAGCGAGAAGAATCAAGCTGACTACAACACGGATTCCTCAGGGGGAACACCAGTATTTAACTTTAAGGACGCGGGTGGGTGGGTGGGAGTGGGAGCCAGAAGGTCGGTTTTCCTTGGATCACGAGCTGCGGGGGGATCCAGGCTTTATTAGTTTTTAGAGGAAGCCACCTCCAGTGGAGAAAATGAAAGCAGGAGAGCGGGGGAAGAATGGACAGTGCTGAACTACTGGGCCTCGGGGAGATTTTGGAGTTTTTGGTTTTGCCATTTATTGTCTTTTACTTTCTTGTTTTTCCATTGACAACAATACGTGTGGAGAGATTAATTCTGTGATTTTATACCACAGCGGCACGATCCACACACTTAATACACTTTTATCTGAAAGGTTACAAATGAAATATCGAGTATGCATGTTTTTCACTACTGTCCTGTAACTTTAGGTGCTTTTGTACTTTCTATAATTCCAAATTAGGTGGTATATGATACAGGCAGCTATATCTCATTATATATGGCCTTCCATATATTTTATCAGTATCAATTACTATGTATTTATCTCATTGTTAATTTGATGATGAATAACTAAGAACTTCAACAGGACTACTGTTCTTTTTTTGTAATCTATAGAACTACAATAAAAACTACAACTACAATTGCAGTTTTCCACACAACTGTTACTACCTCTTTTACATAGTCTGGAGCTTTGTTGTACCAGTTCTCATAGATCCTATATATTTTAAGACCTGCACTCCTGTCCGATTGTTTTACAAAAATGTCTATCTATCCATCTATCTATCTATCTATCTATCTATCTATCTATCTATCTATCTATCTATCTATCTATCTATCTATCTATCTATCTATCTATCTATCTATCTATCTATCTATCTATCTATCTATCTATCTATCTATCTATCTATCTATCTATCTATCTATCTATCTATCTATCTATCTATCTATCTATCTATCTGGTCTGTCAGTCTATCTAGGTTGTTCAAATATAGATGGAGGTTTTGATACGTTTCAATTCTACTCACAATAATTTTGTTTCTTTTTAATTATTTGAACTAAGTATAGCTTTACATCTTTCTATTGAGTGTTTCAGAGATGTTCAGGCAATTGTTACACTTCCAAGGTTTACAATTCCAAACTACATTATCCAAACGCGAAATGAAGAGGAAACAAAGTTAAACCTCCAACACCCCCCCCTCAAATCCTCTGTGCGGATCATTCACACATGACTAAGTTAAACAATGGACTGCACAGAGCACGGGGCTTCAACTGAGACTACAACACTTTAAATGAGAGTAAAAAACAGGACATGAATGACCTAAACACGCAAAGTTTAAAACCCCCTTTACCTTCCTACTTGTGGGACAAGTTCAGTCAGAAACAACCTGTTAGAGCCTCAGCTTTTTACTCCATCTTTTTTCCTCTCCACCTCAACTCACCTGCCAGGAAAACGACGCAAAGCCACCACTTCGCTGTCCAAAACATCCCGCGGGTAGCTTTTATCAAAGTTTTCGGGTGGACAGGGTCTTCTTTTCTCTTTCGCCTCATCTCTGGTCGATGTTTTAGACAGTCTGGCTGAGGATAACGGGACGCTCAGCAGCCAGACCGACGGTCAAGTTTACAAAGTAAAAGCATAAGCTTCCGGCGAATTATTTCAAAATGAAGACCTGTCAAGAATAACGATCGCTTAGGCAGATGTGAAAATCTCCTGTGAAGTAATGCATCTTTCAAAAATAAGTAACAATTGCTTATTTTATCAATTTATAAAATGAGAGGCAAGCAAACCAAAGGAAAATCTGAACCAACTGATGATGCCGTTATAGGCTAATTAAGTTGAAGCGATCTGAAGGAGTAAGCGTTGGTGTTATTTTATTTTGAAATCCAAATGAGCCTCATATCCGTTTCTCTAGTTCTTTGGTTGTATAACTTCCCGCATTGTTTGTACAATAGAAGGTGCCGGGGATGAAAGGAAATGGGACGGTGTGTGATCCATGGTGTTTCTCCTCATTTTCAGTTACACTAGCATCATCATCACCACTACCAGCAACAACATTGATAATAATATCATTACTAATATTATAGGACATAGCCAAATGGTTGTTCTGCTTTCAAAACTACTTTTTTTCACAGCATGTTCAAATAAAAGGAAAATATGCAAATTTGAAATCTGATCTTTTCATCGGGGCATTTCAACGGGACGGCATGAGTACCTGTCTTTAAATCTAAGGACAATTAAGAGTATTCTTATTCTTATTCTCGTATCTAGGGCACATAGTGTGAAAGCAGGGATGTGAATGCACAGTCCCTAGGCGATTACAAAGCAAACGTACACCAGAATTTTATTCTTTATACTTAGCAGTATTTTGTCTGATGTTCTGTTGTTTTGCTTTTTGGCTTCTTTCTTTTTCTCTTATTGCCTTTAGTGATGAACGGCAAATTGCACTAAACGCACAAAACTGCCACCCACTATGATGTAGATCATTATTTCCTTTAGCAGTAAGAACAAAAACGTTTGATTCTGAAATGTTTAAAAACATCTTTTTTCTATGATTTTCTTTTCTATACCCTAGATTGACAAATAAATAAGTTTCAGAAATTGCCCAATTATAACTAATACTAGTTAGTATCACAAAGTAATGAGAACTTTTGTTTTGTTTGTAATGCTGCCATCTAGTGCTACGAATAAAAGCAAGACATTTTTATATATTTTTTAATAGCTTTGTTTTATTGAATTATTTCTTACACAAGATTTCATGGATTAAATCTGGGTTTTTGTAAAAACATTTGAGTGTAACAGCAAATCTTAATACATCCAAAGTTAAAACACTAGCACTGCTACTAGCATATGTACAATGACATATTTGAATAGCTCAATAAAATCAATGCAACATACCATAAGGAAAAAATGTAAATGTTGAGTGTGTATGGTCAAAGTTAGGATGTACAACAATGGTAAAAATTAAATACAAATTTAAAACATAAAAAACCCTGAGAGATATATGGTGACATTTCAATCCCAAAAATCAAAGGGTGATAAAAGTTTCTACAATTTTATGATGAATGAAGAACCTATACACATTCAGTGGAGGACATCCAAACTGGTTAAAGAACTTTGCATAAAACAATATATAGCATCAACACAAAGTATCAAAGCATCTATAGTATCAAAGGAGGAATTACAAAAAACTTTTCTGCAATGCCACTTCCTAGAAGAACCTATCACCAGTTAGACCCAATATGCAACAATTGAAAAACAGACAGACACAGAGACAAACACACAAAAACCTTTTTTTCTTCCTTTTTATCTCCCCCTCGGGCATACAATGTTAAATATCATGTCCAGTTGTTAAGATGCATGATGTAAGTATTGATCAATGGCAAAACTAAGTTTTGTGCTCTGAGAGACGCATTACACAGCAAATATGAACCATAATAAAGCCATGATTAATTAAAGTACATCAGTTCATCAAAATCTAAAACCTCTTTTAACAATAAATGGTGTGTGCACACCTGATCTGAGAAGTTTACAGTTTAAACAAAGGATTGGGATAGAAAAGGGTGCTGTGAAGTCTAAAAATGAATGAAATACAAGAGCAAAAAGAACAAGAAAACAGCTGATACATGAAATTGCAGTTTCATATACAGTATTTTTTTCGCCCTTGATGCACAATTTTCTTTAAAGGTCAAATTGATTTGATTACTTGAATATTAACTGTGATAAAGATGATAGAAAGCCAATAAAGAAACTTATTTTTAGAAATGCCAAAACAAAAATTAAAAAATGAGCCAGCAACCAATGATTAAGATATACTTTGTCTATGCCTGATGTCTATATCTTGGAGTGCAGATTCTGTTCTGCGTAAAATAATCATTGAAAACGATATATTTTCTGCATTACCAACTGGATGTTTGTAGGCTCCCACGTCAGAGGGCAACAATATCATCCATACAAACTGGCCTGCTGCAGTTACTCACCCAGCAGAGTGTTACAGGAGTAACGGATTCTTTGAGCAGTGAATCTGTATCACTATTCGGAATTAAGAACATGAGAATGAATTAAAACTTAACCTTTGGTATGGTAAATTAGGAGTGCAGGAAGAGCATAGTATAGCATAGTAATCTGTTCAGATTGAAAGAGAAATCACTTGTGACGCTGAAATTACTCAAAAATACTTCACTGTGCCCTTCATCAAACACTGAGCTAAAGGGGTAGGGTTGTAGCTTCTGACCTGACCCATTTCCTGCTTATAACAGATCGGTCATATCTTGTCAATGTCATGTTGAGTTCTCTTCCTCAGTTAACTTCTCACAAACAATTAAGCTCTTATAACTGCCGAGAACGCTACGTTTTTAGACTTATGGACCATCTCCTGAAAATCAGTGATTTGGATCCCCTGGTAAAACATCAGTCAAGTCATTAAAATCACTGAGCTTTTGTTTTTCTTGAGCTGTGTCGCTGTTGTCAGGAGGAACAGCAGCAGTGTGGCAGGGTCCACAAAGGGCAATGAGACAAAGTATTGGCTGCTCTGGGGCTCACTGCTCGGGCTGTTAAGTTGGCTTAACCACTTTGTAAACCCTCTCTGCTTCTGTAGTTCTATGAAGTTTGTGATATTTTGCAGCATGTGTTTCTGTGGGGCAAAAACTGAACAATTAGATTTAAGTTATAGAAAAGGCACGTTGGGGTCTTTTTGTTGCGTTAAAGTTACACTTTGAGTGTAAATTAGACTGATTGCGTTCAAGTTGAGAAAACAAGGGAGCTTACGGGAAAGCCTTGTTGTTCTTGCTTTTAAAGACAACATGCATGTGCACAGTGGGACCCACAAAACTACCCGGATGGAAAAAG
This sequence comes from Karalla daura, assembly GCA_029224185.1. Taxonomy (NCBI): domain Eukaryota; kingdom Metazoa; phylum Chordata; class Actinopteri; order Chaetodontiformes; family Leiognathidae; genus Karalla; species Karalla daura. Next base: position 8,345,491 of record CM055190.1, read on the forward strand.
AATGCTGAAAAGTGTAACGTGTTGTTATTTTTGGAACGTGTTTTTCCTGAAGCTAATCGCTTCTCATTAAAGTCAAATCTTTCTCAATAGCCAAAGCGAGCGGAAGCCGTCTTCCATTCTAAGTCGGAGCTCCGGGCGACAAATCTGACCTCGGTGGGGGCTTAGGCGTTAGTCATCGTAGTCCCTCCGTGGGGGCTTACTGTTCCTGTCCCGCTCGTCGTAGGGCTCGTCGTAGCGGTCGTCCCTGCGGTCGTTGAAGCGCCGCTCGTCCTCGTAGCGCCGATCGTCCTCGTAGCGCTCGTGGCGATCGCTGTACTTGTCGCGCCGGTCGTCGTAGTCGCTGCGGCGGTCGTCGTAGTCGCTGCGGCGGTCGTCGTAGTCGCTGCGGCGGTCGTCGTAGTCGCTGCGGCGACTGGTGTAGTCGCTGCGGCGGTCGTCGTAGTCGCTGCGGCGGTCGTCGTAGCTGCGCTCGTTCCGCTCCTCGTAGCGCTCGTCGCGCTCCACGGGCCTGGAGCCGCCGTGGCCGTTCTTGTCCTCCTGCCCGTCGGCACGCCTGTCGTCGTCAGCTGGCTCCTTGTCGCGGTACTCGTCCTCACGAACTCTGTCGGGCGAACACATGACGGTCAGAGGTTTCGTCTTCTTTTAGAGCATTTCTTTGTTTTTTTCCAGATTTGCTCTACCGAGGTCCCTCTACACTCTACCTAGACCTTCATCAGGCTGTACCAGAAGGAACAACAGTCTGTGCTTTGGTTGATAGACCACCGTTGATTTCTCTGAATACAGCCCTGAATGCCCTGATATGACAATCTTTGTTCCTGAGAGTACAGAAAAAAAGAGAGGAAAAAAAAATACCCCATGGCGTATTCCTCTTGCTCTTTCCTCTTACGGCAGCAGCAGCAGTAGATGACGATGATGAGGATGATCAGAGCAGCAACCACTCCACCAATGATTCCTGCAGTGGAGCCAATGTTCATGGAAGCTGCAGGCACGAAGGATGGAAGCCAGGTAAAGAGAGGATAATGATGACGCATCAATGGAAAGACAGTTATTGTTAATGAAAGGTTACAAGGCTGCAAGTCTCACGAGGCATGACTGAGAGGGTGATGTTGCAGCTCGCAGAGCGGATCTTGTTGGTTGAGGTGCAGACGTAATATCCTGATGTATCCTTGGAGATGTTGTATAAAGACAGGATGCCTCCCTCTGGAAGAAGAATTTCACAGATAAATCATTACTGCAAAGGACTAACAATAGTAGCAATGGCCTTTATGAGAGCTCCAAACTCTGAGTGAAATGTTTTAGCTGTTCTTCACAAGATGTGTGAGCACTACTCACCTCCCTATGGTTGACATACTTGAGCATGAAAAATAAAACGCTTAACTCGTATAACAAGTGTGATGGGATTCTCAATCTCACTACAACCTTGGTGTCTTTTTGCACAGGTAAGTAAACCTTTTAAAAAGATATGTATTGATATGGTTTTGCTCTTTTAAATCGCTTTAAATGTTTTTTTAATTGAATCTCATTTCATTTCCATTATATTTCCTTGGCACTGTAAATAAATACAAAATGCCTTGTGTCAGAATGACGCTATACAAATGAGCTTACATGCTGATATAAGCTGACTTTTGGGTTTCCAGTATTCGGGGTCCTGTCACTGAAACTTACTGTCAGTTGTTCGGGGATCTTTAACACGAGGCATGTTCCTGACATCTCGACTGTCCCACTTGTATGTTGGGGTTGGTGAGCCTTCTTCCGAGACACAAGTCAGGTTGACGTTCTGGCCGTACTCCGCTTTACCCTGGATCTCACAAATGGGCGTCGATGGAGCCACTAGATGATAATTCATACGAGAATATTCAGTAAAACTAAATGGTGTTGCTCGGATCCGCTTGGGCCTCTCAACAGCTCACATAGAACAAAGTCAGGGAATACAGTGAATCATAGGACACACACAGAATTTTAATCTATCACTAAAGGTGCTTCCACATAGACCGCGGCAAGCGCAGGCGGCGGGCGGCAAACCCATTCATTGTGTATGTGGTTGCGCGCCGCTCAGTGGCGCGCAAGAGTTGAGAAATGTTCAATTCGGGCGCTGCGCGCTGTGACGTCATCGCGGCGCGTCCAATAGGAGAGAGGTTGTTGGGTCACGAGTTCCAGGGGACTCCAGAGCTATGGAGGGGCAGCTAATCAAGTTTCCCGATCTCTGGGACACAAGGTTTACCGGGCAGGCGGTTAAACTCCTCCCTGTGTAGCCTAAGTAGACCTGAAAACGGGCGTGATGGAGCTGCAGCTCCCGGACCAGCCTGAGGTAGCTCTCAAAGCGGTCCTTACGGAGCTTTAGCTCCCGGACCCGGTCTATATTCCCCTGGTTCCTGCCTTCCTATCAGAACTGGGTGGACCCACATCCTCCTTTTCTGTGCTGCTCGTCTCCTCGTCTCCTTAATAGCACTATAGCCAGAACTTAATACACCTTCTCACAAGATCGCGCTCAAACCAACTGCTAAATGTTGTTACTGGTAGCTTAGCAACCTTGCCGCTTTGCCGCGCGGCACAGCGGCAGCGCTGCGCCCGGCTGCGCTGTACCCGGCGCAGCGCGCCGTGCTTGCCGCGGTCTATGTGGAAGCACCTTAAGAAGAGGGGATGCAACACAAAGTGCAGTAAGTTGTTGGTTTAGTGGTTAACACAAAGAACGCCTCAGATCATCTACTTCCTCATGCCATAGGGGTCACACATTTCATGGTGCAACATGTCGGAACCATTTTTAACAGGATTTATAACAGGACACTTAATGCATCAGACATTCTTGATATTATGCTGTATATAAAGCTACCATGCCTTATTGAACTCTTAAAAATAGGATAAAAAAGAAGAAAAAAAAGACTTGCCTAGAACCACCACTCGAGCTGTGTCAGCCGGAGTGCCCTCATCGTCCCCAGGAATCAGGACACGACACTCAAACACCTTGTTTTCTAATAGTGTGATCCTGTCAATTTTCAAGTTGGCCTTTCCTGTGGCAATGTCAACATCCATGAAGGCCCGACCGTCATACGTTGATTTGATGTCAATAGTTGGACCAGCGGAATAGTAACTGCCGATGACGTTCTGTTGGAGAAGCATCAGATGAATGCCACAGGAGGAACAAAGAGAGATCTCATCATCATATTGTTCCTATTCATAGTGGAAAGAAGCTAAAGCAAAATTATGACAATTACGGTAGAGAGACAACATTGAAGCACTCTAACCTCTTTTGCGTCAACTGCTGCAGCCTCAGCAGACCAGGTGATGACGACAAACTTGGGGGGGCCTGCATTTCGGGGTTTAAAGTTGCAGGGAAGTGTGATGTTGTCGCCCCTAGCATACTCATACACTTCCTGTGGGATGGTCACTACCAGGGCGCCAACACCTGGCAATGCTGTGATAGATTAAGAAAAAAACATCCATTCATCCATTTTGTTGACAGCTTACATGAACTTGTTGCTGGCATCTGAGCGAAGACAGTGAATATAGCCTGGCCATTTCATTACATTATCATACGATCCTGACGTTCATCCAATAAACTGTGATATACTATTGATGGCACACTTAAATGAATCTGTTTTGCAGCCAAGTGTCATAAAATGTGCATTTGAGAGCCACACTTGAGTTTCAAATCTGTCATATTTGTAACATGAAAATGAAAAATGAAAACGAAAATGAAAATGAAAAAGGTTGATTGTTGATGATTTGGTCTTATTTGTTTGCTTGGAGTCAAAAATCCAACTCAACAGTCAGAACTCAACAGTCAGAATGAATTTTAAACCTGGTCTGGAAGTAGACTCCAACATTTTAGACTTGGTACTCTGTAACTTGAAATCGAAATTCTATATGTACAACAAACAATCGAAAGACAGACTAATGGATGATTGAAAAAATATTATACACAGTGATTATGTCTCTCTTCTTGTCAAATAAACCAAAGGCGATTTTGTGTAACAGAAAACATATCAAGCAACAAAAAAAAAGCACAATATCTGCGAACGTTTTTTTTTTCTCCAAAAATTTGAAATGAAATGCGTTTTGAAATGGGTAATTGAACACCTGGCCTTCGTCAACAGGTTACTTTAGGCCTGTTCCGTAGAAGGGCAAACAGGTGTGGCAGCTGAACAGAGCGCAGGACGGAAAATACCGGTATTTCTCCCACGAATACTCACCCAGACACAGCAGAGTCAAGGCAAAAGTCCTCCCGTCCATGACCAGAACTTCCCTCGTCTCAGACGGTGCTCCAGTTATTTTTGTATATGAGACAACCGCGCTCTACGATGAAACGGAGGTCCGGAGCCGCCCGGCTTGCATTTGCATCGAAACCACAGTGATGCAGGTGTGTCCCCGCCTCTGCACGACTGACAGCGCTCTCGACCAATCAGAGGCGCTCCTGCGGCCTTGCTTAACATTCTTGATTCACTCAACCAGCGTGTCGCGGCTTGTCCTCTGACCCAGGGCCCAGCGTACGACTTAAAGACAGGCTTTTTTTTTTTTTTTATCTGTGAATGAATTTAACAGGATTGTTTTGCCAACAACAGGATTGACCTCCTCGCTCTGCTCCCCCATCTCCCCCTAAAGATCGCAATCAGACGTCTGTCCCCTTTATTGAAAGAGACGCCCAGGTTTTTGTTTAATTTGAACCTGTGTTGCAAGAGGGAGGGAAGTTAAAAGATTGACCCAATCAAGCAAACATGCAAACGAGTATGTGTGTACAAGATTGTGGTGTGTGTGTGTGAGACCTTGTGTGGGTGGTGCAGTAAAATACTGTTGTGTACTGTTGGAGCGAGAGAAGCGTGGTCCTGTCTGACTGGTTTGACGAGGGTTTATCACCTGGAGGCACAGGCACATTCACACACATTCTGACACACAGAAAGAGGAAGAAAAATAGAAGAGCACAAGCTCTTGCAGTTTATTTCAGTATTAGGTGTGGTCAGAGTTTAAAGGTTTTCACAAAGAAAAGTGATTAGAACAGCCATATGCCGGGGTTGTGAGACAAAGTCTGTCAACAAAGTTGTTCAAGTTGTGTATGATAATCAGGGTCTCTGCCACAAACGCTGGTTTCATTTCCTGAATGTTGTGGTGTATCACCATAGTCTCAAATGATAGCAGCATTTCCTGCCTCAGGAGTTTGCATTTATTTCTCCTGTGTATTTTCACAAAGCTGTGAACCATTTAACAGCAAGTGAGCAAACACACTCCCCTGCACAGGAGTACTAAAGATATTCCTCATCACCAGGTTTTGTTTTTCTGCCTCTCATCACCTCCTTCTCTGCTGCTTAACCCCATAACCATTTCTGTCTGTTGTGCCCCTGGCGCTCTAATCTCACCTCCACAAAATGACTCCAGACCCCACAACACCTTTCATTTGTGATCTACACAATTCTGCCTCGCAGCCCTCAACAAACCACAGTGAAAAACAGGGATTAGATGTGTTCATTCTCTGTGACATATTACACCCTTTCGGATTACCCACCGTCATTGTTTCTGTGTTTTCATCTATAATGCGTGTGTTTCAAAGACATGTAAGTGCGTCATCTGTAAGGGGTCTTTCATGGATCAATTCTCTACTCGAGTGCCTGCTGATGGCTGGTGAGCCATTTTTCCTCTCTGGTACCTGTGAAGTTCCATTATTCTGTGGCAGGCAAGTGTCCATAGAGACCTCACTTTCTACAAACACCCCCTGGGTTATTGCTCGATGTTGAGATCATAGGAGATCAGGTAAATTCGAACTGTCAGTCTGTGAAAACACCACATCCCTCAGCCCTCACAGGTGCATAACATGACTCACCGTCTAGTTATTAATGCACCGCGAACTGTTTTTGGACACTGTTTCAAGTGACTGGTTCCGCACTGGGTTCAGATCGTCCACATGCATTTTTTTAAAGGGTAAACGTGCACAACTGGCAGTCATAGTACGTTTAGTCACTTTGAGATTCATGCTTACTGTGGACTGTCTCAATCACACTGACATGGTTTCACATCGGTAATGACGGAGAGCAAATGCTGTCTTTTCACTTTTCTCACAGAAACCCATTTTTTTCCTGCTAGTTACTGGGAACTGGATCAGTTTGGGTAGAAAACAAGCATTTCAAACAATCGTTTTTCTGCGGGGTGGCTGGTTTTGGCCTGAGGCACAGTATGAGGGCTTGGACATCCAGGAGGGACACAATGTAGAGCTGCTCCCCCTCCATGTCAAAAGGGGCCAATTGAGGAGATCTGGGCATCTCCCCAGGATGCCACTCAGAAGTCTCCCCTGGGGAGGTGTTTTTTAGCATGTTCATTTGAAAGGAGACTCAAAACACGCTGGAGAGATGATATCTCTTTTTTGGGGTTTTTGGTCCTGTTGGATCTTAGGGTAATGTGGCTGTGTTAATCTATACCTATAGTATAAGATATACAGAGTGTTGTATGCCAACACCCTGGATAAGATGAAACAGAAATGTTTATGCTCCAGGAGCATGAAGCCATAATGTTGTTGAAGTTCGTGGTTTGGAGTGAAATATCCAGCATCTTGAAGGATTGTCAGTTTAGATGCTAATGGGTGATCCCAATGAACCCTGTGATTCCTTAAGTTGTCATCTAGCACCATCTTCTGGAAAAATTGTAATTTGTTTTATATTTCTGTTGTTGAAAAACATCAGGCCTCTGCTTTTCTGTACATAGTGAATATGACATACCTGCCCCACCTGGTAAAAGTAATTTATCAGACTGTATTTACAACATATTCCTTTGCTATCAGGGATAACTAATCCATTCAAAAGCACCACTGTTTGTTCCTTTGGTGTGAAGTACCGAATAATCTATACAGATAAGTGACAGAGTAAAGACTTGAGTAAACACTCAAAATGAGACTTGATAGAATCAGCATGCTCATCGATCTTGCTGATTTGTTTCACTTTCGGTCCAGTGATCTTAAGACAGATCCCAAGAGTATTTTCTCATGCTGCACATGTCTGTGAGGGATAACTGTGATACAGACTGTGTTCTCAATTGACTAAAAAAAGACTTGGCTACAAAAACGTTTCACAATGGAGCCCCCATTGTGAAACCATGCTTAATGACTGTCACTGACTGAACAACCCCTATTAACTTGACTGTTGTTTCAATTTCCTTCACCCTAAAAATCTCTACCATGGACAATCACATTTTATATGGTATTGTGTGAAATACCCCTGCATTTATTCCTGTGCTGTCCTGAGTCAATTTTGACTCCATATGGATTTGCAACACAAAAAATAGGCTGCACTTTACACATCCTGGTTGCTTAGTGATTTAAGACACTCAATATGTAATTGCATTAAACTGTTCTCAAGTCCATTTTGGGTGGGTGGGTGGGTTGCTAGGATTGTTGCCTTACCCAACTATTTGCTTTCTAAGTGGTGCACTCTCCCTCTAAAAGTAACAAAGTTACTGGTGAAGGAGACAATTTCTATAAAATTGTTGCAACATTCAGTGCAGTGCCAATGGTGAAAACATGCTGCAGCTTTCTGGGTGAAAAGCAGTTTCTTGCAACATCATTAGCGTTGCTTTGCCTATTGCACTGAAGAATAATATATGAATGGATGGATAGATAGATAGACAGATAGACAGATAGATAGATAGACAGCTCGACAGATAGGTAGACATATATATATATATATATATATATGTGTGTGTGTGTGTGTGTGTGTGTGTGTGTGTGTGTGTGTGTGTGCATATTATACTGGTTGCTCTATACGTCAAGTGGGCGCACTGGGTGGGGTGGACCCCTGCGCCTTCACATCCCGGAGGCGGACGTGCCCATATCCACAGGTGCTACCAGCTACCAGCTACCAGCTCTATGCCCTCTTATCTGCTCGGAGCATGGACTGAGAGCCTTTGTGCGCAGCGGTGGGAGTGATGGAACATCTGCTCCCAAACGCATCGCGCAGCTCCACAGCTGTCCAGAGCTCAGCGCGGAGGATGTGGCTCTCCGGCGTGGCCATCGCCTCTGTCTACGGTCTGATCAGCGTGCTGGGGCTCATCGGCAACATCACCCTCATCAAGACGTTTTGCTCGGTCAAGTCTATCCGCAATGTGCCCAATCTGTTCATGTCGAGCCTGGCGCTGGGGGACGTGCTGCTGCTGGTGACCTGCGCTCCTGTGGACGCGAGCCGCTACCTGTCAGAGGAGTGGCTGTTCGGGAGAGTGGGCTGCAAAGTCATCCCTTTCATCCAGCTCACCTCGGTCGGGGTGTCTGTGTTCACCCTCACTGCCCTCTCTGCAGACAGGTAGGCTGCTGGGGCCATCTCCTAATCTGTGCGTGGGGGGGTTAACTTTACAAATATAAAGATGCCTAACCAGGTGACCCGTTTGCCATTTTGTCATCGTCGTTTTTGTAATTGTAAAGCACCATATGCAGAACATTGATGTATCATCAGAAGAATGGAAAGCAAATATTTAACCGTGTATTGATTAGGCGCCTTTTACGCACGAGAGCGCCCTGCGCTGCTGTTCCAGCTGCTGTTATTGACACGTGGACAACGTTAATCCGCCGGATCGATTGTTGCTCAGGTGTTGCCACTTTCCTGTTTTTAAAGGGGTCCTAGAAAAATGATAAACACTTTTACCTTGGTCATGTTAGATAACTACACAATACCTCCAACGTTGTTTCGGTTCTGATTTTTAAAAAAAAACTGATCTTGTGATGGAAACAAAAAAAGAAAAAAAGAGCCATGAACACAGAATGTGGCTTGTAAAATATCGTGTGTGACGCAAAATATTCACCTCAATTCTGGATAAAATTAAAATGGCTGGAGGTCTATATACTTCAACACTGCATTGCTGTAAATACCACAAAAGTTGCAAAGCTCTGTTGTTTAGTAATGAACAGAAATCAGCCAATCGGTGTAAACACTATGTGCAGTTTCCAGATAGGCATGAATGGATTTGTGCAGAAATGGTCTGTAATATGAATTCGTCCATAACCATCCACACTCTGCCACAGTAGAGCCTTTGGGGGGGTCTGCTGGTACCTGTCTCCAGCACACATAGGGCAAAGACAGCCAGACAGGTCTCCAGTCCACCTCAGGACACACACTGATTCAGTCTTAAGATCACACCAAGGGGCCAGTTAAAGTCTCCAATCGACCTAAACCTGGAGGTTTTTGAACAATGAGATGAAACCAGAGTCGTTCATGAATGAATTCATTCATCTTCATACCCGCTTTGTAGCCACAGATGTCACAGGGTCTGCAGGTTCTTATCTCCAGCTCACACAAAGTGAAAGGCATTCCGTGGTCATTCACCGTGGACAGTCACCAGTCCATCGCAGGCCACACACACCATTTGTTCTTCACACCTTGGGACAATTTAGAGTCTCCAGTTGACCTTAATGCATGTTTTGTAACTGAGGGTGAAAACCAGAGGAGAACATGCAAACTCCACACAGGAAGACCCTTGATCAAACACAAGAATTGCAGCCCATATGTTTCTTGTTGTGAGGTGTCAGTGATGCTATTGGAATATTCACACATCTAAAATAGGATCCAGTGTTCCATAGCCTCTTTGTTTACACCAGAGAGGGAGGATAAATACTCAATTCCACCATTCTATGTCACTTTTTACTCACGTTAAGATAAATGTTAACTATTTGCAATCCAACCAGCTTGTATCAACCAATCTTTGTTCTACATGTGATGGATGATAGGCACTCGCAGACCCCATATGATAATGCTAATGTTCAAAGCAGATTACTTTTACCCAATGCTCCTGCAAAATAATGCGTCAGTCACTGTTTTTGTGTGATGTCCAGTGTTCAATCCTGCCTGTATTTCATTACATCCTACCTCCTTGGCCACTACAGATTTCAAGGAGCAGGAGCTGTTTATCCCCCTACCTGCATTTAACAGCTGAGCACGTGAGAACACAGGTGTCTCAAGGATTCTGCCCAATTAACTATGATTGCAAGGTGGCAGCGGGCGCACCCGACCACCAACCAGGATTTAACACGGCCCCTGAAAATAAGATGAAAATATTTATTTGAGAAATCTGAATTTTGATGGAGATTTATTGACCCCCATCCTTGATATAGGTGTAAATAACATTGATGTTTGTTTCACTTGTCTAATGTTGAATTAATGAGAGGTTTCAGAATTTTAAATCACCCACAGGTTGGTGGTCATGTCTTGCATATCTATCAATCTGTAATAGTACTTGTACAAATGAGTCATGTTCCTTAGACAGCATTTATAGAAGTTGTTACTTTAAGTCAACTATGCAGGTTGCATCTCTCACATACCGAGACAACCTGCATTTATATGATGAGGTTGGTCGATCCGCATTATGTTTTAGGTTTGTTTCCCAACTAATCTTGTCACAAATCAAGAGGTGTGAAGCTTCATGTAACCTTTAAGCACAAAAAGGAAAAATTAAGATTGATTTTCTCCCACAGAAGCAGTGAAAGGTGATTCTTTTCAAGAGGTGTTGTCAACAGTGATAAGCCTGTTTCCCAGTGCATGTCATGTAATTGTACTGACAGAGGATAAATCAGCTCTCTCTTAACTGAAGAATCTAGTTTTCTATTAGAAAAAGACATAGATTTCTATTATATTTTAAGTATAAAAGTGAAGAAAGGATATGACAAACTATTTGAGAAAGCTAGATATTGTCTCATTTATGAATTACTCACTCAAAGGAAATTTCTTTATTAATCTTGGGAAAAAATGCAGCTTTTTATTAGCAGCTAATGTAGTTTGAACATTGAACCTGTAAATATGTCATTCTACACATTACACATTTTATTTTTGCAGTAGTCCTCACTCACGACTTCCTTAATGTTGTCATGAGGTGATTAAATGTGTACAAATGTATTGTTGCCAATGTATTAGCATTAGTAGTACATGTACTACCATGTACCAACTGTTTGTTGTTCATCAGTCCATAACTTACCTGTTCTGTAAGTGTCTAGCTTCAGCTCACATAGAGCAAAGGCAGGGAGGACACCACGGACTGGTCACCAATGCATTGCAGGGCACACACATTGTTTGTTCTCACAATAATATTTAGAGACTACAATCATCCAAAACATGCATTTTTGGGGGGCTAGAGGAAGAAACTAGAGTACCTTGAGAAAATCACAGGAAGCTTTAGCCAAACATGTACACAGAAAGACTCTTGGGGCAATCAGGGTTCAAAGTGGAGACCCTCTGGCTGCGATTCATTGAAGAACTGTGTCATCCACTGTGTTCTATGTTATCCTGGTCTACAATTAACTTGACAGTATGAAAAACAAAGAAATGTTCCATTTTACCTTTAAAACCACCGCTCCCCTGTGACTGTAATGCATCTCCTGGATTGTGTCCTCACTATTTTTCACTGAGTGCTGGGATTAAAATGGGTCTAATTTTACCTCTGAACATGTACAGCGCTATTTCTGCATGCTTTCGTCAGTGAAACATTTCCCTCTGTTGCTGTCTGTCACCTGGTGGAGAAAGGGACCGGCAGGGCTCAGCCACATGCCAAAGTGTTGAAGCGGTGACACACTTTCATGCATATTGCTGATAATCAGTCAATTTAATTGCATGCCACAACAGGAGGGTGAGAAGTGTTTTACATATGAAATGGTTGCTGAAGAGGGGAGTGTGAATGGGTCCCTGTTAGAATTTCACATTTCATTAAACCTCCATGTTCATCAATATTTGACCTGCTGAACTTCTACTACATTCTACTACATTCTACTACATTTCTTTTAGTTTAATTCAGCCTGATCTGCACTGTAGCATGGAGATCCTGAGCAGGTCCTGAATATGGCATGGTACTGTCTACTCTTTGAACACAGCTAAACTATTAATTAGTTCATATTTTTAGAAGTATCTTGTAAAATGCACAGATTAAGTTTTTTGGCATACATTCACAGTATATTTACTAAGTATCCTGTATTCTTTATGTTATAAAATGTATTTTTTATGTCAACCAGGGTTGTTTGCTGATTTGAGTTCTCTGGAAGTGGTTGTTAAAATGGACCAAATTTCACTTTTTCGCTGCAAAAGGAAGATTGGAAATTAGAAGTATGGTCTTTTTTGTGTCCTCAAACTACCAGTTTGAGCAACGCGAAAGGAAATACTAAAAAGGGAAGAATTCATTGTGGAAGAAATCAAGTATGGTAATCAAGTATACTGAGTATGGGCTTTGCCATCACAAGAGTAGTAAATCACTTTGAATCAAATCACCTGAACTACCTTGTTAGAAAGTTTGTAATAATACGCCTTTGGAGCAAAACACACTGAACGCAGTATGTGTTCTTAATAATATAATAAACCTTATATGTAGTGGAGTAGAGTTTGTACTATTTAGGCTTTGTATGCAATGATGAATCACTTCCATGGCAATGAAGTGAAAATGTTCCGTACCAAGGCTGCTGATTTGCCCCTCGTGCTGTTAGATGCACATTATTTATTTCAATGGAGCACATTGCCCTTGAAAGTATTCAGCCTCTTTTTTTCTTGAGTAAAGAATTGTTTAGTACGTGGTAAGTAGAAAGAAAAATGGAGGACTAGAGATAAAGAGGGTAAAGAAAAAGAGAGCGCTCTTGGCTTCAATGCAAACCTGCTGGTGTCACCTGGTGTAACCTGTTCAAAGACTTTAACAACCATTCTTGTTTTCATATTCAAAACACCAGCAGCAAGATGCTATCTTCAACATGAGGCTTGTTTTCAATTCCCCTAATTTTCCCTGAACGACCTCCTCAGGTCCTCACATTCAAGCTTTGCCCTTTAGCAGTACTTGATCTTTGCATTTAATTGATGCAGACTGGCTCCATGTGATGGCCATGAAGATCTCAACTACTAACATTGATTAGATTGCAGAGAAAATGAGTTGATTTTTGCTTGTGGGTATATTATTTAATGTGGAAATCCATTGGAATGGATATTTATATATCTGTCTGTCTATCTATCAGGTACAGGGCCATAGTGAAGCCACTGGACATCCAAACATCAAGCACCACCACCACCATTGTCCTGCAGGCAGCGCTCATCTGGGTCTTCTCCCTGCTGTTGGCCATCCCTGAGGCAGTCTTCTCTGACCTCCACACCTTCAACATCACCTCCACCAATGAAAGCTTTGTCACCTGTGCCCCTTATCCCCACGCTGGGGATCTGCACCCCAAGATCCACTCCATGGCCTCCTTTCTCATTTTCTACGTTATTCCCCTACTGGTCATATCGGTGTACTACACCTTCATCGCCCAAAGCCTGATGAGGAGCGCCTCAAACTTGCCTGTAGAGGGCAACATGCATGCAAGGCAACAGGCAAGTGGTACAGCTCTGCTTATCAGAAGTGTTCTTATGCAGTCTTGAGATTTTTAAAAAATTGAATAATTTGTAGTCTGTGTAATAACAGTGACATTTCTCTGCATTTCTCTTCAACCTGTCTCTTAAAAGCCCCGAATTCAGATGCATTCGCAATTTTCTGAATTGGCTTTCAGGCCTGATAAAGCATCTGAACGAGGGCATATCAGCCCTAAATTCTACTTTCACATGAAACATTTTGTTTGTGGTGTGAATTTTGTACATGCTTTAATTCAAGTATACAATGTAGATATAATATATCCCTGTAAGTGTTAACAATAACAAATAATAAATACTTTTGATAGTCATTTTTACACATTATTCTCTTGTTTAAGGAAAATTTGGAAAATTTAGCATTTGCAATTTTTTCGTGATTTTAGCATTCCTGTATTGCTTTATGTCCTTCAGCTTAATATCTTACTCTGATTTCACACTGGCACGCATATCAACTACTAAGTTTAACATAAACATTATTGACTTTTATACAGCTGTCGCTCTTTGCTGTTTTTAACAGATTGAATCAAGAAAGCGCTTGGCCAAGACAGTCCTGGTGTTTGTTGGTCTCTTTGCAGTGTGCTGGCTTCCCAGTCACGTCATCTACTTGTATCGCTCTTACCACTACTCTGAGGTACACAAAACATACAGTACAGCTGATGTAGATTACGCCTGCTGACTAATTGAATTGCATTTGTGGATAAACTGCAGAAGCATGCTTGTAGAAAGCATTGTTACCGTTACGTGTTACAATTTAACAGTTTTCTAGAGTCATCTATTCCTCATCAGCATATGTCTAACCAATGAATCATTTTGATGCACTGAAATGATTTTTGGACATAGAGTCTCCAATCAATCTAAACATGCATGTTTATGGACTTGGGGAGGAAACTGCAGTACCCAGAAAACACCCAAGCACACTCAGGAAGAACATGTGGTGTGTGACCACACTGGGGAGATATTAAAATTGCCAATGCAGTACAGACTATATTGCCAAAAGTATTCACTCGTCTGCCTTGACTTGCGCAAGTGACTATTCTTAATCCCAGCCCCCAGTTTGTGGGAGCTGGTCTTGGGGATGGCCTCTACTTGTCCCAACATGACAGTGTGCCAGTGCACAAAGCAAGGTCCATGAAGACATGGATGAGAGAGTCTGGTTCAGATTAACTTGACTGGCCTGCACGGAGTCCTGACCTCAACCCGTTAGAACACCTTTGGGATGAAGTAAGAGAGAGAGATTGAGAGCCAGGTCTTCCTGTGTGTGACTTCACAAATGCGCTTCTGGAAGATTGGTCGAAGATTCCCTCAAACACACTCCTAAACCTTGTGGAAAGCCTTCACAGAAGAGTTGAAGCTGTTGTATCTGTAAAGGGCAGACAAACGTCATATAAATCCCTCTATATTAACAATGGGACGCCACTTGGGTTCATTTGCGAGTCAAGTCAAGTAGTTTATCTCAAAATATGTGATTTGGAAAGCAGACTATAATTGTCCATTTGATGAAAAGATTTTGCAACACAATCATCAAATGCGTGATTGCTCCAATGATTTGCTCCTCTTTGTTTACATCAATATTAATCACACGATTTCTCACCTTACAATAAGATATTTTCTTTCATAATTTCACTCCGGCTTTCTTCCCATCAGGTGGACACCTCCCTGATTCATTTTGTGTGCAGTGTCGTCGCACGCATCCTGGCCTTCACCAACTCTTGTCTCAACCCATTTGCCCTTTACCTGCTGAGCAAGTCCTTCCAGAAGCACTTTAACCAGCAGCTTTGCTGTTGCTGTCGTTTGATCCGCAAGCGCTCGTCACAGAGCCCGACACACCGCAGCACACGCACCGCCTCTCTCCGCACCACACACCACTCCATGGCCAGTCTGCGCATGATCAACGGCAGGCGGCTCTTTCAGGAGGACTGTGTGTAAGTGAAATGCTGTGTACTGTGTAGAGACAGAGAGAGAGAGAGAATGAAATTGTAGAGCAATGTATCTCTCTCCATATGTTTCACGTGACTTATAGGTGGTATATGTGCATATTACTCTCATCTAATTTATCAACATAGCAGTTTTTAAAATACCTTCTGCCATATTTATTTCACTTTTTTTTCTTAAATAGGATGTATCTGAGTAATATGTTCTTGCGCCTTGGTAAGTGACCTTGTAAGCTATGTCTCCAAATAGATGACATTAAAGAATAAGTGGAATTAAATTATTTTGGCTATTTATACCTTAAGATGAATAAATAATATAGTAGGTTAAATCAATTAATTTGACCAGTGATATATGGAACAAAATCTCTTTAATTGGGAAGGGAAACATGGGGGAAAATGGTGATTTAAGATTTGATAGATGTAACACTCTTTGTAAGTGCTTCATCTCCAACCTTAGCTGAACTGCACGACCAGTCTTTTGCTAAGCTTTAAATGCCATAGTATCTGGTATGTTGGGCTTGAATGCAAACAAGTTATTGCTGTAATGTCAGCAAATGCATCGAAATTAGTTGTATATACTGTACATACAAAACAAATGCAACCCACCATGAGTGGTTGGTCCAAGGTGTGTTTGCTGCCTGTTTGTGGTAGAGATGGGCTCCAGCAGAATCCTGTGACTCTGTTAAGGTATGAAGTGTTTAAGTGTTGTATGTGTAAATCTATCTATCTTGTAGGAGAGAGATACATTTATTACATAGAAACTGTGAGACACTGCCATGCTGCATAATGAGAGGATTTTTCCTCATGAAGGCTCTTACTTTGGTCTTTCAATCTCCCCACCTGCAGTCTTGGCTCATCCTCAACAAAAACATGAGCTCAATAGGTCAGAAGTGGTTGTTATGACCCATACTTGTATTTTGTGTTTGGCTGCAAGCTTAGACATAGAGGCTTTAGAAATCAGAAATCGACAGGAGCAGAGGTAATAAAGTTGCCTCAGTGCAGATTGTTTATATGGGCACACCGAGGCAACTTTCTTTTGCACTGTTCACAAAGAGGCAATTAAAGTTTGGTATGCTCAGTGCTGCCATTCTCCAAGGGCCAGATATATTTTCATTTTGTTTTCTCAAGCTGAGACATCCCTCTCATGATAGATGAACTGGAGTTGAAAGCTAAAGAGGATAACGTGTATGTGCTCCTTGAAAGGTTTCAACCGAGATTAGAGATGTGAAAAGATTGCATTTTGCCATATATGTACATGTCTACTGAAACCGCAGTACAGAAATGTAAGAACGTATTTCGAGAAGAAAAAAAAAACTCAACAGTATCAGTGTTTAGAAACTGCAGGGAGAGAAGCCCAACCCATTGGCACTAAGACTATGACATTTCAAGTAGTTAGATGCCAAAGAAATTAAACAATCTTTTTGAATGATAAATAAAATGAAATATTTACGCCAAATGATAAAAGTTCAATGAATGTGCTTTGCTATGTGGTATGTGCTTATATTGCCGGACAATCTGTTGAATATTGTTACATAATATCATGCCTGTGCTCTGTTGTCGTGTGTGTAATATCTCTGAATGTTAAATGTGATGACAACTGTGAATTTAAAGCATTCCCTCTGAGACGTCCAGCTGCTGTCTGGTTACAGAATGTCTATTGAACTGAGTTTTATGAACTGTGCATGTCTCTTAAATTGCTTTTATAATTTGTGTTTGTGTATATGTGGACAGTTTTCTGTAGCTGTGTATGTTAAAGCGATTTGAGAAATGAAATGGACAATAAATCAGTGTTCAGCCAAAGCCTGTTGTACCATATATATATATATATTTTTACATTTCAGCAGAAGAAGCATCATTTAAAATAAACAAAAGCGTCCGTCATATCAGCTTCCAGTATATCACCTCCTACATCATACTGGATTCTGGAAGTGGAGCCTACGTGAGCGCCTTTCTGTTTGCGTTATGTTAGTACTCTGGCCAACTTGTCTGTGCAATACACCCCCCAACTGTATTCTCAGGACAGGATTACCCTGCACTGTCACATGCAGGATTTACAGTCACTTTGTCACACTGCAATGTCCTAATTTGGTGCTTCACAGACTGAGAGGATCAAACTCCGGTTCCGATGAGTGGGTATTGAGCTCAGTCTTGAAACTGTTTATTTAAAAGTGTGTGTGTGTCGGGGGGGTGAACTCCGCCAAATTTCTGTCCTGCATGGTTTCAGTCGTCTACTTAACATGTCATCCTTACGGTCAGACTCATTCTGGTATGTATACAATTAGTTATTAGCGTTTTAATTCACCCCACACAAACACATGCTGAAATCCCACTTAAGTGGTCTTGAAATAATCCCTGAGAAACGTGTGCATGCTCCTGAAAAAGTCCTGCATCAAACAAACAAATTCCACTGTGACTGAAATGAAGCTCAGCATGAGCCCGGGATAACTGATGCGGACAAAATGAACATGGAGTGAATCATTGTGGAGAAAGATTGCGATCTTTCCATCTGTGCTTCCTCATAATGCCAGCACACAGCGCTCAAAGTGTGCCAGATTTTCTCTGCCGCTCACTCCTCCCTCTTTGCCTTCTCCTTAGGAGAAAGTGCCACCTTCAGTTGTCTGGCAGCAGCAGAGCTGCAGGCTGAGCCACCTTTTTCATGTGTGTACACACATTATGAAATATCAATTATTTTTTGACAGAATAATTCACTTGACATTCAATTCCACGCACTTCCACTCGGTTCTGTGAGAGGAATGGTCTTCCTGGATCAATCATGTTGATCAATCGCTAGGAGGATCTCTTTGTGTTTGAAACCTGTAAAACCCTCTAAATACTGTGTGTTTGATGTTTTCTCACATTCCACTGGAAATTCAAAATTAAATCTACTCCTTCAATCTAAAAAATATGAATATGCAAATTTTCAGATCTCAGATCTCAGATCTCAAGTCCCAAGTTCTCTGTCTGCTGAGGGTTTAAAATGTCCACATGAAACCTATATAAGACCAGAATCGCTACAGGAAGTATGCAAGGACAGCACAAAAGGTGCAAAAACACCTGCAAATACAAACAATATTATTTGTGTTTGTTATGGAACACATGGAGCCTTTTGTGGGAGATGAGATCTGAACATTGCGTGGCCACGGTACAAAATTCCTCAGTGGACAAATCTGAGTGAGATGCTATGCTGTGCTGCTGAGTTACATTGTGAAAAAATGTGAAAAATGTATACGACTGCGTTTACCTCCTCTGCTTCTACTCTGCTACTACGCTGTGTCGCGCCTCAGGTCAGGGTTGCCATGGTGACGGCAGCATAGAGAGAGAGCTCTGTGATCGTAATCACCTATTCTTTCACCTTCTTTCATTAATTTATTGTGGGATTTTTTTTCTTGCTTTTCATTTTCGAAAAGACATTCACATTATGTAGAAATGAAGGAAAAGACTGAGAAAAATGCTTAATGCTTAAAACTGCTTAAAGTTGTTGACAACTTCTCACTTGGGGGGAGGAGGAAATGAGGAGGACAGAGGAGAAAGAGTGGTAGAACTCACTGCATACTAAGAATTTTTTCTTAAAATAGATTATATTTATTAAGAGTTTATTAGTATTTATTCTCTTTTTTTCGATTCTCTGTGTAATTTATTCTTTTTTTTTAATTATGATGCTGGCAATGTAAATTTCCCTGAGGCAGTCATCCCAAAGAGATCAATAAGATGTTTAAGTAAGTAAGTTTAAGTAAGTCTTATACCTCAACAGCTCGAGTCTATCCCAGCACACACTGGGTGAGTCTCTAGTCCATCACGAGGCAAGCACACACACACACACACACACACACACATACATACACACACACACACACACACACATACACACACACACACACACACACACACACACACACACACACCATTCGTTCTCTCACTCACACCTAGGGGCTATTTCAAGTTTCCAATCTACATAAACATGCATGTTTCTGGAAGGAAAGGAAGTACCTGGAAAAAAACCCCACACAGACACAGGAACAACATGTTACTTAAGTCTATGTGCAGGCAGGCTTCGACCTCTCTGTTTTGGGGCGACAGTGCTGTCCACTCATTCACTGTGTTGCCTTTACATTGATCAGTGCAAAGGAGAGCGTGAACACGGACTGATCCATCAACGATCGATCCATCAAATTGGTGTAGGTGTCTTTCAGCACATGTGATAACAATACTGCTGCTTTTCCTTGAACTCAGCTTTGAAGATAAAATGACAGTGTGCAGAGAGGCGGGATCCACTCTGATGTCAATATGTCCGCTTAGTTCTCCATTAGATGTTTCGGTCTCATCGAGCAGTCCCTCAGGGATGCAAGGAATTAAAAGCAAAAGCTCTTTCAGAGCTCCTGAAACCCCTCACACACTCACCCTCACTCCGGTGATGGATGTGGATTTACACCTGCTCACTGGGCAGAAGCAAAGTGTCAGAATTAGTGGTCTGAAATGTCACTGGGCTAATTCCACAGTTGATGCTGTTTTCATACGTATGCTCTTTTGCTTCTTCTTCTAAATCTTCTGAATCTTCTGTCCATTTTTATCATTCATGATTGTAAAAATAGGTTATACACGGCCGTACCGAAACACAAAATAGGTCACACCAATGCATTTTCATACCAATGCATTTCAGAGTTAAGTAATTGTTTCTTTTTCTTGTTCTCTTCCACTGAGTGTAATCAGTTTCTAGGGTTGCTGTGAGGGCTGGAAATTATTGCTTTTATTTGCTAAATTATTTGTCTTGTCCTGCTTTTTGATGTTTGTTCTAATGTGTTTTTTGACCTTTGTAAATAAAACCCTTTCACAATGGAGCATCAATTTTATCTATTGAGCTAGAATAAAATTGCAGTTGATTTTCCCAACAATATTTGCGCTGTAGTGTGCAACTGCATCATTCTAACAACAAAAGATGAATAGCATGGCTATTTTGGCACCTTGGAGACTTCAGAGGGATGATGATTATTGTCCTTGTGACAAGGAGGGAACATTTTCATGACTGAACAGAGTATTACATAAATGAATACTTTACATACAGCCTTTTATGTTAAGACCTTTTTATATGTTATCAAGCCATTTCTCTCATTTGGCTAAATGAATGAGCAGGAGAGGAGCGTCTGCAGACCTCCTCCGCAGGTCTATACCTAGTGTAGACCTGCGGACTACAGTAGGTATAAAGAGGGAAATGTACGGATGGATGAAATGCATACATATTTCCATGAACCTTTGACCACCTAGGAAAAAGGATTTGGACTTTTTGCATACCGTTTATTGCAGCTGTTTGTATCACTCAAGTTAATTCTAATATACTGTTTGAAGGGATTTCGAACTGATTGAAGGGAGTTTGAAACTGTGAGACTGTGATGGATGTATTTCCTTTCACATTGAGAATTCTGCAAACTCTGCCGTGCACTTTTATAATCACGTTGATGAGCTCAAGGGGACATTGAGCAGCAATGGTGCAGCAAGGGGGAGACAGCACTCCATGTAACTTCAGTCCTGTGTTATGTTTTGCATCACTGAAGTAATGTATGCTATTTTCAGAGAGTAATTCAGCTACTTTTCTGTGACATATATGGACATTCTGTTTTTGTTCTGTTCTTAAAAGTATAGGACGAGCTGAGGAATTAAAAGCTTGATCCAGAGCGAGGACAGGAAAG
This sequence comes from Karalla daura, assembly GCA_029224185.1. NCBI lineage: Eukaryota > Metazoa > Chordata > Actinopteri > Chaetodontiformes > Leiognathidae > Karalla > Karalla daura. Next base: position 8,366,428 of record CM055190.1, read on the forward strand.
GTGACAGCAGACTGGTCTCACATATCCACCACATATCCGCTAACCATCTGCACAGAGTGTCATTGTTGCCATTAGAGCTGTTAATGCATCCTACCAAGCTCTGACACATGGGGATGTTACAACATTATGGTATCTTGCCATTTTATACCAGGTGTAAAATTGATTCTGATGCCAACTAAAGGACAGAGCACATATGTGACATTAAGTGCTTTCAACGTATCGACCGGCAACAACGCCAGAAGAAAAATAAGGCGTCAAATATGTTCAATGTAGAAAGTGCAATAAAATCTGCACATTTACAAATGAGACAACAGTTTTATGAGAGCATATATGCATAGTTTGCTTTGTCTTCAAATAAAATGTGATAAGCCTGCTGTAGGTTTTGAAGCATTACTAGGAAGTGCTCAAAAAAAAAGGTTCATATTCTCTGTTGTCCACCCAACCATTATGCTAGGTACCAGATACCTTGTAGTAGGGGGTTGCTGCAGCTTTCCCCTGCACAAATAAGGCAACATTCAGGAATATACCTTGGACAGGTTGCCAGTCACACACACAATTCACTGCCACATTCACACCATGGGGAAATTTCGAGTCTTCGATTGACCTCAGCGCATGTTTTCAGACTGTGGAAGGAAACCAGAGTACCCAGAGAAAACTCAAGGTGGCGCACACGTATCCAGCAACTTTGCTGTATTTGAAGTGGTTGATTTGATGGAACATGCAACCTCTGTACTGAAAGACACACCCCAGGTTGGGTACACCCCTGTTGTAATATCAAACAGGCAACAATAACAACAGGTAATGTCAAGGCAAAGACCACATAGAAAGATGAGTTTGGGGCAGATTTACTAAAAGTTTGTACATAATGTGCAAACTTCACAACACCTGAAAAAAATGTGCAAGCTGAGGATGCACAATGAGGACTGCATCTTTCAGCTGAGGAAAATAATGATCCATTTAACAGGTTTAATACGCTTAATATGTCTCCTGCAAAATACTGGGAGGTATTTTAGGACATGCACTGTGATTTATCAGGCCTAAAATCAAGTTCAGGGAATGGTGAGTGCATCTGAATTCCGCACTCATAGCAGTTTATGGGATCTTAGTAAGCCTGCCCCATGGTAATTTTCCAAGACATTCCTGTCTCATCTCATCTTGATGCTCACTGGCCTGCAAGGGCACATGCAAAACAAATCTTCTTCCATGTTTTCTTGCAAATATTTCCTTGTGTTTTGGTGCATTTATTTGACTCTAACAAGCCACACTCTGGTATTACTACATGAACCTGGACAAATACATGTTTTGTGTGACAAACTTTCACTTTCTTGAATTTCTTGAACCTGACACAAACTGGATTAAAAGACAATTATTCTTTTTAAATAAAGGCCTTGGATGAAGACACAGGAACAATAATGTCAGGTCACAATATCATACTTGTCTTTCTAAACCAACAAGACTTCACTTACGGGGTGTTATTCAGGTCAAGTCATACTTTCTCATGCCATAAGTTGTTTTCTCAAACCTTCTCAGGGTCAGCATACAGATGTGTTCAATACTGAGATATTTGCAATAACTAGATTGCAATGTCCACCAGAACTCAAGGTCATGATTCATAAATTCAGAGCAAGTTCAAATTATAAAAATAATCTTTTAATATAAACTACATATTCAGTGCACAAAGCAAATGTACAAATCATAAACATTGTAAACTTTACACATTGATTGAATCATAAGGTAAGCATGTTAAAAGACGAATTAACATGGTCATATGAGTTAATATTTCAATTTGTTAAAGTGATCAGCATAAATAGGACTGTAAATAAATTATGAGACTTTTTTCTCTGCCTCCAAACATCCTTGGTGAGCAGGTTGTCGTAATTTATTTCCCAGTGGACTTCTACTTTGGCCATTTGCATCTGTAAAGAAAGGAAGGATCATTTAAAAATCATCAAATATCCATGAATTCAGACTCAGCTCCACTCGGCCAGCCTTCCCCCTGAATAACCCTGACCTCTGCAGGAACATGACTGAATGCTGTATAAATACCCATACCTCTATTTTTCCTAAAAACCTTTTTTTTGTTTTAATGCACTAACCCTTTTAGTTTCCCAGCTGCTTCATTGCTCATCTGTGAATATCATTCTCCTCTTAACATTGACATATGGCTTGCTTTTTAGTGCAAGCTGCAGTGTTTACAGAAAGTACATATGGCAAACAACCAGCTAATGATAGCTTCTGTCCAGTCTACCTGCAGGAGGCTTCATCAAAACGTTGACGCCTGTGGGCACAGATGGAAGAGTTGAGCGTACAGCGATGGATCGGCTTTGGCTGCAGAGTTGGCACAGTTCGAGGAAGACAGTCACAGTGCTCCACGTCTATCTCACAGTCAGGCATCCACGAACTAAGTGGGAAGTCTATACAGGGGGCAATAATTATGGGATTTTGTTATAAAAAATGGGACAATTACTGAGAAAAAGTTACATTCTAAATGCTTTCCAAGTTCATTCATGCAGTTGCTGTGCGCAAACACATTTGAATATTGTTTTCTTCTGTTTGTGCACAAAAGGTCCAAAAGGGTGAAAGAAAAAAACAAGTTTCAAGTTTGCATAATCACAGACGCACGCATGCATGCACATGCACACCCGCACCTGTTGTACTGGAAGGGTAAGGTATGCATCTGTCACTTGAACAGTCCCAGATCAACCCACTGGCACACAGTCTCCTGGAGTCCTCTGCCTCTGACAGCTGTCCCATCGGAAAACAGCTGCAGATAAACCAAAAGAATTAAGGAAGGAAAAAAAAGATGCAAAATTTCTTAAAATATATATATATATATATATATATATAGGAGACTGAGGATCTGATCTTACCCACTGCTCCTTGGTTGTGCGTTTCGCCGTATTATGGCTGGCTCCATGCACCTACACTCTGTGTGATTTGCCACTTTTATAAGCACAGGCTCTGGAACAAATTTGAATGGAACGACACTGAGGACCTGAGATACATAGAAGCACACACACAGACATTAAGGTTAGAGTAGGAGAGAATTTGATTTACATCTGGTGACACACCAAATCAGTCAAAACAAATGCCTAATGAGGTCAAAAGTACTATTGCCCATCTTCTGGGAGACTCACAGTTTTATTCACGTAAACAGTGGTTGTGTTTCTGCAGGTGACGCCCTCTTGATTACAGCAGCCACTGCACCTATCAGCGAGAAAACACAGTCACATCTGGGTAAAGAAATATCCAAGACAATCAGTAAATAGAGATTGCACTGAAAGGATGTTGACTTTTCATGCTTATGAACTGTTTGTATAGAAAAAATTGTAATGGTGTATGGTGTGTACTCTCTGTGCACTGTCTGGATGGTAACTGACAGCGAAGGATAACAATTGGACATTTTGGAAATCACTGTGATCCTTGTGGGAATATGAAAGAAATAGACATGGAAAAACCCAAGTATGAGTCAAGATCAATGGAAAGTTTGACAGCTTCTGGCTTAATGTTTGCCTAGGTCCTTATCTGTTTGCTTGAGAATACTGGCTAGGGGAATATACGGCTGTAAATCACAGAGGCAAACTACAAAGCAATAAATGCAAACACTATCAATCAGTTATTTCAATGACACACACACGCACACACACACACATACATATATATATATATGTGTGTGTGTGTGTGTGTGTGTGAGTGAGTGTGTGTGTGAGAGTGTGTTTTTTCATAGTCTCCCCATGTTGGTTTCCTCTGGGTACCCCAGTTTCTTTCCATCCTCCAAAAACTTGTTTATACACTCTATGTGATGGATCATTGTGGACAAAGTGGGTAAGATAATGACTAAGTAGATGGATGTGAGAGAGGATTTTTCAGCCTGGATGTCAGGTGGATCGATCCTGAAGAACAATCTTTAAATTCTGCTTTCGCATTAAACAAACCTGTGGATGGACACACAAGGAGGCTTGAAGAACATGGAGGGGTCTGTGCCGAGCTCCTTGGCCACATCGACACACGTTTCCCTTGGCATGCACTGAGTCCGCTGCCACTCTTCATCTATGGCTGAATGTGAGACAGGTAGAGTTAACCACACAATTACTCATGCATTAAATACAACACTTGATATACAATACAGCCAACTGGTTGTAGAGGCCCAGTTTTTTTTCGTCTCATTTAAGAAATGGCAATGCACCAACGGCAGGTGTGCAGCTGGGGGCGCTGTGGGCAGTTGTTGTTGACAAGTAAGAATTGACGTGTGACTTTGACACTGAAGTGTGAGGCACTAAAGCAGCACTATGCAGCAAAAATCAAGAGTAAGGAGGGAAAAAACTACCCTATGAGTCTCAGAGCTCAACTATGACCAACAGCAAGTAAAAACTCAACCACAACAAAGAAGTGTTTCAATCATTTTCTCCACAATGCCATGCTGATAAATAACATAATGTATTCCTTTTTTGGTTATTAATCATTGAATTGGTATTTGGGTTAGAGTTGGGGTTCCTTCCGGTCTCAGACAAGCAGAGGATTTTGTCCCATCAGGTCTCTTTGCTATTTCTGACAGCCAATGTGTTGGTTCCACCTATTCCAGGCCAACACAGTCTCTGGCTGAAAAACTAGATTCCTCCCTTGTTTTACAGACTTTCTGAGAATAGTCGATGCCTTCTGAAAAGCAGCATTTGTGTCCAGCCCCTAGTGTCCCCAACCTTTGAGTATCTCCAGGCTGTAGGACTCAGCAGCGTAGCGTGTGGAGCGGTGGGAGCCTCCTGAAGGTGGAGAGGAGAGGGTCTCTGGCTGCTGCAGTCTCAGCCGACATTTCCACAACTTCCAATCTGGATAATCTGCCAGCTTCAGCAGCTCTTCCAGGCTGGAGGCTGAACGCACCTGCCTCTCCCACTGCTTGATGAACTGTAGGGACGAACAAAATGCATGCTGTGAGTCCTGATACAGCTGCAGCCTATAGACCAAAATATCTATAAAGCTGCATGACACAATGCTTTTTAATATCATACACACATACATGACAGAATGGTGTTTTCTTCTAGGGCAACATCAAATTAGTTTCATTCGTTCATTTAGTTTAGAAGGAAAAACATTAGACTAATGCATCTAATGGTTTACTGCAGAGACTGAAGGTTCCTAAAGGTTTAATACTGACTTTAACTGAAACACACTGCATGGACATAAGCACTTCAGAGTGAACTATCTGTACAACTGCTGAATGTTTTGCTAAGAGCTGCAACAAAATCAATAGTGTAAGAATTTAATGTTTGATATAAGACAACAAACTGCCCCAAAACAGAAAATGTCATTTAGTGTACTGTGATATATACATTTACTTTTCACTGGAGTTTTTGAAAGGAAAGTGATGAAAGTATTTTAGATATTTAGACCAAAGGGCTGTTGTGCGGCCCGTTTGGTGCAGCCCAAGACGTGAGACCTTGCAGCTTTGGTCGCTTCGGTCAAGCATGCGCCCTGTCGAACTCGCCACACCAGTAGGTGGAGTCTAAAGTCCTGGGCTCCAAACCCCGTCTACAACTAGGAAGAGCTTGCTTTTTCTACCACGAAGAAGAAGTGTTTGTTGTTGCTGTTATGATGGACGATTTAGACAAAAGACTTGTCGAGGAAGTCAGCCGCTTCACCCGCCTCTATAATACGGCCCTGCCAGAGTACAAAGACGATTTCCGCTGTGCAAACTCATGGAGTGAGATAGCACAGACGCTAGGGCGGGAGGCGCGTATCGCCGAAAGACTAGCATCAGAGTTGTTTATATTTCGTTCTTCTTCGTCTACTCCGGGGGCAGGACCTGTGCTGCTCTCTCGTGGTGGCGAAGAACATTACAGAGCTCGAAAGATTGGTCGTGGAAGTACGCGGGAAGCAGGGGGCGAGGCACGCCACGCGTGCGAGCCGCGAGGTTGCGGAGGATAATTCAGTGGGTAAATGGTTAGCACTCCACCTTTCTGTGTAGAGCTCGCATATCCTCCCTGTGTATATGAAGGCTTTTTGTGGATACTCCAGTTTCCTCCCACAGACCAAAAACATGCATGTTTAAGTGAACTCGAGACTCTAGATTGGCCCTTAAGTAAAAAAAACAAAAAACAGTAGAGATGTCATACAAAACAGTAATGTAGTGTATTGTGCCAGATAAATATATTTCACACACTAAAATGTGTGAGAGGGCGAACCCAGCCGACTAGAAATGCCTCTGAGTGCGCCCTGATGTCTGTATTCAGGCTTAAAACTTGTTTTGCTCAGAGAGCTGTTAGTGCGGCTTGTCGGGGCTTCATCTTGTTACCGTTGTTTATAATCCTGCATTTTGTTGAAAAGCATCCGTTTGTAGCCACAATGTGTACAGTACAGCCTGCAGAGATACGACTTGACACTGAGGCCGACTTGTCAGATGATGGTTGCTGCAGTGTGGAGCGTCTTGGAGCGCTCCGCTCGATGTCACGGCCATTAGTCAGAGTGTGAGTCTCAACAGCTGCAGCAGCTGATTTGTGAGTCTGCTCGGGCCTGCCTTTATAACTCTCAGTCTGTGAAGAAAACTGTTCATTCACAAGTCGTACAACCCCACTACCAAAGACTAAGCATATGTGTCTATATAGACAACCACTGATTTGCAATCTGGAAAAAGGGCTCGAGTGCCAGTCATTTACCAGCACATGCTGTGTGTGTGTACACACGTTGTACATATTGTACTGTTAAAAGAATCTAATTGTACTTGGAGCCCCTCCACAAAGAGAATTAGAGTTGTGATTCATGGAGGGAGAGGATCGTGAAACCACCTGTCATGTTACCACAGAGGGGCAAAGTTCCCATGATGAAATGAACCAGAACAAAATGGAGAGATTAGATCCAAATGGTTCGGATCAGGGAATATGTGATGAAATATTATATAATCTGAAATGTCTTCTGTGTGTGATGTTTTCTGTTTAGACTTGTTGTAGTTTTATCTTGTTGAAATTTTAGCAGATGTCAAAGTGCTGAGAGTGGCATCTTTCTGAGGTGATAGGAGAGGAGTTAAAATGAAGGAAATGCCAGGCTCCGTTATGCAGTAGGAAAAGCTAAGGAATGATACTGGATGGAACTGTGAGTCTACAAGCAAAACACAGGCAAATCAGAGAAGACAAGTCAATGAATGTTGCACATAGTTTGCTGTGTTTTCTTTGCACAAATGTTCTAATCTGAACCCTCTGCTGTATTCAGAGGGTTACAGAGCAGAGGGTGTGGCAGGTTGGCTCTGGCTGACTGCTTCCACTTAAATTAGAGAAACAAGAGAAAATTGGGAGGTTTCCCCTCCGCAATTTCTACCAGGGGATAGACCACACTAATGAGAAACAGAAACGGGGAGAGAGCCTGAGTGAGGAGGTTAAACAGAGGAAGAGAGAGATGAAAGGGAGTCAAGGTGAAGGACTTAGAAAAAGAAAATCGATTCGCTAATAGAATTCAATGGTTCAGTGCTCACGATGACTATTCCTCTTTGAGATCATGCAAGAACACACACGATTGCTGTCACTTTTTAGTGAGCACATGTGCGTGCACCGGCAGCCACGAGGTCAAGAGTGACATTTCTGAGACAGTGAGTGAAAGGAGGAATGACAGTAGATAATACCACAAAAAAAGTGAAATCAAGCCTCGAGAGCACTGAGAATCACCGGGTACATTGAAAACAGCAAAATCTGATAAATATCAGCTGAAAAAAAAAAAAAAGGAAATGCAGCATAATGCTAGTGTGATACAGATCGCTGAAGCTTTGCAGCACTTACCCTCAGTCCCCCGTCTCTGTGCATGCTGAGGCCCATGTTGATCCAGCTCAGCTCCACCACCAGAGTCACCATGCAGGAGATCTTGCACAGAGTCCGTTTCATCTTGCGCTCTGTCTCGGGGAGCAGTCAGCAGTGTGGACCTGCTGGCTCGGTGCACTCAGAGCTGTCTGACTCTCTGTTTCCCAGACCAGCTGAGTCCCTCAGACCACACACACTCACTGCTCTCTGTGCAGGTATGTGCAACACAGACTCTTGATCCTCCAGCTGCACAGTAGAGAGCGTGTGTGCATATGTCTCCTTGTGTGTGTGTGTCTGAGTGGGTAAGCCACACGTAACCTGTCACAGCCACCCAGACACCCACCAGCCAAATGGAGGAGGCTTTAAAACATGTGCCTCTCACTACAGAGGCTTTGATGCCGACTCCAAGGTGTCCAGTTAAACAGTGAGGCTACTGGAGGTCAGGAGCTGAAAATGACCTCAGCAAAATCTTATGGATCACTTCCTATCTCACTCTGCTCTGGCCCCAAAAGGACTGAAGGCTTTTCGCTAGAGGGTCTGAGCTGACTCCTCTCTGCTTTATTTTCCCACGGTCTGACTGCTGGCTGCTGTCTCTGCCTGATTATTTCAGTGACGTGGCTACAATATCTCCACGTAAAACTCCCCCTGCATCGCTCTTCAGTTAGCCAGAACCTACTGCGGTTAGTCCTCATAAAAAGGTCCTGAGCGGTGCGCAATTTCTCCTTCCTAGACGTGGACTAATTGTGAAAAGGCAATGAGAAGCTGCCTGTCTCGGTGTCTGCCCCCGTGTCACTTCCACTGGCGCTGGTTAAAGCTCGCCTTTTTATGTGCTCGTGTATTCCCGTCATCCTTTTTTAATGTCTGTTTGTCAAGTGCTCAAGTCCTTTGCCCGTTAAATGCCCTATCAGTGTCTTTTCCTCTGGAGCTGCCAAACATGTGTTTTAAATGTGATCCAGACCTCCGTAACGTGTGAAGGGAAATAAGTTTACCAGCACCAGCCCTGCCCCGCTCGCACCCCACCCACTCGCACATCCAGGCCCATTTGACTCAGGATGCAATCTGCCAGGAGCACACATAATGGACCAAACACAAGAGCTATATTCATAATTTCTATTCAAATGAGGCACGACAGCTTGACCTCTTTTCTGTCATCTGTTTACAATAATTGTGAAATGCACAAAAACAGTTTTTTTTAAAAAATCATTTAATGACACGCTGAAAGGTTTTTGCTTATGTAGGTCACATGATATCTGGCAGCGGTCTCGCTTTGCAGCAGCCGAATACATGAGATTAATGTTCATCTGTGATAAAAAAAAACATTTGTAAAAACGTGCATACCTCATCTTGATGAAATCATGTTAAATGATCTTCAGCATATTGTGAGAGAGCCACCTACTCCCAGCATTTCATAACACCTCTGCTACGGTGTTATTTCATACAGCAGAAGGAAAATGTAATAAAGCTTGAATTTAACAAGGGGGGTGGAGAGCAGTTAGAAGCACAAAAAAAATCTGCATTTTACGAGGAAGAAAGAGTAAACGTTTACATCAAGTATATCATCCACTCCCATATGAAGCACACGAACGTGGAATGAGTTCAAAGGGAATCTGGCCGGCACAGACATATAGAACATATCTGGAAAAAATAAATACCCACAGTTCATTCAACCAAGATACGATATTACCCCACATCAAAATCTTTATCAGTATCCCTGTAAATATGGCCAGAGTAAGGCCAGCCTTTTCACCATGGTAGTAGCAACATGTGGCGCTCAGAGAGCGTCTCTTATCTTGGACCTCCAGTTTACAGCCCTTTCAAAGCCATTTCTACCAGACCGGTAGTCCCCGATGGCCTGAGTGATCTCCTCCTCCGTGGTCATTACGAATGGACCTGAGGGGAACATATCCAGAAACCATATTAAAGAGAGGGACTATAAAGCACTTTTTGTTCAATCCTGAGAGACCGGGAGACTTTACGTTCCTCCAACATGCACAACAGAACGTAAACAACGCACCGTGCTGCACCACGGGCTCGTTGATCGGCTCCCCGGCGATCAGCACGAAATGGGAAGCCTCAGAGCCCTGGGGAGGAAACAGGATGTCGTGTCCAGATTTCATTTTTCATTTCTGAGTCCTCTCTACAACAAGCCACTGAACCTGTCAGGACAGTTGATTCCCACCACTCTCGACACAAATCCTAAATGTAGGATTGTGAAGAAAGAAAATCTCAGTGAGAAGGTTGCTTGGTCGAATCCGTGCCAAGGGATTTTCTGTATGCGGTCTGCCTATTCTCCTTGAGTCTGTTTGGGTTTTCTCTTTACTGCAAATTGCAGTACAGAGAGTGAAGAGTGAGTGAATGGCGTGTATGCCCTGCCATGGACCGGAGACATGAACTGAAAAATGCAGACAGAAGTAAGCGAGCCTCACCTTGTTCTGAAATCTGACACGGTCTCCCTCTCCTAACACGGCAGTGTGATGGGGCTCGATCTGCTGCTGCTCCCCATCTGAACCTTCAAAAAAAATAACAAAAAGTTCCCAGGCCTTGTTGAGCAGTCCTCACATGAACTCGTCATTTCAGACACCTGTGCATTTTCAGCCTCGACCTCGAGGCTGTGACCTTTAAACGCATTCAATAACTCAATGGTAGATGTTTCTTTTAATCGTGCAGCTGTACTTTTTTCATCCTCTTCCTTTAGGGGTATAATTCTTTTCAATAAAGAGTGAATACACTGGCCCAGTTATTTTCAAAAGGCTATTGTAAAGAACATGAATACAGAGTGCTTCATCATGCTTTGTGACAACAGCACATTATTATTGATCACTCTAAAGACAGGGTAATTTCTAGTGAGACGGTGAAGTTTGGAGAACTGGAGCTCCTTTTGATGCATTTTTAAGAACAACAGGAATCCATAATGTCTGGAAGTTGGAGCGTCTCACTGGGGGAAACAAACATTGTTCTGACCATTTCACCACAACTCAGGACATCAGTTTCACAAGTCATTTAGGGATAGTTCTACCCTACGCAGGACTGTATGACCACTGCTGGGTGAACTGAAAAAAAGCACCTGCCCGTCTCAGACATGTTGACCTGTTTCAGTGCTTTGTTTGCATGCATGAAACAATCCCAGCCCTCACACTACACGCTGAGAGAGACAGACCACTTCTGGTCACTGAAGCCAGCTGGTCCTGATTTGTCCAGACTACCATGTAGAGTTGGAGACATCAGATCGAAGAAACCCCTTTAATCTTAGCAACCATTCTCATCCTTTGTCATCGAAACATCTGCTGACAATTAAGACCAGACTGAGAGATCGTGGAAAGTAATCAAATCATACTGACATTTTATGAAAGAATAATAAAAGGGGGAATTCTGACTGAAAACAGCACGTTTCAACAAACCAAGACAGACTCTGAAAACGAGTCTGCTGTCTGAGAGGGTTTGGTCCCGTGCGAAGGGGGAATTCTCTGGTCAAATAAAGATGATCAGGAAATGCAGTATTTCATCATTTGCCAAACTATCACATGGATACAATAAGGCATAGGAGTAGGTCTACGTGAAGCCAAACTCAGACATGGTCGTTATTTATGTACAGTAGCACAGTCATTTGTCCTGTGATGCTGGAAATGTCAAACGGAACTGGATTGGTTAAAAGTGCAAAGAGATCGTAGTTTAGAGCCGGGGTGAATCCATAAGTCTTTAAAGCGGAACACATGTGCCTTTTGGCTGCAAGTGTGGAGGGGAAGCTGCGACTGGACTGAGATCACACACAAGCCTGTAGTGTAGACAGAGAAAAAGCAGGAGAGGAAGTGACTAAATACCCTGGCGGAGCGAACATATCATCTGGATCATTAGTGATCTCCTCTTCCTTGTATATCAATATCAAGTGTTACCACACAGAACACGCAACCGCCTATATGAATTCATTGTGTGGACCTCTTCTTTGTTGAGATTTCCCTGTTATGGGACGAATAAAGCCAGGTTATCTTTTACTCCAGGTAAGGAGAACATATAAAAGGACATAACTCACCAACGTGAACAGATCCGGACAGAGTGTAGATGAATGCAGTCCATCCTGTCAAGCACATAAAGGTCAGCTGTAAATATAATCATCTCAAATGAGTTCAGAAATCATTTCAAACGAGTCGTCATCTTTGGCTGGTGAATCCCTGTGTCCTCCAATGGTGTTAACTAGGACTGTGAGCCCTGGGGAGTGGTAATGGTCTATATTTCCCACAGTCTGAGGGCTCTCAATATCCTAGAGTACACCAAATGCATACAGACTGGAGAGACTGGATCCTGTAAATTGAAAACTTGACAGCTGAAATACTGTATAGAGTAGAGAGAGACAACCCTTGTAACTAAGCCGTGTCCCTAACTAAGCCTGTATCCCACAAGGAAAACATTAAGTGAGACCAAGTGAGCATTTCCACCTTACAACTACCGGGGACGCACACATAGATTTCACTCGCAACACCTCCCTGGAATCAATACTGTCAACTCGCAAGGTGACAAATGTTCACTCAGCATCGATATTGTGGCAAGCTTCACTGGGTTTCACTGGAATGGTGAAAAGTGCGAGATGTGTCTGTTGCAAAGCCGCGAAAGGAGGAGTACTGCACCCTCATGAATTACTTATGGGATTGACAATGTTTGGTCTTAAATCCCGTTTCATCCGTGAGACTCTGAGTTAAGTTTTCAAGTTTATTTTCTTACGGCTCATCTGTTCAGCGGGTCCAAACAAACCTGCAGTGTGTTCGATAATCTGGCCTAGCAAGTTACATAGTTCATATCAAACGCTGACAAGTCACATTACATGGCCTGGGAAGGTTGGCAGAGAAACCAAACACCAGTGTTAGTCACAACACACGTCAGCCAGCTCAGCTGCTGATGGGATTTCTGTGTTTGATGAGCAAGGGCGAGCTGCGAGTGAGAGGCGGAAAGGCAGGTGGGGATGAGGGCTGCTTACATCTGTTTAAAGGTATAAAAACTATCATGGAGATGGCACGAGATCAATGCCAGCAAGGGGTTTAATCAATGCCAGTAAGGGAACGTCAAAATGATCCGGACTGCTCTTCCACACATCTACAGGTACTACATGATGAGAACCAGCATCCTGGTAGGTTGCCTGCTAAAAGAAAACACGAGGGCTTCAAAGTTTGAGCTTGAGCGGCCTCAGAAATGTTTAGTATGTTTACAGACAGATACTCCACAGCACATCTGTACTGTAAAACTGCTGGCATCCAGCAACTGTGGCCTCCAAGAGCTGACCGTGATATCAGACAAAGTCAGCCTGGTGTACAGAGGTGTTCTGAACAGGACATGAGCGAGGTTTAACTGATGGAGTGCCAGGTTAGAGTTGCTCGAAACAAAACCATTTCTTTGAGTTTGCTGGGTTTTTTTTCCACCTTCCACTGTTTACCCAGAAAGAATGAAAGGGCTAAAGTGTGTGTTTATCCCATGCTGTTTTCAAGTATGACTGTTTTCTGCCTGGAGAGGTTTGTGGTAAATGGCCATCTTTTGTAGCAAGAACGCACGCAGATTGTATCCATTGATTGTAGCCATTGTATGTAATACCACAAAGTAAGTCGAAAAACGAAGATGGGATGACTTAGAGACCAAGGAAACCATGAATGCTTTTGGATGAATAACCCTAAATGCAATTACCCAACCATTCACAGGTGCACAATCGTGTGTAATGCTCATAATAACATTCAGGCCCTACCTGAGGGAATGGGCTGCATGTGCAGGGCTCCTGCCTGCAGTTTGAAGTCTAGGTACAAGGTCGGCGTCCTTGTGTAGATCTTCGACTAAAGGAATAAAAAATACCAGGAATGCCATCACTTTCACGGACGGACACACAAACACACACACACACACACACACACACAAGCACTCTTTGAGGCTGAAGAAAGCTTATTAACACAAACTCATCAAAATCGGTGACAATGGCTTTCAGAGTGCTGCTCTTTGCTTTTGCTGCCTCCAAAGCACCTGAGTCTCTTTGCTGCTTTTGGGTTGTGTGCATGGCTATACGTTTCCATGTCTTCATCTCTTTTCTAGTGCGTCTGCTTTTCTCAGGTATTGCATTGTTTATTTCATTGTTTATTTGATATAAGGCTGTCTGTCATATTGCAGTGCAACGGACGTTTCGCCAGCCGGAGGTTGCTCAACATTGGCAGTTGATGTTAATGACCTTAAAGAAACTTCAGCGTCGAGGACTCACAAATGGGGAACATGTGTGGGGAAGTGAGCTACATAAAGGAAATGAGAGTGCCTGCGTTCTCTGTGAGCCCTTTGTTTTTATATCTCATTGAGAATTATTACTGTCATCACACAGTCAATACATGGCCTGCTCTGCCCAAATGTGAAACACATGCCAACTTACTTGACGCATGAAAACATGCTGATTTCCATTGTTTATTGAATATATGGAATTTTAAAGATTTAATATCTTTGAATGCTTTGAGTGCCATTTTATTGATTTTGTAGTTCACTGCACTTTCTCTCATCTAATAGACTTTATCTTAAATTTCACTCTTTGACCTTGTCTTATTCGTAAGAAACTGCTCCTCTTTCTCTTTCTAGGGATCAGGAAGTAGCTGAAGTTTACAGGTGGTACATTTTTAACATGTTGGCTCTTTGAAAAGGCTAATGCCACATGCACACCTGACACACACATGCTACCTAATCATCCCTTGCAGGCACAGTAATAACCTGCTTCTCGTGTGCCATTACCTCTCTTCATATTACACTCTCCTTTCACTCACACTGGTCCTACAGCTATGTGCATTCATGTCCACTTTGCGGAGGCATGTTTATGTCATTGTTTGTCCCATGTTTTCCCTGATCTCCTTGAGCATCCTGCATGTCAGCAATCTCCACGAGCTCAGCCGCTTCTAGGAAACCAAACATCATGCTCGGATTCTTGATTCTTTATTAAAGAGACACACCTTTGCTCCTAAAGCCTCTCCAGATATCACGGCCACGGTGACTCCTCCCTGACTAGGCTTGGGGATCTGTGAGCCTCTCAGCTCCTGGTAGGCCGGCTCCACCATCTTGTCCCGTTTCGACAGGTTCACCCACAGCTGTAGGCCCACCGCCGCCTGGTCCGACACGGGCATCTCGGCATGGACCACCCCCCGTCCTGCTGTCATCCACTAGGGCACAAGGAGAGTTTGAGCTATTTTGAGCAGATGTTCACACACTTCGGTAATCAGCCTAACACTTCAACGTACTGCTGGAGCACTAGTTACAGTGTTACAGAGGATTTCATCAACTTTGGTGGTTTGTTGAGGGATGTTTTCCTTTCAGCTGTATTAACTGACAGGACCAGGAGTGACTGTTATTATCAGAACAAACATCAGATAAGTGACTACTGGAGGCACTGGGATATACTTTTTTTACTTGCTAATTAGTATGACACTTTAATAAATGAATTCAGAAAGGAACAGGTTCCAGAGGTGGTTCAACGGTTTAGCCCATGCCTCTTCTTTAAGCCTCATCTTCCTCAGCTTTGCTTACTGTAGCTGGCAGCTCATCGTTCAGCTGCTCATTGCAGTTCAGTGGTCTCTCTAAATCTCTGCGCTGCATAGTTAGCTCTACTGGTCTGCTGGATTAATAAAATAAAAAAAGCAGACACAGCAGGTTATAGTAGCATTAAATTAAAGTGAATATAAAATTAATTAAGTCAGATGAAAATGAAGACACAGCCCAGGTTGAAAATAAAGCCTCAAAAGGGAAAGATGTAGTCACGTTAATTACAGACACTCTGCAAAACTTTAAAACAGCTTTTGATGAAGGCTTAATTCCATTGAGGCTTAATTTTTCAAAGGTTTTCTTTTTTAACAGTGCTAATATGGGTATACAAATATTAACTAAGTCCATCTAAGGCTATTTACTTCTTTCTGTTCCTGTGGCTGTGGCCTTTTCTCTCTTTAACGACGCCCTGCTTCAATCTGAGCTGGTTTCTGAGCTTTTCCCACCACAGAGACGTGACGTCGGAGCCGGCACACGCTGCACATGGTGAGTTAGAGCAAATCCAGCTGAACCGACTGCACCAGACTGAAGCTGAGTCAGCAGCCTGTCTGCATGCGTGTGTGTGTGTGTGAGAGTGTGTGAGTGTGTGTGTGTGTGTGTGAGAGAGTGTGTGAGTGTGTGTGAGAGAGAGGGAGAGAAAGTTTCCTACTTTAAAAACACAGGAAAACAACCCACAGGGCATGATATCCAATTAGTGTGAGTGCACAACATTTTAATGCATATGTAATGAGTTTTTAGAGATTTGTATGCATTCGGCTTCAGTCGTGTTTCTGCTCTTTCACTTAGGCTAATAACAAGTGCATTAAATGCCTCCGATTAATTTTAATGACTTGCTTAAATCTTCCCACATTAAAATTAACCGTCAGCGGATTAGACTGACATGTAGACAACAGAGATAGCAATGCGAGATGGCAAGTGTCTAAGATCAGAAAAACGCACATAACCAATGTTTCAATTAGTGGGGAAATCACAGAAAAAGTTCAGCGTTTCAGGATAAAGAGTTAAGCTGGGTTTGGGTACTTGGGTACTACGTATTTTAATTACTTTCATAAAATGATATAACTTTTGAAGTACTTGTGAATGACATTTCTCTTACTAACGGACATACGGTGATGTTCCTGCAACGTGAAGGACAGTAGTTGAAGACAGCAACAACTAAAGATCATCACTGGAAGCAAAAACAATCACTAGGTGCAATGCGGAATAAACTGAAAATCTGAATTTGTTGCATTTGTCTGTTACTCTTATTCAGTGTTTGTTCGGGAGAGACAATGATAAGTTTAACTGCATGATTTGATGTGCTGTTTGCTACATGAGCTACAGTATGTTCCTGCAACACACTCATCGGCATGTAGTTTCTCTGTGTTCAGTAATGCTAAGCTAAGCTTTCGCATTTACTGTACAAATATGTGTGCAGTATGAATATTTGTATCTTATCATTTGATGTTATTAGTATGGACAGAACATAGTAACATATGTATGTCATACTTGCAGGTCTCCAGGTTTCAGTTGTCCTGAGTGGCCACAGAAGTCCTCATGGGCCGTCACCCCTTCTAAAAGATATGTGACCTGTTTGAGAAAGAAAGACATTCAAAGAGCACATAAACAGCGACTAAAGTTGCCCCAAAATTCCTTGAGCAGACTTGGTAATTTAGTTATATTTGAAAGCAATCGCTCATAAATAAGCAGCATCAAGTCTGATTTCAAGATTGAGGCCATAAGCTTTTCAAAGAAGAACTGCTTTAGACAGTGGGAGCATGTATTCGCTCCATTCGCTTCCCCAGTGGTCAGACTGGACAGGAAGAGAAGCGCTGGTCGTTGGGTCGTGGGTTCAAAGGTGAACATCTGTCTGAGGGGGGAAAGCTCGGGCCCCTGCGGCGAGCGGCCTGTGATCTGTCTCCACAGCTGTGTGATTTCAAAAGTCAGGAAAGTGTGGCCAAACACACCTGCTGAAAGGCATGCTGGGAGTGAAGCCTCGTCCTGTCCACCCACACCGGGAGATAAAAGTTGCCTCTGCCAAATCAAATACGCGCAGAGGAATGTCTGGCAATTTAAGGACAATAGCTGAGCAGCTTGAGTTTGATTTTAAAAGACGGAAATTCAGCCTGACGCAGAGTCTACATTGACGCTTGCGGTAGCCACATAACGACTGGAGAACAAGGACATCCACAACTGATTCAAAGAGTGGGAGCACTGTATGTGCTGTCTCCCTTTACCAGGAACTAGAGCAGAAACCAAGGTGAGACTGAAAGAGAAGTAAATGAGAAAAATATTACTGTAAACATGATAAAAGCGACCCTTCCACAAAAGTTCACGCTCCAAAAAACTGCAAAATGATTTCCTGTTCCTAAAAGTAGCGGACTGATTTTGACACGTAGGGAAAGGCAAACAAGAACACTGAGACGCTATCAACTTAAAAAGCCTAAGAAAGCTGCACACGCACACACACACACACACACACACACACACACACACACACACACGTATATAGTTCTACACTAGAAAAGGTTTGCTTTGACTTTTATCATTAGCATGTTAAAAAATTCAATGTCTCATTTTAAATTTTAAAGTCAGTCATGAAAAAAAGGAAGGAAGACGTGACCTCTGTCCTTGAAAAAGTTGGTTTTAAGTATGGGAGTGAACATTGTGGCCATGTTAAATCAGTGGAAACTTTGGGTGGACTCCATTGTTATACATAGTAAAAAAAAAAAGGCTTGAAAAGCAGACCTTTGTCGTGAGAGGAAAGACTTTATGTCGGTTTATAAGAATGAATAAAAAACGCACAATTTAATTGCCCTCGTCTGTGTGCACAGGGAATGGGTATTTGATCCCTCTGCTTTCTTCAGTAAATTTGCCCACAGACCAGTATGTCGGTAACTGTGATCAGGGGAAACTGTCTCTGGTGGAGACAGAATAAATTAAATTCAAATGTCCTGAAGACCAAAACAAAGTGTGAAGCTGGGGACGTTTCCATTAAGTTCAGGGCAAGTCCATATCCTTTCATTCCAAATTAAGGGACTACAATCTTCAACAGAATCAGTGGTTGTCAACATGCTATCATCTGTATGTGTCAGACTGCCTGACACTCCAATCTCTGAACCTCTGACCATCTTTCATGGATCACACCACAGTTTATCATCTGAACAATGTCCTGGTGTCGCCATCTAGTGACCAAAGCAGGAATGTCTCCTCTCAACATTGAGTGCGGGTCCTGAGCTGCTGCTGACATGCTGTTTTAACTCAAACTAAATGACTTATAATAGTTACTGTTGTACATTTCTGAGATATCAAGGCAAAGGTACTTGCAATAGCGTGCACAAAGATGTATTCTCTGCTTATCTGAACTACTGAGTAATCTGCATATTTTCCTGATTAAGCAGTCAATCAACTGTCCCAAAATTGTGGATATCATGCATCACCCCCAGAGCTAAGTGGGAGAAAACAATGTTTGGTAAAAAGTGTTGTCATTTTATGCCTTTTTGGTGGGTGAAAAAAGATCCGGGTTTGCAGAATTTCATTAAACAATTAATTACAGCTGACTAACAGGGCTACTCCAGGCTGGGAGGGTCTCTGGGTCATCTGACTATTTGCAGCCACACTACTTTAATGTTCCTTAAGTGTTAGAAAAATTCTCACCGTTTCAAAACCTCTGTGAGGATGGTCCGGAAAACCTGCCGGCTTACTCACTCTAAACTCATCTAGCATGAGGAAGGGATCCAGGTTTCTCAGCTGGAAATGAAAAAAAAAACAACCATCAATTCCAGTGGAATGGTGCACTGATTCTGCGTTCGATTTTTGTCGATATGTTGGGGAACTGACCTCCTTCCTTCCAATGCTCCTGCGGACACGGGCGCCCACTCCCTCTGACTGTTCCACACTCAGCACACACTTTACCACTCTCCTTACATTCATCGTGCTGGCAGAGGTTTCACAAAAAACATCTTGATCAAACGACATGAAAAAAAAGTGTTATTTCTCCCTCCACATTTATGATAAATGATCAAACCTCCTCAAGTTAAGGTGTAATATGGGTTGTGAGGTGGATTGGATGTCAAGTTTAGCAGAATGGCACTGCAATATGAGTATATCCTATTTATCTATTCTATTTGTGTTTTTCTGTCATTTATAAAGGGTTTGTACAGTATACTGTTGAGTGTGCTCAGAAGTCTCGAGCTCAGGGGCATCACGGTTGTTCATGGACTGAGAGGTCAGTTTGATTCCACCCTGCTACAGCCTACTTGTTGAAGCATCCTTGGGCAAGTTACTAAAACTCCAAACTGTCAGATAGGCCGTGATCACCTTGGTCAGGGAGACTGTAAAATCACTATCTAAGCACTAATTCATTTACCATTATTTTATATAGCAACCTTGAATGTTGTGAAGGCACCTGTCAATAAAATGCATTGTTATTATAATTATTATTGTTAGTATTATTGTTGCATCACTGCATGCGTATCCCTTTCTTTTGATGTGGCTTGAATGTTTTTAATGATTTTACTGATGTGTTTTACTTTGACTAAGTGACTTTGGAGATAAGCATCTGCTTGATGAAACAGGAGGGGAACTAGAGTGTGGACTACTAGCACAGCCTGTTCCAACACTTTCATAGTGACAAAATAACGACCGAGGTCACGCAATCTCGGGGATTTCCCTGGTTTCAAAATGCATTTTTCTTGGTAAGAAATTGAGGGCCAGCAAATGTCATCAAATCTTGGAGCTGCTCGGGCTGTGTGCGTGCCAGCTGACCCATCAGCTGATCGTCCGCGCTGCTGCTGCAGACTGTCACGAGGATACTACTTCAGGGACACTTTCTTTTTGCAGACCTTTCCCGTTTTGTAGCCCCTCGTTCTCACACACACACACACACACGATAAAAACACAGAAGCCGAAGCAGCTTCGACCTGAGAGCTGTATACCTGTTACTTCCGCTCTGAGGTGAACACCTGCCTCTATTCCATAAGATGATTAGAGCGCGAGGCAGTTCAACACTCAGCATCGACGTTTACATGTTTCTACCGACGCCGATTCCTTCTGTAGTATCCACCAACATACCTGAGAGTGTGAGACAACACTGTCCCAGTTGTTGAACCTGTTTTATAGCAACACTTTCACAGCTGCCTTCAGGTTAAGATTTACAACCCGGAAGTCATACAGGGGGCGTGGCTTAAGTTACTTCCGCATTTGTTTGTTTGTTTTTGTGTTGTTTTAAAGAAACATTTCGTTCGTATAAATATTGAATACGCACTGAATATGACTGAACAGCTTTTCCTTAAGTTCTCAGGGTGGTTGAATACACATGAGTTTTTTGTTTAAATAAATAATTAAGGATGAATGTGTATTCACAAATAGTTTTATTAGAAGGTCAGTCGAAGTGAAATGGGTTTGGTGTGGTCATCACTAAATGACAGCTCATATGTTAAACTCAAAGCCATAATAAGCCCTGCATCTGTTGAATG
The DNA here is from genome assembly GCA_029224185.1 of Karalla daura. Classification (NCBI taxonomy): domain Eukaryota; kingdom Metazoa; phylum Chordata; class Actinopteri; order Chaetodontiformes; family Leiognathidae; genus Karalla; species Karalla daura. Next base: position 8,387,195 of record CM055190.1, read on the forward strand.
TATTCTTCAGTCTTAGATTTCTCCGCATTTGGCTCTTGAGTCTCTGTTTTGTCCCGCAGCTGACGGTGTATGATGTCCTTGGCGATTCGCATGCTGGCAGCCTGTCCACCAGCCAGGTTCACGGCATGAGGTCCAACCTGTGTGTGGACAACAAGGTGGTAAGTAGTCTGTCAAATTATTTCACAGTGGCACCCAAACATGCCAAAAACCTACCTGCAGAGCAGTGTACTGCCCCATCAGGTAGAGCGGGCACTCTGTTGCCCACTGCAAGCTCTCTGATATGCATGGCCAACCATCAATCACCTTCAAGGAGAGGGAGGCACAGACATATCTTAGTGTTTCCTCCACTGGATTGCATTTGTTTGTGAGATTGTACAAGTTTGCATGCACTCCTCAAATATTTCCACCCACCTGAATGGGGAACTCTTTTATCACCTCAGAGAGCAAAGGATCTTGTTTGACGTCTAGTTTGCAGCCAGTGGCAAGCCAGATCACATCCCCGGTCCAGTGGTCCCCTGTGCTGAGGGAAATGCTCCAGGCCTGGCTCCTGTAGCACCAACTGCTTTCACTCACCTGGTCAGAAGCATGACACTCAGGTAGAAAAATCCTCATCTGACTCTACCTGGTCTGTTTCATTACACTGTTAATATACAATACTAATCATTTCTTTTCCAGTCCAGTACCAAGCAATACTCATGATTGGAAGAAAAATGTTTGGGTTCCAAAGTATCTATATTTTAGGTTTTACTCTCTATGCCCCATTAGAAGCACATGTACCTGACAGTAGGTCTTCACATCCACCTGTCCATTCAGGATGAATGGCTGCAGATGGATGTAGGCCTCTGGGGTGACAGCCCCTCCTTTCCTTGCCTGGCGAATCATTGCCAGGCGTTTGTGGAGACTCCGTTCATTGTAGAACTGTCGCAGGTAGGCCTGGCCATCCATTTTGATGCCATGCTCCACGTGGGAGTAACGTCCAACCAGACTCTCCACATCACCCACATCAAACTGTTTCAACTGTAGAGAAGAAAACGAAGGCCCGTGTCTACGTTGGAGGCAAACCGGCATGTAATTCTTTATGCTTGGTCTGCATGCACTTTCACACGGTCACTGCACCTGCAGGTGCTTCCTCATGACCCATGTCACATGGCTGGCACCTTGCTGAAGGGCAATTGAGACGACATGAGCGCTGGTCAGACCTCCACCAACTACCATTACTCTCTGCCCTGCCTCGCACACTACACACATTTCTAGACACACATAAGCATACAGGAAAGTGTTTGCAGAAAGGACAGCGGATCCATTAGCCACTGACATCTGCAGAAGCACAGACACCTCAGGTGAAAGCAAAGTATGATTCAGTATACTGAAAATCGAGTGCAAACACCAAAACACAACTTCCCTAGAGTTTTTCTTTTTTATTTACCATGTATTTGTGATGTTACATAAACCTCTAAAGACGTTTGACTCACCATTAGTGGGACAAGTTTCTCTCTGTCCTTGACATTCCATGTCTTTTAGCTTCTGCAGAGCAACTGGCAGGTGGTGCATGAGGTGCACGGTGTGCTGCAGGCACTCCTCTGGGAAGCTCTCTGCGATGCTTTTCACCCATGAAGGGATGTTGGCCATCTGGGCACGGGTTGGGCCCGTTGCCATGACAACCTGGCGGGCTTTTAGGACACCTCCTTCCTGAAGCTGGACTTCAAAATGTTTGACCCTCTTCCTCGCTCCGTCTCCCTTCCCTTCAGCCGCACTCACAGCCTCACACTCAGGTTCCCACTCGATGACAGGCCTGATGTGCTCCACTGTTCCCTTCACCAGCACTTTGTCCAGGCCGTATTTCTCCACCTGCATGTTGACATTTCACCAACTCACACCTGAGGTGATAGCAATGTGCATTATGTGCCTTTCTAAGGATCATGTTAGCAGGCGAGTGTAGCACCCTTCAGGATTACCTAATCATGAGGTTATGTCTGTGGTGTTAGTGAGAATATTTTATATATTTAATATATTTTATTATATAAATTGAATACAGTGTTTTGTTTCTTTTTATCTGGAGCCTTTAACTGTACAGTGGGTTCACACACGCTGACCTGATCTTTGAAGAAATCCACGCTGAGTTTAGTTCCTGGTAGACTGAAGGATAAACTCTTCTTGAACGTTGATGTGACATTTAAGCGTTTCTTCTCCTTTTTGCCGAGCCTCATGTCATTGAAAAATGCATTCTCATCAAGAATATAAACCTGGTCTGGAAGACTGTGAAGCTCTGCCACACGATTTTGCTTTAGAACATACTCCTGCAGTGCTCTCTGCAAAGGACAACACACACATCTGAGTCACCTCACTGTTGCATGGTGAAACTCCTCATTTCTACTTGAGTGAGCTTAGTGTGTGGTGTTACCTTGTTGAGAGGATCTGTGTGCACCAGTGTGTGTGAGCGCAGATGAGGGATGTTCAGGGCTGTGAACTGGCTCTCCCACAGTACAGTCCACTCTCCATAGGAATCTACCACTCGGAGGCTGAGCGGGGGGCAGACGACCCTCTCCGACGTCTGTGACTTTGTCAAATGCTCCTCTAGTGTCACACCTGCAGAAACCATATGATCTGATTCATGAGGCCAAAAGGAATCGAAATCTTGCTTAAGCAGCTTCAGACCACTGACAATGATGAAGGAGCCTTAAGCACAGAGCTAGCTTTTTTACAACTGTGTTATTTGAATGGGACACGTTGTTCATGGCTGTGTCATATTAGCAATCATTCAATAATCTACTTTTCTTGCTGAATACCAGTTCCTGCTCCTCTGTTCTTCTTGCCACGGTAGCGCTTGTTATTGGTTGTTTCTGTGTCTGGCCGAGGCCTCGTGGCGTCCAAGCAGGAAGCGGAGATGGGTGAGTCTGGGTGCAAATTTGGATCAGGATCATGATTGGTTAGCAGGCTAGCCAGGGTCAGGGCGTGGGGGCCACCGCCTATTATTAACACATCGAGCATCACCATCTGAAACAGAGACGGTTCATTAAACGCAACAGGCCATGGAGGGTGATTTCAAGGCTTCCTATGTTGCCAGAGATAGTTCCTCAAACTGCAGCATGTCACTTTCTCCAGTTTCAGATACACTTTGATTACTATTTTTTTAGTAGTTTCTCATTTAGTGTCACATGTAACAGTGTGACTGTCCTATCTGAAACACGTGTCATTTAGAGTGACAGTGTCAGATGTCAACATATTTCAGGTTATTTACAGCAATCCACAGGGTAGAGACGATCAATGTTCATCTGGACAGTACAACATGGTTAGATGTTCCCTTTCCTTTTTAAATTTTGTTCACACGAAGCAGCTGATGTTGTTAGTCTTACTGGTGGGAGTCAGTTTAGAGCGACAGTTACAAAAACAGACAGACAGACACTTCATGCATATCCTCATGCTAAGAGCATGGCAGTACCTGGTTGGGAATGGTTCGTCAGCTTATGCCGGTCTCGGGAATAATAGTGGACTTGTGGTCGGGGTCTCTGCTCTGGCATGTGTGCTGGTGCATCTAAACTTTTGCAACAGTGGAGTTCACCTCATGTGTAACTCAATCCTCCTCAGAGTCCATGAATGTTGCTGGACTTCACTGGCTCAAGCTGGAAATAGCCTCAGTTTGTGTGTGTGTGTGTGTGTGTACAAATTTAGTAACACAATCCATCACAGCATTAAAACAGTAAAGGAGCTGCAGCACCACTCACATGTTTATAGTCTGCTGTAACATGAACATCCTTTGTTTCTTTGCTTTTTTCTTCTTCTCTATTTAAAACAAGGATGTTATTTACAGTCTTTTGCAGGAGACAGACTGTATGGCCCAGACAGCAGCATAAAGATATAGTGGCAAAGATACAAAGTCCAACTACAGGGATAGTGGTTTTGTGCTTTTTACCAGTTTATATGATTAGAAATGCTTTGTGGTTAGTGCTTTCACCTCGCAGCAAGAAGGTTGCAAGTTTGCATCCCAACCTGAGGGTCTTTCTGTGTGGAGTTTGCATGTTCTCCCCATGAATGAATTCTACATGCTGTGTAGTAAGGCAGCAAAAATGTGTGAAGGTGGTATATCCAGTGGATAGATAAATCATTGTCTTTTTTACCTTCTGATATAGTACACAAAATGCTATTTACATGTTTATTGACCTTGACTTTAAGCAACAGGTTAAATCAAGAATCCATCTCACTTTTGTTATGGCCACGTATAAGGGTACAAACAACACCTTCCTTTGCAGCTGCACACAGGTTAAAGACAGGGAAGTGTGAAAAAACACACATCTATTGCAATTTTTAGTTTTTGCATTTATGCATTTATAAAACGACCGTTAGCCCGTCGTTCCGTTCGTCAACAGTCTAAGCCCTGAGACTACAAAATCATATTGTTTTCTGTTCTTCAGGTTTTTCTTTTGCCCTTATAGAGGAAGTATTGCTCTTTTAGTAGTTCCCATATATAATGTGACATCCTGTAAACCAGACAACGGCAGTTTCTCCCTCATGTCTTCGTACAGGATGAAGTGTGTGTGTGTGTTTGTGTGTCACAAGTTCTGTTTTCTAACCATGCCCTGTGTCCCTGTTCTTTTTTCTCTTGTGAGACTAAGAGATACACCTTCCTTTTCTGACATGTGCTTTACACACATAACTCTGTGAACAACCTACTCATTCCTACTTCCCCATCTGTCAGTCCAAAGCAGAAGCACTCATGCACACAGGCTTTAAAAGGGATCCACTATCACTGCTCTAGGTTTCATTCATTTGTGGATTCAACAAGAGACGGCATCATGGATGTGAAGGTTGGTGACACAGCAGTATTACACTGTTATAAATGATGCATCTTCAGAGAGGTCTTACACTGTACGGCATTAGAGAAAGTCTGTCTGTTTGTTCCCAAATTTCAGGATACTTCAGTTAAGGGAGGTGTGCTGATCGACCACCAAATCTATGATGGGAAGCACCAGTATGAAGTGAAAAATGTGGTGAAATACAAAAAAACAAGTGGAGAAAAATTGTTTGCTAGGTATGTTTCTGACTCTGGCACATTAACATAAACTTGCCTCACAAGAAAGGTTCAAACCAGCTTTCATCAAGTATTAGTTCATCATCAAGGTCAAAAAGTGTGCCTTTTTATTTGTCTATTATCCAGATTATTTTTAATCTTACAGTGACATTCAATCTGTTATCAAGTTTCATTTTTTTTCCCACCATGAGTACAACCTTGACGTGGAAGCTTTATTCACTTCATCTTTCCTAAAGGACATTGATATTGCACTATTGAAGGTTTAGAATTGAGCTATGGCAATCTATTATCTATTTTATACTGCAACACAATACACTATATCCACTCAGGGATATATGCTCAGGCACAGCTGTACGTTCAGCAACAGTAGTGTTTATATTAACACAGACCATTCAGAGTATTCAGAGAAATATCCACCGCACTTGATATGAATCAGTGGCTTATTACATTTGTATTGACATTAGTTGAATAACACACAGTTTTCTTTGTCTTTTTCAGGAAGGGAGACGTGCTTATGGAGATAAACAACATCAAAGTGCAGGATCTCACCCCTGACGAGTTGGCAGAAATGCTAGCGCAGGGTAATCCAATGCTGGTGAGTTACAGGGTTTCTTTGCATCAGTCCCTCAGAAATCTTCTGCATTACTACATCTATCACTGCAGAAGAAGTTTTTCCTTCCACCCTGAAATCCCACACTGAATTCATCTGCAAAATTAACTTGATGTTGAGTCTTTTCTACTTTTCATTTTTCATTCAGCCAATAAAAGTGCATGAAAATAATACTTAACCCTTAGTTTGATTAAATAAACATAATGATGATACTGTTAATCACTGTGGATAATTAAATTATACCGATAAGAGTCTGTGAAGATATTAAGTGCTAGAATCTTTTTTTTGTTTGTTTTAAAAATGAAATGTAATAAAAATAAACAGTAACACCAGCTGTCTATGTGGCCTTCTCTCTGGTCCTCAGACTGTGCACAAGGCCTGTAAGGCGAAGAAGCACACAGAGCAACCCTCTCCACCCGAGGAAGCTTTACATCCAATCTCCAAGGAGTCCACGCTGCTCAGTTTCAGCATGGAAATGAAGAGGGGGGAAGAGCTGGAGGAGAACGAAGTGGAGCGTGAGGCAGGAGAGGGCGAAGATGCATGTGCAAAGGAAGATGTTTGCAAACCTGAAAATGAGGAGTGCAGGGATGAGGGAGATATGATCATTGTTTCCATGGTTAAAACCAACATTTCCGTGGTGAGGGGGAGGGGCTGCGATCAAGGGGGCCACTGTCAGGGATGTCACGGCACCGGGTGCACCTTGAACGATGTGATCATGGTGGCACAATCCAGCACAGTGACTCTTGGTGAGGGTTTTTTCTTTTCTTTAAAGAAAGCTTGTTTAAAACAGGTTGAGAAGACAGGTTAAGAAAGCAGAAGTAGCTAACAATAACCTATTGTGCATTGTTCCCTGTCTGTGTGACTTTAAGTTCCAAGAGGAAGTGCATGTTTGAGAGTGGAGAAGCTGTTAAACTTTCATGTTGAACATGTGGCCACTCACCAGTACCTTAGAAGCCTCTGTGCTCAACAGGCCATCTACGCTTCCCCAAATCCAGGTCTGTCTCCTGTCATCACACCATGGTGCAAAGCTTAAGTGAGAGTTATCACAGAGGACGCTGTTTTCATCCACTTCCTATTAAGTTGCCAATTTCTTTTGTTTCCCTGTGTGTGTGTGTTCAGAGAAGATCACCATCTACTTCTACAAGTCCAACATCATGGACAAGGTTTTTAAAGGAATGCCAGTGGTCCTGAACTTTACAGACTCCAACTGCTTCCTCCGCTGCTGCAAGAACGGCGAAAGCGTGCACCTACAGGTGGAGGTAATAGAGAACAACTATTAATCTCTTTTAAGGCGAAACTACCTCGTCTATAAAGGTGTCAGATATTTTCTTCATCTATCCAGCATTGAGAGGTTCATTCTTTGAAAATCTAGAACTGACAGCATGTTTTTTTTGCATCTTAATTCGGGAACCTGTCATGAGTTTTACAACTTATCAGATAAAGGCATGCAATCGGTCTCTGTCGATGGCTTCCTCCCATTGCTGCTGTTGTTTTTGTAGGCGTGTGAAAAGCAGACGCTGAAGCAGATCTCCAAGAGCGACGAGAGGGCTCTCTCCTTCGTGTTCTACATGAAGGCTGACCGGTCGAAACAGAGGACGTTTGAGTCGGCGCTGCACCGTGGCTGGTTCATCCAAATCACAAACACAGAGACAGTGGATGTTGGAACCATGGACGGAGGGAGGGAAGAAGAGTCGTTCTTCATCATCATTCAAAAGTGATGGGCACTCACAATCCCATTCACAGTTTTCCCTCTGGCTGGTTTAACGTTTCAAACGATCTAATTAGTTTAATTTGGGGAATTGATGTAAAGAAAAGGGAAAAGAAACAACCTGAAAATAAGCTCCTTTGTTTGACCCACTTGGTACCAAATTCTGCCATTGCAGAAGTGTGTAGATATGCATCATACAACTATATATAGTTCAAGTTCAAGTCAGTTTAATCATGTTTCTTGTTCAAAGTGACTTTTAAGACAAAGAGTTTCTCTTCTAAGTTTTATTAATTTGTGTTCCAGATGTAAATTTTATTGAAAAATAGAAACAGGCTGGTAATAACTTTGTTTATTCAAAACTTCCTAATATACAATACATTATTAAGACATTGTGTGGGCAAAATTGGTATAAACTCTCAACAGAAGTCCAATATAATAATAAAAACACAAGTTTGAAATGAATGGGTTGGGTTTGAGTGCAAGTTTATTCCATGAGAATGTACTTTATTATTATTGTACTTTATTATTGTTATTATTATAATTATTATTATTATTATTTCATGTTCTACCAGATGTTTGTTGTTTAATCAGTTAAATTTGATGCTGTAGTTTAAGTATCAAATAGTATTACTAAAAAGTACCACAATATTAAATATTGAAAGTAACATACTAGACACAAACACAATTTCTGCGGTTTTGATCATGTACTCTGAGCTGTGTGACACCTCATGAAGTCTGATACTGATACAGTTCAATCACATTCTCCTTTGATCAATTATTTCAATTTTGTTTTGATTGCACTCTATGTACAACTGCCTGATTATTTTTCAACCATGTTTCAGCGACGCTGTTTGACACACTGATTGTGTACGCAGTGCAGAAATTACATTGCGTAACTACACTTACACAAGATGCTTACTATAGATCAAATCCTAGCAGTTTCTCTGTATGTTCACATTATTAATATCACTGTGTGCACCAAAAATACCCCAAATGACAATGTCAATGTTCATCTTTATCATAAAAGGTATATTCAGTGCATTTTAAGTCATCTTACTAATGTTTCAAAGTAAATTGAGTCTAGCTGAGTGGAGGTTCCAGTGCGTTTATGTACTATTAATATACTAAATAGAATTATTAAGTCCATTATTTTACAAAGGTATTCACTATACAACTGTTTATAAAGGCAAAAATTGTAGTCACATATACACATCTAGCAGATGACGTTTGATACGATGCCATGCAGCACTGGAGAGGGGAAAAGTCCTTCAGTCTGAAGGAATCTCCACTTTGCTGCCTTGAACCAAGCCCCTGCTGCAGACATGACCTCAGAATCCAGTCTGTTCGTCGTCGCTGTCGTTGTAGGCTTTGTTACTTTCTCCCATGTTATTTTCGTAGGGATTCTCCACATTTGATTTTCCAGTCGTCCTACAAAAACACCAAGAAACAAAACACGTGACGTGGTTGTAGAAGTTGTCTGCCGAACTTGATAGAAAGGCTTGAGCGCTGACTCACTTTTTGCGGTCTTTGATACCAGAGATGATGAGAAAGACTCCGGCAATGACCACAAGTCCCATGACTACTCCAAAAACGACCAGCCACACTTCCACTGGCTGCTCCACAGGAGGGGTCAGTGTTGGTATGATACCCTCGAACTCCAGTGTGCGGTCATCCAACTGGAAGACCTCATTGATGCGGCTTCGAGACATCCTAGAATCAAAAGGAGAAGTTGGTTTGTACCACAACGTGATCAAACTGGGTTCTGTGATGTAAGACATCCCAGAAAGAGTCATGTTAGGGTTAGAAAAAATAGAAAACTCATTCAAAAACTTATTCAAAAATAAAACAAAAAGCTCTGTTCCTCCCTCTTAACTGATTAGTGACCTAGTGCATATAATGAAACAACATTTGCATGTTCAGGTAACACTGCTTCTCACCGTATGGCCTCCTGCACGACACTCTTGGGGACATGTTGCGAGGGACTGTTAATAGTGGTGACCATGAAATAGAAGGAGACTCTGGGAGTCTCATCGTATGTCTGGATGTTCTCTGACCTGTGGGTGCAGGCAAAGAAATGTCCTTAGATAAGTGTAGTTACAAAACTTGATGTGAGGGAAAACAAAAAGCACAAAGCATAAGATTTTTTCCCTTTTGTGTTTTTAGATGCGGAAAATAATACTAACGTGAAGGGAACGGTCTGGTTCATTTTGCTGTAGTACTCCCTCAGTGCAAACGCAACAGTGGCCTTGAAGAGGAACATCTCATTGCTGGTCCACGGATACTGAAACACATTGAAGTTAACTTTTGACTTGATAGAAAACATATAGAGGATATTTTATCAAGGTGAAACATCTTTTCTATGTGTACTTGGATGTCCTTTCTGAGAAACATTACTTCTAAGGATGATTACAAATACTCACAGCATTATCGCCCAAGGCAGCCTTCAAGCTTATTCTCACTAAAATGGCATTCGTTGAATCTGTAACAACATGAATGGATCAATTCTAAATGATGAATCCAGTTCAAAAAGGATTTTTCCAAACAAGTTTTCTTTGCTTTCATCCTGTACAGTATGTATTGTTAGTTAAAGTGACCTCATTTGAACATTTCCCTGATAAGGATAGCAACCTTCAGGTCATGACAAGCTCTTCTCAGCATGAAGTCTAGCTGGAAGCAACAAGTGTCATAAATCTGTGCTTTTTATACTTCCTCAAAAATGTATTCAGGGATTTTTTTCCTTTCACTTCTGTGTTTTCCCACATGCATCACCAGGTTTTTAAGTCCAAGAGGTCAAAAGGTTTTCGATCGATTGTGTCAGTGAAGACATTTTTTCACAAGCATAACAAAAATATTCCTGTAACAAACACAACCGCTACTCACATGGATCTACATTTAACTTCCAGCCGGGAACCCTGTTGTTCTTCCTGTTCTCCTCCTTCAGCCAGTCATGAAGTGTTTGGAAATACTCCATCAGGGGGCCGGCGTCCATCCTGGTCTGATTAGATATTGTATGCAAAGCCCTTGTCCATGACTCTGACCTTCCCAGCTCTAACATATTCCTTGGGGGGGGGGGTAAAAAAAGTATGATAATGAATTATATAGATAATGTATGTATTGGTACACAGAAATGAGACCTCATTGATCATATGACAGGACAAGCTGTCATCCATACCTCAGCTTGGTTCCTGCAGCTTTGGAATTGGTGATATCACATTCGGACAGGGGTCCTGTATGATTAGCTGCCAGACAGAGCGCTTTTTGGAACTGAAACTGGTAAATAGTTCTCGTGAAGTACCTGCATTCACAAACAGACACACACATACAGCGATTGACGTCCCATAGCAGCACTGGGTCAACTTCTTTCAACCTATCATATTTTTTGCTTCTTCTTCCTCCTGTATAGTTTTTTCTTTTTATTTTTGATGACAAAATCCATGTTGCTGGGCTGAAGGTGTTACCTGATGAAGGAATAGTCCCCAGACACGTGGAAAAGAGCAGGCGGGTCACAGTAGCTCTCATCTCTAGGCACTGGCTCGACCACTCCAACCAGCTCCCTCCTGTTAATAGCAGAGATGGCGGAGAGTGCATTACACCACACACCTGAACCAACACCCAAAATGTCTGTGTGCTGGCACACATTAACTGGATCATTTACACATGCTTTCTGTGACATCCTGCTTACTTCATCTCCCACCAGGTCTTCATCCACTGATCCTTGGTGATGTTCCCCGCTAACACCTGCCACCTCCATTCCTCCAGCATGTAGGTGAACGGCAGTGTGGCCACGATGGTGAGCGCCTGTTTCAGCAGGAAGTTGATCTCGGTTTCTGCATGGCAAAGAAAACATCACAGGTGATCTGAGGTTATCTAAATGGATATAGTGACCTTGGCTGCGAACAATCAGTAAGCAGCTCAATAAGTCATTCATAAGAAGTTTAGTGCCTTTGAACCGCTGAGGAAAGTCCAAACTGCTCTCTTTTTTTAGCATTGTTTTGATTACCATTAACTCTTGAATGAAATGGGCGGCTTATTGGTAACTTCAGGTTCCCCAGCTTGTCTCTGACTGTCTCTGTCTGTGGTTTGGTGGTGGGGAGGAAGTGAACGGTGGAAATTTTTTATCTTTGTCATCAAAAACATCTGCCAATGACTGGAAATATGGCTGAAAGTCCAAACCAGGAGGAATAACGATCCTAAAAAGCCAGATGCAGTGATGATAATCTGTCACTTTCCGTAATCCATTCATGTCTTTGTATCAGCACTTGAGTATACATTCTTCCTCTTTTTTGTCTCTTTACAGTCAATAAACAGTGGCAGGCACATTGTTCCTGCTTCTGTGTGGCAGACAAAACTAGCCTTCATCAAATTTTAGATGTAGCCCCGTAAATAACCGACAAAACTTCACTTTCACTTGACTTTCTCTAAAACAACTGATTATAATTTGTTGTTTCAGTACATTTTTGGTACCTTTATTGTAGACGAAGTCAGGAGCGAGGAGGTTCAGGCCCTTCAGGTGGGTAGGCGTAGCAGCAGAGAGCGACATGATTTCTCCAACGGCCTCGTGGAAACCTTCGTTGGCTCCATCTCGCAGGAGGTAGGACAGGTTACGGTAGGCCATCTGGTACTGGTTGTGACCCATCTCATGGTGCACCGTGAGGAAGTCGTCCATGTTGACCTTGGTGCACATTTTGATCCTGAGGGTATCACAAGGAGAAGTGATGCTGTCAGCACTTATGATTCATGTCAGAGACATGGCACGATACCATATCAGATGCAGTAGCAATAAAAAAAAAAGTCACCAGGCAATAACATGTTTCTGATGATTCAGATGGAACAAAGACTGATGCACATGTTCAATAAAATGCATTTGGTCCATGCTGAAGGAGGCCGATATTGTAAACTGGATTTTAGGGAGAACGGGTTTTATTCATTGCAGTTTCCACCAGGAAAGGGTTGTATTTTTGCATTGGGACAAAGTTTGAGAAACTCAAATCACTGGGTGTCAAAGCAGCAATCTGGATTAATATTTGACTTTGGTTATCCTTATCAGCAGCAATGAATGACTCAGAGATGGATCAATATCATTGTTCCAGCACATTCATATTTATGGCTGTCATGTAGAGATCTACTGAGTGATTATTCTTCTCAACGCAGCACAAAAACGTCCATATAAAACATCTCACACCGAAACCATCAGCAATGTGTAAGCACAAAAAAAACAACACTGCAGTTCATAGTCTTGATCAACCGACCACCTGATCAATATATGTCTGTATCTATATGTTTCTATACAGTACATGTTGTCTATGTGTAGGCAGAGAGAGAGGGGAAGGGATTCCTACCTGAAGTCCTCTCTGTTTCCCATGTCCCAGGCTGTGGGATGGCAGACCACCTTGCGCCCATCGTTTGGTTTCACCAGCATTGAGTTCTCCCAGAAGTTGTCAAACATCGTGTACAGATCCACAGACTGGAAGAACTTCTCTGCTTCTTCAAAAAGCCGCCGCTCAGTCCATTTCTGAATTCCAAGATGAAATTAGGTTTTTTTTTTTTTTTTTTTAAATTTTCAGTGTAGTTCTATCATTGGCCTCATTTTAGTGTCTGCACATGCAATAAATGTCATGCTTCATCTATTTTATAGATTTTGTTTCACACAGAACAAAATAGACTTAATTGTAACATACGTTTGCCACCATAGCGTTGGTAACGTCAATATCTGGTTGTTCAGGGTAGGGGACCGAAAGTGGATATAGGTTGGTCCAGAATCTTCCCCACATGTCACCTGCCAATAAACATTACAGGTAATTACTTTATGTTGTCTAAGTGGACACACATTTTATTCCTAGCCTGGACTTTGTTCAGTGTTAATCCATTTAAATGTGATTTGGCACCCACACATTTTTAGAACACCTGCACTTTAGAACACATTTGCATCGGTCAAGATTATAGTGTTGTTGAATCTCTATAACACAAGCAACTTTGAGATTAAAACAGATTGAAAGCTTTAAAAACACTGTCAGAGGGCGTTTTTGTTCCTTTCAGTTGCTCACAAAAAAATGGTAGTGATGAAACCTGGACAGTAGATGGAGCCATACACAAGTCTGTACCAAGACTCCTTGAACTGTCTTTACTTTCTTGATTATCTGTCCTTTGTATTGGCTAAACAACTGAATTTCCTCTGTATAGATTGATAAAGGCTTCTTATCATATCTTTGAATGTGACAGTAGGATTATCTTTATGAACTTATGAACTGCAGTGGTTTCCAAGGAAGTTTGTTTCATGACATTGAATGTATATAATTCCTGACAAAAAAAGAGTTAATGTTAAATCTCCATTTGTTTATTTGTTCATCTTTTCCTCACCTCCCCTTAAAGGTTAGATGGCAGCTGAGTTTTTAATTAGAATGCAGCTCAGGCCCTGATGACTGATTCTCTATGTGTACACTTCGGTAAATTTCTCCCACAAACTCATTCAAAAAATACAAATGAATAAAACACGTAGAACAGCATTAATAGAAGGTGTGATATCTTCAATTCGATGTCTCTCAGCAGTGAGCAAAATACTGAACATACCCAGCAGGTGGGCTGGCAGAGGGCCGTCTGAATCAATGCCTTCCTTGTAGACATCCATCAGCTTTGCTCTCACATAGGCATGCAGCTCCTTGTACAAGGGCAGGATCTGTGAAGAACAAAATAAACAGATGAGTAAATAAAATGCAGTCTGCAGTTAATTACCACTGCACTGGAGCAATAGACCTATAGTCCTCCGTCACCGACAGACAACGAACTAACCTGTTTGTATATAGAGCGGACGTCGTCCATCAACTCATTTCTGGTGTATTTGAACTGAATGTCCTCTTCAAAAGTCTCATAGTTGTACCTCCAGTAAGCACCATAGTCTTCAAAACCTGCAACAGGGTGTGAGTGTGTCAGAGACATTTACACAGTCATCTCTGTGTGTTTGTCCTGCCAGACCCTTCACTGCATTGGTTTACATCCATTTGGTCTAGATCGAAATAGGGGTGCGAAACCAAATCACCGTTAAGTTTAGCAGCTTCGTTCTTCAGGTCCACGTAGTCTTCGTACAGGTGCCTCATCCTCTTCCCCACTTCTCTCCTCCAGCCTTCCCACACATGCAGACGCTCGGAGTAGTTTCGGCTGTTGAACATCACATGTTCCAGACCTGTAGACACAAGAGGTGATAAGGAGAGTGTTGTGCATAGAATAAATGTGGGCTCCCTCATTAAATCTGAAAACAAATTAGCAAAATCAGTGATAAAGCAGTAACAATGTGTTTGTCAGTACACTTGGTCATTGTCCAGGGAGTCCGCGCTTACACTTAAGCAGTACTGCTTGTGCTATTGATACTCTATCTTTAAATATTCTTATGACTGCTATTACCCATGCAATTGCTGCATTTTATTTCACAGTAGTCATACTCAGTCTGGTTCCCACCCGACCAGATTCCTGAAACTGGATGACTATTAAAATTTTGGTGCGAAATGATTCAGTATATTCAGTCTTTTTTGTCATACAGGAAACCATGCTGATATTCAAACCTTTTTTCTAACCATTTGTTCTTAAAAGTCAAGGAAGTAAAGCTTACAAATAGCACAGCTCATCACAACACAAGCCCTGCCATGGATTACATAAGCTCAGGTCAGAAATCGAAGAAAAAACTCATTTTTCTCCTCTCAGTTAATTATAAACTGCTTTATCTGGCTGACGGTAGCGACTAGGCTGTGTTTTCATAGCAGGTTCCTCTTAACCAAGTGTACCTGGCTCCAAAGTCTGGCAGTTCATGGGATCGTCAATGAGACACACTGTCGCTGTGCTGTAGATTGTACTCATCTCGCTCAAGATATTGCCCAGCTGAAATGAGATTACACAGAATAACACAAAGATAAAATGTTATGGTGAACTTGATGAACATGACACAGCTGCTGGGCAAGATTATACTTGGGTCATGGACATAACACATTTTAAGACACATCCAAACAGTACAGTGACACTTGACATAGAGGAATCATCTTACACGTTCAGCTTTTTCTGGAGTTAGAGCACCGGAGCCTTTGTCTTGTAGGGAGATGAGCTGTAATTTGATTTGTGGATCCTTGATCTCGCTAATGGGGAATTCTTGTGACTGTTCTGACATTTTGGTGTAGAAATCGCTCCAGACTTTTCCCTCTTCTGACTGCGTAGAAAAGAGACACCCATACATCAAAATCAGCATCTTACATTTATATCATATTTAAGAGCGCCGGCCAATCCACTTGAAACATATTGCAAATATCTCCTTAAATGCTTACCACTTTGTCTGAGTTCTCCTGGGTTATGTTGGTATTGTAGGCCCATGATGCCAGTGAGTACTGGTACATGAGCTCAGTGGCCTTCACGTCAAACTCCGCAAGAAACGCCTTCGCCTTGGTCTCCACATCTGACTGGGCAGAAACAGCGCCGAGCACAGCCAGCAGTGCTACCAGAACCTGAGCGGACATCTTGGATGCTCAAGCTCCTCCACAGACACAAGCTACCTCTGAGAAGGATGGACACTGTACTTTGTCATAGGCTTTTAATAACCTTTGCTGCCTTGGCCTTTGGACAGAACAGCCATAACCGAGGGCGTATCTGAGCTTTCATTGACAGATAAGTTGCCTGAATGCCACTGGGCTGTCTTCACATACAGTAAAGGGGAGTGCGTGTTCCTGCAAGACATAATCAGTAACAAACTAGATGCATCATCTCTTTTGAAAGGTGAACAGGCGGTTATATTTGTGTTCAGTTTGTCAATATAACAACATGTAAATCTAAATTGCTTGGTACTATAATACAAGGCTGACATCTTGGGAAAGATCACATAATGACAGTTTATGCATGTTATAGATGATAATGTTTAATTAAGACAAAAGCCATGACAGCATACATCCTGGCCCGCAAAGCACATTATACCATCAGTCAAGTAAGTTGAAGACAAGTAAGAAACTAAATCTTTTCACTGTTAAAGACACCGCTGTCTGTTAAATTTCTAACATGTTTTTCTCCATTTTATAATTTTCTCATCTGTCAAAATTTGCTCATATTCTTCAGTTATGTCATTGAGCTTTATCTTTGCTCAATTCACTGAAGGATTGATTCATTTTGTCATTCTTGTTGCAAATCTGAGCTTTCATTGACAGATAAATACACAATAAATTCAATGAATTCTGATGGAATAATTGATTTCCATTTGTCAGCAAAAAGTTTTGGTTTCTTTGTTTGTTTAATACAAAAGTGTTGAGGAGCAAAATGTAAAGGAAATAGGAAGCACTTGGATTTTACAAGCCTCATACATCCTATTTTCATGGAGGTAGTTTGTCCAGCAGCTGATAAAATGCAAGTCATGCACTGTTAAGCCCTAAACACTGATAACAAATCAGACATAAGGGCAAGGTTTATTGCATCTATCACCAACACAGAGAGATTATTTGACACTCTCATGTTGTCCTTCGCCGCTCCACATCATTCACTTACGTACTGAAACTTAAATAAAATGTTATAAAGAAAAATGTTTCTATCTTTTATTTCCCTACATCAGCAACAAGATAGTCCAAATGTTTACTCAATCATAAGGTTTCAGTTTCCCACTTTACATTCCAAGTTGACTCCTGTTAGTGCTCAGAGGTGCACAGTATGAATATATTTAACATGCTTTTGGGGTGCCGTTACTCAAGGCGACCGTCCAGCAGCATACATGTTGCTATTACATTTCAATAACCATATCACTCACACACACATTTTAATGGACTTTATTTTAACAGGTTTGGCAAAATGAATGAAGGTGCAAAATGAATGTGCCATTCCTTGCACAAAACTGAATTTTGCGTTGGAAATGATCAATTTTGCCATCATGATCATAATGGCAAAAAGAAAAAAGAAGTAATACTCTGAATGGAGTCTGACCATGAACTCTCAGTGCTCTCGTTTGGATTAAATCACAAGCAGCTAAAATAAGGGATCAGACCTTATCTTGACTGCACTCAAGCATTACAAGCCTGTTATTTAAGTGTCCGTGCAAGCAACCGCAAGGCAGTGCACCTGTCTTGATTTGCAATGGTCCAACAGTGCCTTTCTGTGGACACAGTCGGTACTACCATGCCCATTGGATTTCCCTTTCTTCAAGTGGTGCCTGCATGTGCATTACTGATTGCTCTTGACTTTTACAGCTGTGTCCCTGTCACTCATAACTGTGTGATGCAGGATACTGAAGGCGTGGCAGCCTCAATGTTCTCCCTCTTATCAGTGAAATATTTAATGATCTGACTCGAGGCCTTGAAAACACCCATGTAAGTGCTATGATCCACTGGTCAGCAGCGTAGCTAAAAAGTACATCTGGCACATAATTATACTATGTTTGTACCCATCAATGTGGTGAGGGTCTGTTGGTGGGTGTCTCCAGTGGACAGGGGGAAAAGGCAGGGAATACACCCTGAACAGGTCCCCAGGCCCCCACAGGGGACACCCACACCATCCACACTCAGACTGAGATAAAATATAGCAGCCACAGGGAGAATGGACAAACTCCACACATAAAGACAGAAATGATGTGAGACAAAATTAGATCTAAAAGATCTAAAATGTCTAATTTATTTAATTCAGATTAATGGTAACCATCATCTGATGTAATTGTTAAATCCATTGAAACTCCCACACTGTAAAAGTAACCAGCTTCTCTGTTAATTCCCATGAGCTTTGTGTTAGCTGTCTGTAAACCATCAGGTTATTCATTTGGCTGGGATGCACAAATGGGACAGTTTTCAGGTGGTAGCAGGCGCGCGCTCTGGCCAGCTCAGCATGAGGCCCATGATAGGTTACTGTCAATCTGGGCTGCCTCAAATTTGCTGCAGCAGCAGTTTACCGTGGACATGTCTACATATGGGCTGTGCCCTAGAGGCTATAGGCTAATCACTGTGAATGAAACACACAACAGGCCGGGCTTAACATCCCGAGAGCTCACATTCAGCAAAAATCCACAGTGCCAGCTCCCGCTGTAGGTTTTAATGTAAACTCTGTGATGGGATGGAAACGGTGAATTGTTCAGTACTTTACCTTCCGCTGGTTGGTATTTTAGTGGGTAGCAGTAAATGTTATTTTCTAATCAAGTTGTATTTTTTAAAACTTGAATGAGGAAAACGGGCTTCTCAATCTTTTTTTCTTCACAAAGTCCTGATAGTGAAAGGATTGAATTATGAAAGGACGGAAGGGAAAATATTCAGGATAGTTTATATAGAATCTTTGCGCTCTTGTTTATCACAGAATTATATGATAAAACAAAATAAGTCTAACTCAGTCACAGTCAACGCCGACTATTGAGTAATTATATATATATATTATATATATATATATATTATATATTTTTATACACACACACACAGACACACACACACACACATATGTATATATACATATATATATATATATATATATATATATACGTTCCTTTTCTTCCCTCCGTGCCTTTTCTTTGATGAAATTGACGATCTAACATATCATATATATATTCTTCGCCTCTTCCTCCTCCTTCATTGTCTTCAGCCACCTGCAGGACCCACGGGCTCTTATTTTGAAAGGGCGTGAGCGGCGTTCCCGCCTCGCTGCGGCTGCCTTGACGCTGCACGGAGGCAGCCCCATGATCGCAGACTCCACACGCATCCTCGCACCACTGACCCGAGCCCAGCCGCGTCCTGCATGTGTGTGCATGTGTGTGCATGTGTGTGTGCGGGAGTGTGAGTGATCCCCAGACAGCAGCAGCAGGATGGAGGATCTCAAGGAGAATCTGGGAAGTTTGGATTGACGCCCGGGGATAACGCACGGTCGGCCAGAACCTCCATTCCTTTCTGGTGGATTTATATATTTGGATGTTGTCCGTTTCCCTTTTTCTCCTAGGCAGTGGGAATTTACACTTGGCTTACAACTCACGTTATTCGTGGCGTGTAAAAGAAAATGCCATTCGCCAAAAGGATTGTGGAGCCGCAGCTTCTGTGCAGGCACCAGATCCCCAACGATGAGGGTCTGCTTTTCGAGGACCTGTGTGCCATCAGTAACGTGGTTCTGTCCCGGACCTTGCGACAGCTGTCCGACCTGGCCCGACACGCCTGCTCCTTATTTCAGGAGCTGGAGAACGACATCCTCAGCACCAACCAGCGGGTCTGGGTCCTCCAGAACAAAATAGGCCAGATACAGCAGACTGCCAGTGCCCTAGACCCTAAAAAGGAGGCAGTGCGTAAGTAGATCACCACAAGTGTTACATATGTGTGTGTGTCTCCCTCTCTCTCTATCTCTCTCTCTCTCTTTCACACGCGCGCGCGCACACACACACAGACGCACGCACACATGCACATCTGAAAATGTGATTCACACCTGTGCGATGCTTTTTACTCATTCACATCCTACATGTGAGCCTTCATGCTCCGAAGCGGGGGCCCACCTCTGAATTATTTTTACCCAGCTGCGCGCACACAAACACAAACACACACACACACACACACACACACACACACACACACACACACACACACACACACACACACACACACACACACACACACACACACACACACACACACACACCCCTCCCCCGTCCCCCATTGAAATGTGTCACACGGTCGCATTTGCACATTTGACCGTCCAGTAACATCGAGATGCATTTTTCACAGGAGCAGCATCACTGCTCATTCAACTGGCAGCCCAGACGCAGATGCGCGCCCGCGTACGTGCGCGCCCGCATGTGTGCGTGTTTGTGTGTGTGCGTGTGTGTGTGTGGGGATGCGTGCGCGTGTGGCAGCGGAGGGGCGTGTGTGTTGCCGCTGCATTGGCTCAGCATCGCGGTCTGTTACTGCGGGTTGCGCACACCTGACGCGTTTTTCAGGGCGTGAATCCAACCAAATTCAGGGTCGAGATGCTGTTGAAAAAGGCGAGATGCCTGTGAATGTGCGTGCGTGTGTGTGTGTGTGTTGGGGTTTTCACAGGCGACTCCCCCACCCCCCCTTCCCCGCTCCCCCCCACCCCCCGTGCGCCAAACCCACCCTTTCCACATGCGGCGGCACCGACACAGCATCAATAATGAATCCAGATGTTGCGGGGTAAATACGGGCCCAGACGCTCAGGTGTCGCTTTTGATTTTGCTGTGGACGCCGCAAAACGAGTCCGACTGGCCTGCTCCTGCAATGTAACAGCGCGTCTTGTACAAGCAGCTACATATTATTTATGTCCTCTGCAGTCCTCTCCTCGCTGTGCGCCTTTTTTTCACCCCCCTCCTGCTTTTCACACGATCCGTCTTAGTGATTTCAATCCAATCCCGCGCATTTGGGATCCATCGGTGCTGTAGGTTATCATAATCTGGGACGATCAAAAGAGCATTTGGGGGGGCCTAAAGCTACTGTAGGCTGATGAACACCCTCTTTAAATTCAACCCCCACCTCCATCAACGCACACGCATAGACGCAAACTCAGGCGTCTGAGCATATGTGTGAGCGAGGGCGTCTTTGTTGCATAAAACAGTGGCACTGTTTTCCCGTGCTTTCTCCTGTTCGCTTGATGAATGACACTCCTAAGAAAAACAAAACAAACAAACAAACATATTTGCATGGCATTCAGAAGGACAGACGTTGCTATTGATATCTCTATGTTGGAGTCCTGTACATTACAAAACACTTGTGTCCTCATCTAATGCAAAATTCCAAAATCGCTGAACCCAGGACCTGTCCTGTCTGTTACACCTGTTGTGCTCACAAAACCTTGAAATATTGATTTTTTTTTTTGGAGTGGATTTTTCTTCCATAAACCTGCAGCCAGTGAAGTAACACCCCACAAACACACACACCATAGTTTCGGTAATCACAAACCGTAGAGTCATTTACAGCAAGAGATTTGCCCGGGTATGAAATTCCGATTGCACACAGTTTAGGTTTTCATGTTTATTTCTTTGCCTAAATCACCCCACGTACTGAGTTTAGTCTATTCAAAAGGTGGTTTGTTGAAGATGTTCGCTCTTCCAGATGTTTGTGACTAATGGTAAAAACTCAACAAGCAAGAAGGTTTTGCATCTTTTCCGCATGTTTGCTCAGGTTTTCTGCAAGTTTCTTCCCACAGTCCAAAAATATGCATTTTTAAGTCAATAAAAACATACATGTGCTCATCAGTCATCACCATTTAGGTCACCTTTATCAGTAATGTCACCGTCATATCATTGTGGTTGTCAGATATTTCATTCAACACTTTTACAAGTCAAAATCAGATGAAATGTAATGGTGTAACACTGCAATGAGGATCATTTAATTCGAGTTTGACTCGAGTAAATAATTATAAATAAGTAAATCAGCATGTACAAGTAAACAAAATTAAAATGAAAACCAGAATGACTACTTGAATGAACACTTATCGATGTCGGTGTGGGATTAAACTGGTTGCAGAGGGAGTTTTCAAGTCCTCCGTAGACCAGCGCTCATACTTGGATGCCCACCAAACTTTTGCTATTTATATTCAGCTTTCAAAGGGCTATTATCATCTCTCTTGCTCTCAAAAGGCAGCAATAACCCTGAGGAGCCGAGTATCTCTGTGTGTACACACAGACTGAGATTAAATGTCAGCGACAACAGAGTTTCCTCACTTCGGCGCGGAGTGTGTCAAGATTCAAGCCAGTCAATATGGAGCGAACTTGGATTGATCCAGAACACGGCAGTGGGCGGGTGTTCAGATGGTGTGGAGACAGTCTGGGTCTGTCACGTCGGTGAAAAACAATGTGTTGTGTTGGATGTTCACCAAAACTTGCTCCAGCACCCTGCTCTAACAGTCATCAGTGAGTGAATAATTACATTCACTTTCACCTGGTAATTTATGACACCATGCCGACAGTAGGAACTACCAAGTGTACCGCAGTGGCACAGAGAAGGAGATACGATCCTTCCAATTTAGACTTTCACGACTTCAGATTTCACGACACAGTGTTCAGTGTTGCTCCCAGGAGTTAAAGGTGAATCGAACACGCAGCAGAATCCCATATCACAAAACTAGACCAGCTGAAATGTGGTGATGTATGAATTGTTTGGTCATTGTCAGTATTTGGTATCTCAGGGAGTTTGCATAGCATGAAGGCACTAATATCAGATTTGTTGTTGAATAAGTAAAATCAAGCTATTTTATGTATAAAGAATAAGGAGTTGACACAAAGATTTTTTGTCATTGATGTAGATAAAAAGGATACAATTAGTAAAAATAAAAATACAAATTTTTGAAAAAAATAAATAACAGGATATCAAGAGAATAAAAACATGATCGATATATGTTATAATAAGATAACAAGTGGTGGAGGCTCGGACAGAGCTAAAAGTGAGAACACAAAAATGGGATTTTAAATCAGCTTTAAAAGTATACTCCAAGAGCCTGGGGCAGCGACTGAGAAGGTACAATCAACTTTAGTTTTTTAATTGAAGAGGAACTGAGAGGAGCTGCAGTGAAGACGACAGGAGAGACGTGGGGATAGAGTATATTTAAAGCAGATTAGTGATGTTTTTGCAGAACTAGACAAGTTAGAACTTTATAGACAAATAATAAAATTTTTAAAATTGATTATAAATTTCAATAGCAACCAGCGTTAGAGTGCCAGGACTGGGATGATTCTCACTTTCTGCACACTAGATAAAAATCTCACCGATGCATTCTGGATCGTTTGGAGTCTGGGAAGAGTGGCTTCAGTTACGCCTGTGTGAGGGGAATTACAATAGTCCAGCTGGGAGGTGATAAAAGCATGGCTAACTGTCCCCAGGTCCTTCTCAGACTGGCTTCTTCAGCTTGGTGATGGTTCTGAGCTGATAAAAAGGACCCTTTATAACATTACTACGCTGACTGTTAAAATTGAGAGTGCTAACCACCGGATCTCTGTGTTGCCTCCAATGGAAATGATCTGTTGCCTATCAAAACAGTTCCTAATTGGTTTCCTGCACGTTGATCGACTATTAAAGTGGTTATTAAGTGTTTACATCAGTATCACGGTGTATTTATTGACCACTGTGGCACCGCAACTCCTCCAAGTGTGCGCCAGTCACTCGGTGGGGAAGGCAGACAATATGAATATCACTACAGAGGAAAAAAAACAAAGAAAAACAAACAAACCAAGGCCAACACTCTCTTATGTAAAGCATTTGTGATGTCGGTGTGGCTGCTGTTGACAGAGCATTCCTGTGTAAAGTTTCAGGAGAATAAAGCAGCGTTTCTATGTCGTATAAAGCTCGGGCCGACGACCAAGCAATCAATGGGTGATCGTAATCCGTCTCACCAGGTTCTAAGTCCTGCTCTTACGGCTGGAGCGTGGCCGTTCAGACCTACCTGCGCTCCTGGCAGATACAGCCAGGCCCGGTTCAGATTCAACCTCGGATGCAGCTGTGTCATGTGCAGGGCTGTACAGTACAACATACTGGAGATAACAACGCTGACAGATTGCAGCTACTTGGTGGCATCCGTCTATCGTACGCTTAAAATTCATGATCTCCTCTGCCTAGAGTCATGAATTTAGCAACAGTTCTTACAAGTGCTAGGGAACAGACGCCATGTTAGACTGATGATTCTTTTTTTTGTTTTTTTTTTACATGAGCCAGTGGTTTGTCGAGCTGTTTTCATGATACAGTTAAATAAAAGCGTTTATTATAAATATTTTATCTCATGTTGATGCTTATACTGAGAGCACTTATACTTAACAATAATATAAGTAATAATAATAATAATAATAATAAATAATATAATGTAGATGCTATTTTTGATGCTATTTTATTTATGCAAGACTGCATGACTATTAAGTACAGCAATGTTGATAATTATGAAAAATGTTGAAAAATTGAATAAGAAAAAAAACAAACAGTAATGCTATAGGATGAGCTAAAATGCCTAACTGCATTTGTAGTTACATTTTACAGTGAAATATTTACACATATTACATTATGGTCTAAAATATCCAATTGTGTATTCCATGTAGAGTTGTGCATTTGTGTGGTTGCATTATGGTAAACCAAGGTTAAGAATGTATGTTGAACTAAAAGATTTAGGACTGTCTATCTGCACATGAGGGCTGTGGAAAACAATAGAAATTAATCTCTTCTTATTGCTGATAAACATCTACATTTTGGTCATGATTTGTTAATGACTGATATATTCTTGGGTGGAGAAGCATTTCTTTCTGGCCCGGAACATAAGCTCTGTTCTTTTGCTGCGCAGTAACTCAGATCTATTGCCTTTTCTAAAAAAGCCACAGAAACTTCTGGGTTGTAGTTTTTGGCTATTACACTGCTTTCCATGAATGTGTGATGATGGAAATGTGCCATTTAAAATATAACGTATAGATGGTTTAAATAGGAAGCAAGAGGTCCAACATGGGCACACGAAAATGGCTGTAGAGTCACTTTTCACCACAATGCTGTGCCTTGAGGGTCCTTCCAGAGCTAATGAGTCAGAGCTGCCACACCCTAGTGCGTGACGTCATTTCAGCTGTGCTTTCCTCAGCATCACCTAAATCATGGAAGGCACTCACCGAGTATGATCCGTAACTGCGCCCTCCCGCAAACAAAGCTCCACGGACAGCTTTGGCACTCAGACAAATCATCGTGGCATGTAAGGTTGAAATCCAACCAACTAAAATGCAAAATTGGGAGTTTGAAACATTAACAATCGACATGGGAAATCGTAACAATGATAATTTGGTGCTGTCATTTTCTGTAGCCTATGTGCTCCCATCTGTCCCATCACCTGAAAACTGTAACTATAACTGCTGGTCAAAACTAGACATGTAATCATAACTTAATACATACAAAAATGTAGACAAAACGTTTGAGAGGCTCCAGCAGGACCCAGTTGTTTTTGCTAGATGAGCCGCAAGTCAAACTGCGTTATTTCCTACTTCTGTGCACCAGACACTCTTTCCTGACCATAAGACAGATATTTTCTAATTGGAATATCTTTACAATCACTCAAGAAGATGAACTGTTGCATCCAGAACCGTCTTATTTTACTCCCTCCTGTCTAACACTTGGTACCTAAAGCTAACTGTCCTCTCTGTCAGCCCCAGCAGTGTTTACGGCTTTAATTAGCCAACAATAGTCCGCTATCAAACTGATGAACACCACTGGAAAAGCTGGAGTTAATAGTAAACCTGTGTGACATCTTTAAGTCAGCATTGCCATTCATGCATCTTTGACTGCAAGGGGGCTGGGCGGACTGGTTAGGGTTCAGGAGCAGAATGACACACATTGCCGACTCCCATTGAGTTCATGCTGCACACATACACACACACACACACACATACATGCACACGCAAACATACACGGTGGGGATTTTAACATGAATATATTGGTCTGCAGCAAATACATTGTGCTGCTCTGGCAACACTGGTGTCTTCATGGTATGCCATTAAAGCAAATTTGACTTTGAATTTGAATTTGAGAGAGTATGGCCTGTGGCAGCAGGGGACGGCTCTATCTCACTAGTCTGCATAGTAACAGGGGAGAGAGAGGGAGGCCTGCTTTAACCTTTCAGCTGAGTCAAACACTCTCTCTCTCTCCGTCTCTCCCTCTCTCTCTCTCTCGCTCTCGCTCACTGGTCATGTGTTTTTACTCACTACCTTGTGTAGTAAAAATGGGCATCCATTCCGTAGCACAATATCATATTGCCAAAAGAGTTTGTGGTTGACAAATTGTGGATGGAGAGGGGCAGGAAGAGATCGAGAGCTGCAGTGGACAGGAAGCAGATGTGCTTTTCCCCCTGTCTCTCTTTCTCAAATACACAGAAAGCCCATGCAGTTAAAAGGAGAAATTGAGATATATTTACCAATGTAATGCTGTGCAAGTGGCCGGCAGGCTTAATCTGTTCAGTGAGTGTTTCTGTGTGTGGTTCAGGGATCTGATTTCTACCACATGAGGCAGGCTATGATGCTCACTGCCCGAGCACATCTTTTCTGTCTCACACCTAACCACACACAGGCACACACACACAAATGCACATCCATTCAGATGTTTTCCAAATCCAGTAAGTGTGATGATTTATGTGCTCTTTTGTCTCCCTCATCACTTCCTCTGTGTCTCTGTGTCTATCTCCATTTGTCCTTTTCTCCATCTTTGCATTTCCGTGTCCATTCTCCTCCTCCTCCTCCTCCTCCTCCACTCCATCCATACCTCTTCCCTCACTGCCCTACTTTTCCCATCATCATCAGCATGGAGAGACTTCTGCCTCTTGACAGCATATTTAATGTTTAATGCCCTTTGATTTCCACCCAGACACTTACAAGGCTGAGAGGAGCGGAGAGGCGAGGGAAGGAAAGGAAAGGAAAGAAGAGAAGAGGAGAGGAGAAAGAAAGTTTGATATAAAGGGAGAAAAAGGGCGTTGTGTAGCATGGGCTTTTGATATCTGAAAAAAAAAATCATATATGTATACACACACACACACACACATACATACTTACAGAAATGTACAGTTAATTTTAAGATTTGTGTGTAGTGTGGCCTCTGAGTTTGGAGAAAATGGAGTAGATCTTAAGCCATTTGTGTATTGAGACATTGAAACCTAAAGGTCTAACCCTAAATTAAGGGTATTTACACAGGGAACACATAAAATACCACAAAAAGAAATCAAAATAACATGTTAAACCACACACCCACACACATAGCTGAAGTCATGAAGCGACCACAGTGTTCAAGTGAAAATGGCTCATCCTTAGGTGAGAACAAATTGAGAAAAGATTAAAAGGTTGCAGAAAGACATCACATATGTTGAGACGATTTTATATAGTGAAGATTTTGAGACTAAAATCCCAGACAGACATTTTGATCTCACTGAAGAGTGTGTAGGCTGTAGGCAGTGGTGGAGAGGCTCAGAGAAAACTGGGCTTTTATTGTTCATCTTATATTTTGACTTGTGGCACCCAGGCCAGGTTTGTGTCTGCTTTTTTTTTCCTTGTGCTATGTGTCTTTTTGTTGTTTTTATAATTGTCAAGTAAGGAAGCACTACATTCAAACAACCACAGCTAAATCAAAGCATATGGTCAGTATATGTCCATCTTTTTTTTTACCACAGAAACATGTGGGGAGGTTATGAGTGGTACTGCTTACATATGGATGTAAACAGGCACACACACACTCTGTTATTATTGTAAGCAGAAGACAACAGAACACTGAGCTGCAACTCTGCTCTCTCACACACACACACACTCACATTTACAAACACACACAGTGCATTTTATTCAGCTCCTCAGAGTCTCTTATGTCATGGAGGGTAAAAATCATCACTGCACATTTTGTGTTCTCATGGCCCAATTACCTCTATGCTAATTTTGGCCAAAGTGATTCCCCTGCCTCACATACAGCAAAACACACACACACACACTCTCCCTCTCATGCAGACACACACATGCGCATCCACTCTAAGTTGACATGCTTTCAGATTAGCCTTCCACTAGTAGGTAAACACTCATAAACCACCTCATGCCAACATAAACACTCTTGGAGGGGAAAAAAGAAAAATCTGCACACGTACGTGCACAGGCAAGGGCATCGCATGCACACACAACCCGTTGAACTCTTTTGAGCCTCTTCTCTCTGTCTCTCATGTTATCATTTGAAATTCCGCTTTAAGTGCCCCCGTCTCTGTTGCCGTTGCAGGCTGCAATAAAACATGCATGCAGACCCTCTTGGTCTGTACATCACAGCACTCGGCTGGTTGGCATGCTCGCCTTCAGGAAAGGGCCGCTCGTCTGCGCGAGCTGGCCTCTGGCTTTTCCACATTGTTATGTACCTGTAATAGCTTCCCAAGAATGCCAGAAATAAACAAAATTACTTCAAACACTTGTAGGAGAAAATATTGGTGGAAAAATGCATAGTTTAAGGCAAAAAGTTGCTCAAATATACATTAGTCGATGTATAAAGAGATATAGTCAGATTTTGCTGACTCTTGCGATATGACATGACTGACTTGACATGACATCATGATCACCTGTGATCTTAATACAGATTTCAGGAGAGCTGAAAAGCAGATCAGAATTCAATCAATATTAAACCTAACAGCAAAACCTTATCTTCAGAGCGTGATAAGAAACGTGCTTCACAGTGACAGGTTCGGGTGTTGGTGGAAACAACTGGTTTACATCTCTGTTTCCTCTCTTTCTTGCTTGACAACGGCGTTCAGTGTGTTGTTTTGGTTGTGTGTGTCTGTGCGAGTTTCAGACATGTGCTACCATGCATAAATGCCTCTCTCATGTGTTTTTGTGTGGACGTTTGTGTGTCAGTCTCATGTGACACGCTAAACTGAACTGTCCTGAACGGCTGTCATCTCTGTCTGGAGACCCCATCATCATCACTATTCCCCCCCAAAAACCTTTGACAGATGGCAGGGGACCAAAAAAAATGCACATACTCAGCACTCTCTCTGGGTCAGTGTGTATGTGTATGTGTGTGTGTGTGTGTGCATTTGTGTTTGACTTCAGCATAGTGGAGCACAGTGGAGTTCAGAGCTGTACTTTCATGAACATCAATGAATAACTTTCCTCCTTATGTAATACTGTGCAACATGAGACTTTCAACAGACTGTGATGTCATCCGCATACTGGAGCATAAAGCAGTACGTGTGGATACAGACCTTGTGTCCTCTTAAAGAAAATGTTCATTAGCAAGCTGTGGGCCAGGAACATACATGTCCATTTTGGCAAATTAGTTGAACTGCTGTTGGAAACTCAACACTTTGAAGTGTAGCTTTATGTGAAATTTAAACAGGGTTTGCTGCTGTCAAGAGTATTAAGAGTATGCCAAGAGTAGCTGTCAGTAGAACCAGCTCATTACTGAAAATGTATCAGCAGGTGGTATGGTTAATGTTGATGTTGGTTAATTAATAAAAGGAGTTCAAATAATTGAGTTAGCATGGATAGATGGATGTTAATTAATTAAAAAGTGGGAAGATTTTTATAGTGCGTATTTTTATGTTTGTTGGAGAATTTTTGACGAGCACTCACATAGATTACTACTACGACTACTACTAACTAGACCTACGCATTTGCATCAAGTACGACATCAATCGGCCTAGTAGTTCTGGAGACAAATGTAATTTTTCACCCAAAAGTGCTGCCCCTTGTGGCCAAACGTACAATCTGAAATGGCTGAAATTGAATCAGTTCTTCTTCTCTATGAGTGATGAATCTGTCTGCCAAATATCAAATTTCAAATCCAAATAATGTTCGTGTTATCGCTTAAAGACGAAATACATGTGGCGGTGGTGGTCAGGCCAAAACCCTGAAACTTTGTGTTTGTGGATATAATAATACTGTTGTTGGTCCTGGTTAGTATCTCGGCTGGTTCAAGAGCCTTTCTGCATGGAGTTGGCATGTTCTACCTGTGTCTGCATGTTTTGTTCCCTTGGACCCTACATGCACTGGAGATAGGCTCCAGAAGAATCTCACAACACCATTTAGGTAGAAACTGAGATCTTCTATAAAATGTTCCTATGGTTCTGTGAACTGTAGGTGACTGACAGATAATGTATATGGACATTAAAACACCTATCCGGCTGACACACGTCAGTGAGGCAGAGAAACACTGGGAATGGAAGATGTGAGGTCTGGCATGCCGTCAGGGTTCAGGAAGCAGGGGTTGAGTTCAACCTCTTGTACAAACCTATTTAGCCAAGAACAATGGCATGGACGCTAGAATTGATTCAGCGTATCAATTATCAATTAGTGTTTGAGCTCTAAGCCAAATAGCCAATAGCAGATGATTCTGGTAATTTTAATTTGATTAATTCCAAATAAAAGATTACTGTAATGTATTGCTAATATATAACAAAAATAAAAGGTTATCCAAATCCATGTCTTGCATACAGACTGAATCATGTTTATACTGAGATTTATTTATTGTATTTTGGATGGCCAAACAGTTTAGGTAAACACACATTTTCATTCTACCTAAGTCCCCCTCTCATTCAGTGATTTCCTCCCAGCATCACAAGAAAGTCCCACGCAGAGGCTCTCACAGACAGACGTTTTTGTTCTTCGCAGGGGTGCTGTTGGCAAAGGAGTCATGTTCAAACAGTCAGATAAAAGGAGACGTGCAGAAGAGACAGAAGAAAATAAAAATACTGTATGTGGGAAAATAAAGTTTGTGATGACTGCAACAGAGGGAGCTTTTTTTTTTGCTCATCCAAAACATGAGACAGGCTAATTTTACAGTATTGAAACCGGGTCGTTTTTAAGCACTCCTTGAACTTAACCCTGATTATCTCCTCTTCTTTCTCGCACACAGGAATTTGGCACGTGCAGGTTTTGTGGACATGGCTAATTCTTCTTTGGCTTAGCAAGACTGTTAATACTTCCCCTGTAGCTGGAATGACCCGAGCTGTCAGTTGTTGTAGCCCGGTATTAGCAGATGACAAAAATAGGATGAGAAGCCAATTATATCAATAATGTTGTGACCATGTGCTCGAGCGGGGTTCAGAATATGGACAGCAGAGATTATGAGTATCAACTGTGGATTTAGAGGCATAGACGGTCAAGGCGTTTTTTTAACGGAAGAGCTTCAGAATGGACTTAGTGAAGGACCGACAGTGGATGGAGACAGATGGAGTCAGAAAAAGCTTAGGAGAGGTTGTCTGCTGCTTGTTTTGAGGACTGAGCCGTTCTTAAGGAGTTCCTTTGAAACAGATTGTCTTTTGTAAGAACCTTAGTGCGTCGTAAAGAAGACCCAGCCTAATTGGACTACCAGCAACCCCTGACTTGAAGAAGTCAACACGCTCACCACACTCACGAGTGTCTGCGTGCGAGTGAATGTACTTTGCCGGACAGTTTTCTACAACAATGAGGTGTGTGAAAATGCACTGTAGATTAAACCAACATATTCTAACAGGATTTGTTTTAGAAACGAATCTATGCTCATTAAACAAACTTTGGGACTGGTGAGCTGCACGGCAGATTCAATGTATTAAGGCGAGGTAAATTAATCCAATTTCACAGCAGGCTGGTGAGAGGTGAGGACAGTGGAGCCGAGGCTGCACTAATTAGCCATATATTTGTCACTATCAATTGTATCAGTGGGACTAGCAAAGCTAGCCGCATTTTTTCTGCATCTCGCACACACAGACACACCGCTCTCACCCGCTCACTGCTACAACCCGTCTTCCCTCACAAACCGGCACTCGTTTTATATTCCAGACCATGTGATAGCAGGATGTCCGCGCTCACACAAGGCTTGCAGTGAGGAGCCACGGTATTAGCATAACGGTGTGAGCACCTTCTGTGTGCAAGCTTTGCGTGCGTCCTGTATGCAGCTACTGTGTCCTGCTGGATGAACGCATGAATGTACCTCTGGATGACAGGCCAGAGATGTGTCAGCTAAACACTGCAGGCAACCACAGCTGTTACAGAGGAGACGAGAGAAGAGATGCGCTCAGGATTTAAGAGGGAGAGGAAAAAAAAGATTGAGGGGAAGAAAAGACAGAGAGTCTCAGAAATGGAGCTCTGTGAGGCTATGCGTACTCATGCTAACATGCTCGTAATCACAATGTTAAAAGACTAATGTTTTCCATGTTAAGGATCTTATTTTTTAGCTTTTACTCCAAAATTTGAGAGCAAGTGCGTGGAGTGACAATCTTAGATTATTTAAAGGAGACCTGGTTTGAGACTTTTGCATTCCTGAATAGGCACAGTCTATACAGTATCAGGCCAGAGATGCATAGAGAGGAGGATAGACATATAAAATATAGAGGATAGAATATCTACAGGAGGTGGCATGAAATATGAGGGTGATGTGAACCACAACACTCCCACTTCTAAAGTAATTTGCATATTTCCATCTCTGTGAAGCTCCTGGTGAAATGTATATGCTCAGTGTACAGTTCTTCAATTTCTGATTCCTCCTCTCATTCTGATTTAAACATGTAAGACTGGATGTGTATGCAGTCCATATCTATGTCAATTCAGTTAGCGTTTAGTTCAGGAAAGAGTCGGTAATGTGAGTAGCAGACAACAAAGGCAATGAATGCAAAGCCTATGTGTGGTTGCCGAACAAGCATGAAGGTCGCCTGATTTGTGCAGAAATATTCAGACAAAAGATTATGAAAAGGCTTATATAAAAGCATCTGAGGCATTTATCCCTAAACACCATGTTCCATATTTAAGGATATATGCTTCATTCAACCATTCTGGGAAGACAGCACACTTCATTTTGAGAGTCTGAAATTTAGCTTGACATAGTCAAGTGTCACTGTTGGGAAAAAAAAATCTATCAAAGAACAAGAATAAGAACACCTCGGTTAGCAGGATTCAACATCTGAATGAATGAGAATGGTATGAGTGAGAGTTGCTGTGCTGTGACAGAGTTTGTTCCCTGAACTTAGTGAGTAGTCAAAGTGGAGGTAGATCTGTCTTTCAGTCTTGACCACAATGGTGGAGGCACTGTCAAGCCGCCCTAGAGGAGAGGAGGGAAACATGCTTGTTTATACAGTATCATTCAGTACTTATACGCCAGATACAACATGTGTAAAAATAATTACAGTATCCTGACAGATTCTGCTCCCATTCTATGATCTAGTAATTATCACCACACAGTTGAATAATTACAGTATCAAGAAATTACAATTAACTGATTGTGTGACTTACTGGGGACTTCCCACTACTATTGTGTGTGTGTGTGTGTGCGTGCGTGCGTGCCTTACCCACAGATTACTCCACTGAGGCCAAGTCCCCACAGACGACATGTGATAGCAGATTAATAGCCTAACATATTAAAGTCACAATCCCTATTATTTCCCCATGTATCAGTGCTTAATCAGTTAATATCTCACAGATGAGGACTTCTTCACCATTCACAGCTCCTCTGTGTCACCTTCAGCACAATCTAAGATTAATCAAAATATAAATTGACATGTAGCGGATCTTAATGAACGATGGTCCTCACTGAAGGCTTTTCTATACCAAGTAATGTTGTATAATGACAGAGGAGGAATTATTACAATTCACACTGCTTTACATTCTGCACTTATACAGAGGACATTTACCACAGGAACCACTACTTAATTATACTTAACGATTTCTTTATTTGCAGAAATCCATGAATGAAAGGAAAAAGATCTTGCTCTTACATAGGTTTAGGATGGGACAAATCCAAAAATGGCTGTTACTGGCAGTATTGGTTGTAGCGGTAGTATATAGATACAGGGAGTTGTAATGAAGTTTGTGTGTGCACACCATTTAAAAATAATAGTAATAATAATGATATAATAATAATTTCCACACACTAGTTATAAAAATGCCAATCTTTGACAATTGGACAACATGTGAGGGACTGATTGGGCTGCTCCAGGATGGCTAGATGTGGTGGCAAGAACTCTAAATGTTCCTTCTGTAATTTAATTTGCTTTTTAGAACAAAAATAAGGAGTTACATATGCAGTACTGGGTTAGGGTTAGGGTTAGTACTGAATCACATCACAAGTGTCCATGGCCTGGCAAACTAGACCTTTAATCCATGCGTGTTAAAGTGAAGCGGAGCCATATGGTTCGCAGTGGATCAGAAGCAGTGATCCTGAGGATGATACGGCCCCAGCTGAACCTTAGTGCAGCGCATTTACACCATCTGATGCTTATCATTGCTGCGTGCTCACAGCCCTGACAGCTCCGATCTCACACAATCACACTGCTCATTATCACATACAGTAAACAGCTTATGCATGTTAATGGAGCTGTGGCATTTTGGTGCTCGGACCAACGTTTCAGTATCGAGAAAACAAAAATGGTATATGTTTATGTACAAAGGTCTCACATAGTGGCAGACCCCTTTTGCTGTCTGATCTCTACTGTTTCATAAATCAGCATCTCTCACCAGAGGAGACCAGATACCGACTTCAGTGCACATGGACCTATAAAAGATTTAGTACAAAGACATCACAACATCTATGTGCACATGCATACACACAGGCGACTGGCTACGACAGACACACAGACGCACAAACCCATGACCAACACTTGGATGTCCCACAGAAACTGGTCCGTCCTCACATCTTCAGGATAAAAGGGGAAAAAATGCATTATACATATTCTCCTCTCTTCAGCTGCTCATTATAGTACAGTCAGAGCCTCTGCCTAAAAACAGGTTGGTCCTAATGAGATGAAGCTTCCTACATAACCTCATCATTTTCAGCCAAGTGTAACTCTGAAACGATTCTCTGGTGTGTTGTTGCCTGCTTTCCGTCCAGACGCCAACGGCCCTCAGTCACAGTGACCAAACGCTTTATCACAGTGGTTTGAGTGCTCCTGCATTTTGCCTCTATAATTTCAGATTAATATTTATGACTGCGGTGAACACTGCGCTCATTATTTATACCACATTACAGCTGAGTCTATAGACTGTCAGGACTTTGCTCTTGTTCCTTGAAATGAACTGAAGGGTTGAACCCAGGTAAAAGTCATTAATCCTCTCTCTTTTATTACAGTAAGTCTTTACCCAGAGTAGAGAACTGGGAATGGATTTTTAAACTTTTGGATTATTAAAATTAACATTATGCAAAAGGATCTCACTTTGTATCAGAGATGCCTGATGTAGTTCAACCAGTAACTCCAACCTCCAAAACTGGTTTTCCACTGGTGTGAAATGAGTGTCAATGAGAATTTTACAACAAACTACATTCTCACTTGTCCTCCCAGAATGCATGCTGGGGGCTAAAGTGAGTGTCAGAGGTGATGGCTTGTATGAGTTATCGTGAAGCATTGTTGGCTTGATTCATAGCACTTCGATGTGGAGATATTTCCATTGTATTTGGTCATCTTGTCCCATCAAGACAGTGAAAGTCTTGCCAACACAATCAAGGGAAAGCTGATTTCTCTCGTGGGTGTGAATTTTGATTAAGAGGTTTTGGAAATGTTACAAAACCGCTGACAGTGAAATCAATGTTTGCCACTTGCAGACCGTTGGAACAGCACTTCTTGGAAGTCAAAGCAAAGCTGTAAATATACATACTGGGTCTGTCACAGTAGTCCATAGTATAGAGCTACTGACATGCATATTTCACAGCTGCAGTGAGAGTGGTAGCAAATGATTACATTTCATATTTCTCTGCATGTGCAAATTCCCACATGAGATATTGATCATGAATCTCTGTTTTGACTATCTATAGAGCAGATTCACTAAGTACCCATGAAACTAGTGCTAAATTGCATGGCCATTTTAAAACTATGGTCAAAGATTTGTGGCCAGCCTAGTAGTAATATATAGCAATTGTTAATAGATGGTTACTTGTTTTAAATGTGTTCCCCATGCCCATAAGCACAAAAGATTTTGAAAAAAAGAAAAAAAGATTGTGGCAACATGTACTGACTGACTTCAAGCTCTGCAGGAACTGAAACATATGATAGGGCTGCACAATAGCAAAAAAAGCACAATCTTGATTCATGCCTACATGTGATCTCATTTCTAAAGGACAATGATTCCTCTGCATTTTACTTCATGTGCTGCATCACACAACAAACGCTCCTATTTTCCTCTCTGAGTTTCTCAAGCGTTCCCAAACACTGCCTTGTTGCTGTCTTCTCTCTCAACACTAAACTAAAGCACCTTTACATCATGTGGTTCAGTGGAGGAGGAAGGCGCCGGCAGTTGTGAGTTTTTCCAAAGAGACAGGTGCATTGAGGGAGTGGAAAAAGCACAAAAAAAAAATGTGATCCACATTTTTTTCCCATCCAGAATCGTGAAGCTCTAATATTAACAAACAGACTGGTTTATCATAAAAAGCTTGGCTATTAAATCAGGTGGGGATAGATGAGACAATTCATCCATAGACTTCAAAATAGCACTGTTGGAGAAGCCTGTCACTTCAGTTATTTGAGAATTATTAATAATAATAATACTTTAATGAAAAAGATACCTTTTCTTTCGTTATGCCCATTTCTCCTCTGTGCCACTATAACAGCAGTCATCTCTGCACAACATTGTTCACAAACACACTCCTGTAAATTCAGATGAGATCACAATCCCCAGAATTTTCTTTATGCTTGCATGGGCAGACTAAACCTATTATTACATATTCATTAAGGAAAACATACTAAAAAGGGCAATGCGTGTTTATTATAATCATGCTTAATGACTGCGGGCATCGACCAAACTCCGTTGCCTTCTGGAGCACAACTAGATGCTGGACGCAGAGATATTCAGTTGTACTCGGAGAGGGCAGCACAACATTGTCACCCTCAGAACGAAACAGCTGACATGAAAAAAGGCAACTTATGAGGAGGTGAAATGTGTGCAAATGTGTACAGTGCACACAGAGAAAACGTATGAAGTTGGCTAAGACCACAAAGCTCATTTCAGTTCAATTACTGGATAATACTGTGATGATTCTTTTTGCCATTAAATCAACATTCAAACTTAAAAATCTCACTATTTTGACATTTGGCATTAATATAGTTTGCACATATTTATGTATTGTACATGCAAACCTTTCATGACTATGACCCCAGTCATTACACATCATTTTAAGATGAACAGAAAGTTCAAGACAAACAGCAAATGCTGAGATCAATCTGAGTTTTGTGCGCATGTGTTTTTAATGGCTGGCTCCATATGGTTCGAGTTGAGCAAGGATGTGCCCTTAAAGCCAGAGTGATATGTAACCGGGGCTGAGCTTTCAAAGCCTTTGAACAGATTTAGACAGTAAATACCTTACTTAACTTCACGGTAAACAGATATATTGGATAGGACTGACACTGATCTCATTAAGATGTGTCCTTTTGTAGGAGAAGCAGGATTGAGAGCAGGATTGAGTTAAGAGCTTGTTAATAATGCTGCAGGAAAGCCCACAAGTGGAAAGCTGTACTTTTTTTTAACCATTGCTTTACTTTGAAAAATGTTTATTATAATATCAATATACTTTCATGTATTAATTAAACTTGAGTTGAAAAATCCACTAACTGCTTGTGAGGTTTGGTAATATTTGCATTGAACATGTCTGTGAAATATCCATTCAGGGGGTAATTTACAATCAAGGATTGCAGGGAAAAATAGGGAAATTATAGATGGTTTAATATATATATATTTTTTAATTAACAATTCAAAGATAAAGACATCTGCGTCAAAACAAGGAAAGGCAGCCAAACTATGGATGCACTGAATATAGTTAACTTTAATTCAGGTTTAGATATTCAACTAGATACTCCTTTGTCTCAGTGAATGGTGTCCCCTCACAGCTAGGATGTCGCTGGGTCACATGTTGCATGTTTGCATGTTCTACCGGTTTTCTCGTCATGTCATGTTATTATTGTGGCTGGGTGTCACGGTTAAAAATGAATTTTCAGTCTTACTTCAAAGCGTCATCTACTGATTTAGTGAAGCAATGTCGGACTTACAATGGACAGTAAAAACAAAAGGATTAAAACTGCAGCGGCGAAATCAGAACGCAGGCTGCTGAGAGATTTACTGAGAGATTTTTAAACCTAAAGTCTTCAGCCGCAGCTGATGCTAACTCAAGTGAGATCACTT
Organism: Karalla daura; assembly: GCA_029224185.1. Taxonomy (NCBI): domain Eukaryota; kingdom Metazoa; phylum Chordata; class Actinopteri; order Chaetodontiformes; family Leiognathidae; genus Karalla; species Karalla daura. The sequence goes on from CM055190.1 coordinate 8,425,050, forward strand.
GAGGAAATTTATCGCACTTTGCGCTGCTCCATCTGTAACTACAAAAGGTTTGAGGCACCTTTTGGAGCTCCCCTTGAAAGCACAGATGGAAATTTGGATTTTGGAGTGAGAAACTTTTTGTCATAAAACCAGAAACTGTGTTTTTCATTCCCCAGCATCAAGAAAACTTACACACACACACACTCACACAAACACACCAATTTACTCCACTGAAATCTGCTTGAACTCTGGGGGGATTAAATGCAAGTGAAACCCCCTGTTGAGGTTTAAAATCTCTGTCTGTGTCTCCAGTTCCTTCAGAGCTGTCAGAACAGTTCAGTCGATCCAGGAGGTGATTATCAATGTGGCCGTCCTCTGTCACATCTTTCTAAGCTCAAAGTGCTCACTTGGTTTACATCAGAACTTGTGTGGAAACAACAGGACCTTTCATAACACTTCAGTTAGACACTCACAGTGTGAGGGCGACGTGATGCATGAGTCCTGGTCAGACTAGGACCCTTTCAGCACGGAGTTTACATGTTCTCCTTGTGTCTGTGCAGGTTTTCTCCTGATACTCTGGTTTCCTTCCACAGCCCAAAAACACGCATCGAGGTCAATTGGAGACTTTAAATTGCCTCCAGGTGTGAGTGTGAGAGTGAATAGTGCGTCTGTGTATTTTGAGATGGCCTGGAGACCTGTCTAGGGTGTGTTTACCCCATGTAAGATGGAAATATGCTCCAGCAGATCAGTAAGGTAAAAAGCAGGTAAGACGATGGACACATAGACTTACAGTGTGACACTTTTCACAGTGGTGTGCTGCTCCATGTTGTTCTTTATCTTCTACCACTTCAGCAAAGATAGGGGAGTTGTGGCATTTAAACAATGTCTCAAAGATCTGCTAATCATAATACCATGTTTATACAAAACCTCCACTGTATCTTAATCCTGACAGTGAAATATCAAATTATACTATTACACAGGAGCCCAAAGATTTTACATGCAAGGTAACCCTTATGTACCCGGCTCTATCACAGCTAATGAAAAGACAAAGCACAAATGTGATTACAGTCACAGCAACAAAAGGAGACAAAGAAGAAGTTACTGGGTTGATACTCTCATGGTACCAAATGTACTGGCCCTGTGAGTAGTTTTCACTAGAACTGAATTCTGTGGACCAGCCAGTTCCAGTGGTTCAGTGGACATCTGGCTCTGGAAAGAGATGATGCTGATGAAGTTTTGCGTGTCACTGTCGAACACTGTGAGCTCTACGTATGAGAACCACTTCATCAGCAGTGATCTGAGGACAGATATCTCACAACAAATCAATAGAAAACTGTCTGTGTAACTTGGCAAAAAAAGGAAAAAAGGTAAGGCATGAAGAAAGCTTTTGTCATCTCTAGGTGCACCTATACAGACTTTCTCACAGTTGAACAGCTAATTTTGGTAGTTTACAATGCCCCGTGATCACCTCCATGTAGTGGTGACCTGTCCTGGGTGGACGCTAACACACTTAGACATAAGACAACCCAATTAGGAGCAAATCCTTGTGGGTAAGACATAGTGATGAAGGAATCCTAGCGATTTGAGTGATTAATGATTACTTTGTGACTTTGTGAAACATCATGTTTCAGTGATACTATTTTCAATCAGAAATTAAAGGAATAAAAACATACCTAATACCTTTGAACTGAGAACCATTCGTAATCACAGGACCCAACACTTGCTAGATAATGGAAAGGCTCACACACAAAAGAAAAGATGCTAGATGAAACTTAGAATTAAAACACTTCATCACATGATGGCGATTTGGTGTTTATTGGTATTGGTCATCTGAGGAGATGGAGCGGAGACAATGCGATCATCACAGTTGGTTGGCCACAGGGGTGCAGCCACAGTTGAAGCACAGACGGAGGGAGAAGGGGTGAAGGAATAAAGAAGGAGTGGTGAAGGGAACAAGAGATAAAAGGAAAACAGGAGGAAGCAGATGACAGGAGGAGAAAGAAGGGAAGGAAACGGCAATCATTGTACAGTGTGTGTGTGTTTGACAGTGAGACGGAAGATATTATGTGTGTGAGCGGGCAGTGTGTGAGAGAAGAGCAGTAAGGCCAGGGTTCTTCGAGGAGACTCACTCTCACTGTCACATTGATCAGACTACAGCATCACACGCACTCACGCACCAACACCCTCCCTGCTCGTTCAGCGCTCTCATTAAAGCCATTGCGGAAAATTCAGCAAGTGAAGCAACAATGCTGTTTAAAATAGATTTGTTTTTGCACAAAGACCAGAAGAACGGATCGACCACTTTGTGGCTAATCGGCTTTCAGAAGATAGATACCACACTGTGTTCGTCCAGTTAATGTAAAGCCAGAGCCACAAACAGAAACACACGTTGAACTCGTATGGTAAATACGATTTCAGTTCCAATCAGTAATTGTGGTGTTAAGGAGTGAATGTGAAGACACCACCCTGTAGATTTTGTTGCTGTTAGATGGAGCAGTGCAGTCGTTTCCAGCCTTTATGTTAAGCTGAGATCTCAAACAGACAGACATCAGAGTGGGATCATCATTCTCAAACAACTCATCAAGAGAGCAAATAATTGCATTTCCCCAAAATGTTGAACGATTCCTTTAGGATTAATTCACCTGGTCAACGTTGATTCGCTTCCCTCTAAAGCCTCAAAAGCCTCATCCATCTGTCAGAAATTTCAGTGCCAAATTTAAATATTCAGGTACTCGAGTGTGTGCAAAATTGCAAAGGTGTGGGTGTTATTTATAATGCAATGACAATATGGGTATAGAATATGTCATGCTTATTGTCTTTGTTCTGCATCAGCTCCTGGGAGGAGATTTAAAAGGGGGCAGGGTAGATGTAAAATAAAGGAGGCACGAATTTTTAGTTGAAAGGCAATACCTTGTCTTTCAAATGCTTGTATAAAATATAGAAATAAACTTTGCACACACATTAATTTTATCGGCACTGGTGTCGACACACACACACACGGACACATGCGCGCACACACACACACACGCACACAGGGCTACAGGGTGTGCCCAGCATCAGCGAGAGTACTCTCTGTGCCTGCTGTCTTCCTCCTGGTGCCCTTATTGGTTCCTGCCAAATCCAGCCATCCAATCACATCAGCCAGACTGAGTCTGTGCATAGACTTGCAAATAATCTGCAGTTTTACAATAACAGCCCACTATCAGCACCACCATTATCTTTCTACGTTCTCTTTCTGTTATAATCCAAAAAGTGATGGATGCCATAAGCCGGATGCAAATGTCCTAACACCTACGTTCCTTACAGCACTATGTAACTTAGTAGGCATAATTCTTTCCTATACTATATATAGATCCTACCTTAAATGCATAGCATCCAGTATAGTCTCATATGTATACAATACTGTGTCAACTGTATGTGGGTTTGAAAAAGTGTTGTTTTCCTGAGCCTGTCATTTGGTGGAGTAGAGGCTTATAAAGCTGTAGTGAATTATTAAGCAGGGTGAATTATGGGGCTGAAGTGAGTGCACGAGTCAGAGAGAGAGAAAGAGAGAGGGGGTGAGAGAGAGAGAGAGAGAGATAGAGAGAGAGAGGTCTGGACAAAAATAGGTCAACCTAGCAGTGGCAACCCAGGGAAGTAGAAATGATTCTCTCTCTGAGGAGGAGCTTTGTGTGTGTGTGTCTGTGTGTGTGTGTGTGTGTGTGTCAGGGGAAGCTGCATATTTGTCAGCAGCTCATAGTGCTATGCTAATTCATTTTCAACAACAAAGCATTTTAAGAGGAAAGATTCCCCTCATAATCCATAAAAGACAGCTACATGTCAATATGCACATTGACATGTACAGTCTGGAAATATCTACATATACAAATCATTTAATTAAGTTCCACAGAGTTTAAATAACTGAAGTGGGAAATTACTATATGCACAAGTGCTTTATTTCAGGAAAATTGGGTACTCTACCCTAGTTTTCTCCCCACCTTATATTATTCTATACTTAAACCCACAACATTTCAGATCGAAATAATTCCCATCTAGAATATTTGTGTTGAGACAAATAGACCCTATATTTTTTTCCTCTATGTCTTATTTGGTTTCTCACTTTCTCACCCACCATCTCCACATTATGTTAACAGTGCAGGAGGGTTTATGGAGCCTGTCCCAGTGCACACCGATTGAAGGCAGGGAATACGCTGTGGACAATTCACCCGCCCACCACAGGACACAAACACACTATTGACTCTCTTGAGTCTCCAATTGGCCTAAACATGCCTGTTTTAGGAGTGTGGGAGGAAACTGGAGCACCTGGAGAAAACCCATGCATACTTTCGAAGAACATGCAAACTACACACAGCTGAGTGTGACCCAGGAGTCAAACCCAGGTACTGCTGTACTAACCACTACTAACTACTGCTGCTATTTCATACAACAAGCCTGTGAACAAAAAAATTAAGTTAGTAAACAACCAAATCTCCTTCTTATACAATTGAAGGGGACAAAAAAACAATCGAAAACTATTTTACCTTTTAAGAGTATCTGAATATCCAGAATATCCTTTGCTAGTGAATTAATGAACTTGACCTTCTGTGTGGAGTGTGTACCTTCTCCTTGTGTCTGCGTGGATTTTCTCCAGGCACTGTGGTTTTCTCTATAGTCCATAAACATGCATGCAGAGTTTGATTGGATACCCTGAACTGCCCATAGGTATGAGGGTGGAGGTTAAGGGTGATTATGTGTCCTGTGATGAACTGGAGGTTCACCTATGTATGGTGGAGAGTAGTAATACGCATGCGTACAGTACATAGCAGGAAAGAAGATAGGTGAATGGACTCATAGTATAAGACTTAAGAGTCATGTGGTGACTGTGGCTGTGGGGGAGTGTGGTCGTCTGTGGATCAGAGGGTCGCAGTTCTGCACGTTGGCCATGCTGCTACATGTTGAACTATCCTTGGGCATGATACTGAAACCCCAGATTGCCCCCGATGTTGCGTCATCAGGTGGGAATGTGTGTGAATGGCTAAAGCAGACAGACTGTGCGGTATAGCCTCTGCCTCCTACTCCCAGTGTATGAATGGGTGAATGTGACTTGTGACGCAGTCTGTAAAGCGCTTTGAGTGGTCATGAAGACTACAAAAGCGCTATATAAGAACCAATCCGTTTACCATTTAAGACTCTTAAGTCTCACAATGGTGTGCTGTTCCACGGTTCGCTCCTATTACTTTGGATTTCTGAAAGTTTTCTGATAGTTTAGTTTACTCCAATTTACCAAAGAAAAGCTGGTAAGTTCAGCGGCACTGGAAAGGTCTAAAAAATCTCAAAAATCTGAGACACTGTTATCGTAATACTGTGTTTCTATAACACACTTCCCTGTATGCTAATCCTGACCACTGGGTACAAGGCAGATAAGATAATGGATGGATGAGTGAACTTGGTCTAAAAATAACTTGCTAGACTAAATCTATTCAGTTTATGTAACTTCTTTATTTGATTAACTTTTTCCATGTGGTATGAAAGAAGGTGCAGAATTAATGCTCAGATTTAGGCTTTTTGAGATATTGGAGTACATAGTTGGGAGTGAACCGTTTCCTCCACAGCAAGCAGCATATTTCAGTGGTCTTTCATTAAGTGGCTGATAGTATCTATCTATAAACAAAGTAATCCATTTACTGTTGCAGCTTTGTTGCCTCACAGTGACAGCAGATTAATAGTCTGAATCAAATCATAGAATAGTTCCTCTTTCATACTCAGGACAGAGTTGCCCCAGAGGTCAGTTGTTCTTTACAAAGCTCTACTCTCCCTTCATTTCAGTGAGCGATACTTCAAGTGATGCCATTGAGCCTGAACCAGATGTTTTGGGTTTTTGTGACAATGTTCTATTTGAGGTATAATGGTGATATTTTGCTTGTTTTGACCTTCTTTATTCCCAAATGTATTCATTAAATTACCAGTCTCTGACAATGTAAGATAGCATTCATACTGTACATATGCGTGTCCATCCATCTATCAATGATCTAATATGCTAAGGTGTCTGCTTTCCAACTCACACAAGGTGAAGGCAGAGCAAACACCCAGAACAGGTCACCAGTCCAACACAAGTCACACACATACACCCACACACATGTACACATGTACACATGTCATTCACTCTCACACTCCTAGCGTGGGTTTAGTGTCCGGTGGACTGACACATGGGTGTTTGTGGACTGTGGGTGGAAACTAGAGTACCCAAGAAAACCCATGTAGACACAGAGAGAACATCCACACAGAAAGGCCCAATTGGTCTGACTCAGACTCAGACAAGATAAGTCGTCAGGAAAACATTCCTGGAATGATTTTCTTCATAGTGCTCCATTCAGGTATCTGATTGGCTGTACTTGATTGCTGGCTCCCATGACTGCTTGTACTGCACAGACAAAAACTTCATGAGGGGTTCATGAGAGGGCAGGAGTACTGGTTTGTCTTGATTTTATACTGTAATCAATGTTTTTCTCACTGGTGGAAATTTGTGCCACAGAAGAAAAGTCCCAATATCTTGTGTGCCGTCCGTCCTGGGGGCAACAGATCCACCAGTGTTACCAAACAGCTGAGAGTGTTACCAGCGAGCAGAGAGCCACCCCACCCCATGTGAGAGCAAGTGTGTGTGTATTTGTGTGTGGAGGGTGTGTTTTGATGTGTATAAGTACACCTTTGTATGAGTGTGTGTGTGTGTGTGTGTGTGTGTGTGCGTGCGTGCGTGGCATAGACACATCCTTATGTTCTCTATGCATGTGTGTCTGTGAAGGGGTGAAGAGGTTTATACATGCATATGTGTGCATGTGTGTGTCAAAGTGTGTGTATGTGTATGAAAGATAGAGTGTGTGTATGTGTGTGTGTGTGTGTGTGTGTGTGAGAGAGAGAGAGGGAGAGAGAGGAGAAGCATGACCTACATTTGGCAAAGCTCATCGTATGAGCATGAAACTGCCTAACATCACCCCAGAGCTCCTCAGCACAGAGCCACGCGATTGGCTGCTTTCAGCTCCAGCCTGACAACAGCACTGGCATCACCCAGGGGGAGGGGGAGGGGAGAGAGAGAGAAAGAGAGGGAGAGAGTGAGGAGGACATGGGGAGGAGGCACATACATTAAATCCAAAAGAAGAAAAGATGCAAATAGATGATTGGATGGCGAGAGAAAAGACATGGAGAGTGTTTGTGAGGTAAAGGCTCTAAGTAGGGACTGTGATGCTAATGAGCTTATGAAGGTGTGTGTATGTGTTTGTGTGTGTGTGTGTGTGTGTGTTTGTGAGCACACTTGTATGACTCACACTTTATGAACAAAAATGTTTTACACGGTCACGTGTGTTTTATCACTGGCTGTTAGAGGACGAAAAGCTGATTCCCACAAGATAAAGCGTTATATTAGAGGCTTAGGACTTGTTTTTAGCTGCCTGTGCAGCATTGCTCCTTGGCATAGCAATAGCAGACGCTGGGTGAGCATGTTGGTCAACGACCTCAGACTGAAAAATCAAATTCAGGACTCCCTGGAATGAATAAAGTCCATTATAAAGACTTTGGTGATCCCCAGACTTTTCAACTTGTGAGGTTCACACTGTGATTTTGACCTGACGTGGATGGACATTGAGACATGTCCCACACTAAGGATCAATTGTGATAACTTTGATGGACCTTTCATCTTTTAAACAGGTGATATCATTAGGTCAAATGCACCATTTAGACAATATTTGGTTTGTTACACCTGCAAAATCTCAGTCAGCCTTAGCTGTGACTGGAAAAAGCCACGCTCACATGCCAAATTAAAATGGTGATGTTGACGGCAACATTCAGCATTAATTCTTGACTCCTCAGAGCTTAGGTGAGGAGCATGTTAGGCCAAGGCTTTGGGGGAAGCAATACAGTACTTACAGTGAAGGTTACATTATCAAGGAATGAATGCAATGCTGCCCCAAGTGACAATGTGAGTGTCCGGTTGTGTGTATGTGTGCAAATGCTATGATTTGTGTGTTTGTGTGTAGGTGCTGAGTATGGTGTCTTTGTGAGCTGTCACAATAGAGTGGGGATTTGTATCACGGCACCTCTAGAGCTGACAAACACACACATACACACACAGACACTCTGTCTCACACACACACACGCACACACACACACACACACACACACACACACACACACACACACACACACACACACACACACACACACACCGCTCCTGCCAACGTCCCACTCTGTCTGTCTCTTTTTCTCTCTGTCTCTCCTTCCCTGAGATCCCAAGGCACATGGCATTATGGGAATCACTCTGGCATGGCTCTCGCTCTTCACAGCTTTAATCTTTAAGTTGTTTCCATAGAAACGACTACATTCACTCCGCTATAACTGTTCGATGGTTTCTAAAGCTATAGAGGAATGTCCTCCTGCAACATAAACCTCCGCAACCCAGCAATGGTGGAACAGCTTGGTCATTGTAAGTTCATTGATAATTGATTAGCGATAAGAGTCAGCATTGATTACCAAATTGACCTGATTTTATCCACCCAGTATTATATATGTTCACTATCAGGTACATTATTATGTCACACGTTCTGAAATAGACTTTTTGATGTGATCTGCATTAGGGATATTACAGACAAAAACAGGCTGATCTTTCGAAGGTTATGAAAAGAAAATAAGCCAAGTCACAGCTCACCTGTGTGCAGGAGAAGGCAGGTGACGTGTTAAGTGAACCTGGGTTTTTTCAGGTTGAGCAACAGCCCCCCAACCGCCGTCACCAGGTACATCACCTCAGCGTTTCTTCTGTTGCCTCAGAAGCCCTCTCCCCTCATGTCTCCTCTCTTCTGTCTCTTCCACGGTGGCTCTCAGATGTGACATATCTGCACAAACACACACAGCTCGGATATTGCAATATAGTAAAAAAAATTGAAATACGCTTCAATATGAACCACTGAATAAAGAAATACTTAAGATTTATTAAGATGTGCGTGCTCATCAGCACATACACACACACAAATGCGCACACACTCACAGTCAGACTTTGACCAGTTGTAGGAGTCTTTCTCAACACATGCACAGCAGGAGATCACCCCCTCCCTGCATATGTGCCGGTTTCCATGGAGACACACAGTTAAAAATAACATGGGCGATGGCTTGTCTCGTGCCATTCTACCAACATGGCTGAAGCATTGACACACACACACACACAGACACACACACACACACACGTATACGCATGCACATGTGCACACACACGCGCGCACACATCATCATTGTTGGCATGATAGCGTTCATTCTTATCGTTGTGACGCTGGCTTATGCAGAGGTGATAATGGATGTATGAGCAGCTGTTATTGAAGCTAGAAGCTGTAGGCTACTCCTATGTTACCATTGCACTGACAAATGCATTTTGTGTGTGTTTGTGTACATTTAATATGCTTATTTCCAAATTTAAGAACTTTTCAGACAAAACATACATTTTTCCTGGTTTACTCGACTCTGTTAGTCTCACCATATTTCTATGCCTGATTACTGCCTCTTTAGGAACAGCCTTGCAATATTGATGAGGATTGGGGAAATACAGAAACCTCAAGAAGGTTGAGCAAGAAGACGAAGCCCTACAACATGAGATAATAAAAAATTGATCTCATGCTGCTGTTGTCTTCAGTTACCATGTGTCCGCTGACAGAAACATATTGTTCATTCAGTGTTTTTGTGCCATTGTAGTGGAGAGCAAAATATCTTATTTTGACGGAATAGTTTTGTCGGTTTCAATTAAACTGTTTAATTTAATGAAGCACATATTAGGGGCCTGGTGAGTTCTGTGTGGGGATTTTGTGTTTGGTGTGGGGTTTTTTTTTCAAGATGCTCCAGCTTCCTCCCACAGCCCAAAAACATGCATTAAGGTAACCAGGAGACCACTTCTGCTAAGTTGTACAGCTATCGGCAGCATTTTGCTGTGCAGAATTTAGACAATCCCTTTACGAACCCTGATATTATCTTCAGTAGAAGTAGTCTACAACTTCAGGGGAGGAGGTAAACTCCTTTGGCATTTGGAAAGGAGGAAGTCAATCTATGAAAATAAATTCCAGCTGAATGTGTAGTTGCTGCTGTTTTCCTCCAAAGACTCATGACCCTGTGTACAGTGGCAGGTTTGTTTTTCATTTGGATCATCCCTCGTTACATACATACACACACCCTGTGGAAACTATGTGATGAACATATGGCAACGCAGACTAATCTAGGGAGAGGTTCCCATTCAGCCGCAGCATACACACAGCTTTGTCTCCTTTTTTGTAGTGTTTGTGCTGAGCCACTAAGGGGCAGCACAGGAGCGCTTGCAGTGGAGTCCGATAATATTGGGTAAACAGGGTATGCAGAGCCGGGATATAATCCCTTGAACATTTAACCTGGTGTTTTGTTGTTGATGTTTCTGCTGGCATGTTGGGCCCACTGTGACGTGAACGGTGGTGCTATAAATAAGGATTTATTGTCAGACTGTGTGACTCACCTCTGCTGGCCAACAGACAAGCCTCAAACCCCTGGAGAAATGTGCGTGCAGTCTCCCCTCGCTCACACAAACACACTCTTGTAACAGCATGAATGTTGGCAGGTCAGAAGGGCAGAACAGTGACTGAGGAGGGAGGCTGAACAATAGTGCAGGTGTGCGGGGGGATGGAGGGGTGGGAAAAGGGAATGCGGGTAGTCATTTATTAATTTGGAAAAGGAGGACAGAGACTACTATAGAGAAAACATGCAAAATTAAGGATTTGAATGCAGGAAAGGTTACTAAAATCTAAAAATCATCCTAATCCTAAAAATAAATGTGTTTATAATGACTTAAAAGATTTAAGTAGAATTTTAATTGTGTCCAAATCGGAAAAGACCATTTCAGTTATTTGACAACATTTTAGCCAGTTTATCACTGTTTCGCATTCTATCAATGTACATACTACAGCATCTTTTAAAAAAATTATGATTTCTATGATGGGGATGTTTTGTTTCACCAAGAGGATGTATCATCTATGTTTCACCAGAAAAAGGAGAAATTAATGAGCTTTATCCCTAGCTGAAAAACAAACCCTTAAAAGTGTGTTTTGAATGACTTAAAAAGATGAAACTAAAAGTGATTTGGCCTAAGCTCCTCAGGCAGGACAACCCACCAGGGTCCTATCTAAGAAGCTCAGGTTGCACCACAGTTGATGCGTGGCTGAAAGGTCTGTGATGTTTCATAGATCACTCAATACCACGACTGACAGACAACCCCAGGGAGGGCAAGCTATTAAAGGCCTCCCAGCAGTCCTGTTTAGAGACATTGCTGTAAATATCTGAGGCCAACCACAAGGAACGCTCCTGCATTGAATATTCACGACCATGTTCTGCTCCGTTTGCGCCGCTGTTGACCACTGCGGTGAAGCGTGTGCTGACACGTGGTGAGTCTGCTTGTGTGTGTGTGTGTGTGCGTGTGTGTGTGTGCAGATATTTTTAGTGCGTCTGTGTCGTTCCCGGCCACAGTGGGAGGCTGAAAGCTCCTCGAGCAGGCTGCCAACTCCGCTAGCTCTACTCCAAAGTCAGTGAACTGCCAGAGCCCCAGATTACAGCAGATTACCGGGCGGGGTGCTCGCACACTCTCTCTGTCTGTGTGTGTGTTTGTGTGTGTGTGTGTCACACTGTTTATTTTGCAACCGCATGGCCGCATCAACCACACGGACTCCTCACAATCAGGATGGACAAAGACAAGACGAGACAGAGTTCCCTTGAGGAGTACAATGAATAGTGCTGAAACTATTCTCGCTTTCATTGTTTCAAATTATGACCTGAAGTTTTGTTTAATTTAATATTTTCACACCAACAAGGAATCATGTGATATTACACTAGCTCACTACAGTGTAAAGTCATCACCTTAGCAGCAATGGAAGGATTGATGACGTGATACATATTCCCAGCATGTGGTGGGTTAATACATTAATACTGGGAGGTGGTTGAACCCCCCCCCCCCTTCGCCATCCCTCGCTACCCCACCAACGCACCCATGATCATGAATCATAAAGAGATTACGGTCAGAGACAGGCCATGCCCATGCAGGATTCTACCATCTGACACCAGGGGACAGGGGGTTGACTCACAGGGACGGAGCAAAGAAGTATCTGAGTTTGTGATGAAGTGGACATGCATCACTGGTTGAGTGGCATGTAGCTGTTGGCCAAGTGAGATGTCCTCATATCACATGGGCAGAGAGGAAATCCGTCTTTTCAGTTCTATGTTGGGTCAGTGGAAGGGAGGAGAGAGCAGGGACAGCAGGTGGGTGGAGGAGGAGGTGGGGTGGGGGGGGTCTGAGTCTGCAGATGTTGCTATATTCTGGATGCTGCGATCGTACAGGAATGCGATAGGGAAAGTCTGCGGCAGTGGATAAGGTGGCTTTTCCGAGAGACAGATGTCAAGGCTTCCGTGGAAAAAAGGCAGAAGCGACAGAAAAAGAGGAAAAGCAGACGAGTGAGCGGACAGCTGCTGACGATGGCTTTGGCTTGTCTCGGGCTAGGCTGCGTCCCTGTGCGCTCCAAAGGTACAGTCTGTCACACCAGTGTGCTCCTGAAAACCTAGTTTTACCTCTTTGGTTTCTGTTTGTACTTGAGATGTGAGTGAGACTCAGCTCAGTCACCTACCGAGTTTTTATTTATAACAGTTTTTATTCTGGCTAAATCACAAAAGACAATTTCAATTTTTTTGAGTGAAGTTGAAGTTATTCACTGTGCCTTGCATGCATCCTGTGCATGTGCACACTACAACATGTGTCATGTATCACGTTGTTTCATTATGCCTTGGATTATGAGGAAAATGCTGCAGTTTTGACCTTTTTCAGCTTGATTTAATAGGTTGCAAAAATTGCAAAAGAATATCTAGATAATTGTCAATCTATAGAACGCTCCATTAAATAAAATGTCAAATTAAATATTAAACACAGTTTTAAGATTTCATTTTACATTGGGATCTGTTTTCAGTTGAGAAGCAAACCATTATTTTTACTATTGACAACCTTGCAAATCATCTTGTTCAAATCACAACCAGCTAGAAGACTTGATACTATCTACAACAAGAATACGATGATACTGATAATATCAAACATGGTGAAATGAAATAATTTGCACAACAATGGGTTTTAATGTTGTTTATGGGATGAGGTGATGGGTGCTGTGACTGCTAAGCAGGTGTGGGCCCATGGAGAGCGGAACGTTTTTTTTCCTCCGCAGAACCAGACAGCAGATCTTTCTTTTATAACAGCTGTCCACTATGACAAGATTCTGCAGCTACTGCCATAGGGAGTGTGCTGCCTGACCCAGATACACCCTAATACATTCTCCACTAATGACTTACATTCACTCACATCTGGTCCAGAGAGAAAGAGAGGATGAGAGACAGACAGAGAGAGAGGGAGAGAGAGAGGGAGAGAGAGGGAGGGAAGCAATATCAGAGTGTGCCAGAAAGAGAAATGGTTAAAGCTATGACATGTGGAGAATTTGAGTTTTCATTGCAAATGTCATGGATGATTGAGCACGGTTTGATGGCTCTGCATTTTATTTATTTATTTTTTTTACATAACACTGCATCAAAAAAAGAGCTTGAGCTCTACACTCCTATTATTAGGGACAAAAGCATGGGATCTTTTAGTTATTGTAGGGATTTTATTTTATTCATTATGGTTCTTGTCTGTCTTTCTCTGTCTGTCTAACATCATCAGACACTGTAGAGCCAAAGCACTTACATATTTCTACACTCAGGTACTGAAGATAATACCCACTGGCCCAGGAGGCTGAAGTAGTGCCATGAAAAAGGAGTCAACACTTGTACATTTTAGCCAATAATTTATCCAACGCACAAGATATATATAACAACTTTGCAATTTGCACTGAATGTTGTTGGTGGCGATAGCTCTCCATACACCAGCCTCCGTCATTTGGTCTTGAAAATCACAAACAGATTTGATTTGATTTTTCAGGCCTTTTTATATCAAGTAAGTCTTGGTTGCAAGCTTCCTAGAACCTACAGGAAGATGTCTTTGACCCCCATCGTCCAACCAAATTTCAGCTTGCTGCACATGGTAAATCACCTTGAAAGTCTATCCACTTATCAATCGTCCCATCTGCACATCCATGTTTATGTGTAAAGCTGGCTGACTGAATGTCCTATCCTGCAGCAGCGCTTTATGGGCATCCCCAGGAGCTCCTCCTTCCAAAGCTACTGCACTGCCAGGCATCTGCCAGTTGGGAAGGCACTGAGCACCTGTAGTGGGGAGGGAGGTCGCTCTTATCAGGTGCCAAAACGTCCACCAGGCCTTCTCTGTGCTACACAGCAGTAGTTGGACACAAAGGTCCTTGCAGCTGCTGACCCTCAGACAGTCAGCTGAGTCAGGCAGATTGCAGTTGTCAGCTCATTAGGTTTTGTTCTAGTACCAAGGGACCAAGCTACACCTGGGCTGTTGTTGGCTGAGGATCAGCTTCCGTTAGCAGCACTCAGTAGGTTTGGGGCTTGTTACCAGGCAAGGTTTAACTCGGGCAGCCTGCGTCGTGTGACTCATTGACACTTAAAAAGCAACTTCCTACCCTTATACGTAGAGAATGCAAGAATAGCATCCACCCATCCATCCATTATCTTGTCGGCTTTGCATCATGGGGGTCTGTTGGAGCCTAATCCAACGTAGGAAGAAAGCAGGGAATACACCGTGGACACTTTGCCAGTCGATCATAGGACTCTCACACCAACGGGCAATTCAGTGTCCTCCCTATTTGACCTAACAGTACATGTTTTTAAAAAGGTTACAGATAAAAAAGAAAAGAAGAAAAAGAAAAGATAAGAAAAGTTACAGATTTTGCCATTCCTTCGCCTGATTCCAGTATCAGAGAGGTTCAGATGTATTAAAACATTTTATCTGACCACCTTCATTATATCTGTCCACAGATAGATATGGACATGTATAACTCTTATATTTTCTCTAATCCAATCTATCCCAAACTCAGATTAAATGTTATGGTGCAAATTCAGATTGCCATGACTTTGAAATCAACACAAACATTTGCATTGCTTCTGTGTAACGATCCACTATTTTTAGAGCATGCAGAGCACTGCTGCATTACTGCACTTCTTTCCCACCCTCATTTTCACTGCCTCTTCTCCTGTCTTTGCTCGGTGCTGTTGGTATGCAGGTCCTGATGATGACACTGCAAGTTGCTTACCCTGCACCTGCAGGTCTCCCGATGAAGGCAAACAGAGATGGGGGAATACAATAAGAAGGAGATGGATCACAATTAGGAAGGAGCACAGTTTGAGGGTTGGTTGCGACTACATGTGAACCGAGTTAGTGGCTCTGGATGCTGGCGATGGGGAACTCCCAGTTTAAGCTTCATTGCAATCGAAGGCTGATGAGGAAGAAGCTGTGCACCAAAGCTCGAGCAATGCAGGAGAGGGGCTATGCAGGTAGGGAGGAGAGATGAACCTCTAACATACAGTCAACCCGAAAATGCTGTTATTTCTTATTTCATCTTCATCTTTTCTGAGATTACTGTATGAAGAGAGTGGTAGTAGATCTGGTTTGTGAATTTGTCTGTTGCAGTTTGGAAATGGGCTTCACTACGGACCTATACACTCAAATTATGCTGAGAAAACTGAGCAATTTGATAGTTGAAGGCAGTTTCACTTTCATCTGTGTTTCTGTTTGGGGTATGTGCTGTGTGTTTGGAGCCAGTTGGCAGTTTGTAACTTAGCAAGGGACATTTGTGGATATGAGTGGTTATCACTGTCGCCTCACAGCAAGAAGGGCTACTGGATTTGAATCTGACCAAGGGCCTTTCTGTTTGTATTTCTCCTCCTTTCTGCATGGATTTTATCCGGATACTCGTGTTTCCTCCAGAAATGTGTGTTTCGGGCAATAGGATACTCTAAACTGCCCCTAGGTGTGAGTGAGTGGGTGAATGGTGTGTGTGCTGTGCAATGGGCTGGCAAGCTATCCAGCCTGTATTCCCTGCCTTAACATTATGTGCAGTGGCACGAGCAGATACCCACAACACTGATACAAAGCAGGTAAGATGATGGATGGATGGATGGATGGATGAGATCACCTACATCCCTGCAGATACATTTTGAAACTGATATTTGTGTATCCATATATTCTGACTAATTTATGGAGGATGTGATTTCAAGGATTTTTACTTTTATTTTTTTTTAACCAGCACTGTTTTGTGGAAACAGGGTGGTCTAGGGGGAAGCTTTGAGAACTAAACCTCTTTGTATGAATTTTTTGACCACACATAGAATAAAGAAGCGAAGAAAATTAAGCTGACTAATGCAGTCTTGGCACCACACTTTGATGATAATGATGAGTGGACACTGTCATAACAGCAGCAAGAGAGCAAGAGAAAAAAGAAGTATCAAAGAAGAGTAAGAAGGGGTGATAAAAAGAAAGAGCAGGGAAACAAGTGGGCTGGCAGCCAGTAAAGGCACAGTAACAAATTATTAATTTAACTGTGCCACAGCAACTAGGTCAGCACCTTCCAAAGACTGTTTTCAAAGAAACACCTTTGTTCCAGCCTGGTTCTAATATCCACTTCTCTGTCCCTCTCTCCTTTTCCCTCCTATCAGTTGCAGTTGGCTTGGACCTTAACCCTGACTAGGAATACTAATATTCAAAGCAAATTTTTTTTTTGCCAGTTTAATGAGTAGTCAAGCTCCCTGAAAGGATCTCACATAGTCCCCTGAAGCATCCCATCATTTCAGAATCATTTCAGTTATATCTAACAACTGTTAGCGGCGTGGATATCACCATGTATGATACATAAAACAAAAACGATAGCTCTGCCTGTATGTGACAGTCTCTGGGGCAGGAAGCTGTGTATTTGTTTTAATTTTTAGAGTGAATAAATTGGTCTTTTTCCTTCACCTTGCTGTTTAGATTAGCTGAATGCCGCAGATGTGAGCTCGCTGATTTAATCGCAGACATACGAGCCTTGATCAGTAATGAAAGGTTGCCTGGCTACTGATGTACCATGTGGCTTTCAAGGACACAATTGCAATTGGATTTATGAGCTAAAAATATGTGCTATAGGATTCATAGTAATAGCGAAAGAGGCTCTGCTGCTCACTTTACCTGCCTGTTAATCAAACATTTCTGTCATTGGAAATTTAAGTAAGAGGTTCTTGGCTCACATCAACTCTCATCATTCCAGACCTTATATGTTGTTGTGGCAGGAGACTGGGTGTACTGTGGTCTGAGCATGTTGCAGTGGCTAGGTGTGTTAAGATGCCACCTGCTGGCAGGTCACAGCATTGGATGTGACTGGCCTTAAATCTTGGCAATGGGTAATAATCTGCATGGCACCAATTTTATAATATACGTTGTGTCTAAATTCAGATATTGAGCTTTATTTTACTGATTATGTAGAACTAAGAGTTGTAACCTATCAATCTGTGATCTATCCTCGCTGTATTCTTGATGATACTACAGCTACAGAGCACAAAGACTATTCTTAACCCATTGTGTACTTGTACATAAATAGCTTAGAATAGAAATAGAATAAAAATAGAATATGTGTTCTACTGCGTTCTCCCGGCAAATTTACACCTTAATTAATTAATACCTTTAATTAGGTGACTATCACAATTATCACTATATGGTGGACATACACTATATATATACAAAATTATATATATTTTATTCATCATATGTTAACATAAGCACACATATATGTGGGGACTCAAAACAAGGAATTCAAGAAGAACAATGTGCACACCAGCTGTGAGTTGTTTCATCATTGAGATCTAATATGTTCTGTCCTCTCTCTTCTCATTTCAGCGGTGTCGAACCTGGACATAGAGAGCAAGTTGTCGCTTCACTATCAGGCTTCATGGCACCAGCAACACAACGTGTTTCACCCTTGCACACGGCCGCCATGTCTGGAGGAGCTGCACAGAAGCGCTCAGCTCAGTCTCAGAGCCCTGCACCGAGGTGAGAGTCTCATCCTGCCTGCCCAGATGCATCACACGTATAAATGGTACTTGAGAGTTTCAATATATGAATGTTTGTATATCTCAGACGAACAACAGCGCCATCGCTCAACGAGTCGGGAGAGAAACAGGGTGACCATCTCTATCTCGGTGGCACCCCCCATGCCCTCCTTCCCCTCACCACATTCCATCCGCCGGCAACAGAGGAGTCGCCTGGCACGAGCGGTGAGGACAGTTTACTTGAAATCAGCTAAATCATGACACATAACTGAGACCATTTCTACAACATGTAGTACTTTACATACTGTGAAAGACAGAAATTAAGACCATATCATGGCATATATCAAGCAGTTCACACTTGTAAAGTGTTTATGGACTGTTTCTCTGACAGCTAAACATCAAAAGAGCTTATTCTTATTTCTTTTTTCCATAAATTGTGTCTTGTAGGTCATATATTTTTTTTTGTTGGCACCTGTGGTTTTGATTACTGTAAAAATGTATTCCTATTAACTGACTGACCGTCGCATTCTGATGTTCACATGCAGCAAGAGAGAGCGGAAAGGGAACGGGAATTAGACTATCAACCAAGAAAGGTAAACAGACATTTGTCTACATGTTCCTAATGTCCAGTATGTACTGTTTGTGCACTTCACCATCAAAATATCTGAACATACAATCCATCAGCAATAAGCACGTGAATTTAACTTTTTTTCCTTCCTGAATATCCTGAAGGAGAGGACCATGAGGGAAACAGAGATCCAGACTGTTCAGAGAAAAGTAAGAAAACAGACTTTTTTGTATAGCACCTGATGTAGCCAGGCCATGTAGCACAAACTGTCAGATGCATGGTCAGGAGAATGTCCTAAGCTTTGCCAACATCGCACTCAGCTGCTTATGTCTTTCTACGTTAACAGGAGAGGCCTGGAAGAGAAGCAGATAGTCAGACGATCCAAAGAAAGGTAAGAATGGTGTTTGAATGACAAAATTATGAGTTAAATTAGATTTTTACTGTCCATGAATTCAATCATTTAAAGTTGTATGCACATATGATACAGACAAAGCAGGGGAACGCAACCATCAGCACATGTAAAGATACCTTTTAAAAGATCAAACTGGCTGTCTCATTCATCTTTCACCTTTTCACTTTACTTTTGTTTTATTTCAAATTACTTACATCTTTGGATTGTTCATGTCATGTCATTTGTTCTTTTGTTCCTTTTTCTCATATTTTGTGTTCATAGTTAGAGTGCTTGTACTCACTTCACCCTCTTGAAGGTTGCATCTTCATTCCATGGAATAGAAAGGTATCAAGCCTTCATGTTGCTTTTGTTGTAGTTCATGTCGCTTGTCTAGTCACATTAGTTTTTGTCATAGTTTGCTTTGCATTTCTTCTCTTCCTTAACACACAATGATTTTAGAGAACTTACAAAGCATTGGCGTCTGTAAATTTAAAACTCACTTCATTTTAAACAGCATAACTAACTAAGCAACTAGTGTACTTAAGCATCATGTATATAATGTTGCTGCTGTCTGTCTACTTCTTCCAGGCTACCTCAACAGCAGAAGGTGAGGGTGGCGAGGTCCCGGGAGGCCATAGAGCCAAGGCCTTAGCCCCCAATGCCCCCTCAACCCAGGATAAACAGACAAACTGGTCCAAGGAAAACCTTCCACCATCAGATCAGAAGACTGCCGATTCTCACACCATCTCCTGCATCATTCCCATCAACGTTACAGGTAACATAGAGAAGAAAAATAGACAAATTGAAGAACATCCTTAGGCTTAATGAGGACCAATCCAGGAGATTTGTATGAGGCACCGATGCTATAGAATGACCAAACCACAACTGTCCTCAAATGAAAAATCAAACCTGTTGCCTGCATGAGATTGAGTAATCCACTTTAACATATGGGAATGATCAGCATCATAATAGAAAATACAAAGGGCAAACACTGATCACTTCTACCGTGCTAAGTAGTACGGTATAAATAAAGATAAGTAAATTATGGTTAATTTAGGTCTCTGTGTTGTTATTGCAGGAGTTGGGTTTGACAGAGAAGCAAGTGCTCGTTGCTCTTTGGTACATTCCCAGTCAGTGCTTCAGCGAAGAAGGAAGCTGAGGAGGAGAAAGACCATCACGGGAATACCCAAAAGAGTACAACATGACATGGGTATGTTAAACACACCTTCTCATTGGTGGAAAGTACTGTATTCATTGTGTAGATTTTAATTTAGTTTTTTTTTTTATCATATTTTGGCAGTGTCATTCATGAGATCTAGGGAAAGATGGCTTAGTTGAGCAGCGACAATCGCATGCAGACAAAGCCTGTCCAAACCAATCTGTACAAGCTTAACGTCCTGCTTAAACCTCAAAATATTTACCTATAGTTTAACATGCATGCAGTGGTATGCACTGGATTTGTACACTTCGGGTCCTGACGTGAGATGGTGACACTCAACATGCTTTGTCTCTGTCTGCATTCAGACTCTGATGAATCACCTGTAGCAAGAGAGCGCACGGTGATCGTCCATGCCAACCCCCACCAACTCTCTCTCTGTCACGAAGACCTCTCAATTAGTGGTCGTCTCCATCACACTCGTGACTCTGGCTGCCAGACAGATGATTTCCTTATAGCATGTAAGTTTTAAACAACGGGCAAGTATGTACGGTTCTTAAATGCGGTTCCTTTATATAATTCTGGTTCCCATATTTGTGCAACAGGCAAGCAAGACAAGGTTCCTGTAACTTAATATGAAAAATATTTGTAGTTTTTCATGTAGTGATTGGTAGGCTGAATGTAGGTGAATGTTTCAAAGCAGCAATTGCAGCAACCGGAGATGATCGCTGCCAATGCTGAAGATTTAAACTGTATGACCATCTGAAGAGTACCAATAGTATAAAACCATTTTCATATTCGTTGCATAAAGCTGAAATTTCAGTTATTTTTCAAGTCTTTGTATCGTCCACACAGTCAACATACTTCTGAAATAAGAACTGCTGTCATCTTTTCCCGTCTCTCTTCTGTTTTTTCTCCTTTCTAGGTACAGCTGCTCCATCCAGAAGGCGCATCCGAGCTCAGCGTGGCCATCAGGGAATCCCTGCTTCTCTGTCCCACTCGACAGGCAACATTTCCTCCCTGGGTGATCAGTCAGACTCCAATTATACAAGTGTTGCAGCCCACGGGGGACGTTTGCGTTCTCGTAGCCTGCCACGAGAGGGCGGACGCCTTGTGGATAGTGATGAGGATGATGATGACAATTATGACGATGATGATGAAGACGAGGAGTTGTCACCCTACGAAGCAGAGGATTTTATTCCACCTGGCCCTAGTCCAAGAATGAAGATGATGATGATGAAGGATGAGGAAGAGAGTACAGATGACCAGGCAGCTCCAGAACCACTGCAACTTGGAAGCCTTAAAAGGTTGCAGAGATCTGGAGAAAGAGACAGAGGGGGTGGAGGAGGAGGAAGCCCAGAGCACAGTTGGATGGAGAGAGGTCGCTCTCGTTTGCCCCGCAAGACTGATATGGGCAGCTGTGAGATTTCATCGAGTTCAGATACTTTCAGCAGCCCAATTCACTCTGTGTCAACAACAGGAGTTTTAGGCAGCCACGTGGACCACAAAGAGGACCACCAATCGTCAAGTGGTAACTGGAGTGGTTCTAGCTCTACTTGTCCCTCTCAGACATCTGAAACAATACCCCCGCCCTCTTCTCCACCACTGACTGGCTCATCCCACTGTGATTCAGAGCTGTCACTCAACACTGTGCCCAATGCCATTGATGAGGGATTCTCCCTGGATCCCTCATATCACTCTGACCTCAGACCACAGGGCCAGGGCCACAGGTCAAGCTCATTCACATCTTCAGCCACAGACCAGCTGGATGATGCAGGAGTCAGTACAGCAAGTGAAGGGGAATGGACATACCCTCCAGACCAAGACCAGACTGATCCAGATCAAGATCCTGACCAGAGACAAAACCTGAATCAGAGCCATGGGTTAGACCAGGAGTACGGCTCTAAACAAGGTCTAGAAGACCAAACCTGTTTCAGTGACAACAAGGCAAGCAACACTGAAAAAGAGCCTGGCTCTCATTACCCATCTGATACAGAGGGCTTCTATTCCTCTTCTGTACATTTTGGGGAATGTAATCAAAGTTACAGAGGATACATGTACAACTATGCAGACCCAGGACCTGACTGTGGCCAATCCAACACTGTGGCAACACCATTATCCCATGGAGTTTACCCTCAGCCTTCAGCTGACTTCAGAGCAGGCACCATGACCCTGGGGAGGACTTGTCGTCCACTGAGGAAACCAAAAATCAAACCTCCACCACCTAAACGGACCTCCTCACTGAAGGAGTCTAGTAGTAGTGTTGATGTTGGAACGGACACACAGGCAGATCAGGATCAACCAAAGACAGTTATTGAACAAGAGCTTACCTTGTCTTCCACAGAGATGAAGTTGGACCTGGAGCTAGAGCTTGGAGGTGCTCCAGAACCATTAGAAACATCTTGTCTAGTGGCAGAACCTTTGGGTACCTGGGGAATGGGCCTAGGTGGAACTGTGGACATAGTGGAGCCCATGTCCTTTAGCTCTGCAGATACACACTCGTTTAAGGATGAAGGTGCTGTGCAATCTGACTATGCAGACCTGTGGCTTCACAATACTGAGTTGAAGTCTAACAATGGTGAGTACACATCCATGTCCAACTCAAGTACAGCCACAGGCACTACTGTCATGGAGTGTATCAAGTCACCAGACAGCTCTTCCTCCTCCACAGACACCCAAACCCAGGCCATGGCCCAATCATCAGACACCAGAGCTAGTAGTCCACCTCTTCCACCAGGAGATTTTAAACTTGGGTCACCTGAGAAGCTTGCTGGCCTGGCATCGCCATCAAGTGGCTATTCCAGCCAATCAGAGACTCCAACGTCAACCTTGCCCTCTTCTTCAGCAGCATTCTTTCCTGGACCTCTGTCTCCCTCAACTGGCAAGAGGAAGCCCAAAGTGCCCGAGAGGAAGTCATCGCTCTCTTCCCTGCAGCACTTCCCAAGAGATGGAGGTTCCCTTTCCTGTGGATATAAGAGAGACCCAGATTTCCCACCTCCACCTTCACAACTTGATCTCAATGTCCTCCATGGTGGTTATGTCAGACACACACTATCCCACCGGCCACACTACATGCACACGCTCCATCATAGCAAACACAGAGTAACAAACACTTTAGCCACAGGAACAAAGTTGTTGGTACCTGAGGCAACTAACACCAACGTACCAAGTTCAAATTCTGCCCCAACTATTACCAGCTCTACTCTGTTGCCAACAGCTCCATCTATTCTTCGTCCAGCACAGTCCCATTTGATTAGCCAATCTGCTGACAGTGCGACCACAACAGACCAGGACATAACAAGCGGAACTGAGACTGCTACGAGACGCAAATGTCCTCCGAGTGCTTCTACATTAGGTCCACCACCTATGACCACAAGGCCACTTCCTCCTCGTAGGCCACCACCGCGACCTCCGGGTCATGACCACACTTCCTCCCCAGAACACCTGCAACCACCTCCTCCAGGCCGCCACCCTGATGGCCCTCCTTCCTATGAAAGTTTGCTGCTCAGACAGGACCGCTATGGACCTGGAACCTTTTGGGCAATGACAGCCTTCAGAACTCGGATAGACCCATCATCAGACCTCTCTGAGGACAGCTCACCCTTGCATCGTCCTGTCCCTCGTGCTCCCCATCCTTCACCTGTGGATTTACACACACATATCCACTCACACACAGAGTTCAGAGGACTCACACACTCAGCCCATGCACACTCTGAGTTTAGGGTTTTGGGGGAGCGTTCCTTCTCCCAGGATGATGATGATGATGAGGATGACGAGGAAGAAGAGGAAGAACAGGTGAAAGAGCAACCGAGGCCTGTGTGTTCCAGAGGAGGCATGCGATCGGACCACCCTCCACCCCCAGCATATGAATTTGCTGGGGTATCCCACTTAGACTCAGGGCCCTGGGCTAGTCCAGTCAAAGTGCCTGGTACCACAATGGAGACATCGCATCCTTACCTAATCAGCGATGCAAGGAGAGGACAAGAAGATCAGGAAGAGGAAGAGGAAGTGACATCAGGTGCTACCAGAAGTGCCCATAAGCAGATGCTACAGGAGAGCAAAGATGACTCTACCACCCCTGACACTGAGGATTACTTCAGTAAAGGTATACTTAAAGACTAAATAATTTGGAGTAAACTTTTACAATGTCTGTTTAATTGTATTTACCATTGTTTACCATTGATCAGAAATACGTAGAAGCAAGATACGTAGAATCTTGTAAAAATGGTTATTTTAAAGATTGTGTACAAAATGATCAGACAACCAGATGACATGTCTTAGGTATGTTGTGTGCAACAGATTCCACGCCCAGTGATAATTCACTCTCTCCCCTGACGGATGACACAAAAGTGGATGATGACATTATTATCACATCACCCAACAAGACTCGTACAACTGAGGATCTGTTTGCCATGATACACAGGTGCTGCAAATTTTGCATTAATCTGTTTGTCTATTAACAATGCCGACGTGTACAGTATATTTATATCTATCCATGTGTCTGTTTTTCTTCCTCATTCAGATCCAAAAGGAAGGTTCTGGGCCGTAAAGATTCAGGAGACTTAAATGTTAAGTCTCGCCTCTGTCCTACAGCGCCAGTGGCTCCTGTCTCCACTGTCATTATCCCACCAGCCCCTCCTCTCAGCATCCCAGCCACCTTACCTGCTGCTGCTGGGTCACAACGAGCACCTGTGCCAATTTACCGCAGCGCCAAGAAATCCAGCACATCCAATGAGGAGTTTAAACTCCTACTGTTGAAGAAAGGTAGCAGGTCTGATTCCAGCTACCGCATGTCAGCAACAGAGATTCTGAAGAGTCCTATCACTCCTAAAACCCCTGGGGAGTCTCTTCAGGAAGGGCCCATTAGACAGGTTGAGGAAGCTCTCTCTACACTCCAAGAGCCCCCCGTTCCTGGTCTGGACCCCATCCAGATTCCAGTCCTCTTTCCCAGGGCAAACTCTGAGAGTTTCACTCCAAAAACCATGCCTATGTCTGCTGCATCTCGACAGGGACGTTCACGGATTCCCCCTGTAGCCAACAGCAGTCGTTACAGTACACGCAGCCGCCTATACACAGCACCCATGCAAGCCATTTCTGAAGGGGAGACAGAGAACTCAGATGGGAGCCCCCATGATGACAGATCATCCTAAACTGACCCGATGAGCAGTGTCCTCCACTCCTAGCTGTGTCCTACATTTGAAAGGGTCCCTTTTACTTTTCTAATCTTAGACATGACATCCAGGCCAATAGAGTAATTCTTTCAAGAGAAAATAAAATCTGACTCTTTCTAAAATGCACTCAGTTTTGGATCTACTATTATATTTAGAGGTGTCAGACAGAGTGCTCCGAGATGCTAAATCACAAAGGATTATGAAATCTCTGAAGATAGACTGTATCAAAAGAATAACTGCATCATAGTTAGATGAGAAAGACTAAAGACATATTTTGATTGAGCTGTTTTTTAAGAAAAAAGTCCCAAACATTTAGTAAATTCTAATAAGAAAAAATTTTTGTGGAGAATGGACAAATGCGTGTGCAGGAAAAAGTACATGCAAAATTTACTGAGATTTCTACTTTGTGTTTTGAATGGTGTGGATGTGTGTGTGTCTCTGAGCGCTGCTTTCTTATTAAAATTAAAAATTCTTCTGAAATATAATATTCTTTCAACTTTTGATGCCCGAAGCATTGGCCAGACTTCACAAAGTCCGTACTCAATATTCCTGCCAACAAGCAAGGGTTGTTTAGTGGTGAATCTTACTAACAACACAGCATCAACTTATCTATTATATTTCCATCTGCAGACCTGGCATAGAAAGTATATCACACAGAGCCGATCATATATTTCTTCACATTAATTATATCAAGAAAAAAAAATAACATGATGCATGTATTTTTGTAAAACTGCGCCTCAGAACATGATGATAAATTTTCACCATGTTGCATGACCCTATACGGGAACGTCCCCTGGATCCTGAATTCTGTCGACATTTTCTGTCGTGGTTCCTTTGTACTATAAGAATAATTAGTCTTTCACTGTGAAAGGTTTTAGTGACATTTGTACCACATTGCCAGTGATCTAAATTGATTTGTCTTGGATCTGAATGTTTGACTAGAAGGAGCAAGGGCTTGAGCCTAGATGGGGCGCATTCGTCAAAGATATTGGCTAATTTAGGACAATCGCACAGTGGCCTTTCTCAACTAGGGGTGGTTGTCAGCAGGACAGTTACACTGTAAGTCCCTGCACATACACATGGACCTGAGCCATGTTCCACCAGAATTCAGTCACATACCTAACCTTGAAATCTAGTATGTTTAGACTGATCAAGCTTTCGCAGCTGCCGGCCAGTTTTGCTGTGCTGACTTGAAGTGGAAAAGGTGCATTTCAAAGCAGTTTTAAAGATGCCATTGAGTGCAGACGGTGAAAATGCTTTAGAGGGTCTTCAATCGGTTTGACTAGAGGTTCATTTGGAAGGAATTCCAAGTACCAACCTCACTTTTGCACTTCATGATTCTTCAAATGTTCCTTGAAAAGAAAATATATCTTATAATGAAATTGCATATGTATATTTGTACTGAATATAAAAAACAAAAATCATATCTATATAAAAAAAACAACAAGCAGAAATTTTATAGGGAATCAACCTGAGTGTAGCAAAGAAGAACAGGTCTCACTGATACTAACATTACACATGAATCTTAACAATGTACACTGTTTTCCTCTCCTTGTTGCCTCTCCTTCATTTGCACTGACCCAGTAGCATTAGACAGGTGAAAGCTTAACCCAGTGGCTGGTGTACACCATTTTGTCTTACCCACAAAAGTTCATATCACAAAATATGAAAGAGAGGAGACGAGAGGAGGAAGGACCGCATACTACCAACATGTGTCAGCAGTGGAGCTATTGCATTGCTGCAACCTTTTCTAACAAACACCAGGGTTAGAGTATGATGTAAAATCTCTCTCATCCTTCCAGTAAATGTCACGCATGTATCCAGTCTGTGGCAGAAGCAACCTGTTACCAGTGGAAATTTGAACTCTCACCTGCCTATCACAGCAAATACAACACCTATACTCTCACATTCAGAGACCATACTTCAGTAGAAACCATTCACTGTATTCTGTGAATACCTCAGCAAGCATATTACTGTTTTATTGTAAATGCTACAGTCAGATAGAGACAGACAAGAGATAGATATAGATAGACTGATAGACAGACAGACAGACGGACAAAGAGATAGATCAATAGATAGATAGATAGATAGATGATAGATAGATAGACAGACAGATAGCAAAACCACAACTGTTTGATACTCAGCGATCTGAATTGCAGAACTGACACTGTGTAAGATGGAGAGAGTAAAAAGCTGTGAAATGATTATTAGAATTTTACATTCATCATACCCATATTGCTGACACACACTTGTTCCTGTTCATTGTTTTGTTTGTTGTGTTTTCTATCGCATGCAATAAGTAAAGTAAAAAAAAAGAAGAAGAAGAAAAGGACACCACCATATCATTATTTTTATCTGAGGGATGTCTCCATACCATGAGAGAGGATTTTGTATTTTCTGTTCAAATGTCCAGTTCAATAGTGTGTTCTATAGATGTACAAACTGTCTGGCTAATTCTGTTCTGTATAGTCGTGATCACAAACAGGGGTTTATCTTGTACTGTATATCTACTCACTGGGACAATCATTCGTATAACAGACTGTAAAGAAAATGATAAAGAATCTGTTGGGTTGGAGAATCTGAACACTTTTTGGTGCTGGGTCCTAGTCTTGCTGGAGCAGAGGAAGTTGGGAGTGAAAGAAATATCTTCCAGGAAAAAACTGCTGATTAAATTTAAAATGGGTATCTGGACAAGTCACTTTGGAGAAAATGTATGAAATACAAAATAATTAAAAATAAATGAAATAATATATATATATATATATACACAAAGAATAGACCCAAAAAAATATTTTGATCTGATGAGAATTGTCATTGTATTTACTTTTGAGTCATGGCAGAATATTTTGACGTATTGTCACAAAACATCATCACGAATTAAACTACGCAAATCTGATTCTAATTCTAAATTTCAGAATACTTTAAGTATTTGAACATTTGTTTAGTGTGATTTTGCCGTACTGTCCCTGGCATTGATGCTAAAACGGTTTTTAAGACTTTCCTTTGCTGTAAAGTCAGTGGACGACTGACTGAAACCATTGGATCAGAGAGAAAATTGAATACAACAAAACAAGGATATATACCTTCGCCTGAGTCTTTGTCTCAGCTTGTTTGCAAATGTCTGCACGCAGTTTTGCATAATGCTTAGTGTGAAAACAACCACCGGATAATTTTTCTCAAAGGTGTACAGTATGGAATAACACTAAACAGACTTTAAAATGTGACAAAGAACAGAAAAAAAACACATTGATGACACTGTAAGTATCTATTTAAAAGAGGCTCCATGTTTAAAACTCACTAGGACTTGTAACAGATTTGAATCACTTTTGTATTTTTGTATAAACTTGTAAATACATTTTTAAAAGAAAAAAAATGTTTCAAATTCTTTCTTTTGTAAAATAAATCAATAAAATCCTAAAAAAAAAAGAACAGAAAGTTTTTTTTTCAAAGTTTACATGATTATTTCAAGCCTTTGTATATTTTGGAGCTGTGCAACACCTTGAGTCTTGTATTTATTTTATTTTACTTTATTTTATTTTATGGGGGAGGGGGACTTACAACATTGTGAAAATTCCATTATTCAATATCTAATTCATTTCAACAGCTCATCAGGCTGCTTAGTAACTGTGCATAGAAAAAAAGCCAATAAATGTGATTGCGTTGAAACGGAAAGCCTTTTTGTCTGACACTTCATTTCCTCCTCATCCTAAGCAAGTGCGGAAACAATTTCTCCACTCGATGCCAGCGTTTTACCGATCTGTGGTACAACAGGGATACACTCTAGTTATATTTAGAAATGTTCAATAAAGACAAAAACTATTTGGTGGTCTCCCAGCTGTGACAGTGGCAGCTTTCTAGTCTTTGTGAGGACAAAATATCACATTCATTTCATTTGAACTCAGTCATATACTGGTGGCAGAGGTCGCCATAGGTTCATGCTCGACCAGGAGCTTTCATTATTCTGAAAGCCAGACTGAACATCAGGGACAATTAGGGCTAATATCTTACTCAAGCATACTAAGAATCCTAGTATGCTTGAGTAAGATACTGAAGGGGGAAGGGGAAGCAAGGCTGGTGTGAATCCTAGTCTAGGATTCACACCAGCCTCACGTCCTGACCCTGCCTGACCCACAACCACTGGTATTTTTCACATGAAGAAAATTTTTTATTTCCTTTCTATTCTGGTGCTATGCTGTCATTGCTGATACTGATATAAATATTTCGTGCAAAAAATAAATGCTTTCACAAAAAGGAAATAATATATTTTAAGTTTCCCAGTGATAAGTTTCAGTCTCCCTGTCAATTCCACGATATGCACTTACCCCCAGATTACTTGGTATTTTAATTCCCAAACACTTAATCCCTGTGCTGTGGTTTTTTTCCAACTCCAGACGTTTTCTTTACCGGAACTTAAGGATTTACGAGGCTTCCATGTATGACCTGTGCAATACCAAAGACGTAAAAAGAAGCATTTTGTCACAACAGCCTTCCACAACAAACAGGACTGCTCTCCTGGCCTTCAGTGACTATTATTCCCACGTTCCTCGAAGTTTCTCATCTTCTTCCCCATCTGACGTTCAAACTTCAGTTTTTTACAGGCGCCATTTTTGTGTCGTTCATACGTTTGTGCGACATGATTGGTGAGGTTAGGTTGTAAGATCATCACACATGATGCAAAATGATTTTTTTCTTGTTCTTTTCGGTGTAGCTTTCAGGAATCTCTGCGAGTTAACCACAGTTTATCTTGTACTTAAGGCCACAAAGACCAAATGAAACGTGTCACTGCAACTCCCATTGTCTTTGCCGCTATGCGCCACTAGAGAGCGCTACTGTGGCATGAGTGGAGGGCAGCCCTCATTACACTTGATAGTGTGACGCGATTTTTTCCTGTTAAAATGTACACGGGGTTCAGGAAGATGCTTTGAAAAACAGTTGAGGTATGTACTACCGTACCATGGCCGTAAACTGGCCTCTCAAATCACTAAGATGATGTAAACAAATGTTTTATTGGGTGAATGCATATCAAACAGATTTAACAAACATCTTTTGTTGAAACATACAGTAAAAAGTCATTCATACACACATAAAACGCTGCAGAGCAACAGATGACAAGGCATAAAAATATTCATAGTTGGTTATTGTGCATTCCCACTATATTGTAGTGATAAACACAAAAGCTAATGATGTAAAACATCTTTCTAAGAAACAACCCCCATTAAAAACCTGAGTTTCACATTAAAGCAACACGGTTTCAAGTCTCAACTTGTCACCACTACAAAGAGAGCAACAGTGTGAAATGCAGCTACAACACACATGATTTGGCTTGAAAATGGTTCTGAAATGTTCAGAAAACTTGTATTTCTGCCACCCAAAACAGGCTAAATATTTGAGACATGTGAATAATGACTCAGACACTATATCATCCTGTAGGTAGTTATTTGATGGTGCACACGAAAACTATTTCAGGCAGATTTGATTACATGTAAGCTTGACACAGTTGATACACTCTGTTACAGTACAAAATGATCTCAAAAGCCAACCTTTTGCTTTGACTTTATACAAAATGAGTTCTCAATGACCATGCACTCTGTCAGATGCACTTTAACCTAATGTACAACACTCTAGACAAATAAGGGCATTACCTTTTTTCCATTGTCAACACTTACAGTATTCCAGTCATTGTATATGTACGTCTAGTATACGTGAGTTTGTCAGATCATCATGTAGCTCTACTTAAATGTTTTGTAGCCAGTAAAACATCAGAGAAATCAATCCATGCCACCACCATCTCAATAAGAGTGGTGGCTTCTTCATCAAGGTGT
The DNA here is from genome assembly GCA_029224185.1 of Karalla daura. Classification (NCBI taxonomy): domain Eukaryota; kingdom Metazoa; phylum Chordata; class Actinopteri; order Chaetodontiformes; family Leiognathidae; genus Karalla; species Karalla daura. The sequence continues at coordinate 8,456,107 of CM055190.1, forward strand.
CGGATTGAAGCAAAGAAACAAACAAAAAAAGTACTTCAGTGTGTGAAGACAGAAATCTTGTATGTAATTTCAGAGAGGAAGACAACAGTTTCCACATTTTTGAAGATACCACTCCTGGTTATAATACTCATGACTTGATGCTGGCTGCATAAACTGATCTGACAGACCCAAACAGTTATTAAGAAACTGTATAGCATTGTTTGGAATGATGCAGCTCGATCCTGCCAATACCTGAACCAGTTTTTCCAGTTTTGTGTGCAGTATCCTGAAAGTCTCATCGGGGAGAAAAATACCTCAACTGCCAGATTTCAGATGAGATAAAACATATTGTCTGTGCATTTGTGTCTATAAGTACCAATGCAAAGACAAATTAAAAGATATAATTATGGCCTTCAACTGATAATACCAAAAAAAGCACTAACATGAACAAGTTGTCTATGCTCAGATATTGGAAAATAATTATACTTTTGCATTATGATGTGTTTTATGCCAGCAGTAATGCTTTTCAGCCCCATGAAAAACACAAACTAAAATGATCTTCTCTTGATTATGGATGTTTTTCTGATCCATTTATCCAATTAAATAAAAAATGGGCAAGTTTTGTTACCTTAAACTAACAATTAAAATTCATTTTGATGTTTCACGTGCTTGAAACTGAGGGAGAGGTGCCTTTGTTTTACTGTGACAATCTGCTGCAGAAGGCACATTAGAGTTAACTCTACTGTGTTGCACAAATTGAACCATGTCAAAAAACCTTATCTGGTATTCCCTACAGCTTCCTCCATTTGTTCTGTTACAAAGAGAAAGGAGAGTGAAGAGGACTTTTCTGGAGGATGTGAAAGGAAACTAACTCGCCAAGTATCACAAACCAATTTTTAGTTATTGGCAAGAACTTTTTGATACGTGTATCATAATCCATGCAAGAGTTCAATGACAAATTCACACATAATTTTACTTCAACTCTTCAACTGAACCTTTTAATTAATGTTTACCAGCAACACAGACTAAAATGAATTTCAAAACTAAAAAGTTTCAAAATTGGTCGACTTTTTAGGACACAAACAGAAAAATCAAATTCAAAGTCTGATTCTTACAAATACAGGAACCAGCTAATCAAATGTACATGAAGTATAGGTTTTCATTTGTAGTCCCTGCAGGTTAAAATATATATAGGAACTCCAGTGTCCTCAAGTGGTAGCTACAACCGTGGTTCAGGTGGATTTGCGTCCCTGTACAATGACATGTTTGGGCGTTGCCAGTTGGAAAAGTGATAACTCTCTTGCTTTTATTGTTTGGTCTGTTTCAGCCTCTCGATGTGATGACACAGTTTGAGCGCTGGGCCCAGCTTAAGTCCCATGTACTTCATAATGATGTCACTACGTAGCAGCATCAGAGCTTTGCCATCGATCTCCTGTGGAGAAAGAAGTGCGCTGTCAGCAGGGGAGCACCTTGACAATAACTGGATACAGACAGTGAAGAGTGGAAATTTCAAGCTGATTTGTATTGATACTGAAAAGCTGATGGGTCTATATGATGGGTCTACATGATGAAGCGCATGTGAAAACTTGTGTGGGAGACTGAAGTACTTACATGTTTTCTGAAAAGGTCGACGTGTGGGCCAAGGGTCTGGGGATCGGCTTCTTGGACAAACCGTATGACCTCATCCACCGACCAGGAGGATGCATCGTTTCCTGAACCCTCCTTGTCCTGTTTCAAATGCTCTGGGCCTGTTGTTGAGCTAGCTGCTCGGAAAAAAGTTGGAAAACCAATCAAACTCCCAAATAGACTTTGAATACACTGTGTATCACTCTCTAACAAAAAGGACTTGGGTTTGACTCCAGTTTCTCAGTGAAGAGTTTGCATGCACTAGTGAGTTTCCCCCAGTATGTTTAGGGGCATTTGAGACTATCCGCATATGATATCTTTTTCTTAATAAATTACATTTTAATACATGGTAGTTAAATGAACAAAGTTCTAATCTTTTCCCTTTAATAAAGAATGACCAGTTGGCCGACAAATTGCATACAAACTCTTTGTTTCCAGGTTATGTCTATAACAATTTTAATGTGTGTGTGTGTGTGTGTGTGTGTGTGTGTGTGTGTGTGTGTGTGTGTGTGTGTGTGTGTGTGTGTGTGTGTGTGTGTGTGTGAAAAATCGATCGTACCCTCCACTCGTCTGTGTCCACACATTGGGCTGAGTTCAGTAGAGTTGGAGCTGACACGTTTTAGGGGTGGCGGTGTGTGTGTCTGTCCAGTATAATATTGCCGCTCCTTTTTCGCTGCTCTGAAGTCTGACGCAGTGTGAGGGGCACGGGTGGTCGGATCTGGATCCTTGGTCGGATCATTTTTGGACACGCCATTCTCTGTTTGAGACAGTGGCTCTGTTTCAAGAAGGGGTGAAGAAGTCGATATTGATGTAAAATAATATACAACTAACAGCCATTCCTCTCGTCAGTCACGCCCCCCTATGTATTTACCCACCTGACTTGGTCCTGTTGTAGAAGCGTGTGCTGTTGCTGTTGTTGTTGTTGAAGGGGCTGAACGGCTGGGAGCTGAACAGACTGTCACTCTCCAGGTGCTGGCACATGTTCTCCAGGAAGCGCAGCACAGAGGAAGCACTGGATGCAGACGGCAGCTTCACGTAGCGAATACCATGTTCTGACCGCACTGGAAAGCACAGCACAAGAAGCTCTTAGTCTATGTGGGGGTACGTGTGTGCACACAGACCCATACACACACATACACACAGAAAAGCAGCAGATGGTTTAGGGATAGCACCCCCCTTTTATATGCACAAACCAGCGTTTTTTCACCCATGTCCCACACTGCACTACACCCTCCCACCCAAGCCAAGCCCGCACAAATCCTCAAATTAAATACCCCCTTTACGCCCACCACCCCACCCCAGCCTCACTCCCGGTCAAGCCCCCCAGGGGAGACCCAATCCCAGCATCCCAAAACAGGTTAGACGCACATGTCATTTCTGATTACAGACACAGTGCTCACATCAGCTGCTGCCACAGGCACCGTCTTTTATTTTCCTCTCTTCTTTGCACACACACACACACACACACACACACACACACACACACACACACACACACACACACACACACACACACACATTTTAAGACAGTTTAACAGTTTGAGAAATATACTCATTCAATTGCCTTATGGAGATATAAAGGAGGTCAGCCTTAATGTGTGCAAATTGGGCAATGAAACCCTTATCAGGGTTAATTAGCTTAAGATAATGCTAGCCTGGCACTTTACAAAGGTAATAAAATCTGAAGTAGCTTTGGTTGATAAAAAAGATAATCTAAACACTTTGAATAATTGTGAAAATGTCTTTATTCCACTAGTTTTAGGATAGAATCTTTTTCCTTCTAGAATTCTGATTGATCTGGATTTTTATTCTTTTTTTTTTTACTATTTGTATGATGTATAAATTAATTTTTGATGATGATTGAAACGCCTGTTTTGTAACATCTTTTCTATTTCAATCAATAAACAGTTTAATCTGTCTGCTCTATTCAGCCTCACCCAATTCCATTTTTTATTATCAAGCACGTAGAGCTACATGGCACTGAGGACTATTATATAAATTGAATTTCTAACCATAATATATTATATATAATGTATTATCAGATATCTTTTATAGCCCAAAATGAGAACACAGAGGATAAAGTTTCAAGTGTTAGTGTAACAAAAAGAACCCAAAACGTGGTGTTCCCTGGATTTACCTCTGATGACCTCTCCTCCGGTGTGAGACTGACTCTGTAGGAATGACAACAGCACAGACGGCTGGTACGTACAGTCCACACAGGCCTGAACTGCCTGCTGGAGCACTGCATTGACCGGAGCGGGACCAAAGTGATCCGGGAGCTGCTGCACCAATTTTCGATCGAGATGTGGACCATAGTTTCCATGTTTGTTGACATAGACGCAAACTGAAATACAAGGAATGATGTTCAGTTGTGGGAAAAACGAAGCAAATTCAACTTTTCTTGCATTTTTTTTCTTGTAATCGCTGAATTGAGGTAAAAGTGAACAAACTACCTGTGCAGACTACATTCGGGCCGTTGCTATGGTTGCTGTCGTCCGAGACGTGGCTGGAGCTCAGTCGGGTCTCTGCGGGTGGAGCTGTAAGTGATGGCGTCCCTAGGGATTGCACCACCTGAGGTTTCTTCTGGAGCAAAACACAAACAAAGCCACTCTGATTAAAAACTCTCACAGCCGAAGGTGGCTGGTTAATGATTTATGAAAGGTGTGTCTCTAACTCTTTTACCGCTACACTCCAGTTGCCGTGGAGTCTGTGCAGCAGCTGCCACAGACAAAGCCTTTCCCAACATTCACCCTGAGTAAACATCCAGCACTACAACAACTCACCTCTGACCTCATCTGCTCTTTATCATTTTTGCTTTAATACATGAAGAAGATAATAAACAGCAGAGCCACTTGACCGCTGCATGATGAATTAGAGCTCCTGTGACATCTCACCTTGTTCCGCGGCTTGGGCCCTCTCTTCTTGTGTGGTCTCGGGGCCAGCTGAGCCTGTGAGCCGGCACTCTGCGATGCTCCATTCACCGCCGCTGCTGCCGCAGCCTCGGCGGCTGCCTTCAACAAAGCGATAGTCTGGGACTTGGGACGGCGACCTCGGACACCCTTGCGCACGGGGAGGGGTGGCAAGGGGTTGGGCAGTCGGTATGAGGTCTGCATGGAGGAGGGGTTGGAAGAGGAGCGGCGAGTAGTGAGGGAGGAGGAGTTGGAAGAAACAGGAACTAGGAGGGCACTAGGAAGGGTGACTGTGGAAGACAAAAAAAAAAATCTCACAATCTGTTTGTTGAGTTATAGATTATAGCAGCCAGTGATAAAGTATTTGCTTGGATATTTAAAGCAAAATGTGCGTTTTAAAGAAAATCCGCAGCACAAGCACATCATCTTTTAAGCACATACACACTCATTCAAAACGTCATAATCAGATTGACCCTCCAAACAAAAACATGTGCAGACAATCCATTTTGCTGTGGGTCCTTCAGAAGAGGCCTGTTTTCCATGAATAGAAATGTCACATGCCAAAGCACCAGAAAGACAGCGATCTTTGGTTTTCCCTAAAACAACAAGTCTTTGAGAGAAAGAAAAGAAGATGGAGGAAAAGTGTGTCTAAGTGGTTCTGCAGTGGAGATTTGTTTTGATTTTCTAGATTCCTCTGAGACTGGCTGGTCCTTTGTATTCAGCCCCTCCCTGCTCTGAAATTGGAGTCAAAAGTCATGATCCCCAGAGAGACACGGCTCCTCGATGATTCCCTCAAACCTTCTGTTTCTAGAAACACAACGGAATCTGTGATTACAAGGGTTTCTCTCTGTATTCCACACCTGGTATCTGAGTTTAAGTCTGATACTTAAATATCTGCTACTATGTTTTTTTTTATCTGTAAATTTCAGTGAACAGGCTTAGAAATCATATAAAGAAATGCAGCCAAAACAACTTTGTGTGGTATAAGTGTGCGGAAATGTTACACTAGCCCTGTTATCTACTGCATTAGTGAAAATCAAATGGAGTAGAGTGTGAATATGCCTGTTAAAACTTCCAAAACCATGACTTGGGGTCACCAATATACTAGAGATAGCAATATACTGCTTTAAAAATACAAATGTCATATTCAAGTAAATTTTGAAAAAAAAGAAGAAAATAACCAAAACACTTTAACACCTTGTGTATCAGAACATTTTTAAGTGGCTACTTTGGTTTGGAAAATTGTTGTGTTTTGTCCAAACCAACTCATGGTATTTTACATGTGGGAAATTTCTTACCGCAGAAATGACATTCGTTTTTCAGTCTGTGCTGTGCCAATGTTGAAACTAAAACTGGCTTTGGAGTTTGAAACCCTTTCTGGTCATCTCTGTAGATTCTAACTTAACTAAAGATCTTTGTTGTGTCTCATCCAATTTCATGCATCTCTATCACTCAAAGCAAAAGTAAAAATGGCAACCAAACACGCCTGAAGTACGAAGCACTCTGGATCAATCAACCTCAGTCAATCTCATTAAAATAGTATATTTCCGAAATGCCAAACAGTGTTTAAAAGGAAAATGACAATGAAGTGGGGAGAAAAAAGCAACATCCATTGTGAGACAAAAATGACTGACTCCATCACCGCCCTCTTCTGTCTTCATAAGCTGTGAGCGTGACTCTGTGATATGATCATGCTATCATCATGATGGGTATGTGGAATAAAGAGGAAAAAGAAAAAGAGGAAGAAAGAACTGAAGGAAAAGTGAAAATTACCTCCCAGATCTCCTATTTCAATACAAAAGCACTGTGCGGCGAGAGGGGCGGGAGCGGGGGGCCTTGAGCGTGAATGCAGATGCTCTCGAGGGGCCGGGGCTTTCATTAGGGCCTCCTTGACTGAGGCGATATGGAGAGACTATGGAAGGTTTACAGTATTCTACGAGGGGCCAGTTGGAGCACCCTGAAAGCCGTTTAATTGGGAAATGAGAAAATGTGGGCGTAGAATAGAGCAGTGTTTCGTTTCAGAGGGCAAGTGCTCCCTTGCTCAACGGGAGTGGTCACACAAAGCGTGCCCTTGGCGGAGCAGTGATACCAACCTGCTCGCACAGTGGCACGCTTATTCACACTGAGCCCGCCGCTGAGAGCCCCACAAAGGCAGATCAAAATTAGTTTGCAGGGTACCAATCAGTATCAGCAGGTTTTAATTCACCGTAGTGAATCTGAGCTGGGGGCTTGCTCTGATCTTTTCCTAAAAAAAAAAAAAAAAAATCTAATCCATTCAAGTTTTGTGACAGCAAGCAGAGCAACATGTACCGTTTCCACACGGGTGATTAATGTCACATGCCTTCATATATTAGTAAATCATCATATTTATTCGAACAGGACTAGTCACCTCTGCATTTTTAACCACGACTTTGAAAGAAAATCAGCTTATAAATGCATTTCATTTGGTGTGACAGCATCGTATATGTTCTGCCTCGGCTGCACCATTTTAATCATATGATTGCCTTATCATAGGAACCGCTCCAAAACGCAGCCTGCTGTGATTTTTGTCAGCCTGCATTCATGAGTTTAAAACTGCATCATTCCAAGCCTGTGAATTTTATTTATATTTTGATTTAACTGATTGTAATACTACTATTATGAGTAACTAATAATACGATTTAGAATAAAAGGAAAAATGCAAAGTTAGTTCTATTTCATGAAACATTTTCTGTCTTACTGAATTTGAAATTGTCCAAAGAAAAACTGAAAATATCTACATTCAGGAATTTTTCACCGGCAAAATATAAAATACATGCATTTGTTAAACTTTGCTGAAAAAAGTTACGTTAATCACTTGTGTCATTTTCTCAACTTAATTAGTGTATTGTATAAATGCTTTTTCCTGTTCCTGGCAGCCATTGATTGTCAGTCAGTTCAAAATCAATAGGAATCAATGGCTGCAAGGAATGGCCAAAAGGATGCAAACTACTAAAGCAGCATGATTTGCACCATGGTTAAACTGAATGTGATATGCAATATGCCGTATGCAAAACCATAAAGACATACCATGCATATTGTAAATGTGCAACATGGAGATGAACTGCAAATAAACCGTCAAATCTGTCCAATAAAAAGAATCTTTGCATTGCATCCACAGCATGAAAATGTGCAACAAAACAGAGACATATGGTACTGATCATGACTATATCATTCCAACTCGACCCGCTGACCTGTGTGAGCCACAGCCAGGGGAAAACGTGTGTGTGTGTGTGTGTGTGTGTGTGTGTCTGTGCATGTGCATGCATGAGAACAGGGTCGCTGAGAAGCGTGTCTGCTGTCTGGGGGGAGGGGCTCCACAGAGTTCCCTCTCATCTAATTACAAGACTCCTCCCCCCCATCCCCCCAAATGCTGAGCACAGTTGCAGCCAAGAGTAAATTCAGAGACACACACACACAGGCAGTCCTGTGGAGTGAATCCTAAGCAGAACCAAAATTATTCAAACTACAGATTCAGGTGTGTGTGTGTGTGTGTGTGTGTGTGTGTGTGTGTGTGTGTGTGTGTATGTGTCGGTGTGTGACTGTTTGTAGTGGACAGAGAGGAAGTTCCTGAAATAGCTGCACAGTGTCAAAGAGGAAACACACCTCATGTTAAAAAAAAACTGTATTGTTCAAATATGACTTGTGTGGATGTTTACCTTCCAAAAAACTGCACAGATTTGCAAAATGAAGAGGATAGAGGTATAAAATCAGAGCACAAAAAACACTTGCTAACCACTAATCCTTGCCTGAGCCTTTGGCAAACTAATTCCTGATGCTCCACACACAGAAAAACACATGATCGAAAACACATGGAGCTCCAAACTCCATTACAGCCAACAATACTACTAAATGTTCCAGACTTTCTCAGAGAAGTGGCCTGCAGTCTCTCACAGAGAGTACGGATGAGTCCAAGTCAGAAGTCTGACTGCTAAACAAAGACAACAGTGTGAAACAGTAGCGTTGATGACTGACACCAGACCAGGAGGCTCCTGCACTCATCAGACCACATGCAACCTTCAAACCAAGTCAGAATATTTAATGTAACATTATTTATTCAATAGTCTCTGGCTGGATGAGAATTTTAAGATACAAGGACCACTTCCTGAGTTAAGTAGATCATTGACTAAAATCACCTGAATGCTTGCAGAAGTCAATTATTTGCCACATTCATAAGTAGTTCCAGAGAAACTAAGAGGAAGACACATTATAACATAATAGTGCTGAACACATTTGCAGACACTTCACTTCAATCACATCAACCTCACTATAAAACTTAGATAAACCTTTGAAACACAATCCTGCAATGACGAAAACACTCATGACATTAACTTAAAACCTTGCAGTTAGCTTTTTTCTTTCAGAAGTGTAACAAAAAAAAACTTGGTAAACATGAAACTCACCAGAAAATCCCCACCAAAAAAGCAGAACTGCACTACTACAGTTGTGGCTTTTGTAGTAGTAGTAGTAGTGGTAGTAGCAGAAGAGGAGCCACAGCAGTGAATACAATACTAGTCACTCAGCACAGTTGCTTCCAGGTTCTCTTTGAAAGTATTTCTCTTTTATTTGTTGCTGTTATTTTTTCCCTTCCTCTATGCTGTTTTTTTTGTTAACTTTCCCTAAATCGCCCTGTCACTGTTCTCTACTTTCTGTCTGTCTGTCTGTCTGTCTGTCTACCTATCAGCTGCTTTCTCAGTTGCCTCCGTGTGTTTTCTCCCTCGTCTCTTTTCTCCCCGGCAGTAGTCCACAACAAAGCCCACGCTGCTGCTACCGCTGCTGCTTCTGCTGCTGGCTGAAGCTGTGAAGCTTCCCTCCCAATGAATGAGCGAGAGGAGGGGGAGAGGAGGGGTGGGGGTGGGGGGGGTGGGGGGGGGGGGGGGGAGATTTGCATATGGGCTGGGGAGGAGTACAGCGAGGGAAGGAAGAGTGGGTGGGAGGGAAGGGTGGGAGTTGAGCCCTTTATTCATGTTATCTGTAGGCCATATCGACAGTCTACATCAGTCACCTGCTTCTCAGTGAGCCTCTGGGGGAGAGGGGGGTGCACAAGGAGAGAGAGGGGTTAACGGTGGGGCTCCAAGGGTGCAGGGGGGGATGGGGAGAAGGGTGGTGGTGTTGGTGGGGAGGGTTGGTGAAAGGTTAAACTGGATCAGAAACGGGTGAACAGCGTACAACTCCTGGAGTTGGTGCACACAACATAGACAAGCTTTCCCTCCGACACACACACACACACTCCCACGCACACACATGGTCTTGGAGTGCAGAGGAAGGCGGCCCCTCGGCACAACCCGAGACTATTACGACATTCCCTGATGAAAGATGGCCAGGTCCAGCATCAGGAAGCAGTCACACAGGCCGGAACAATGCGGAGGAAGTCGGCATGGGAAAAGTCCCTTCTGCCAGAGACGTCTTAATCTGCTGCCACGGTGACAAAGTGGACAACTAATATCCCAGATTCGAGACAGAAATAACTACCCCACTGTGAAGTTTATTTGCTGTGTCCATGGAAAATCCCACGGTTCATGATTTCAAAACAAAGAGAAACAATAAATCTTCACGCTGATATTTTGAAAAGACGGCACCGGGGTAATTATTCTTTGTATCTGAAAGCTGATGTCTTAGCAAATGTGTCACAATGCCTGTGGCGGTTTGTTTCTGACTACATTATGAAGTTTTGAGAAAACTGCCTCCAGGGTAGGTTTAGCAGAATCTCAAATATATGATGCAGTAGCAAGAAAAAAAAAACAGTTACTATACGTCTGTTTCTGCGAGCATACAAACGTGCTTTATTCTTCATGCATTATTCAGAAAGCACTTTCCTACATTCTGACCCAATTACCAATAGGCAAAGACAAAGACTCACACATGGCTAATTAGAAATTTCAGATGTACCAGTAATTACAGAGTCTCTCACTCGTTTTCTCACATGTTCAGCTAATTATCAGCTCATTAACACCTCTACCAAGCCTCACTTACTCACTTACTCAACCATAAACATTAGCTGTCTGGTAATTCACATTATCCTTTCTTAGTGTTATTTCACACAGAAACAATTGTCCTCCAAGCACTGGCCGGGCCTACTCTCACACACAGACACACTGTAGGACTTTCCAACTAATGCATCTGTTGCTCTGTTGCTTGTTCTCTGGACTTGTAGTAAGTAATGAGACTCGTTTTCAAGCTAGAAATAAATAAAATAAAAGCTTCAAAAGTGGATTTTCTCTAATGAAACATGACAGAAATTAAATGTTGCGGATTCATTTCATTAATCCAGTTTCGACATCACTTGTTGGGATATCTTTTAAGCTCTTCCTCTGCTTTGTCGGGAATAATATTAATTGTAGTTCAGTAAAGACTACAATGTTAACCCTTGAGGCAGCGAGTGAAAGTGCAAAGTCAGCCAGGCAGTTTCTTTAAAAACATCAGAACCAGATAATGTTTGTGGTCCGTTGAAACATAAATATTGGATGGAGGCTGTGAACTTCATGGCCCGAGGACAGACGACATGTGTCTGGAGATCTGCAACTGCTCTCATCTATCAACAAAGTTAAGAAAAACCCAAGCATAACCCAAACACACACACACACACACACACACACACACACAAAGAGACAGACACACACACACACGCCATTAATCAAGGAGGTAGTTGGTCTGGCTTATTCAGAGCCACATGGTTCCTAACCGCTAGGCACCACCAGTGAAGGACAGAAAATTACAAGATGGGAGTTAATGTAACGTAACAGCAAACACAACGATGGAGGTTTATTACACCTGCTAAAGCTCAGATGTCAGAATCAACAGTCTCACGCCACAACCATTTGTCAAAGTGATTTTGATGGATGACAAGTGTCTAAATCTCGGCCAAAAAACCAAACAGTGAAACCCTAAACATTAAGCTTCAGCGTTTGCGTGCTTCACGTTGTGACATACTCCTGTAACTGCTGAGAGCAATTAGCATCTAATTACATCCTGATTGATAATTGATAGTTCAGGACTGCTGTCACACTTTAATAACAACCAAAGCTCTAATTTGCACAGATGCATGCAGGGAATGTTTTTGGTAAACTGAGGTACAGTGGTGCAGCATGGGCTCCATGGATAAATGAGGCTGATGTAAAAGTTCACAAAGGAGGTGATATCTTGTTAATCTGAAGGAGACACAGCACAGAAAAATGGTCGTGCTCCCGGCCCTATTTTTACATCAGCTGTTTTAAGAGCATTTAAAGAACTGAGCACAGATGGAGGACAACACCAACTTGGCTACACTGGTCTGTAGCTAATAGAGGTGTATTGTTGGAGCTGAGGTTATAGTGAACTAAGGCTTTTTCCTCAGTCAAAAGTGGGCATTCAAAAACAGTTTCCCGTCTGCATAAAAGGAAATACTCAGAAATTTTGCATTAGTAAAATTTAACGATCTAAAAACATACTCTTACAAGTTAAATGCTCAAATTTTTTTTAAAGTTTTTTTCTTTTTTTTAGAAAAAGTTTTTATTTTTATTATTCTTTTTCTTTGTTCCTCTATTTGTTCCTTGTTTAGGGCCTTTAAAGTCTGTCCTCTGCATCCTTTAACAGGACAAACACAAAAACTGAGTGAATGAGGACAAAAATCAAACAAACATCAAAGAATTAAGGAAAATGGACCATTCCCTCAAATTTGCTAAAATATCAGGTGATCTTAAGATGAACTAAAAATGTTGTTAGATTTATTGAATAATAACTGAATGTCACAGATGGAAACTGAATAAATAACTATTTGTATTTTGAATCATGAGATCCACAAACCATAAATGAATCATTATTTTTAAATATCATGATAAATAGCAAGGAAACAAAACTATTTGAAAGAAATTTTAAATTAATTGCATGAAACAATGCTATTATTAGAATAATTGAGCATTTACATTGAAATAAAAAATGCAGTTATATTACACCAAATAAACAATTTACTATACTTATGAAACTAAATTATTAAAAACATGTTTTTGGATCCAAAAAATAGGAAAAGGAAGAAAATAGGACTAAGGCTGCTTTCACTAAAATAAGATGACACACAAACACATACATTTCCAGAGGAGTACAATATGACAATGGCTCTTTTTGATCATTCAAGACCAAATAGTCTCTGCATGAAAACAGTCAATTAGTAATCACCAAGCTGTTTTTCTATATCTTTCAAAGGACAAAATGAGGCCAAAAACAGCCAATAACTAGCCTGTGGTTATGTAAAGCTGGGGATTAATATATGAGAAAAAAAGGGCGATCGGAAACTGGAAACTGTCCAAAATGAATCCTCAGTGACAGAGCCCCCAAAATCAGAACCCCCGAAACAAAGAAGAGGAGTCAGAACAGAGGCACAAAGAGAAGACACAATCTGGACTGGTTTCTCCAAAATCCTGGCACATTTTTTCAACAAATTTGTTTCAGTTAAAACGAGTATGGAACAATAAATATGATGAAAATCTGTACCTTCTGCTCTCTTGTTGCTTCATGCAATCCATACAAAAATGTATAATATCATACTACAAATGCAATGGAAATCCTATTTTATATCACTGATTACAACATATCCTTCATTTGATAGGGTCATTGTTCTGCTCCTCATCTGAATAAGTTTGGAGCCATCAACTGCACAATGACATGCAGCTGAGCCATCCTGATATTTCTACAATGTTGTCTGTCCATTAAATAACAAAGAAATATAATCACATCTAAAAGGAATTTCATGTGAAATTCATCAGTAAATGTGCTGAATTCTACTACATACACACAACCAGCATTTACTTGAGTTAAGCACTTAAAAATGTATCTTTTGTATGTCTGCATTTAAGAGGAAAATCCATCCATTATCCTACCTATTACACTGGTGTTGTTGGAGCCTATCTCTCCAGGTATGGGGTTCAGATAGAAAACTCTCCCCAATCATCCTGAACGCATATTTTTGTACTGTATGATTTAATCCATTACAGTTCCTTGGTTTCAATAATTTAAAGTAACAAATGAATATATGCCGGTTTATTTTCATATTAAAACAACATAAGCAACACATAGATTCTGATGTATTCCCTGTGATTTACTGCTAATCCATATAGCACCAACATCACAAAGCACAAAGACACTGGGTACAAATTAGCTTTAGGACTCACAAGGGAATCGTTACAGCCAGCCTATGCCTGGGTTGATTCATGTTCACCATGCTCCACTGATGAATAATAAACACTGTGTGCCTCCATGTCTCAATATTTTAACAGTATATTGCAATGGTAATTCTTAAGGACTTATGGCTGTTACTTAAACTTTCCCCACTTGTCAGTTGGTGGCAATGGAGCAAAGCTTTCAACAAGATGCATCTTTGTTAATGAAGAGCTTAGGGTCGACAGAAATGTGACACCTGGTCGTCCCCGAGAATGATTTAGCACAGTACGGCCAAGATGGTTATCTGCCTCTTTGCCCCCTCTGAAGTTAACCCTGCAGCAATGCTCTGATCACTGTTACAAAGCTGAGAGCGGTCGATGGATGGCTCCAACACATGACTTGAGAGGTGAAACCAAAAGCTAGTACTATTGAAACTAATAAAATAGATACATCAGGATTTTTCCTCAGCTGTCCTGGTGGTGTCCTGGTGGTGAAACTAAACTAAACTAGTCCAACCAATCCGACTCCTGAACCACCTCATAACTAACCAGTGTTGCAGGGGTCAGCTGGAGTCTATCCCAGCTTACACACAGGGGCACAGGCAGTAAGGATGTTTCCTAGGATAGGTCACTCATAAACTCACTCACACCATTCACATCATCCCAATCCAAAATGTATACAATAGACTTGCAGTTTTTCAAGCTGTGGGGGAAACATGAGTAACAGAAGAAACTGCAACAAACTCTCAAGAACATGCAAATTCCACCTGGTAAATCCAGGTGAAAAAAAATGTGTTTATTAAATCACTCTACTGTTACCAACTGAATATATGTGGAAGATTTTTTTTATTACATTCATAACTTATTTGAATCAGTAATGATTTGTATATGGTTTTTGTACTTTTCTGTGCCTCACTACAGCCCTCTAGTGGTCGGACTCAGCAAAGCAGCCATACAATTTTGGTTTTCATTAAAAAGCTTTTTTTCCTGAACCTTAACGACACAATTGAAGAGGTTGAGGAGCAGCCTTAAACCTGCCCGACCTGGCTCAAAGTGTGCGCCAGTCACAGGTGTGATTGTTATTTCTAGGAGCCTCTGAAAGGTTTTGATTCTGTATCGACAAAATATATATTAAGAGCAAGACAGCATGACTAGGGAAGTGATCTTAGGAAGATTCATGTAACATTTCATCTCAACTTTTCACATAATTGTTGATTCTCCTGATGATCCAAAAAAAAGTACATCCACCTGACCAGGGTGAAAACCTATGGGATCAAGGTTTTTGAAACACAAAAAATAACTATAAAAATCTTTAATTGTATACGTGCGGCTGCCCTCAAGGACTGAAATAAATAAATAATCAAAGCTGCACTTACAGAAGTTTCCAGGTGGCTGTAGGCTGTGTTTTGTCAAGGCACACCAGCCAACAGGGAAGACATCTCGGGAGTCGTAGGGGCACCAGTAGTCAAAGGCGCCTCGCCAGCCATCAAACATGATGAAAATCTCCTGACCTCTGACCTCGCCCACTGTGGCGGGACAAATCAGGTACGGGTTCTTCCTATCCACGGCCTCCAGCTTCATACCGGGCTGGAAGTAATTTTTAGAGGGACTGGGTGGTTCCTGTGTGAATACATAGACATACACATAAACAAGAAAACCAGCACCATCTAGTCACAGTACCTCAGTGTCTTAGTTTTAGGCAGGCCAATAATTACAACCATACTGAAACAAAAGACTTTGCAGTGCATAGCATTGTAATCTAACAGATCAGTGGCTCCCCCTTGTGTTGAAGCTGACTCCTTCAGTAATAACAGGAAAAGCTTCGCAACTCTCCCCATCTCCAAATATTTCTTTTTTTTTGTTTTGATTACTTAAAAACCAAACTGTAAAAACAATGATTTCAATAGCTGTTGAAATATTATGTAATGTTATCAATGTAATCCTTTAACAAATGTCGTCATACAGGGACATTAATCTTAAAAATTTTGAAATAAAAGTAAAAAATGATTCAGTCCCCATTTAAAGTTAGAATACCTGAAACCTTAATGTAAACTAAAACAGAGAGTAATTAAAATCACATCATAGTTGGCATTGACTGACTTATTCAATCTGTTCAAGTCTGTTTGGCTTGTCTCAGAACTGTGCGACCGGTAACAGTGGAAATCCATAAAATCTCTCTGAGTGACAATCAAGGGTTAAAAACTTAATGCAGTTTCATTATTTTTTCCACTTCACTTAGCAAGGATAATTCCATCAGCTCAAATCTGACAACGTATTCTTGCAAAGGTCCATAATCTTCGCTTCCAGCAAGTCAGCCAGGAACTCTGGAAGCAGCTCCTAGCTGTCGTACCTTCTTAAAAGCAGAGGCGGGAGCCATCTCTGCCCCGCTCAGCGTCCGCAGGAGGAACATGGGCCATGAGGAGGCATTCATCCTGAAGCCTTAGAACAAGGTCAAATCACAAGGTCAGGTGTATTAAATGTAGAGAGAGAGAGAACCACACAGACTATTCGAAGACATGATTTAGACTTTTGCCCACACTATTTACAATGCCTTGATGATCCTTTCAGATTGATTTCTCCAGACTGCGAGAATAAGCTGAGAACAAAACACCAAAAAGGAAACACCTGAGAAGTTGGATGGCGTGATGGCTATGTGGTTACTCAGACAGCGTAGGTGTTACTTTTCTCAACCAAAACAGCTGCAACAAAACAAATGGGACAGACCTTTTAACTGCAGACATTTTTAATCTGCATGGCAAGAATGCAGAGAATCTGAAACTTTTCTGCTCATGTTAGTTATCTTTACTTGTCAGTGACTAACAAGTGTAGTCTCAGAGCACGATCAATGCTATTGAGCCAAAGTGCTTCACCTGTGTGCAAATGTGTGTGAATGGTGTGAATGTTTGGAGTGGTCATAAAGACCAGAAAAGCACCACAAAAGTACCAGGCCATTCACGATGTGTGCACTATACTGTACAGACTGTACTGACACATATCCATCTTTATTTTCTCCTCTTGCTCTCGACTTTAGACCACGTAAGAACTGTGTTGCCCCACGTACATCAGGGATCCTCGTCTGCTGATATTTTTTAAGATAATAATTCAGAAATTTTCATGACACTCACCCAGTGGCGGCTGCAGCATGTCCCCGTTCCTCTCACACGTTCCTATTGGCTGGATGTCTAACGAGTCCACCAGTCTCCAGAAGTCGTTGGTGTTATCGCTGCCGTCCAGACGCAGCCGTAGGCGAGTGCCCATCATGCCCATCACCGTGGCAATACACACAGAGTTAGAGTTGCGAGGGTCCCGTGCCTCGAGCTTCATGCCTGCTTTAAAGTCATTGGTCGGAGGTACTCTGGCCTGTGCGGGGACACAGGGGACACAGGGGATACTTACAAAAGCTTTAGCTAACAAACACCGAGTTTCAACAAGCATTTCTTCCACTAGCCATTGCAAAATTTTAAGTGAAGGAAACACTGTCAGTGACATGAATGACACAGGACTTTAAGCATGGATCCTGATGATTATCTACCTGTTTGAAGCAAGACGGGGATGCAGCAATCGAGGATGTCTCCCGCAGATAGTCTTCCCAACTGAATGGCTCTGGCAAAACAAAAAAACAACCAAAGAATAACTAATCACTGGTCCACCAACGTGAGAAAAAACACACTAAAAACACACTAAAATATGTTTCAATGTATAAACCCCATAAAAGGAACAACAAATGGAACAACATTATCATTCATTCGGGGTCTTGTTTGTAGTTTCCTGGCAAATCAGAGTTAAATTGAACTCTCCTATATACTGTTTTGCTGTCTATTCACTCTAGCAGTTTCTAACTAAAATCTCAGCATTTTTTGACAGATTTAAATTAATCAAAAATATATGACAAATTTGTTTAAATGTGCTGCTTGTCCTTGCCACCATGAGTATAAGATGTGGGATTAAAAGTTGTATCAGTCTCAATTAATATTTGAACTTGTCTGTACTTGTCTTAATCGAGCAAAGACATTGCTGAAAGGAGACAAGGCAATGATCATGACTGAGGCAGAATCAGTATCAAAGTGGCTAAATCAAATAAGCTATTAACTCCAGAAGTTTTGAATGTGACCAGGTAATGAACAATGAAGAGGAACCAGTCAGAGATCAGAGTTTCCAACCATTGGATTTGTCAAGGGCAGAGCCTGTCGAGATGCTGCTTCTTCGCTCCTTCTCCTCTTTTTGATCTGCAGTAAAAAGATGATTGAGCTGCTCATTAGGATATTGGCGTTGCTGATATATAGCCTATAATTACAGTGTGCAAAACTGCGACCGGAATAGTTCAGGTACAAGAATAAAATCCCTCTGAAATGCATCACAACTTCTAACTACGTGATATCAGATGGCTGTGAATATTTTGGTCTTTTGTGATCAGATTAAGACATTTGAGAACAAAAGCTGCAGAAAGGCCTACCTCTGTGTGGGGTTCGGCCCATGGTGAGCGTAGTTCAAGGTGCTACTGCAGAGAGGAGGAACTCGGAGGGGCTTTAACCTGCACAGACACAGAAGACAAGACAGATTCAGTTTAAAAGAAGACAGGGTAGACAGGCTGACTATAAAATGTGTTCTTTCAAAACGGCTCTTTGATGTGCATCCCCATTAAAACTCGGGGATCAGGGGTCAAGGTTCATTCCACTTTAGTCGGCTGAGACTTGAGAGAGTGGCTCACATTACTCCAGCTCGGGGATCCTTACACTGGTTTCCTGTGCATCACAGGATTGATTTAGAAAAAAAAAACAACAAAGAAAACAACTGCAGCCGAGTCGTAAAGCGGTGAATAATTTAGGGCTGAAATTCATTTATGATCTCCAGCTACATGAAGAACTTTATCTGCTCACTGTCCCCTGAGTCAAAGCTAAACTCACAGATGTGGCATTCAGACTTGATAACTCCCAGAAAACAAGAGGTCTCATGAGCCTCAGTTGTCTTAAATCAGCTCTTGTTAGATGAAATATGGAGCTATTCCTATCCCACGTTGCCCTGTGGCTGAACTACATCTATCTGTATCTTTATTCCTATTTCACTTGAACTTTTGAACTGGATTGTTAAGTCTTACATTGGACATTTTAAACTGCCTTGCAGGTGGAAGGTGTTACACATAGAAACTTGTATTTTATTTATTGTTGAATATCAGTTGAAATGTTTGGTTTCTCAATAAGTTAAATATGTTAAGCTCAACCAACACAAATTAAAAGGCAAAAAAGGCAGTAAGAAAATTGGCTACTAAGGTTAATCTTTTTTGTTTTTTCAAAACAGTATCAACCACATTGAAATACATGACAACCTACACCTGAAAACATGCATTAAAGCATCACATTTGTAGCTATCCACAGCTGAAAATAGTCACAAACAGGAAAAGAAACACCAGTGACTATTCCTGAAGCCTAGTGGCCAGCTGTTAAACTCAATTTCTGAGGCATATTTTTAACTATGCAATAGTTGTATAACTGTACAAATACAGATCTATAGATTTATATTGCAACAGGCCCATGGCAGCAGACAGGACAGGGAGGTGGGAAAGTATTAAGAGACCAACATGTTGTGCTCTTTTTCTTTTTTCTCCCACACTTGTGGCCAGTAAGACGCCATTCTTCCCCTTAAATTATTTACAGAATCTCCAGCAACCAAAAAGATGCATCATATCCCAACTAAGCACTGATACCTAATACTATTAACCACTCATGATAAATACTTAACAGACAATTAAACACTATGAACATGTAGATTCCTGTGTATCTATTAAAGAAGACTTTCTCTGGACAAAAATGGTTGAATACACACTCCTAGCATTAACACTAGAAGTAATACCAATTCTGAATGAAACAACATTATTACCACAATGTTTATGCTGAAAATCTGGTAAAAATGTCCCGGTACATAAAGACTCTGTGCTCAGTCCCTCTCACTGCAAAAAGTGAAAGCTCAAAATGAAGCAGAAATCCAATCCATGGCACCAGAGGATCAGAAAAGTAATCCATTCCAAGTGAGACCTTCCAAAAACAAAAATGAAATCTTGGAATATCCGCTGAAGCTGGACAATGTCTCCTTTCCTTGTGTTCAAAACCTTTAGCATCTGCAGTGTGTTGAGGCTGTGCCTCCCCTCTGAAGACCCCTCTGTCTCTGCAGTGAATCCCATTGAGCACGAGGAGCCATAAAGATTCCAAGCCACCATAAAAAGCCATTAAGACGTGTGGATGTGGGACGTCTGCTGGCCGACATGAAAAGGATTCCAGCTCCAGACTGGTTCAGTGTTTGGCCTGGTCTGTCTGCCTCACTGAAGAGGGTCAGACGAAAAGCGCCCGGCAGACCAGGAAGCACTTAATTTTTACAACCTCCATTTCCACTAAGGCAGCCACTTATCTAGGCTTAGCATAATGCCCACTAAGCTCAACAGTGAGAAGATCTAAAAAATGACCCAAGACCTGGGAGTAACTTTTCAGGTAGAGCTGTCAAAGGGTTACAGACTTTTGTGGGGGGAAAAAAAGATTTTCAGTTTCATTCAAACCTTTGAACATGATCAAAATTCATGAATTTGACCTGAATTACTTACCCGATATTTGAAGTGAAAGTTACAAGACATAATGTCACAACAGACAGGTTGATGTTGGAGCTGTAACTAGTGGTTAAAGTCACCGCCAAATAAATATTACCTTTGTCACTGATAAATTGCATCTACAAGATATCAGACAACTTTGGGCCGAAAAGTGACAACTTCAAATCTTACCACTATCAGTCCTGAAATGTTTCACATATACAGAGGAAAAGTGGCAAAGTCAGACATCTGAAAAGCTTTAATAAAAAATAAAAAAAATTGCAGGTTTATTAATTTTCCGCTGGTAAGTGCAACATTACCTTTTTAAATGGCGCTGGCCCAAAAGACCAAGCGTCATTTGACATAAAATGACATGTTGGAGGACTTTAATTTCTGATCACTAAGACCAGTTCAACCTAGTTTTAATCTAAAGATTCAAACAAATTGAAAAAAAAAATGCTTTCCTAATGTTTGTTAATGCAAAAATACATTTTAGTTTAATGATCTGATAGAACAAAAACTGACAACAATTCTCTTCCCTTTATTTTCTGCATAGCTGCATGCATAGCTTAATATTCTGGCTGGTTTTTAATTTACATTTGTCAGCCTCTCATTTGTAAATATATAAAATACAGGCAACAAGACCATGCCAAAAACAACAGTAATGTTTGACATTATCCAATGGAAAATTTGTGAATTACCACTTTTACAATTAGAGTAGCCTATGTCTGGCATATTTCCCTAAGCCACCAATAATAATAACCTGCACCCACTGATGGATCCATGAATTTCATTATACAACATTTTGCTTGCCATTCATTTGAATTAAACATTGTGACAACAAAACCAGCAATCAAAATAAGGTCTACACTACCCGAGCTGGTCCTGGTACCGGGCCCAGATGCACTGGGGTCACAATGCTACTGCTCCTGGGTGCCAGTTTTAGATTTCCCTTGTTACACAGCAAGTTTATTAAAAGGGCACTATTTTTCAAAAGCAGATACTTCTCGTCTACCACTTGCAGGATTTAGGCCCAGCAGCTGGTTCTGGTACCAGGACCAGATCAGGGGTAGCTCTGGGGCCACAATGCTGCAGTTACAGGAATCCATTTCAGGATTTGCCCAATAATGCAGAAACTTTCACCGTAGACTATTATTACATTACAACATTGTGTTTCATGCAGCATACACACGGATGTAAAGTTGCAATTAGTTATCGTAAGTGTCTCGATTAAAAAAAACCCATCTCGTGTCAACCACTTGCTGGATTTAGGCTCAGGAGAAGATGCAGCCTAACATTTAATTTGGAGAAAAGTCTGTGACGCATTTCCATTTTTTTTTTTGCTTTATGGTCACATTTAGTGGGCGGGACAGCGGTCATCATCCTGCGGGATAATAGGAAAAACCGCAAAACGCTCCGCACTTAGCGGATGTGATCGTGCACGGTTGCAGAGGGTGTTGCAGAGGGGTGGGCTATTCAATGCCGAGTGTTTTCCTCTCTGCAGGGAGCCAGAGGACAGGGGGAAAAAAACACGGGGAGGGGGGAAAACCATGCAATCGTGTAATGTCGCCGCCGTGGGCTCGGAGCCGTCCCGTCCGGCCGCTCTTTGCGCTGCGGCTCCCCCGGTGCGGCACCAGAGCCCGCAGGACAGACGCGACACAAAGCCCATACTGTCCGCGCCGTATGAGAGTAACAGAGAGTACCCACCGTGTGAGAAGAGGACGGTATTCGTGCTGGCAGATTCCTCACTTTCTGTCAGATGCAAGCCGCCATATTCGCTGCAGCTCCGCGCATGTCCACCGCGCAGTGCTCTAATTCATATTTCCCCACCGATGGAGACAGAGGGAGTAAAAAAAAAAGAAAAGAAAAAAAACTGATGACAGACAGAGGGTGGTTAATTAGCTGTTTAAGGAATGATAATGATCACCGAAAGAGTATTTTCTGTCTCGTATTGTTTTGTTTTGTCCTTTTCGCGCAGGGTGAGGAGGGGGAGGAGGGATGAGGTATGTCTGCAGGTGCTGCAGGGTCAGGTTGATGTAAGGGGCTGCAAATGGAGGAAGAAGGGGGGCGGGCAGGTAGTGGAATTAATGCAATAAAGCAGCCTAATTATCCTAATTAATTAGGACAAATGAAATAAGGAGTGTGATAGTATTAGTGAGATAGATTAGACATTGAGCAGGTGAAACTTAGCCCAGTGGCTGGTGTACCCCATTTTGTTTGATCCACAAAATGTATATCACTAAATACAAAAGATAGAAAGAGGAGGAAAGACTGCACATCGTCAGCATCTGTCCGCAGCGGAGCTACTACACTCCTGCAGCCCTTTCCAGCAAACACCTGGGTGTTGATGTGAGTATGATCTTTTTAATCCTTCCAGTAAATGTCACACATCTTATCTGTGACAGAAGCAACTCGTCGTCAGTGGAAATTTGGAAATGACGAAAAATGGTTGGCATTCTAACAATGGGCAATAAGCCAAGATCATTATCTACCCATGGCTGCCCCTCAACACGCACATTAAAGATATTAAAGAAACTATATTGATCCCTTGGGGAGGTTCCCTTTGGGAAATTCAGGGTCTAGGTTACAACCCCATAATTTATTTATTTATTTTATTTATTTTTTTCAAAGACCAACGGGACAAAATATCCATGTCTGATGGCAGGTAATCGTTGCAAGACAGCAAATACAAAATAGGATCTATGGATACTGGTGCAAGAAGTTCCAGAGGTGGCAACAGTCTTGAGAGTAGAATGTAAAGATTGCAGTGAGCAGAATTACAAGGATATGGACAGATATAGCAGCTGTTGCGTCAATAAGTAAAGATGAGGGGTGGTCCTGTTGAAGTACTTGAGTGAGTTATCAAATATCAAACAGAAAATGAGTCTGTATCGTTTGCTCGGTGTTGTGTGGATGGTGGTCAGGCTTTAGTTCGCCTTCTCCGCCCCGGTGGCTGTGTCCCTAAATCTGCCTTCGCACCACCTCATGTGGTGAAAGAAAGATAGAAGTTCCCCTAATCCTGTCCTTTTTGAAGTCAGTGCTGTGTAAAAACACTAAACAAAATAATTTACAGTTAAAAAGCACACAAGATTTTACAGCAAACAGCATTTAATTAATAGTAGAAGTCCATTGTTAGAGTGATCATGGCTATTCCAATATTGGGATTGATTCAGTCATATAAATGAATTTTCACTTTTGTTGAAGTCAATATGTATACACAGGATTAAGTCTTTTATACATGTTAATACCCTTTTACAGATTTGATGATGAAAGAAGCCATTGTTGGAATTTAGTGTTTAATGTTTCTGTTGCATGGTTGATTTATAAGAATGTGTTGTGTATCATATTAAGTCTATTTGATATACATAATTCTGTGGTCGTGTCATTGTTATGATTTGGGTGTATTCTATTTTGTTCATGTATAATCTATGTCATTTTACATTAAAGAAATACTTTTATGCATAGTCAGGTTATCATTGCTTATTATTGAGAATGATCTTCATTGAATTTACTCATAAAATTAGTAATTATCAACCAATGCAAACTAAAAAAAACTTTAAAAAATGCATAATATCTCCCAGAAATAAAGTAAAGTTATAGTATATTATTCTTGTAATGAGTTAGTATCTCAAGTATCTCCCTGGGATATAACACAGGTTTACACAAAGGTTTATTAATACCTCAAACAATACAATGGAACAGTTATGAAATTATGTGGCAGAAACACTCAAACACTCACCCTGTGGCTTGAAATAAAAAAACTTTATAACAAACAACAAGAGAGGCATTGGATGTAGGTGAGAAAGTGTTTTCTCTGGCGATGATTCTGACCAAATGTTCCTCTTTTTGTGAGTGCAGTGATACACAAAGCCTGCAAAGTAAAATATCAAATGTCAATCCATGTCTGTTGATAATACCTACAACAGTGATGACTCAGGTGTATTGACTCAACACTGACAATTAAAATGTTTGCTTTTACCTTTCCTCTACAACATTCACACAGTCAGCTTGTCTGACTGTTACTTCAGACAGTTGCTTCAGGAAAACAAGAGATGATAAATCTCTTTATTCTAAATGCACTGTTAAAACACAGTCTCCAACATTGTGTGCAGGGTTTAGATATATCTAGCACCAACAGCTGCTTCATAACAAATTTAACTTTGTGAAAGAGTTATTCTCTGCTATTGTATTATGCTATTGTATTATGCTATATTATATGTATTCTATATCTAAAAAAAATAGGATTTACCAATGTGACATGACATTGCCTCAGACTGTGGCTCAGAGGAAGCTTGGCCGTCCCAGCCCCCTGCAGCCTACATGGCGAAGTATGCTTAGGCACGATACTGAACCCCAATCTGTCCTTAATGCAGTGTCTTCCGTGTAGAAATGTGTGTGGATGGTTAAAAGCAAAAAGGCTTAAAGGTTAAGCAAATGGATTATGTGGAGTAGCCTCTGCCCCTTGTACATGAATGGAGGTGGATGTGACTTGTGTCTTTTAAAACACTTAAAGTGGTCATGAAGACCAGAGCAGTGTTATGTAAGAGCCAGTCGGTTTAACATTTACCATTTGCACTGTGGGATTATTACAACTCACAGTGAAAACAAAAAGGATAGGATTGGGTGGGATGGGATAGGGTGGGACAGGACAGAACATGATAATATAAACTTTTATTTGAGCCCCATGGGGACATTTGCATTGCTGCAGTATAGCAAGGCAGCAGAAAGCATCACTGGTATGCTATATCTAGTATGCATAATCTCTTGTTTACATACAAAATAATTTCACACAATAAACCCAGTGATCAATATGTATGTTTTAGGATGCAACATACACATTGATCATTGGTGGTGTGGAGGTCAGACACGGGTCTTGCAGCAGCAGGGAGCTGCAGACACACCAAATGTCAACTCATTGGGAAACATCCTGTGAAGTGAATCCATGCCCGAGCATCTTAAAGTATCCTTGGGGAAGATGCTGAACCCCAAACCGCCCCAGATGCTGCGTCATCAGTGAAGTGAAGTAGCGTGCGCGGAGCGTGTAGGGCAGCTTCT
This sequence comes from Karalla daura, assembly GCA_029224185.1. Taxonomy (NCBI): domain Eukaryota; kingdom Metazoa; phylum Chordata; class Actinopteri; order Chaetodontiformes; family Leiognathidae; genus Karalla; species Karalla daura. Next base: position 8,481,396 of record CM055190.1, read on the forward strand.
GCCACCAGTGTGTGACTGGGGTGAGCGTGTCTATGAAGTGAGTGGTCACACAGAGTAATAAAACGCTATACACGACCCCGTCCGTAGTTACCATTATATAAATGAGCTGAGGGAGGGGACACACCGCTGCCGGAGCCCTGATGCCTGAGGATTAAGCGCAGTGCGAGCAGAGAATTGTTCCCCATGCAAAAGTTTGATTTTTATCACAGCTCGCACTGGATGCCATATAAATAAATAAATAAATAAATAACGCGAGTATAAAAAGTGTCGGAACGCGCACACGTCTGCGCTCCCATTGGCTGCTCGCTGTGTCGCTCAGAGGCGTGACGCCGCCGCCGCCGCTGCCGCCGGACGCAGCCGAGGCTGAGGGCTGTGGACTCGGAGGAGAACTGTCGGCTCCGTTGGCTGTGCCGTCCTGCGAGCTGCGGATCCGGGGGCTCATCTCCGTCCAGACACAGTGAGTAGGACCGTCCATGCAGTCACGACGACAGCCTAGGCCCCGGTCTACCCCACATCCTCCTCCACCTCCACCACCACCACCACCACCACCACCAACCACCACCTCCGCCAACCTCCACCTCCTCCTGTCGCTCTCCACATGATGTTTCCTTCCACATCCCCATCGGTTTCATGATGCTGTTGCTGCTGCCTCCACCGCCGCTGTGCGCTTCTGCAGGTAAAAAAAGAGCTGCGTGCGTTTCCACGGGCTGCGGAGGAATTTTCATCGTGTCTTTTCTTCCCCACGTATTTGGGATTTTTTTTTACATTTTCCCTAATTACGGAGGGTCATGGCTGAAGGCTATTTGCGGATCATGTTGTGCAACACTGTCGTGAACACTGCTCCGTGAACTGGGCTGTAATGTAATGTATGCACTGGTTGCTGTGTAGGCTGGGAAACGCGTGGACAGCGCAGGGATGGTGCTGCGCTCCGCGACGCAGCGAGCACAGAGACGCAGTTTCGATGCGGAGAGGGCAGCATTACCATCATCTCTCTCTCTCTCCTCTTTCTCTCTCTCTCTCTCTCTCTCTCTCTCATTGCACACGCACGTACGCACACACGCATTCACGTGCATGCGGATACGCGCACCTGCCTATTAAATTCACCCCCCCTCCCACACACACGCACATGCACACCTCCTCCAAACTCAGTCATCCCCGTGGCTTCCTTTGCATGCGTGCGTCTGTGGCAAGATGGATGTTTCGGTGCGAGCTATCAATATTATTCGCGGGACTTTCACTGTGATGTTTCCATTCAACCAGCTGTCTGCCTGATGGCTGCGAGGAAAAGCAGCACATCATCAATCCACCAACCTGCTGGTGTTGTGCCTTTTTTCAAGGGGGGTGGTGGGGGTGGAGGGGTACTGGTGCAATAATGCATCCTAGGTTGGTTTGGTCCACTCGCACGGGTTTAAGGTATATGTATCTATTCTGACAGGTTACAGCATGGCTCTAATCGCTCCCCAGAGGCAGCACTATATTCTTAAATGACTAGCTATGGATGGCCTCAACATCCACCTTATAACTTCCCCTTGGAAGACTTGGCTGTGTGGAGTGTGCTCTGCATAGGAAAACGCCTACACGGGCACATGAGCCAAATCACCATTTAAGTGTTTTTTTCTTCTTTTCTCTTTTTGCACCGCTGAATAAATCAAGTGTTACACAAATGAAGTTGGACTGATACCGTGAGAAGCTTTGATGGTTGCAGTCCAAAAGTGTTCACATTACAAAAGAGGCATTTAATAACTGTGGTCAGTGTTTGGATGTGTGACAGGACAAGATCCAAGCTTTTGGATATAATTGTTCTGAGGCTTTTGTTCTTGCTAAAACAAAATATTTTCTGTGTGTTGTCAGTGTGAATGTGGAAGATGCTTGAAGAAGCTTCTGGTCTAGGGGGCACAGTAGGAATGTAAATTGTGAGAATGTGTTATCAAAGCACATTTCAGTCTGTGCAACATTTTGAATACAGCAGCATAAGAGAGCTGTAGGTGATTATTTACTGTGTTTCATCATCATGAGAAACAGGAATCCCTTCAGTAATGTTGTTGAGACCTTTCACTAAATAACACAGAAGTCAGAAAAATCTCACATTGTCTATGAACTGTGGCTGCTCTCCAAAAAGTGTGCCAACCCCTAAGTGGATATGAGATGTGAATGGATAAGATCAGGTGATAGGAGTTGAGAGGTGGAACCGAGGAGGAGTTAGGAGATCATCGTCTTTGCACCATGAATATCTGCACGTCTGCAAGTTTAAAGGTGCTACATCTGGTAGGAGTTTACCCATCCACCCATTATCATAATCACTAGCTGCTTAAAAAATGCCACAGGGATCTCCTGGTGCCTATCTCTAGTGCACATAGGCTAAATACAGGTAACACACCCAAGACAGGTCACCATGCCATTGTAGGGCACAAGTACATACCTTTCAGTCTCGCACTCACATCTATGAAGAATTTTACAGTCTGCAATTGACACGAAAATGTATGAGGAAACTGGAGTACCCAGAGAAAGGCTACACAAACAGGGAAGAACATGCAAAATACAAAGGCAGCCTTGAGTAAAGAAGGCAAAGTCTTTAAGTGCTGCCAGCCATGACACACTGACTCTAGACTGTTGCCCTCCAGATTGAAGCTGAAGCTAATGGGAAAAGATGGCATAGAGTGAGAGTGTGGAAGTCATGCTTAAGTCATCCATGATTTAAATGTGGCCTTAAGGAAATGCCTCATTGTGCATCTACATGCCCCAGTTAGCCACCATCTGCACTAGGAATACCGTCAGCATGGTGCTGCAAGTGCAAGGAATCATGGGAAGGTGGACCTTGGGATGACCCCCTTAACAGCATATTATGAATTCTTGCTGTTTTGTCACTGTTTCTCCAGGTGCGACTGTGCAGCAGTTGGAACAGACATATGAGACGGACCAGCTGGAGGCGAGGAGTAAAAGGACTTCGGAGACAAAATTCGTAAATAAAAGACACCAGCTTTTCAAGACGGCTGGAAGAGAACTATGAAGTGAGGAAGAGGCGAGCTAAAGAGGACGAGGGACGAAGATGGGGTGTGATCAGACGCTCGCCGCCATTCTCCCAGACGCTACAGTTCACTCCATCAGCCGCTGGTCTAAGCAGGAGCCTCCTCGCTAAAACCCGAGCAGCCCTTTTCAGCCGCTGGAGGAGGCCCCACCCTCTGTGATGTGATGAATAAGTTTGAAGTCCTTGGCATTGTGGGAGAAGGTGGGTGTATTTTACACAGCAAGTGCTATCGCCTGTTTGTTAAGTGCACAGATGGTTAAAGGGGCAAGAAAGTGAAATCGTGTCACCGCTATCTTTGTTGTTGTGCATGGCCTGTAGACCAAAACAGCGTGTCATGAGCCACACCTCCTTCTACCCCCCCCACCCCCCAATCGCCTCATCTGCGAACACCCCTTTAGCTCTCACAGTGCTCCTTGTATTGTAAATGCAAGGCCAACGATAATCCAGCTTCTGTCCCTTTCTTTATCTGACAACTTCTTTGCCAATGACCGTTGCTTCCTTAGAGATAATGTTGGATCCCAGTCGTCTTAAGGTGAAGGTTTTGTTCCGATCTGCTGCTTCCACTTCAAAAATCCTTGCTGGCTGTGGTCTATTATAGGGAGGGAGGGCCAAGGACTCCGGAGATACACATGCACGTACATGAATGCGCAGCTGGACCGGCTTGTAAATAAGGAGCTGGGGATCAACACAGAGAGAGGATGTGTGACGTAATGCTATACTCCGGATAAAATGACACCTCTAGTTCTTCACATAGCAACGTTGTAATTCCTTCAAACTAGAAATGATGAATTTCCACTCATTGCCCCTTTAACCTACAACAGAGATGACAGAGGTACAGAGGTCATTGCTGCTGTGTTTATCACAGAGCGTTTTACGTCATGCAGCTGAAACCGAGACATGGTCGCTGTCAGATTTGGATCCAGCATGTTCCCAGTGCAGCGATGTCGAATGGGCTTTGAGAGCCTGAGAGACTGTCTGGAAAACACATCATTGTTATTTATGTCTCCTCATGCAGTCCCCGATGTCTTCATTTGTCCTTTTATCTAAAACAGGCTTACATTACACGTCATATTCCCATATATCCATCCTACGTATTTTTAAAAAGTACGTCCACCACGCTCCACTATTGTTTCAGCCATTTAACAGCTCTACAATTTCTGCTGTCAAACAAAAATACTATTTTAATTGTTAGATTATTTCCAGTTGTTCCTTTGTTAGGTTAACGTTTGTCGTATCCAATCTTTCTTGGATTGCCGTTTCACATTAAAAGCCCTCCAGCAGCAGCTGCAACAATCGTTTTAATCCACAGGCAGCACTTCGAATTTCATGGACTGTAACTACTTGGGGGGGAAAAACAGGCTGTGTGAAGCAACTGGATTGAACTGGTGAATTAAAGCTGTATTTGTTTTAGTTCAGTAGTACTCATTCTGATTAGTGTCCCAGTATTACTGCTGTAGCTGGTGAATTTACCATGTGAGATGTACAGGTGGAGTACAGGTGGTTTGATGTTGGCACAGGTATTCTGTACCTCAGAAGGGGATGATGAAGGTTTACGAGGTCCGAAAGAACATGTGACATTAACACACATGTTATTGTTGTTTAGTTTACACCTTTAGACTTTAACATTGTTTTCTTCATATCCTGACCATGATCCCTCCATCATCAGGAGGAAATTATTATGTCTGAACCTCAGCAAACATTAACCAAGTAGGCAGTCCACATGCTTACAAGTGACCTGAATGATCGTTAAGCTTGGATAGTTTATTGGATCTGTCAGATAAGAAAAGATTTTCACTGGGTAGTGTAGAGTTCATATCATTCTGCTGACTGTAAACATCTTATAGGTGACCTAGAATGAAAAAAAAATGTTTACTTTGTTTTTCTTGAGTACTTCACGCACAATTCACAATCACAAAACTACACAGTTACATCCATATTCATATATACATTATAGAATGGTCAAAATGGGGAATGTGAACAGAAACAGAATGTGACACAAAAAGTGTGGAATAAACTATACTCCCACATGTCTGGAATAGATCGTATGTACCTGCCTCCATACAGGGTCAAACAAAGGCATACGATCGTGAGACAGACGTTTCCAGTGAAATGTCAATATACACATTCCTGGTTCTGGCTTAAACATTTAAGGTTGGCTGAATACCCACTCCAACTCTGTGTCATTCCAGTTTCCGCTTAGTTCAGGAAAAAGTTGCTCAGCTCCGTTGTTTTGCAAGGAACTTAGAGTCATGTCATTGTTCATCAGTGTGATGCCTGAGCGTAGTTGCCAGAAAAGCATGAAACGAATCTGTGCAGAAACAGACCATAACATTCCCACACCTAAAAACAGGATTGTAAAGGACCATATAAAATAACATCTGAGGTATTTCTGTTTCAACAAAGATAAATACTCCATTCAACTGTTCTAGATCCCCTTTACCATCAATCTGGAGGAGTTCGATTACAATTCAGTTTTTCCTGAAATGAATTTCCTCATATGATATTTTGCAGGAACCAGCATACTGAGGTCATACTGAGCACAAACCTCACTTGCATCAGTGCATCAGCATGTTTATGTACCCATGTGCTAATGTATTTGTGTGTGTTTTGCTGAAGAATAAAAGGTTGGTCACCTCTCTTGCTCCAGTGACAGCGCTGATGGCTGTTGAGAAAATGAAATAAATGAGGGTGAAATTTTAAGTCGTGTGTTCCACACGCAGGTCCTTCCACACAGCATCAAAGCATGCAGAAAAGATTTTGTTCAGTCAGCAAAGTCATTTGCAGGCAGCTTCACTGAGCTGTACTGACGTGCATCCCTGGCCTCTGCCTAATGTGTGAGGACAGACTGACCGAGTGTTTACTGTACTGGTTCTAATTCCCAATAACCATACATGGGTGTGTGTCAGCACACATTAATCGGAACAAAAAGATCTGAATTGAAAGTCCCTCTGATGTCACAAAAACAACAGTTTTATTAACTACTGGTGGTGCATATATGATTTAGTAGACATACCTAATGTACAGTCAACTGTCAGGATGATGCAGAAAAGGTTGGAAAGAGAGAGTCAGTCAAAGCTTATTAGAATTATTAGTTGTTGCATATTGGAATTAAATGAACTCAGTGGACTATGGCAAAACACAAGCCAAACAGTGATCTGACTAGAACCTGTTACTGCATTTTTTGCCGGTAGAATTTTGAGCTTATTGACTGAATGTTGGGATGGTTCTCCTCAGTGTCCTCTTATCTACCTCTTAGTCATCATAAAAGAAAGACATGGTATTGTGAACAGATGTACTCATCTTCTGCACAGATCATTCAACCCAGAGATTCTTGTCCATCGAAGCCTTGGAAGTGCTCCAGCAGCAACACGCCTAACACTGCCTGTGGAGAAAATGTAGTAAACATTTTAAATTGTGGGATATTTGTAGCACGTTTCACCAGATTTGTAACAATGCAATCTCTGATCAATGGACAATTAACTCTCCTGCGAAAGTTGACAGATCTCACTGACAAAAACAAATACCAAGGCATGTGAGAGAATGCTACATAAAGTCTTTTCTAATGATGTAGACCTATGAGTATTTCACAGTATTTCACAACTGTTACAAGGCAACAAAACAACTGTAAACAAAAGTCTGTCAGCATTATTAACTACAATGATCCGATTAACAGTATGACGCTTGTGATTATCATCTGTAAATAAGCAACCTGATAAATCTCATCATAGCACTTCCTGGACAGTATGTCCATCATTTGAGCCCATCCAACCTGGCCCTGGTATAACTCTTGCAAACTTAGTATCATCATGCACCGTTATGAAGATAATGTGTTTGCTCTTTCCTCATTGACCACCTAAATAACACATGAATAATTCAATATGATACCAACGCTACTGGGAGTGGACAGAGTATTGGCAGTATTGTTCTAACCATATGATTTCAGTGGCAACAACAGCATTTTGGAAAGATATGGAAAATACCCGCTGCGAGTGCAGTCGCCTGGCTAAAAAAGCTGATTTTGGTCAACATGAACATGGTGTTCTTAAGCAAAGACAGAAAACTACAGGGATACAGTTTGCACTGTGTGTACCTGTGTGTGTGTGTGTGTGTGTGTGTGTGTGGTGTTATCTGTCAAAGGTTTAGTGTGTGTTGAATGTGTGGGAGCGTCCGCATGCCTCCGCCTCACCTATTAACTGATGTTTCTCTGGCGGTTCTCACCTACTGCACTTGTTTTCTCACCACGTTTGTTTGAGCTTTAGGAGGCCAAAATGGAATTCATATGTTGAAACTTCAGCCCAAAACCTCACTTCTCTGTGTCTTTCTCTTGTGTCTCTGTCTGTCCAGGAGCATATGGAGTGGTGCTTAAGTGCAGGCATAAGGTAAGACAGTGTTTCTCATGTCTATCAGCTGTAAATATTTGGGTTTATGTGAGAATATTTATATTGTGTCTTGTCACTCCATATCAGTTTCTCCAACAACCATTTATAATATTTTCATACATGGTGATCTTGTATGTATTGGTCTATTTGCTTGATTTGGGATATGGATTTTAGGTTTGGTTTGGTTTTTAACAAGCAGTTTCAGGACTTTTCTTTTGGGAACTTTGGGAAGTTGTTGGTGAGGTCATTTGAATATTGAATATCCGTCTTGCACTGTGAATGTAGCAGTCTGTTGCTGAAGGAGCTGCTCAGGACAGCTACAGTCTTGTCTAGATATGTTGTTCATGATGGACATTAGCTTAGCGAACCTCCTCCTCTCTTCCACCTCCTTGATGGTGTTCGGAGAGCTGTCCAGGACAGAGCTGGCCTTTGTTACCAGCTGGTTTGTCCCGTTCCCTTCCCTCTCATGGTAGATGCTACCCCAGTGTCGTTAAAGGATTTAAGTTTTGCCCTGTTACGTCTGAAAGGCCTCAGTCTCCTCAGCAGGTAGAGTGGTGCCTTGTGGTACAGGGCATCAGTGACAATGGACCAGTCTAGTTGAAGAAAACCTGTGAACGACCGGAAGAAAGACACCCTGGAGATGCTGTGATGTTTGTAATATAAATTTGCCATCAATGTTGCAGATAAATGTTACCAATGACGGTAATATTGAAACACAAGCTAGGAAATGGTCTCCTCAGTGTCAGCAGTAGTCTGTCATATTAAAATTTGAATGTGTCTCACGTGGCGCACTTAACATTGTATGCATGAATCTGAATGTTTCCAGCGCAGTAACGTGGTTGCTAACCTCAACCCTCCAAATAAGTATTTAAATGAATGCCATCAATGTGCTTGATATGCGCGACAGCAAGGCTTGCCAGTGTGACTCATCCAGCAGAGCCTAACATACGTGACTGAGCGGCTCCCAGCTCCGTGCCGGCACTGCCTCATTCTCACATGTTTCAAGCGATATTTTTGCTGTTCCCCTAACATGTATCGAGCAACATTTTTAATTTCAGTTGCCAATCTTTCAGGTCTTAAGTGCATTTCTGCTACAAACTGAGTTCAACATGTCACCTGAGTGATCATTGTGAAATTATTAAGTGGTACAAAGAGTTTTTTTGTTTCTTTGAACCCAGTTTGGTGATTTCTCTCGTTAGCCCTAGCGAGCCTGTTTACTGTTGGCTCCACAGGGTGTGCAGGTTGGATTGTTAGGACTTTCTAAGTCACAGGAACATTAATTAAATTGAAATTTCTTTTTTTAGGGCAAGTGACAATTAGCCACTAATTAAGTAAAGCATTATTTCTGAAATAATGAAAGTGTTCATCCTCAAACAGGAATCGTGCAGGATATTCAGAGATCCAGAGGTGAGGTTGCAGATTGCAACCTACAGACCTCTTGAGAGAGGACCCGTGGCCCCCTGCGGCAGCTTTGTGGTAGATGAAGTTAGGTTTCAGTCCTGAAGTTTGATCCTAAAGCCGAACCGATGCTTGGTTGCACTGCAGAGATGTAATTTTGTCTGCCATAAAGTCAAAATCGAAATGATGGACTCTGATTTTTAGCTCCAAGATTTAAGAGATCAAAGATTTATACCTGCTGTTCCACTTTGGTCAGATATAGATGTCGTAGTTAAGGTAAGAGCGGTTTTTCATTCTAGGTCCCCTTCAGAAAGTACGTAATCTCACACAATTTTGGACTTTCAATCATCCAATTATACCTGTCCATTGATCCATTATCTCACCGACTTTGTACCCAATGCCAGGGTCCAGCTGGAGTCCACCTCCAGCACATATGTAAGGAAGGCAGGGAATATACCCTGGTCAGGTCTTCAACCTATTGCAGTGCAAATTATGATTTCAATAATTTAATAATGCATTGTAATGACTGCATTGCAATGACAGTGAAAAGTAGTCATCTTACTTCAATGTTTAATATCTGCCTACTAAAATGTATACACTAAAATAACCCTATGTACTTCTCTTGCTATATTACAGAGAAATGAGCAGAATGTCAGAGCTGGCTGATGTTTGGAAAATGCTTCTCACTTGGGCCTTAAAATAACTTGAACAAAAAAAAAAGAAAAAAAAAGATTTATCTCATCTTATTTTTACCTGGCCCACATTTTTAAGATGTTGCGTCTCGCAGCAACACTGGACACTGAGAAGTGGGACTGTAGACTCGGATTTGTCCTACATAGGTATTTTCTAGACTGGACTAATGAGTGACATGTCACTCATATTGTCCGGAGCAACATCTTCTCATACATTATGTGAGTGGCAGCACTTTTAAACATCCTTTATCATATAGCAATGGGGTTAATGACAGATTACTGAAGCTATTGTTAGTCCCGCATTAACAAAGTGCAAATTTCATCTGATTGAAACTGAACTAATCCATCAACAATCACAGCTCTCTTATTCATAGTTTAGATGGATTTCACAGATTAAATCACCTTTGGCTTGATAAAACACAATGAACAACATTGGACAGACTTCAGACCTACCAAATATGCTGTTTTGTACTTTTTTATGGATTTATGTTTTCATTTAAATGGCAATAATCATCTGGCTTAGTTTACATCACCACCTTCATACTTAAGATGGAGAATTTGGTCCCAAATCTTCCACAACTGTGTGGAAGATAAATATGAGTGAGAACTGAAAAATTGACCATCACAAGGAGGAAATTAGAGAGGAGATACTGCAGCCGACCATTGTCAATACTGCTGAAAATGTATACTAGAATTTACTCTTATTATCAACTATTCTACTCATTCTATTTAGTCCGTGGCTCTATAATTTTACACTCAGATAGTAAGTATTGTGTCAAATCATATCTGATATTATTGATGCAGCACTGGCCTATATTCAGAATTGTTACAAAATAGAAAAGATTTACCTGGAAATACGCACACACTCACACATGCACACACTCACAAATCCCTTTATACAGGAATTATATTTATTACATCTTCATCATTATAACAAAGGAAGGTGCATGCCACCATGAGTTAAATATAAAGTTTTATGACCCAGAAATGTTCAAAGCAGTTTGCCTGCAGCTTGCATATTGTCTCAACAGAGTCTAGGACCTAGCTGCACTTGGTTGCTGCCCAAAGACAGTTTATTGCAAGATGCTTTGGAGATAATTAATGTATACTGTCAACGCAAATTATGCTGACACATTTACATCTACGATTTACGACTTGCATAAATAAGCATTTCTTCATTGTGGAAAAAAAATGGGACAATGAACATTTTCTGTTGCAAATAAGTACTATGAATGCTGTTTCGTAATGGCATGGCTCCAGATTGTTGCTCTTACTCTCAGAGGGTTAAAAAGTCTCAACTAGGCGCATCTTGTGTTCCAATGAGCATGTTGGAAGACTTTCTGCTCAGCACTGAGTGTAATCTAACAGACAGACCTACGCTGTCTCTTCACTTATTCATAGATGTTACCTATATACTTAAAATAGATTTCCCCCTCACAGAAACACTGTCACACTGCCTGCTAAACTGAATTGGACTGATCCACAGTGATCAAAATGTTCTGTGGCATAGATTCATCTGTATGGAAAAGCAAGATGTTACTTTCATACAGTAACATCAACGACATACTTTCAGTGTGATGTTAAATTCTGACCAAGGGTCTTTTTTCATGCAGCATGTTCTCATTGTAGGTTTTCTCTGGGTCTCCCAGTCTGATTACTCCCAGTCTGAAAACATGTATGTTGAGGTTGATTGGAGCCTCTGCATTGTGTACAAAGTTAGCTAGAAAATTGAATGAAAGAGAACCATACGTCATATATTTAGTCAAAGATACTCTATGTCATTCCCTCTGTCAGCTCATTTATGCGTCGTAATAATTTATATTTGTTAAGAAGGCAGCACTCTGCACATGGAGCAAGAGAGAGGGTGGTTGTGGGAGGAGTGACAGTCACAGTCGACTCCACATGAGATGAGAGGGAAGATGTTTTTTTAATGTTTAATGTTGCAGCTATCCCGATGCTTCAAGAGAGGATTCACTTCATTAAATGCATTTCATTATTGGTCAGCGCAACCTTGGGATGAAACCTGTTTGAGTTTGTCTTTCTGAACCTAAAACATGATTCAGTATGGATCCCATAGAGTTCTCGTTGTGTCCCCTGTTTCTCCACATGGAGTTAGTGCATGTTTCTTTCATTTTATGCATTGCATTTGTCCAATACGTTCTCTCCACGCTGTGCTTCATGTAAAATTTAGTCGAGCCATAAATTATATACATTGAGTGAAATTTTCAATGTGCCCACGCTTGCATTCTGTCACTGTGAATGAAGTGACACAACAACAAGAAAGACTAAAAGAGTGGAAATAAGCTCGGTTATACTACTGTAAGTCAACACCTCATCTTGGCCTCATCTCTGTCATGTGGGGATCTGGTGGTTGTGCTCTGAATAAGGACTTTGTTAATTGCTTTGTAAATGCCGCACATACTTTAGTTGTCATATTGTATATATACAGTGCATGTAAATGACTTGGCCTACTGACAGCGGACATATTTGCTTGCATAACCCTAAGCCAATAACATTCTTGATAACTGAGGCTTTGTTTTATAGCCCTTAGTAGATCTCTGTGTTACAATGCCTGAGACACCAAGCATCAAAGTGGGAATCGTCTGATAACATATACCACATTTAAATAAGTCCCAAAAATTTGAGACATGTTTCCCACTGGTAAAGGGTATGTGTTGGGGTTTCATTTTCATGTGTAGATTGATGGACTCAAACCATGGCAATAAAAGCTTTTAAGCTTTGCTGCAAGAGAACAGTTATTTTTGTTTTTTCTCAGCTTTAAGCAGGGCAAGAGAGAGATAGAGAGATGGAGAGAGATGGAGAGTGAGAGAAGAGGAAGACACAATGTGTGTATGTGTGTTTCCATGATGGGAGAGGAGGAGCTGCAGAGGGAGGTATAGAGACTACGCTGAAAGTAAATGGGTCACCCTGTTAGGAGTCGACAGCAGACCTGTATAAGGGCGACAGACTCTGTTAGACTCTGAGCACATGGCTGAAACCCAACCAGGTGAATTAGAGGAGACTATCTACAGAGGGAAAGAAATGTAATGCATTTTAAATGCATGTTCATGTATACATTATGCATGCTTTACATTGTGTTTGCTGGAACATTTAATTAGCCGAGTGAATGTGTGCTAGCGTGCAATGTTCTGCCACTTTATGGAAGTGTTGTATTAGCGTATGTGGGTGTGTGTATGGAGGCTTATGTGTTATCTTGAATTTGTGACAATACCTCAACCTACACGCTAGCCAGTGTTTCCTGATGTCCATACAGTATCTCCATGCTGAGTTATTGTGCTGAAAGATTATGTTAATTCATGATTAATTGAAGGAATTGATCAGCAAAGTATACATCAGCAAATCTCATCTGTCTTGGCCTCCATAACCTAGTATTTGTAATCTGATTGATTTTGTGTTTGACAATGAGTGATTATATGAATCATGAAAATAATTTCCTCTGTTATAGTGGAGGCTTTTGGAAACATTAGTGGAATTGGAACAATTTTTCCATATTAGAAACTGTTAATGGATTAAAAGAGGCGAGCTCACTTAAATTCTCACCTTAGGGTAATGTGTAGACTGTCACTGTAAACATTTATTGACAATTTGTTGTGGATGTGAAAGTGTGTTCTCAATTGCTGGACTGTTGTCCAAGACACATTTCCGATCAATGGATATTAGGAATATTAGGGTCATTAGGTTCATCCAGACCCTGACCTTGAAGTCGGATGTGAATAGTTTTGTCACATCCAATGAAAAATATACCAACCATTGAAACCAATATTTCTACCTCAGGTTGTAACCTGTGCAGTAATCAGTAGTGCCAGTGTTGTGATTTCCTCTGGTCTTCTTGATTTTTGTCATTAAATGTTCACTCTGGGTGACATGGTGTCTTGGTGGTTAGCACTGCTGCCTCACAGCAAGAAGGTCCCCATCAGATCGAAGGCATTTCTTTGTGGACTTAGCATGTTGTCCTTACTCACCACATACATATATGGGTTTGTAAAAAAAAAAAAAAAAAAACTACGCATCTATACAACGAGCTGGTGACCAAAGAAAAAGGAAAATGGGGGGAAAAAATCAAGTGAACATGGAGTTTGAGAGCCTGAGTAAAACAAGGACAGGGTGAAAACTATGTGCGCTGTCCTCATTAAAACATGGACTGAGGCACCTCAGGAATGAAGGCTGTGGTCCTGTTGGCTCCGCTTAATAGAAGCCATTAATAAATAATGCGGACTGTTCTCATTTAGCATAACAATAAGGTCCTTTATTTAACATACATACATGTGTTTATCTAAAACTAAACGGGTGCAATTGCAGCAACATGCCCTGCTGATGTTCCTGAAAAAAACTTTTGGGATTCACTCTTCTGTGTAATGTGACAATCAGCAGCGCCTCATGTCATCAGCAGGAAATTGGCAAGCCTGTAGCTATTTCTGGTTGCACTGATGGAACGCTCTGAAGGTAAATCAGCCGAGGTCAGAGGCACGAGCATCATTAGTACACTGCAAGGTGCTGCCACAGAGCTGAAGCCGCCATGTGATATACGCATTGTCTGATAAACAGAGCAAATCTCAGATTTTACTACTGTGGCGAGGATAACTTTAGTCTGAATGCTGTTGCTGCTCTGAAGATGTGGTTTTTGGTCTGTTTGTCACTCAAGTGAAAGACTCTGAACAGACAGCGTTGTTTTCTCAAAGTGTGTTCTGTCAAACAGTCAGCCTGTGTGAGCAAGCTCCCCACTGTGTGGCCTTTTCTCGACCACTGACACTGACTCTGTTGCCTGATCCTCGGTAAACAAAAGGACAATGGAGGAACATGGCAGAGGACAGAGGGGCAGTGATTCCCTTTGGACCACAGCAGCCAACAAGACTGAATAGATGGGTTTCCTGTCTTGTGAAAGAAACATCTGGGAAAATTGTAGAAAATTGTTTTTTTTAAAGCATTAAGAAAATATAAAACCGTATAGCAATTTAGACTAGAAACACACTGGACTTGTGCTATTCATGTCTAATAATTTAATCTACAACAGTGCAGCATATATCAGGATGATTTCAAATGATCACATGGTTTCATTTTCTCTGAAAAGTAACAGCTACATGTTGCAGTCTCCATTTTCAGCTCTCAGTCTCCCTCCACATTTGTCAAGGTCTATACATAACTCTTCATTAAAAGGCTGTAAACATGAAGTAATTCCACCTTAAACCTTACATTTCTCTCTCACCCTTTCTTTGCTCAAATCATTGCCAACATCAAAGTGCAGGGCTGCAAGCAGCCTGCTGATCAATTCAACCACTTCATGAAACATGGCATTTAATAGCAGCAAGAACGCATGGCTCAAGGCCTCACGTTGCTTCGACAAAGTCCATTGGGGACAATCTTTTAGGCCCAAGCATATTATAAATCTGTGATTAATGGGGTCATTTGATCATTTGTTTATATATTGTACAGAGAAAAGTGTTTTCTAAAACTGGATTCATCTTTGCAGAAGTGGCAAAATTATTTCTAAAAGAGGACCAGCATCGCTTTTACGCTCTTTGCATTGCTCTTCCTCACCTCATATTTTCTTGTATCTGTTGATCTCGCTCAACTCGGTTGTCTTCTTTCGTGTAAAAATGCCTCGTGTCCTCATTTTTTTCTCAGGACACCAATGAGCTGGTGGCGATCAAGAAGTTCAAAGACAGCGAAGGTGAGCAACAGAGAGGGAGTTGGTCGGAAAAGATGAGGGAGAGGCAAACGGCCAACTCATTTCTCTCCCGTTGATATTTGTGCAGAAAATGAGGAAGTCAAGGAGACGACCCTTCGGGAGCTGAAGATGCTTCGGACTCTGAAGCAGGACAACATCGTGGAGCTGAAGGAGGCCTTCCGAAGGAGGGGGAAACTCTACCTGGTCTTTGAATATGTGGAGAGGGTCAGCTTCATCACAGCTCCTACTGTATCACTGTGTGTGCAGCCACAAATCACATCTCACTGCTGTGCCATATCTGGAGTCCTAAGTTTCAGCGTGATGAGACAGCTCAGTTAAGCATAAAAAAGCATCACCATGGCAACATATGAACTATGCTGTTGGTGAATAATGGTATTCCCTACTGCGTTGCTAGGGTATCCAGCCAAGTGTTTATTTCATGACAGGCTTTATTTTCGCACTGTGCTCAAGTCATAAAGTTAGCACGGCGTTCCCACCTCCACCACTCACTCCCCCCCGCCTGGTCTGGGTTGAAGGAAGAGAAATCCCCACAGCAGGAAACCTCTTGGAAATGCATGGACATCACATGTAAAGCTGCAGCCGCACAGACGGTTTTGTTGTTGACGTTGTTTGCAGAACATGCTCGAGCTCCTGGAGGAACTGCCCAATGGCGCGCCGCCTGATAAAGTCCGCAGCTACATCTACCAGCTCATCAAAGCAATCAACTGGTGTCACAAGAATGAGATCGTGCACAGAGGTGAGGAGGGTATTTCCTTTAGTTCCCATGGCGTTCATTTTTTACTTTCCTCTCACAATTTCAGGGATATTGTGGCAAGTAAATGAATACATTAAGCAATATGATGTATGTGTAATATCGATGTGTCTTGTGCTCCCCTTCCAGATATCAAACCGGAGAACCTCCTCATCAGCTCCGAGGACGTTCTCAAACTCTGTGACTTTGGTGAGTCTGCTACCTTTGTCCATTCTTGCAGCTGTAATAACGCCAGAGTGGTCCCGTCGTAAAGCCGTACTGCCTCTGCACATCTGCCTCTATAAAATTTATATCTCTGCTTGTAAAACAAAGGTATTAGTTTAACAGATTGAACCAGCTTTGACCAGTGATTTATTTGACTGGGCTGCAGGTGGAGACGTGCGATCATAATTATCTGTGATTTTTTTGCTGTTAAATCAGTGATTCCATTTTGGGCTGTTAAGCATCTTGGGCTCATTTCGCTGTGAAAATTCCCACCTTGTCACCTTGTATATGACAAGGATCAATTCTGCTACAGAGAAACAGCCAACCAGCTCTAGAAAAACTCTCAGCAGCCTGTTAAACACAGTGAATCTAACAAAGGTAAATCTCTGTCGGGCATCTTCATGTGAAATGTGAGTTTTACCATGTCGCAGTTCCCCAGGTGTGTACGTTACATTTGGATGAGTATTTACAAAATCACACGGTCAATTAGCCTTGCATAATTGGCAAATGCTACCCTACTGAGTCAGCTGGGGTGAGATTTGTTTGTTATTCACTGTTGGAGCTGGCTTGCTGTTTATTGTGATTTTCATGCTCAAAACGGACTGTCTGTTCACCAGTTATTTGAAGCATGGTCCCTGCCTACCCGTAGTGACATAACTAATCAGAGGGCGACACGAGCTATCATCATGATGTCACGGCAGATGACTGTTTGATGAACGTTTAACCCTTTAAAGTTGTGAACTGATTTTATTTGTCTCTCTTTCACGTGAAGGTTTTGCTCGCAACCTGTCTGAAGGAACAGATGCCAACTACACAGAGTATGTGGCCACGCGGTGGTACCGCTCGCCTGAGCTGCTGCTGGGGTGAGTGTGTTTGTGTCTGAGTGTTGGAGACTGCACAGGAAAGAGAGCTCATACTGTTAGAGTCATAAACATTGTCCTTTTTTTCTCAGCACCAGTTGTGCAAGCGTTTCATTGAAATTGAAGGACACGCATGCCCCATCACTTTCTCCCCTGATACTGTTTCCATTACCTTGATGCAGCACGGATCCAATACCAGGGCAACGATGCAATAGCAGTGCTCTTATATATATATATATATATATATATATATATATGTGTGTGTGTGTGTGTGTGTGTGTGTGTGTGTGTGTGTATATATATATTTTTTTTTTTTCCCTTCCACTTTCAAAATCTGCTGTGACTGAATGAAAGTAAATTATGTTGTCATGGTACCATAGAAACTGTGAAAAATGTGACCATGTGACTGTGGCCACAGTTTGACTGTATTTCCTGGAAAATATGTGTCACAAGGTAAAAAATTGATGCCACACACCGAAGTCCAACAGGATCGAATACTGTACTTTCAATTTAAATCAGAATACACAAGCGATGAACCGCCCCAAGTAACACACAGAGGTGATAACGACAAACAAATTGGGATAACATTACAGAAAGCAAATCAAGTACAACGAATCAACTAGTTAACAGATGTATAAATGAAAGAGTCTTTAAAATTAATCAGGAAAAAGATTCAACTGAATCCGCAAACACTTCAGCAAGGTGGAGCAAGCATTAAGACTGATGGAGGAGTGCGGGCAAGAAGGACGACTGACTATTGATGATGTGGTGGAAGCACTGTCACCTCCTCTCAGCAAGAGGGAATAACATGCGGCCTGGGCCAAAACCCAATCTGCTTCATGAGGTGCTAATAAGGTCTTGGTGCTAATTGTGATCTGGCATAGTGGCTTATTGAATCTCTGACATATTTTAGTTTTTCTTTTTTTTATACACTAAAATAGGCTACAGAAAGCTGGTGGTTTCCAGGAATCCATGAGGGATTTTCAGGAAGTCCCATGAGAAATGAGCCGTAGTAGTTACTCCAAAAAGAATGAAAGTGGAAGAAAATGGATCTGCTGTGGATTGTAATTTATAATACATCACATTACTGCATGCCAGTTATGTGTCCAGTTATTTCTAACACACTGGCCCCGTTGGTTTGAGATAATTCAGTCTTTTTTTGGGGCGGGTGGGGGGGTGAGGGGGTTCTCATTATTTAGATTGAGCATCAGCACCACCATGTCACACTTCTGTGGCATAGCCTCAAATGTTTTGTGTGTTTTTCTTGTGTGTTCAGTCTGCACAGCGCACTCAATTATAGTCCAGAGAAAAGAAACACGTTGTCACTGGAGAATCTGGCATCAGGAAATGTTTGTTGTTCATCATCAAAATAGCTGCCAGTATATTTCTCCCCTCATTTGACTAATGGATTAATCAATCACTTTTTATGAGATTGCTCTTAAGCACGGTTACAATCATCTGAAGTCTGCTAGTGAAAGTGGCCCAGCTGTAAAACACCCATGGTTAGATGCTGTGGAGTTTCATTTGCTCTGTATTTGTGATTGCTTGAATGATTATTGTTTTACACAAATAGCAGTTGGGTGTGAATATATAGAAATGCACTGATGCCCTGCCAGAATACTAATACACTCCCGTTGGCCCTTATTCATCAAATGAACATATGCCAAAAGAATGGGCGTATGCTCCTTTCCAGGCAAAGTTCGCTAGTCATCATAGTGGAGGTGAGGGAAGGTTACAGTGAATTCTCACCACCTGATCTCAGCTTGTCTATGTCTGGATAAGTTATAAATCAGCATCGACTTGCACTCAGAGCTGGAATTGGGCATTTGAATTGTATCAGCACATCTATATTTGTGCCTTTAACATACCAGCACATTTCCATTCATTCAGTGCATGAAACGGACCAGTACTTCTATTGACCGTCTTGTGGTAGAGAGTGAGACTTACGAGTATCTAATCAAATCTTATCACATCCTATAAATCACTCATTTTACTCAAATCATTCTCTGCACAGTTACTATCTATTTCAAACATGAATTTTGAGTGTCACATCATTACATTAGGAAGAGCATCACATTCACATTTTCTGGCAGGGCAACTCATGCAGGTGCACAAGACAGTCTGGCAAGGGCAGGTTGTGCAGTTGGATGATAAAGAGAGCTGACTAGGACAGGGGAAGCATGGCTGAGAATTGGTGGTGCAGGCGTGCCTGGTTGTGACTACTTGTCTGCTAAATTTCTCAAATCTGATAATCTTTATAGTATTACATGTACACTTTTGTACATGTATTAATATCTTATTACTTCCTACTCTCGTAGACCATATTTTGTCACCTTGATATTTTCACTCTTATGGGCTCATTCAGCTCACAGAACCAACATTTAGGCCATTCCCTAAAAAGAGGTGACCCGTCAGGTGCATGTCGTATTCTGGGATTGAATTTCTGTCTCGCAGTCGTCGTCGTTGTTGCCTGTGTGCGCTGAACGTCCATTCTACCTCGAAGACAGCTGAACGTCATCTAGCCTTGCTGCTGTAGCCTGATTTAGTAAATGCCCTGGAACATTTATTGAGACGGCGTTTGAATGCCGCCCACTCGAATACTCTCTCCCTCCAACACCACCGCTCCTCTGCTGCCAGATCTCTCGCCATTTCTCACCAGACTCCTCAGCGCCGTTCCTTCAGAAATGACCACTTCTTAATAATAATCTCCAGCAGATACGCAGCATCTGTCATTTTCTTTCACTGCACCACCACCGCTATTAACCTCAACCCCATCACCGTCCTCACATATCTTTCATTTCCCCCGCTTCGATTTTGATTTCTATTTTCACCATCATCACTCCTACCGTCTGACTGATTCCACATTGATGGTATTTTCTCTCCCCTGTCTCTCTCTCTCTCTCTCTCCCCCCCCCCCCCCCTCTCTCTCTCTCTCTCTCTCTCTCTCGCCCTTTTAGGGCTCCCTACGGGAAGGCAGTGGACATGTGGTCAGTGGGGTGTATCCTTGGGGAGCTAAGTGATGGGCAGCCCTTGTTTCCCGGAGAAAGTGAGATAGATCAGGTAGTGATCAAATGAGTGTGATGGAAAACAAATTAAATTAGATTATCAGATCAAATTTCTAGTTATTGTAATGAGTGGAGGTACTTCAACAATACAGTTTGGTATGGAACCAGAAGTGTAAAAGGACAGATGTGTACTATGTGCTGCTGTTCTCTCTCTTTTGCAACATAAATGGTAGCTTGGTATCTGATGCAGTTTAGGCTAAAAAGTTTTTTCCCCTCATACTTTTAGGATGGACATTTTAAAGGCACATTTTAACACTGTTGGAAATCAGTGTGAAACAGAAATCACAGTTACAGTTACTGGACAGGGCACATGCACTAATCTTTTGCACATCGATTGTGTGAGTCAGACAAAATGCAAGTGGCTCCAAAAATCTGTTTTTATATAGTGGAGATGTCCAAAAAAGTTGAGGCATCACTTTTTACTCTTTATTTTACTGTCTTGAATGTCTTGCCCCAACCCAGTCAGTGACTTTTGGAATTACACTTTACATGCTGAGGAGTCCTTTGGAGTGGAGCACTGCTAAAACAGGGCACTGCTAAAACCTTTTAATCACACGTGCTGTTTTCTTGGCCTTAGTCTGTTGGGGCTGTGGCAGCTCAGGGAGGGACAGGAACCGTAAGATGGATGAGTAAACTGGTAGGGAAGGCCAGCTCTGTCCTGGAGACATACAAACAAACTGGGACAATAGCAACAAAACTGAATTATGGGAACAATCATTTGTTTGGTTCATTCCACAGGTTCATTGGTAACCAGTGATCAATCATTCTGGGTTATTGACTTTTACTCATGATCCTGTTTCATTTGTCTCCAGCTCTTCACCATTCAGAAGGTTTTGGGGCCACTTCCTGCAGAACAGATGAAACTCTTTTACAACAACCCTCGCTTTCATGGAATCAGGGTAGGAAACATTGATCTACTATCATATCTTCAGTCAATTGTGGGCCTCCTCTGTCTCCTCTTTTTTTTTTACCTCCTTCTCCTTGTAGCTCGGTCTCCTTCCTTCTCTCTCTCTCTCTCTCTCTCTCTCTCGGCAGTGTTCCCAGCACCATGACTGAGTGGATTGCTATGACTCATGAGATAGGTGGTTGGTGTTCAGTTTAGCAGCAAGAGAAAATGTCCCAGAAGGCCGACCAGGACTTTATGTGTTTGTGTGTGCATATGCGTGTGTTTTAGTTTGTTCAGTATGATCTAGTGAAAGATTTCTGTGTGGTTTGAACTGAGAGCTACTTTTGTTTACTGGCATCAGTATCTATTGAAGCATCTTTGAAATACAATTCCAAAATCCAGTTTTGTGCAAAATAGGTGCAGTTTCAATTCAAATTTAATTCTGTGTGTGTGTGTGTGTGTGTGTGTGTGTGTGTGTGTGTGTGTGTGTGTGTGTGTGTGTGTGTGTGTGTGCGCACCAGTTTCCCTCGGTTACTCATCCTCAGACCTTGGAGAGAAGGTACCAAGGCATCTTGAGTGGTTTGATGTTGGATCTAATGAAGGTAAATTCCAGATATAGAGTAATGGACTGGAAATAGACAAGAAATATTATGTCCTTAATCCATCCACTAATCCGCTTTTTATATTGATACGATTGGACATACAAGCGACCTAAATACATTTCCTGCATATGTTCTCCCCCAAAGAATCTGCTGCTGCTAAACCCCACCGAGCGGTACCTGACCGAGCAGAGTTTGAACCACCCGGCCTTCCAGCCTCTGAGGCAGGTGGAGAGAGAGCGGCCTCCTCCTGCATCTCCCAACCCGCCACGCTCCTCCAAGAGGAAAACGCACCATCATGGAGAGAACACAGTTCCTACAAGGTTGGCCTGCACTTCCATATTTTTACCTGCAGTCAATATTTCAACATTTCAAGTCCTGCCTAGCTGGATGAAACAGCACACTGCATCTTATTGACTGTTCCATGATGTAGTGAGGTAGGCTCCTGTATTAAAGTGATAGTGTTTATTTTTTTTGCTGTGGTTAATGCAATGCTATTCAATGCTATTCAATGAATGCTAGTTACATTGATAACATTGGTGAAATTCATTATTCTACTTCATGGTCTCTGCTTGCTTCAGTGGCCTCAAGATTTCAAGCAATAGTAGGAATATTGATATATCAAAATCGTTAATTTAATCCAGTATAATGATAGCAAAAATGATAAGTAAGCAGCTGCAGCTGCCTCACTGCACATTGTACCTGGGCGAAGACCTTTCTGTCTGGGCCTGCACCTGCAGGAGTTTCGTCCAGGTATTTTGACTTCCTCCAGTATCCCCAAAATGTTCATGATGAGGCTAATTGGAGACTGCAAATTGCCCCTAGGTGTGTACTACTGAGTGAATGATTGGCAGCCTGACCAGGGCCTCCCCCCCGGTCTAATGCCCTATGAATGTGGGAAATTGGCACCAGCAGACTAATCAGTGAAATAATAAGCACTCCTGCATCTGTTTACCCCACTGCCTGTTCAGGAGTCACACAAAGAGCACGAGCCGTCGCTCCAACAGCAAAGAGTGCTCCAGCCTCCCTCGCCACGGTGACCTACATCACCTCAGCAACAAGAGCTTCCTCAACGGTAACAAGCCGCAGCCGTCCAGTTTAAGTCCCACGCTCCACCCCAAGAGCCAGTACATGTCCCAGACCCTCAATCGCTCCGCTTCATCCAGCAAAGACCTGGCTAACAACAACCTGCCCCAGCTCCTCAGTCCCAAAGAAGCCAAAGGCAAGACCGAGTTCGATTTCAGCATGGGGCCGTCCCCTAAGCTGCCCGACCAGGGACACGGGGCCAAGTACAGCCACGGCAAATCCAGCTCGTCTCGGTCTCAGCAGCAACAACAGCAGCAGCAGCAGCAACAGCAGCAGCAGCAGCAGCAGCAGCAGGCCAGCCGCCACAACTTCATGGACAGCAAAACCAACACACTGCAGTCAGGAGCCGAGAAACAGCATGGGCGACACAGCCACAGCATGGCCGACTCTGCCCACGGATCCATGTCCTCTTCATCGAAGAGTTCTGCCTCTTATCTGAGCCTGTCCAAGAGCCACAGCGCGCTGAGCGACGCCAAGTCCGTGGGGAACCTCAGCGACGGTCGACTCCACCCGGACGACCCTAACGCCAACACAGCACCAGGGGTGGGGCCGAGCGCTCGCTTCTTTCCCGCCAGCTGTTTGGACCTCAACGCCCCTTCAGGTCTTCCGGGGCCGCCCGGCAGCCCCTCCACCCGCCACAGCGATCGCTCTGGCCACAGCCCCGCCTCTCGTAGCAGTGGCAACGTCCGCATGGAGAGCAGCACGCTGGACTCCTCGTCCCGACACAAGTCCAGACACAAATCCTTAGCTCCAGGTAGGTTTGACCGCCACATTTGTATTCAGGGTTAAGCAGGGGATTCTGCTTCATCCGCTACCGAATTAAGAATAAGATTTGGCCACAAGCTATTATTACGTCAAATCTCAACATCTATGCTGTCATATCTATCTTGCCCAGTTTAAACAAATAGCCTGTTCTGTATCTGTCACAGAGAAAGCAGTTAGATGTAGTCAGTCAGTGCAGTTTGCTGATTGTTGAGTTTTCATGGTAGAGTTCATGGCTAGTTGTTCACATGTAGAGATTCCCTCTTTGTCTGGGATATATGACATAAAATTATTACATTTTAAACATTTAACCACCAATCTTTACAATTTGAAAACAGAGGATACAAAACTCCAACCTGTAAACTGGTTAAATTAATACCTTTTGATCATACATTTATCAGGTGAGCTGCCAAAATGTCAGATATTTATATCTTGGTTTGAAGATGTCACGGTGAACTTTGCACACTGATCAGGGACAGATTTCACTGTTTAACAACTGAATGCTTAATCAAGACTGGAAATAATCAAACTCAAAGCTCTAATGACCTGAATCTTTTCACTCTTCTCCAGAAGAGGCTGGTGCTCCAGAGCTCCTAGACCCGGGGGGAGCAGGGATGCCCTCCACCCACACTCTGCCTTCTCCACACGAGTCTTATCACTACGGCCTGGGCTATACCTCCCCCTTCTCCTCACAGCAACGGCCTCAACGCCACTCGATGTACGTACGGAGGGAGCGCCACCGCATGCATGGCGGGGAGACCGGGATGGCGGGCTTGCCTGCGCCAGGGCAGGCAATACCGACACGTGCCAGCAGCCTGCAGCTCCTCTCCCCTCAGCTGCAGCACCGCACCACCCTCACCGGACACTCAGTGAGCTCTTCGAGAGAAGACTGCACTGACGACATGACGAGGGTTAGTGGCAGGCAGTCCTATCCATGTGATGCAGTTAAAGGAAAGATTCATCCTAATTCATCGACATTAAAGTGGCTGAAATGTACTGTTAGGGTCCATTGGCTCAAATGGTGAGTTAAATGCTTGATTTTCCTCAGAGGTTCTGAGGACCACATTTTACTCCCAGGTCAATTGAGGACATTTCTTTATGCGATTTGCATCTTCTTGCATCTTTTCCAGTTTTCTCCCATAGTCCAAAAAGACTATTAAAGTCCAATTGAAGTCACAAAATTGCCCTTAATTGTGTGTGTGTCATTGAATGATGTGTGTCCACAAGTGCACAGGTCAAACCTGGAACAATAAAGACTAATGGTAAAGACCATTGGGTGCACTCACAAACTTACTTAACAAACTCTTAACTAGCATTCTAGCCACACATTCAAGATGCGGGTGAACCTTTTCTTTGAGGCGCTTTTCTGAAAACTGTACTTTTGATAAAGCTGATGTGACTGTCACTGTCTCACATTATCACTGCCTCTGCCTCATGCTGCTTCTCCAGTCTGCTTTGACCTGCGCCTGTCCGTCTTCTCAACAGAGTGAGCAGTCCCCTAAAGACATGAGCCACCCTTGTGCCCCCATCAAAGACTCTACGAGGGACAACACTGCTGCTTTTCATACACAGCGCTCAAAAAATGAGGTCCGACCCCCAATGCCTCCCTTCCACCAACCGGTTCACCAAATACAAGCCAGCAGCTCCTCTGGCTGCTGCTTTCCATAGCTTTTTCTGTTCCTCAACAGCTCCTCTGCGCATTGTTGCTGATATAAATGTAACCGCGCCGAAAAGCTCTAAAAACGTCTCAACTGTCTTGTGATGCCAGGCAGCTATTGATAAACAATGAAGCGAGTCTGTTTGGAGTTTATCAATCCCAAATCTGAGGACACTCAGGAACTTGTGTGTGTTTCCTAGGTTGGTATGTATCACGACCCTCATGTCGAAGATGGAGGTTCCTCCAAGGAGAACCGGATGATCTTCACTGAGTCCATGCCAAGGAGGGTGGGCAGCTTCTACCGAGGTAAAGGAGACACATGCATGAATGGAATAAAACTGAGCAGGTGCAAAAGAAACAGGTTGTAGCATTTACCTTCTGGTCACTTTAATTGGCCCGCTAAAGTCTTTCAGATAGTTCACTCTGGGCCATAGCATCAACATAATCAACATGACAATTAAAATGTCAATGAAATGTGAGAGGCTATAAAACAGATACAAATAGACAGAAAGTTAAACATGCACGGACCTTTCATAATTGTTCTCTCCTGGTTTCTCGTCAGTCCCCTCCCCCAGACCAGATAACTCCTCCTCTTTCCATGAGGCCGTTGGGCAGGGCCGAGGGCCCGTCGTTCCCGTCGTACCCGTGGACCCTGTTGCCATGGCCAACCACTCCAAACGTCAGACAGCATTTGACTGGTGAAACTTTCTTTATTCTTTTTTTATTAGGATTTTTGTAAACTGCATCATCACGCTGTGCCTCAAGATTGAGTCAAGGAAACTTGGTTGGCAACTGATGTGCTCTCATACATATGTTGGTAGTCTTTCCACCACATAGACTTGTCCAAACTAATTGTGTTTTGACTATTTAATATTTAGGATGAGCTACATAAAAGATTTTTGCTGTTTCATCTTTTTTGTATAGAGATACAATCCAGTCACCAGATCAAAGGCTTGTGTTCCTATGTGACAGTGATATAATTTGCCCACTGCCACATGAAATCTGTCACAATAATTAACATCCATTTGACCGTTCCTGGCACTGCTTTCGTAGTATCGTAGATGCTAAACAACTGAAATGAAATGAAATGATTGAAAATACGTCCACTGAAATGGACAGATTTTGTCCTATTTGATTTAGAAACTCTCACACACACTTAATGTCAGTAAGAGCGAGTCTCAGCATCAAAGATGCCCTGGCCAAAATAGCAGCATGCCATTTCATGTAACGTACACACCACAAAAAAACACATAAATATGGAAATAGATCCCTGAATTCTTGAGGCGGAAATTACAAAAAACATCACTCACACATCAGACGCCAGTGAACATCCATTAACAGTGAATAGCAGCCAGCTGTCTGCAGTGGCTCATCGTGGCATCACATTTTTTTTTTGTTCCGTTTTAAAGTGGAAAATAATAATAGTTATTAGTGGACTTAAAAAGTTTAGAAGCATTCAAATACAAATGACAGTTTTTTGCTGGGTCTGCGATGTCTATTCATACACTATAAATGGCTTCTAGACATCACATTATCCAGGGAGGGCTGACCCGAGCCTTTGAAACATACCACAAACATAAAGAAATGTCTGTGTTTGCTTTGCAGGACCACCGCAGAAGCAATGGTCATGAATCCTCCAGAGCCCACCAAAGAGAAGGAAAAACAAGGCTTCTTCAGAGCTATTAAAAAGAAAAAGAAGAAGGCACAAATAGTAAGATCATTCAAAACATCACATCCAGCAGACATGCTGTGGTCCAATGTTGCTTCCCTTGTCAAAGTCTTTTTTTTTGGTGGTTTTTACCAGATTTGTCATCAATGTTTTCCATGTGGTCAGCACTGAAAACTAACTGTGTGAACTTACTGTGTGACTGATATTGACTTCCTACAATGCTTAAGGGTGATTCTGTTTTACTACAACACTGATCTCATAGGAGTTTTTGCCCTCATTCATATTAATAGCTTAATTTGATAATTCTATTCTTTTTTGTCAAATATAGAAATACATTTTATATGAAAAAGCTCCACACACTGAGACCATCATTCTTCATACGATGAAAAGTAAAGTCTTACAAAGCAGAATGCAAGATATAGGTCAGAGGAGTTGTGTAAAATTGAATTACCCTCAATCACTCGTCTTAATTTTCTTAACCTTCTAATCTTTTTCAAGTATCTTCTCTGTAACTAACTCAACCATGTGTGGGTGGTTGTGCATAAAGGTGCTCCAGTAGCTTTTCTGTTTTCTGTGTTGAGAGTTGTGGCTGTGCGTCTTCTGCTCCACAGACGGACATGGAGGATGGGAGGAACCCCACCATCAAGAAAAGCCTTTTCCCCCTCTTTAGCTCTAAGAATAGCTTAAAGCACAACGCAGCTGTCAAAGTCCTACCTGTAGTCGCCTCGCCTATGGTACAACACCAGCCTCCTGCGCCCTATCCTGCCTCACCAGTAATCTAACCTCAACACTACAGCTGCATGTTAACTCCCACCACACTCACGCCAAAGACCTGATCCGAAATCCTCTCAGCCACCCCATGAACGATTGAGAAGTTTTTGAAATTGAGAGTATTTCGGTCACGTTTTGAGTCTAATACTGCACGACGTTTTGGCATCCGTTTCATCGCGCTATGATGTTCTGTATGTCAAACCAGATCACCTTGCATCCACATTGCCTTGGAAGACATTGATTTCATGCCGCAGTGTTCGCCGTTTGTTAGGCCGACTCTCCTGCATGCCGACACTCGTTTTCAAACAAGTTGTCAAAGTATGTGTGTCAAAGCTTGCCGCTGAAACTGTAGTTATGGTTAAGCAATGGTTACAATTTTGAGGAACTATATTTCATTGCTTAAATGATGAAGAGGGAATTAGTAGTTATCACATCTGTCTGTTAAATAAGAGGATAGAAGCAACAGACGATTATTTTCTTTGTTTACTATTATCTAAATTGATCTTATTTTAGTTTAGCAGAAAAAAAGGAAAATGAAGCAAGCAGGCGATCCTGCAAGCCACCATTTTCTTTCTTTAATTAATATCACTTTAGATTTGAGCTCAAAACAGGCGATTGGAGTGGTCTGCTTGATTTTTACAAAATGTTTTTTGCGTATTTTCTGATACGAGTTAAACAGTTAAAAATATATTTATAAAGTAATGTGAGAAATGTTTGCTCGACTGTACACTGAATGTGTGGATCTACGTTAACATGCACATTTAGAGAACGAGAAGTTTCTTCTCGGCTTCAAGTCATCACCATCACCACTTCCTTCATGTTTTTGTCTCCTGCTGCTGGAGGGGTGCATGAAGAACCGTGTTATGTGACAAAACCGTGTTTGGTAATCTCACCATAAAGAGACTGTTTTTACTGTATCCTGCTAATTAATAATATGACAAATGACAATGTTTTGTTAGGTCCCTGGGAATGGTCAAGAACACCTGTCCCTGCAGAGGAGCTCCAAGTCATCCTCTCACCACAGCAGCCGACGGAAAAACCGCGAACGCTCCCGAGACAGAGACAGAGAGCGGGAACAGAGCCGAGACCGGGACCGAGACAGGGAGAGGGAGCGGGAAAGAGAGAGAGAGAGGGAGAGGGAGAGAGAGCGGGAAAGAGGGAGGGAGAGGGAGAGGGTCAGTGACTGGCCACCAGAAAAACCAGTGGACTCGCACTCTCAGGTACTTACCCTGACATTTGTATTTATTATAAGATCAAGGCCTAACCCTAAAGAAAACATAATAATTCATATACCATTGACATTAATGGAACTACATTTTTTTCATATAAAAACCATTAAAAATGAAAAATGAGATATATCCATGAAAGGGTTTTGCATTCAGAGATGTCTTCAAAAGTCTGCCAACGTGCTGTCCCTAATTTGGAGACAGGTGCATCGACTTTATTGTCTCTTAACAATGTGGAAAGTTTTAATCAGATAATTGGTCAAGCCATGGATCAAGAGACCAGAGTGAATAAAAAGAAGAAAAAGAAAGAATTCAAATGCAATGTTAAGTCTCCCCCAAGTCCATTACAGCTCTCTAAATTAAACAGAGAATTGGCCTTAAAACACAATACATTCCTGCAACAATTATTAAACTGAAAAGTGGAGCAAAAAATATAGACTAACCTGAAGATGAAATGAGGTTCAGGTGGGGAAAAGAACAGGGAGGCAGCTGAAAAGCTGGTGTAGAGCACAAAACTAGGACACAACACAACCAGGAAGGAGGAGTATGAGCCACAAACACAGATAAACTGACGACTAGATAGATGGACCAAATGTTAAGGAACAGACTTGCACTGTTTGTTTTGTGCTTTTTGTGAGATTACATCCCCTGTCGTGATTCAACAACTGTCCTCTTTTTTTCCTCTCCTGTCAGAGTCAACCACTCAAATCACTCCGCAGGCTCCTCCACCTCTCCCCTTCCTCCTCAAATCAAGGACAGCCTCCTCCCCCACCTCCTCCAGACCTGCGCTTCCAAGCCCCCCTCCCCAACCCTCCCCAGCCCTCCTCCAAAGCAGGCTACTCAGAGGGGCGGGGGCACGCCGACAGCAGGGGGCACTCTGGGGTGAGCAGCTCCTCTCAGGCTAAGAGCCGTAAGGCCAGCTACCCCCTCCCTGGACAGATTGAGTCCAGCTGGCACGTGTCTGCTTTGCAGCGGGCGGAGGGCGCTCAGTTCACCCCCGAGCAGCTGGGCATCAAACCGGGGCAGAACGGACCCACTTTTACCCGAGCCTCCCGCACCAGGATGCCAAACCTCAACGACCTGAAGGAGACCGCGCTGTAAACTATCCCTCGCCCCCTCCCGCCCCCACCCCGAACCACACCACCTCCGATACTGTACGTCTCCATCCTGGGAAGCCTCTGCCGGATGCAGACATCATGGTACTGTAGAGAAAGTTTACATGAAAGCTTATTTCACCGGATCCAGTCCTCATGCCGAAGCGTAATCACCTGTTGATGCTCATGTGTCTGAAATCTGCAAAAGCCGAGACGCTGCCGGGCCGCACCATCACCTGACACAGTGTTATTCAGTGATTCGAGGACAGGAAGGGACCTGCTCCCTCTCTCCATATTCAACAAGGCTGGAGCATCAGAGTACGCTGGTCCTTCCTGTCCAGGAGACACTGGCCATGCGGCCTCTTTGCTGCCACCTTCTGCTCACAGGACTCTACAGCAACACGCCACGGCGGTGGCCAATAAACTCAAATGTTTTTCAAGCTCCGATATTTGATAAAAATATGACAACAACACCAACAACAAAAAAAAGATTTATATCAATACTATTTATTAAATATTTATTTGTTTTCAATTCAAGGATATAAGCTATAAATGACACAGTATGTAGGCTATATGGGAATATTATAAGGTAATATAGAATTAAATGTGTAATTGCAAGAGCTTTAGTTTCGACACAAAGAAATGCATAGATATTTATGTGTTAATACAATATGTCACAAGGATAATATTTATTAATGGTGAATGTCCTATTTTGTTGAATTTGATACGTTATTAACAGATTTTCACTTTATATCATGTTATTTTTACTGTTTTTTTTCTGTTTGTTTCATCAAGATGTAAAAAAAAATCTATGAATATATCTGTTGCCCAAAGAGAAAAAGAACAAAATACTAGGCTTTACATCTAAAGCAAATCTGAACATTTCTCTCATGACATCGGTTTTGAAGTTTTGTGACAGATGGGATTTTTGTTGTTTGGTAGCAGAACAGCCAGAGAGAGGTAGTTTGGCTCTGTGCTCCATACAGTATTTGTCGGCTCACTTCATCTCGTTGCCACTTCAAAATGTGAATCCCCATTTTTTAGTCTCGTAGCTCATTTAGTTCATTGTGACAACAGCTTTCCAGCTCCATGCTGCCATGTTGGTTTTGTCTACAGCCTTAACAGCAAGTGTCGGGTATCATGTGTTTGATCCCCACTGGTGGTAAACCTTCAGCCTCTTGAAGTAAGGTTTGACCTCAAACACAACATCCAAGTGCATCCAACCCTGCAAATAGGCATACCTCACCTACAACCTTTGAGATTTTAAAGGTTAAGTCTGGATGTTTTTCATATTTTCTTCATCTTAGCATTAAAAGGTTAAAATCCAACTCATTATTTAGCTAATTATTGTTCAAAACCACCACATGTTGCTTGATTTCACTGGGTGATTCATTTCCATGAGCATGGTTTGTAGTTTATTTTATTCCACATCATGCATGTAAATGCTAACATGTTCCACATCTAAAGACGCAGAAGAACAACACATGATCGGCAACACTCAAACACGCTCACTCACGCCCAGTCAGCCCAACTCTCTCCCAGTTGACAAGATAATAATGAGAATACTGGTGAGATACTGTTCTACTACTAGAAAGTCCTGTGGAAAACACTGCAGTTTGAATCCATCGAACAAGCCTTTAAACACATTCATCTCTTCTTCCAGCCTTACTCCCAGGATTGTATAACAGCTGAAATCCTGAATCCAGCACATTCAGCCATTTTACATGTTTGAAACAGGGCATCTTATGCCAGATAATAAATAACTACTCTTAGTTTGTTTTTTTTTTTGTTTTTTAAGGTGACCAGTTGACAATATGGAAGATATAGGACTAACACCAGACTCATCCTTTAAAAGTGTGTGTTTACATTTTCTGTGTGCATTTTAAAAAGTCTGTGTTCTTAAATGTTTTGTAATTGCCTTTTGTAATCAGACTTTTTTTTGTTCTGACTTCATATTACAGTTTTTATTTTTAATATCAACAGTCATGATCAGGGATGATTTTGCCTAAAAAGGTTTTCATTGAAAGCATTTGCCTTCTGTTGTCTACTGACCTGTGGATGATTGAAAATTGAGTGGTAGTCATTACACTCTTAGTGGCCTAGGCAAAATAGTAGTTACTCTTCCAGTTTCATCTTTCGTCTCTTCCTCTTCTTCTGTGGTTTTAAAGAGAAGAAGAAAAGCGATCATATCACAGAAGGTGGGAACGAAGGAATGGAGGATGGGTGCATCTGTGCAAAATTCAAGACATCTGTGGACTTAAAGAGAGTTTGGGTGTAGTTCATGTTTTGTTTCCCATCTGTTGAAAGGGAGAAGTTACACAAGCATAAAGAAAAATTTGTGAAAACGAATGTTACAACTGACTGCTTGGCTGACTGAAAGCAATAACATTCAGAGAGAGACTGATGCAAACCGTTCGAGCTGAAGCATCCAGTTAAATTGCAGCCAAATATAGCACAGAGGGGATTTATACATAGTAGGAGACTGTGATTAAAGCAAGTGTCCACCTATAATCAAGACATTGCTCTGCAATACATTTTCTTGTTTTCAGTGTGTCCTTTAACATGAGAGAGGGTGGAAGTCCTGTATATTATGGAAAACCCTGATTACTGATTGTAAATGACTGCTAATGTGGGTTTGTCTGTATCATCAGTGGGACAGAGTGATGACGATGCTTGCCTTGCCAGTGACCTGAAGCCTTACATTATCTAACTTCACACTTCAGATTGAGATGGAGGCTTCAACCCCCAGTAAGTCACAAACACAGAGACAACAGAGACAGGAGAGAGATTTTTTTTCGTTTGGGTTGTTCACAAAAATGAATGTTTCCCTAAAACATCAGTCCCCTCCCACACCCCTCCATTAAATGGTTTCCAACTTCTAACAGGGTGTAAATAAAAATAATAGAGTGTATCTATACTGACCATTCTACTTTAAAAATGATAGGGTCTCATAATAAAAGCCAACTGTACATTTTTGAACGACTCATGTGTTTGTTTGGTAGCACAGAATCACAACTTGAGAACCGGATGGGGACAAGTATTCATTTAATCAAGGTAAAAGTCTTAAGATGCAAAAAAGAACATATACACAGACCAAGTAAAACTGCAATGTGTTCTCAAAGCACCAGAAAGAAATACAGAGACAAATTAGGAGTTTAACACAACACAAAACCACACATGAACAATAGTAACATTTCCATTTTCAGAAAAGTGCCTGAGATGCAACTATAAAACAAAAAGGAGATACCAAATAGTTAAATGATAGAGAAACACTGAAATCATTCCATTATTTTGATTACCAACACGTCATCAGACAAGTTACTCGTCTATAACTCTGGCTTTTCGATCTGGTCTTTCAGCCCTGAGATTATTTGTTGTGATAGCTTTCTGTTCTTTTTATCTTTTCATAAAGGAGCCATAAGCATATGCTTTTATTTTTTTTTTAAATCTTTTCAATCAATCATTTCCTGAAGCACTGTACAGTAGTAGTAGTAGAGCATTAATTATGTATCACTCGGGCACTGTTATGCACTGAGCTGCAGATGAATCCAAATTTGATAAATAATAGCAGCACAGTGCCCATATTCATTGTAAGAAGGGGGATATTTCACTTGCGTGGCTCATTGATATGTTTCTTCATTATAAAAAGAAACTGATTAAAAATAAAGGATCTTTACAGATCTTTTGGGCTTTGGCCAAACAAATTTATACTTGTTAGCTTTATTTCTGAGGATTAAAAGAAGCTGACTGAGAGGTGCAGAAATGTGAATTCACAACTCAATATCGGGAGAGGATATCATTTTCATGGAGCTGTCACAGGAGGATGGCAGACCGGTGGATACAACCTCTATGGCAACACTGCCTCTCCTTCTCTCCGCCTAATTATTGCTTTGAATTTATGCCATCTCATTGTAAATGAAACATTCTGCTGAGAACTCAATAAATGAAAGCCCTCAGTCTGAGCCTAGCATCATACCTACAATGGATAGCAGTCAATGAAAGCTCAATGAACACATCAAACAGATATTTTAATGACATCCTGCAAGTCAGACTAGTTGTTTGAACTTTGAAATTGTCATTAGCACAATGTTTTATCGCAGCTTGAGGTTTTTATACAGGGAGTTAGAAGAGGCCAGAGACTGACCACACGCTCTGATGATGGGGGATCCAGGTAAAGAGATGGAAGTTTGAGGACGGGGCCTCGGGGACGGTGGGAGGACTGGTTCACATGCATTTGTTCATGCAGAGCAGCAGCTCGAGGCGCAGAGCGATGCGTGTGTGCCACCCGAGGGGGAGGATACGGATGTAGCGCGCCACGATGGGCGGCCGTAGGAGGTTCTGCACGGATGAAGAGCGGTCAGAGTTCCCATAGAAGACCTGAGGAGACGAGAGGGGGGAGTGGTTAATATAGGGTTGAATTTAGGTGATAATGATAATGAGCAAATGAGAGAAGATGAGCCTTGATCTGAAACCAGGAAATGAAACAGCAGATCATCAGATTTTAGATCAGATACCATTGCATTTTTTGTCCCTAAGAGTGGATTCTGTCAAGTCTGATCGACTCACCCTGTTGTTTCCAGTCTGGTCTTTGTAGTAGATCCAGTTGAGTTTTTCATCCGTGCGGTACTGAATGCTGTACTTGGTGATCCACTCGTCTGCATCGCAGCGACCCTGGGTGAGGATCCCTGACACCACCTTCACCTCCTGCAGGTCGATCTGCAGCCACTGGCTGTTGTCCTGGAATTTGGATAGCCAGGCACACCTGAAATAGTCACACAAACACAGGATATACTTTTGTGAAACAAAGATATCTATGATCCATGGGTTGTTTTTCTGTTCATCCTCTATATTCTACATTATTCTACATTTTTATTGAGGAAAATGTCACAACTAGGGGTAACCACGCCTAATATTGGCATAAAACTGAGTTTTGAAGTACATCAGAGGTGAATTTAACCTGGTCTTAGTGTGTTGAATAAGACTATGTTATGCAAGGGTACTAGGTCAAGGGCTACTTTAACACAGGAGAGTTCAGGTAACATAATGGTGCTGATTGAGAAGAACCTCTGAAACTAGGTCTCTTATGGGGTTTTGGACATGACATGACATACACACACAAAACCTTTGATAGTGAGCCCAGCAGCTCTTCCCTGCTTGCGGCATCATTCAATAAACTGTGCATTTTCCTCACACATTCATATAAGCATACATTCATATCTTAATGTGTTAAAGCACAAACATATGGCACATCAACCATTGCAAATGTATTTACATAACCAGAGATGGGTTAAATCTTTTTTTAGATTTTTTTTCTCTTTAATGTCGCCTCTCTCAGATGGCAGGAGCCCTGGCTGTTTGTTACTAGGGTCTTTCCACTAAGGCAGAACAGTAACATCGTGTTAGTGAAAATGAATGTCAGACTTGAAAATGCATGGAGCTTTGTAACCCCTTGCATTTGTTTAATTTGCTTACCCAAAACCCTGAGTGTTGAGCCGGGCCTTGCTTGGGAGCCATGAAGAGAACCATCCAGTGTACTGCTCCTGGTTGGAGCAGGTGATCTGCTCTGGACTCACAGCTCCAGCCTCGAAGCCTAGTGGCTTGTGGTACGGACACTCTGCAGGAAAACAACAGATGTTAACGTGAATACACTTCTCATTTCAGCAAGCACCAGCACTGATGTGAAGATCTCCTGCCTATGTGGATTTCAAGGTCACAAACACTGAAACAGCGAAATATGGAAACCACGTGATCTTCAGTAAGCCTCTCATCAGGAGGTGCCTAATTCTTCACCTCTCTATCCTTTCACCACTCTCCACCCTCATCCTGCCATATCGGTCCTCACACCCTTCTGCCCCAAAAGCCCCTGCAGTTAGCAGCCCCAGTGTGACCCATATCCCTTCCTAAAAGCCTGCTGTTTTAATTCTCCACAGTGAGAGATCAGTGCTGTCCATTAGGGCGGCAGGCGGACAGATGGCCATGTTCTGCACTCCACAGCTTTACTGTACAGAGGCTCCACGTTGTTCTCATGTTTTCACGTTCTCAATCTGCCCTTTCACGTTCCACCAAAAGCGAATGCAACACATGCGTGTACTAAAACTCTGAATGGGTGTGACGACAGAGACAGAGCGCACGTGTGAGGTTAATTCCCTGAAGTTTCAGATAAAACCATGAGCCGGCGATACCCAGAAGAGAAACCTGCTGCACTTTTGTTTACTACTGGCTTAAGCCTATCTGACACGAGGTCAGATCCTAATCCCAGTATTACAACGCATACAGTGTGTGAGGAGATAAGTGTTTACATAACAGCAATACTGTCTGTCGTCTTGTCTAAAGTACAGTATGATGAGAATTAAACTTGTACAGATTGCTAAATAATTAGAAAAACCAAGAAGGGAGGCGGATGGAATAAAATGCGAGGGCAGGCCTGAAAGTCTGTCTCTCGTTTATCATCACCAGGTCCATGTCAGAGTAATTACTGGTTTCTGTGATTGTGTGATTGGAACAAGCCATGAAGAGCCCCGTAATCGGAGCCCCGTGTACTAAGATAATGACTGTCTGCCAAACTTCTCTCTCTTGTCTGTCACTGGTTGCCATGTGATTTGCAGCTCAGCTGACACACGTTGATTCACTGAGGCATCTCACTGTACATCAAGCCTTCAGCACAAGCTTAATGATTTCATGGTATGTTCCAGGCTCAGTGATGCTACTGTCGGTTCCTTATGTTAATTGGATGTTTTGTTAACGGGACGTTTAACCTCAGGTGCTCTATAAACTGATGCAAAACGCTCTTTAGATCTTTATCTGTTTACAAATGTGATACAAAGAAACCAGCTACTAACGGACAGTCCTGTGACATTGTGTCAGTTATTGCACCAATGCCAACAGTGACATCTTGTTTTTAAGACAAAAAGCTTTGGGTTGGCATTTGGATCCATGAGCAGAAAAACACAAAAAAGAACAGCAGAAAAAAAGAGTCTACCATGGGATTCACAGGATGTTGTTTTTATCTGCATGTTATTTAAATGCAGGTTCTGATCCAGGTGCAAAACACTTTCTATTATTGAAGTAGGTACTGTAATTAAGAGGATCACGCTGCTTTGGCGAAGATATGTCTATGTTTTTTCATGGCTCCATCTGTATCATCATCTTCTCTGAGGATGCCCAGTGGAGCATGCACATCCCGTGGAGTCAAATCTGTGGAGTCTAATGCATTCATGCATGGACACATAAAGATTTGCCTTCCCTGTCTCACACTCACACACAGTAGAACTAACCATCCACCTTTAAATGTGGACATTACAGATTTGTCAACTGGCAACTGATTTAATTCTATTCTACAATCATTTTGATAATCAATTACTGAAATTATTTTCCAAGAGGAAAATATCTTTTAAATGGGAGCTGTATATTATGTTGAACAGACTTCCTTTCATGTGATTGAAATGTTAAAAGGGTTTCTGCAAAATCCTGAGTGTTGTGTGTTCTTATAATTAGTTCATAGCTTTCATTAACAGTTTCATTATTAGTTTAAATAGTCATCTAATCAGCAAAAAATAAGCAGAGTGCAGTGCACTATTGTAAGTAAATTTGCATAATGAACTAATTTGTCCATGAAGTCATTAGGAAGAGGGTCCATATTTAAAGGTTTTCACTATACCTGGCATGCAGTCCACTCCTCGTACCATGGAACCAGTCCCGATGGTGGAGAAGTCAGTCGGGGATTCTCCACCTTCACAGTCACATTTGCAAGACTTGCTGTTCCAGGCCTCTGACACTCCCGCCTGACAGAAATATGTTGCACATAAAATGTAAAAAGATGAGAAAAAAAAAGTGAAAAAGAAAATGCAGTCCTAAAATACAGCTGGTTTATAAGAGAAAATATGATTTCAGTCACTTCAGAGATAACTGAGAGTAACACTGAAACTTATCTTATGAGATCAATAATTTGACACTGACCAGTGTTAACTGACCAGAGCTAAACTCCTGTTGGAGACGTCTCTCAAAATTTTACTCTGTGTGTTATGTAAATCCTGTTGACTTTAAGGCACTGAGAGTTTCTACGTACCTCTTGAGCATGAGTGCTGATGAACACTGCTCAGGATATGAATAGGAAAAAAAACAAAGGAGAGAAAAAAGACTGTAAGAAAATGGAACTATAAATTGTAGCAAACAAGTCAACAAATACCATATATATCACCATATTCTGTAAATTTCACCATATTCAGAAAAGGTTTGAGACAACATACATACACAAACGCATGCTGAGCTTCAAGTGCAATGTCACCAAAGAAAAACCTGAATGATAATCTCAAGGATTACTGAGAAAATCTGCTACATCAGTCAAAGTGTCTTTTAGGAATAACTTTGCTCATTGAGACAAGAGTTTCAGAGATTTCCTTTGTCTTTGAGGTAATTCCTTCAAAGGTTTCGCTGGGCCTAGAGCATAAAGACTGAAACCTTACCATTAGCTCCCAAAAGAAGCAGGGCCACCAGGAAACACTGCACGCTGCGAGCCATCTTCCAACACTGTCCAAACCAGACCGGACCGACTGAGCAGCCAAGGCAGCAGTGATAGAGAGGCTGGATTACAATAATCCACAGGACACTAATGGCTTTACCTAATGCCGTCCTCATCTGACAAAGCCCCTCCTACAGCTGCTCACCCACCACCACCAACGACCACCAGCACCAGCACTCCGCCTGGAAATCCCTGCATTGACACAGAGGTCAAGTCAAAAATCCTGCAGGAAAACAAAAAAACAAAAAAGACAAAAAAACAGAATCACTCGCTTGTGTGACAGATCTGGGTTGTCTGCATGAGCATCAATAATGAGTATCTGCATATGTGTGTGTGTCTGTGTGTGTGTGGGACTAAGACAGAAGGAAAGAAATAGAGAGAGAAAGAGGAAGGGGGGGGGGGGGGGGCAGAGGGTGGTGTTGGCTTGTGTTGGGCTTTTTCAGCCATGTAATTGACCAGAAGGTCGAGTTTTGACAGTAATAACACTGACAGAATAAAAGGGAGGAAAATGTTCACAGTAGAAGGTATGTTCAATAGATAACCTGATATGAAACACAGACTGGTAGTATTAATAAATATAGACTGTATGAGTCTATGATTTATGGTAAATATTAAAAAACAAAAACAAAAGTAGGTCTATTTTTTGAGTAATTTCATGTTAGTTTGAATCATTTTAATGGTTTTAAAGGACAAGATTCCTGATGTATTTAGAGTAGTTAAAGCTAATAATAAATCTAAAAGTCAACTGACATGTTTTACACTTTTTTCAGTGTGCACATCAATATTTCACAGACAATTGGCCAGACAACAAATCATTGGGTTGAATCTGTATTAAAATAAAACAGTGGACTCACAAGTGAAATGTGCTCATACTCACACGTCTCATATAGAGACAGAGACATTAAATATGTAAACTGGGAATGAAGTGATAAAAAAATGTCAAAACTGCAAATTGTGCCTCTTTTTATATTTGTTATGTCCTGATAAGAATTGGAATAAGTGATGAAAGAAAAACGCAAGTATGCAACATTTGTCAGTTCAGAATGACATTAAAAAAAATCAGGATCAACAATTAACTTCTATAATCTCAAGAATGAAAGAGACAATCTTTGATGCGTTTTGTCCACTTGAACAGAAAATAGAGGCCTAATTCTTACTTATATTGTACATGCCAGTGGCAATAACAAAGTGAGAGACTGAAAGAAATAATCCAACAAGATAATGTAGTTATTTAAATGAAGGCAGAGGTGACCTAGATCTTGTCTCTGTTGAATATATTTCAGACTCTGTAGGAGGCAAAAGTCTTGTGTGCAAACACTGGGAAACTGAAGTGTGTTTATTTTTTGATTATGGACTAAATTGAGGATTGGCTTGTAATGTCATCTGTGATGTTTAAAACGAACATAATACAGTCGCATTCCTGTTTACATTTCACTTTTTTCTCGAGATACTCTGAAGATGTCTGAGCCATTCAAAGCCTGCTGGGTGAAAGTAATTAAGCTAATTAAAGCAAAGCTGTTTTCAATTTGACTTCATCTCATCATTTCCCCTCCTCCAGCACTCCTTTCTGTCCTGCTCTCAGCCCTGGCACTGCTTTTGAGAGAGCTGCGGAAAATCTCTTCAGTTGATATTTATTTGATGAGCGTGTCACTTTGCTGACTACACCGATACTGCAAAAATGAAAGCTCCTGTCAGGGCAACACGCAGGAACCCTTCACAATCAAAGAGAAGGATTCAAGCTCACTCCGTTCTCATCTACAGAGCTCAAAAAGAGGTCAGATGGACAGTGAAAGAAGCAACTTCCATGCATGTATGCTGT
The DNA here is from genome assembly GCA_029224185.1 of Karalla daura. Classification (NCBI taxonomy): domain Eukaryota; kingdom Metazoa; phylum Chordata; class Actinopteri; order Chaetodontiformes; family Leiognathidae; genus Karalla; species Karalla daura. The sequence goes on from CM055190.1 coordinate 8,521,564, forward strand.
TTGGTCAAAATGTGCTTTTCAATTAAAAAAAAAAGGCATTTTTTATTTTAACTTGCGACTTCTCATATGCATTGCAGGGCAATCCAGCCAGGATGAGGAATCTAGACTTCCTGGACAGTCGGCTCAGCTTTCCTAAACCGGTCCTACTCAGGCTCGTGGGCTCAGAGGCTTCCCGGCTGGCAGCCTCCAACAAAGTAAAGGCCATCACGGTGCAGGAGATCAGTGCTGCGGTCACGCTCGTACGACAGAAGATTCACACGAGACCTGCAGCGTGAGGAGATGGACTTGGAGATGTATGACCTATATTTATAACAGCTATCATTAAAGTCTTTATTTTAACATTAACCTGTGCAAAAAACTTTTTTTTTTGGGGGGGGGGGGGGGTCCATACAAGGTTTAAGTTGTATGGAAAAGCTACCTTTCAAAACATTGTGGTACAGTACATGCTGGAGTTTGGGTTTTAGGTTTGTTGCATTTTACAGTTGATTTACCAGTTACTAAAGTGAATGTCTAACAAATGAGACAAATCGAAAATAGAATTGAACCTGAGCAGGGACATATGGCAGCACGGTGATTAGTACTATTGCCTCACAACAAAAGGTTTCACATCCCTGTGATTTCCTTCAGGAGTCTGCATGTTCTTCCCATGTCTTTCTTTTATCAGGTGTGTGGTCGTCCATGATGGTTATCAGTTTCCCCTCACACCTGATTGTAGTGTAAAAATGGACAGCTGATACTAATGACTGTGCAGGTGTTCTTCACCTGTGTCCACATTACATATATTACAAAACATGTACATATATCACTTTCGTTTCGTCCTTCTTGAGGACCAACCAGTGTTTAAGTGGTAAAAATCACATGGTCACGAGCTCATACTGGAGCATATTGGAGGGTAAAACATCTACATTGTAAAGAATAGGGAATTATTATCGTTTTGCATCTGTGTAGACTATAGTGTTGTATTTTTCCTGCATCCACACTTCACAGATCATGCGAAGCGTACATTTAAGACATGAATATGTATTTCTGGGAGGAACAGAGCGGGGGAGGTGGAGCAGGTGTAAGGTTTCCTCCACACCTGGTGCTCCTGCCTCCATCTCCTGTTGGTCTTTCGCTGCATACTCTTCATCGCCGTCTTCCTCCGCATCGACAGCGCCTGTGAACAGCCGTCATTCATCACACGTCCGCCGCAAGTTTTTCCTCACATGGACCGCGAGGCTCCGTCCGTGATTTCCGTATTGAAGCTGCGGGTAAGGAGGCATTAAAAAGCCCTGCTCCGATATTACGTCGTGTTAAAAATACCCTGCTTTGCTCTGATGTGGATCCGTGATGTGCGTTAAGCGTCACTGTTACTGGAGTTTCCTCTGCTCTGCGCTGAGCTCTCGTCTGATCAAAGCAAGACGCTGCTCATGATGCGCGATCGGCAGCCATTTACAAGCTGTTTTAACCCCAATGTTGTTTTAGTAAGTGTAGGGAGGTGTGCCTGCCTTACTTCCATGTAAATGTGCATTATCACTGATCAGTCAGCTCTTATGTATTTAACTCGAATTTTGATTGTATTTATGTTTTCATACTTCTTGTTTTTGTGTTTTTTATGTTTTTTTTCTTTTTACAAATTTAATGAATTGACATACCATAGTGAAGCAAACTATTGATGGCCGAGATATGAACGTGCACTGACAAATACATTTAAAAGTTGGAAATGAAACTTCCTGCTTTAGTCCGATACATATTATTCAACAGGATCTCAACTATAGACATAATTTTGTCATGCTTGTAAGAAATACATTTTAATTACTGTGTATGTGGATGGGTTACGTATTTATGTATTGGTTTTGCAGAGTGAAGTGCCTTAGATGCTATTGTACGCCCTTTTTCAGTACAATCCTACTTTTATTTTGGGAATATTACAGTCCATTGCTGCACAGATTTGCTTCCGCAGGGATCCATTTCATGCTTGTCTGGCAACCACACAGTGGCTTGACACTGATTGGCTGGCTTGCCTGCCAATCACTTAAAATATCACATTACTTTATATTCCTAGCAAAACAACCAAGGTTACGACCTTTCGTGGGATGTGTACACATCCAGCCATGGATGGAGGAGGAATCAAGAGTTTTTTCACAGCAGACATGGAACTGCACCTTCACATGAAACTGCTGCCTTGCAGCTGTGTGCGCTCATTGACATGCACACCTAAAAACTGTTTTGAGATGGGATTCAGTTTGGATTTTATCACTTTCTGTCTCTTTTCAGATTCAACCATTTAAATGTCCTTTTCTATGTCTCACATCTTTGGCCATGAGTTAAATATTATTGTTCAATAAAGCCAATGTCCCCTTTAAATTGTCAAGTACTGTAAATGTGATGAAGTAAAACAAACATATCTTCATATCTTCAAACTGAAGTGTAAAGGAAGTGTAAAGGTGTGGAAAACACTCAAGTAGCTCAAAGTTGTACAGTTGAGTCTGAGGTATAGGCCCAGTTATGAGGACCTGACAGTTATGAGGTCCTATGAGCTGAGGGGTGAGGTCCAGCAGGTTTCCACCTGCACAAGCATAATTTAAAGCCCATGACGCTCTTCTTTCCTCAGCCTTGGATGCAGCTGTCACCTGCCAGGAGCCAGATGTGACCCACTGCTGCCATCTGGGAGTGACGTGACTGATGTGACCTCAGGACCTCTTTGCCGGTCATCATGGGATGTGGCACCTCTGTGGCTACAGAGACACAAGGGAAAAGAGCAGAGGCAGGTAATGGTATCATGTTCTCCACAATCAGCAGGAAATACTGACACTTGCACCTTTCCACCCTTAAGGGAAGGTGTGAGGAGACACTTTGGCATCAAAGTGAAGCTCACAGGTGAGCACCAAAGCAGCACCTGGGTGTTGAGTGCTAATTGGAGACCAGACATAACAGAATTTAATAAAGAATTTATTATGAACTGCTTAACTGTTTTATATCTGTGTTTTATTTTGGGAGTTTGCAAAAGCAAACTGTAGCTACAAACTACATGACATACAATACATCTTCTGCTCTCTCCTCATTCGATAAAATTTGATTATTTTGATTAGTCAAAAAGTTAAATAATCTGTCTGCAGCTTCTCAAATGTAAAGATCAACTGTGCTTAAACATGGTTAAAAGTAAAAAGAAGATTTGTGCATTAAATACCTGGTTGTAGATTAGAAAGTAAATGGGCAGATTTATTGATAGTGAGAAATACTGAGAATCTATTGATTCAATCATTGTTGCATTCTTGCTAAAAATGAAACCTGTTTGCAATTATACAAATAGTATAGATGAAAGTGAATGCCTTTGTGCTCTTTAATGCACACTCCTTACTGTTTACCTCACAGTGTTGACTGTTGAAATGCTCTTCTTGCTCTGTTTTGATCCTGTTGATTTCCACTGTGAAGCATATCGTAACATTATGTGGGATTTTAATGGTATGTTGCTAAGCATTGTCACAGCAGTATGATTTTACACGTCACACTGCTGCATGACATGCAGAACACGCTGCAGCATGAATCTGGTGGTAATTAATGTTTACAGTAGTAAACTCTACCCATACTTGTTGCACACATAGCCCTGATGTTTGACAGATGGTGCTTTGCTTTTCTCCTCCATCTGTCTTCTCTCATCTCTTTTAATGAGCACTGTTTCTCCTGAAAGCTCTTTTAATTTGCTTAGTTTTTCCAGTCCCACTGTTGCTCGTGACCTCCCTTGTGTCTTGTTATCTCTCTTGCTGTCATGCCTGTGTGTGTGTGTGCGTGTGTGTGTGTGTGGCCTTGCATGTGATTTTATTCAATTACCGGGTTCTTTTGCTGAACTGTAGTTTTTCCTTCCCACAGATGACACAGTTAAGAATCCCAGCCCAGCACTAAGTAAGATCTCTCTAGATCAGCCCCTGACATGTGTGACGTGTGTGCATGCATCCATGTTATCTCTGTGCAATTCATATTCCACCTTCTACATGGTTTTCAAAATGCAAATTTATACAGAGGTAATCTCAGCTCCTCATTCTCAGCTGTTCTCGTATTTCATCCATGAACTCCCTGTATGTGACTCCTGAATTTGAATCACATCCACAGCCTTAGCAAACAGCTTGTGTTGTCTCGTAGCCATGAAGGCAGCTGTGTTGATCCAGCGCTGGTACCGCCGCTACATGGCCCGTCTGGAGATGAGGCGCAGGTACACCTGGAACATCTTTCAGTCTATTGAATATGCCGGTGAGCAGGACCAGCTACAGGTGACTCTCAGCATAGGCATTTTCCTCCGCATTTCGGCAAGCTTTGTTTACAGATCATCACAGAGCTGAAACCTGTTTCTCTTCCTACTTCAGCTTTCCAGTTTCTTCAGTTTCATGCTCGACAACTTCACACAGTTGAATGGAAATGGACCAGGTTAGTTGTTATCACAGTTTTTATAGTGTTTTGTCTATTACAAACCACTTCTGTTTGTTTAAGAATGAAACACAGTATGTTTTTGCAGTCTAAAGATTGTTACATTTTGCACTGCGAGTGTTATGTTTTCATTTTCAGAAGCATCTTTCTGTATGTTTCACACATACTGTGAATTCAGTTTGTGAAGCTATGGCTTTAATTCATGTATTTATATCTTTAACGTAATGATTTAAAAAAAAACACCTCCAACCAATTGAAAAAAGTCATTGTGAGATGACGCTCTAATACTATTTTCTGTACAATTTCTCCATCCAATGGCTGTTATTTGGAATGTGTTTGTGTTACACAGGAAGATTATATTTAGATGTGTTTTCTATCTCCTTTAAATTAACACTGGGTTGTTAGTCATGCCTCTGTATTTTGGTCCTGATTGGAAAACCCAGCGCGTACACCCTGTTGCTTAGCAACCACCACCGTGAATGTGGAGGCCGATGTGTTTGTGTGTTGCACTGACCCAGCTGTGGCTTAAGTATGCATTGACCCTCTCATCCAGCTAAAAAAACATAATGCTCCAATGACAAGCTAATCCTTAAGTCAGCCCTTATGGGAAACATTTTCCACAGTTGAACATGAGCTGCACAAAGAGGCCAGACCCTGTTGTGTTTATTACGTGCTGCTTCTGCTTTTGTGTGTGAGTGTGTGTGTGTGAAAGAGAGAGAGAGACAAGTGGACTTTGACTATTGGGGAAACAGACAAAGGAGAAATGGGCCTCTAGGTAGATGTCTGTTCATGCCGTGTTTGTTTGCATAAATTAGAGGCCTCTTTTCATTTGCATATTTGAGTGTTTTTTTAATACAACAGTGAGGTCACGCCGAGCTGGATGTGCCGCTTTAACAAGCTGTTAGATGGATCAGTGTACAAAATCCTCATTGTTGCCAGTGCTTTCAAAGGACCTCTCTGTGTTTCACTGGTGGTCTTCCTTCCTGTTATTGTGTTATCACGTGCTTCTCACACTTTTGCCTGTTCCTTTGGTTGGTACAGTATATGAAACATGCTCACTGTCTTTCTCTAACAGAGATTTGGAGCACTTAATATTTGTTATTGCTGACCTGTAATGTCCCTGTTTTAAGGGCCACTGTGCAAATTACCTCAGATTGTGAGCAGGATTTGTGAAGCCTTCAGTCCAATGGTCCAGCTAGAAGCAGATATTTCAGTAACATCACACTACTGTGTAGGACTGTATTTTAATGCCTGCACTGTGCTCTTCAGACTTGATCTCTCAACTGCTGGACCCAGTGGTCGACCCCTGGTTAGACAGAGAGACCTGCTACAACCTGATACCTGTCCCGGAGTCATACACCGGCCCTCGACTCTCCTTTCCTCTCTCTGTCTCTGATACAAACGCGCTCCTCAGTGCATTTAAGGAGCAGCAGGTACACTCTTGTGAGTCTTTCGTAGCGCTGTCTCTTGACTGTGACCATTTGGCTTTGACAGTTGGCTGCTTTTCTGCCACGCAGACTCTACATGCTAGATATGTTGTGCAGCTGCTGTACGAGACCAAAAAGCTCCTCAAACAGATGCCCAACATCATCCACCTGTCGACATCCTACACCTCAGAGATAACCATATGTGGTAGGTGGCCATGACCCTGTGTTTGCTGGTGATTTAAGTTTCAAAGCAATTCATTCCTACATGTGTGGAGCAGGACGTAATGATTCAGTGTTACTTAAAATATTTGCTGCAATGATGGTGATGTTTGTGCACCTGCCGGCATCATATGGTGCAGTCAGCCACTGAATACATGAATGACTTTCAGACTGCTTAAGTGATTGCTGATGTCTGTAAATGTGTTTTAAATATCATTGACTTTATCTTAATGGCGGCGTGCCAAGAAAGGAGGCCTTGTTTATTTGCACACTGATCAGGCACTTGACTCCGCTTACATGCTGCCTCCTTCTGCAGATTCGCATCTCATTAAACTCAAGAATACTCATGAGTCAAAAAGAAATAAATGAGTTATTTGCAGTCCTGTTTTTGTACACATCCAGTTAAGACAGAAATAGAGGTAAATTACTCCATAATTTTCCTTTCCTGACAGGTGATCTTCATGGGCGGCTTGATGACTTGCTTCTCATATTTTATAAGGTAAAGCTGTTTTCCATATCAATCAGTCTTTATTTAGAAATCAATTTTCATACAATAATATGTAGCGCAAAGTGCTACATGTGCAGCCAACAATTATCTTGGGATACAATGGCTACTTGACAGACAGTCAGATAGATTTAAATTTTAATTGAAGCCATCTTACCCTGCTGAAGAAGACTAAATTGTGACCATGTGTGGTGTTACTATTGTTCAGAATGGGCTTCCCTCTGCGGAGACGCCGTACGTTTTTAATGGGGACTTTGTAGATCGAGGGAAAAAGTCGATCGAGGTGGTCATGCTCCTGTTCGCCTACCTTCTGCTTTACCCTGACTACATGCACCTGAACCGAGGGAACCATGAAGATCACATCATGAACCTCAGGTGCATGACAAGAAGAGCACAACTTTGACAAAACCCTTCTCATTTTAGGATTACCACAAACATGAGGGCAATAAAATGACAGAATATAATGTTTTTTCATTGATTCTTCAGATATGGGTTCACAAAAGAAGTCATGCAAAAGTACAAGACTCACGGCCGTGAGATCCTCCAGCTCTTTCAGGATGTGTTCAGCCTCCTGCCCATTGCCACAGTCATTGACGGAAAGATTCTGATTGTTCATGGAGGGATTTCAGACCAGACCGACCTAGATTTCCTGAGCACCATAGAGAGACACAAGGTCAGTGGGAGCAACCATCTGGACTTACCTGCACCGATTGATTTTGGCCACTAGAGATCAGGAAAAACATTCGAAAGACAAATTCACAGTCTGTCTTTTCAACACTCGCTGACTAACCGGCTTCTCTGCTGCAAGTATGGATTACCAACAAGACTGCAGCTTGCTATATTTGCTCATCAACTCTATGTTGTACTTATTTTATTTGAAATTGGGAATATGCACCCCAAAAGCATTACAAAACCCACCTTCATTAGTGACTAGAACTTTGGATCACAACACTTCAGCATTACATTTGGATCCTCATCAGACGGTATTAAAATAGGAGCCTTTGTAACATCCTCAGACAGCACTGTGTGACCCATGTGACCCCTCTAGGTGAAGTCTGCCCTGAGGTTTCCTAGGCAAAGCTTGGATCAGCTGGACATCGGTCAGTCCTGCAGACAGATGAAAAGAATGAGATCGACCGACGGCTCTCGTCCAAGTAGCAGCCACAGCAAGAGCCAGATGACCCCCAACCAGAGGTCCGACAGCAGCACGCAGATGTTTACAGATGTGTAAAAATGTTGCATGTCTGTGATTAAGGGCATTGTACAGTGCTGCACATTTTTTTTCTGCAGGAAGAGAAGATGCCGGCTCAGCCGACAAGACAGCACCGCCTCCACTGCTTCGTCCACCTCGTCATCGTCCTCGTCGTCCTCTTCCCTCTGCTCCCCTCAAACTCCATCCTGCCTTACACCTCGCCCATGCCCGTCTTCTCCCAGCATGCCTTATGCTGTCAACGTCCTCAAAGTGCCTTTCCTTGACTCTCTGTCAGCAGTTCCCCCTCCGTCACCTCCACAGCATGACCAGGAATGGAAACAGGTCACGGAAACAGACTAAAAAAAAAAAAACGTTCAACTTGGGAATCTTTGTGCGATGATGAGCACTTCGACCTGCTTTCCTCTCCCACTGCAGGTTGTAGATGTGTTGTGGAGTGACCCAAAAACCCAAGAAGGCTGCAGTCCTAACACATTCAGAGGAGGGGGCTGCTACTTTGGGCCTGACGTCACCAAGAGACTGCTGCTCCAGCACGGTCTCCAGCTGCTCATCAGGTCCCATGAGTGCAAACAGGAGGGATATGAGCTCTGTCATGGAGGACAGGTAGGGATACGCTGAATTATCAGAAAGTGCCAATATTGTCATAAAATGCCTGGAGCCTGGAATGAATCTGTTTCTGTTCAGGTGATCACCATATTCTCAGCATCAAACTACTATGAAGAAGGCAGCAATCGTGGCGCCTACATCAAAATTGGCCGAGAACTGGTTCCCCGCTTCTACCAGTACCAAGTCAGCCGCACGACACGCAAACTCACTCTGACACAGAGGTACAGCAGACGTCTGTTTGTGTTTGTGTAACGACATAGCAAGGTTGAAACTGTCATCCTCTTGATGGATTTGTCGATGAAAAGTGAACAGTATTTTGAATACAAATACATTTCAGAAAATGTGATCACCTAAGTTTCATTCATCATTCGGTTCCAGTATATGATTATGAATATGATGAATATCATTTGGATCATGCAGCCATCTTTTAAGTTACAATGGATGTTCCCACCATTTTATGCTGTCAAATGAGGGATCATTCAAATGAATAATTGTGATGTGTCAATCAAGAATGAAAAAATGAAAGGAAGCCTAGTCTTTGGTATTACTAATTAATAACCTGTGTCTGCGTGTGTATCTCCAGAGTGCGTGCTGCTGAAGGCTCTGCTCTCAGGGCCCTGAAGGAAAAGTTGTTCACCCATCGCTCCGAGCTAATGTCCGGTTTCCAGCAGTTCGATCAGAATAACACTGGTACAGCTTCACTCAGTCTGCTTTTTGGATCTACTCACCCATGTTGACATTCATTTACACACCTTATAAGCATCTTATGTTATTCCTCTCAGGTTGTGTGTCAGTCAGTGAATGGGCTCAGGTTCTGGAGTCCGTGCTGAGGCTGGATCTGCCCTGGAGGACACTACGTCTACACCTAGCCCGCCTGGCACCAGATGGGAGTGTGGAGTACCAGTCCTGTTTTGAGGACATGGAACCAGGGATTCCTCTGTCTCAGGTCAGAGAATACCACAAACATATCATTAATGGAAAACATATCAAGTAGCAGCAGTTGTCTCAATGGTAGGGATTTTCATTCCTAGTGAAGTTGTGAGCTTGGAAAATGTTCTTATCATGTATAAAATTATTTTTTTTACAAAAGATTCAGCTTGAGGGTGATACTGTGGCTTGGTGAATAGATCAGTCACCTCACAGCAAGGGCCAGCCAGGGCCTTGTGTTTAATTGTTTCAATTTTTGTGTTTTACTTTCTCTTCCTTTGTTCTCCTTTTAGGTCACTCCAAACTTGGCTGAAACTCTGTTCAGATACAGGACCGACATTGAGATCATATTCAACATTATTGACAAAGACCATTCAGGTAAACCGCAGCAAAGTTCTGAATCTTTGGAGGCCGTTTTTCAACAAAATTGAGAATGTGTTGCGTTGTCATGATCAGGTCTGATCTCCATCGAGGAGTTTCGCCACACATGGCGTCTCTTCACCGCTCACCTGGGTGTTGAAATTGACGACAGAGCCATCGATGACCTGGCCCGAAGTATTGACTTCAACAAGGACGGCAGCATAGACTTCACTGAGTTCCTGGAAGCCTTCAGAGTGGTGCACAAACTGGACAACAAGGATCAGCCACTCAACGGAAAGATGGACAGACAGAAGAACTCGTGAATTCTCTAAACTGAATTGCAGAAGAAACGTAGAAAGTGGAAGATGGGATTACGCAGGCAGAGAAATGGTGACACGTTTTACTATTTCTGGAATTGTTATATGACAAATACAAAAAACTAGAAAAAGAGCAGGTGTGTGTGCTTACAGTTAGTTGTAATTTTTATTTATATATATTAATTTGCATTTATTTATTTAGTTCCTGTCTGTAGTGACGCTATACTAAACTGGTTAACACATATAACAAGAGCTTTTATCCAAAGAATTGTACAGCCTTAAGGAACAGCTAGAAAAGCTGAAAAAGACCTTTTTCTTGAACTTGTTTTCCACTGATTAATCTTTGGATATGCTTTTGGATAATTATAAATGCTTTTACAAATGCTTTTGGTTAATACATTTTTTTCCTGAGGTAGTAAAATGGGGTACAAAATAACATGCAACTGAATAAAGTAATGCATTTATACTTGCAAATATTACACTTTGAACAATAGATCTACATTTCACAGTAGATCAGTGAATAGAACCAAAAGTGAACTGTGACATGTGAACATCTGCCCTCACACAAAAATAATCCAGTGCAGTCACTGCTTCACAGCCTCTAAAACACAGACTGTCATCTAATCAGACTTGTCAGTCTCTGTCAAGACCTGGTCAACTGCCCATTAATTGGTGAGGAATCAAAAAAATCAAAGGCCTTCATTAAGTCCTAACATTGTTGTCCCAGAGGAGAGGGGTGAGAGGGAAAGTTAAGTGGCGGAAGACCTGAGTGACAATCTCTCATTACCCTAGGGCAGAGGCACATGTGCACACACCTATGGATATAACACAAAGAATAAGACCACAAGAGCACTCTGAGTAAACGCACACAGTTATATAAACTGCTCATAGAGGGATGCTCGGCCAGTACTACCTCTCATCAACAATGTCATTAACGCTGGTATCTGCCAACTTAGACCTTCTGGGTCTGAAACTGCTTCTTGGGCATGGATGATCAGCTCTTATTAGTATATGAAGCTGAATTTTAGCTCAGTAGAAGGCTTGACAGGTCCCTCAATAAACATTCCGGAGCCTGAGGGTAAGTTTCAGATGTTTACTCTCTGAAGCACTGAGAAACAGTAATACAAGAATAAAAATAAAATGTTGCAATTTATAGTGTATTTGACTGTTTCAAATCAACAAATTATTACAAAAAAATACATATGAACATGTACCAGGGTGTCCATGGGGTCCTTAAAGAAAATTTAAAATTAATTACTTTTGGGCAATATGAAGACCCTAAAAAACTATGAAACAGTTTTGATCAGACTTTAGAAAGATATTGAAATTAACTTACTGAACATACAAAACCCACTGCAGAATGAAGAAAAAGCTTCAAACATACAATATTTACAAGAAGTGCACCACACACACACACTTACTCACACACACACACACACACACATGCAGACACCCCGTTGTGCATTACACACGCGTGCATACGCGCACACACCCTATTGTGCATTACACACATACACACACACACACACACACACTAGAATGACATTTTCAAGTCCATTTCCATTTCCATGTCTATAAAAGCACTGTGTTGCTGTGCTGTTGGAAAAGATAATCTTGGCTAGAGAAAAATAAAAATGCAGCCAACATTAAAGGTCACGGGTGTTTCTCACTCTCTACACGTTGCCATGAAGATCTTCATATCTCCATCCTCGGCCAGCAGGCTGGTGTGAAAGGCCCTCTTAAAATTCTCTGTGAAGGTCAGATCGGTCTCAAACCGGACCTTGTTAGCCCAGATCAGAGTAGTTCCTGGTTTGCAGAAATGCTTCATGGTGACCAGCAGCTCCTCCAGGAAGTCATGGTGATAGACCACATCAGCTGCCAGAACATAGTCATAGTGGTACACAGACGTAGGGTAGGTGTGATCCAGGTCATTGCCCCAGGACAGTATTGCTATCTGGGGGGTGTGTGTGCAGCGCCCCCTGGTGTTCCTCATCACATTGAACCGGAGGTTGCTCAACACATCGGGTAAATCTGTAGCTGTGACTGAAGCCCCTGAGGATGCAAGCACATGATATCTCTCTTCAGCCATAACTGCCATAAAAGTAAAAGGACCATTCTGGCCCTCTTTGCTTAGTAGCATTTAGCTCTGCATGTTTTTGCTGCTGTGGCAAAAACATCTTAGATAAGGTGCTGATTCATTTTGCCCAGCTCAAAACCTCTTTTACATGATATATTTGTATTTATTGTCACCTGGATTGACCATGATCTGGTATGGACATGAGATACAAATATATATGAATCAAATGTAACTTAAATGTAACTTACTTAACTATTAAAAAACTCAGCTATTCACAGCGGTAAGGGGTTTCCCTGTGCCCTGCTTCACTTTCTCTCACTGTGTTTATAAAATGTGTCAAACCTCTCTATCTCACAGTCCCTCCCACCAAACACTGTTCCCTCTTCTCTTTCAACATAGGAACCATAGAAGGAGCAGACTGGGGTTGGTTAATTACACCCATCTATTCTGAGATGTGCCTTCACACCAGATCACTGGGAGAGAGGCATGTTGCCATCGTTGCCTATAACTAACCAAGAATTTCACTATTGCTACTAGTGTTACTAGTATTAACTTTACTGACTTGCTGACTGAGTACTTTACCCCTTCATACCCTGTTTTCAATCATTCTTCACTTCATATTGCTTAACAGATACAGAACAGCCATTGACATAGAAATGCCATATTTTCTTTATTATTATCACTCATTATTTCATTTTCACACTGGACACCTCGCAGGTGGTGTGAGGCTTGCTTCCTGTGATATGTATAATAATGGTGTGAACAAAAAAACACTAAAATTAATTCCTTCTTTCTATGTATGCAACCCATTTAATTACAGAACTACATTTCAGAGTAATTATGCTTTTAGTTTGTAGATCTTGTTTCCCATTGCATTTTCCAAAGTTTATACTATGCATAATTACACTAGATCACACAGAGGTTTTTACCCATAAAAAATGGACTATAATTGGCGTGTACCCACCTAGCAAACTGGCCACAATCGTGACCAGTCCTGTTCCTGCTCCCAGCTCCAGCACCTGCTTGTCCTGCAGGTTCACCCTCTGCCTGTTGTTGTCCAGGAAGGAGCACAGAGCCAGTGCCTGCAGAACAAAGACACACACACACACACAAACACACACACACACACATCTCTAATGTTACATTATTAATTCTGTGGTTGCATCTAGTGATTTTTACATGGTGTTGTGTTCAATCCACATTTTCACATTTACTCACTGCTGGCCACATCACTGCTCCATACGAGTCTGTGGACTCATAAATAACAATGTCCTGTCCTGCATAATGGTAAATATCTTTGTTAAAGCTGTTGGAGATGCTGGAAATCCAGGCCGGTGTTCTGTCCTGTTTGACATTCGAGTGTTCTGTAAATGCAAGAAAATGATGATGTGTGAAGATAAAATAGACATGATTGCACTGTGACCACCCAATGGAACAATTATCACAAAAAATGGAGTATCACAAAATGGACTTTCTGATGAATTCAGTGATTCAGTGATGAATTAAGTCTAATAAACTACATGATTACCAGGTTTAAATAATTTTGTATGTAAATCCTCATCACCTCACTGTTGATAAAAAAGAGCCCCTCCATCTCTTCTTTGCAAGTACTGTAAGAGGATAGGTTTTGCCCACTAGACAGTTTGGTTTTTCAAGCACGTGACTCGGATCACTCGTGCCCATCTTGCCAGACAGAAAAGCATTTTTTTTTTGTTTAAATTATGACTTAATTTCTAAACTGAGAGAAAGCTGTAATTTTAACATCAATGCAAGTGAAAGCAAATTAAATGATCACTGAGCAAAAGTTAAACAGCTATGACTGAAGGATTATCATATTCAGGCATTCATAATGTATATGATTTTGGTTTAGGTTGTGTAGTATTAAGTAATAAGAGAAACTTCAAGTCAGGATTTGGCTCTTATAACCATTCTACATTAAATTACAGATTTACCCTTATTTCCCTCAGAGAGCATGGCAAAAATGAAAGGAAGTGATTCTCTTAAACAACTGGAGCTGCACAGTAGTTACAATAACTTTGTGGAAGCAGCAAATATCTTTGAATCCAAAAACATAAAAGAAAATATTGAGATACAAACATTCAAAATGTTTCTTTCAGGAATTTGGGCAAAATGTCCCATGAAACAGATAAAATAGTTAATAATAATTGTTTTCACAGATCATGGGCTTGACTCACCTGTAAGTGCTGAACTGCTTAAATGATTGTTTTCTGGACTGTCCTCATCTTCTTCACTGTCATCAGCCTCCTCCCCATCCCCCTCTTCATCAGACTCTTCATCACTTCTTTGTGACACATGAGGTTCCTCAGGTACACTATTATCATTTTCTTTACTTTTTCCTGTCTCATCATATTGAAGCTCAACACCATTGCATTCTTCCTCCACACTATTCTCTTCGCCCTCGTCATCTTTAGCCTTCTCCCTCCCACTTTCCTCTGTTTCTCTCAGTAGATATTCGATTTCCATTCCCATGCCAACCTCTTCCACATTTTCTCTACACGTTGCCATGAAGATCTTCATATCTCCATCCTCGGCCAGCAGGCTGGTGTGAAAGGCCCTCTTAAAATTCTCTGTGAAGGTCAGATCGGTCTCAAACCGGACCTTGTTAGCCCAGATCAGAGTAGTTCCTGGTTTGCAGAAATGCTTCATGGTGACCAGCAGCTCCTTCAGGAAGTCATGGTGATAGACCACATCAGCTGCCAGAACATAGTCATAGTGGTACACAGACGTAGGGTAGGTGTGATCCAGGTCATTTCCCCAGGACAGTGTTGCTACTTGGGGGGTGTGTCTGCAGCGCCCCCTGGTGTTCCTGGACAGGTTGACTCTCAGGTTGCTGAGGACTTCCGGAAGATCTGTGGCTGTCACCCAGGCTCCTAAAGGCAATCAGAACCAGATTTTTTCAGACTTGTAGTACCTCCTCTTTGAATTTGAGGAAAGATAGTCCATTGATATATAGGCAAGAACTATTTTGAAATACCTAATGCACACATGCACAATCACTCTTTTTAAAAAGTCCTTTTTTAACACACATAACTTCCAGATACCTTGAAGTGATTTAATCTCATCACGTGCAGAGGATGGATGTCATGGCAGACTTAGAGAGCAACTGGAGTTTATGTTACTGTTTTGTGCAATTAGAAAACTATGTGACTACAAAACCAAAGAATGTTGACTTCCATCATCCATCCATCCATAATCTTTAGCATAGCATTTTATACCCAGTGGTATTGTTTCGGTCTGCTGGTGCCTATCTCAGGGAATACAGTCTAGACAGGTCAGCAGTCTATGACAGGGCAGGCTCACCCATTCATTCTCACATTCACACCTAAGGGCACTACCAAGGAGTGCTGCTACAACAGACACAAGGCCCGTTCCTGCCCCAATCTCCAGGATGGCCTTGTCCACCAGACTCAGCTGTTGGCGATGAGTGTCCAGGTAGTGACAGAGAGCCAGAGCCTGGGGACAATCAGGATGAGCTAGAGTTACAGGGAAGCATGTACTGTATATGTGGAGGAAGAAACAAGTTTTCTGTGGTTGGGGTATTTGGAGGGCTTGCTGAAGTGGGTTTCATATGCAGGTATGGTTAAAGGTGCAACAAGCCCAAAGATGAGGCACAAAACAGGTCTTTGTATGATCACCTTGTGAACCTCTCAAAGAGCACTGAGTAGGGTGGTAAATATAGTATTGGGGCCTCAGAGGGGAGACAGGAGCATGTTGACTTATCCTATCAATCCAGAATTGGCACTAACTAAGATAGTAGGGTGCACACAGGTACTGTGTATGAACAACTAATACAGCAAAAAATAGAGAGATAGATAATGTAAGGTGCTACTCACCGCTGGCCATATCATGCCTGCAAAGGAATCAAGGCCCTCCTCTATTATGATCTCCTCTCCGGCATAAAAATACACCTCTCTACCCAGTCTGCAGAAGAAGTATGGAGTCCAGGCCGACTTTTTCTGCTTCTGGACAGCTGCTGCATCTAGTATAGATGACACCAAAGTTACATGCTCAGATCGCTGTGGTCTTAATCAGCAATGAAACTCTTGTAAGTGCGAGTGTGAACATTTTGCTCACCACTCCCTCTTGTATAATCCATGATACCTGTATCCTCTTTGTCGTCTTCAGCCTCATCCCCTACACCATCATCTTCCTCTTCCTTTACTTCCTCATCCTTCGCCTCTCTGTGTATCAGGGATTTGGTCTCCTCCACAAAGATTGGGGACAACGAATCCATCTGAACTCCTTCCTACTGGCATACATAAATAAGCAGTTGCATGTTTTTTAAAGTTTATCATTTTCCTTCAATCCTAATTGCAATTACATAATCCAGCAAATCTAAGACTTAAGTCATAGATAAATTATTTTCTCAGATGAATGGAATGGAATAAGTCTTAATAGAGCGCAAAACTGTATTAAAAGTGACCCACATTTTTACAGGTAACTTATATGTAAGAGCTTCTGACATAATATAAAACGTTTACCTAACAAATAGAAGTAATAAGGTGAAAATTTGATCTATCCATGACCTTTGACCTACCTGCTGCTGCTTTATTCTCTGGTGGTCGTCTGAGGAGCAATTGGACTGCATCTAGCGGCCTCTGACTGCAAGGTTTTGACACTCAGCATCCTGTAGGACCCACCCATCACCATCACAAGGCCAGGAGGGTATTTATAGAGCAGCACCCAGGAGGAATAAACACAGGCAAGTTAGGAGATCAGGGTGCACGTACATACAAACACACACCGGCCCCACACACACTGTCACCAACCAATATGAGTTAGTGACCCAAAAGGAGAGAGAGGATGACAGGAATGTAATGATTCATGATAACGGCCATGGAGCTTTGATTCTAGAGTGACTTATGGACTTCTCTGCTGGGATTCTTGGACCCCTATTCGGTTTGTAACTTCAGATCGCAGATTAAATGAATGTATGTAACATGGAGGAACATATCCAACTTCCAAACCAAGTAACCTCTTGTGATTTTGGCTGTGGAATTGAATCAGATATTGTAAGAAACAAGATTGCACAGCAATATGTCAGTTTCATTTACCCTGCAAATATCCACACAGACATTTTAAGGGTAAAGTCAGCTGAAAAGCCAACCACATTAACCAAATGTGTATTTGTGTTTAAACAAAAGCCAATGAACCAACTATTTATGCTTCTATTAGATGATACAGATAACATAAGGTCTAAGATGAAAGAAGGTTTTTTTTTTGCATAATTTATCTGATAATGGACTTAGTCTAGGGTGCATTCATGCTGGGCTCAGT
The DNA here is from genome assembly GCA_029224185.1 of Karalla daura. Taxonomy (NCBI): domain Eukaryota; kingdom Metazoa; phylum Chordata; class Actinopteri; order Chaetodontiformes; family Leiognathidae; genus Karalla; species Karalla daura. The sequence continues at coordinate 8,538,911 of CM055190.1, forward strand.
TACTTGTTTTCCCTGCAATGACCTAAATTGCTTCACCAGAGATGGAAGGTAACAGGATCAGGCTGGCATACAATCCATGTGTATCAACCCCCCAAGAAAAGAAGTGGGCTCCTGTAAATTAAACCCCAATCAGACCCCCCTCAGTTGCATTAGACCAGCCTTTGACCATGAGGTATCACATCTCAGTTTCAGGTATCCACAGTCTAAATCCACTCACATCCCAAAACTTGAAATCCACCCAGGACCTCATGGTGGTTTGGCACATCCCAGGGGCTCCAGCAGTTACATCACTGCACAACTGCGTTGTAGCTGCAGAGCCTTGTTTTAGATAAAGCTTAATGCAACATTAAGCTTGATGAAAGGCAGCAACTGCTCCTCAATGAGAAGCAGCTTTTATCAAGAGACTGTTGACAGAGTGATTCATGATGTATCTAGCTCATTCTACCTCTTAACTATTTCGTTTGTTTTAACAGCGATGGACACTAGCTTGGACAACCACTCTGCTCTGCTTTGATCCAGATCCTCGTCATGTCTACATGTCTGCAGCCTCACACGGATTTCACAGTCTAAAAAAGGAAAATGATGACTAAAACATAAAATGTTGAAGATTTAAGTTCAAAAATTAAGTATCAGATTTAATAGGTCACATTGGTAAGATGTTGGTCTAACTTTATCTTTCCAAGCTAGTAAAGCTGATTGGTGGGTTTCCAGAACATGCAAAATTTGTGATGAGTGGATGTTCACATTACACACTGCCCAATATGGACGTGGTCTTTAATTTGACCTCTTTAAAGTGTTTTGCTGAAGAAATATAACACAACTCTCCTTTAGCAGTAATATAAATAAATCACAATGGAAATTAGGTGGCAATGAAATTGTCCATTTGTTGAATTAGCTTTATTTGCTAGAAACTGTATTTGCAATAACATGATGCAAGCACAGGGCTGAAGTTGATTATAAATATAGATTTCCCACTGATTATATGATATGAGAGAAAATAAAACACCACTATTTCAGGACTATTGATTTATAATCTAAAATCATACAAAACAGATTTTAAACAAGTTATTTTGATGTTATATTATATAGATTGTGATTAGTTGTAAATACTCATAACTTATTTGTATCTGCTTTACTTTGATGTAAACAAGTCCTAAAACGCTAAATCAGAGTTAAGACAAACAGGTGCTTCTGAATGGAAGAGAAAAATATGGTTCCATCTGGTTCTAACAAATGTAACTGAGGCTCTATGACTCGACTGACTGCCAGATATGGTTTATAATATAAAGACACGCTTAACATAATGTGCATGAGCACAGGACCCAGGACGTCCCAGGACCTTGGACAGTGGAAAACGTTGCGATTTTAGAAAATAGATCCCATGAAGGCAGCTGCACAACATTCAGGAGCTGCAACTGTTGAACCTGGAGAACAATTTACAAGAGTATGTGACCCTGCATTTCAGTTATCCACTAAAGTGAGGTGGCAGCAAAACAGCCCACTGAGTGCCTTATTGAACAACATCTGTACAAATTTGGTTTGGGGCCATTTATTGAACTTTGGATTCAGTGGAGAGGATTTTTCATCTGTTGGTTCACAGGACCCTCACCAAAGATCCTTGATGGTCAACAACCTGGTTGCAGGAACTCTGCACTGACTAATGAAGCCTAGTCATATGGTTAATCTGAGCTGTTTCACTGGACCATATCATAGACAGACAAACCTTTAATGTGAGATTGTGCTATTGACTTCAGACAGCCAGGACAAAATAAATACAAGTGACCTGACACACATTTTTTAGCTGTTTTTGAAAGTAAACCCAAATGAAACGCTACGACATGCAGTAAATATTTGTCAAACAGTGATCTTTGGTCAACTAAGAGGTTGAGGTATTTTCACATGATCATACATTATACTGCTATTCAATTAAACTGAATCGTCTTTTACAAATATTGCCATACATAAAAATAATCCCAAAAAGTTTGTGTGAATGTGTAGAAACACAGATTAGAGGCTGGCATAAACTGGTTGACATGTACAGTACATGAGAGCTTAAGAGTAAATATTCATCATGTGCATCTGTCCTTCCTCCAGGCTCGATACAGTTTGATGCTCAGAGTGGGGAGGTCATAAAGCTGCTCCAGGTGGAAGCGTTGTCGAAAGCGATCCACAAAGCTGTTTTCCGGGTCCAGGCGGAAACGCATGGCCCAGAGTATCTGTGTGTTTTCCTGGCACAGGTGGTCAAAGGTGTCCATCAGCTCGTCCAAGTAAGGATGAGCGTACACCACATCAGCTGCCAGGATGTAGTCAAAACAATGTGTGGCCTGAGGGAATCGCTGCTCCACTTCCTGACCCCAGATCAGCTCTGTGACCTAGGAGGAGATGGAGAAGTTAGTATTTAGGTGGTTTAAACTGACACATTTGACCCTCACGTAAAATAAGATTATCCACTGTTACACACATGATAGGGAAAAGTGCTTTTTTTGTGGAAACAAATGGAGAAAATATCAATATCAGGATTATCAATAAACAGTGAATTTACAGGATTCTAAATATATTTCAAAAGGATTCCCTATGTATGAGAGCATGGAGTGTATTGTTAACATTTCAACCTACCAGTGGGATGTAGTTGCATCGGCCTTTTGTGTTGCGCATGACATTGTACTGGAGGTTGGCCAACACCTCTGGGAGATCAGTGGACGTCACCTTGGCACCTGGGTGGATACATTGGGGAATTAGTGTTGAAGGGCCTCAAATGTATACGGCGACAAAGTTAAACAGATACAGAAGAGACAGTCACGGCTTCTGTACCTAACAAGCTTGCTACGATAGTGACAAGCCCAGTGCCTGCTCCTAATTCAATCACATTTTTGTCTGCCAAGTTGTACTTGTCCTGGTTGGTCTCCAGGAAGTGACACAAGACCATCGCCTGCAGTGGGGAAACAAGGTTATAGTTCAAAGGCAGGGCACAAATTAAAAATGAAATATTGGGACAAAGTATAAGTTAGGGTGTACCGAGGGCCAGAGAACAGCTCCATAGAGGTCTGTGGATTCTTTGATACGGATCTGGAGACCAGAGAAGATGTATCCCTCCCAGGCCTCTGTGCCAATGAGAGAGGGGCGGAACTGCCGAGACATTATCGCTTTTGCCAGCTCTGCATCCCCTGCAGCACCTGCTTTGGCAGCCACAGGAGAGACAGGTATTGTAAAAATAGAATTAAATGTAGATTACAAAGTCGGAAACTGGATAGTGTCTATGACTGGAAATAATAAAATCAAGCAGGAGATACACTGTCATAAGTAGCACTTATATCTTTTATGCATTACAGTGTAAAACATATGCACATCTACCCATTTGAAAATAGCATAAAGAAAATGTGGCTGCATGCATAATTTATCTTAGAAGCATAATTGATTTGTGTCAATGTCAGTTTATTCTGAATTAGATACCAGCAGTATGATTCAAACAGGTTTGCAAAGGAGGAATAAAAGATTTGGAAAGTTGTCTGGATCATTCCACAGGTAATCCTGATTACTGGTGAAACACAGTGGTTTAACCCCCTCATGCTCTTTAATGTCTTAGATATTAGACCGTCAGCATTTTCCTCTTCCATAAAATCACCACCTGTAAAAGCTGCTTCCTACATGGCTGCAGAAACACTCAGCAGCCATGGTGTGATAGTTATAAGATCACAGACCAAGCAAACGTTAGGAGGGGCTATGAGCATCCTCAAATGACTCATGTCAGTCATTCACATACAGCCTTGAAAACACATCAATTTGCATGGGAACATATTCAAAAGACATGATGGAGATGTAGCAATAAAGAGCCGATGATGGAGAAATCTCACTGAGAGATATTTAAAAACTTGGCTAATTACGTTTTGGCAATTTGGGAACATAAAATCCTACAAGCCAGAATGTCAAAATGAACTGAAATTTGTATTTACACATACATGTAAACTAACAGCAACAGCAGCAGTACAACAGGCAGGGCAGTAAGTATTAATAATGCCATTGAGATGAGCTTTTATGATGCTTTTCTTGGATATCATATCTCAGTCAACATTTCATTGTCTGCTCTCTAAATACATCCCATTTAAGCTCATAATGTCCCTCTGATCCGCTTGTGTTTTTCGTAACCTCATGCCAGTGTGTCAGACTGCAGCTATGTGTCAGAGCCTCTGACACACAACTTCAGTTATGTCACACTGGGTTGGAGAAAAGGTCAGGGGAGCCCTCAGAGCCACAATGCAGTTTTAAAAGGGTAAGGGGGTGCTCTAGTGTTGTGCATATAAATATCCATGTTGTTTTGGTCACTGAGGAGCAGAGACGCAAGACGGGCATATATATTTCAACATTAGATAAATACCTAGCTGTTGAAGGAGATTTGACGTTTAGCTGTACATGCACATCGGGCTAGCTAAGTGAGAGTGAATAATTTCTAGTTTTCTGTGACATATTCTCACCTTCTGTGCCGTTGGAGTCTTCTGCAGACTTTGACTGAGTCTCCATGTCTGACTGAGTGCGACCACAAGGGACAAGGGTGTCCAAAACGGAAAGTCTACACAGTGACAGCTAGCAGCCAGCACCTGTTCTTGGTTGTGTTGGTTCCTTATAAAGTCCTTTGGATTTGGGTCAATCAGGATTCAGATTTGTAGCAGGGCATCACCCTCTGTGGTTTCAGGTTTCACATAAATACAGCATTTCCCAACTTCTTGTCAAGAAGCCTACCCCCGACCCTCTGCTCCGCCACACATCTACGTCTCTCCCCGGGTGTGTGTGAACCCCTGGTCTATGGCAGTAAAACTGACAGACAGCAACAGCTGCTCTGTCCAACTGCCAACCTGGAGCTGGGGTGTGAAGAGCAGGAGAAATGCTCTAAATTACGAAGTGTAAAATGACTCATTTAACTAACACATGCAAATGGTTGTGGGGGGTAAAATATCAAATATGTATTCTAAAACAACAGATTGTTCACATGCACAAAACCCTCTACACGTAATGTGTGTTTGAAGCAGAGAGAGCAGGAGGGGGAAGAGGAGGAAGGGGGAAGGAATGGGGGATTATATGCAGGAGCACAAGGCAACTGAAATACAAACTGAGGGGAATTGAAGTGATGTGGGGCACTTCAATCTCTGACGGAGACAGAGCTGCACCTGTCTCAGTCTCACTGTTAATGCAAGAGCACAACAATTGACAGACGGGAATTTGCTGAGGAAAGACATCATAATATTTGCCATGAAAATGTAATGCAAAATGATTTAATCATGTCAAAAGTACAAAGTTCGTACATCCACAGTATAGCACAGAGAAGCTCAGTTCATCAGTGTTGATGTTAATAGTTTACGCATTTCATGTTAAAATATCAAACATATCACAGTTGGGAATGAGTGGTCCATTCTGTCCTCCATATTACAATTGCTTTGGTTCCGGTTTTAAGGTTTTCCTCATACTCTCTTCCCCCTGCCCCTTCCTCTCGTGCTTCCTCTTCCTCTTGTGCCCTTCCCTCTGCGGCCTCGCAGGCTGCCCTCGAACACGGACCGGGCTGTGACCATAGAAACTTCTCCAGCCGTATCGCTGTCATCGCCGGAGCTGCTGCCGCTGCTGCCGCTGCTCTTCCTGGTCCTGTGACTCAGAGTCTTCACAGACTGAGGAACCTTTGGCGAGGCCGATACCTCGCTGCTACCACTCACATCCTTCGGGGATGTGAGAGGAGGTTCAATGGTCATCTCTGACCCTAGAAACCCTCCTCCTGCCATAGGCTTCTCTACCTCCACCTCTCTGCCTTCACCCTTTGCGCTCTTGTTTGCAGTCTTCCCTTTCTTGGATTTGGATGGAGATGTGATCTCCTCCTCACTGTCTGACTCTTCCTCCTCTCCATCTTCTCTCTCCTTTCTCTTCATGCAGGTGATGGCTCGCCGGAGGCGCTGGCTGCGAACGGCCTGCTTTTCCTGCTGCTCCAAGCGGAAGAACGAGTCGATCCGCAGCTGAGTCTACGCCGAGACAAGATATAAGGTTTAAACCATACAATACAGACTGGGTTGTTGTCCAAATATGATGGAGAAAAACTGAAAGCATGTTTAAAATCAGCAATATCGCAAGCACTGTTCTCCAGAGTTGCAAATAAATCGTTTACCTCTTTATTATTTACCATGATTTCTCCATTAACAGTGATTTTAAGTTGACCTTTATCGATTGGGTTCAACTTACCATTACACCCCCTAACTAACCAAGTTGCAGCATACCTGTTGGGTGTTGAGCTGCTTGATCACAGGTTGAAGGGTCTCCTCTGTTCTGCGAGAGCTCCAGCCAAAACGGCTCTGACAGAATGTAAAAGACCAGTTAAGAAACCATCACGATTTCACAAACACACACACACACACACACACACACACACACACACACACACACACACACACACACACACACACACACACACACACACACACACAGAAAGGATATTCTTTGATCATGTCGAGCTGTGGCCGTCCCCAGCTGAAGGAGCTGTCCGACTGGTCTACAGCGGGCTGCAGGTACGCCTGAGCCACCGCGGGGCTGGGGAACCCAGGATGCAGCTTCAGGCTCCTCAGTTTCTTCTTAACCTTTGTGTCCCGTGGATCTGCTGTCACACGCTTGTTCTCCTGAGCTTCTAACCACCACTGACTGCAGGCAATAAGGAACAACCAGGAAAAACTGGTGATGACACTCTAGATACAAAAAGGAGCACCATTGCCAAGTCAAATATTTCAGGAAAATGAATTCCTGTGAAGTCCAAAACACAAATGTTTGTAATAGTGCTATTAAAAGGTTTTTAGCAGGATAGTTTGCCAATTTTACAGGCTGTCACAACCTTACATTCAAACAGCTGCAATTAAAAACTCTTTGCTGCTCTTTACCACATCTTACTACTACACATACTACTATCTTTACTACACTGACAGTACTTATACAACTTTGTTCAATCAGCATGGGGAGACTGGGGGGATTAAGCATATTTATGGCACATCTTTCTTTACACATGCCAGATGAGGTGAGGAATGTTTTCCTCTCTCTCCAGCACACACACACCTATACTCACCTGAACTGTATGAGTGGCTCTAAGCCCAACCCTGGGAACTCATTCAGGATCTCCATTCCCGTCACATAACCGACCCCTGGCACTCCGTCTGTGTAGTCGCTTCCCAGCAGGTATGCCAGGTTTATCAGTTTATTCCTGTCAAGGCCTTCAGAAAAAATAGAAAACAGAGGGAAGAAAAAAAAACTAAATTCCTGTGTACTTTGTCACCACTTGCACAAACACCTGTATCTGATTTGTGCAACATGAACTTGTAGGTGATGCTTTCCATTCACTCCAAAACCATTAATACACACATAAAAGAGGAAATCAACCCCCTCACTGTACACACACCAATATGGAGGACAGTGAGCACTGACCCAGCTGGTTCTGCAAGTCGCTGCACTGGTAGTGCTCAACGTATTTGTTTTGGCTGAAGAAGTTCCTGTAGACGTGCCTCCCACCGAACAGCCACACGTCTGAGTCGTCAGTGATGGTCCCGTGCGTGTGCTCCGTGCGGTCCAGAGCTGCGCACTGCGCCTCGGCCTCCATGGGCGCCACCATGAACGGTATGCCAAACAGCCTCAGCAGCTCCTGGGACCAGTCGAGAGTCACAGCTCGGGGTTAGGATGATATACACAATGTGTGGTTCTTCGTCCTTGACTACACTGACACCATTCGCCGGGCCGATGAGTCGCGGGGCTGCGATCTTATGAACATCACACCCACCGCTGCTGCGTGTTTCCGCAGCAGAGTGGAAAACAGCGTCACTCTTTAGCAGGCTTCACAAGTGGTGATTTCATGGAGGAGGAAAATGCTGACAGCCTGACATCTAAGAGGCTTGAGAAATGTTTGAGGAACGTTTGGCAGACGCGCCACAGAGTAATTCATCCCCCAGTCGGCCCAACACCGACTCCAGGTTTCCCACAGCTCAGTCAGGCGGGTGCATGCATGCGGCCTTACATTTATACTTGGCGCTTTAATTATAAGTCAACTGTTTTCTTAAAGTGTGGCGTGATGGTGGCTAGAAAAGGTCACGTGTACACGATACATGGTTATTAATGTGTGTGGTTTGATGTTCATGACTTTCACAGACCTGGCTCTCCAGGTACATCTGTCCAGTGACGGTGTTCGCCATCCTCTCCTGCTGCTGCTTCAGCTCCCTCAGGTTGCTCTGCTCCACCTGCAGAGAGCTCTCCAGAGCCTCCAGCTCCTCCTGCAGCAGGACACACACACACACACACACACACACACACACACACACACACACACACACACACACACACACACACACACACACACACACACACACACACACACACACACACACACACACACACACACACGTTATTTTGGAAGGAAAAAGGAAAGAAAATTAAGACATCATTATCAAATTTGGTTCTCAGCTTTATGAGTGTCAAACTGACAGACAACAAAATAGTCATGGTGGTGTGCATAAAATGGTTTAAGCAGATTTTCAGTTAACATACTCAGGAAGTTTTGTCAATATTAGACAGTATTGTCAGTATTGTAGTACTTAGCTACAGAGTTACCATTTGTCTTGTTGCCATGATATTGTGCCTAATCTTAAGACATAAACATTTCTAAGCGAATGGAGTTGAGTTTAGTTTGTGGCATAATAATGCATGGCAACATAACTATAGGAGAATCGATTTACACTCCAAATTATTTGGTTCTTACAGAGGAAAAAAAATAGTGTTCAAAAAGTATTCAATGATTTATTTTGTTGTATGAATTAATTTCTGATTTCAAGTGTTCAACTTCACATTGGAATAATTAAGCAACAGCAATCTTGCTCAGGAAATCTTGTCGAATTAAATTATGAGTCCAAGCAAATCATTTCATTTGTTTTGAGTACCTTCAGTACTCAAAACAATTTAGTACCTTTAGTTTTGAGATTTAGTGTTTTCATTTTTTTTTTGCAGTTTAAATAGTTGAATAGTTAAATAATACATTGATTACCGTATCAAAGTGTTCCCATTCATTGACGACTGGACTGGACCTTGATTCTGTCTCCGTTCCCTCCTTCGGTTCCTTCTCTTCTGCTGCTCTTTCTTCATCTTCATCTTCCTCACTCTGCAAGGCTGCAGCCGGAGAGCTGGGAGCTTCTGCCAGACTTCCCTCTGGTTTTCCAACTTTCTCTGTCCCATTCTCTTGCTCTTCACCTTTCTCTCCAACCAACACAAGTGAATCCTCCACACCCTCCTCTACAGTTTCTTCCTCGGACACCTCAATGAAGCTTTCTGGGAAAACAAACAAACAGCAAATTTGTTGATATAATTTGTTTAAATATGCCAGTGAAAATGAGTAAGATCTTAGAAACATTATTTTTGTACCTTCTGACTCGCTCTCCTCACTGGCCTCTGATTTCACATCATCTCCATTTCTCTCCACTGAGGCTTCAGCAGACTTACTCCTCTGATCTTCCAGCGTGGGATGTTGAATTTCAGCTGGTACGCTGAGAGGATTTTCACAAATGTCAGCAGGGAGATTGATGGATAATGTGCTTTGATGGGATGCAACCGAAGCACCCTGTGGTTGGACTACATTATTGTCCTTTGTAACAAATCCTTGCTGTGATACTCCACTTCCCAACTCCTGCGTCACTTTTTTTGCCTCTTCCAACATTGTTGCTCTCTCCTGACTTTGTTGCAATGCTGCAGAGCGGATGGCTTTGTTTCTCTGACTAATCACTTCCTCCATCTCATCTTCAGAACTGCTTCCATACAGATCATCTCTCACAGGTAAACCTAGAGCCGTTGGTTTCACTGTTAAGTCTATGTTTTCACTGGGTACGTTCACCTGTGCAGCTTGTGCCTCTTCCTCTGAGCTGCTAATGACCACTTGTGGTGGAGGATGATAAGTGTTCTCCTGCAGTTTGGTGGTTGAGCTCTGGATTTGAGTCCCAAGCTCCACAATACCGTCCTCCTCAGTGAGAGCTTGTTGGATCGCCCTCAGTGTACGTGGTGACAAACCCCCATCCTTCTTATCCACGTCCAGCTTCTCCTCATCCGAGCTTTCATTCAGTGCAGCTTGGATCGCTGCAAGTGTGCGTGGAGAGGGTGGCGAGGCGTCTGCCTGGGACGGTTTGGAGACTGAGGGTTTGGATTCTTCTGAAGTGGAACGCGGTTTGGAGACTGAGGGCTTGGATTCTTCTGAAGTGGAACACTGCACCTCCTCCTCTTCCTCGCAGACAGGACGCCACAGGGGTTCAGGTCTGCCTGCTGCTCGCTTTTTGCTGCCTGACAGGAAGCCACCAGACCAGGGTGACACTGCAGGTAGACTCTCTGGGGCAGTCTCACTCTTTTTGGAGCCTAGGAAGGAAAAAAAGCATAACATTTAAGTCTGAGAAAAGACCCTATTTATGTAGCATTGCTTGTGCTTCTGAGCATCATAAAATAATGATATATAAAAATAATCAATATAACCCCACTGTAGTACCATTAGTCTTAAACTTTGTAACTTGTAAAAAGGATGATGAAATCAAGAAGTATTGTCCACCATCCCCACATTAAACAATATCAGAATTACTAACTTACTGTTAAATTACTTAACAAAAGACTAGAATTTCTCACAGTGACAACCAAGTGATAACACTATTGTAAACAGTAACTTTGATACAAGCCAAGACCTGCCAAAGATAATTGGTGATTTCCTGGTAAAATACTGAGGAAGTATAACTGTAAAACCATAGCTGCCCTCACCTTTAATTAGGATGTAGTGGGAATTGTCTTCTGAGACCAGTCGCTGTGACTCCACGCTCTGATTCTGCTGCTCTCCGTCCTGCTCGTAGACCTGTGGAGCGGTGCCAGCACTCCGTTGACTCATCTCTTTCTCCACACCTTCCAGACGCTGGTTCAACTTGTTCCTTTGCAGCAGGCCCGCCAATTGGTACTGGGAAAAGTCCCCTGAACCCTAGCAGGAAGTGTGAGGTGGAATCTCAGATGTGGAGGTAAAGATGGGTGATTGTGAGTGAGAATGGAGGCAAAAAGTACCTCTGGGGGTTTGTGGTACATGGTCCGACGTCGTTTTGAAAATTCTTTCATATCCTTCAGTATCTCATGTTTCATTTCAGGAGGCAAGCTTGCAAACTCGTCTGAGTTGATGTCCACTGAGTTGGTTCTTGCATACGATTCTCCCTTAAATGTAGAAGAAATCTGCATCACTTTATTGCGTCACACAGCCATGGTCAGACCAGGGTCCAACAGCAAACAAGATGAGAATGAGTTATTATTAGGGTACTGACCCAAACTCAAACTATTTAAAGCCATATAGTATTTATGCACATCACACATGATATATTAGCTATATCATACATAGATCATTTTACCTGATACATGTAAAAACTGTCAGTCATCTCATCATACTCATTCTCTTCTTCTTCTTTTTCTTCTTCCTCCTCAGAACTACTAGAACAACACACAAACACAGTTAATGTATTGCAGGTGGCATAACTTTTTCAAATAGGTCACAGTTACTGCTGACTTGTCACCGAGTTAATAAAATTATGTGTTTAAGCAACGTGAGCCACGATTCCAGAGCACAGCATGGCGGGTGTGGACTCTTAGGTCTGACTCATGGAATGATGAGGCGGTTTCCAGCCTCCTCCCCATTGATGCAAAAGTCTGCTGTGGACCATAGCTCTTCATAGTTTGATAGTTTTACTCGCCATGTTATTGAATGAAGAACTCTGAACCCACCTGCTATTGACCTTCTCTTCTGCAGCTGGCAGGGCCGGTAGAACATACATATCATCCACCTCATCCCTCCTCACAGTGGAGAGGCTGGGTAGAGGATCTTTACTGTGATGAAGGACAAAAAGAGAAACTCATCAAATAAAACTGTTGGGAATGCAGTGGTACTTAATATAAGGTTATGTGAAACATGATGGATGGGTGGATGGATGAATAGATTGATGGATTTGATACATTTATCACTACTAATTTATGGCACTGTTAAGTTGAACTGGTGTGTTGCTAAAGTGACCCAAGGATGGGATGAATGCTGTGCTTTTTTTTTAACATTCCCAAACTGAGTACTGTCCCCACACCTTACCTGTGGTCTCCAAGTGCGGCTTTGATTGCTTGTCTCTTTAGGAATGTCCTGAGGAGCTTCTCATTGGTCTGCTTGGACTCCCGGCTCAACTCTTCTTTCCGCTGCCTCCTAAAGGCCTGCAATACAGTCCCAGACAGAATCACACTCATTTGACAAAAAAAAAATGCAAACACTTTTTAATTTAATTGAAAAAAACATTTGCCAAGACTGGTGCCTGGCTCTTTGGAGACCACTTACGTACCAGACATTGCTTCTTCAGCAGTGGAGTGTCCCCATCAAACACAAAGACTGGCCTGATGCGGAAGAAGAGCAGTTTACAGATGCGGTGGAAGAGTGTGAGGAGGTGGGCGTTTTGGACACTGTTCCCGTCACGGTCCCTTACCCCCTTCACCGCTTGGTTCAGCCATATACTGATATCTATAGGAGGGGTCTGGTTAAGGTTAATGCAGTGGCTATACAGTCTTTCATTTGTCCGACAGACAGATAAAGACATGATGCAAACAATGGCACGAATATTAGAAAGATCCAACTTTTTTTGTTAAGCACATTTAAAACAACCAAAGGGTGCCCAGAGTGCTGTGCAAATACACATTAATAGCAGAACACATTCCTAAAAGAACATAACATATCCCAAAACACAAGAGGATGTGCCCTGAGTAGAGAGTAAGAGTGCAGCAGATGAACAAGACAGATAGAGAGTGAGAGGGTTGCCAGGTCAGGATACCGACAGCTAGGATTTTCCCCTCAAGAGTCTCAGGGTTGATGGGTTTCCCGGTACTCTCCAACAGCCTCCAGAGTCCATGCACTCCCATGATACCCGCCTCGTACGTGTATCCAGCTTCGAAAACAGTTTAATTACTCATTCATTTGAGCATAGAGACGAGATATTATTATCACAGTCAACACTTTGTGTTGTGGTGCTACACAGTTTAAGTCCGTACAGATCACGTTGCATACGCATAATGGTTCCGCATAGCTGTTGGATTACCGGTTTGGGGCGGCATTCATTTTCTGACCTCCAATCAGTGTAACATTTTTCGCCTCACGTCGGTTTTCCATTTAAACCGATTGGAGACCAGTTTTCAAAGAGCATTTAGTTTTACTTCTCTGGGTTTAGTTTCCGTGTCAGACTCATTCACTTTGACAAGATTGGCACGTTATATGTAATATAAAAATATTAATAAATATATGTATTATAACAAATATTAAACCATTTTTGTCGTGTCAATGTGTGGTTTGCATTGAAAATCTTTAGATTGAAATAATCCACCGGCTTCAGATCCGGATGTTTTGTTCAGTGGCCAACTGTGTCCGGTTGTGACTCCGAAGTGAGCTTGTCGTCGTGTCTGGGTTGGACCTGTTGTACTACGTGGTATGTTCTCTAACAATGTATCTTCTAATATACGGAACACACCGGGGTTTTTACTTTCCTGGTTGTGTCAACGTGTGTTTTCGAGTATCGTTAGACTCCAGTTAAACCGTCTTTGTCCGTTGCTTGGCTAGCTGTTAGCTTACCGGCTAGCGACCGTTATCATATTGCGTTATCACTTATCTCAGCTGTAAACACTGATCTATGGCCAGCAGCCCTCTGGATACATATACAAACACTACATTGCCTGTTTGTTAACATCGAGGTACTGTCTTCTTTCGTAGGCTCGACAGGACAAGGAGTCACCTGAGTTTCAGCCTGGTCAGGCGTCGTCTTCAGCCGACGCCACGTCCACCATGAGTACAACTATGAGAGGTGGGTAACAGATAAACTGTTATATATATTTAAACTCACACCGTTGTTAATATCGATTTCATTTGAGTTTCAAAGTTTATAAGATCACAAGTTGTTTTTTGGTTTTTCCAGGACCATACGGCTAAATATCCACATAATATCCAAATATATTTAAATTGACGACTATAATAAATGTAGACTGATTTCAAAGTTGGTGATTGTTCAATTATTTCAGTTTTTCCGTACTGCCAAGAAACCAAAGCTTTGTTGCAACTTGCCTGGAATATATTTTGTCTCATATTTGATGGTACATCAGTTTGGGATGGCATCAAAAAGAGTATTTACGTTCATACTCTAGTCGTGTGTGCAGCTAGAGACTTAAACTTGGTCTTTTTTAATTCTATCAGAGTCCGCCAACGTGCCGATCCGAGGCCCTGGTGATGGCATGGAAATGAAAAAAACGCCTTCTGCCCTGGAGGTGAACACAGACACGCTGCGTTCAGGTTCACCTGTACGTATCCCACAGAAAGTGGTGAGCCCAAAGCACAGCCCCAGAGGTACCCATCCTGCTCCTGTGGCAGCCCCTCAGCCTCTCGGGGTGCTGCACCTGGGCAAGGTGAGTCGAGAGTCCTGCACAGAGATGGAGGCTGTGAGGATCATCGTACCACGCGCAGCTATCAGCCGGACCAGCCGGGCTGCTGCTGTCGAGGGGAAAGCCGAGGCTGGTCAACACGCTGAGGAGCAGCGCTCTCCCTCACCACCACCAGTGGAGGACTGGAGAGTACAGTTGGATAAGCTACAGAACTCTGAACGCAGGCTGCTACAGGACAAGGAAGGGCTGTCCAACCAGCTCAGAGTACAGACAGAGGTAAGTCTGACTGAAGCAGATGCTTTTGATTTTGATAAGACATACTTAGCTTTGAAGTATCAAATTATTCAGTGTTGCATCTAGAATTTATCAAATGTGAAAGTCTTTTTGTCTTATTGGTTCCTTCACTGTTATATCAGGTGAACCGTGAGTTAAAGAAGCTGCTGGTGGCATCTGTGGGTGATGATCTTCAGTACCATTTTGAGCGTCTGGCACGAGAGAAGAACCAGCTCATTCTGGAGAATGAGGCTCTTGGCCGGAGCCTTGCACACACCGCAGAGCAGCTGGAGCGAATGAGTATTCAGTGTGATGTGTGGAGGAGCAAGTTCTTGGCCAGCAGGTATTTAAAAATGGTTGTTTATCCTGCTCATCTGTTACAAGAGCCAAATGCAGCCAAGCTTCAGTCATGGTTACTACTGCAGCTCACTAGAATGTTTAAGAATGAGATGACTTATTCACTGCTATCTTACAGAAACTGAACATGTGTATGTATGTGTGTTTGTCCTGTCTCTTCAGGGTAATGGCGGAGGAGCTGACGAATGCTAGAGCAGCCCTGCAGAGACAGACCAGAGAGGCACAAGGAGCCATCCAGGACCTGTTGCTGGAGAGAGAGGAGTTCTCCAGGGACATGGTGCTCACTCACAGGTACCTTGGCCAACGAGCCATAATTAATCATTAAGTGTGTTTTCTGTTATTGCTCTGTGAAGCACTTTGAACTGCCATGGTGTAAATCAATCTGCTAAGTTGAGCACAGCTTCAGAGCTTCATTTTGAAACAGTACATGGTGTGTTCATGTACAAACATGTATGACTGATGAGTCAGTGGTCACGACCCTGCAGTATCTTCTGAGCTCACATCATAACAAAATAGTTTTCTCTCTCGTCAGATCTCTGGAGCAGCTCCTGGTCTCTCTGCAGTGGGGCAGACAGCAGACGTATTACCCCAGCGCTCAGCCCCTCAGCACCGGAGAGCTGGCCGTAGCCAATCATAAGCTAGCAAATGCCATCAACTCTCACCTGCTGGGAAACACGAGTGGCAGCAGCGGCGGCGGTAGTGGCAGCGGCAGCAATGTGGCAAAGGGCAGCAGCACCACAGAGCAGCTGTGTAGCACCCCCGCTGAGAAGATGGCAGAGAAGGTACAGGGGTTGTATTTGAATCTAAAGCTGATGGTTGTGCAGTTAAAGCTGACAGATTTACAAATGTGTTGGGTTTTTTTTTTGACAGGTGCTGAAGATTTTAGATCCAATCTCCTGTTCGGAAAACAAGGCAGACCCTGCACTGAGTGACTCTGCTGCCTCAAACTTCCTCAACAGCAAAAAGAGCATTGGCAGGTTTCACCCATACACCCGTTACGAGAACATTACCTTCAACTGCTGTGAGCGCTGCAGTGGAGACATCCTGGTGCTGTAGAGGCCAGAGGACAGCAACCTGCTACCGAGCCTTACTTCAACTGACTGTGGACTTGACAGGAATGGACTCAGGAGGATAGAATTAAGCTGCTGAAATAGCAAACCCTTATTTAAGACTTGTGCTTCACAAATTAGTGTGTAGCAGTACCAATTTCACTTGATTATTTAAAATGTTTTGTCAACCTGCTGAATAAGTACATTTTTATTAGACTTGTGATTCATTTCAGGGAAGCCTGGTGTAAATCATGGAAAGTGCTATTTATTGTGTGGTCAAAATGAGTCAGTGTTACATGATTTAATGATACCATTTGGGCGTCTCCTTATTCAGACTTGAATGGTTGGCTGCTGTGTTTAATTTGCACACTTAAGTCCATCAGTCAATATGCAGGAAATAATGCGTTAGTGAGTCAGTCCAGACTGGGCTCAAAGTTCAAAGAACAGTTGATCAACTATAAGTCACACACGCTGTGAGAACCCTCTCCTGCAATTGTCTCCAGTTTCTGAGAATGATGGTGCTAATACAAAAAGAGAATTGTATTACTGGATTTTGTGTATTGCATGCTGCAACAACATATCAATATTTTGAAAGTGGGTTTATTTTATTTAAAGGCAGCAATATTGTGGCAGCAGCAATATCTGCCTTGTGTTTTTTAAAGTTTGACTTGATTTGAGGTATAGTGATTTGTTTTATTTTGTTCCTCAGTATAAACTTCTGTAAAAAAAAAAAGTATAAATAGCAAATGCATTTATGCATTTTTAATCCAAGTTGTATTATACAAATCTTTTCATCCATAAAATGCTACATTTTGCAGTGATGTGATGTACAATGCTGATTGAAAGACCACCATAAGAATATTTATACATGTTGTTTTCCATCACAGACCAAAATAAATTAGACCAAAGTAGTTTTTATCTTTTCAAAATGCCTCTGCTTGTCTCATTCACAAATCTGTTCTGAATTTCACTCATAAAAGCATCAAGTCAGCACTAGAGTCAGTATATTACAACTTTTCAATTTATTGCCTCTTTCAATGCTGCTAAACATGCATCTCCATCTCAGTCATCCCACCACGGCTTGCCTTTGCCGACAGCTTTTCTTCCATCCATGTTATTCTTAAAAGATGTTCGTACTCTGGCTCTCTCTGGTTTACTGTCTCTATCACTGAACAGTCCAGCCATTCGGTCTCTACCAGTGAAACCCGACTGTTTGAATGTCTTTTCACTAGGTTTCGACCACCTGTCACCAAAGTCTCTTTCTCCACGATTTTTGTATCCTTGGACTCTGCCATTGATTGTTTTTGACTGTGTCTGTTGTTGGTAGAAGCCATCATGCTTCCTCGTAGGGACAAACTTCAAGGCCTCCTCCCAGTTCCCTGTCTCGCTGAGCGTCATCATGATGCGGATCATCTGATCCAGAGTCAGGTTTTTGGCCCCTGACCCCCAGTCCAGGAACTGGTCCAGCGGTAGACGGGCTGTGGCCAGCTTCAGACGCTTGGCACTGGCAAGGGACAGGCCCGACTGGATGGACCTGTCCACTATGGCTCCGATGATGTACACTTTGGAGTGGTCAAACTCACGGAGGATGTTGGGGGAGTCTGCGGTGAGGTAGACGAGCTGTTCCCGGGGGAAGACGTCCACGTGCTGCTGCTCAGTGGTGGTGACAAGCAGCCGCTGCCAGGGCTCTGTGCCGTATCGTTTGAGCAGTTCTTTCATGTAGCCTCCATTAGGCTGAAGGTTGCAGAAATGGAGGTGGAAGGGGTTGTCGGCTCGCCGGTTGCACCCCTCCACCTCCATCAGCTGGGACACTGTGTTCTCCAACTCGTGCCTGGACATGTTGGAGTCGTAGCTCATGTCATACACCAGCGGCTGACCAAACATCATAGCCTGGGCAGTTCGCCACGCCTGCAGCTTGTCCAGCGACCTTTGCCAGAATGGAAGCAAGAATGTGTTTCTCGGGCCCTCTTCCTCTGCATTGCTGTCCTGCTCTCCACTCTGTTCCTTTGTGGCCTCTCTTTCTTCCTTCTTCATCTGCTGCTTCTTTTTACGAGCCTTTTTGTGTTTCTCCTTGACAGCCAGGAACTTCAAGTACTTCTTCCTGGAGGACTTGGTGGTGAGATTATCAAGCTCCTGCAACTCTTCATCAGACAACTCTTCAGGCACCTGCCTACCAGCTTCCCGCCACATTGTAACCAGATCCCGAGTTGCCTGCAGCGAAGAGCTTCCCTCTGCATTACCTCCTGGTTCTTTGACATTTTCATCATCGTCACTTCCTTCATCTTCATCAATGACTTGTTTCTCTCTCGATGCAGCTTGGGATCTCATGACAGATTTCCATTTATCCAGATCTATCTCCTGCGTTTCATCGGGATTGTTTCTTTTGGGTGCAGGAGCATCTTTCCACACTGCTGCCCCGGTCCTGAAGCAGCGAGCAGGGATGTGTGCTGGCTGATAACCCCTGCTGCTGATCGGGGGAAAGCTCAGGACTTTCCTCTTGCCCATACAAGAAACCCCCACATGACTGCTTTTACAGAATTCATGAAAACATCTGGTAGTGAACCGCTGAAACATGGTGATCGGCTTTTTTAAACTCGACATGAAGGCCTTGTAAAAATATGACGCATGATACAAAACTCCTGTTATCACTATCTTGAAGAAAACTAAAGTTGAAGCTAACTTCGTTCACAAGGTCTTCGATGGTCAATAAAATACAAGAATTTCTTCAAAGTCTTGAGCAGAGTAGATTGGTGGTGGTTTTGTGTTGAGATTGTGCTCACTTGCCGGTGCGTCCATGCTGAGGGAAGGTCACGTTTGTTGCACGGTGTCACACTATAATGTGTCGTATAAAAATGTGGCATACGGCACAGCTGGTCTAGACGCTTATTTAGCCAAGTAAGTCGACACATTTTGGTCAGGGAGATATTTTTCTAGCATTTTGTGTCATATATAAATTGTTTTATGAATTTACACATGAATTAAACTTAAAGAGTGCTAAATTTATCAAAGTTTTATTTGCTTCTATCATTTCCAGGTTTCCGCCCGACGTTGTCTAGGCGATACACAGTGGTCATACGTCACTTCTGCTTAGCAAAAACTCAACGTAGGTTGTAAAATCACAATAAGCTACAATGAGTTTGTTTTTACCGAAATTAACCTGCAAAAAGGATATAGATGACGTTATCAAAGGTGTGGCAGAAAAGGTGGTGGTTCTGAGGTTTGGCAGAGACGAAGACTCAGTTTGTCTGCAGCTGGATGAGATTGTAAGTAACATCTAAATGTTAAGTCCGGCTAACTAATGTCATCGGTTGTTTGTTTTATGCACCAATTACAAAAGCAAATTCCTCTTTGCACTACAATTTAGTTGTTTTGCTACCTGGCAATAACTCAGATTTCTTGAAATATACACCAGGTAGAATGCTGCAATGTAATAAATGTGCAGGTGCCATATAAATTACGTTGTTTGACTTCCTTATGGTATCCTGAACCAATCATCACATCAAATTGTAATTCTGAGACTGATAGATCAAGGGCTCCTCAGCCACACTAATGTATCAATTCTGTCCTTCCTAGCTGTCAAAAACTGCCCACGACCTCAGTAACATGGCCTCCATTTATATCGTGGATGTGGATAAAGCTCCTATCTACACCAGATATTTTGACATTAGTTTCATCCCCTCTACTGTTTTCTTTTTCAACGGACAACACATGAAAGTGGATTATGGGTGAGTAAATGCAGCAATGTTCTGTCAATAGATGTAATATAAAAATCAAGGAGAAAAGTGGAATAAAGAACTCTGCACCAAATCAAACTTAATATTTCATTGGTCTTATTATCTTAAATTTGATTGATTGATTTGATTCTTCTCTTTTAGCTCCCCTGATCACACCAAGTTTGTTGGCAGCTTCAAGACGAAGCAGGATTTCATGGATCTGATCGAAGTTATCTACAGAGGAGCTATGCGTGGGAAAATGATTGTCCAGAGCCCCATAGATCCTCAAAATATTCCAAAATATGATCTTCTTTACCATGGAATTTAGGATCAACACCTTTTCTGTGTGGCCTTACGATCAGAATGTCATACTCCTCTGCTGTTTGTTCAAAGAAGAGCTTTGATTTTCATTGACAAAATCTTCACCTGGAGACATTTTTTCTATTGACATTATGTGGCTTGAGGGTGTCTGTTATGTTAGCAACAATGTAATGGTCTTAAGTTCCCACAGTTGGACAAATTAATAATTGACACTCTAAATGCAATACTGACTTCTTCTTCAAAGTCAAATTAATTGACAGTGTTTTAACAGAATAAGTTGTACTATTTTGGTTTTATTATTTATTGCAAAAGTGCAGTCTCATCATACTGTTTCCCATGGAAAAAAGCTGCATATAAGCAGAGAGATGCACTCAATTGATAAACTTGTACATCCTCTGTTTTGATAATAAACTTTTGTATTTTATCTTACACCATGAATGCTGTTTGTGAATACTGTACTGTCCTTTTTTGCCACGATCACTGGCTATTGCCACCCCATCAGTAACGGAGTGAATTTTTTCAGATTTCTTGCCATCACAATCAGCTCTTCCTTGAAACTGGATGACCATTTCCCTATCCAAAAGAAAGGAAGGACAGCAGAGAGGTGTCATGAGCTGCTGAGTTACAGATCAGTATAGAAAGTTTGAGATGCCACCATCAATGACTGGCATTACATTGATACAACACAAAGTCCAGCAGACTTCGTTTCCAGGGGTCTTGGTGCTACAAGTATTGCACCAACGGGCTGGGTATTGGATTCTAAGTTTCTCTCAGTTATTATAGTTACAATAGTTATTATAATGATGACGGGGATCAAAAAGTCTGGCACCTACTGGGATGAGGGAACTGTGTAGCATTCTGCCTGAAGGAGCTGGTCAGGGCAGCTACAGTCTTATGTACGTGCGGAGAGGTGCTGCTCATGATGGGCATGAACTTAACTCACATCCTTCTCTCCTCCACCTTCTCTATGGTGGTCAGGAAGCTTCCATCCTGATGATGTGCCTCTCAGAGTGTCATTACAAGATTCCAGTAGTGTCCTGCTCACTCTGAAGGACAGCAGGTGGAGGCATCTTTGGCCCCAATCATGAGTGTTAACTAGTGGACCAGTATTTCTCCTCTTCCATGACGTCAATGTTCAAACTCTGGATGTTCACTGATGTCGTGTGAGCTGGCGACTTATTCGACCACTTGACCACACATAATGCAGTCTTGACTTGTAGATGTTTTCCGTCATTCCTCCAAACTATGTCATGCATACAACGGCCCCGCTCTCCCGCCCGTCCGGCAGGTGGCGATAAGGCACCGAGGAGCACCAGGAAACGTCACAGCACAACTATGGCAGCGACCTTGTGTATAGCAGCATGGTCAACATAACTGTTTAGAGACTTAGCCGAAATGCTTGTTTAAAGAGCGATCGACAGTGACAGCGCAGTGTTGAGAGTGTCGACATGATTTCCATCATTAAGGCCGCAGAGGGAGGCCTGGCCTGGATGTGCAGAGCCCACGGTCACCAAGGTAACAGCGGTCTGCTAGCACGAGCCTTACCGGGGTGACACCGCTGTCTCTGCAGACTGAAGGCATACACAAGCAGAAATTAATGGTTATTCTTTCTTACTTTCTTGTCCAAACTCACAAATTCATCTGTCGTTTGTCCCACAGGTTCTTTACATGGCCACTTAAAGGTTCTAGCTGCTGGGTTGAAGACCTCTAACACCATTCCGGACTTCAGAGGTAATTACCTATATCCTTTAGTCTTTTATTCTTTCGCCATGAAGTCTGTCCATCCATACCACCCTCCCACCCTCCCTCCATCTATCCCACCCACTCTGTTTCCAATAATGTGGGGTTGAATGTAGTTAATACACCACGGACAGGTTATCAGTCATTCACAGGACACGCACGCACACACAAAAACACACCCACACCCCTTTTTTTCGTTATACTTGATTTGTTTGATTGTTTTTACCAACACTAAGTTAAAACATAAGACACATCTTCTCCACCCTTTTTCATGCATAAGTTATGTATCAACTTAAAAAAACAATTATTTTTTTCTTTCATGTTTAAGTTATTTTGCTTTCCAAATAAACATTCATTCATTAAGCCACTTCAGATGGCATTAAAAGACACTACCTATAAATCACATCCTTGGTATCTTTCCAAATATTGTTGAGGATTCTTCATTTTTGTTTTCATCTCCCTCAGATGTGGTCTTGCCAGACAAACCAAAACTAACCTTTATGGAAAAAATACCCGCCCACAAACAGGGTAGGAAAGAGATGAAGAGACTGCGGGACATCCAGGGTCCAGCTAAAGCATCGACATCTTTCACTACTGGGCAGTACGCTATTGTGGTATGTACATTTGTTCTCTGCAAACACCACTGTTTGGTGCAGTCTCGCAACTGCCTGAAGCATTTATACTTTTCCTGTTGTGAAACTGTAAGAATCTCAGTGCTTAGAGCTTCACTATAGGTTTAAATGTATGTCAAATAAAAGATAACTCAATCTTAAGTTAAGCATTTTCAATCCTTCGGTCCTACCTTGGAGATGGGATGGCGATGGGGCTTTCCACTGGGTCACCATGTTTCCCTAATGCAACATATGTTGTTTAAAATTCTATCTAGTCATGTCTCTAGTTGGAGCTGTAGA
This sequence comes from Karalla daura, assembly GCA_029224185.1. Taxonomy (NCBI): domain Eukaryota; kingdom Metazoa; phylum Chordata; class Actinopteri; order Chaetodontiformes; family Leiognathidae; genus Karalla; species Karalla daura. The sequence goes on from CM055190.1 coordinate 8,561,723, forward strand.
TTGTCAATAAAATAAAATTTCCACCTCACTTTCAGCCGCTCACATGTTTTTTTTTAAATTATTATTTCTGTAACTAAATTTAAATGGTTGGCGTCATTTAAAAGTGAACTCTGTCTGTGATTTCCAGGCCTTGGGAGGGGGTTACCTTCACTGGGGTCACATTGAGATGATTCGTCTAACCATTAACCGTCAGATGGATTTCCGTACTACATTTGCCTGCTGGCGCATCAGTGCCCCGTATAAGCCCATCACATGCAAAAGTCTGGGTCAGCGCATGGGAGGGGGCAAGGGAGCCATCGACCACTATGTGACACCTATCCGGTATGGTCGACTGATCGTGGAGGTGGGAGGAAAGGTGGAGCTTGGCGAGGTGGAGAAAGTCTTGACTATAATTGCAAAGAAACTACCCTTCCCAGCCAAGGTAAGACAGCAGATGCCGTATAACTGAAATCAAATCGAGGCTGTTCTTGTGTCTTAATGTATTTCTTGACTCATTTCAGGTGATGAACAGAGAGAGCCATGCAGCCATGCTGAACAGGCATGCCGAGATGGAGCAGACCAACCTGAATCCCTGGACCTTCAAGCAAATAGTGCAAGGCAACATGCTGGGTTGCAGGAAGGTGCTCAGCCCCTTCGACCTGAAAAACCATGGACGTTTCACAGGCAGATTTCACTTCCCAGACAGGGTGTGATAGGCCTGAAGCACACAGGTCAACTCGGTCAACTTGCAGTATTGCAACATTAAGAAGACAAACTCTGATGAAGACATGCTCAGAAGCTTTGAAATGCTCAGACTTCTTTTTTCTTCTGTATTTGACACAACGGTATCAGTGATTTTGATGATTTATTAATTTGTTCACTGCTTTAAAAATAGAACTAATATAGCAGATCAAGTAAAAAATAAAAAATAGAACTAATATAGCAGATCAAGTATTTCAATTCCTCATACATTTTTATACATTCTTGTTGCCGTTTTAGCTAATAAAGGTGATGAAAACAAATCAATAAAGTTCACCAACTCTATTACAGCAATATTACAGTAGGTTTGTTTTGAATTAAACATTTACAGCATCAGAATGCCCCTCATAGTGGTACACGCTTCCCTAAAGACTGATTTAACACATTTTCTCACAAAAACTTGTCCTAAAAGATTCCCTCAAACTAAATTGGCTTCAGTCCACTGCTGGGGATTAGATTAGGTCAGAGGTCTGTTGCACGAAAGGTAGCAATTTAAACCTGCTCTTATGGTTAGATTTGTTATTCATCTTTTAGAAATGCCTGTACCGGCATATCAGTGATTTAACAAATTCAATTTGAAATGTGGACACCTCTTTTGCTCTCGTTTTGCACATCAAACATCAAAACAGAACGGCAGAATGTCAGCAGGGATTCTAATTCTTTTTCATTATGCTTTTGCATTTTGTGGATTCATTATGCATCTATTATCTTACCCACTTTGAAGTTGTTGTGGGTATGTGCTGATGGCTGTCTCCAGTGCAAAGGACAGGACTTAAACCCAGACAGGATGCACAACACACACACACAAACAAAAACTACATAATAAAAATGTACAATACAAAAATATCAATATTGATTCTAAATCTCATCATGCAGGCATTAAGTGTCAGGTTTCTCGGTTGAAGATTCTAATCTCTCCCAATTATTTTGCTGACGTGTCAGAACACTGTTGTCATGGAGACTGTGCTCAATATTTCTTAATTGTGAGAATGGTTACCACATTATAGACATTGAGGAGACACGGAAATACGTGTCACTTGTGACATTTCTTCATGGAAATGTCACAAGTTTGTCTGCCCACTTGTTAAATTGCCCACACTTCACCACAGGTGAAGTGTGACTGCTGTGCAGGATCTGACATGTTAGGTATTTATATATAAATATATACATATGAACATATTTCTTGAGAAAAACCTTGAGAGATAATATCACAGAGATTTTTATTTTCTCACCATGTTTGCACAGATCTTTCAGAGAACTGAAACATCCGTGCAACTCAGCACCTGTACCTCCACAAAAAGATCAGATAACAGAGGTGAACATGAGTTGAATGCTCACGCTGTCAGTCTTCTCCATTGTTTCCTATTACACAGCCTCTGGTTTTACTATTAAAAGTATTTCCGCAGATCCATCTGTTTTTGTGAATAAACTATGGTCTAAATGTCTGAGTTAGCATTTCCTTTGCAGTGCAAGAACATGTTCTTTGTTGTGTAATTTCTTGGTGAGATTGTGAAAAAAAAAGAGAGAAATCTTTCTTGCGAAAGGCACAGCCAGGATGTGCCATCAGTGCTTCTGTAGTACGCAGGGTCACTGTCGGTAACAGGACAGAACTATGCTGGAATTTCAGAGAGAATTTTACAATTGTCCATGTTGGCCACAAATGTAGAATCATGGAGAAAAGCTTGATTTTTTAATACTTCAGGCTCAGATGAGAAAACTTTGATCAGACTATGAGTCAGAGGTCATGGCCTGCAAACTGTGAGAAATTTTGCCGGAAATGCAGGATGCTGACAAGCTTCTTTTGCTCTAATGTGAATATGCTGATTGGCACTAAAATTGAATGCACTCTTATCAGCAGTGCCACTTAAGCCAGGTGCTTTCATCTTGCATGTCTTTACATCTTTATGTCTTTGCATGTGAGCACATATTGTGTGGGGTAATATTTCTAGGCAATATTCACTTCCGCTTTTGGTAGGGTGGTGAAATAAAGCTAGGGCAAATAAGCTGTAGAGGTAAGAGAGATAATAATATAAGAGACAAAATGCAGCTTATTAGTTTAAAATGCAGCTGGATGGCTTTTGTCAGGAGAAAATGAGAAGTGTAATTAATTTAGTAATTTAGTTTAAATGTAATTTTTTAGTTTTGCAGTTTTTATGAAAGTTAATAGATAAATCAACAGTAATACCAAGGATGCATTCATTTCTTTTGAGAGAAAGAAGTTGAGAAAAGGTTTAGTCCATGTCTAAATACCAGAACACATGAACTTCATGCAAGAAATACAAGTGCAACTGGTTGTTCATACATGAAATTCTTTCTAGCTGAATTCCTTCTAGCTTTCATGTACAGGTGCATGCTGCTGACAGACACTAGCTGTGGATCTGTTAGTACATGTAATAAATCAGTGACGTTGAAATATATTTATTATGTATGGTTTAATGCAAGAAGAAATCAAATATAAAGTGCTACAATGAGTTACAATTTTATCCCTTCTTTCCAGCAACAGATTTCAAGACATGAACCAATACTTGAACTGTCATTTCTCACAGTTGTATTGAGCCCACAACTTCCTATTCAACTTGAGTTTCATTCCTTGGTTGGCCCAAACATGTGCATCTTTTCATTGGTTTATAAGGTATAAACAGTAGCTGCTAGAGATATGGGATATTTCCTGTTGAATGTGGGCAGCCTGAGTTATACATCATAGATAAATAAGGTAAATTCAGTATTGTTTACCTTGGACCATGCTGAGAGGGTACATACATGCCAGCGTAATCATGTGTGAGCTCAGAAGAATGCATATGATCACCGTACCCCTGAGGAAAGAAAATCCTGGCACTGAATCGGGGCCGAAATGTCTTTGAATCATTGTTTACCACATAGGTGTTTCCTGCCCACAATCAAATAGACAAGATGATTCATGCATTAATCTTCACGCCCAATTATAAGCCTGCCTTTTAGCGTGCTGCAACAGAAGCAGAAGCATGTTTGTAGTCTTCAGTCATCTCTTTTAACTGATGACCCTCATTTCCCTGTATCTTCTTGTCCTGACCTGACAGCACAGGAACAGAACCTGGCTCAGTGTTACATGAGATTTATGTAAAACATCACCTTTTGGATTCCCTATGGTCGACACATCATTGTCTTGAGCTGCCTTTTTCTGACAAGCTGAGATCATAGTTTAATCCAAAGCCAAGCATCACCCTTTGGGTGGAACATCGTGTCAGAAAGTCTTTGTTATGTGGAGAAATGACAGAATTGATTCACCTCACACCACCTGAAGTTACAGCTGCAACAGTCAACAGGTTCACGTCTCTCCATATAGAACATCTGACACAATTTTCAGTCATTTCTGGGTTTTCTGGTCTAAAGCACCTGTGTTCCTTTACAGTTACTCTGAAACCGCTCGCTTATTTATTTTATTGCTCTATAGCTCACTTTCTATGTCATATGACCTCAAACACTGCCAGTTAAAAGTAACATTTTCACACAGGTAAAGATAAAAGACATCTCTGATAAGACAATGCACGTGATGGAACTTCAAAGATTATCGATCTCTACATCTGTGAGTTCTTCAGTGAGTTCTTAAGTGATTTCCTACGTGTGGACCCTGTGGAGTCATCAATGAACAGGCGGTCAAGGGTAGAGACAAGCGAAGCTTTGATAGCGCGGCTCAAGCCTCGGGCAGCAAACACATAAAGCACAGGATTGAGAGCACTCTTAATGTACACCAGGAACAGAGATATGTAGGTCCCATATATTGCTGTCTTATGCAGTTTGACCCTGTCAGGATGGTCAGTAGACAAAGCACGTAGGAACCGGCACACGAAATAGGGAACCCAGCATGTGAGAAAGAGAAGCATGGCAAGGAAGAGCATGTGGTACATCCTGGTCATCCTTCGGGCCATTGGGGAGGTGGGGGAGGAGGAGGAGGAGGTAGGGGTCGATGGCACTGCATGTCGAATGGTGAGCAAAACAGCCAGGTTGCTCCCCAAGAACACCAGAAGAGGCAAGATGAAACCAGCGATGGTTTCCGTGATGACCAGCCCCAAGTCAAACTTCTCGCTCTCTTTGCACTGCTGTGTCACATTGCTCAGGACGGCGCTGTGGAGGTATGGAGCAGAGAAGACTGTGGCTACCACCCACAGGACGCCACAGACCAGGGGCACGGCCCAGGAGGGGCGTCGCAGCCGGGCCCACACGGGCCTCAGCAGACACAGGCAACGCTCCAGGGCCACGGCACAGACCAGGAAAGCCGAGGCGTACAAACCCAGGCCCCGCAGGAACATGACCAGGCGGCAGAAGACCAGGCCGAACGGCCAGCGGTAGTTGTGAGCAAGGTACCCCAGCATGAGGGGGGTGCGTAGGAGCAGCACCAGGTCAGCAAGGGCCAGGTTCAAGACATAAATGCGAAAGCTGCTGGCAGCACGTGTCTCCTCGCTGCTGCCTCGACGCACCAGGTGGCGATTGTTACGCAGTCCAAGTGCCCAGACCACCAGGCCGTTCAGAGGAACCCCCACCTGAGGGACACAAGACAACCAGCTGCACTTTAGGATTTGGGCTCAAATATGCTGAGTTTCTCTACTACAGGGGTGTAAATGAGACCATTAATACCACTGAACGTTTTAAGTTGCATCTTGCTCACAGTTTGGCATAACAAAGTAAACCCAGGTGACTTGCACCAACCACCTTAATCTGATAAATTAATCCGTATCAATGAGAAATTCCCTAAGGTCCCTAAGTGGTGGAACAAACTTCCAAACACCATCAGAGTGGGAACCTCTCTTCCTATCTTCAAGAATCTCTTGAAGACGCTCCTCTTCCTTGAACACCTCCTTTCCTAAACACTGCTCTAACTCCTCCAATATGAAAAGCAAAGAAATTCTGCTCAATCTTTCTATTCAACCTTCATCTTATCTGTCCTATCTACCTCAAATATCGCCTCTTGTTGCACTGTAAGCACTCATACCGTGCCTCAACTGTAAGTCGCTTTGATAAAAGCATCTGCCAAATGAATAAATATTCTAATATAAATATAAATATAAATTGAGGGTTTCTTGGAGGTGGACTTTGTCTGAAATTACTTTTTTGCTGATATGGATGATATACCTGAATCATAACTTCTTGTCTGAAACTATATTATTTTGGTACCCGAATTCATGAGTCACTTTTCAAGATGGCAAAAGAGCATACATGCATTATATTACTAAATCTATATGTGTACATCTTTTGTGCATTTTTTCCACTTCTCACATGCACATGAGATAATCAAAACACTTCCCCAAAGCAGGCAATGAAAAATAAACCTTGTGTCTGTGTTCCCACTTGTGTTTCCACTTTGGTCTGACAGAAAAGCACTTGAACACAAAATACTGATGCATAGGAAAAGTAGGAAAAGTAGGAAAAGTAGTGTCGGCAGCATGTTTTTATTGGCCCGATTCCTGAGAATCACCCCCCCCAAAATACATTTCTAATGGTAATGCCCAGTTTCTCACCAGGAAGATGAGCAGTGTGGCTGTGATTTGGACTCCCCTGGATGCTTCATCTGCCCAGGAGCTGTTCACTGCAGGGTCAGTCCTGTTCATAACCGCCATGGAGACAATACCAGACTAGAGACAAGCAGAAACACACAAAATGTTGATTCATCACAGAGTCCATGGCTATTTATTGAAAGTTCACCAAAAATGCAAAATCTTACACGCAAAAAAACAATCTATTTTCCCATTGCCAAAGATGGAAAATGTGCAAATGCAATGCATGAATGCTGATATACCAGTTAAGACATCTGAGATCAATATAACCTCACAGACTTCCTTCCTTTGCTAGTTTCATTGCTGTGAAATTCACAGTTGTTTTTCTTTTTTGTAGAAACATGCAAAAGTGAAATAAACATTTGGTTTCATTTTGAGCATTGTCAAGGTCAGTTATATTAATATCCTCAGAAGACATTAAATACATTGAACACCGGCCTACCTTAACTACTCTACTCATTAACCCAGAAAAAATCAAATTCTTGTCTCCAACTGAGTCACATTACCACAATTTGACCCTCTAATCCTTGAACCTTCAGAGAAACACACAGTACACATTACCTGTGTCAGGTGTTGTGGTAGCTGTAATGATTGCACAGAAAGGAATCTGCTCTTTTTTCCTGGAGCCACAGGGCTCTGCCTGAAAGCACATCTAGACTGGGCCTGCTTGAGTGCAGCAGGAATGAAAACTGCATGCGTGCAAAACCTCCAGCCTTACTGAACACACCTCCTCTGATTTCAACATAGTAGCGCTGCCAGCCTGTGACAGAGTGACTGACAGCAGCTGTTTAATGACTGAAAGCTCAGAAAATTTAGATTTCTCAAGTTTACAGTTATCCAATGTATTTAAAGTATCCAAAGCTTTTTCAAAGCAGCCATTGTCAAAAATCTGCTCTTGGTGTTCATTTGAAAAGGTAGCTACTTACCTGTATTTGTCTTGTGTGTGGGAGAAATGAAGCAAGCGATAAAGAAGAAAGGAGTGCCTTTGCTGTTATAAGTGTAAGTTCTCTCTCTCTCTCTCTCTCTCTCTCTCTCTCTCTCTAACTCACACACACACACACACACACACACTCCCCTTATTCTCTTTCCTGTGTGATTGCAACACTCGTTCCTTTCTATGAGCATATCTCTGAACATCAAAACTATTAGTTTCTGTATTACCTTTCAACCACTGAACAAAGTTGTATGTGAACCTCAGGAAATGTATAAAGCTATGAAACACTTCAAAGATTAATTACTTTCATAGACAATTGGTTGTATACCTACTGAATTAGTCCCACAGCAGTCTTTAAACTGGAAATCTTGTATTACATTACATTACTTGTTTTTTCTAAGCTATGGTTCTATGTATTTCCTCTTTGTCTTTGAAAGCTTGCCTCTTTTTGAATTTGTCTTAATTACTATCCCCATTTTTCTCCATTTAAGTCTGTCCAAGGTTTAAAGTGGCAGATGACACAGAGGTTAATGTTTAGGTTTTATCATTTTATTGTATCAGCATTGCATCAGAATAACAATATCTTCACAAAGTTGTATCTTTTGTCTGATGGGAGGGGAAGCTATCTCATCCAGTGACACTGACTGAATGCTCTTATCCTTTATGTATGAGTTTTTCCCTGCATTCATGTGAGCTGGAGGCAAACTGTCAACTAAGATATTGGATGGATATTCATCCATATTCGAACATCAGCGAACATGAATGAAACATGAAATTTAATGTCTCTCTCTACTGTCTTTTTTTATGTTTGAGGAAACAGTCGAGGATTAGCACATTCTGTCTTGCCCATATATCGCACAGCATCCCAACTTTTTTCGAAAGCATGTGCTCTGGTTTTTTGTTGGTTGATGACCCAAGTTGCAGAACAATGACCACAGACCAAGGAGATGTTTTAAGAATGCGTGCCAAACTTGAGAAATCCAATAGTTGTGGAGCAAGGTAGAGGCATGGAGAAAGTTGGGCAGATCAGGTGAGGAAAGTCAGAATATTGTTGAGCCAGAGCAGGCTCAGGCAGGCAAGTGTGTGGTGGAGCAAATCATGGTGTATGAGCATGTTGTAGTCTTGTGCGCGAAAAGATAAAAAATTCAAAACATCGCCTTGATGTTTGTGTGCCTGTTTAAGCTCTGCAGAGGATGTGGCTCAGGTGTCAGAGCAGATAGTGTCCAACCGCTAACCTGTTATTAAAAGTTGGTAACTGGATGAAATGCAGTATATACAATGTTATATGTTCATTGGATTGTTATTATTTAAGCAATGTTACTCTGTATTATTTCCATCTTTTTTAATAGTAAGCTGTGCGTCTCCAGCATCACTGTGTCCCCTTTAACTGGGTGCCACAATATTTCATGTCTTTGGATATATTTATGCATCAAAAACATGTTTTCAGAGAAAGGGTGGCATGTCATCCTTTGTTGAAAATATCACCTCCACATGAAAGAATGAAGCAAATGAATGAAAAATAAATGAACTAATGTGACATGTGAAAAATCATAGTATTGAAATGACTTTGAAAAAAACAACGTAGATAAACTCAAATAAATAAATTCTTTTGCTCATTTTCTATATCGATTGTCTTGAACTTAAACTCAGTGGTAAACCTACCATTTGATCCTTTGATGTTGCGCATGCCCATTAGTTTTGTCCAATTGAAAGTGTCAAAAGAACGTGCCATTGTGGTGACTAAGGTGTCATTGGTCTTCTACCTGCCCAATCTGACTTTTCTTCCTCATCAATCACCGTCATATTCTTTATCAATGTTCACTACAATCTCGTCCCTGGACACCCCCACACATACCATTCACGCCTACGCTCACCCATGGACAGTTTAGTCACCAATCAGTTTAACAACGCGTGATGAGTAAACCTACATGCAAACCAGTACAACACACGTGTATCTCTCGACCTGATCGGGAGTGGTTGCAATAGCTGTGTTTTACCAACAGGTGGCAGTGGTGCTCATAAACCGCCCTTTGGACTGATGAGAAGAGGACATTTGGCCATTGCTTCATTCATTTTCACAAACTGGTCTATTTCTCTTTCCCTGGTTTGTCTACTTTGTTGTTGAAGGTGCTTTTGTCTTTTTGGAAAACAACAACAGCAAAAACCAATATAAGTAAATAAATAAATGAAGGTCAGAATACAAAACTACAAAACAAATGATATTTAGTAAAGAAAAATCAACTTGGACTTTGACTTTTTGCTTGCTTGTTTCACTTCAAAACCAAGTGTAACATGAATAAATTAAACTGACCAGCTCGACACACTTTACATGTTGTTTCTGACAAGGGCCACATGACCTTCTGTGACTCAGCCGCAGTGTCAGCAGCTCTGACACAGATAAACTGGGAGTGGAGCAGTACAGGCTTCTCCCGTACATTTGTTGTATCAGACACGCTTCACTGGCTCTCACTGCTGGGCAGCTGCTGGACGGGGGCTCTCTCATCATTTCTTTTTTTCAGCGCCCCACTTGCTCAGATGCTGGAAATCACCCTTGCCCCTCTTGCTTCTCGTAGATGCTTCAAACAACTCTTGCTTGTTTGCTTGTTGTTATTGTCTTACATTCTCAAGTTTTCCCCTCCTATGTGCCTCCTTTTTTCTCTAGATTTGATTTCCGGTCTCTCTGCCAGTTCTTACTGGAAATGTGGCGACGCATTTATGTCTACCAAAATCTTCATGTTATCCTCTTTATTTTCTTTCTTTTGTGTGTATTTTTCTTTGCTTTTCACATTATGGCACTGAATATGGGATATGTTGTCACCTCTAATAATTTCTATGAATATGAAATCACACATTTTCTCTATAAATGAACAGATTACTGATAAGCTTGTGTCTGTGTTATCAGTATAACTGGAATAGTGTCCCACCTTCTCTAGTAAATATAGGTGTACCGTCCAAATCTATTGTAACACTTTGTCACTGCAATGCTGCCAAAAGACTTACAATTACACAAATCATCTCTTTTCTACACAGGCAGGGTTGTCAGATTTTAATCTGATAATTGTGGAGTGAAAAACTAATAATAATGCTAAACATAATGCTAAATGAACTCCACTGAGAGGTCTGTCTGAAGCTATGGCATTCATTTAAAATGGGATATAGACCCAGAGGCTAGGTACATGATCTGATGGTAAAGCTCAGACTAAATCTCCAAGACCAAACATGAACCCCCTCAGCATCCATTAATATGACTGCTAATACACAAGAGGAGCAAAATTTTCATAACAATATGTTTCAATTTTTTTTTTTTATTATCAGTTGACAGGGTGGTCAGTGAAATACACTTTCGGCTCACAGCATGAATGTCCCTAGCATGAAATCTGTTCAGACTCAGGGACTTTCTCTGTGGAGTTTCCATTTTCCCTGTGTCACTGTTTTTTTGTTTTTTTTTCTAATTACTCCAGTTTCTTCCCACAGTCCACAGACATGCGTTAATGTTGAATAGAGAGAACTGCCAGGTGTATGAGTGTGAGGGTGGAGATATGTGAGTGTCCTGAGATGAACCGTTGACCTGCCTTCACCCCACAGTATGTGCACTGTAGCTGGACAGTGTAGATCCCTACAACACTGCTAGAAATCAGTGTTGTATAGTAATAAAGTAGTGATTCTTCACTACTGTACTTAACTATATTTTGGGACACTGTACTTTACTTGAGTTTTTCCAGAATCTGATTACTTTCACTTTTACCTCACTATATTTCCGAACCTAATTGTATACTTTTACTTTTACTTTTACGCCATATAGTTACTAGTTACAAAAAAACCACCAAAAAAACACAAAAATTGTGTTTTCACTCTATTTGACCCGACTGGTGACTGCAACCAAGTCAGGACTGCTACTCAACCTGTCGTCTTCATGTGAACAGCAGCAGGAGGCAGAAAATTTTGCAAGCAGCATCAGTGATGGAAGACGAGACGACAACAGCTAAAATAGTTATAAAGGGTGAGGAACCTGGTGATGAGCACCCCGGCCATGTTTAAGCTCAATGTTATCTCACATTGATGCGAAAGAGTCATCCTATCGGATGAAGTGCCTCTTGTGCCTCCCAAAAAAGTTGAGATTCTATCTTATAGAAACTCCCCCTCACATTGAAGTAAATTCTAGGCTAATGAAATTATTCTTTTCACATTTCAATCACGGTTAGTGTGGGCATACTATGCACAAGGTTTAACTGGTACATATGAACTTTATGTGAAAGATGAACCATAGGCTCCATGTTTAGAGGCAGCAGACAGGTTTCAGGGTTTTCTTGGCATTATTTCTTTTATTTTGTTGTTTATAATGACAGTAGTAGAGCATTCCGGTTTAGGTTTTTAAACCATGTTTCTGATGTGTGCATGTGTGTGTGTGTGTGTGTGTGTGTTTTTCCAAAACATCAAAAATATTAAAAATTCAGACTGCCTTTGCTTATCATATTAACATATACTGGTACTTTTACTTTCATTACTTGAGTACATTTAGTTGTACATTACTTATCATACTTAAGTACAAGAAATTCCAAACACTTTAAGACTTAAACTTCAGTAACATTTCAGTCAGTGACTTACAGTTGAGTGTGACTTTACAGTACTCTATACACTGCTGGAAATAAGGCAGATAAGAAAATGAATGGCTGAATGTATTACCATCATAGTTGGAACAAACAAATCCTCAAACACTTTTATGCAAGACTTGAGAAAAGGTGACATTGTGCCACAGAAATAGCCCATTAAATCACTTTGAATGGTATCTGCCAATGTTGATGATATGTCATTGTCGACTCTGTTCCAAAAAAATCGAGAAGTGTGCGTATATTTAAAATAGTTTGTGGAATTGAATCATACCATGTTCTAGCCTTTCTATCTCACCCACACTTCCTTTAAACCTACTAATTTTAGAAGCCGGGGTTTTGATTGGGGGAAACCATCTGCTTGAAGCAGTGGGTGAAAGGCAACTCTTGTGTTCTGTTGCTCTCTATTGCAGACAGTGTTTGCTCAGATGTCACCTCTAAATTGTTGTTTTGGAATAAAGCAATAGGTGCTTTCAGTGAGAAACACACATTTCTAAAGATATGACAATAAAGTCACAGTATACAGTATGTCTTCAGGAGAGTAAAAAAAAAACACAAAAAAAAAACCCTGCGACGCCTCTGCCTGAAATTTTCCCTGTGGTGCGACATGTGTCACACTCTGAAGACATGCGAGACACCGCTACAAAGTGACGGCATTAAGAGCTGGAAATGTTCTCAGATCATATCAGCTGTATGTCTGTCGGGTGCTCATGCATATCCCACAGATGACAGGAAGGCATCGTCAAAAGCCTCAGGTTGCCCACGTGGAAACACTGAGGCAGAGCTCTGCAGCGCAGAAACAGAGAGAAAAAGAAAGTTTTTTTGGGTTTTTTTGTCTGTTGACTGGTCATGAATGTAAGTTATAAGAGCTTTCTACCCTAATGAGTGAACTTTCATGTGTCTGGCTTTCGTAGAATCTCACTAAAGAATCGAAAGTGGTTGAGACTGTGAATGGAGGTGATGGTGAAGATAAATGTCAGTTTTTAAAGGGCACTTTCTTCCCTCAGTTGAAATTTAACATTAACATTTAAAAGGAAACTGTCTGCTTCCCTATTTACACATAAATGTGTGATGTCAATATATGATGTCACTTGAACACATTTAAACATTTTGTTTTGCATGAAGCCTCCTCAACACCAAGAGTAAACACAACCTTCTTTAAAATGAAAAGAGAAACCTATGAAGTGACTTCCTGCCTTAATTCGTTGCACCAGAAGACACAAGGATTGTGTCTCAAGTGTCCACAGCTGGCATATTACAAACTGTGAATTTCCAGCATGTGAAGGGGGGGGTCCCCCTGTGGCATTGCCGCTTCTTCCCCCGCCTCTTCATGTACTTTCAACCTTTTCCCTTCATCTACAACGTCATTGTCTCTTTCAGTTTGTTTCCTCTTTAGCACGCTCACAGGAATGTGATATAGTGACACCGGTCCAGACAGGGAGCGAGAGAAATGGGGTTTCATCAGCCAGCAGGTTGGGGGTTGGGCTAGTGTGGATAGCTAGTGTGAATGGCTGGGGAGGCACCTTGTCTTCTGAGAAACCGAATGCTATGACTTGGTTACTCAGTTACCACAAACAAACAGACAAAAAGACTCTAACCCAGTTGCATCGCCGATACATCACTGGATGTTTTAGTATTATGTCATTTAGTAGAAAAGGGGTCTCATTCAAAATCCCCACTCCTACAACTGCCAGAAATCTATTTCATTTCACTACCTTGCTCAGTCATAATGTTCAGTGACTGCACAGGTGGCCAGATAACAAAACTAAATGATTCGAGGTCAGTTTTAGCTTAACTGTGACTTCTTTGAAATAGTAAGTGAAGAAATGTCTATTAAAAATGTTTAACAATCCTATTCTGAGAGCAAACTGTGCATGTTCAATTAAAAAACAACTGATGTTTTCCTTTATAATATGGTCATTTTTAGTGAAGAAGCTCAGGGAGGACTGCCATAGATTTTATGTAGTGCTGATCTCCCGTGATTTCACTCCACATAAATAAAAATCTTAATCTATACAATATAAAAGAGTCTACAGATGCTCATCCAGGTTCACGTTTTTCTAAGGGTTTTAGAGTCATAGAAACTGAACTTGTTATAGATTTTTGAAGATGTTTCATCTCTCATCTATGAGGCTGGGTTGACGCAACAGTTTGCACAGGTCATCATGATGAAGCCTTTCTGTCAGTGGTGAGGATCAAGGTTAGTCTGTAGATCTTCTGGCTTTCCTGGGGCCAACAGTTGTGGTTTTCTGGTAAATGAAGTGTCAACTATTTCTTGTCAGAAGAATTTGCATTAATCTTCAAAGTTCCCATCAAGAGAAGTCTGATCTTGATCTCTTTAAATCTGTTAATCTGTTTTGATTATCTTTTTAAGTATTCCTCTAGATTCCTCTACAACAATATTATACCACAAGACTTTTGTGTAAAATCTCTGACACATATCATATTTCGCTAAAATACATGATTCAAATTTACTATGTAAAACTGCCAAATTCTTAATTACAGCCTCTAATGCCTTGATCACAGCAAATATAACTTTACACAGCTTGTCTAAAAAGAAAAAAAAATGTATGAACTTTCAACCGTAGGCAGCATTTGCATAGAAGAAAATGGCATCCTAGTGCAAATTTGTTGCGTGATTTCTCTTAATAGTCATTCTGTTTGGAGGGGATTTCACATGAGTCACACAAGAGTATATAAGAGATGTAAACCCGCAGTTTGACTGCCTGTTCAATGTGGGGGAAGAGAGACAAATACAGAGGGTGGAGACGAAGACAGGAAAAGAAAGACACCAGTTGCTGAGAGAGGAAGTGCACTTGAGAGCCAGGTCAGTAACTACTAACTACCATTATAGCAAAACACACACATAAAACACGGATTTGCTTCCTGACAGCAGTAGAGTTGACATGTAACGGCACCTGTTTGCATCCTGTTCAAATGCATAATGTCTGTGGAGAGAGAGATATACATGCAGCAGATAGAGATACATTTAATTCACATGGCCACACCTGGGCTCTTTCAGCCTCCTCATTTTGATTTAAAGTGGCTCTGATGCCTCATCTAACTCTGAACCCATGTATGTAAAGCTTTGTAGACAAGGCAGAGGCCTGGAGTTCATATGGTTTTTCGTGCCCTATTAATGTAGTTATTTTGTCTGCCAAGTGTGAAGGGAAAGCTTCAATAGAAATGTGTTTGAATATAGTTTCATCAGAGATGATTTTCCTCCTAACTAAAAAGTTTACAAGATATGTCATTTTTGTGTGGCCACCTCATTCGTGGATTCCCAGGTGAGATTTGAGATTGGGCATGTTTTACTGCCGAGACACAATTACTTTTCTCTACACAAGTAAATCAAGGCAGTTAATAGGGATAAAAAGCTAAAAATCCAAGGGAATGAGGACAGACAATTAAAATATTTTTTTTCAAATTTTCAAAGTTCAAAACTTGGAAAATATACTCTACAATAGTAAATCAGCCTGAAAGGTGTGGTCTTGATTTTTTATTCTTTACTCATATGACTGGAGCATCTTACATGTGACAGTGATCAGAGAGAGTTGTGACACATAAAGCCAGTTAATGTGTCTCAGTCTGCCTGCTGGTTTACTGAGCTCAAATGTATAATTGAACAGTGTTCCTTTCGCCCCCTGCAGGACACCCTCAACAGCACAACCCCCCGTGCTGAAGTAAGCAGGAGGATGAAGCGACATTCAGGGCCAGTCCCAGGTTGTGGTTAATGCTAATCGTGATAGGGGTTCTTTGGTAGCACACACCTAACATGTTAGCATTATCCTCACCCTGGGAAACAAAGGCCACCACCTCTGCACCTCTGAAGCAATGGAGCAACTAAGGAATACGATCCATAAGCAGACGCAGAGAGGACTAACACACAAAAACGCACACACACGCACACACACATAATGTCACTGGTATCAAAGAGCTCTCCATTGATGTCAGGAAGTTGCAGACATGTGCGGCACATTAGACAGAGCACATTTTAACTGCTTAGCATATCTTTGATTCACACTTGGAGGCATTGCATGTTCACAGAGCTGCAACCTTCCCGGAACACAAGTGTGATTTTTAACCATATGAGTACAGTACTTACTTTGATTTTTCCAAGGCATGTGCAGAGAGAGGAAATAGGTTTCTGGCGTCTCTCTGAAAATCATGCATATTGTATTACTCATTGCATTGTGAAGGACAGCTTTTTAATGTTAGGCATGCAAGAAGGGAGCAGAACAAATGCAGCACATGCTGTATTTTGACAGCAAAAGCGGCCAGCATGGCATGACATAATGCTGTGGGCTCATGAGGGCAGAGAGAATCCATTTACTGTCAGTGGACTCTCACTCACTGCAAACTCAACAAATAAACACATTGTAACAAAGCTCAGATGAGATGTGCTTCTGAAATGTGATATTCAACATCAATTCTATAATGGGTTAAATATCAGTTATGCTTACATCCGCCAGAGATAACTATCTGAAATTGCAGCCAACTTTGCAGGGAAAAAAGTGGATAAAAGACACAATCTAGCCTGATTTGAGGTCAACTTGTGAAAACTTTTTGACCAAAAACTTCTCTCTTTCAGTTTGTTGAGAAATGTTCCAGACAAAAGATGAGGCCATGTTTGTCCACAAAACCTAGCGTGATGTCATGTTTGCAATCCGTCTTGCAAAGGTGTGCTGGAAGCACGGCATGAGGAAAGGAAATAAATTCAACCAGGGAGATCTGATGTTTGCATATCTGAAGTGTGCTCTTGAAAAACCAAAAGTGAGACCTGGGTGCTTCTGCGTTTACATGAGAAAACATCTGTGACATCTGCTTCCTCTGCGGAGTCCATGTCAACCAAAGTCGAGGTTTAAATAAATTATGATTATGGAAGTTGTTACCAGAGCTTTAAACTTACACCCAGGAACGCAGTCTGCTCCAGACAGAAACGCACACATTTCATGTGCAGCTTGGTTGTCATTTGCAATGCTTTAGTCTTGTGACAGAAGCCCTGAATAATCTTTTAAACCACTTTGTCATTAGTTCAGATTCCCTGAAAAAGGGCAGGATTACAGCTTTTAATGCAGAATATACAGGATTTCAAAGGAAATCCACCTCGACCCATCCATCAGATGATGATATCAGATGTATTGATCCATAGTGAAATAAAAACCACAATAATAAAACGTGAGGGTCGGGCTGTAGAGGATTTCCTGGACTCATTTGGTCATTGGTGAATTTACTGGTGTTTGAGAGTAGATGAGCTGATCTCATTTAAGTCTGCACGTGTCCTGAGGGTTCATGGGAGGTGATCGCTGATTCGCAGTCTCACCATATGACTCTTTTGTGGTTACTTTCATGGAGGGAAATTCAAATTTTGACGTTTTGTTCAGAAATCTTTGTTCAGGAGTTGCTGTAAGGTCACGTTGCTTAAACACAGCACATGCACATAAATTTCTTTACTGCATGTTATTCAAACATATGTTGTAGGACTGGTTGTGATTTTCCAAAAGCCATTAAATTATTAAAACATCAAATATTTATTTCATCTGTCGTCACCATCTTCATGGAGGAGTCATCTGGGATGTTTTTGCAACTGTCTTCAAAGACTTCTCATAGGCTGAGCTCTTGGTGACTGCTTTTCCTGAAGACTGCAGTCAATTCGTCCCAAACCCCAGCAGCTGGGTTCAGCTGGGGTGGCTGTGAAGCAGTTCTACCCTCTCTACTCTCACATGGCCTGGAGGTGTCTGTTGGGTAATTTTCCTGTTGGAAAACAAATGATGGCTCCACAGAAGTAAAAAAGCACATGTGATGGAGAATCACTGCAGCCATGCTGGCTCTCCGTGCCTCAAACTCTTGAGTGAGACCATGGAAACAAAACAAGTTATTAAAGTTGAAAAGCTTAATAAATGAATCTATATCATAACAATCATTTACACAAGTTGCATTTACCCAATGACTCCATTCGTACACTGTGGCAGAGGGTAACCTGAAAGGTCCATCTGTTCAACCAGGATTTATCACCATGCACACACATTCACAGTCTGAGGACACAGGATCTGGGGCAGTTTGGGGTTGCAGGCGGCTGAGATCACTTTAACAATGGTCTCTTTTGTGATGTGGCTTGAATGTTATTCTATATATAACTTGTTTGGGATAGCAGCATCTGCTAAATGAACCATATCCTCTCCATTTTTATTGAATACAGAAGAATGTCTTTATTCGTTCCACAATAGGCATACATGAGGAACTGCCCATCTACCCAAGATGAAAAAAAAAGTTGTACAGAAGTTTCATTTCGTTTTGTTCTTATCCTGTTTTATCAACATATTAATTTGTCAAGAGTCTTTTTTAACACTTTCCATGTGTTTTAATTGCTGCTGACAATTCAATGTAATTTACCCCTTGTGAGATAAATTGAATTTTATTTAGATGTTTACTTATATCATACTTATCATACTTATATCATATTCATAATTTGTCATAAATGACAAAATAGTGTCTATAATCCACAAAGAAAAACTGCATTCAGACATTTACATTGTCTGTTTACCTTTACTTGCTATCCTTCAAATACATTTTGTTATATTTTTTCTTTAAAAATAAGACAGAAAAGTGTTTTTTATCTATCTATCTATCTATCTATCTATCTATCTATCTATCTATCTATCTATCTATCTATCTATCTATCTATCTATCTATCTATCTATCTATCTATCTATCTATCTATCTATCTATCTATCTATCTATCTATCTATCTATCTATCTATCTATCTATCTATCTATCTATCCATCCATCATCCATCTTCGCTGCTTAAATTGAGGAGATTACGTGATATAATGCTAGCAAAGATGTCAAAGAGCACGTTTATCAAATGTATTGTGTAATTGTGTAGTTCATTTGAATACATGTTCCCTTGACAGCTTTCAGGGATGATGAGTGGATACATCCAATCAAAAAGTGAAGCTTCTCCCTCTTTATCCCAACGTGAGGAAGATCAGAGAGGGAAGAAGGATTTCCCCACCCTCATCTCGTGTTGTGGGCGGACCGGCCGGTCAGCTGATGACTTTATACTCTACACAATCTCCGTCCTCCATACATGGATTTCGTCACACGAATGAATTTTCTGGCCAATTACGCACAATGTGGAAAATTTCAGAGCGGCGCAACTTGCAGGGATCTGACTCGGGAGTGCGTCCTCTGCGCGGAGCCATGCAGAGGCGACGCGTCTCAGCCCGTCTCCACCCTGGTTTATGATAGCGAGCCGCTGTGGGTCCATGCCTGTGATGGGGAGCATCTCATGGAGCTGTCGAGCCCCGATCCTGCTGCTGGCCGTGGTTTGCTCCTGCCGCGCTGTCACTCTGGAGTCCATCCACTGGAGCAGCTCCAACACAAAGTAAGACCACGCATCACTTTTCAGGCGCATGGATGCAACTTTCTGATGGTTGCCGTGGTCATTTGATATAATCAAGGGGGGGTGGGGGGGTATGCAACGATTTAAAAGCAATTCTTCTTGGCGCTATATTACATATATCCAGCTTTAATGTTTAATGTTTAACATTACAAAATTGTAAAAATCGTAAACGAATTGCAAAATCTTTGTCAAATAAGACACACATATTAGTTACCTCCAGCTCTAACTTCTTCTCTAATTATGATATAATTAAATATATGCACATAAATACATCTCTTAACCGTTCCACTGTCTAATTTTGGGGGTTTAGACTTCATTAACATCATCACAACTGGTCATGGCCATGGATGCTGTCATACTTAAAAGCTGTAAGAATGCCTTCAACATACTATCCTTGCTTTGAGATCAAAGTTTTACATCATTATAAAGTTAAAAAGACTGTGACATGCACAGATTATTATTCTGATACTTTTATAAGTGGGTGAGAGATCAATACTTATACGTATTCAACTTAATTCTTTTCTGTGACAAAGATGCCAAAAAACATGTCTGAATTCCCAATATGTCTGACATCCATGAAACCAAGAGGACGAAATGAAGTAGTTTTGGGGAAGTTCTTTGGTGGGAAAATGACTCAGAGGTCAGAATGCTTTGATTGCAGTTGACTGTCAACAAATTGTTTCAGATTTAAGATTGAGTGTCTTAAAGTCTTCACCTGTTCCTCAAACAAAAAAGCATTTAGAAAATGTCACTCTCTGCGTTTTTGAACCTCTGTGAGCTTTTTATCACTTTTCTCTTCCCAGCATGTTAATACTCTAGAACATTTTGAGCATCCACAACCCATGCTTATTGTTTCACTTCTCTCCCACCACTCAGATTTAGTCCAGGTCAGGGTCTGGTCCTGTATCCTCAGATTGGGGACAAGATGGACATTGTGTGTCCACGGGCAGATACGTCCTCACGGGGGAGAGAGGAGTTCCACAGAGTCTACCTGGTCTCCCGGAGTCAGATGGAGAGCTGCAAAATTGACAAGACGGACACGCCCCTGCTGAACTGTGACAAGCCTCACCAGGATGTGAAGTTCACGTTCAAGTTCCAGGAGTTCAGCCCCAACCTGTGGGGCCTGGAGTTTCTCAAGGGGCGGGACTACTACATCACCTGTGAGTCTCAATGCAAAACCTTGCACTTCTCAGTACGTGTGAGTGCGGAAAAAACGCTTAAAAACCAGCTGGACAGAGTCGCAAGCTGCTGGTTCCTACAGGTGGAACAGCATTTTCAATCAGTGCAAGCAACTGTTTTCTGTATTTTTTTTCCCTCAGCAGAGAGGAAGAGGAACCCGTCGTCCTCAGCTCCCTTCTCAATTTGTCAGTTTGCGTGAGAATCAAAAAAATGTGGCCTCGTTATTGGGCCCACTGTCGGTTAAACCAGCATCTTAGAGGCAAGCGATGCATGAGATAGAGAGCAAGTCTGACCATGTAGCCTCATCTACCTCGCTGCGCCCTGACAGCACTCTTCGCTCTGGCAGGCCAGTGTGATTCCAAGGGCTTACATGCCCCAAATCACACAAGGCTTTTACAGCATCAGGCAGATTTGATGGGAGCTTTCATGGCAACGTGGCTTGTGGCCTGTGAGATGTTGTTATCTGACCTAAATGCTGCTAACAAGTCCGTGTGTGTGTGTGTGTGTGTGTGTGTGTGTGTGTGTGTGTGTGTGTGTGTGTGTGTGTGTGTGACAGAGGTGAACAAGAGTTCTTTGTGTTTGTGTATGTAGATTTGTGCATTGGTTAACATAGTCTTTATTCATTTGGTGTAATGTCCTTTGTTCTGAAATAATCAAATGAGAAAACAGGACAATTTATTTATAGCATAACATGCCAAGGATACTCATATTTAAGCCTCTTACATAGAAGCATCAGCTGCTTTTTGTTTTATGTGATATTAAACCACATATTTGTGGATATTTTACTGTTTATAAGACAAAATAATCAATAAGAGGTGTCACTCTGCTTGGCCCCCGAAGCCTTGGTTGCTTTTGGATGCAAAGCCCAAAGTGTGCAAAGATCCTACCTTGTTCCATCTTGCTGTATTATAGCCACTGCATGCATTCAAACTCTAAATATTGAAACAATTGCACAATAATGTGTTGCCCCTCGTCTGCTTATCAGCCACCTCTACAGGCACTCTGCAGGGTCTGGATAATACTAATGGAGGGGTGTGTAGAACCAAATCCATGAAGCTGGTGCTGAGAGTCGGCCAAAGTGAGTACTTAATGTTTGTGTGCCAGCTTGTGTTTAAAGTCCAGACACAATGAGAATGAAAATAACAACAAATGACAATAAAACAGCTGTTACATTGTAGACATTGTTGTAATTTAATAATAATCATTAAAACTAAGTGGGCAGATAATCTCAATCATCTTTTACATTTTGAAGAGAGTTTGTCGGCACAAATGATCTCAAATCCCTAATTCGAGCCACCGGCAGCTTAAGGCCACCAGTATTATCTTACGTGCGATCGTTGCGACTGGCTGTGGCAGTCAATAATCTTTTCTCTTTTTTTTTTTGGTCTGGTATTAATCATCAGAGTAGCCAGTGGTCTTTTTTGTCTTATCACACATAAAAATGTAATAGTACAGATTCTGATTCTCATATTCACTGCCATTACTATGAATATCTTCAGGGTAAATCCATCAGTATTCATCCATATACATGTTTTTTAAACCACTACAAACAGCTCTCAACACAATATATGATTTGGTACTTCATTTTTCAAACGACCTTATATTGTTGCACATCTCCATGCATATGTGGCATGTTGGTGGACCACTGAGCTGCACAGAGTCATGGAAATTAAACAGATGCTGTTTATGTGTGTGTTGCAGAAAACTTGAAAAAAAGTCAGTTTAAACGCCAAACCGTAATTTTTTGACCTCAGATATGTGAAGTATTATTCTTATAAATTATTCAAAGGTTTAGATTCAAGATGAAAAGTCTACATCTTGTGTGTTTCCTAACTGATCACAACTGAAAATATGCTGTGTTTACAAACACTACTGGTGTAAACAAACCTTTTATCAGCAACAGAAAACATTAATAACCCAGATTCAGTTGTAATCATGCATTAATCTCGATGTGTACGAATGTGTTTTATACCCTGCCAAACAGATTTGTAATTTTGTGAGGTTTCTCAGTCTTGTGTTGAGATATATCGTAGCCCCACAGGCTTTCTGTTCAGATTTAGAGTCACACACTCTTTTTCGTTTTACAATTGCACATCCCTACTAAATATGGTGTAAAATTTGATTAACACCAGTACTACTGCTAATGCAGTGAAACAAGCCCCAAAGATGAACAACACCAGAACATACAAAAATGTTGATCAATGTGTCATGAATTAGGAAATAAATTAGAATGATTAAATAAAACATAGAGGAAAGAAACAAGCATTATTCTAACCATATTTTATTCAAAGTGCTCACTGCTAAGATGTCTGGGTCGGGGGTTTTTTGGGCGGAGGCAATGCAGATGACATTAATGTATTAATGTGAAATGTAACCATGTAACTATTCTGAGATTTGTGTTGAGAAGTGTTGTGTTTGCTTTATGTAGGACCCCATGTTTTCCTGCGAACTCCCATTAGACAATATTCAAACAGGGCTTCCTCCAGTAACTTAGCGCTACGCTTGCATAAAACCGAAGGACTTGCAAGAGTTTGAAAAAGCTGTGGTGCAAGGAGCGTTCAGATGTTTTACTTGTAGAAAAGTGCCAGTACAGCAGCTGCAAAACACATCAATGCTAAGTCCTGCATGACAAGTAAAAGTAAACTGAAGTAAGAATTTTTGTTTCAGTGGTTCCTCAGCCTTAGTGCGAACCCCCTTCCCTCAGTGTCAGCCTGTTAATCTGAGAGGCTGTGAGATGACTTTTGGGGGAGAGAAGAAAGAAAACAGAAATTGATGTTCTTTTAAGATAATTTTTAGATGTTTATGGTTTGACAAACTCTAAAATCTCTGGATACAAATGTACAATTTTTACTGGTAACTGTAAAGTTGCACAAATGTGTAGTTATGATAAATATGTGATTATTTTCTAACTTTCAACAAACTAAACAAGGAAACAATCTGTATTTTTACCCAGAATGAAAATAATCATCATTGTCACAGTCACTTTATTAGTCTCTTCACTGAAAGTGTGGCATTGGTGCTTTTGCTTAAAGAAAGATCTAGATAAGACTCCATCATTACCACCATTTTTTATTTTTATTTTTCAAAGCCATACTTTCACTGCACATTGCACATGATCTTCAGCGTCATGTATAGATGTTGATTTAATTCATTTCATTTAGAAATCTGAAAAGATATGGACAGTCCCAAGAAATGGAATTCATTAGCACTTAAAATCAGTGCAGGGTAATTGTGTGCTTTGTTCAACATGAAAACCTTAATGGAAATACAGATTTTGTGGAATTTCCAATGATAAATATGTATGTATACACATGAATATACCATGAATATACAAGTATACATTTTAGTTTTATGTTTGAAGTTTCAAAATATGCAGCTACTAAAGGAACAAGCCTTTCAGCACTACAGGGACCATCCATCCATACATTATCTCACTTACAAGACAAAAAGGTTCCGATCCCTGGTTCTACTACTTTATCTTCCTGGACTCTGGTGTCAGCGTCTGTTTTTATGTTTGAACATCTGAATTGAACCTTTACCGAACCAAGAGCTCACTTTTGCAAGAGGGACAAATCCAAAAATGCCAGGTAGGAGCAGTACACTGTCACATGAAATCCAGGAGACAAAATTGAATTGGTTGATTTCAGTTATGAATGTGTAGGTGGAGAAAATGAAACACAAGTGATAGTTTTTCCAGTCAAACAAAAAAAGGGAGTTTGACTCATGACACGGAACCAAACTTGTGTCATCTAATAAGGTCAGAAAATGGTGTCTCTTCCTCATATGTGGTGTTTCTTTATACCTGAATGACTGTGACTGTAGAAAAATCAGTCCAAAAAGGAAACCCCCCAAAGATGTACTTGCTTTGATTCTGATTCATAAATGACTCAACTGACGTCATTACAAAGGCAACAGGATCATTTTGGCATGACAGAGTTATCTCATTTACACAGGGACAACAAAACTCCGTAAGGTGCAAATGAGGACACATGAGATGTAGCGCTGTTGGCCAAATGTTTTCATTTCATAATAACTGTCCTGTTTTCTATTCCAGGCTCTTCAGATCCACCTTCAACACTCCAGGAATCCCCCACCAGATTCCCACCAAAGTCCAAAGCGGATGGACCCCAGAAGGAAGGAAATGATATAAAAAGTAAACAAGTGTACTATTTATGTTACAACACACAGTTTAGCTTTTAATTTATACTATTCACAAAAATGACAACCAATAAGCAAGATCAAATATGTCCCTCAATACTGTTCATCTGACTTGCCAGGTCTGTTTTGACCTATATTTTCTGCTGAAAATATAGATTTGAATATATATACTATATTTGTTATCTTTTATCTCTATAGATAGAGATAGAGTGTTGTGCCTCTCAAGCATGAATGAGTTCAAAAAGTTCACATTTTCATTATAATTCAGGGACATGTCATCAGGTGCATTAGTGTCATCAAGAATTTTTGGCTGATTTTCCCCATGATTCACCGTCTGCGCAAGCTGGCACTGGTTGAAGACAGTATAGGGCTAACTGGCACAGAAATCTGTAAAGGTGACAGCACTAACCACTGGTCCACTGTGTGGTCACCTGCCTCTTCACTGTGTGTTTAAAATTTTATGGAAAACAATAGAGGGCTATGTCAGTACTTGTGAGTTCACTTTTTGAACCTGCTCTGAAATCAGAGTTGGTTTAAAATTTCCTGGATTCGATGCCAATTAGAAATTATTATACAGGCAGCAAAAACATTAATATTCTGTAGTCGAGGCAGAAATATTTTAATTTCAGTTCTCACATTTCCATGATTAGGTTACAAAGAAGAAAGAGACTTATTACTGTTTGGTCTTGGAGAGGTAAAAATGGAAGTTTTATTTGAATGTAATGAATGAAAAGTAAACTAAAAGAAGATGCAAGCAAACTAAACACCAAATTTTGTGAGTTTTGTGTTTGTGTAATCATGATCCTCCTACAATGCACAGAGGAAACAGAACTGCATAAAGTAATCTTGGAGGGCAACAAGTTTTTTGTCTTGGCATAACACTTTGCTAACAGAAGAGTTTAATCAGCAGTTGATTCGCTGATTGATAGATTGGCAGTCATCATTATACATAAAGAGTCATATCAAAAGCATGTTGTTTGGCGATGATCTGGTTTGTCAAATGCTCAATGATGCAGGGGCATCATGACTCAGTTGCCCGCTCCGAGCTACAGGGAGGCACCAGGCTGTGTGACAGTCAGGCTTTCAAGATGAAAGCACATTCTGACTGAGGTTTCACACACTGCAGCAGGGCATAAACTCAGAATTTTATATCTCTGTGGCATGTCCTGATTTACACCATCTAACTTTCTGTCCTTTTTTTTTTGTCTGTCTCTTCTCTGCTTCTCACGACAGGCACGGGTGCAGAAAAAGGACAAACGATCCCTGGTGGCAGCGGCCCCAAGCAGGGAGTGTTGGTGTGGATCGTCTCTGGCTGTGTGATCCTCCTCCTGGTCATTGTGATTCTGCTGGCCGCGCTGTGGAAGTACCACCGCCGCCGCCGCGTCCCGAATAGCCGGCAGTCCCCCTCCGTGTCCCTCAACACTTTGGCTGTACCGAAGCGGGACAGCATCAGCAGTGATAACAATGGCTCGGACCGCAGTGATGTGGTGTTTCCTCTGCGGCCCTCTGACAGCATGATCTGCCGTCACTACGAGCGTGTGAGCGGTGACTACGGGCCGCCTGTGTACATAGTTCAAGAGATAACGCCCCAGACTCCCACCAACATCTATTACAAAGTCTAATGTTTGCTGCGCTGGGGCCAGAGGAACCTACATTTCAGCTGGCGGGGACAGGCTCAGGCCACAGTCGATGACAGCGACACTTCCACGGGTTCAGTTTTAAAAAGTTTGTCGTGTGGGTGGTGGAGTCACGCGCAGGGCTGATGTGAGAGCTGTTGCTCTGATCAGACACCAACACTGAACCAAGTGCACAAAATGCTGTTGGACCATTTTGTTTTCTTGATGCATTGAAGAGACAATGGATGTGTCAGAGCACATCAGTCAACAATTAGTGAGGAAATAGCAATCACCAATGATAGATTGTAACTGAGTGCAATGTTGGAGCATCCTGGCTGAGTACTTCTATTCCACGAGACATTATTCATCCACTGCATTTACACACGACCCATGATGCTGTCAACATTTGTCAGTGATAATGGGTGAATTGAAACTAACTTTCCATTCCAAAAAGAAGAGAAAACCATTTGGCACCATTTTTTCAATTGTGACAATTTACTGATTTTCCCTGACAGTAAACCAGTTTCTTGTTTTTGTTAATGATTTCGATCCATAATAACTGTGATTTAAGCAACAGCATCTCTTCCTTGGACCCACAAACAACATATTTCTCACAATTTCCTTACTTTTTGCGGACCAAAAAACTAGAAAGTAATCACTATATTTATTCATAATACAATTTCTCTGCCATCTATTCCCTCACTTTTGGTACGTTTTCCTGATGATACTCAAATATTGTCATGTCTGCTCTGATACTACTCTGAATGGAGGTGGTTAACTTCTAATATGATATTTAAATGTGATATTGGTGCTTTTGCTTAATCTGAATGCTTCCTCCATTGGTTTCGCAGAGGGCAGGGAATACACCCTAGACAAGTTGCCAGTTCTTCACAGGGCACACACACCTTTCACTCTCAGCATCTTAAATCAGCCTAAACATGCTTGTTTTTGGACTGCTGGAGGAAATTCATGCACACATGGGGAGAACATGCAAACTTTACTCAGAGATGACCAGGACCAGGATGAGAACCAGCCACCTTCTTGCTATAAGGCAATGGCACAAACCACGGCGCCGCCATGTGGCCTACTTCCTCCAACGCCACTAATTTATTTATTTTTCTATTTTTTAAAGCAACCCTCACTGTCACTGCGTAAAGCATGTGAGAGCTGATTTGTACAGTAAGTGTTTATTTATTTGCATTTATTTATGAATCTGAAAATAAGATGGAGGATTTTTGGAAGAAAATTGTGAGCACTTAAATGTGAATTTAGTACAAATGAATTGAGTGCTTTGTACAACATGAAAATGCTAGACTTTGTTGCTTTCATTAAAGTAAAAAAAGGGATTAAACATCCAATTGTTCTTATTCAGCCTGCTTTTACTTTGCATTCGTATATTCACTGGCAGGAAAATTGAAAAATGTGGACAGTAGGAGTAACAATGTTATGGATACATGGTTGTGTTGGCAGAAAATGAGAATAAAAAAGTGAAATTAAAGTCTGAATCAGAGTGAGGATAAATCACAGCATATACCCTCTGCCTCCCTTGTGGCTTCAAATTTACTAAGTGACACAGAACTAATCAACCTCAAATAATGTTTTCAGTCCCACTCTTTGCATTTAGTCACTGTAGTCATGAAATGAGTGTACTATATTCAAGAAGTTTTCCCTAGGACACACTATTGTTATGTCTTGAGAATGAAAGGAAAAAGCACATTATAATATGTGCAGATTTAAATACAAAAACAGTTTCCTGTCTGGAATTATTCTTAAAACCTCTGAATAGATTTACAAGCTTAATTGCAATTTATATTAATATGAGTGAATTTAATGTGGACAGAAAAACACATTAAATTTGCATTTACTTCAGTGGCGATATCAGCCACTTTCACCTCTGGAGAACTTATTTAAAGGGTGAGGGATATTTCTACATAGATATGGTAACAGCAGTAATCTGACATGTTATGCACCGCTGTGTCTTAAAGGAAGTTTTAATGATTTAATTCCTGTTCTTTTTAGCTACAGCTGATTAAAATGTAAATAATGTATTTGGTGTGTGAATTATACTGTCTTTATCCATGCTAGAAAAGTCATTACTGAAGAGAAGAAAAAAAGTTTCCAAGTTTTTGAATTGTAGTGTTTTACCTGTGTTCATTTGAAAGTTTTGTCAAGATGTTTTTTTGTCGGGTGATGCTGCTCAGAGGAGCATGACTCCTCATAACTTAATGGTGCTCATGGGACAGTGACTGTCATTCTGCAGTTAACAGTACCATAGTGAGTTTCTCCATTGTTTCATATCAGGTGTAATGGACTTAAGAAAAAAATCAAAAACAAAAATAAAGTTACTATTTGAGATAAGGGTCTTCACTGTTATTATCTTTGTCAGTGTGTAAAAATCTGAAATGATCTGAACTCAACATGTTTTTTTTACAGCTGCAGTCACATTTTTACAGGTCAACAAATTCAAGCAATCAGCCCATAAGATATACAAGGGTAATAGAAATCTTACACATAAAAACACTCATCATATAATTGTCTCACTGTCTCTCCTGTGGCGCTGTACATGCCATCCATGGCTGAACATGTTTCATGCTCCTTCAGCCACATCATGCTGCACATTTTCAACCTGTCAGCTTCTATGAGCTTCCTCTCCACCAGGGACACTGTTGCGTCTGAAGGAAGCCAGACTGGAGGGAACTCCAGGTCATGTGCTCTATGCGTCAAAAAAGGGAAGCAACTCAGAGTAGATTAAATTGGAAAATGACTGCAGGAAATGTTATGAACCAGAATTCATAGATAAGAAATAAGATGAAGATGAGAAGATAGTACAGATAATAAAATGAAAAAGATGATAAAACAATTAAGTATTAAACACAGAGAGGGAAGATTTGCTGTTACAATATAAGTAATGCAGATACAGGTTGGATTTATTATTTTTATTAATTTTTATTATTGTACATATATATTGTACTGAGTACTGATATATTGTATTGAGTTCAGTGTACAGTTCAGTGTAATATTACTTGATTAAAATTGTTGGTTTCAGTGTGGATTAGAGACTCTTGAGACGGTGGGTCCAACCTGGTCTTGAAATTATTGTGATAAATTGCACAAAATCTTCATCTCACATTTATATGAAATTAATAACTAAATAAATGCTTCTTTTGTAAAAAAAAAAAAATCAGGTGGTTTATACAGATTGCTCTATAGAGATCCTGCTTGTAAAAAAATCACACAACAATCATACATACAGGGATATATGGCATATTTGGATTTTCTTTTCAGAAAGAAAATCCCAATATTAGTGTTAAAGATCATGTACATTGACTGAAAAATTAAATGTAAAAGCCCTATGCTGGACTGCACAGCATTGATTCACATTTGGTATGGAATTTGAGTGTGCTGTCTTCTTACATGGTATTATGAGATCTCAGACTAGAGTGACGTGCTCAGAGCTGGTAGCTTAGCCTTCATCCTCATGGACAGCAAGCCGAGCTGACCAACATGTATTGTCTCTTCTTTTAAAAAAATGATCCTCAGGAACTGAGCCTACACAATAAGAGAAAGTCTTATCAGCACACTGTCCGCTCTAGCCTTGTTTATGTAGTGCCTTCACAATGTCAACCCAATCCAGTTCATTATTGAAGTGAACACTGAGGTAAGTGTCAGACTCCACATGCTGTCCGTTCCCTGTATGCTGTCGTAGTCAATCTGCAGCTCTTTGGTTATCTCGGCACTGATCTGGAGGTGGTTCCTCTGGCTCCAAATCACAAAGTCCCCGGGTTAGTTTTCTGCACACCCTATCGATTACAGGCTTGTTGGAAAACTTTTGCAGTATATAGCAGACTTATTTGAGCAGTGCAGAGGATGAAGAAGCGTGGACGACCTCCCCTGGAGGACCCCAGTTTGCAGGCAGCCATGCTGCACTCCCGCACCATGGCTGGTGAGAAAGGGGCCATAATCCATGTTGGGAGATCTTGGTCCTATGTGCTTCCACAAAAGTGTACACAGGTCTGGTGTTGAAGGGATCAAATAATGCAATTCTTGAAGTGTTTCCCTGCTTTTTAGAGAAGGAGACAACCCCCTAGATTCATGGTTGATACGTGAAATGGTTTATACTTTAATAAAAGACTGCAGCTGAGAAGCACCCGAATGAAGCAGGATACAGAGTACTCTCCGGCATAAGATGCAACTATAATATTTATTTAATATTATTATAATATTTGTGATTTCTTAAATGTATAATGTAAATTCTCCACAATGAGTGAAAGCACATTGCACTCATTCCACCTTTTCCTTGAAAATAAATTGTTCTTTTTGAAGCACATGCGCTCATGGCCCTTGTGTCTTGCTACATTGTGAAAAAAGGATATAACCTAAATTGGCCTCTGACTCACTGCAGAGCGTGTTCTCTGTCTTTGTGCATGTGTGTGTGCGTTCTCCCACCCCCTTGCTTGAAGTGATCCTTGCTCTTGCGAGATGTTTTTGTCCTATGTGAAGCTTCACAGCTGAATGGGCTGTGGCCGGGCGAGGTGAGTTCAGTTGACCTCGAGGTCGCATGGAGACAATGGTGGCCTAGCTTCTATAGGAAGAACAAAAACAGAGACCCCCAGGCTTGTGGCCTCTGTCGTGGGAGGGGCTTGAATATGGTAGGCCATTTTAGAGAAGAAGGCAAAGAGCTGGTGTTGCATCAGAGGGGGTGTTTTAGATCTGCAGTGCATGGCTGAAAAATCACAAATTCTACCTGCCTTGTTTTCTATAATCTGGGGCGTCAGGCTTCTGCTGCATTTTCATCCAGACAGAAATGATTTTACACCGGCTTGTGTTGCCATAATGCCTGCAGGCTCCTTTTCCCTCACCTTTATCTTCACTCATCACAACTTTAATCAACATTTCAGTATATTGTAAACTGCTTGTGCACCTGTTCTAAACACAACATAGTTCTTTGACTGTCATCTGTGCAGAGAGCATGGAAATCGAAGAGGGGTGAGGGGTGTTAGTCTACCAAGGAGAGTCGTAAGCTTTTATCTGACCCCATGGGATGATGGGAAGTCTACAACCATCCACCCACCCCCCACCACACTAGCATATGCAGAGGAACTAACTCCACCACCAGCTTTGTGTGGGGGGTTGGGGGTCGTGACTGAGCACTCCCACTCCCCACAGTATAACCAGAGATGTGCAGAACAACACATATATTCTGCTACTGGTGTGAAAACTTTTGCTTTGGTTGGTCAGTTGGAGGAGAAAGCGTTGATCTTATAACTGAGCGCAATTTCTATTTAATTGAAATATTTGATTTCATGGATTTATATCATGTACTCTGCACTTTAGTTTATAGAAGCAACCACAAACAGAAAAGAGATTTCACAGTTTGATAATTTCACAGCATATGTGATGGTTCTGGGATGCCTCCCTGATACTCTGTTGGTTGCATAATACTGTTTTTTTTGTAAATCTAAAAGAACAGAAACTGATGGGGAAGTTGTGGTTACTTCTTCCCTTTACAGTTGAAATGCATCATACTATTGTGCATGTAGTACAGTATTTGATTTGATAGTTCCCTCTGCTGGCCGCTTACTATACTGTACCACATACAAACGTATGAGATAATTCATTGAATTTCAGTAGATAATAAAAGAAAGCCTGAGGGTCGGCAGCAGCAGATTGTGCTCACCACAAAAAATATGCAAAAAACCTCTCAGCAACTCAGATCTGTGCAATTTCAATGAATTACAATGCGAAAACCTATGAGGTGTTGTAATTCCAAGTCCATTTCTGCATTTCATCAAGCCTTCATTATGCTCCTCACTACCCAGGGGTTGCATTTAATGTGTGTGGGGGGTTGCGGGGGCAGTGGTAGTAATGAATTTGGAGGCTTCCCGTACTGAAGGGATCACTCCTATTTGTTATTAAACTCCATGGAAAGTGTATGAAAGATAAACTTCTTTTGAGATTTACTGGGGTGCATTTAAAGCTTTGAGTGGGGAACTAAAACATCATTGGGAGGATTTTTATTTTATCTACTTTTAAAGTGGCACAGGGAAGGGATACCAGCAACTGAAAATAATCGATAGTGTTGCTCCTTTGGGCCTTGGACAATTACTGAAATGCATATGCTGCAAGAAGCTTTGTAATGTGCTTCAATAAGTTTGTAATTTTTTTAAGTAAATATCTTAATTTGCAAAGTATCTATAGATACAATGTAGTTGAATACAGTTAAATAAAGTAAAGGTTCCTCTGAAATGTGAGTAAGTTAAAGTTGGTAAATACTATAAATGGAAATACTCAAGTAAAGTAAAAGGATCCTCAACAAACAATAGCTGATCATTCTTTCTTTTCTAAGTTTCTTCTTGAAGATAATGAGATGCCATTTTAGTTTTTATATGAGCTAAATTTAAACTGAAGTTAAAATCAGAGTAAATTATATCAACAAATCTACAAAACTATTGTACACTAGAAATCTTTGAATGGAGGAAATTGTCTGTTTTGCAGAGTTTGGAAACATTTTGTCATGTACAAGAGGCTTGTGATGATCTATGCTCTGTATCTTATTGTAAAATCTCCTGTAAACCATTTAAACAATTCTTTGATTTAACACAATGACATGAATCCTGTGGGAAAATGTTCAGAGAGATGTTACTTTTGATGAGATGCAGAAAATGTGTGGAGTCTGGGCCCTACATCCTGTCTTGAGGCCTAGATTTTTTTTGCAGTGCTCTGTTGTGGTTTGATGGCTTGTGCCTTTGGTTGTCAAGTCTCCACAACATTCATTTTGTTTTAAATTTCAGTGGGAAGCAAGAGGAGAACATGAACCGTCTGTGCGCATGCAAAGTTGATTGGGTTTAATTCAGAGTGAAAATGCAGAGAAAGCAAACTTAATCCTGTGACTTAAATAGACCAAGAATTTGTTATAACAATGACATGTATTTTAAAGGGCTTAAACTAGCTGACACATAGATCCCCCCCCATTGAACTGTTGATTAAAATGTTAAAAGTTCAAATCACACTTAAAAACATCTATTAGTGTTTCATTTTTACATTTCACCCATCAGATCTAAACAGTTTGAATCCTTTGTTATAGATCATTTTTACAGAGCACTATGCACATTTTAAGCAGAATTGTTTCTGGAATTGAAGAAAAACAACATTTTAGATTAAACTCAGATAATGATTATATTTTGATTCCAAAACTCACAGCTTTTTAATCAATAACAACTTTGCAAATTAGTTATCTGACTTATACAACACGAGTTGTATTGCAAGTCTTTCGCTACTATTACTTTTGTACATAGGGTCTTTTATATAACAAAACTGTAGTTTTTGAACTCTATATCTTTTCATAATCACTGCAACTCTTTCACATCAATCATCTGGATTTCATTAGCAAAAAGAAAAATATACCTTGTACTCTGCACTCCTGCAGTGACTATTTGCCTGCAATAACTATTTGCATTGTTAGGGATCTTTCAATTTATCTATCCTTCTTTGATATAATTAAACTTAAATATAAACACATCTGTGGGGCAGCAACAGGTTAATTAGTGGTAGTTAACCGTCATATAACGTCAACGTGGTGTGATACATAAGAGTTGCATTTCTTGGTTTTAAAATGATTTATCTTTTCATTGTCCTGCAGGATTTTAACAATCACGGTGTGCCTGGGTTGTTTCCTGTTACGGATGCATATTGATATAAATCTTTACACATACACATATATAAATTTAAAATATATATAATTTAAGGCAGGCTGTGCTGTGTCTCTCCCTCCATGAGGGAGGTGGTGTTTGCTTGGAGCTGCGGGTCGGAAGTCCCGTAGTTTATGTATGCTAATGTGCTAGAGTTGGGGGGTTGTAGCTAGATATTTACGTTCAGAGGGAGCCGCCCTTCATTCACCCACATGGTTTCCTACTGCTCGCCTTCGCGCCACTTTCATAACCCCCACAATCATTTCTAAGCAGGATAGCCAGCTTACAAACGCACCCGGGATCCCACTTTACATCTGGGTTGTGTCCTCCGGTAGAAAAGTTTTCGGATTAGTTCCGTATTTATCCTTGTTTTTTTTGTCGGTTCAGAGGGAGAGAGAGACTCTACACAAGCGAGTGAGCGAAGATGGTGGATTTCGGCTGGTGAGTGTCTACCGAGCGCATGTTTATCAGGCAAGGAAGTCTATTTTCAATCTGTGTTGACTTAATTTAACTCTTCGACCGGGTGTTATTGCAACCGTTTCACGCGTTTTAACCCCCCGAATATTTAGGGGGATGATTTCTCCGGGTGATAACACTGTAACCGTGAGGCGCATGGCAGAGCCCCCTCTCTCTGCTCCTCCATCGCGAGGGGAATGAGGGAGATTTGAAAAAGCTTGGCTCTTCTCTTGTCTCTCAAATCTGTTTTTCAACTAGTTGGAAAAATATCCAACATCGTAACAACAACCCGCCGAGTTCGTTCAAGTCCCGACTCATAATATTTACCGATTAAGTTTGTAAATCTGGCCAATTTGCTGCCCAGTTTCGAGTGCAGTGGTGTGTGAGTTAAAGTGCCCCCCAGAACAAAGCAGCAGCACATGGGGCAGCTCTAGGCCTCGCAGGTTTTAGCTCAGCTAGCCTAGCCTAGCCACCGAAACTTGACAGTTATTTTTGTATTAGTCATCGCAAACAAAAAGCATGGATCCCAGCCAGGTTAAACGCAGTTCACTGTGTGTTAATAGTTAATCTGACGGGACAAACGATCCATTGGCGCATTTTCGAGCGTTTGTTGTTGGCTAAGGGCTAATCGGTGTCGTGAAACTCTCTTCAAAAATATTTTTATTTATGTACAACCATTAAAAGCCTGCTACTGGAACCAGAAGGCACCGTAGCCGCCACCACCTCCACCGAGCCCCCTTCAGTAATGTAGAGGCGTAAACAAGAGTTAGAGCCATGTTTTCACCACGCTAACCACGGCTAGCTGCGTGCTGCTAGCGCACGGCACCTACACGGACGGAAGCCTTGTTTTTCCAACAAGTCCCGAAACCGCTAGATTGCTCTCAATAGAAAACATACAGTAGGAGATGATCGATGTGTAACACAGCGTTGGGGTACAGCTTGGTTGTTTTTTTTAAGTCATTAATGCTAAGGTTGGCGCACTTCGAGACGCCATGTTACGACGGTGGGGGAGGGGTGAACAACACAACAAGGCCGCGCATGCGCGTCTGTGTCGCAGGGAACGCGGGCCGCAGGCTGCGCTGCTCATTCATGTTTTCAGTGACCTCGTGTTGTAGTAATAAATCATAACATCTCGTGTCGAGTCGGGCGTGATATCGCCTAACCAGTGATGGTGAAGCATAAAACTGGTGTCGGCAATTCTGTTTTTTGTCCGCACGTGCAAGGAGGAGAGATGGGACCCACGTGTGTGCTCATTACCCTGCATAACTTGTTGCAAAACTGATCGTCTCTAACCCGACACATCTCTCTTTTTTTCATTCACAGAAGCACCTTGAAGTACAAGACTGCAAACACAGTTGCAACAACGACCAGTGTGACCACCCTTCCTGTGGTGCCGCAGGGCAGCAGTGTTGTAATCAGTCCGTGTATTGTCAAAGTGCTTACAGTGCAGGTAGTACTGTTAATACCTACTGCAGTGGAGGCACTTACAGCAATACCCTGACACTGATGTGCAGATCCATCCATGTTTCATGTCATTTGAAAGTACTGTCTTTGTGCTAAGGTGCATCTAGTGCAGATAGTGAAATAGACTAGCACCTACTGCCCTAAGTGCTCCTTCTGGCATAAGGGGCTGTGATATGCGCCACCAGACCATTTTTAATTTCCAATTGGGCCCAAATATCTTGCAGTTCTCTGCTAGTTTTGCATAGTTGCACTACAAGAATAGATGAGTTGTGCAAATCTATGCAAAACTGATGGTGGCCTGCTTGCTCTCCACCTTTAATTTTTTCATTATTTTTGGAGGTGTCGTATCAAATACCATTTGGTTGCCTAATATGTCTGTTAAGCTGATTAAGCTGAACATGCATTCCTTTTCTCATCCAGTGACAGTTTCAGCAGTACTAAAGTGCTTATAGTGCAGGTAGTGTTTTCTCCTATCTACTGCAATGTGAGCACTTGAAGTACTTCTAACTAACTGCATCTTTCTGACGCCAAGGTGTTCATGTTTGTCAAAGACGTGACCGTTGATCATCACATGGTCAGTTTTGCTGGTTTGCATTCAGCTTTAACTGTTGTTTGCTGTGCAAATCCATGCAAAACTGACTAGGTCGGTGAACTGTGTTCTCCTGAAGGGTTGCATTACACCTAGGTGGTGTCCACTACTAGGTGGGTAAAACTTGATTGGGTGTGTATGACTCCTCAGAAGTGTCCCTTTCTGTGCAGGCGGGGATCGGTAGCAATGCTGTGCAGCTGGAGGTATTGCACTTGTCCCGGCCTGTGTAGGAACGAGGAGATGCGGGCGACCCAGGTTTTACTGAGGGATGGGATGGAAATGCTTCACTGGTTTACATGTCATGTTTCAGTGAATTTGCTCCTCATTGTGCATGCGAGTCGGTGATGGAGGTGAATAAGGGCATTGAATTGTATTGTTGGTTAAAATGTATTAAATTCTTTTGTGCTCACACTCTGAAAGGTTTTTTCATCACAAAACAGAATGATGGATGTTGATCATTACAGTGCATGGTTTAGAGTTTGTTTTCCTCTGTTAAATTTGAACCTCTGTATTTTGGATCTTTTTAGATGTGTTTTTTATTTAGACCCAAGTTTTGATAAGAAACAGCAGTGTGCAAAAAAGTACATTTTGGGCTACAGACTTTTTTTATTGGCAAATTGATTCTCTCTGTAATCTGATTAAACAATTTAGTGGAATTGTACTAAGTGGTGTCACGTTGACCAGCTTTGCCACCACATTAAATGAGTCATGTCACCCAGCTGGGTTTTTAGGTACTACACTTACACAAAAATCCATTTGAAATCACAGCCGTCCTTCTGTCTGTAATGATCCCATTTGTGTTAAACCCCATTCAAGAGCAGAGCAGGTTGGAGAGGGGTCAGGGTGTTTGGAGCTCTTGGTGAAAGTTAAATTTTTGGAGACTTGGACGTGAACATGACTGAATACTGGAGCAGTGGCAGAAATCAAGGACTTATCACTTGATAAATCTTAGAACACTTTCAGAAATGTGATTTTTAAAAATGGAAATCGTCTATCTTCAATAATAGGTGTCTTTATTTCACATGCAATTGGAAGAGCTTTATTACATGGACATTTTTAGATGTCATTTAATATAGTGCGGTTGGTCTCTATTTAGACTACTTGTGGCTCAACGTATGAATGAGTCCCTCAGAGATAAACCACACCAAGCAGTCAAATTCATTCAGTAGTCTAAAAGGATGTAACACAATCTAGTTTGGTTAATGTTGAGTGGGAAGCAAGAGCGAAGCATGAGCTGTCTGAGCAGCTGGAGTTACGTCCCTAACTGAAACTTGCACAGTTTCGAAAGGCGGGATTCATTTGAAACATGAGTCACAGTTATACCAGTTAACTGTTATGCTAGTTTGCATTAAACCTTTGAGGGACAATAAAATTTTTACATTTTCCTCAAAACAC
This sequence comes from Karalla daura, assembly GCA_029224185.1. Lineage (NCBI taxonomy): Eukaryota > Metazoa > Chordata > Actinopteri > Chaetodontiformes > Leiognathidae > Karalla > Karalla daura. The sequence goes on from CM055190.1 coordinate 8,599,481, forward strand.
TGTCCAAATGTTAGTAAAGAGAAAAAATGTGAAGGACACCTTCGTTGGCCCAAATCTGAAACTAACAATGAATAGCTTTTGATTAATGATTTTGTCATTGAATCAACTGTCATGTGATTTAAGTAAATGTTTCACAGGGCCAAACTATTAAAGAACCTCTCAAAAATCAGCAACACTGAGCTTTTTCGACCATTCCGGTCTAATTCAATCTGATTTGCAATGACTTCAGATGCAATTCCTCTCACACATTAAACTGACAAACTAAGACGTTTCTCACTCTCCCCTGACCTGAAAAACGTAAGATAAACATTTCTTATTTCTAATAATGAATAACTAATGATTCTGAATAAAAAATCTTAATATTTGTAATCTGTCAACTAGAATGCAAATAATATATCCATACCATACATATCACAACTGCTGTTGTCCAAATTCCAATATATATAAACTACATGCATAAACTGTACATATACTATACACAGTTATAGTTATACTAGATAATAGAGTAGCTAATAGATCATATCAGCAACTTGAACTAAAATACACTTTTGGACTGAAATAAAGCAAATCAATTCAAAAGATAGAAAAGACGAGAAAAAATACATTTTTTAAAACATTAGTAAGTCAATTCACTTTTTGCTATTCTATACTGTATGCAGTTCCATGTTCTGCCATTTACATGTTTAATTAGATACCATACTGCATTTACTTAAATTCTTTCCCTATGTCCAGTGCCAAATCCCATCTGAACTATATCTATCTAGTAGAACACAGAGATCTGACCCAGGACTTTGTGCTCAGATGAACATAGGAAAAACCAAAGAACTGGTGGTGGTTTTCCACAGGTGCAGTTGCTCACCAAGCCCCAACACTGGTGGACATCTAAGGAATCGGCATTGAGAGATGGGTATTCACCTTAACAATAAACTGGACTGTACGCATAACACTGATCAACTTTATGAAAGAGAGCAGACAGTATTTGGAGAAGATACTCAGGTCCTTTGGACTGCAGGGGACTCTTCTAAGCATGTTCTTTAAACATTGTGGTGGCATCAGGTATTTTCTCTGGATTGGTCTGTTGGAGCAGTAGCATCCCCAGCACTGAAAGGAAAAAGACTTGACGTACTGCTCAAGAAGGTCAGCTCTGTCCTGAGTTGCCCCCTTGATTTGCTGCAGGTGGTGGGAGAGAGGAGGATCAAAGCAAAGCTATCACCACTAAAGGACAATATCTCCACCACATACAGAGCACTGTACAGACTCCTCAGATGTGTAGAGATGTCATGGGTCATTTCTTTCTAATGCTGTCAGACTGGATAACTCCCTGCAATGCTCCCAGTTGTCCCACATACATACAAGGACTGCATCACTTAATCACTGTGCAAAGTCTTTGTGCAAAATGTGCACTAATTACTTTTGAACTGTACAATATTTTAGACCACATGTCTTTTTTCCTCTATCACTGTACACACCACTCTTCACACCATACATATAATACAATAATAACAGTCAACTGTAATCTGAAGGCAATGTCAGTCCCCCTTGATTTAAGTAAATCATGATTCTCATGGCTCAACCTATGAATTGATGACTCTAAAATCAACAAAACTGAGATTTCTCAAGCTCATTCAAAGTCTCATAACACCTTACACAGTCTGGATTTCAGGACTGACAGACACCTCACTCCTCCCTGACTGACCTGTGTAACTTCATCCTCAGCCGAAAAGCAAAATCTGGAGGATACTCTTATTTTAGGATTTTAGGATTTTCTTATTCACGGATTTCACTTTGTATGATGAGAACGTAATACCTAATTCTCTACACCTAATGCATGAATAAAAGTCAATATTGTTAACATATAGTATAGTATTTTAATAAAATTCACAAACAATGTGTCTAACATTCTGTAAGTTTTTAGGTTGAAAAAAAAATTAAAGATTTTTTTTTTAGATATGAGGTTTTGCTTTTCGGCCATCAACATTTTTGCCATAGTTACATTACATAATTATCCTTCATAGTAACTTAATGCACGGGACGATTTATGTTCTATTCTATCCTACCTCTGTTTTTATCACTGTCCAGGGCACTTTGCCAGGGCAACACTGTACATTCCCCCCGTTTTGGGGCTAATCTCGTCTCCTCTTGGATGAGAGCAGTCACGAGTTGCGCGGCTGTCCACTAGATGGCGCTGCCGGGCCGCGGCCGCTGGGCTGCGCTGCGCCTGCAGCTGCGGTGGGGACCAGGTAACGCCACGGTTCCGCCTCTGCTGTCGGTCCAGGCTGGGACAACATGCCGCCTCCCTGCAGAGCCACACCACTGTCTGTGCCCGGCTTCACTCCAGCCTCGGCGGGGCTTCCCTCCTGAAACCTTGCGATGTGGTCGGGACTCACCTGGCTCCCATGAAATCTCAACTTCCACAACGGATTTGCTCTTAAAAACACATAACTCAAAGAACAACTCTGGATTTTTGTGAACATGTCTGTGCTGTGGATGAACTGGATTTTCTTCCTGGCGTGTTGCTTTGGATTCGGGTTTGGGAGCCCGAACGGATGCGACGAAGTGCGCAAAGTTTTCCAACTCAGGCAGATTGGACCAAATCAATTACTGCCTCTGAGCCCCAGACCAGGTATGTTGGAGTGAGGCGTCCACCGAGGCATCAGTGTCGCTGTTGTGGTGATACAACTTGTTGTGCTGTTCTTCGTTATTTGTGCATTTTCAGCACTTTTCTGCCCTCACATCTTCAGCGGCATCTCCCGGCAGTCAACACCCCCACCCCCCGATTGAAAGAAAAGTGCTTGAGAAGTTACTCAACACAATATTACCTGTACTGTAGCCTGCAACCTGTCATTTTCTGGCTTTTTCGTGCTCTTTGTAGTCACAAAACACACCTTTTTAAAGACACTTTGGAGGCGTGTGTGCAGTTAGGATAATGACATAGGGCGTTGAAGAACCCAAGACTTCTTCTTGGCATCCTTGTCTGTGACTTAAAAATCATATCAGAGTATGTTGCTTAAAGTCCTGCACTCCTTTTTGGTTGATTAGAGCATCTAAATCAGATTCATCTGTTATTATTATTATATTATATATCTCAAATAAATTCACGCACTTAACACTGAGAAATGACAGTAGGTTTGCAATAAGCTACAGACTCTCTCTGTTTGTATAACACAATGACAGCATTACCAACTGTACTTAAGTTAATATTCAGCGTGCTGCCTTTAAACCACTGCTTCTTGCAACTAAAACTTCCAAGATAACTTGTTGGTTGTGATGGAAAGGAAAAACCTCCCAACAACCCAACACCTAGCTAGTTCCAGCCGCCTAAAGCAGATAAGTGGCTTTCAGGGATAAACAGGAATTATTTTGTGTAAAGTTAGGAAACCCATGCTTCACTTAACTTTCTGAACACCACCCATGATGTAATTCCACATGATACTTCTCCACTGGATGCGAGTGTGTGTGTGAGAGAGAGAGAGCATAGAGAGGGGATTCATGGCTGTGGATATTTCATGTGGGCTGTCACTGAGTACATGGCTTGCTGCTGCTGCTACTGCTCTCTGTGTCCTTCTTGGAAAAGTAAATCTTAATGGTGTTGACTGCCATCCTGCCGCAAACTGCTCCCTATAAACTTCACCACTCCTTTCCTATACTCTTTGCTACTGCAAGGAAACCAATTCAATTGACAGAAACCCCACAAATACCTCCTAAACCTCTAAATAACCCTCATAATGCCAACAGCACCCATGCCCCTGAAAATGAGCTTGTGTGGCTACGTGGATTGAATTTCCTCTGGGGTTCTCATTGTAGACCTGCAAACTAGGAAGCACTTTCTCTCATAAATTGTATACAGTGGGTGTCTTCTGTAGTTATAGCAATGATAAGCTGCTGATTCAGTGGACTCTGACCCTGTAGAAACACTTGCCACTGTTAAGAATGGTGACCTTTCAGTTATCCCTCAAGTGGCGCAAGGGTCATTCATTCCAAAAAGCAGGACATAAATGTTGATGGATTCAAATAATGTGCTGACATACATGAGATAGGGTCATGATGGGGTAGGGAAGAGTGCAGTCAGTGCTGAAGCATTATTTTGGAACTTATCTATAATTGAGTGCGAGCTTGTATAAAAAATACCCCCTAGAAATGTCAGGAATCCGGGAAAGAGGTGTTTCCATGTCATAAGTGCAAAACAGCCTGCAGTTTAAGCCAGAGCACATGAAGTCAGAAGTCTGACATTATGGCCAGACAGAGTTGTTGTCTGCGGTGTTGGAAGTGGAAATAGTGGCAAAGCATTTAAAGCAAAAAAAAAAAAAAAAGCAAGACCCGGGGCGCTTTCAGGTCATCTTATCTGGGAGAGTTTGAATTCCTCCACGTGTGCCATCGCCTGCTCTGCTCTCTCCTCACATACGGAGCTGATAGCGTCTCTGGCAACAGCTCAGCGTGCTCTGCCTAGGCATGTCAGGGAGGCTTCTGCCGAGGTTTGGGTCGCTTTTAAGATGTTTTGATTGTCCCGTATGTGCAGATTGCTTACATTTGTTCATAAAACCTGAGACGCATCACTTGGTGTGGCGATAACGCCCTGATCTTCTGATCTTCTCTTAGTATCCAGGATCACAAAGGCGGTTTCTGGGACACGTTCAACCAGTGTTGTTGAAGTATGTATGAGACCAGAATCAACTGTTGAGATGGCACAGACGTGACTCATGTCTTGGTTGACTCAAGATTTGCCACGATATAAATTTCATGCATATCTCTGGGATGGTTTGTGAGTATAATTTGATTCCGACCAAAACATATCTGGGTGGATCATCTGAAGTTTTGGGCAGATGTCCATGGTTCCTGAACTCAGTATGACTCCCTCACATGCAGATCTAACCAGTGTATGACCCCTGGGCTTGAAACCTTTGTTGCCAGTGAAATATGTTGAAAATAATAGCATAGTTCAACGCTGTGTGGTTTTTACAATGTAAAAATGCTCCCCAGAAACATTGGATTAATTTGTTAGGATTTATCCCACATTAAGGACATAGTGGATAAGTGGGTAGCACTGCTGCCTTACTGTTGCCAATAGCAGGAAGATCTTGGGTTTGACCCATTTTCACTGCCTTCAACCTATGTGTCCTGGGATAGGCTCCAACAAAGTAGGTAAGATAATAAATGGATGATCCCACACAGGACCGACACTGAGTAACATCCCATTTTGTAAATGAGCAATTCAAGACAATGGATGTTTGCCCTTTAGTCAGTCGCCCATTGTAAAGAAAAATAAAGTTTGAGTATGAGTGCTTTGGGGCCACAGACACAGAATTACACGTCTGCTGTGGGACAGATGCTGTGAAATTTCGCACACAAAGTATCGTAGTTCCTTGAGGATAAATACAGTCTATCGTAATGTGCTTCGAAGGTCCTCTGATGTTTCATTAAGCTCCACCAGCAGATCAAACTTTTTGTTTGTCTCATTCTTTGGTTGATTGGCAGTGTTTCCCATGCCCATGTCAGTGCTAGCCGTGCTGTGCACCCCGAGCCTGGCAGGGTTTTTTGTTTTGTTCTCCTGCAGGTGATCACTGCTTTGGGAAAGAAAACTGCTTGTCAGTTGGGACAGCTGGCAGTATGTCATACACATAATGCAGCTGGTTAGACGCACTCAATTATTTATGGCTTTGGGCAGTTTAGAGTGTCAAATACACTTGATGTGCTTGTCCTAGAAAGTGTGTAGGAAAGTGGAGACCGAACATGCAAATCCTCAGCCTTCCTTTACACCTCCCTTGCATTGGTATTGCTTTGTAGTCTCTGAGGCAAGCGCTGCCTTCTCTGAAAAATGTTGAAAAATGTGGGTCATTCAGCAACACGCAGCTACCTGTTCATCTTAAACTAAAGTAGTGAACCCATTTCCCGAGCCTTCAAATCTAAGTCTGTTTCATTTCAAGTTCTCTGGCTTTGGAGCAGTGTTAATCTGAGAAACAGGTCATCCAGATGGTTAGAGGACTTTTGTCAAAATGCAGACCAGAGATAAGTGTTATTAAAAGACCTTCTGGGTCTGTCAAACAATGCTGGTTATTTGTTTTTCAGAGAAACATATTCTTTGCCTGGAGTCAAGAATGTGATTGCAAAAAGTGAGAGGCACAAACTGGAGCCCGAAAATGCTGGACTGACACAACTCTTTTTTTTCTATCTGAAAGTGGAGCATTGTCTCAGTTTTAACCTACTTAGTTGAAACTCCAATGTTGTATAATCATAACATTGAATCTTAATGGCTCTTAGGTTCAGACCTTCAGGTGTGCATGTCCCACAACCTGACGTGCTGCACCAAAAAGATGGAGGAGAAGTACCAGGTGGCGGCCCGGAGAGACATCCAGAACCTTCTACAGACATCCAGTTCCAGCCTCAAGTTTCTCATCTCGCGCAATGTCGCTGCTTTTCAAGGTAAGAGTTAACCAATGTGTGCGTTTAAGCATTTCTGTTGTAAAAGTCTAACCTCATAAACGCACGCTGAGAGGAGAGGCGCTGATGTTTGCGTAGGTAATTGTACATGTGTGTGGATGCCTGCATGTGTTCCCAAGCTGCAGCACACATTTAGGAGTTTGGGTTTGTGTGGGTGTTGAAAAAACAGCAGATGAGTCTGTGTGTGTGTGTGTGTGTGCGTGTGTGTGTGTGTGTGTGTTTGTGTTAGTGTGCAGTGAGGCTCCACATCGGTTCAAACAGAGCAGAGTCTGTCCTCCTTCCAGATCTACCACTGCACTCTGATGTCGAGATTAGATAGGATAGCTGTTCCTGGAGGGGTCCTGGGGTGGGGAGGAAGGTAGGGTCTGTAAGGCTGAATGTTAGGGATGTGTACCAGCGGCTTTCACTAATAGGCTCTCTTCCTGTTCAAGATGTCCTGCTATGCGCTGGACATATGAAAACCAAATCCCGGTATTAAGTGTACTGAAAGGCAGTCACCCCAGCAGAAACCTGGCTGCTGCACATTGCTTTTTGACCCCTCTTCCTCTCATTGTTTCCCATTACTCTGCGGCCTTTTTTCTCAACAGTGACTGACAGCTGACTTCCAGGCAACAGCTTGTCTCTCTCTGTTTGCTCCGCCCTGCTGCTGTGGGATTTTTCTCCCACCCCAGCTGATAGCTGTCATATGACGGCTGAGATGGGTGGGCAACAAACATAGAGCTTATGACTTGAATGTGCAGACATATCATTAGGCCAATTTACTTTAACAACGTCTCTCAGTTTAAAGACGGGGCTGTTATCCTTCTCCTAAACAGGAATGATTTATAGGAACGTTTCTCGTGATCACAGTCTTTTAGTTGCGGTCTGCAGGGGCTATGCCCGCTTTTTGTCGTCAGGCGTTTTGATGAGTCTGCTCACGTCGTGCTGTTTAACTCGAACATTCAGAGTTTATGATGACGTTTAGGAAGTGTGGTGCCTCTAAAATGCTGTTAACTGAGAGCAAAGTTATAAAAAGGCTCATGAAAGTCCATTTTCCTGTTAAATAATAATTGCTGTAATTATTTTCTTTAGTATTTCCATCTATCAAATCGCTTGACAAACCAAGACATTTGTAACACATTCAGCCTCACACTAAAGATGTACACATCATTGATAACAGGTCACCAAAAAGATTTTTCAAATGACTTTTTGGTAATTTTCTAAAGCATATAATTTTCTGGGATGATTGGTGTGGCTCGGTGTATAGTGTTCACGGTACAGGCTCCTGGTCAGAAGGAGGGTTTGCATGTGTGCATGTTTTCTCTGTCTCTGCAGGGGTTTCTCCGGAGACTCTAAACTGGTGTGTCTTAAGGTGTGAATGTGGGAGTGAACCTGCTTAGGGTGGATTATGTGCCTTTGCTCTGTGTATACTGGAGATTGGCTTCAGCAGACCCCTGTGACATTGCTGGGTACGGAGTAGGTTGTTTTTTTTTAGTTAAGAACTGTTTAATTATTTCTGAGTTAATTCAGTGGTCTACTGAGTATTCATAATACTGGGACAGTCTGGCAACGGCAACAGATATTGCTCACTGACGTGTTCTTGATTGTTTGTTGGATTGCAGTGAATTATTGGCATAGAAGATAAAACTAAATCTGGCTTTGCCTGCACATGTGATATTTGTTAGTGGGATCAATGCATTTCTTGTTTCAGTCTCTGCGGGAGGAAATTAAGAAGATCACTGACCAAACTCTCATCCCTTAATATACAGTACGTTTACCCTTAAACTTTTAGACTTTTTTTGAGCTGGCAGTTAGGTAAATAGCACGAGACAAAAAAAGTTTGCAATAGCTGTATGCTGTCTAGAAAACAAGTCCCCGTAAAATGAGCAACGCTCACATGGTTTCATCTGAGGAATGGCAGCCAGTGTGCACCCCTGCCAAACCAAACAGAGTTCCCTGTCAACATCGGCTCTGATCAGTCAACAAACAGTCAGGCTCCCTCCATCATCCAGGCTGCGTAATACAAGTGGCAACAGATGCTCAGCAATTTAAGCCTCATATTGGAGTCACAGCAGCCGTATAACTGAATATTACATTTATTAAGTCATTATGTCGTGTTCCCAAGGTGTTTTCATGGTTTATTTGATCACAGTGCAAAGCAGGGCTGCAGCTGAGTATGATTGAGATTAGTGAATAATCTGAAGATTTTCTGTATTCACTGAATAATTTTATAACACTTGAAATTATAGTTAATGATGTTCATAATTTGTCAAAGCCCAGCTTTACACCCATCTTTCAAAATACATCGCCATAATGCCATTAGTCGTCAAAAACCCATCCTTTGAGTGATCGATCCAGTGCATCAGTCTGTCCATCCATTTTCTTACCCTGGTTTGTAACTAACTCCAACTTGCTGTTGGAGCCCAACCCAGCTTACATGGGGCAAAGGCAGGGAATACACCCTGGACAGGTCACCAGTCCACTGCAGGTTAAACACACACATACACCATTCAGTCTCACACTCACATCTACTAGCAAGTTAGAGTCTCCAATCAACCTTAATGCATGTTATTGACTGTGGGAGGAAACCGGAGAACCTGGAGAAAACCAGGGAGAAACCCTGGAGAAAGCAGGGAGAACTTTCTCCACACAGAAAGGCCTTGTGTGGAGTTCCCAGGTGATGGTGCTAACCACTCACTCACCACCACCCCAAGATATCATAGATACATAAGGAGGTGGTGTCATGTTCATCTGAACATAAATGATTTCATGATTCCCATTAAAAGATGATAAGTCACTTTCTAAGTTTGTTAGGTTGATGATTGATCTATGCTGATAAAACTTGGTCTTTGTTACATGGAGGAAACAGTGTGTGCCTAATCCACTGGTGGCTTGGAGGTTTATAAATGCCTGGCAGGATCTCAGCATTGGGGTGTGCAGGCATTAAAACACACACACACACACATTGAAAGCATTTAGAGAATCTTTAGAGAATCTTTCTTATTTGAGCAGTGTTCAATTATGATGAATAAATCCTAGTGAATTGTTTGTGATTCATCTTGTGTGACTGTGAGTTTTCCACCATTTCTTCTTTAACGCATTTGAAGAGTGCAAGAAGGAGAGGAGCAAGTGGGTGGGATGGGGTTGTGAGTCCCTCAGCCTTCGTCTCTAAATGATTGGCAGCTTGTGCTGTAATTTGAGAGACAACAGAGAACAAGCAGACTGTAAAATGCATTACAACCATAGACAGGAAGGACGAGTTAAAAGCAGGCTAATGTGGTCATTTGTTTTGTGCAAAACCTTCAATTAGGCATCTTTATATGATTGAGCTGAAGCAAATAGAGGGATGCAGAAATTAGAGGAATGCAGATAATGCCAAACAATAAAATGCTATTTTAAATGCTTCTTTCCTAGGGGACCTAATGCTTATGTCTTTTTGCTTCTAATGGGCCACAGTTAGAGACAGAAATTTCAAGGGCATCTTTTATGTAGATGAAGCACTCAGTAGTTTAAAATAATGAATAACACAAATAAAAAAAAAACAAGCACTAGGACTGTTAATTATGAGCAGAGCTTCAAAGTGCTGCTCATCCCGCAGTAATCATTCATTACGTTTTTTTTCCTATTCTTCAGAGAAATGTCCTTAAATGATCCAGACCACTGCCTTTCAAGTCGTTTCACAGCCAAGAGATAGCTATGCAACTGCGGCAATGAGAAAATAGAAAGAAGAAAGACTGAGCTGTGGCCACACTGTCAAGCAGGCGACCTTTGAGTTTCCCAGCACATTACTTTTTTTCTTCCCACTTGCTCCTGGTCTGTGAGTAAAGTTGCTCAGCATTGCATGTTTTCATTCACCACTTGTGAGGTTCCTGCACGTCGTCCACACAATGCACAAATATGCAGCCTGCTGAGCATGGCTTCAGGGGAGATCTTTTTTCATCCTGAGCAGGTTTGTCTGACATCCATGGCAACCAAACCTGTTCAATCCCAGCGCCCTGTGAGACTGGAGTCAAATAAAATGCAGGCACAGAAGCTGCGATGAATCATCTATTAAGATGCCTGAGAGAGTGTCTGAGGAGGGGTGCTGAAATCCTACAAAATGGTCTGAGATCACCAGATGAAACGAATAGTCTCCTTTGGGACGAGCTTCAAATCGAGTAACTAGTTGGAAAGCAGCATATTGCCCTGTGCCGACTGCAAAACTGAAGGATATTACTGCTTCTGTAAATAATGCAAACAGCCTGCTTCCTCCAGTGCAGCAGGAAGGGAAGGATTTTGTGAAAATGAGGTCCTACTGCTGCAGTACTCAGACGTGATCCAGCGAAACCTATAAAAATATGAAGTTCAGAACATTTTGGCAGGAAGAATAATGTCTTTGATGAGAGGAGCAAAACTGATTTTTATGCATATGTTAAGTGCAGCCAGGAAGTTAGCCCAACACCATCCATTGGTTGCTAGAGCCAAAATAATGTTTTTTTTAAAGAATAGTCAGAATTTTCATTTTCATTAGCTTTGTTTCCATGCAGGAGCTGTAATAATTATTTTTCTTAACCTGTGGATTGGTGAGTAGTAAACCCCTGCTTCACACTAAGCTTAAGTAAGCTAAGCTAACAGCCTACTGTTGGCTGCATGCGTGCACGCTCAATGTGTGTACGACCCTAACATTTTTGAAAATATTGCACAAGTCATGCAATCATGATTCTCCAACCATATAGCTTAACTAATCGCAGAGCAAGTTGAGGTGGCTGTTATAAATTTAATGCTACTGTTACTTTAACTCTGTCTGTGACATGTCACTGTTGTGGCCATCAGCGCTGTGGTTTGTGGTCTTCCCTTCAGTCAATGTCTCATTTTGGTTTCTAGCCTGGGAAGAGAAAACAGCTCCAGTCAACAGCAGTTAGTCAGCCTTTGCTTCTCTCTTTTAAATTTATATTTCCACTGCTTTTAATTGTGACCTACGTCTTTGTCAGGGACAGAAGTGGTGTTGCTGAATGAGAGATCAAACAGCAGGACTGAGTCAGGACTGAGTGCTGGTCTGCTTGAAGTGGAGAGTTTTCCTGTTGTGTTCAGGACTTTGTTTGCTCTCATAAATGTTAATTGTGTGTCTGTTTACCAGCCTTTAAAGGATCCACTGCCCATCTTTTGCTGTTTGGATTGAGAAGAGAACATAGCTGAGTGGCAGAGGCCCCACAGCTTGACTAAGTGGAGACCACAATCAGTCATCAAATTAAAACAACTCACTCTGTGCCAAACAAGGAGGTCTCAGTACAGGGTAGAATAAAGTTGTTTTGATTGCTGCTGATTAGACATGTGATGTTTTAAAGGCTTTTGCAGCAGAGTTTCCATTTCAGTGCATAAATTCTGAAAGCCCAGTAAAAGTGAGCACTCAACTGGCTCAACGCCCATGCCATTTAACCACCACAAAATCCTGAGTTTGAATCCTGTAAAAGAATATTTTTGCATTGATTGAAAAGTCAGAAAGAGAAGAGAGAAATCATTCAACAGACAGCCTTTGACCCGTGACCTCTAAATATTCTGACCTCGGAGGCACATCGTAAGACATTTGTGTTCGAGTTTGACTGTGACAAAATGAACTGCCAAGGAAGAACAAAAGTGCAGTCAGTGCAACCCAGGAATGTATAGCTGTGCACTGTAATCATGGGTGAAGTTATACGTCATCACCTGTGGTTTTTCCTGCTTTCCTCTCCCCATTTTTCTATGCTGTTCTCTTTGGACAGTGTTTCATTGTTTGTTTACATTAAAATCTGAAGAGATCTTGATTAGCTGTCTGCAGCTGAATCCATCCACCATGAATCCATCTTACTTGCTTTATACCTAATGTTGTTGCAGGGGTCTGCTTGAGCCTATATCCAGTGTACACAGGGCCATGGTCAGAGAATTCACCCTGGACGGGTTGTCAGTCCATCACAGGACACAACATTCACTGTCACACTCATGCATGTTTTTGGACTGTGGGAGGAAACTGAAGTACCCAGACAGTACCCTCACAGACACAGGAATAGCATGTAAACTCCACCCTCTGCAGCTTAATGTGAACACTGATTTACGTGATTTTTATCAAACAAAAGCCTTAATGTGGCTCATTAGGTAGAACAAACTGATGCTCAAATTTAACATGTCTATACTTAACCCTTCACATATTATTTATGGTTCCAAGCTTGAGTCCAGAGGCTCCCCTTTTAATCCCAATGGGCAAGACTGGAACTGCTGCAAGGGCCCTAGGGTTTGTTGCCTGTTATTTATGAATTCCAAATGAATTCAATTTATTCTGATTTTATCTATTTATGTTGATGAAATCATTGGCTTAGAGACTGGAATCAGTATAATTATTTGATTGGAACTGCTCTGTTTAATAGGCTACTCAGAGTACACCGTCCATCTCATAATACCACAAATATGGAGCGGTAGTATTATAGATAACAGATTGCATACTTTGCCCCAGTTACCAGTGATAGAGATATTTAGCATTGTCTTCTTCGACTACAGTCTACTGTTGACTGGTTGCCTTAGACATATAAATACACTACTTTATTATTCCATTGTGATAGCCAGGCTTCTTTTCTGAGGGATTTCATGCTAAAAAGTTGTTCTAAAAGCAGTGCTGCAGCAGTCACCACACTTGCCTAACTGCTCCTTTGGAATCCACATTTCTCTCAGGATTTCAAGTTCAAAACAGTAATTTCTTACCAAGCACAGATATTGTGTTGTGACCAGCCCCGAGCAGCACTGCATCACTGACTACAGTAACACAGTGTTCTCTTCCAGTAAACTTTCTAAGTTGGTCACAAATTGGCCGCTCGCCCCTGTCAGGGAAAATATGCAGCTTTTTATAGGACGCTGCATTTTAGGATCTTTTGTCTTGAAAATTAACATTCCTTATGTTAAAGAAACACCACAAAGTTTCCCAACGAACCAGTTTTTGCTTTAGCACTTCCATAGTTGCTGAAGAAACACCTACTGTGTGAGATTAGAATTGTCTTATGGAAATTCATGTCAGATGCAAGCTGTGTAGCAAATAGATTGAATACAACAACTAGGATATCCTGGTGGCACACTCTACATATATGTAAATATGGAATGATTTTTTTCTGTTTTGGTCCACTTATTTATTTATTTATTTATTTATTTATTTATTTCACAAATTTTAGCAGGGTCAGCAGGGTTGCTGTAGGGATGTTGATGTCTATTAGCCAGACGTTTGTTCATCCTTTTTGATCCAGGCTTAAAAATCTCAACAACATTTTGATGTATTAGTGTGAAATTATGCTGAGGGCGAATCCTCCTCACTTCACTGACGCTCTGACATTTCCTCTGGCGCCACCAACAGGTCAAAAGGTTTTGGGGCATCTTAATGAATAGACCCTTATAAAATTGTGTACTAATTACATGATGAATGACTTTGGTTATTCCCATTAGAGGTTTTGATTTCTGCTATTTTTTGATGGACTGCTTTGAGAGTTGTTACAGACATGTATGTATGAACCGAGATCCAACATTGTAACTCTTCTGCTCTAAACAGCAGCTTGTTGGCCTTTTTATTGGTAGGATCTTACCACACTAATATTTGCATTTGTTTAAAGAAGAAGCACAGTCTGCCAAGTCTACAGGCATGGCCTTGAACTCCTGATGATACTTCTGTTTAACATTGCCTCAGCAATGAACAGAATTGGCAGCTCATAGTTGATTTGCTACGCATTCGAAATCACAAGTGCACTGAAAAAATGATGATGGAAAAGTTTTAATTTGAGTCAGAATTCTGGTTTTGGTGGAAGTGGACCATGGAGCTGGTGCTGATGTGTCACAGATACTTGCATGCATTAAACATAGAATAGTGGTTGGATTAGTGTGAAGATTTCATTGGTTGAACCTCACAGCTGGCCTTCCAATGCTTTCCAACCTGCTCTCTGCTCCTTTGTGCTCAACCTTTCATTTATCACTCTTTGTCCACCAGGTCCATAGCCATGCCTTCTTTGTTGTCCCTCCTACAAGAGGAGTGTGTGTGTGCGTGCGTGTGTAAGCGCACACGCCTGACATTGCAGGGGCCTCTCCTCGAGATCTCCACAGAATTCGGGCTTGGCTTTGTGATTCAAGGCTGGACAGTTGATCCAGGGGAGGACAGAGAGTGAAAAAGAATGTGAAGAAGAAGAATGAACGACTGACGGAGAGAGAATTGGGAGGATGCCAGATTCTATTGAAAGTCTTTGCATAGCGTTTGAAGTCAGAGGATGAGGATTTAGAGGGAAGCAGGATTATTCAGAGTCAATACCCCTCAACAATCCAGGCGTTTCGGCTGCTGCAAAGAAACAGCGTAGTCCGTCTAACTATGGCTGTTTCTCCTCTGTCTCGCATAGCGGCTCCTGTGTCAGACATGCTGGTTAGTGTAGTCCTTGTCTAATCTTTTCAGCATCTTTTGCACCAACAGGAACAAGAACAGACATTTTTTTTTCAATATTCATATCTGCTTTCTGGGGAGACAGATAAAACGATTGACAACACTGCTCGTAGCAGTGTTTGAATATGAAGCCATAGCTAGTGCAGGCAGGAGTTTGCCGTCATAAAAATGTTGTATCTCCTTTCAAGTCTTACTAGAACTGATGTGTAAAAAAAACAGTTTGGTGTTTTGTCAAGGGATTATCTCATGACTACCTCTTGTCTCAAAGATCTGACCTCATGATGGTTGTCTGGCCAAGCAATAGTGTGACACAATATGATTTTGTTTTTCAGACATTTATGAGCAAGGGTCCTGGTAAGAGGCTTTTACCTTACACCAAACCCAAGTGGCGGTTTTCAATGTTTGTGTGAAGCTAATCGCAAATGCTGTCTAAGCTCCACATGGAACCGGATAGGAGATAAATCTTCTCATTAATCTGTCTGCCAGAAATAAACGGAATAGAGAAAGTATTTCCTAAAATGTTGAACAGTTGCTTTAATAAATAATTTGATAAATTGCTTTTTAATTTCTAACATCCTTACCCAACATTCCTTGAGAAACTGCTGAGGGTGTTATATCAGAGGTGAAGCAAGCTGCTGACTCTCCATCATTCTGTATTCTGTATGGTTGAGTCTGTGAGTGTGTGTGTGTGTGTGTGTGTGTTTGTGCGTGTATGTTAAGTTTACCGTTGCCTTGGAGATCCAGTTCAGTTGACACAGTTGACTACAGCTATGTCCCAGAGGTGAACATCAGCAGTCACACATACTTGCTAACACGAACACATACTGACTTTCTCTGTCTTACATTTGTCCTGTTTCAAACACACACACACACACAGACACACACACACACACACACACACACACACACACACACACACACACACACACATAGTGAACTGTAGCCACTCACTACATGGAGATGAGCTCTGAAAATACACGCGCTAGTCAGCACTTTACATTGTTTGTCTCCTGTGTGCCCGTTTGAAATGGAGATTTATGGCTGCTGGCTGTTGTCTCAAGGCCATTTTCTAGATTAGATGATAGAGCATGCTGCTAAAGAGGAGCTGTACCTTCATGGCACATTTACACCGCTTTTTTCTCTGTAGAAATTTACATAGTGTGGGGAGCAGCAAGGTAATATTGCAGTGTTACTTTTGCACAGTACAGCTGACTTTGCAACAACAGTTGGCGATGCACAGCAAAATCCGAGCTGACACCGCTCGCTCTTCACATAAACCAAGTTGCTTATATTTGGTGGTATGTTAAGTGAATGGTTCAGCGCTGTGGAAGGCCGTTTTTTCTGGAAATAACCCTCAAGTTAATCCAAAGAGATCTTTGAATAATTTCATTGGGCTCTCCTCCGGTTCACAAAAACATAAGACTGAGAAATGACTCTATGTAACTGATACCAAGGGGAAACTGCTCACCACACACACGGCAGCTTTTACAAAAACATCAATGTGATTTTCTCTCTCTCTTTTTTTTTAGCTCTCTGTAGCATGTTTTTCCGCACCAAGTTTCTCCCTCTTTCACTGTAGTTTTTATGGAGTAGAGAAATCACTCCTTCTGTCATTCTGACGGAAGGAAGTATTTCCTGAGTAAGGAAGGAGTCTCCAGGGATTAGTCTGCAGTCGTCTGGCTGATGAAATCCTAAACACGGCAACACACTGCAACACACCAAGCCCACTGTCTGCTCCCACTCTCCCCTCTGCTTCTCTTCCGCCCTCATCCTGTCCTTCTCCACACGGCAGCTATAATGGCATAATTGTCCTGCTTATCAGTAGTATCCTGGCATGAGTGACAAATGAATATTGTTTTTACTGTGGGGAGTCCTATGTCCGCTGGCCAGTTGAGGACTGCTGATAAGATTGTTTAATTCTCATTTCCCCTTTGGGAAAGTCTGAGACAGCTTTAGCATCACTTAAGTTTTTCGCTATTTTTTTTTATAATCATGATGACATGATAGTTTTTACATACACGTGCCGCAGTGCTAGATACTACTCTCAAGCTTATTGGGCTGAAAAAACCCACCTCCGTAAAGGGACCATATCTACAGATATGGATATATACAAAATGCTTTCATGCTTTTTATGAATGTGATAAGTAGAGAACAAATTAGAATTAGAAATGTGACAGTTACACAAGAACAGAAATGTCGAATGGAATGAAATGATCGATTAAGTCAATTGATCGATTGGACAACAGGTTTTTTGTTGACTTTTGTAACTTTAACTTTAACTTTTGTAAAATACTTTTGTAACATGAATAGAAATATGCCAACTCTTTCCATTTCATTTTAAATATGGAAAAGTTTAAAAAGTTTCAGTCTTTGCAGTTCGAAGAGGGAATATAATCAAGAACACATACAATTTTAGGCAACAATAAAATGAAAAAGCAATAAGCCTCTGTTTTTTTTTCAAAGGTAAATAAATCTTTGTTTCACATAATTCAGTAATTGAATATCTTCCAATCAAATATATTCAGGGAAATCCCTGAATTTATCTCAGAACTTTCCACCTCCGGTTAATCTGTTTTTGGGATCACAGTCTCTAAAACTTCAACAAGCTGGTTCTGCACGAACAACACTGTGCCAGATGCTTAGTTCGGGTTTATTGTAATTAGAAGTTCATCAGTAACATAATGACCCCTCTTTCGTTTGCCAGTCAACAAAGTGATATTACACAGCTTGCAACTTGACCCTTGAGCCTGATGTTCCATATCATCTTTTTATAAATGTAATGTAATTATCCAGTTCAATAGAGTAATCGCCAGCGTGCTGTGTGCATTAGGCCCTGTTGGCCCCTGCGCTGGCATCCAGCAGCTCCCTCAGGCCAGCCACAGGAAACCCTCAACAGCCTCACACAGAGCCACCTTTGAAAGCTAATGAAAGCTTTATTATGATATTATTATTTTCACTCTGCCTCTTAAAACTGAGACAGCATACTCTCTTTCTCTGCAAATCCCATTGCGTGTGCATGTGTTCTCGGAAAACCTTTAAGAGGCTAAACCTGACCTGTGTTTATGCATGTGCTGCACGTATGAAAGGGTATTTGACCTATACATATGACACACATACACACACACACACTTACAAGAAGTACTTGTGCCCCACTTTATTGACCCTCTCTGCTTCTTTTCCTGGACGGCATATTAAAGGCTATGTTCACAGCGGAGCTCTGTGCTCTTTGAAGTGTTCAAGAGCTGCAACAGATCCTCAAATATTGACTTTTAAGCCTACTGGAGGAAGGGGAGTAGAGAGAGAAGTGGACGAGGAAGGTACACGCGTAGACAGACAGACAGACGAGAGAGAGAGGTAGAGCGAGGCGGAGAGAGGTAGATGGAGCGAACTCGTTTTTGTTGCCAAGTGGGTGTTACTCAGATTTCTCACTGAGGGGCTGAATTTGCTTTAGCTAAATATGTGTTTGCCAACTGTTAATGTAGATAGGGAGGAGTGTGTTTATTGATGTGGAGGAGGAAGTACACAGATAAGGCCTGACGGTAAGCTGAGCCTGACTCCAGGCAAAATAGATTAAAATGACTTACGGTCTTAGTATGTCTTCCCTCCTCTTACTTCTTTTCCTCTCTTTTATCCTTTCCTTTCCTTTCCTTTCCTTTCCTTTCCTTTCCTTTCCTTTCCTTTCCTTTCCTTTCCTTTCCATTATCTCCTTACCCTCTTCTCTTCGCTCCTTTACCTTACCCTCTCTTCTCCAGCATAGTCCCCCGCCCCCCTTCCCATCCATCGCTGAAAAGCCCTCAGCCAGAACACACTTCTGTAACACCTCTGAGCAGGCAACTGTTTTCAGTTTTAAAACAATGCCCCCTTTATGGGAACTGAAGACGGAAGGAAAAAGAAAACATCCCTGGGCTTTTTAACATTTCTCAGGAACCTTTTTTTCTCTGCCGTCTGCAGGTCACAGGGTCAGCCTTGGCTCTTGGCAGACCGACAGTCCAAGGTGGAAACATATTGTAGAGAGACGTTTTTTAGATGGGACAGTTTGATACGGTCTCTCCGTCTTTCTGTATGTCCCCCCCACCAAGCCAACATGCTTACACATGCCCTCGCTCACACATACACACTCACACACAGACATGCACACACACACACACATATATATATGAAAGGCCCAGTTCTACTTGGTGGTTTGTTTGTAGATCAGAGCAGCCAGGTACACTGGGCTCACTCAGTCACGCACACTGAATAACACTTTGTGCTTTGCCTCAATCTCCTGTCGAATCAGAACAGTTTGCCAGACGGTGTGTGTGTGTGTGTGTTTGTTTGTGTGCACAATGATGCTGCCTTGATGCAACGTCTGATTAATTCGCCTTATCTTTTTTCATACTACTCTGCTGCTACAGTCATCTGCTTCCTGAGCAGCCGGTGTGCTTGTCTCCTCTGAGATGTAGCCAGGTGTTAGTGGGAGACACTTCCTTAGCACAGACCCAGGAAAGCTCTGTGTTGTGTTGTGTGATAACGTGGCTCAGAAACCAGCATGCCTGTGTGGAAATTTGCCATGCTGGAAAAGCTAAAATGAGATTATTTAAAACTCTTATCAAAACCCCGACAGTGCTGCATTCAGTGCATTTTGGTGAATGAGTGCTTTAACAGCGTAAATGCGTACTTCTGCTTCTCGCAGCGATCACAGGCAGGTTTATTTTCACATTATATATCCAAAAGTGTAGGAGTAAGTTTAGTTTTGTGAGAGTTAGTTTGTTCATGTTTCTTGACCAGACAAGCCCAGCTTCCAGTTTACAGCCTTGAAGGAAGGAAGGCGGGTCAGGTACCGAAATATAACTAATTGATTATAAAGTTAGTCTAAACCATGCATTTTCAGGAATGGTGATTTATGTGCTGGCAAAAAATCCTTGCTGTTAGGCTATTGAAGAAACTTGAAGGGCATGATCAAGTATGCATGCTAATGGTTATAATTTGATTTTTCCCAAGATTTAACCAGAAATAACAATTCTCTTTATTTGGAAAAACATAGAGGGTGTACAGCTCAACATAAAAAAGTTAATTTATCCAAGTTAACTGAAAATGTTTTAATTAGTAATATGAAATGACAGTTATACCTCATTGAAATTTCAATACCTATCTCAGAAAAATTTTGAGCTGTATTTGTTGCCAGGCGCTGTATAGAGAAGATGATGTATAGAAAGGCTGATGTTTTGTTGAGCTTTGGCAGACAGTAGTGTCAGTGTTTTAGCCAGTGCAAACATTTTTGCAGAAAACACTGTCATCAAACTTGACACTGGGACAACAAAGCGTGCAGCTGCTTGTTTTTTTGTTTTCTCCCTCTAATATACCACAATGTAGGCATAGTTTTCTGTTGACTATAGTGCCTGTGCCACCCTGCTAGTCATTGACTTTCATTGTGTGTCTTCTGCTCTCGGATGATTTGAGCCCACAGAGCCACTGACTCATCCTCTCTAGATGGAGAGTGGCCTTTTCTGCAGCCTATCAGATGTCACTGGGCTTCTCTGTTGTGGTCAGCGCCATTCAGGGAGGATGAATCACATTAATAAAAGCCATCTTTGCGTTTCTCAACAGCGCAGCTGAGTTCAGCGAGTGGCATTTGAGTGCTGGAAAACCTGGGAACACTGACAGCTTCAAAGGCAGGGATGTATTGCAGTACGCAGAGCCTTCACTGTGTTAACAGTCCTGTTTATTCTTAGAGAGACATAGCAAGGGATAGATGGACGAGAGAGAAAAGTAGCTTCTGGTGTTTTGTCTGTGTTAGAATAATCTTCAACTACAAAGGCTCATCTTGTCTCTCTGATCCTTCTCTTCAATGACAAGTCTATGAACACACACGCGTGCACTCACACATGTAGAGACATCACACACACAGGCAGAGGTAAGTGGAAGCTTGTTGATGCAGTGGATTAACAATGCCTGTTAAGCCATCATACTGTATCTAATGCAGTATGCAGGCGCGTGTGATTTGTAAACCGCATTTCATGTCCATCATTTTTCTGCTATGATGATGAATATTAAAGACTTTCTTCAGGCTGTGTTTGACATTTCCCATTTCAGATGGTAATTCTAGCTGCACGCAACCTTTCTAGAATGTGAAAGGTATGATATCAAGTAACGTGGTAGTGTATTCGTTTAAAATCATTATGTATGAGAATAATTCATTTTGATGATCAGTTGCATGCAGGTCTTACCTTTGGTCTTGAGTTCCCAGTGTTCTCTCACGCGAGTTATCCTGCACATAATGCCAATTATGTGGTAGGAATTCTGTGGAACAAAGACAGAGACCACATGGAGCCTTTTGAGACCGACTAAATGACTAATGGCTAAATGATTCACATTTTAACTTGTTTACCATGAGTCATAGCACTCGTACTTCTTATTTAGATATAAAACAATTAACATGTTCGTATGTTAGTTAGGGTCTAGAGAGGACCGTATGGGTCGGCGTAAAGCTGATGATGAACAGTTATGATATGAGTATGATTCATGGTCAGTTTGACCTAGAAAGAGAAATTACCACCGTTGATAGATCAATAGCTAGGAACTTTGCTGATCCCTTGGGGAGGTTCCTTTCAGGAAATTCAGATGTGTATCGAGATGGAAAACAGATCAGGGTGTGCACACATTTTTCAGTTCAGTGAGTAACTCCACAGAGCTCTTTGTTATACTTGAACACTAACAGGTGAGGTGAGTTTATGCGAGTGAGTGCAAATCTGCCATATCAGGGACTGTTACTACATTGTTTGAAACATTATTCACATTCTTTGGACTTTTCCCAAAGTGCAAAATAAAAGTGAGGATGTGGACTTTGGAGATGGTGGGCAGTAGTTAGAGGGAGCATGCAACATGTATTTAGTCGACTTTAACAGGCGGTTCAGCCTTCTCTGGCTCAGCATCCACTGATGTAATTTCCTGCCTGTTAAAATGAAAGATGTCTCCCTCTGGTGGTTACAGTAATAACCTGTACTCTTATCTGTTTACGATCCTCACCAGGCTGAAGCTCTAACAGCATATTAGAGTTTACTCTGTGAGTAAAAATTGTCTTAAACTGTCTGATTTGCTGACTCCATGTCACTGATACATCCTGAGCCTTTTAGGTGCAGACACTCACGACACTCAGCCAGACAGAGAAAGAGAGGGACATGGCATAATGAAGTGAAATAAAAATGTCTTTTTCTCCCCAAGTCTAGTGTGAGCTGCCACAGGCCTGACCTCAAATATAACTCATCACTCAGTTAGCTACCCCTGTCACAGATAACCAGATCATCCTGCATTAAAGAAAATGAGAAGTGCAGCAATTATAGAAGAAAGGAATAAAATGGGATCAAATTTAAAAGCCTTTTAGACATGGAGAAAAGCTCAGCTACTGAGAAATTTATCTGAGGGGCCTTTGTCACTGCTATATAATAGCCAATACATCTGGATGATGGCCCACGATACTCCGGCTCTCAAGCATTAATTGCTCATCGATCAGAATTTGTTTAACATGCCAGCAGGCGAGGGAGAAGCCCGGGCTGACTGATGGGTGGTTGATATTCTAATGCCTGTTAGAGTGATGCTAAATGATGCAAGGATCCAAAGTTATACACATAATTTCTTTGTCAGAAAATTATTCAGTCTAGACAAGTCAAATGTTCAGAGGCGGGAAATGCCCAAACAGATTTTCATCTACAGCTAAATACATGCTCATTGGTTTAAGATTTTTAAAGATCTTTTCTTCTTTTCATATTTAACAAACTGTAATTTACAGATATCCGTAATTTTTGCTACTTTTACTTTTCAAGATCAAAAACATCACAATGCTTTTGTGTTATTTATTAAGTTCAGTTTTTTAGTTGTCATAGTTCGATCTTTTCTCCATCTTGTTTGATTATATGTGTATATGTATTCAAACACTCTCAGACACTTCAGCTAATTGAAGCAGACCAGGGCTTCTGTAACTGTGAAAGAGGCCACTCCATAGTCTGAGTGCTCTCTATCAGGCTCACCCTGCCTCTTAATGGTGTTCCTCCAACTGGCAGTAATGCAAACATATCTGCTCTCCTCTTATCAGCAGGGTCATTGACATTTAGAGCACATACAAGAAACAGACACATTGTGGGACCCTTATTACAGTTGTTTTCAAAACACCCACAGGTCCTCCCAAAAGTTTTCATGTGTAAATAGAAGGACTTGAGAGATCATTTTCAGTTGTATAAACAAAACATTGAGCACAAAATGGAATACAGAGCACCATATCCAGGTCTACTTGGAGCAATGTTTACACATTGCAGTTGTCATAGAGGGGCCATTAAAGAAACAGCAGCTTAGTCACATTCACAGAATAACAATTGCAGACTTGTAGATTTGTAGTCACTTTTGAATCCAATAATAAGTCTCCTTTTGGTTCTGATTTTGCATCTGCTCCTGAGTGGGTTCCTTACCTGCTAGATCAAAGGTGGGCAATTCATTTTGTCAAGGGCCACTTGAGGAACAGGCCAAATAGTTGAAATCAACTCTGTTTAATATTTAGTCTTATTATTATGAACAGGGATGTAGAGCTGACTATGTATTTAAAAAGAGCATTAACTTAACTCTATACAAATAGCTTTATTTAATTTTTCTTTTTTTCAGGACATATTATGGCTGTGGATTCCACCAACCACCCATAACAGAGCTCCCCACAAGAGAGTAGCTGTTAGTCTTGCCTTGGTCTTAATCTGTTTTATTGTCAGTGGGATCTCGTAGCTCCACTACCTCAGGATGTGTAGAGCTTGGTAAACCATAAAAAGTTGCCATTGCAGCTGTGCTAGACAGCCTCGGATGTATCTGCCTGGTCTGTATCAGTCAATTGTTCAAATATTCTGTGTATTAAGTCTCATAATGGTGGTGACTTATACCATACAAACTAAATCTCATGTTGGCTGATGTGTTGAAAGCTAATAGCTAATTCACGTCTGTCATTGCAGTCCAACAGACACTGCTGTAAGACCGTATCTGAGATGGACCTGAAAATGGAGTTGATGAGAGCGGTGAGCGTGAACTGAAACGTTAAAGCTGCCAGCTGTAAATTCAAAACAAGTAGCTAAAAGAAACCAAAATGCTACATTGAGCATTTGGGTGATGATCTGCTGAGGGTTTGTCAGCCTTAAACATGAGTCAGCTTCAAAGAAATCTGTTTGGCCTGTATCAGAGTGCTTGACAGGGCTGAACATTGTACATTTCTCAAACAAAAAAGAAGATTAAAACTCTCAATGTCCTCCGTCTAACTCTGCCTCATTACTCTCCTTTTGCCTCCCCTCTCCCTGTGTTATTTCTGTCCTCGGGCCTGCCTGGAGGCCTGGCCGCCGGTCTCAGCCTCCAAGTGAGAGACGCTCCATGCTCTCACTTTGGTGAAAACTAATGCTGTTAAAAACAGCCTGGACAGCCGGCAGCTTCTGCGTGGGTGTTCTTCTAGACAGCAGAATCTCTGATCATCTTATTTTCCATGCCTTTTTAAGTTTGCCCTTATTGATCTACAATGGGGAAACTGTTAAGTGACTTGATGACAACATGTACTTCCTTGGAAGTGCACGAAGAAGCCTAGGAGGGAGATAAAACTGAGACAAATTTGTTTACAGCACAGATATTCATTATGTGGTGTGACAGGTGGGATTCAGTCCCTCCTCCTCCTCTCCCCACACCAGCATGCGCTGTAATCCCTGTGGGACCCTTCATAACTCTGCCTACTCCGCCTGCGATTCTCTCTGACTGTACTCTGGCACATTTTTCTCCCTCTGCTCGTCTCGTATGCCTCTCTCTTGTCTCTTTTGCTCATGACGCAGCTCCTCACCACACTTTCATATTGGCCGCCTCTGTCTTTACCAGTTTTACACACACGCATCCTCTCTGTGATTCACACTGCTTGCCGACTAGGATGCATATTTGCGTAGGAGGTGCTGCGTCTTCGAGGTGCTTTGTGGCCTTGTTAGACCCCTCAACTCTAATTGCGGTCGTTGAAAACCTGTCATTAGATTTGTTTCTTGCGCTCTGTGTGTATGTGCTCTCATAGGACCAAAAGCCCTCTGTACCCCCTCGGTCAATCTTTCCACGTTGGTGCGTCTTGTCCAGCACTCGACCGTCTAAGCCCTTATCACACTAGTGCCCCCACCCCCCCCTAGACTCTCAGCTCCAAGCCTTCACCCCGACTGCAGGCTCACAACTCATGACAAGCACATGATGTGAGAATGGCCAAGGCTCAGGTATTAGCTGAGACAAAAACTGGAAGAAATTAGACAAAGGGATAAAGGCGAGCTGGTGGAGTTTTTTTTTTTTTGCTGAGCCTGTTTCTTCGTGTCTGGTGAAACATGTGAAGCTCACTCATCATAATCTTATTTTCATTCTGTCGTCTAGTATTGTACTACAGAGCTGCCCTGCTTATACAAATAAATCAGCATTAAATTAAACATAACAATGGTCACAGATTTTTAATGTTAGTATTTCAGTTTTCGTAGAGTCCTATACATGTGAGATGATGCCAATACACTGGATTTGTGTGTTCATATGGAACCTATCAATGAGATGTGACCCAAGTGAAAGTTCATCAGCTGTTTCTTCGTTAAATGATACCCAGGTAGCAAGATGAAAAAAAGACAATAACAGGAGTTTTGTGTGGTTACCTAAGCTAAGCTAAGCTTTAAGTCATCATTGAGGTGAATGCAACAATTTTCAGTTTTCAGGATTTAATTCTCTAATTCACAAAGTACACAGATGGCTCTACAGTGGTTTATTGCTTGGTGGATCCTTGGTGCCTTGTTGCACTGTAACTGTCTTGGGTTTTCATCACTTACAGGCATTATTATTTTACATGCTTATACATGTACATATATATTTGAGCATTGTTGAAGCCTTGAATAAAAGCTTTGAAAATCTAAAAAATAGTAATAAAACCTGAGCTGTGTAGTCAACAGGGACAACAGAGCGTGAAAGAAGTCACTGGGGCCAAGCTTAGATGAGTTAACTGTCTTTATGGACAACAAACAAGCGTCTATATCAAACATGTATTCTGCCTATATTTCACTTTATTTTTTAAACATACTTTGTCATAGCTCAGTGGAATTCAGCTTGTCTGTGTGTTCATAGATGTTTACCTGGTACAATCCCCACCTCCCCCAACATAGGGTGCTATAATCCTGCATTATCAGTTCACTTTGATACACACACACACACACACACACACACACACACACACACACACACACACACACACACACACACACACACATACACACACACACACACATACACACACACACACACACACACACTCACACTCACACTCACACTCACACTCACACTTACAGCTGCTCACTGCACACACTACTTTAACAGACAAAAGAGCAACAACCTGATCTGCTTCATGCTTCCAGATGCTGTGGCCTGAGCATTTGAATCAGCCAGACAGGAATATTTTCAGGAGTGGAGCTTTGCTTGGCATTTACTTTCATGGTGATAAAAGATGCACAAGTGGGAAAATCCTTTGCTAACATACTTTTAGCTTGAAAGTGAGCATCATAGCTGTGCAAAGCGTGCAGTCTAGCCTGATTTACATGTATGTGTGTGTTTTATCCAAATAGGATTTATGGTACAGAATACAATGAATGAAGCAGGTCATTCTGAAGAATTCATCTAGCATGTGTCTAAAGTAGGCTATGCTCCAGCTGTACACCTCTCTTAAACTCCAATTTCTCTCATTTCACTCTCTTAACCTCTGCCTTTCTGTCGCCATCCTCCTCCCTGCTCACTTGCTCTCTTTTTCCATTCTCCCCCGACACCAGGAGTCTTTTTCTCTCCTGTTTTCTCACAGACAAGTGGACCCTTTATTAAAAGACTGTATATACGGCGACTCTGTTCATATTCTATCGCTGCAGCTTCCATGCTGATTTGTCGTAACCACCTTCTTCTCCATTTGTCTTGTCAACTCAGTTCTGAGAGCAAATTGCTTCCCTGAAGCTCTCTCAGGACACCGTATTGTATGCTGCCCTGTTCAAATAGCGATGCACCAGTTTCAGCCTGTAGTGTTACCACTTAGAGAATATTTTAGGCTTTCATTTCTCTTTGCATCACAGGCTCTCGGCAGGCACAGCAGGACAGCTTAACTTTGAAGCCAGACAAATATGAAAATGTGTTTGAAAGGACTGGAGCTGCTCTTTAATCTTTTGTGTTTCCACTTCATGGTCTAGACGGTGCTTGAAATCCTTAAAAATGCTTTAAAGTTGACTTTTATGAGGTAATTTTCACTTTTCAAGGTACATATCTTATTACAAAACAGATGTTTGTTCTTAATAGTGATACATACTCCTGTTTTATTAAAAACTGATGACTGTTCCCTATTTGCTTATATATGTCATATCACAGTTGTAAGGTTTTATGTAGCTGGAATAGCAATAGCAAATCGGCTTTGAAAGGGCTTGAAACGTCAATGAATTTGACCTCTGAATACCTCTCTCTCCACCTCACAGACACCTTTGAGGTCCTGATGAGGCAGGCTGAGAATCACACCAATGTGGTGCTGCAGGAGTCGTACGGCAACATGGCGGACCAGGCTGCAGAGCCCGTGCAGGAACTCTTCACAGACCTCGGCCTCTTCCTGCTCGGGTCAGAGCTCAACGTGGATGACGTGGTGCAGCGATTCTTCGACTCTCTGTTCCCGCTCGTCTACAGCCACCTCATCTACCCGGGCCTCAGCGACCTGTCGCCGGGCTACGCCGAGTGCGTGAGGCTGGCCAGCCGTGAAGTGAGACCATTTGGTGAGATGCCCAGCCTCCTCGCTGAACAGATCTCTCGCCACGGCGTGTCCGGGAAGCTCCTCCTCCAGGCGCTGCATCTTGGCATCGAGGTCATCAACACCACAGACCACCTGCAGCTGAGCCGCGAGTGCAGACGGGCCCTGCTCAAGATGCACTACTGTCCTCACTGCCAGGTGTGGATGCATGTTACATAAAGATATTTTTTTCTGAATCGATGAAAGTCTTCTCCACCATAGCTGATCCCAAACTGATGTGCTCCACAGGGCTTCACCCAGTCCAAGCCCTGCATGGGTTACTGCCTCAATGTGATGCGGGGGTGCCTGGCCAGCCTGGCAGAGATCGATACCCACTGGAGAGAGTTTGTTCGCTCACTCGAGGGTCTGTCGGCTCGGATGCAAGGGCCTCAGGATTTCGAGCAAGTGCTTCTAGGAATCCACACTCGGCTCCATGACGCTGTGGCACACGCTCAGAAAAACACACCCTACCTCACCGTCCAGGTCAGATCACCTAGATCTGATACCCAGCTGGTATTGCCAGTGTCGATAGCAATGCTTATACTTTCTGCAAAAGTTCAGTTTGTCCAAAAAACAGAAAGAAAAAGTAGGCTGTACCATTTCAAACATTTCTTATTCTTTCATGATAATGAAGATATCAGTGTGATAATTTAGGTTTACATCAGTATTTTCATGAGAATCAATATATAGCAGAAACATGTGTTGATATTTTGGTATCAATAAGCACATCACGACCTGGAACTAAACAAGTCTCTGTCTTCTCTTTTGTTAGTCAGTGGTGAAGAGTGTTTTTTTTATAACACTGCTGTTGCACTGTGTACACAATACACAGTGTGGAGGCTGAAGAAGTTAGTTAGGCTGAGCAGAACAAGCAAAAACTCTCAGAAAATTGTAGCAGCTTCACAGCAGTCAGAAACTAGAATGTGATTATCCAATAAACAAAACTGTCATTAATTAAAGTCCATCCATTAACGTTTTATTTTTCTTACTACATTTTATCATGTTATACAATTATTTTTTCTGGATTTTCCTCCACCCAAGTCTCCTTCTTTGAAGGAGACTCTTCAACCACATCTAGTGGCCATCTAGTGTTACTGCTGCTGCTTGATTGGCTGCATATGCAGAACGCACAGAAATGGGAGATGATAGGCTTGGCTGCACTAATGGCTTTAGTGTAAACAGCTGTCACTCAGCCATCTGAAATGAGGCTTATTATTCATGCACCAGCACAGTTTAACAAGATTTGAAAAAGCATGTTTAGCCTCTCAGTGTTTAGGCTCAAATTTGTGTCTGTCTCACTGGGTAATACTGTAGGTGCACAAACTGTGTGGACCACCAAGCAGGAAGCCTGCGCAGTCCAGCAGCATGCAGCACAGCAGCAGCAGCAGCAGAGACCCTGGTGCACCTAAAGCTGTGGTTCGAGCATCAGGGGACTCGCTCGCTGTCAGAAGAAGGTACAAGATGTGACACATGCATACACTGGCAGGAATGCCATTTTCAGGTTTTTAGTCCATTAAACCCGAAGTTAATGTGCAAAGTGCCTCATTAAACACATTAATTATCTTTGTGTCTCTGTCTGTCTTTTTCTTTTTTTTTCTTAGGGATTTTCTCAACAGCCTGCGCCTCTACCGAACCTACTACGGAGGCCTCGCGGATCAGCTTTGTGTGAGCGAGCTGGCCTCTGCTGATGGACTGTCCTGCTGGAATGGAACCAGCCTTGTAAAAAGGTGAGTTTTAAAGAGGTCAATAATACAGCTGCTTGGCAAATCCAATAAATCCAGCAACAAATGTTGTTGTAAAGTAAGGGGCGTCCAAAGGCATTTAAAAACCTCTTCATCACAGATCTGACTGCAAGGTCATAGGTATTTTCCGTTTTCTGCAGTGCCTCTGTGTGCATGTCCATCTGTGTTTTCTTCCTTAGTCATTCTTTCAGGATTTTCCTGTAATTTGTCAACGACCTGTTTAGACTGAGCTTCTGTTGATGTTCTTCACTGATGATTTTCTGGTGCCACTGCTTCATACCCCTGTGCTTTATTTTACATGTTGGGGTGACAAAGCAATATGATGCAGAAGAAATGCAAATCATTTTTTTTATAAACAGATTCTAAACATAAACTTCAGGCTGCAGATAATTCTACATCTGTCTTAGGCATTTGAAAGTCATAACTAAGTTGAGGAGCAGAGATGCTCTTAAGTCGTTTCTTTATGTGCAGTTCACAAGATTACTAGAGCGCATGAAAAATCCATCCTTGCATCTCAGGACCCACCTGGCACTTTAATTTGGAAACTAGTGCAGAAAGACTGACAGGAATTTAAACTAGCTAACAAAGGTGAAAAATAACTTTGGCAGAGCAGCGAGCAACATACCCACAACACGGTCAGTCTGAACTGAAGGGCGCCTGATTAACATAAAATCTGCTACAGCACAAGGTCAGACTCTCACAAAGTGGGAGGGAGACGTACATTTTGCCACAGATAACTGTGATGAATGTGTTACCTCAGACTTCATCCCTAATGCACAATATCAGTTTAACAAACTGCAACCTATTCTATCCTATTAAAAAATGTTTTTCTTCTTGCAATACCGCTATCGTATGTGTGCATAGACCTGAAATCCTATCTGTTTTGTGAAAAGCAGGTGACAGAAATCTTCTTTCAGATGAAGTTAAGTGGTAACATTGATGCGAAAATGTAAGAGAAGTGGATGCTTTGTGAGAAGTGGGGCAGAGCATCCCCTGTGCTCACGATGGCCATTAACTAAGGCTTCAATGGCAAAGCTAGTTTGAAAATCCATCAATGATGCAGCCTGTGTGAGAATAGAAAACAGTCTCATTCCCTCATATCATAACATCTTCCCTCTCCCCTTCTCTCTCTCCTGCTCTTTCTCCCTCTCGTGTGGCAGCTTCCAAATTTAGTGAGTGCGAAGAAGATGAGCCGTCACTTAAACAAAGAGACAAGGCGGTGTTATGTCTCTCTTGTCTGCACAGGGCTCCAGTTTGCATGACGTTGCACAATCCTGGCGTGATGAGGCCCCTTTTTGCAGCACATGTGCCATACATACAGCGCAGTGTCTATACAAACAAGTAGCTTCTAATGCACAATGACTCCACTAAGCGTTTCTGCTTGCAGACATAGATCTTTATTGGCTGTGAACGGGAGCCGACAAACTGGCCTCGTTTATAGTATCAGTCAGTGGCCTTGTCTCCATTACATCACAGCTCTCCATCTCACCCGCACTGTCATCACTCAAGGACCCCCTCATATATTCTCAGTCTGTGGTTGTTCCTCTTAACTGTCAGCTGCTGTCAGTGCTGTAGAAATGGCAAGTGGGTCCGTTTTTCAAACCATGGTGAGGTTGGAGTTGCCAGTTTGGGTTAGACGGTCCATTGTAAAGGATGACAGCCTTGTTGAGATTGTTTCACAGCATCTGTGTGAAGGTAAGGAAGACAGAGAGGTGTGACAAGGGAGGAACACTCTCTTACAGCCTCTTTAGCATCTCTGAGTGTCAAGGTTAAGTTTTATTCCAGCATTGACAGCTCATTGCTCGTTTCATCCTGTGTTGTTTTGCCAGCATAACACCTCAGGTTTCCATTACAAAGAAGACTCTGGGAATAGCTGTGTTTCTTATGTACTTGAGAAAGACGCAGGGCAGTAGGCTTCAGACTGTCGGATCCTCTGTGCCAACAGCCGCAAGGAAACTCTGATGTGTCTGTTGGGCCTCTCATGGCTCTTTAACCCTCCTTCCTTTTTTCCCTCATTCACGCTAAAATCTATAGATTGTGACATGTTCACCTCAGGTCCTGTTTCAAGCTTTCGTTTTGATTCTGTCATTATTACTGAAAAAAAAGAAAAAAACAGAGGAAGAAAGCTGAGGTATTGAGGAATGTAAAATTTCTTGGGTGATGAGGGTCTGAGGAGAAAATCGAGCCCACTCCCTGCAGCTGAACAGGCTTCCTGCAGATCTACAACCCTGTGCTGTTTTCTATTAGCCTGGAACCATAGATGAGTGGCTAGGAGTCAACACAAGCTGAGACAGAAGCAATAAATAACCTCCTGCCTACGGGTCGTAACCCAACATCCACTGAGAGAGAGGGGAATAAAACTCACCGCCGTATGGTGCCTGATTTACAGAAGCTTATGGAGGCCTCAGAGACCTTAAACGATTGGTTCAGTTGCTCCATGCATCTGTGTGTCAAGCTGCACATCTGCAATGTGTGCGCTGCCTTTTAGGGGAGCTTTTTGTGGGTGTTGACGCTAATTTAAAGAAATTGTGAATTTTACCAGAGCTTTGTCTTTATTTAATAAAATGGGATGAGTGAGAAAAAAAACGAAACATGACGCAGGAGCCTGAGATTTAAAGGAGATTTAACACACATCCCCATCTGGGTCCCTGGTAAACAAAAAGATAAAGAACAATCCGATAAGATCATAGAGGGAGAACACAAGCAGCTTTCATCTCCATGTCTTTGTGAATGTAGATGATGTGGTCTCGCTTCAGGGGAGATTTGGTAAACACATTCACTCTGTTTGTCTTCCTCCATCTCCTGCTTTGGTTTCTCATTCACACACCAGCGGCACAATAAAAGGAGCAAAAGATGTGACAGGAAATTCTCTGATTGCCATTATGGTTTATTAACAGTTTTGTCATCTTTTGTGACAGCTAATTTTACCTGGAATGAACCTAGAGTAAATCCCACAGAGCACCGAGATGGAGGCCTGGTGCAGGCTGCAATATAATGACAGGAAAAAAATAATAACAAAAAAAAACAACTCATGGTATCTGCAGAACAAAGCACGTCAGATATTTTTTTCCAACACTCAACGGCTTGCTTTAAAGATTTGGACTCATTAGAGATGCATATCACAACATAGTACAATTTTGACCCTTCTTTTTCCTTCATTACTCATCAATTCCCCAAAGATTTGCTTATCTTAGCCGCTTTGTACCTCATTGGTTAGGAAAGGGTCTGCTTATGCCTATCTCCAGCAGGCATACAGATACACACACACTCTCTCTCACACACACACACATACACACACACACATACACATTTACTCTGAGACTCAAACCTAGGAGCAATTTAGAGTCTCCAGTCAACCCCAACTTGCATGTTTTTGAACTGTGGGAGGAAACCAGAGAACCGGGAGAAAAACTCACACAGATATGACGAGAACATGCAAATTCCAGACAGGAAACCCTCAGTACAAACCCAGGACCTTCTTGCTGTGAGACAACAACTCTAACCACTAAAAAAGATAAGCTTTTATTCAATTTTAGACTTCAATCTTTTGATTTCTTTTTGTAATATTGCATTATAATTTTCCTTCTTTTTGAGCCACTTGATGGCAGTGGAACAACCTCCCATGAACACACAGGTGACATGTATTATCTCTTCTCTATAGTTTTTTTTTTCACTTTTTTTAAGCATGTATCTCAAGCTCTTTAGCTGCTAAATACTCCACAGCCTTCCCACTGTGCTGTTTCTGTCTGCTATTTGGTACTAAGAAGGTGTTTTGGATGAAGGTGGCTGCCTGCTGTGGCTAAAAACAACATTGATGAGAGTGAAAGAAAACATCAAAGCCAATTAACTTAAAGATGCTAAAATGCCGTGGCACTCAAGGAAAGTGCACATGGTATTAATTCTCTTTGGTTTCACTGCTACTACACCTGCTGAATATAAATGTTTCGGTGGCACACACAATGGAATTTACTCTTGAATAAAGATTTTGTTATCAGTGGAAGAACACACATATCATATTGATGCGCGTATCACAGGATCCTAATTCATATCCAGCAAACATGAATCACGGTACGACACGTCATGAGGGAATGCTGTGTTCTTAAAGTCGACACACTTCAAGACTGATTAAAAGATCCCTGTGATTTATGTCACCAGACAGTGAAGGATGAAAAATAACGGTGAAATGTTCCTTCTCACAAAATGGGGGTGACAGTCTTATATATTTGGTTGGAGACACTGGCCCTGTCTGGGCCAAAAAGGTTAACACGTTCCCACATGCTTTCTCCATCCGTCATGGATATGCACACACACACACACACACACACACACACACACACACACAGAAGAAATGGCAGGTTGCCATGAGCTGCCCCTTCTCTATAAGCACACGCCCACGCCCCCCAACCAGCAAGTTCCTTTGTCTCCCTTCCAGAGTTACGGAGCGACAAAAGGAAAATTGCATTTGTCGAGGGATTACGGGAATTCCTGTTTCTTTTTCAGTTGGCACACATTTACTTTCTAATTCAGTCTCACACCTTATCTTCTGACAGATTCGTACGCACGTAAGTGCAAGGTAGCAAATCTATTTTTGATTTTATTTTATGGTTAACAAAAAAAAATCATCTTTTCTTATTTTCCCTGTCAGTTGAAGGGAGAGTTATGTAAAGGGGTACAGCCTCAACAAGTTGGGAAGTGTAATGTTTTATTCATGATTACCTCCTCTGGTGTAGACACACTTTAATTCATCCCCACCAGCAGTCTGTCTCATGGCTGCCAGCACACACCAGGTGTTTTTTGTGGTGTGTTTATATTTTCAAAGAGACTTTTTCTAATTGAGTACAACTTTTTTTTTTTTTTTCCACGATAATAAGGCAGCTGACCTTGCAGGCTGTTGAAATTGAACACAGGGATGAGTAGAACGGGAAGAATACTGCAGTATGCATTGAAATGTATAAAGGCAGGCAGATATGAAGAGGGCCCCCTTTCTTACAGGAGTGACTGTCTGAGCACCGACCTTTGACCTTTCCTGTGTCTCTTCGCTGCCCGCTAATCCTAGAGAGGTTAATCACATGGTAATAAGAGCCCTGAAGTGGTCTGGAGGCTCTCGGCACTGTGTGGCCTGCTGGCAGAGAGGTGGAGTGATTCTATTAACGTAGCTCTACACTGCTCTCCACTCTGTTCTGTTCTACGCTCTACTTCGTGCAATGCTTTCGTCATTTGCACCCACCCTCTCACCCCCCCACTAGGCGTGAAGCTGGGGTCATTTGCCTAGGCTTAACTGAAATGACAGCTTTTAAGCTCTGCTAATAGGAATCCACTGAAAAAGCATCAAGAGCTTAGGTTATTCCAGGCTGCTCGGGGAACACTTCTTCATTTGAGGGCTGTCTAAGTCTCTGCAAAATCCACACACACTGTTCCCATCTGAGCTCGGCATGCGTTGAATGATGAAATACAGTAGTGTTCCTCCACTTTCTCAGGGCGTGACCCCATAAAATTAAGTGATGACCTTTGGTGGATTGTTCCTCAAATGATTCATATCAATATGTTTTTAGTATAAGTGTTGAACATCTTCCAGGGAAATGATCATTACTTTTAAAGAGGTCAAATTAAAGACTTGCCCATTGCCTATTAATGCATTTATATTTTTTCCTGTGCTGTTCATCATCTCACGACCTGTGACCCCTGCAGCAGAGCTGATCCCCGTTTTGAAAAACACTTGAGGATACACAGAATGAGGATATACAATTAACTCCCATGTTCCTGCCTGTCTTTCATGTGTTTCCACATTTTTGCTCAATATGACACATGATTAAAATCTAAAGGTTAAGATTAAGATTAAAGATTAAGATCTAAATCAACATGATTTTACACTGATCATGTACTTTAGAAATCATCTCAGAGTCACATCATTATAAACTGTCTCCCATGTCCAACGAACAACCTAACTTTTTATGTGTTGTCCATATAAATATCAAGAAATCTTTCTTCATTGAATGATGAATGTTTTTTGCAGTCTATCACCTTAATTAACAAACTGGGTTTAAATAATGTAAAATCCAGTTTTTACAAATTGTTTCAGTAGTAATACGAATAGATGGGATAAATGATAAGTTGGATGGGATAAATGATAAGTAGACGTGCTAAAGACACAGGTGCTGCAGGGATGGTCTGCTAGAAACTGAACAGTGAGCAAGTAAACTTAGTTTCACAAAAACACAAGCGGCACAACTAATTTATGTCAAGCCTTCACTACATGCACGTACAGCAGAGAACTCTCACCAGCCCAGATAAACATAATGTCTTTGCTGGTTATTTGTTTTCAGTGCACATATAAAAGCTCAGCCTTTGTCCATTAATAAACCTGCTGGCAGAGCTATGGAGCCCCATTCACTGAAATGACTGTGGTCATTGCTGTAATAAATCCAAATGTTTGTCCTTCAGGCCTGGTTTATTGCTGCTTTAGCTCTTTGTGGCCAGCAGGTGGAGCTCTGTACTTTGGGCTTCACACGGATTTGGCGGCGCGCACACACTCAGACACACACTAGAAACATACCAGATTGTGATCTTTCCTCCGCTCCCCTGCATCAGTTTTGATGATGTCTGCCGGGGAGGGCTGCTTCTTATACATGTTGTCCCTGACAGTGACAGACAGAAAGCAAAATTTAAGTGATAGACAGACACAGCGCAGAACATCAAGTCTCACCGCCTCCTCCTGCATTCGTTTGCAATGATGAACTGACCTAATTTTGAGTGGAAAGGAATAACCTTTTAAACATGCGCTGTCAGATATATTATGCATAGCTGTCCTCTTAGTCATTCGTGTGAGAAAGTAAGAGAGTTGTTTCTCTCCATCCCATGAAAAAAAAGAAAGAAAAAGCAGCTTGAAATGAATGTGGTATAGAATCTTCGACATCCCTAAGACTGCGACCAGTTCATGAAGTTGAATACAAATATAACTAAGGTTTTCCTCTTTCCTGTCCAGCACTAACCATAACACTTTTGTTTTGACTCTAAGTAAAACACCAAAAACTAGCAATTAACAATTTGCACATCCCGAAATAAAACAAAAGGGAGAGGGATGGAGATGGATGGACTGATTGGATTTGGAGAGAGAGATAGAGAGAGAGGAGGGAAAGATGAGAGGTCGAGGAGGAGGAGAGGGGACGTTCTTGAAGAGCTTCTCTGTATTGCGACAGCTGGCTACTGCAGATAACCACAAAACCACTGGAGCACTTGAGGTCTGGGTGCTGCATGGCTAGAGTTCCACTCCAACATGACCTTATATCCTGCCTGGGTTTAGACGCTGGAGCTCGGTCAGAGTACCACATCCTGACGATTATCCCAAGTGACAGAATCAAGAACTCCGTCTGGCTGACTAAATTGAGTTCATAAGTCCCTCCTTGTATGCACGGAGAGATGAGTGTGTGTGTGTGTGTGTGTGCACACGTGTCTGTCTGCTTTAGCCCCCCCACCCGCCCCCCCCACCCCTGGGCTCGATTTATGCATGATTGCGCCGAACAGATAAATTTTCAATCTTGCTCTGTGGAAAAGAGAGATTTCATTTATTTGTGCTGAGATATTATCCCTGATGTTGCTGCACTGAGAGACTTCTGAGTCGCAGGTGCTGCATGTATGTGCGTGTCTATCTCGTCCCATTCATTTTTCAGTGGGTCCCCTCGTTTTTTGCTCCTCCTCCTCCACCACCTCCGCTGCCAAAGTTGGATGACTGCCTCCAGCATCTGGAGCAGATTGTGACCCTGCAGCGAGCCAGGTAGCAGGGCATTAACAGCCAAGGCCTTATTGTCCACTGATGAGCTGTCAGAGCACACACCCTCACCCTTGTGTGTGATATCAGCCTCTTCGTCTGCTGTCGAGCACACACACACTCAGTCCCCATGGACCACTCTTCCTCTTTTTCTCAGATATAAATCAGAGGGCGCTGGAAAGAGGGGAACAAAGAACAGGAAAAAATGTGAAGTTAATGCTCATGAAGAGGGATCAGAGGTAGCACACATCTTTGGCGGCGGGAAGGGAAAAAAAGCCCAGAGTGTGAGAATGATCTATTTGTTCCGTCACGAAAGACCGTCAAGAATTGGAGTTGCTGACAAAAAAATTCCCTTTTGTGATTGAATCACGACGACACAGCAATATTGTTTTGATAACAAAAGCTATTTCTCACAGTTCTTAGCAGGAATAGTTCTGTACCACAGTCCACGTAACATAGACTAGGGTAATTTCAGCAATGGACATTCACAATAAAGCTCCTGATACATGTTTTTTCTGTTTTGCTATGTGTGTGGAGAATAGGTGGTGCATTGCCCTAAATCAAGCATCACTGTTAATGAGTCAATCATAACATGGGCCTTAATACAAAATAGCAGCCTGATATGAAACTCTGCACTTTCCTCTCCTCTAAGCATGTCTCTGCACATGAGTTAGGGCAATGAGCCATCTTATCAAGAACGCCTCCTTTCATATCGACTCCATGACTACATGTGGACCATATCCATGCTGAGTTCTGCTCCAGAAGAGAATTAATTTCTCTCTCGCAGGAGTGTGACTGGAAACAAAAACTCTCATATCTCTGTATCGTTGTGTTGGTTTATCTCACGGCTGCAGGCTTTTGACAATGTGTGTGGTACTCTCCGTTCCTTTGTTTTTTCCCCACATATTTGTTAACTAAATGTGTTTCCCATTTACCACAACAAAATGAAAAATGTAGTATTCATCAAGTATTCATTACCTGTGCAGTTAGGTTTGTCTTTATATGCACTTTTAGCATCAAGAATATTCTAAAATCGTAGGTTGCAAACATCTGGAGTATTGACAGTTTTTGGGAGCAACTGTAATGATGTTAAGTGTTTTATTATTTATTGCTTTGCCAAGAAAAAAAAAGAAAAATCCAGTCAATCTGCCCCTCATCTTTTAAGCACTCCTCAAAAGCTACATTTGGCTGTATCCTTATCAGAACTTTCATGGGAGTCATTTGAGGTCTATTATGCTTTTATTGTAGCATTTGTCCCCTCAGAAAGCACTGCACCCTTTATAAGTGGAAAGCTACCTTTTAGCTCCTGACCTAAGCTGAAAGTGAGGTGAGAATATGCTCTCATTAATCTCACCTCCCACAGTAAAAGGTCTGAGACTGTAGGCTCCCTGAGAATTAATCTAAATAGCTCTTTCATTCCTCTGACGTAAACACAAATGTCTCCAACAACAATGTGGAACACTGTGGGATGCCCTGAGACCAGACTCTGCGCTCTTATCATTGTCCCTGTAATGTTGTCCTGCAGTTTCTATGGAAACCAAGCCAGCCTTATTAAAAAAAAGAAAAAAAAAAGTTTCACCTTCTCTGAGTCTGCCCTTTACCTGACAGCCAAGATAAACGAGCAGGGTCCTGGGAGGAAGGCAACACAAACATGCATCTCTGCTCAGTGGCCCGTGCTCATTGGCTCTCTGCTGGAAGCCCTTATTTACCTTAATGCCGCGAGGTGGCGGGAATGGGGGAGGCTTGAGGAGGAGTGTGTGTCTTTCAGTGTGGGTGAGAGAGGTGGGTGGGTGGGGGGTGTGTGCAATGGCGGGTTGTGATTAGTCACAATACCTCCCATCAACAACCTTGAACCGTGGTGCAATAAAAAAAATGGGAACAAAAAGGAGGAAAGAACTCATTCCGGTCCCCATAATGCACACGGGCCCGATGATGTCATATGTCACCTTCAGCTAATGAAGGTGATGATGACATGCATGAGAGCCGCATACGTTCGCCATCTGCTCGGTTCCAGTGTGCTGGAGCTGCACCCCGCAATGCTGCAGAGAGGCCAGGCACGTCCACACCACAGCGCTGCTTTCCCCCGACGCGTGCCGGCACCCGCCACCTGCATCCTCATGCCTCACTGTAGGTTTAATCACAGCATCTCCGCAGCCATTGATCCACCTCAGGACCGCTGTGTAGAGTTGTGGAGCGTGGAGCGTGGAGACCTGTGCAATCGCTCCAAGTCCTCAAGTTCTCCCGTCACTTGTATTCACTTTGTTCCAGAAGTTTTCAGTCTCGTCACGGTGCTGTTTGGCATATTGTAAGTGGGCTGTTTTTGTTGCGTTGGCACAGTAACAGCTTGTTCTCTGGCTACTAGACTGGCAAGTGTTGTTGTTGTGCATCCTTATTGTGCATCTTCAAACAGCCATAGCTCTCCACTCTGAGAGTTTCTCTCCATTGGAGTTTCTATACGCATCACAACTAATTTCCCGACTGTTGTGGTTGAAATCTCTGTCGCTCTACCTGCCTGCGTCTTGGCACAAACAGAGGCTCTTATGTTCTTTTTCTAATCAGACTTTGAATGCCATTGATTGACATTTTCAAATCCCTGGATATCTTTTTATATCCATTTCCTCATTTAAGTTCATCTGGCTTTTCTTGCAGCTGCTCTGGCAGTTCTTTCACTCTCCCTGAGGCTCTGTGTTCGTAGGAATCATTGCAGCCCTGGATGAAATGTGCAAGTCTGGCTCGAAAGCTGGGAACTGGGAAATGAAGACTTTTAGATGCACACTGTAGTTATAATCAAACAAGTCACCAGTAAGGCTGTATTAAACAATAGACATAGTCTTTGTGATGCTGCCCACATGTTTCTGAAGGGCTGTTGTGAAAACTCATTTACATGTTTGCAGTGACTGAGTCACTTAATGCACCTGAAGTGATTTTGTTACATAACCAAAACTGTATTTGGGACAGGTTGTAGATGCATAAAGTATTCTGCTGTTAAGACCACGCTTTATCTATCTTAAATAAATAGCATTCAATGATAAATGAGTATGCTAAAATCCATCCTTTTATTTTCTCTGTCATGGGCGTTTGCTCTCCAGCACATATGCTGTTGGGTCAACCTAAACATGTATGTTTTTGGACTGTGAGAGGAAACCAGCACACCAGGAAAAATCCCAAACACACAAACGGCGAGAACATGCAGACTCTGCGCAGAAAGGCCTTTTCAATCGGACTGGTATTCGAACCAGGAGCCTTCTTGCTGTGAAGAGCCAGCACTTTTAATCAATTTGCTGTCTTGCGCTAATGCTTCAATAGATTTTAACAATTTGCGTGTCTGTGGGGTTGCTTTTGGAGCCGATCCTTAGTGGCACTGTAGGTTTTGGCAGGGCTTCCATTTTTCATCTTCACAAATTGCCTCAAGAGGCTTCATTTTTCAGAAAAATATCCAATATGTCAAACTGTACCAGGGTGATGTAAATATCTGAGCTGTAAATATTTATAAGAAAAGCTTTTAATCTGTTTGTTTTTATCGGATGTTTCTTAGAAAGGTCCATGGTCAGATACCATAATCATTTATGAGGTGACATATTTAAAGAAACACAGTGCACTTTCAACTAGGAAGACCAAGCCAAAAGACTAGAATCAAGCTGAATGTGAAATGGGGCAGGCTTCCATCATTACATTAATTTTTCATTTCATTAATCTGCTGATCGCTCTCCGGATTAATTGATCAAATGTGTGTAAAATGTAAATGACCGTCACAAGATGGAAGAGCCCAGTGTGAAATAGTCAAGTGGCCTTCTTTGTGCGACACACAGCCCTGAACCAAAGCATATTGATTTAATCAAAGCCGGAAAAGCAGTAAATCATCATATTCTTACAGTGGTAAACCAGAAAAATTATTTTTCTGTCAGATCTAATCTGTCTAATCATCTTGGCTCAAATTTGAAATCTTATTTCAAACCTCGCCGTGTGAGATTTTTATCATTTCGTGAGCCAAGATATAATTTCAGGGTGATATCAGAGGGTTGTTTCACTCATTAACCAGCCCTAATTTCTTGATCAATTACAGACACAGTTTGTAGTGTTCAATCTCTTTGTTGAGCAAATACTGCTGATTTAGAAAAACTCTCAGTACCTTGAAAAAAAATAATTTTAAACAAAGAATAACAGAAGAGATTACTTGTTCTGGCTTGGTGGTCGTCAAGTTATTTGAACTTATAGTTTGATCAGTTCCATTTTGATTTAGTTTTTTCCTGTTTTACAAATTCAATATGTGTACTTTTGCTATATTCCTCTGTCAAATCATCCCTGAAACATAAATGACAAAGATTATGTTTCACAATCACCTCCTGGTGACATTTTTCTTCAGTTTTGTCAGTCGCTTTGTTTCACACTGGTTTTGATAAATCAGCGTGAATTGCCTTTCAGACTGATTATGTCGGGGAAGCCCAAGGTACTTTGTTGCAGCTGCAGGTTATGAGAGCTTTGATTGACGTGCGCTTGACTCCGACTGTTGAGTAGAGTGTAAAAAGGGGAGCGTTGGTGACTGAAGATGATCTTTAGATAACATCAGATGACCTTTGAGAGCAGTTGGAACTATCAGTCTCCACAGGGATACTCTCCTCCTCTTGTCATGTCTTGACACTTTTTCTTCTTCTTCCTTCTTGCCTCCTTTCCTATCTCCTCCTCTGTGTCTGGTGAGTGGAGTTTCTGTGAGTTGGCAGCCCGTATCTGATCCCAAAGTAATTTACTGGTAGCGATAAGGAAGTGGTGCCCACAGTCTTTCATTATAGTCCTCTCTGACAGGGCAATCTGAAGCCCAAAGAGACTTAAACTGGAGTAGAATTTTGACTCCAGATATAGAAAGGGAAACTGTGAGGCTATTATTATACAAATTCAACACACTGACATAGAGTGGAGAAACAATCACCGGTTGCCGCTGGTTTAATTTTCTGTGATGTGCTTCTTCCGTTGACTTTGAGAGTGGAAATAACAGAAGAAACAGTCAAACTGCAGCAGAGAGGTGAAGAGTTGAGCATGGGCCGTCTTCTTGTTTGACTCAGACGCAGGCCGCAGCAAGAAACAAGTTCTTATTTGCACATTCTTTTACCATCGCTAAATCCTGACGCATGATTTTGTGGTTGATTATTGCACATTTTGTTTATGAGAAAGACAATGGGACTTTGACGATGTTTGCTTTGGCCCAAATGAGCTTCCATCAGCATGCATCCATACAGCACACACATGCGTCTGTGTCTGTGTGTGTGTGTCCAGCTTTCGCCCAGCAATGCTGATTTTTTTCTGCGTCCTCTTAGGCAGGCAGACAGGCTGGGCAGAGCAGGGTCACTGCCTCAGGGGTATCTCAGAGAAATGCTCCTCTGCTGTGGGCGAGAAGAAATATGAAAGAGACCCTAAATCAAGACACAGAGCCCCATGAATCATGTCAGCAGCCTGGCTGAAGAAGAGGGATGAGACCATCTGTAGCAGCATATGAATGGCTAACTGGCTCACAGTGCTGTTGACACAAGCTGAAGAAGTGTGAAGAGGTTGTGAAGATTAGCACTGCTGCTCGCTGCATAGCCTGGAAACCTCTTTCAGTCAAAGATGAGCAAACCCAAATATGCCGCATGCTCCATTCGTCACCCTGACGTTTTACAGAATTGCACAGGGACCTTTTTTTTCTGTTATAAAATGAAATAAATTCTCATTACAAGACATCTGTAACATCTAACTTCATGCTGTGGAAATCGTCTGGTAGCTTCCTGCTAAAGTTTCTCTTTTTTTTCCTCCACTTGCATTTTACTTTTTGTTGTTGAGTGAGCAGTTACAGATGACACAACATTTTTGAGGGTTTGTTACGAGCTCAAATGATTAGTCAATCAACAGAAAATTATTCTTTAACTGCTTTGATTTATTAAGAAGAATATGAAAAGAGTTGAAGAATAGCCTTTATTCATCCTACAATGGGGGCATTTCGAGATGCTTGTGAAGCACCGCTTATGCAGTACAGTAGCTCTTCCACACAGCAGTGACTACAGGGAAACGTTGCTGCTACTTAAAAACAGTGAATTGAACCCTCAGAGTAAAAGTCTGATGCTCCTCCAAACTGATCTGTCCAGGTTGTAGACTGAAAAATCTTCACCACTACTCAGCTTCTCAAGTGTCCAAATTAAATATCTTGAGTCCCTTAATCAATTTTAAGTTTAACATCTTAGAAATTGATTTTGGTCTTTTATCGACACATCTCAAATATTTTGTTACCTCTGCTTTTGAAGATGCTCAGAAGCAGCATCCCTTGACATGATCCTTGTTTTGTGAAATGATCAGGTACAGACTTGGAGTATGAGTGGTTAACACAGTAACTTTACAAGCAGGTCCCAGTTTCAACTCATGATCAAACACTCCTGGGTGGAGTTTGTATGCTCTTGTTTTTTTCTCTTTCCTCCTGGTACTTTGATTTCCTCCCACAGTCCAAAAACATTAATGTTTGGGTTGATT
This sequence comes from Karalla daura, assembly GCA_029224185.1. Classification (NCBI taxonomy): domain Eukaryota; kingdom Metazoa; phylum Chordata; class Actinopteri; order Chaetodontiformes; family Leiognathidae; genus Karalla; species Karalla daura. The sequence goes on from CM055190.1 coordinate 8,643,106, forward strand.
GCAGACCCTAAATTGCCTTGGCGAGTTTGAGTGTTGAGTATTGAGTGTGTGTGCCCTGCGGTGGACTGGAGACCTTTCCAGGGTGCTGGAGATAGACCCCTGCAGACCCTGCCGCAATGCCGGATACTAAGGGGGTATGTTAATGGATAGATTTGCTTAACTGGAAGTTATTGGGGAAGCTTCTAATTAGTAGATGAAGCAGGTTTATGTAGCCTTCAAATAACTGATGGATTCCAAGTTATGCACTCTATACTTTGTGTCCATTAACTTAATCTAAGAGAAGTAATAAAGTGAAAGTCCCATTCTAATTAAATTTACGCTTAGGGTCAACCTTGTAAAATGGGAATTAATTGTCACTCTGGAGCAAATGATTTCGCCCTCCATTGTGAAATAACAGTCAAGGCATTGTTTTGACATTTAAATTACGCTGTCTCTACACTGTCATAAAAGAACCTTGTGGCAGCAGCAAATTAGTCTCTTTGAGTAAGCACTGAATCTTAATAGCTGTGCCCAGCAGTGAGGCGATGGTGCTACAGCATGATAACAGGACAGATGATAATCACAAAACTTCACTGCTGACCTCAGGGCATGTCATTTAAAAAAAACAGGAAAAAAACAAGGCTACATGGATTACTCCATCAAACCAGCCGCATGCAGTCCATTCAAAGTTCATTCAGTTTTTTGGGTTTTTTAACCTCATAAACTGCTGTTACTGTTGAGTGCATTGTTCAGTGTAGCTGTAATTTTGTGATGCAGAATAATGCAAAATCCCGCTCAGATAAATTATGATGATCTTCAGTGAGCTCGTATAGTGGGCTTATTTGTACGAGGCTAACAGTAGGAAGATGAATTACTACCCCACCCTCCATCCCCCAAAGTCTATAATCAACAAGGAAGCATATCATAGTTTGTGCTAATAAGGATCAGCCCAATTTGTGCTCTTTAAATGAATAAACATGTAGCTTTAGTCTTACTTTGTAAAATGGTGCGAAACAGCATGGGCTGTTTGCTGAATGTTTTGTTGAATATGCTAATACTAAATTAACTCCAAAGCCCATGCATCAACTTTTTTTCTTTTTTCTTTATCTTTGCAACTACTCTTGTTTGTTTACTACCCTGGCACGGAACTTTTCATTGCTCTTTAAATGAATAAATGCATTGTTGAAAGCTATTTTTCTTGTGTAGAAAGTGAGTGCACTACAGCTGTGAGCAGGGCATCGAGAAACTGCTGTTGTGAATATTTCCTTAAGTGGGAAAAAAAGTGATGCCTGAGGGGAGAACATTGACTGCTTTAGCATCAAACGGAGAGAGATTGTGGGATTGGTGTAATTGTGATGGACTTTGGTAAGGGGTTACAGAAGTGGTCTGAAGGGCCCGGGTGGGTGTGAAGGGGTGCAGTTTTACTGCCGTGTTATCCTCCTGCGATTCAGTGTTGACAGAGGAGCGTGGGCAGATACTGTGCGGAAACGTAAACACAGATAAGCCCATCAGAGGGTGAAAGGAGAGACTCTACAGTATGTGATCAGCCAACTATAAAATTGACTAAGGCCAAGGAGTTTTACCGTGTCTCAAGAAAGATTGCTGATATGACATGCAGGGAAAATGTTAAACAACCCTCCTATATTTTATCTCTTTCATTCTCAACTGTGCCGCTCGCTTTGTTTTTTAGTCTTTTAACAACCCTGCAATCACCCCTGGCTTCCTGAGGGTTATAATGAAAACGGTAGGGGTGAGTGAAACCCACCTCGGCTGAACACGAGAACAAGCACCATTGCGTAGGGGATGTACGGGCTTATTATGTCAAAAAATTGCAAAAAATCAGAAGTGAACATTCTGTGTTTTATGTTGAAATAATTTCCACATAAATCTGCATCATTGCAGCAAACAGTTTGACAAAAACTATCATTTTGCTGCTGTGTTACCACAGTTACTGAGGTAAACAGCCTGTCAGTGCCAAGAGAAAACATTGGTAGACGTCGTATTAAAAGATCTGTCAGCATCTTATAACAGAACTGTGTGTAATGTTTGTGCTTCTGACAGCGCGGCTGCCCTTTTGTTTACATTGGGGGATTACACACTGTGCCTTAAACAATATTTACCAGAACAGTAAATCATTGAGATCCAGCTTGGACCATTTATCCTGCCTCCTGCTTTGAATTTGCACAAGCGCCAGCATTTCCAGTCTCCAGAGCTCCCTTGACTTTCTCTCTTCTTTCTCCTTTATAATCCATCTACCCATTACCTTACCCGCTTTGTACATTAATGCTGTTGTGATTCTCTGCTGGTGCCGGTCTCGTACATCACGTGAAGCCAGGAAATACTGTACACCCTGGACAGGTCTCCAGTCCATCGCAGGTCATTTACACTCACACTTAGCTGCAATTTAGAGTTTCCAATCAACCTAAATATATTTGTTTGGACTGTGGGACGAAACCAGAGAACCGGGAGAAAACACACACACAGAGTATGGGAGAAAATGCAAACTCCACACAGGCCTGACTGGGAGCTGAACCTCAGACTATCTTGCTGAAAGGAACACTGCTAACCACTGCCCAATTTCTCCAAAAAACAGGTTGCTTGCTTTTATGCCAGTTTACGATAAGGGAGAGGTGTTTTTGTGATCGTTCTGTGGCAATCAGTGCCCAGACAACCAAATGATCAATCTAACAATTTTTAGCTCAGTGCAGCAGTTTCATGCTGGTGAGACTAGACTACAGCCTAGCTGTAAAACACTATTTCAAAAATGCTTGATGGAGCCTGTTACACAGTTAAGAGTTACCGGCAACAAGACATATTAGAGACGTGTTCTTTTGTGTTGTTTTCTTTCTCTGATGCACATAATTGAGAGAGTGGTGCATCATTATTGGTAGAAAACAACATCTCCACCCTCAGTTTGAGATGTTGGCTCTCCGCAGCTGCTCTGCTCTTTGCCTTTAAGCGATGTCTGCCTTTGCAGCTTCACAAATACAACTCCCATCACTCTGAGAGCTGGTTTGCAGTGGCTATTCACCTTGGAGCGCCGGCGAGCCTGCATGAGGTTCACGAGTCTCTTAACCATCAGTAACGCCTTTTTTTCCTATACTTTGCTTTGGCCCATTCATCTGCTGTTACACCAAGTAAAAAGACGAATGAGGCTGAGAGCAAATATCCACAAGCGGTTTCAGCGGGGTGATTAGACTGTTGGTATTTTGGTCTCCCTCGCCAGTGTGTTGTTTACCTCGGTGGATCTGCAGTCCTGTCTCAGAGGTGTGGTGACAACGTGGTGGTTCTTACGATCTGTTGTGGGAGAGGCAGCGGCTGTGTTAATTGTTCCTACCAGCTGTGCTAAAATAATCAAAGATGGGAGGGCGAAAGCCTTGACACACACCACATCCTGGAGCTACAAACTGGGCCTCAGCAGCGTCTCTGTGGGACCTTGAGCTGGTGTGTGGCATCATATCCTGAATGCTGAGCTGTGTTTATTCGATACGACTCTCATCTTGGATCTTAGGGATCTCTTCCTGGGCCGCATCGAGAGCAGCAGCGATTACCGACGCTAGTGACTTTCTCAAGATGCATTAAAAAGTGAGAATGAGATAAACCTGAAAACATCCAGAGCTAATCCTTGGAGAAGGTTCTACTTTTCTTATCCCCAAACTTTCTCCCTGTCAGATTTTTTCCCCATTATCTTCATACTTTTCTCAGCTTTGCTTGCTTGAGGACAGATTTTCCCGTCATTGCTTTGTGCAAAGTGCTCATGTGACAGTGACTTAACATTTGAGGTTAATTTATGCTGGATGCCTATGGCACAGGTTTTGACTTGTCATGTCAGGCTTCTCAAAACAATGCTGAAGTAGTCACCGAACTTCAGAAAGAAATCCTACCTTTTCTGCCACTTGATTTTTACAGTGTCTGTAAAGATTAAACTCATGCTCATATGATGCATCAAAATTATTTTAACCAGTAATTTTTAGACTAAATGATGTTGTTTTAATGCTGTTCTCTAATTCCCTTGAGAAATATGTCAGTAGCAGCATCAATAAGGTATGTCATGATCTCCTTGCACATATATAGCACATGTGCTCTGTTGGTATGAGATTATAGGAGGGCACATTTTTATAGGCTCATTTGCATGTATTTTAAAGCTGGTGAAGAAACTGTGTGCGCCCCTCTGCTCTCAAAGTTTAGGGCTGATAATTCTAGAGAGTGAATGCTGCAGGACCACAGAGAATAGCAAAAGAACGTGTTAATACCCTCTGTAAATATCACGTGTGCATGTCATATTCTTTTCCAAGCCTTATTGCATTCTGTTTATGCTCCTCTGGCTCCACTGCAGCACTGGATAGACACCTTGTTAGAAAAAGAAGGGAGGGGAAGGCCAATCATCGCTTAAGTGTTTACTTTAAACCTGACATCCTCTGAGCCTCCACCACTTGATAGCTTGGGAATGAGGGTGATGCTCAAGGCTTGTTGATTTGTTTACGCATGTTTACAGACCTTCTCATAAATTCCTAATCATCCTCTCAGTGTTTTTTTTCTTTTTCACCATGGAGCAGGTGTTGAAATTTGGACAAGCTTGGTCAATAGATGAAGATGGCAAAGACGACTAAGCCTCTTAAGTCTTGTGCCAAGTATGGAAAATGTTTTTCATCAGTGATGATTTTGATAATCTGTGCTGGATTGAGACCAGCAAATCTGTACACAAAGTACTGCAGGATATTTATTTGTGCTCTGCAGTCAAGTTAAACTTTGACACAGATGGAAATAATGAAGGATTCATGCATGGTGGAGAGAATGCAGTGAGCCGTTGTTTTCAGCGTGATCAAGTTGATCACTGATATCATAAAGGGCCTAATGAGTCTTTTATTTCCTGCCCTGCTCTTACCACATCTGTTTAGTCCTGAATGTTATCACCCTTATGGAGCATTAAGATATTTAAAAGTTCCCTCTTTCAATGACCATCTGCTTTTATGAGGCCATTGTCCCTCCTCGATAGCCAACTTTTCCATTTGTCCTTATTACCTTCCATAAAACTCAAATATTTAAGAGGGGTTATAAAAGTCCCATTGCCATTTGAGGACTTCTGATATCTATTTGGCATTAACAGCTTGCATGATGCAGTAGCTCAAATGCACACCAGCCACTTAGCTTTGCAGGGAAATCATCGACACAATATAACAACCTTTTTATAGCCCAAATAATGGATTTCCGGGAATGGAAACTAGGTGTCATTTTGGTCATCAGTGTTAAGGGGTGAGGGGTGCTGCACCATATGCTGGCACTTGTTTCTGTAAATGTGTTTAAAAGGATGGAGACATGCTGGGTGTCTACAGTTTGTTCAGGACGTGCATATGGCTGTTGTTTTGTAGAAATTGTCAGAGACAACAAAGCCAAACATGCAGCTCATTCAACGACCAAAGAATATTTGTTTTGCTTTTCCACGCTTGCACATTTAAAATGTATTTATTGAAATTTGCCATTGACTTTGATAGCACCACCTGTCAACGCTGTAATACGCTTGTGGCAAAATGTTTGTTGTTGAAGAGGAAAAAAATAATAAATGCATGTATTGACTTGACCCCTGTAGTTTTAGCATGCAGTCAGCTCCACACTGAGCTCCTCTAGTGCAGGGATCTCGGGACCCTGTGCCATTTAAAGAGCATCTGTTGTAATTTCCCGGAGCAATGTGCATTGTAGAGAGCATGAATGAATGAACAAACAAGCACCAGCCTTCTTAAGCGGTGTCATTGTTAAAGAGACGGATGATTCATGTCGACGCACAAATATCAAAGGGCCATCTCCTATAAAACACACCCACGTACAAGCATGCAACTAGTTTCAAGATCAATACACTTTATATGTTCTTGTGGGGGAACGCTGTGTGTGTTGGACCCTCCATTGCGCCTCTGCAATAAATGATCCAGTAAACAGCAGGGGGGTAAGAGCACCATAAGAACACCTGACACATCAGAGGACCTAGTCTGACGTTTTTATACTAAAGAGAAGTCGCAGGGAGGAGGATGAGGTGGGTGTTTTCATACACATGGCACAAGACTTAAACACAGAAGGCAGACATGCATCCCAGTACATTTTAATGAACAACACAGTTACAGAAAAGATGATCTGGCAGTATTTAGTAAAATATTAAAACATAGTTGTTTCCTGACCTCATTATTCCAAAAGTAGCAGAACGTACCCACTAAAAAGACGTCAAGAAGGTAATTGTGCTGGAGAAGAGCTGCTCCAGCACAGTTACTTAAGGAGCAAGCTACTTAAGAATTGATAACGAATGTTGTTATGAAGTTTCAATCACAGTGTGATCACCTAATCATTACTTACTAATCATGCCATGTTACTGAAGGAGCCCAGAAGGAGAAACTAAACATTTTCTCCAGTGACTCACACCCACTTCAAATCAGTGAGAGAGGCATAAATACAGAAATAAATACCATACAATGTATCTGTGACAGTAACTCTTTCACTTTTACAAGGTGGTTCATATCAGAGCTCATTTTTCAAAGCAATAGTCGATTCAGAAATTGGTTTTCCTGGACATATGAAACAAGCCTGAAAATAAAAAAGCACACCTAACCATACTCATATACAATTCTTATTCTCATGTTTTTTGTAAACATCAGAGCACCATGGATCTGCATCTGGGCATTTTCAATACAATGTGTGTTATTGTCACATGCTTTTCATTACCGGGGCTGCTTTGTTCCAGCCAATCTTTTGTCCCTCATTTCCTCAAAATGGTGTTTACGTCTTTGCTGTAAGACTGCAGTACCACATCCTTTGTTTCTCACTTTACGGTTATGAATCTGTAATTAATCTGTCTGTGCACACAAGCAATTCCCAACATGTCAGTACAACTGTGTAAGTACAGTTTCCCGACACAGAATGCCCATTACCCAGCGACCAGCTACCAGACCGTATTAATTACCGCTGCCACCTAGCTCAAACAGCTCTGTCTGGTTAATTCCATAGTCTCTCCCTGGCACAAGTCAATACAACGTCAAGGCTCAGGGCTTCCTAGTAATTGGAACAAACATGGCAGTAGTGATGTTTCAGCTAAATCTTGGCCAGAGGCACTGTAGACTGCAATTGTATTATCCTCTTTGTCACAGCTCTCAGTAAAGGTACACGCTTCTAGAGACGCATACTGCAAACCGCGTAATCCTGATTAGAATAAAACCATATTACGACCCTGTCAGCCAAAGTTTTGTCAGTCAATGACTTAATCTGGAGCAAGTGAAAGTAGCATTCTTACAGATGCTGCCTGACACAGGGCACAGATTGTGTGTGGAGCATAAACTTAGCATCAGGGGGTATGGAGACGCGATGCATTATTTAATTGTAGTGTTGCAGAGTTAATACTCTCATTGACATGTTAACTGTGGGTTATTGCACCAAACAGATGTTTGTTTGAAGCACAGTGCTCTTGTTGATGTTACACATTAAACTGCATATGTTCTATTGTCTTGCCTGAAGGATCTCCAGTCCTCCTGAGCTTTGAACGATGCGGCTGCTTTGAAGTGGCCGACTCTCCGAGATCCCCTCTGTACTCGGGCAAAAAGCCATGAGGACTTTTGTTTCCTTGGTGACAACTTGAAGGCAGGTATTGCCTCCTAGCCTACTAACCGCAGGCTCGCTTTGTTTCTCACGCAGCCGACCATGAACTGTGTGCACGGTCTACTCTACCTCCTTCAACTCCCAGGCCGCTGAACTCCGCTCTTCATAACATTTTGATGACGGAGCTCCGAGTGAAAATACATATCTGCGTTCATACTGCCAACTGTTGTTGTTTCGTACAGCTACAAACAAAAATCACCCATGTGCTCAATCTGACGTTTCGCTTTGAAATGTAAATTAAAGTAATTTGTTATCGTCTTGGTTATCCTCTAACCGTTTGCCAGTGGTTGCCTTCACACTAGCAGAAAAAACCTTGACAGTTTTAGTTTAAATGAACAGTGTCTTATTTAGCCCCACAGTTATGATAGATGTGATCTCAGTGCTGAAAGACAGATGGTGTGGCTGCCAATGATTACCAGGCAAGCTCAGCTGCAGCTCAAGACTGATGGCTGAAAGACAACAGACACTTAGAGATATTCCAAGCATCAGCAGCTGTGACCTGCTTCAATATTGTGGAAGATGTTAAGGAACCGTGAGTAAACAGCTTTCATAAACAGCAGCAAGCAGATTAAATAGCTGTCTTTATTTCTAAATGTTGCTGTTAGATGGTCTTAGCAGAAAAGGAATTAGAAGTGCATGTAGTGGATTGAATTCTGGTAAAATATAAAGCAATGATTGCTGATGAATAACGCATATAGACAGAACCAAAGACAGAAATGCACTGAAGATGCCCTACACACAAATGACAACATGAGCGGTGAAAGTAGCAATGTACTGTAACAGGGTGGTGGTATTAATGGTGGTGGAAAGCTTTGTCTTGCACTATTGCCTTGTGAAAAAAAACCCATCACAGCTCATCAGAGCTGGAAGATGACACATATACAAATATTTTATCTTAATTTAATCTCAAGAATCATGGAGAGCAAGCCCTCATTTTCAATTATGTTGAGATTACAAGACAAACATTTACAACACAAAATACAAACAAGACTCATCACAAGTAAAAGAAAGAACAAATTTGACTGTTTCATTCAGTAAAAGTAGTTATATTCATACACAGAGGAGCTTATTATATTTTTAAACTGACCGAGAGGCAAGTGTCTGTAGTTTTAATTGTTAGTCATAAATGATTACACAATGATGAGTCAAATAGCTGTTACCAGAAATGACTCTAATCGCAGAATGGTGCAATAAATGGGGTTCATTGCAGTAAGCACACTGCTGAATGGACTGAACTTGTTTGACAGAGAGTCATTGTTTTGGATCTAACCAGATACCCAGATATTAATAAGACCCCTTTAACACTCTATCCTGTGAGAGTGGTGATAAGAAGCCCAGGATCATTAATGTCTTTCACTTTAACTTCTTGTATTTGGTATTATTTGAATTAAGAACTAGTTTCAGTCGAGATAAGGTATACTGAAATTGATCAAATGTTTGTTGAAGCCTTTCAATGGCTGTGCAGTGTCAGCGGAACAGTACATAACTATATCATCTGCATAAAGATGGCCATTAAGATTTGTTATGTTTAACATTATGTTGTTGAAGTGTATTGTAAACAAAACAAGACCCAGTATTGAACCTTGCTGGACTCCCTTTGATACTGTTGAATATGCAGAATGGCTGTTTCCGAAAACAACTAATTGATTTTGATCTTGAAACCACTCCTAGGAATCAGAGTCAAAACCCACCTCACTTCACCTCTGAAGGAGCAAAGAATGGTTGACAGAATCAAAGACTTTTGATAAGTCTACAAACAGTGCAACACAATATTTTTCTTTGTCAAGAGAGGGCACAATATTGACTGGTTTTGAAGCCAGATTGATTTCGATTTAAACCTGGTAGTTGTGGAAAAACACTTTATTCTGATTGCTATCATATCATTCTAAAGTTTTGCAAGACAAGAAAGTTTGGAAATAGGTCGGTAGTTCTCAACATCTGATTCATCCCCACCCTTATGTAATGGCACTACACGTGCAGTTTTCTCAGGCATCTGTTAGTTTCAGTGAGCTCCGCAATTGTCAGATTCTTTCCAAGCGCTCCCGGCTGCAGCCTCAATCAAAGAGATGCAAACAGGATGATCCTACCTAATACAAAAATATTAGAAACAGAAAGCATCCAATTCCTCACAGCATCTCACATCTGTGTTGTATGCAAGACCACTGTATCACAGCGCACTGCTAGATGGAGGATGTCTGGAGAGGAGTCATGCTAATCAGAGTGAATTACTCTGACATACCAGGCCTATTCTCAATTCAAGGAGTTAGACAATGTAGACCTGAGATTTCTTTGTTCATGACGTGAAGGGCTTGCACTGACAGACAAATATAGTCGAATGAGGTGGGCATAAGAGCCAAGAATAAAATGACTGAAAATTTCAATCTATGGCTGAACAGCGTGAGCAGAGATGAGATGCAAACCAAGCATCCCTTTGGGGAGAAGGATATGGATTACAAATTCCTGCTGCTGGTCTACAGAGACACAGGCAATCACTCAGGTGTTTGATATCCTGGTATAGGTTGTGCTTGATGCGACTGTATGCTTTTTACTCACCCAGAAGGATGTACGATGACTATGATCAACATTTTTTTTTATATCTTGGACACCTTTTAAGGGGCAGACCCTCATTTCCCAGGGGTTGTAACCCCAGGAGAGCCTTTACGTTGCATTCCTAGCCCTGCAGCATGTTAGGAGAGATTGTATGTGCTTCACGTTATGGTTCCCGGTGGTGTAATGAAACACATTGCTTACTGAATACAAGACGAGGTGCCTTTATCTGCGTGTGTGTGTGTGTGTGTGTTTCAGAGGCATTCATAATACAATATGAAACAGTTTTGGGGAATAATAGTGTGCAGATTTAATACAGATGTGCAAATGCACCCATGGAAGTGGGCACAGATGGCTCTGATGTAATCTCTTCAATCTGCTATTAATCACACTGTACAGAGGGGAGGAAAAAGACTGCAGTAAAGGTCATGAAGAGGTGGGATACAGCGCTATTTATTACATATGATGGCATCTCGTGATAACTATAAACAATCTATGAGATTATCAAAAACTACAAGTCAGCGTGGCCACAGTAATCTCTCTTTACTATTGATTTTTTTACATTTATCTTTTTCAGAAGGTATTACCCTTAACAATTTATAGTAGTACCGGACCCAGCATGGACTATCTTCATTCCACTTCTTACACGTACAATCTCCATCTCAGCAGGTGTGTCAAGGGATTAAACAGAGCTGGAGGCAGCAGGATCGTAGCCCCTGTACACACGGTTCAGGTGCAGTTTATTCCAGACACATCAGCCTCCAGCCTCAGGGCTCTGCTGCAGTAAGCCAACTAGGCCTTCACTTTTCACAGTTTCAATTTGGTCCATCGGTATGTTTAGTTGCACACAAGGAGCCACATAATTCAGTCATGTTATGGCAGAAGGCCTGCAAACTTGTTGACATGCACAGCTGTGTGCCAGTTAAACCAAAATTCAACCTTGACTCCAAAAGACCTGGGGCAGAGCTGCAAGACCTAACTCAAAACAGCTGACAACAGGTTTAAATGCACATTATTTACTGAATGATGTTTGGGCTCTTTTATCTATACATTTGGTACAGTGCCTATTAAGTATCCAATAGAATATAGAAGGTTCAAATTTCCCAATATTTAAATGCACTCACTCAGAGTTTAAATAGCTCAACCTTTAAATAAAAAAAAACATTAATTGTACATTTACATTGTACATTTGACATTTACATTTTATCCCAATATCATTCTCCTGTCATTATGATTTAGTTTAGCTATTAAACATCAAACAACAAAGACAATTGAACAACGCTCAGCTCTGTTTAAACAGAAAGACCCAATAATAAAAGTAAAACTGCAGAGGCCTAAGAGCTGCATGGTATTATTTCCATCAAACAGTTGTTTGAATCCAGACTTTTCAGAGAAAAGTATAGAGGCTGTGTAGGAGAAATCAATAGGCCTCAAAACATAATGCACTGGTTAAACAAAGGAACAAAGACTCTGCAGATGCAAAGAATGCAAATAATAAAACTTGTTTTTCTAAAAGGTTGTTTTAAGATTGAGAATCTGTGCAGAAGGTTGAACTATGTCAGATAGGCCTTTGATTGTTTGATGTTGAAGTTAAAAGTTAAGAAACATGTGGCATGAGTCACATGCCAACTCTGATCCATAGATAGTGTTAAGATGTTTACTGTATCTCATTTGTTTCATAATACATCTATGTTTGCTCTTAAAATGATCAGAGAGCAGATTTCAAATGTTCACATTAGTGTTTCGTTTAGAGAACAGACAGCAGACACAGTGGGTACAGAGACCACAAATGCCACCAAAAGAAAAGAACGCACTTTGAAAGAAAAGTAGTGCAGATAACACACTAACTGCTGATTAAAAAAGAGAGAATGGGCTTTGAATGGCAGCTGTATTTTCCCAAAAACTAACCACATTAAGAGGCTCAGACGTGCAGGAAATTAACATTAAAATAACATCTGAAGGACCCAGACATCCTGGCTAAATTTGAATACTGCCACCCTTTCTTGCACTTCATTTATTCACTTTTTCTTCACTTTCTGACCATGTGTTGCTTGGAAAGTGCAGCCATTTGGTCAGATTGCTGCTACCAGTCGCTGCTGCTACCAACCCACCAGTCACGCTAGCCACTGATATTTTATTTTAGTTTTCTAATCTTTAAATTTAAACTTGCAGTGACATGGGGTTGCCACCTCGGTGGTCTCTGCACTCTGTTGGAGCTGCATCAAACACACACACACAGACACACACACACACATACACACACAAACACACAAAGAGCTCAGCGGGTCTTCCTGCAATGAGTGACTTTACCTTGATCTTCTCATTTGATTAACTCATGTGCGGGAGATTGAGATGTGAGCGAATAGTGCTCCCTCAGCCATGGTCAGAGTCATTACCCCTCACATAATGTGTTGAAACTGAACCATGTGGAGTCCTTGATGAAGTGCCGAAACCCTTAACAAGGCAATAACAACAATAAAGTGCTTTTAAAGAAGGACTGATGCGACATATTGAAATGTTAAGACACAAATCATCAATGACTACTTGAGAACCACATACATTCACGATGTGGTATAATAGAGTTATCTCTACAGCAGGTCATAAAGGGTTTGATGCATATTTTTCTTCATATAGTATGTAATATGCAGCCTTGGTACCGCTGCAGGGACACATGCTCATGCATGCATTTGCAGTTTCCACTTTAACCCCAGGGTATGCCTACAAATGAATTGTGGCATCACCTTTGTGTGAGTTCAGAATATTGATCATTTTTCATTATTGCTCCCTGAGAGAAGAGGAGATAATAGATTGGACTTCATTCAGTGTGAGTCAGGTTTGTGTTACCATGCAGTAGGTGTATGTGGCAGTGGTTGAACAACGACTGTTCTTTTACACCAGAAGAATAAAAGCTGCATGTTGAATAAATCTAACATAAAAATACAAAAACGTTTATCAGAAAATTATACCTCAAACCCAGTTGTGCATTTAAGGTGATTTGGAATAGAGCAAGATATTAATAGGCTTTTTATTAATGAGTAATCACTTGAGATCAAGCTGTTTTTCTTTTACCTTACAGTGAACTCTTTGATCTACAAAGGGAGTGGGTGCTGCAGTGAGCAATATTCACATATTCTCCCTGCAAGATGCTACTAATACTTGCATACTAGACCTCTACGGTATCATCAGCAAAATTATAATACTCTATTAAAATTATGTGGCATTGTGAGACTGTTAAAATTGTAGTACAGTCGAATGGGCTTAGGTCTTGTGGGGGGTTGGGTGGGGGGATGGTGGTAGCTTTCATTCTGAAAGGTCTTGAGAAATCTGAAGCGTTGTGAGATGAAGATAAAATGCAGGAATACTGCTCAGAAATCTGTACTTTTTTTCAGGTCTTTAATGAATCATGGGATAATTGTGCCTCGACCTGCCTCAACATGACAAATGGGTGAATGAAAATCCTCACAGAACTGTTGCCTGTCGTTCACAGCTACACGCTGCGTGTGGTGGGCAATGGGATCAAGGCTCAGAGCACCAACCCTGAGGTCAAAGTGAAGGGAGCGGACCCTGTAATCAATCAGATCATCGACAAACTGAAACATATCAATCAGGTGAGCCTCTCTACCCATTCACTCATTTTCACTCCATTCCAAGTCTGTTTTTTCCATCGCTCATCCTGTCAAGCATACGGTGACTGTTTCCTGAGACAGTCTGCTAGCTCTGGTGTGTGGTCAGTCTTCAGGCACACAGAAGGTGCTACGGCTGGTAAAAAAGCTAATCCTCACTATTCTGCCTGTGAATAATCCTCAAAACAAAACAAAAAGGAAAATAATTTTTCTTTTATATTACCAGCTAATAGAAAACTAGTCTCAAATGCAAAATTATCTCTAGGTGATGAAAGAAAAAAAAATCAATCATTACACATTTAGAAACCCATTTGATCTGGTTTCTGTGTCATCATATTTACAAAATTCTTTTTTCCCCCTCTTTGTCAAAATCAATGGAGCTTTTCCATCATCTGGCCAGCTTTTATGCATGTTTACGCTGCTGTGGCTCCTTTCAGTGGTGTTTATCTCTGTGCTTGATGAGATTAGGGCAGTTTACGGCAGCACTCTCTCTTCTGCAGCCTCAATTACAGTTGCAGTAGCAGCCTCTGGGTTGTTGCATTGCAACAGTAGCTCCACATGGCTGCTGCTTTGGTTTCCCAGGTGGCAGGCTGAAGGCCAGGTCACCTCTCTTGACCTCGTGCTGGCACCCCCCCCCTGACTAATTCACACCATCTGTGGGATGTCAGAACACATAAATCTATACCATAACCATTTCAGCACTCCTGATTTTTCTCATTGACATTCATCGTGCATATGTGTGAACATGTGCATTTGTGTGTGTGTGTGTGTGTGTGTGTGTGTGTGTGTGTGTGTGTGTGTGTGCTACTTGCATTTTAAATGTGTATCTGTGTGTGCCCTTGTGGTTCTGTGAATTTTTACTGACTGGAGAAAGTTTCATGAGCTGCGATCCTCACATACTGTTTATCTGCTGTGCATGATTTACTGTAACTGCTGTGAAACGGATCACAATTGTCAGCTCAGCCCAAATTATGCAACATTTATAATCTGCTGAGAGCAAGTACTTCACTGAGTGCAACTTCACCTCCCCCTGTTTATGTCACCCATTATCTGCCACACATATTTGTGTGTATGTTTATTTTCATAGAAAAAAAAACAGAAAATGAAAAAACAAAAAATCCAAGTCCAGCTCACTATTTTCTGAGCTGCATGTTAAAATTAAGTTATTCCCTTACTACAAGTGACAAGTGGATCTTGTTTGTGTAGTATTCATTTGGATCTGGTCCCGAACCTACGTATTTCTTTAAATAAAGCTAAGTCGTGTACTTAAAGTAGTGTGTAAGTATAAATAAGTATAAGTTTGATTACTGCAGTGAGAAAAAATACAAAGTGAATTTGCTGCTGGTAAACAAACTCTGGGAGCTGAAGGAAGAATAATACAGAATGATAATAATGATAATATCAATGCTGAAAACGTTCTCCTCCCGATGTTTTTTGTTTGTTCCTCATTTGTTTTCACAGTACATTTCTTGACTTTTGCCTTCGCTATTTATAACCCATTTATAGCTGTGCCCTGCATGTTCTCACACTTGCTTGGCTTTGTTTTAAACAAGGTGTTGTGTCAAAACTCATTAGTTCTGTCACAAACTGTGATGAAATGAGGAACTGGGACTCAACATTTGACGTATAGCTCATTATCAGTTTATTCAGCTGTCTGAGACAGATGCCTGTTATGTGAAGAAATCGGAACAAAAAACAGAAAAATGAAACCCTCTCAGTGCAACATTTAATTTGCACATCCACAGCTTGTTGAAAAACCTGACTTATTGCAGCAGTCATGGTTTATAAAAGTTGTTTTTCGCCCCAGGTTTGAAAAACCTGAACAGCTGTTTAAGTTGTGATGACAGTTTCATCAAGGAACATGTCATACAAATTTCCTTGGAAATAAAAGAAATGTTGTTTAACACATGAATAAGAAAGAGTTTAACACTGATTTGGCTGTCAGTCGCCTTTAAAAATCTGCCGATTGTGAAACTACTGATGTTGAAAAGCATTCACAGAATTTCCTCAGTAATAACAGTCACAAAATGAAGGAGACCTCAGAACATCTCATTTCTTGAGACACATTCACATTGTGCTGGATGTCAGCATTATAATCTCACTCTCACTCAATTATGTCTGTAGAGCTTCTTAACAAATTGTAAACTAACACAATGAACGCATACCCACATAACATCAGCAAGTCAGAATCTCCATTTGCATTTAGCTCACGCTGCTCTAGACTGTTACACTATTTATCTGAAAGGCATGCATTGCTGTATCTTTCGAAATGCTTTGCAGTGAAGATGGAAAAAAGAAAAAAACATGAACTGGGTTGCACTTCTTTGTCTAAAAAAATTCGGTCTCCAAATCCATGGCTAATGATGCAAGACTGCATCATAACGACAGTCCAGCTTCCAGATTCCTCCGCTGTTTTTTCTTGTTCACTGAAATTGTTGAGTTGAAAGCTATCAATTAATATCAAGAAAAGGTTTGGTTCTCAAAGGGCAGTATTTCTTGAGGGAGGGAGCGCTCAAAAGTTTGATTTTGCAGTTATAATCTACTTTTGTTGAAACTCAACATTTGCCCTTCTGCATAAGTGTTGTTTGCCAAATCCTCAAGGTCTGTGCCAGCACTGCCTCCAGCACAAGAGACAAAGCAGAAACAGAGACACTTCTCAGATGTTTAAACTGCATTTCATGAGTTCTTTACTGTAAAATCGTTGCAAGGTAACTAAGTGAACATTTTGGTAACACTCGAGCCAAGTGACACTCCATAATTGGGTGAGACTGACTCTCAAGAGGAACTGCTTTGTTGTGCTCCTTGTTCACCACGAATCAGTTACAATACGCACTAATTTACTGAATTGCAGATTTTGAAATGGGAAGATTTTAGCAGGATAACAGAATAATGTAAGTACTAATTACTTTAGTAATCATATTACTGGGCAGCTTCCATTCTTAAATAATATCTATTTATCTCATCACAGAACTAATGCGCATTAGTAAAATTTCAGAAGGAGCTGTGTAGAAAAAGTCTGCAAGAAATGAAAGAGAAAAAAATGTGCAAATTCTGCCTTTGCTACCAACATTTTCTGTTATCGATGTTTTAGTGCTGCAAAATTTATAGCCCGAATTCACACCAGACAGACATCGGCAGTAGTGAGAGACACATCTGGTGCTAATACATGATCCACATGATTCTCCCCTGTGTTATTGGGTTTCAGTATCCTGCAGAATTTGCATATGGAAATCTGTATTATTTCCTTGTGAAAAGAACAAATGTCTTGTGAAGGGTGCAGTGCAGTGTCTTAGAAAGTTAAAGTCTATGGCAACTCAACAGCTATTATTGTTTTTTTTTCTAAAACTGTTGCCATCGATATCTGTTTCATCCATGAAGTTTGTGTAAATGGTGAAATCAGGTGAAACAGGTTTCAACGGTGTGCTGCTTAATGGTGGCATCATTTACGGAGAAGCTGAAACAATGCTGCAAGAAAACTGAATTGTTTTTATACGGACCAAAATTAATGTTTTCTCTTGAACAAGAAAGCACGGATGAAGTTTTCCATAGCCATTCTCGTAAGTTTAAATTCCACCGCACTCAGCAGCTTGCAAAATGTTGTAATTATTTAATGCGTTCGGGAGATATTGCTGATCCTGGTTCGGTGGTGAAATCGGTTGAAACAGACTATGTTAACAAACATCTGCTGCCTCTCTGGGCAGGCTTTGCAAGCCGAGCATGTCATTTGAATTACAGTGAACCAAATGGGGATCATGAAGTGTGTTGACTGAGTAGTTTAATTGTGCAGACAGCATCAGCTGGATGGGCAGCTGGATGGGCAGGTTCGCTGCAAATTTGCGGCCCTTGATTGGTCATTTTAGATATTTTTTAAGTTCACAACATGTAGATTGCAAGAAATTGGTGTCAACTTAATAATCAAGAATTTAATTCCTGACAGCATGGCTGACACAGTATGCTCTGCCAAACCATTGTATGGTGATCCAGTATGTAGACCAACCCACTTTCACTACACCAGCCTACAAGGCATAGGTTTGGCCAATCAAATATGTGCTCATCTGCATTACAGGCACATTGCTGTGTTTTGCAAGAGCCGTTTGAAATTTAAAAGCTTGAAAATCTTGTTTGTGAGTGTAACAAACAGCTGTGCTGGGCTTTGGTGCCGGATGAGTCTCTAATTATTGATTTGTCACTAAAACTCTACTTCCTGGATTGTATTTCATTGTCTCACCTAAGAGTCTTAAAATAATTAAAAATGCAGGGGTGGGAAAGAGGTGTGTGTGTGGGGCTGCACTTCCCATGTGTGAGTTGATATGTGATGAAAGGGGCTGTATTTCCTCTATTTGCCGTTTGACTCACGTTTTACAACCTAGTTTTCAGACTTGATCATTGGTGGTTTTAGAAGGCAATGGATAACAGCTGTTTTTTTGGTGTCAGATTTTAACCTTGCCTTACCCCAAGTAACCCTGTCATGAGTATAACATTGCTGAACTTTAAAGAGAGTTTTATCAATATGGCATAAAAATGGTTTGTATAGAGTCTCAAGTACAGAGTGGTGCACAGTGGTCAGAAAGGAAAAAGAAAAATATGAAGACACCATGATGTATCTCAAGATTTCAAACCCTCACATTGTACATCTGGTACTGTTCATTCACCAGCTTGTGCATCCATAGTCCTTGAGTCCTCTCATTTGCATTATCATCTCATTGGGACCACAAATGGCTCTGATTTGCAAATAATTCAGATTGGAATCTCATTTAAGTGGTGAAGTGTGGCACAAGTGTCAGCTGAGGTGTGTGACCTGAATCATCAACATCGCATTTTCAGTCCTTACATTTTATTCATCTGGTGCCTTAAAGATGGTGACCACACGTGTTGTGGGGCGTACAGTATACTTAACAGAATACATGACAGGAAGCCCTGACACTGCTGGTGTGGCTGTTGAACATGGAAACCGAGGGTTGAGGAGGATATGTGGGTCACATTCAGATCTGCAATACAGCCGTTATTTAGATGACAAGTTTTTAAAATTTAGACTTATTTAAGTTGTGTATGGCAGATAATAGGGAAATGTGTGTGTGTGTGTGTGTGTGTGTGTGTGTGTGTGTGGGGGGGGGGGGGGGGTAGTTAATGGCAGCTTGGTTTATGATCAGGAAAAACATCAATTACATATGTGAGTGCACACACTCATTCCATGGCTCATATGAGTGACTATGTGCACATCTGGGTGTGCAGTACACAGTATATTACATCTATAAATCACCATAGTATTGGTGCACCTCATTAATATGATGAAACTTAGTAGATGTGCGGGTGGGCATGAATGGCAGCCTGAGGCAAAAGGTGAAATCCTATTACCTATCAAGAGGGCATTGCTGGGCATTTTTATCGGCATAAGAGTGATACACCCATGCAAATGTTGATTTTCATGTTTTTCATCTGCATAACAGAAATGTTCTTTATGATTTCCATTTGTGTGCCTCTGACCTTGACTAACTTACAGTAAGTGCTGCAAAAGCTCCCAGTCTCCGTAGATCTGAATGGGAAATGTATCATTTCTATTCCTCTGCAGCAACTGCAGGAAAACACAAAACGGTGATGCAGCTATTGACAAATTCATCGTGCAATCCGAGCGTACAAACTCTGGATTTCATCATCTTGCTCATCAGCAGCTCTTTCCCATGAATTATTTGTCAGCTCCTCTCCTCCTCGCGTGTCCTCTCCTCTTGATGTGGTAAAACCCATCAAGAATCTATAAGTAGGCCCTGTCCCTGTGTCTCTCAATCAAAATCAGGAGCAAGCAGCTCCTCACCCAGTCTGCAGGCTGAATTATTTACCAGTCATTGATGTGGTGGTTGACCAGCAGTTTTGCTTGTGAATAATTCATGCAGCCTCTACTCTTCGTCCAAAGGATTAATGCTGAGAATATATTTTACATTTTATTTGTTGTGCATTTACATCTGAGTGCCATGGAAGGCAAGTTAAGCATCATCATGGTCTCTGGAGCTGTTTAACACACTATATCCAGTGGAAATGATTTACAGATTCAGCTCAGTTTCATTTTTTATTTGCAATCATTAAGGTTTCTGTAAAGTTGGATACATGGAGAATGTGCAAGCATGGCTTAATGATTATTTGAGACAAATAGCAAAACCTGTTTTGTAACCTCTCTCCCAGACTGTCATTCATTATACCCACAAGGTAAACATAGCAAATGGAAATGTTTAAAGACAAATCCAGCCAAGCTGCATACCTGTAGATAGCAGCTTTATCTGATATGAGCGCATGTGTTTATCTGTGATTAAAATCCAGCAGCATAAACCTATTTGTGTAATTGGCCTTATTACTTCCCTTCTTTCTTTCTTTCTTTCTTTCTAAGTCTCAAAATGGTGAAAAATACTCAGATTCAACATATCCACTGTACTTACAGTGGATATATAAATTTCTATCCCTGTTTCTATCCCTGTGTGTGTAATTGCTCATCATGCTCATCATAGCAACTGCAGCTGAGACAGAGTGAGGTCGAGTGTCATTAAACACACTCAGTTGTGTTCCAGGAAAGTGGAGTATTCCTGAGTATTTACAGCAGAAGGTCAGGGTGTTTGGGACTGACTCATTGTAATGTGGGAACATGTCTCCCAGTGCAAAGCTGTGGCTCATTGATGTTGTTTCTGAATAGTTTGCGGCTCATAATGGGTTGTAACAAAGAGAAATGAGCTATATCAAGTTTTACATGCTAGCAGAATCACCCCACTTTGGTCTTTTCATGGGATTATCTAGCACTAAGTAAATTGCAGAATGATGGTGATGCTGAGTCAAAGGACAGAGGGTTAATTTGAATGATAGTAATCTGAAATGCACATTACACTGTAATTTCCTCTGTAGCGTCTCCTCGCTGACCTGCTGCTTCTCTGCCGCCGCTGCACTCGGTGTGGATAAACACCCTGTCAGTGCTGCTGCTGCAGTGAGGGAGATGGAAAATGACAGTGTGTGTCTTGGGAGCCGACTCACATCCTGACACTTTTCTCCCTTGACTGGCAAATATGATCATTGTAAGATCTCTCCTCCACCCTCTGGAAATGTGCACTCAGAGAGAATACTAATGATCTTAAAAATCCACACACAGCTCGATTCAACTCTTGGATCTGTAAAGGTATGATTCACTTTGCCACATTAGAGCCTACACCTCCTAAGGAAATGTAGCCTGTGGATAACCTGCTCTGCTCATTATAATTGACCACAGATGAATGCAGACATTTGTCCCTAGCAGGTTTTCTGAAGCTTTGTTTTTTTTTTTTGGAACTTGTGGAGGGAAATGTAGACTGAAAGGCTGTGTAGGCAGGATGAAGTGGTAATGCTCTTACATTTACAAGACAGAGAGTTGCGTGGCCAATGCCTTGTTACTTTGCTGCAGCCGCAGCTGAAGTACAGTCCGTAATGAGGTCATAAATTGATGGTCCTGTGAACATTTTAAAGCATTAGATGGCAGTGAATCAGATTTTCTTCCGGTTTACTCTGTTGTATAGCTCTGTTTTTAAAAAGCTGGAGAAGATAAATGGCATTATGTTGTTAATAGGTTTATGTAGAGGACAAACAAGTTTATTTACAGAAAACAAAATAACATGATGTTGAGTTTAATTGCTCTTATTGTTATAGTGTTACAAGTGTCGGTTTTATCACAAAAGTATCAAGTAGCATAATTACATGATATTTTAGAAATTTTGCCATGAATTATAAAACCATATTCATATAGTCGACACTGTGCTTGCAGTTTTTGAGCACAGGCATATATCTGTGTTTGTGTGTGTGTGTGTGTGTGTGTGTGTGTGTGTGTGTGTGTGTGTGTGTGTGTGTGTGTGTGTGTGTGTGTGGAGGAGTGCTGTTCATTATCCTGACTTCTACTGGAAATAAACTCTGTAAAACAGACATTGCATGATTTACTGCGCTGGTTGCGTTTTGCACATGGCAAGAGTGAGAATAATGTGTGGGCTGGATGACTGGTGTCCTTGATGATGCTTTGGGCTTTCCTTGTGTAACAGGTAATGAAGATATCATAGACCAGTGGCAGGTCTGTGATAGTAAGTTTTTTTATTCTAGCTTTACAGTGTTTGGCTGGAGTTTCTAGTCCTGTACAGTCAAAACTGCTGACCCATAGACTGTGATGCAGCCTGTCAGAATATGCTCCCATAGCTGCAGTGATTAAAGCCAAGTCAAACACAACCTAGTCTTTGCTGTGATCTCCAGAGGAAGCTACTGGGGTTTGTGACTGCAGAGTGGTGAATTGAAAGCCTTTTAAAACAAATCAGATGACCAGGGCTTTTCTGAGTCAGAAAACCAGAATGTTTTGCTGCCTCAAAACAGGGAGATTGCTGGTTTGAATCTTGGCTTTCATTTATTCCAGTTTCCTCCCATTTTCCAAAATATGCATATTTATGTCAATGAAAGACTCTAAGCTGCCCCTAGGTGTGAATGTGAAAATGGATTATGTGTGTGTGTTCTGCAATGCACCGGAGACCAGGTTGCACAGTATTCCCTGGTACCATCTTAATGATTTCAGCATCTGATTTCAGCATTTGTTAATTAGCACTGAGCACAAGGTGCCGCTAAGCCCGTCTGAATACTTTGCAGGGATTTGGTCACAATCTTAAGTATAGGGCAAACAGAAATTTTAACATCACGTAATGTAAGTGTCATGTCCATCCATTGCATATTTGTTAAGATATAGTATTTCAGTCTGAATGCCATCTGATATTATCATCCCTCAGAGCAGTGTTTCAAGTAAGGTGAGAGAAACATTAATCTCAGTTTTATTGGTGAAATTGCCTGTGATTTCCTCAACAAACAATTTTCACTCAACTCAATTCTTGCAGGAAACTCCATTTACATTATAATCTCAATTAGCCTTGTATGAGTTTATAATTCATTGCCAGTGGAAAAACTGCTATTTTGTTGTTTTGGTCTTGTATGCCTGGTGTGCAATGAAACATTCTCCACATGCATTACATGAATCTGTTTGGTTCTTGTTTTTTGATGTGCTTATGGGGTATGTGTCTGTGTCTGTGAGTATGTAAATTGAGCTTAAATTGTTTTGCCCTTTTAAAACTTGCTGTTCCAAAATGCTTTACATACACAACTAGTTCAAAATGAACATACATTTTTGAATACAAATATCAGCTCAATGAGAGCACAATGAGAGACTGACCACACATTAAACCTGCCAGGCAGCATACAGCGATGAAGGATAGTAAAGGTACCTCTGCATAAAACAAGGTTTTAGATGAAATGGTTCAGGCAAATCTGACAGTTTGGGTAAGATGATACCAGGATGGCACTAAAATTGCAAAGGCAGAATCACCTCTTGTAAAGCAGCTGGCACAAGGATTGTCTAATATGCTGAGATTAAAGGAGTAGGGGACATTGGAAACTGTGTGCAGGTGTGAGAGAGAAAGTGAGAGATTGTCATATCTGCTAAATTGTTGCTCTCTTTAGCTCGGGTCTGGGCCATTGGCTGAGTGACCACAGTTGCTAACACTGGACATTATTTGGTCCTACTTTGCTAATTGTGTTGTTCAACCACTTTCCAAATCTCCACTCCTCCAGATTGTTTTTCTCGCGCCCCCTGTAGATGTCCCTTGTCCTCATTATTTTTGAGAGCAAACAGCAGAGGCTCAGCAGGTTTTCTCTGAGTGTGTTTCCATTGGTCAAACAGAGAGTCCAGAGGACAGCTGATGAAATGTTTACTGACTGGGCACTGGTTTCCATGGTGACTGTCACAGAATTTGCATTTGCATTTACTTAAGACTTTGCCTCTCTCCCTAACTGCACAAGAGAAAATGGTTTGTGCAGATTTAAGAAAAGCACACAACCCTTTGAAGGAGCCATGTGGGATTTTAACAGATCTATCAGAATTACTGTCTGCCTTGGATCAGATGGCTTGAAATGATGGCTCTGAAGCCGTTTTCCTTGATAGTAAAATTGTTACCTTCAATCCCACTCTTTAAGCAGCATTTGCCAGTTAGAGAACCTAAAAGAGCACTCACCGTAGTGGTGAATTTGGAGACCAATTTTGTGGGAAATCGTTGAACTATACAGATACATATTGACTATTACTCCTTCTACTTTTTTTGTACATGTCTATTTATCCTGATGTTGGTGCCAGAAACATATTTCTAACAATGACAATAATGATTCCAAAACTAAAACATTTCACTGGTAGCAACTGATTTTGCTATAGAAAAATACATCACAATTTTAACCAATTATTTTTTAAAAACAAATTTGCTGTTTGACTAGGGCCAGAGAGATCTCCACTTATGTATATTAAAACATCAAAAACTGAACAAATTTAGCATTTTTATCAGATGATGCCAGAAGGAGGTGGAAATTATCTTGCTGAAGTTATTTTCTATTCTGCTTCATGTGTGGTTGTCTTAAACTGACCTATGTTTTCTTGACCAGACTGTTATCATGTGTAGTCCTGCTCTAAAAGCCATTCAAAGAAATGCAATAATTGGCACCTTGTTGCTGGCCTCAATTTCAGCTTTAAAGTCAGTGAGCTGCAAATCTCAAAATAAATCCGTGGTCCTTTTCTTCCTTCAGGTTAATAACTGCAACTGTCCAAGAATTTGGGGGCATGTCTTGTTTAGTATAACTTAATGGAGTGCTCACAAAGTTATCTCAAAAAAGTCCTGAGTGGGAGAGTGATTGGTGTTATTTGGCTGTTCCTAACTCTCCACACACTGCAATAACAGCCAGAGGCCTGCCCAGGGGTGTCCAGCCAGAGCAGCGTCTCATCTGTTGAGGCATTGAACGAATCAGAGCAGCCAGTGTCGGATAAAGCTCTGTGTCACTCACAGCAGTGAGGCTAATAACACAGTTAGGCTATTCAGGCATGCTTCATTGTGTGTCAGAAAGAGCGGTACAGCTGTTCAATACAATCAAACACAGGGTAGTTACTGCAGTCACTGCCCGGAGCCCATAGAGTGAAAGGGTTGATTGTGACTAACAGCTGCGGTTAGATATGGCCACTATTTTCTCAGTTTTCTGCCAGATACCTGACAGAACTTATCTGTGGAACATCTTTAGTGAACAAGACTCACACAGTAATTCACTTCTGTTTCTCAGACCATATCATCTGGTCATGTCCACGCAAAACAGCTGCATGATTTCTTACAAAACATATATGTCATGCCAGAGAGGCATTCATAAAGTTTAATGTCTCTCTGTTGATTTCAGTGAGTGTGCTATCTAAATAAAATTAATAAAAAACTTTTGTTAACAACAGTATGTTAATTAATCTGTTCCCCTGTTCCTCTAAAGCAGGTCATGATGAGTCTATAGGAAGTAGGAATACAAAGTTCATAAAATGTCTTTGATGATTGAATCCCAGCATGTTTTGGTCAGTTTACTCTGATTGTGTGCTGTATATTCATAACTGGGAACGGGCCTCTGTTTAATTCACAAGTTGAAATTTGATTGAATTTGGTTCCATCCATCACTAGAGGTCACATGAATTGGGATATGAACACTATTGAATTCAATATTTTATTTACTTTTTGGTTAAACCATAAGCAATGTGCATATATGCTCTTGGAAATCCTCCTCAATCCAAAGTAAAAAAATGATTCAGTTTAATCATTTATTTCATGAATGGTGCTCTTTATCATTCATCGTAGGGGCTAAGACACATATTTTTGTGAAATGTATCATTTGAATAAAATATTGAGCGATTAAAAAATATGGAATATAAAGTTAAATGCTACATCCAGGGGTGCAGGTCCGAAGTCAAGATTTTTTTGGGGGGGGGGATACAAAAGTAACTTATGCATTAAGGACCCCCTGTGCCCCCCAGGATCTGCACCCATCTGCTACAGTTAAACAATATGCAGGAATTTTTTTTTTTTTCATTTCGGTTTAGTTGGTCTTCCTTTATTTCAAATTCTCTCTCTCTCTTTCAATTAAAGGAAACAACATTTTCCTCTCTCTTGCACTTGTGTGTATGAATAGGCACACTTATAAATACATAATAACCTTTCACCTTCTTGCAGCCTGCAAATGAGAGGATTGTAAAGTTCAGCTCGGATATTGTCTCAGTTGTGTGGGCTAATTATTGCAAGAAGCTGTTTCCTTTGTAAACAGGGTTCAGAGGCGACAGCCTTTGAACTCTGAACATACTGAGCCCTCGAGCTGTGCTCTGCCACCTGGACTGTGAAGCACCATGTTCAAACTCAGTTAGACTCCCAGACCGGGGTCCCAGACTCAGGCTCCACTGAAACTCATTATTTCACATAATTCATTAAAAGTTTGCTGGAATTTCATGACATTAAAGGAACTAAAATCATGCCAATTACACACATGGAAGGAGTGCCTGTGTTCTCTCCAAGCACTCAACATTCTCCATCTTCTGACCCGTCTTCAGTGAGGAGCAGGGACTCTAGACAGGCTAATTACCACCATGGATCTGTCCCAGCTCAGCCAAGGCAGCAGCCCTGACACATTTGCTCCGTCACACTGAACCACAACAGTAACTAATTAGCATAG
This sequence comes from Karalla daura, assembly GCA_029224185.1. Classification (NCBI taxonomy): domain Eukaryota; kingdom Metazoa; phylum Chordata; class Actinopteri; order Chaetodontiformes; family Leiognathidae; genus Karalla; species Karalla daura. The sequence continues at coordinate 8,669,424 of CM055190.1, forward strand.
ACACTACCTTTCTGATCAACACAAAGCAGTGTCTGTTGTTTCCAATGACGCACCATGAATTTAAATGAGCCAATTAGCGTATGCATTTCCCCTGGTATTGAGTTCACAAAGTCTTTGAGATTCTGCAGCAAAGCAATACAGCAGAAAGTTTGGCTGCCCTGCGGGCCGCTTTGGCCACATTGGCCCAGCCTGCTGTAGCTCACATAGTGAATCAAATCAGTGGAGATGGCAGGTACTGGTCATCCGGGTGGTTTGTGAAGCTCATGGGTAGTTTTATTAACATTAACTCACCTCTTTTAGAGTGTATGCATCAAGGCTTATTAGTTAAGCAAATTATATAAATGCTTAAATTGACTTTGTAGTTTTTCATCTAAATGTGAATGCAATGATTAAAAAGCAGAAATCAGCAGAGTTGTATCAAGAAATTATCATTTGTAGTGGGGTCACTATAGATACACAGCGTTTACTTACTCAAATGACTGTGGCTGATTAGGAGCATAATCACCAACTCTCAACTTCCTCCTTGTTTTCCTTTTCATTTTCTGATAATTTCTATATGCATAGTCTGTACTGTCCTTGCTATGATATGACCTTGTGCACACCTGTGAATATTAAATGTGACTGTGATCGACAAGCATTGTAGTTGCAATGCTTCTGCAGCAGGGAATCCTGGAACTATATGTATATCTTGTAAGCACTTAAATTGGAAACTAAAATAAGCTTTTTATTGCTTAAAATAATTTGTTACATCTCTATTTTTGCTCCCACCCAGCTGCTGCAGGGTAAGTCCATTCCTAAGCTTGGGTCTCTGGACCAAATTGAAACGGGAAGTGGAGACATGGAAGGACGCTACAGTGGTGACTGTGATGATGAAGACGAGTGTGGCGGTTCAGGTGGCAGTGAGAACAAGAGGACAGTCTCCAGAGTCTCCAAACGTAAGTCTCACCACTTTGTAATTATTTGAAAAAGTTACCAGTGAACTGAGTCGGCCCACAATTTATTTTTAAAAGGCATTGCAGCAAAAATACAATATTACATCAATAGTGAGATTATGAAAATGTGCACATCCAACACTTGTCACCCATGGACCAAGGCATGTTTTTCCTGAGTGATCGTTGATTAGCTCTCCAACACCTGGCAAAAAGCCAAAACAATTGTAATTCATCTGCTGTGCTGAATCAAATCATTCTCCGTCTCCATCCTACTCCTGTCCTCTGTGGACCCACCATCAAACGGCTCAGCACTCAGGCTGGTAAATTCCTGGTGCAGACTCTGGAGTAATGGAGAATGGTTAAGATGGTCCAGCAGATGCAAGAAATGTTGAAGGTTATGTTGTTGTATTGTATCTAAAAACCAAAAAAAATGTTTTTGTTTGCGTCTTGGAGTCCTGAGGAGTTTTCAGAGATGTGAATCCACTCTGTAATTTTTATTGAGCTGCATCCTTTGATGGTAATCTAAGGTCTCTTTTGCATGTATTGTTGAGTGCTCGAAATGCACATTTGTGTTAGGAATGGAATACATGCACTGTTTGGCCGTGATATGACTATGACGTCTATGATCTCTGATTGTGTCTTATGTTCTGAGGTTCTCACAAAAACAGCAGAATTTATTATAATGCTTGATGAAGCTTTATTATGTTTGACACATTTTTGGATAGACATAGACAAGGATAGTGGATGGACATGGACAAATGTAGCTTTTATGTGGGTCAAATAAATTCCAGATTTTATATGCACATTTTCCTGTTGCCTCCAGTGAATTAGATAAACTAGGGACTGAACAATCAAAATCCATAAACCACATTAGATCAGCTGAATGAGAGAATGATGAAATAGAAACAATAATTACACCCTTACAGCTCATATATATTTTCATGTTTTTTTTTGTTTGTTTGTTTTATCAGTGCACATTAAATCCTGCTTCCTGACCATCCACCTTTTTCACATTTGGACCTGAAGTTGGCTCGTTTTTGATCAGTGAAAGTTATATTTTAAATGAGACTTGCTTCAGTCTCCTTTTTTATGACAGCCATAATAATAGTCATTAAAGATAATAGTTGCTACGGGGACATTATTGCAATCATGGCTGGTTACTAAAAAAATGATTGCTCCCAGAGGATCGGTAAGCCCTGGTGAGTCACAGCGGTGGAGCTCTCCTCCTTATTTTGCTACCTTATACATTGTCCTCTCCTCTCGGCACATGGATTCCCTCTCTTTTCCGCTCTCCATCAAACATGCTAACAACCTGATTAATCACCTCTCTGGTTTTGCCTACAGCGACAGCCAGGAAGATGGGTGGGGGTGGGGGGGTCATCCAAACAAGCCGTTCTATCCGTGTAAATGTTTCCTCTACTGCTTGTCAGTCTGTCTGGAGGCTTTAGCCACCCAGCCTCCAGGAGGCTGCTCAACAATCGCTCATCTGAGGCTGTGGGGAGGCTCTGACATTTATCACCCATTACAGTAGTGCCGCCCTTTCCTTGTCATAGGCCAGATCGGCCTGTCTCCCGTATTTATGACCCACTGTCTGTTGTGACCTCTGTCGAGCGTGTCCCCCGCTGCCTGACCCTCACACAAATCCTCACTAGTCCCCACCTGAACCAGACCCCTGGCCGCTCCCTGCAGGACTCTGCAGTTTTATGCATTTATTACAACAAAACGTGTCCTTTGTGGCTTGCGTGGTCCTATCTTTCTCTGGGTTTTACAGCTGAAATTAAAGTCAATAGATAAGTTGCAATGGCAGTTAATTTCTTTTGATGGTTCTGATTTTGAAGTCTGATTGAGGGTACAGCACCTACGTGAGTAGTAGGCTTTTTTGTTACTAATTGTATTTTATAAAGACAACTCCTCAGTCAATTTCTATCAACCCCAATCCAGTTTAATCCAGTGATTTTATTATTGGCCTTCAGTTAAAAAATAAATGTTTGAGTGATCGTACTAACAATACAAGTCACATGTTGTTTGTTTAAGTGCTCAAAGAAACACAGGCGTTCAAAAGAGACAGATTAAAGCACACATCTACAACAGTGGATGATTGGCAGAAATGTAGACTTTCAGCTGGAGTGTGTTTTAAGGCTTGTTGTAGGGACTGTAGCGATATTAGGTGTAATAACATAAGGGATAATAAACCTTCCATCTAATGTTTGACTTGAACCTGTGCAATTTTTAATACGCTTTTAATATTACCTAAGACAGGTAAGAGTTCATAAAGAATCTACTGGCTGTTCTGTGAATAATTCTCCTGTAGCCATCACTGACATGTACTACTTTCAGACAGTTGCCAGTAAACACTTTTCAACAACACATATTCTGCTGACATTTTTAAGGAGAATTGGCTAATTACAGAAGTTCTCACTTTCTTTTCACACAACACATTCACATTCTTTAAAACTTGTCAACTATGTGCTAATTGAGAGACATCTGATGCTGAAAGGAGTGAAACATCTCTTCCAGATTCATATAAATCCCATCGTCAAACAGTAGGACAGTATCATGCCAGTGAACTTACATGGAAGGGATCAGTGTGTGAATACAGGACATGTGTGGCACAGATTTTTGGTGGAAAGCACGAAAGCTCAGCACAGTTGGGAGTGTTGAGATGATAACTGTGCCCTCAGGGGAACATGCTAAGCTGCTAATGTGCTTCCTGAGAAGTGGCTGTCGGATGCTAACACAAGCTGCCACACTGTCCCAGTGTTGGATTTGCTGGGGCTGTGTCCCAGCATCTCTGTTACTTTGCTCAACTGCCAATCCTGACGTTCACACCATGCGTACACAGCAATTATCCAGTCATGTGGAGGTTACAAAGTAAGCCAGGTTTAAACTTCTCCCTCCAGCTCTGACTTTTCACACTGTCTCTGCTTCTTTTTGTTTGCACAGCAAAGAGAAACACCACGAAGTACTCCAAGGAGAGACTGAAAATGTTTTTGCCCTGTTATTTTAACAACCAGATTCATCTTCCTTTTTTTCAAAACAGCTATAAACACAAGCATAGCACAACTTATAGACTTGTAAAATGGTTTATTGACAGCTTTAGTTATTGCAGAAACTACTCCTGGTTACCTCTAAAAGAGATCCAAACAGATGTTTCAGCAATTTTCAAGTTTTTGTTGCTCACAAAATATATATATATATATATATATATATATATATATATATATATATATATATATATATTTATCTGGTGTTATGTCCATCTAATACTAAACAGTATTTAGACCAGATGCATGTGTATCAGCTGATGGCAAGTGCTTCAACAGTCAATAGATTAACTTAATTTTCATTTGATGGAAAGCTCAACAGATGAAGCTTTATGTTTTACTCAAACTTGGTGAAACTATTTTCAACAAATTCAATAACCTGGCTATGGCTACCATGAGGCTACTTCTACAGTTTACAGTATTAATGAGCATTTTATGTTTTTATATGTTTGTTTGGAAAACTTCACTTTTAGATTGTTTAGGAGACAGAAACACAATGTGAACCACAGCTGCAACTTGCTAAAAAGTGAAGAATCTGTTGAGGTGAGATGAAAGCAATGCTCATAACATCCAACCAAACACACAATGCAGAAACAAGGCAGGGCCGAAACTTGAGGAATATTCATTTCATCGTGAAATTATTCCAAGTGAAATCATTGAGAAGGCGAGAGAGAAGTGTTAGAGAAACCAAAGAAGAGAGGAAATTTGCTGTTTTGAAAGTGCATTAAAATTGGCCTTAAAATTACAAGACGAAAAGACTCTTCCAGCGGCCATATATGACAAGTGTGCTCTTCTTATCAAAGGCAACTGCGTACAGTGTTATCCACATTTCAGATACTTAAACGGCACGTGTGATTTAATTTGATTTCTTTCTCTGCAATTATCCATAATCCCTCTCCTCTCTGTCTGTGATGCTTATCAGCAGAACATGCTGACAGTAGATCGCAGTGATAGGGAAATAAAATGGGAGAAACTCAATACTGACAATGCAAGCCTGATTTAAGGGATTATCCTCATTAAGCAGAATTACTCCTGTGTGAGAACGTGATGTGCATGTGTGACAAGAAGCAACAATGGGAGCGGTTCATCCTTCAGAAACATTTCAAGGATCTTTGACCAGTCTTTACCACACTGTGCTCCTGACTGTTGAGCTACCTGACACTGTGTGACAGAAGCCTTTATTTTTGGAAATCAAAGAATGAAAATGCAGCATTTATAAATAAATGAGACTCAGTAGTATTCAACATGCTCCTGGGTTGACTGCACACAGCTCCTCAGTGACAGAAGTTAGCTTTACAATCCAAGGAGGATCACAGAGAACGCAGAGTCTGCACGATTTTTTTATTCATTATCTTCAAATCAGGCCCAATTTTTGTGGTTCTAACAGAGCTGCCTGTTGTTTTATCACACCCACACATTTTTTTCTGTCCTTAATGAAATTAAATAAACATTTTGCCCTGATGAGACGAGCACCCCACTGTCAAAACTACTGTAAGATCACAGTATAGTGTACGGTAGCCTGTTCAAGTGCATGTAAATCAAATAGCATCATGATTACACATTTGAACAGACAGAATTGGGGAAACGTATTAAGAAAAGTCACATACCAAACCTGTTGCCTCTGCCTAACTGCATTGTTATGGATGTACTTATAGGTCCTTTTCAACAAATTCAGGTCTCTGTGTGCTTGTACCCTCTGTGGTACCAGCAGGGAGATTTTGAAGGGTCTCTAGAAAATAGGAACAGGACATTTCTCTGCTGCAGCTCTACCTTCTGATTGAACTTGATGAGATAATTACACACCTGCTTTAATCACATAAAAACCTTGCTTAGCGCAGCTTTGAATAATGAATCCAGTTTTGCCGTTTTAGCTGCATTGGCTTATTAGTCGTTCGATTACATGAACCAGTGATTGCAGCCAAGCCAGCAGGTCTGAGAGGCCCCGCTGGGGTAATGCCACAATGCCAAGCAGAGACGAAGTATTTTCAATATTTGCAATCTTTGTTTACAGTAAATGACAGAGACAATTAATGATGAAGTCCCAACATCCAAAGAAAAAGAATAGCAAATGAAAAGTGGCCAACTAATTAACTAATTTTCTAATTATCTCTTTTAGAAACACAAAACTAACATTTTATTGTGGAAACCGGCTCAGTGAAATGTCTCAAATAGTTTTTGAGTCCTCAACTGTCAACCTGCAGGAAGCACTACAGGAAATGTCACGGATCATCCAAAGTTTTTCAGATGCATCCTTCCAGTAGTCGTTGACATATTAATGTCTTGACCAGGAGGATGGCATTGCCTCAGAGCTTCACCACCAGCATGTTTTTGTAAATAAGCATACAGTTTCTGGTTACAACATGTACCTCCTGGAAATGGGAATACAGAGGTTTCCCATAACTTCCATTTTCTCATTTCTAAACCTTGGAGTTCTGTGATCTGTCAACAAAGCCTGCTGTGGAGAACAACTAAAAGGTTTTTTTTCACGCTCCATACCCAACAGGCAGCTCTATGCTTCTTATCTGGCCTGGTGTGGTTCAGCTGCAGACACTGTGACTGCTTGCAGTGAGAGCGTTGCACTGCAAAAAGACATCTGTCAGACACCATGGCAGCAAGCGAGGCACAAATCGATTCCCTAGCAAAGTAAGCACAATGAGGAGAAGGGGAGAGGGTCCTTTACCATGACTCTTATTAATTAGTAGTGTCTCAGCAGGAGGACATTTGATGTTGTTTGAGCTTCTACCTCACAGGCGAGTGATAAATGACTCAATGCAGCTGATGCATGTAGAACTCCTCCGCTGTCTGATGTCAAGTGATAATTGGCACGACAGCATTCAACGGCGGATCTGCTGAGAAACCTATTTTCTTTCATAATTTGTGCTGTTGTATAGGTTCTGGCTGTTAATAAAAGATCTGACATACAGGCCAGACCACTTTGTTGGATGTATGCAATTACTGTACGACCCGATGATTGGGAATCATTTTGAGTTTTCCTCACAGGCCATATTATACTTTGCACTGGCTGTTGAAAGATCTTTATCCTCATTACAGTGTGCGATCCAATTAGGTCATCTGCCATGACTCATGCCCTCCTTTGTTGCAGTGATAATGGGGTAAAACTCAGATGCATGTGTTCCTCATAAGCTTGTGTACAGCTTGTGTTTTTCCAGGTCAGTTTATCACTTCATTAGGATGGGATGCTTAGGACTATGTGATAACTCAATGCAACTTTATTTATTTTGCCAGTTCATAACAGATGTTGTTTCAAGGCACTGGGAGGAGAAGAAAACTCCATATGTCCATATGTTAGTCGATATCAAAGACATTCCCTGGAAAATGTCAAATATTTCAAATACATCTATGTTGTATAATCTGCTAAATATTTAGCACTAATATTTTTATTTTTAATATTTTAGCACTAATTTCATTGTCAACTTTGAAATTATCATGTTCATTGTGTTTTAGATTTACCTCCCTGAACACTGTATAGTATATTTGAATAGGGAGGGTAATAGATTTACATTTTGTGCCTCAACACTACTCTCATTTTTTGTTCATAGTGTTCTTGCCTGGATTCAAATATCTATTTGTAAATATTTTTTCAGTTTAATAAGTAAAGTTGAAGGTTGAAATGAGACTTTGATCTATATTAAGAAATGTAACTGAAATACACATTTGCTTTAATACTTTGCTTGGAAAGAGGTGCAGTTAAAACCAGTGCTCAGTGGCTAATGGACTAAAGACTAGCACATTGCAATCTTCCTAAGCAGGAAACAGTCACCATTACAAAAACAAATGGGTCTTGAAATGATCCACACCTACTGGTTGAAGAAATTCATGGTGCAGCATCAACGGCAAGCAGCACAAATGAACCAGTTAGTGACAGCAGACTCCCACGCTGACTGCTGCACACAAGGCAGGACAATATTGATCATCAAAGATAGCCACAAGGGAGCAGGACTATCTAACTACCATCCAACATGGAAACTCCTGTCAGACATCAAAGTCTTGAAGCTGCAGGGACGTGTTTCAGTACATGAGCAGCGCTCAGTGGGGGATTGGAAAAAAACAGCCGAGGCCCAAACCACCAGTGATTGGAAGGCAGGACTGCACTGTACCTCTGTGCTTTAGTATGTACAGTACAAGCATCAAGGTGGTGAAAATCTATTGTTATTACCAGTGTGCTTGGCATTTTGTATTTGTAGTTGTTGCATTTTGTTATCATAGAGACGATTTTGAGTATTTTAATTACAGTGCTGCTGGTCATTTCCAACAACACAACGCGCATATGTCTTGAATGCAAATTCTTCAAACTAGTCTGCAAAGTAACAATTAATATAAGGAATAATGGAAATATTATGGAGTGAATAGCATTCCCTCTGAATTGCTCTGAGTTAAAACTGTAACATGATTCAAAGAAAACTCCAATCAGAACAGTCAGGTTGCTTACTGCGAGTGTGGCAATGTGTACATTAGGGATCAGAAGTATTAGACTGCAGTTGGCAGTCTAATATCATGGCCCTGCAATAAAAATAATTTTTGTTCGTGCATCTCACTTTAGGGAGGCCTTGGACTAAAGGCCATTTTGGTGGAGCTGCACTCTGATGGGGTTTGCTTTTATTTTGTCTGCCCTGTTTAATGTTGAGCCAAAAAAAAAAAAAACATCCAATACTGTATGATGCAATGCAGCTCAACACCATTGCTTTTGTGCATCCTGCATGAAAAGAAAAAAAATATTCCCACCATGTTGCTTTCAACTGCTTTGCTCAACTGCTGTCTGGTAGGACAACAATGAAGACCCAGTGCAGCACTTCTTGGTTTCTTTGAATAACTTGCAGGGAACAAGGTTGCATTTCTTCAGAAGCTCAATAGATTTGTGGAGTAAAAACCTTTAAAGGCTTCTCATAAAGACCATTGCACAATGTACATCATCATCTTCTTCCACTATGGTGTGAAGGCTTTATACCTTTTAGTCAGTTAACCATGGAGAGTGGGTAAAGGTTCAGAATGGAGGCTACCATCAGTCATCTCCATGCTGGCCATCAACATGAATGACAGGAGCATCCATAGTAATGAGACTGGGAAGTAGTTCGGGGTGGAAAAATGTAACTGGGTGGATGTAAATGGAGGGAGAGTTATTGGAATGGAAGAGGTCGAACTGTCTGAAGGCCATAAAACAGATGAGGAACCAAGAGAAGATACAGCTCCAAGCATCATCTCCACATAGACAATAAGCTCGGTGGTAGTAAGATGCTGGCCAGTCAGTTTCCTGAAAAAAATAAAATGAAATATTGAAGTGATAAATCATTTAAAAAAAAAATATATATATATAGAAAAAACAGAGAATCTCCATCTACTACAGAGGTCTCCACCCAAAGCCCCTCACCCTCTGTTGCCATAGGAGACAGCGGAGGTGAGAGTCAAGGACACTGTATGAAACACAAAGCAGTCATGAGTGCATTAGTAAAATGGCTCCTGTCACCGGCAGACAGATGAGGTGGCTGCCAGAGATTGCTAGAAAAAGATGCCATCTGCCATCGAGGAGGGTGGGAGCGTGGAGTCTAGAGCCTATGGAGCAAATGATCTGATAATCAGAATAAAGTCTAAATTCAGCATTTATTTAACACTAGCTGTCTCATCAATAATATCTCTCATAACTCTAGGTCGTTATTGACCTTCTCCAGAGTCTGGAGTTTCTGCCAGTTTCTCAGGCTCAGAAAAACAAAACTTAATTCGTAACATCACTGAACACTAAATCACCACACATCTCAGTATTTGTAGTGGAATGTATCCTGTGTATGTTTGAGAAACCGGATGCAGTCGTTCTTGGTCTACCAGCCTCAAGCAAGGACTTTTTCTCCTGATCCTTGCTGCAGCAGCTACCTTTAGTTTTTGAGAATCACTTGATAATCAGTAGGCTATAGTATACTAATGTGGTTTATATAGTAAGACGAGTTGAAATTTGCCCTGGCCCCATTGACCTGAAGATGATCTCACTGGCCTCTGTAGGAGGGTAGGATGTATGTATGTAAGTTATTTTCACACTGCAGCCAAATGAATTTTGAGCAAAATCTGACACAAGTAAAACCTCTGTTCAGCAGCTCTATGTTAAGCTCAAACCCTTAAGGAAAATATTTAATTCGAGACCTCTCAGTTCAAGGGGTAGTGACCAAATGCACACTATTTCTCACATGGCCAGCGGCTGTTCTGTGTAACTTTTGCTGTTCAGCTACTGTTGGAGAGCGCTGAAACAGAAAACCGAGTAAGTAAAACCTGCAAGATCTGTAACTTCAGACCCGTGTTAGCTTTGATGTGCCACGTGTTGTTGTTTTCTAGCCTGATGATGCATTTTCACTTGAATTTAGATTACCTTGACATGCACCAGATACTTAACTACCTTAAACATCATATTAACCCCACTGCCTCCTACTCATCCACAGATTGTTCAAGGTTTTAGCTTCACTGTGGGATTAGTTTATGTAATCAGTCTCTTGTGACTCATCATGAATGCCTCCTCCGTTTGCTGTAGGCTTATCTAACTCATGGAGATAATCGTGCACCTTCCCTCAACTCAATCTGCTTTCAGCTGTTGGAAATGATAGATGTGACTGACAAAATATATGTATTTTGTCAGACTGAAATAAGGCAGGTTATGCAAGCAAAACAAAAATACTCTGCCACATTGTGCGCTCATATTATAAATAACAGAGTGTATTGCAGTTTAAAAAAATCTGTATACTTGAATTTGTATTCAACTATATGTTCACAAAGCAATTTAATGGAAAATACACTGAGGACAATGAGATCAAATCGGAATGTACACATTTAGCTCACAGTTGTTTTGTATTACTGCTTTCTGCTTCTCAGGCTGTATTTTAGTTTGTATGGTAAAGTGTGAGGGGAAATGATTTATTACTATCATCTAAACATACTAGTCTGGATCTGTATTTATTTATTTATCAGTAGATGATAAGAAATGATCTTAGAAGTATTGTCCAGCTTCTCAAACTCTCACAGCTTTGTCTCTTTGTTTATGCCCTTGTTAAAGTACAGAGGAGAATTAAGTTTTTCCCCCTGCCCGTTCACAACTAAGAAAATTTGCACCGTTTCACACAAGTATGCAGCAGATGAAAGCCTACTGATTACTATCTGCTGTGTATGACATATGGCCACAGCTCAGAGGAGATGTTGCAGATGAAATACCCACCTGGTGTATGTCCTGACTCATACCATGCGAGGATGAAAGTAAACTGCTTTTCTTTTGATTTGCCATAAAAACATAATGACATTTTTATTATAAGATAATAAAGAGGTTGTGTTTTCTTTATCTTTTCATTCCAGGTGTTTTCGTTGTTTTTTTCCCCAAGCATGGCTTTTTAACCATAGCAACTTGTCATTATCTTCAACCACACAGTCCTGTTTTTCAATCATTTTCTAAAACCGTGCATGATTTAATGACAGGCTTAATGAGCTGCGGCTTGCATGTGGAAGGACATCTCATTGTGTTAATGAACCATGAAAAGGGCAAGCACACATCACGATGTGAATTGTGTTAATAATCAGCTCAGTGTCAGACACACAGTCCACCAACCCGTAGTCTACTCTATCAATAAGCACAGACGCAAAAGGCTTCATTAAGACCAGTTACCCTCTAATGTCCCGGCGAGTAGTCAGCTCTGACCCTGCTGCCTGACCAGGCTCTGTCTCTGCACCTTTCACCTGCTGTCTGTGGCCACCCAGTCAATTCTTTCAGACCATATTGACAAAACCTCCGTTGTTTACGTTTTAGCCTTAAATGTGACCCAAAGAAATTACAATGGATTTTTCATTATGATTTATCACAACTGAAAAATAGTCTTACTGTTGATGTGGTTGGTGTCGCCATTGCAGAGTTTAATTTTTTGCACACCTGGCATCATTTCATATTTAGATTTTATCATGAGATAATAAATAGCAAGCTAACTTTGTCATTATGGTTGTTTTCAGGGTCAAACCATGTATAAATGTAACCATAACAAGACAGACCTTGCGAATGTGCGATGTGGGGCTGCACTCAGACACAGTGGCGTGGTCACAGTGGCACCTCAGCATGTTAGAGATACAGCCATTTGCACTTTCCAGGTGGTTCATAACAAGCTCATGCATATCTGTGCCACTGGCTCCCTGTTGTGGAACCATTGTTGAAATGAAACCACTGCACTATCTCGCTTCTCCCTGCTTGGCATGTTTGTGGATGTTGCTCTGCCTCATAACACCCATAAGCGCCACATGTGGATGCCTGTTTCACTGTACGGATCTACCAGCATTGGTTGTTTAAGAAGGGCTACTTCACTGCTATTAGACTTTTGCAGTGTGACCATTTAATTCTGTTCATTTTGTTCTTTCAGAAAATTAATATAAATGGTGAAATGGAGAGTGTTCATTCTTAAAAACCAAGCCTAAAAGGGGGGAAAGGGAATTGAGCTGTGAATACTTTTACCCCCAGGGTAAAAGTTGGCCTCATGGTGAAGTCAGTCCATGCACCAGTCTCATGGATGTCAGTGTATAGTTATATATGACTAGAGTTATATGAATGTTATATTAATGGCCTTTCCTTATGCTACACCTGCTTAAAAAAGAGACTTATAAAGAAGTGAGTAACTCATTCCCTTCAAATTTTTGTTATTCTAATTTTTCAGTTACAGTTGAAATCAGCCTTTCACAGGCGCGTGAAGTCATATGAAGTCGCCACTTGTGGCAACATGAAAGGCGACTTCACAAGATGCAAACCACTGATCAGCATGGTGACATATGACAGGCAGGTTTCTGTCTGCTTCCTCTTCATGTCCTCTGAAAATTTCACTCAGCCTTGATCCATAGACCTCCAAGGTCATCCTTAGATGTGCATCAGCAGCCCTGGCAGACCCACGCACTGATCTCCCATCATCCCTGCTCTCTGTCTGCCTGCTCTGCCAGCCAGAAAAAAAAAAAAAAACACTACTTTGTGTCTGTTCCAGGCCCTCATCCTCGATCACATGCACACCCACAGCCTCAGTTATACAAAGGCATGCATGGGCACATCTTGTATGTGCACTCGTTCACACATACACATGCACACACACACTCTCTCGCCGACAAGAACACATCAGGTGAACTACTGAAAATCTGAGTCACCCAACAGGAACAAGGTGTCTGAGTCTACTCAGACTGATGTTCTGTGTTGACCTTCAGTGATAATGGATGAGAAATAATGGAAAAGGCTGATATCCAGACCTGGAACGCGGCCACAGCAGCCCTGGTGTTTGTCATGGTCAAGAATGAAGAGGACAGGTTTGACGATGTTGCATGTTTGAGGTTGGATCGTGGTTATGATTGATGGAGCAACAGCAGTTACGTTATCATTAAAAACACAGTGTCTCTATGGACCATTGTCTTTCTGCAGATAAATCTTCTCAGGATCCCCACGCTTGAATAACCTGTTTTTGACTGCCTTGTTCTTTATCAGTGCACAGCAGTAGGTGTCAAGTCTTTTATAAATCTCTCCATTGAACTTAAACCTGCTCACAAGGGATCTGGCTTTGAGCAGTAGTGACCATGAACACAATTGTCATATATTTTAGAGGTTGTTTAAATATAAACTGATGGCCTGCTTCTATATTCTGACTCAATTCCATGCGATGAAAAGAGGATTTTATCATTTTGCTGAAAAATAACCTACAATTAAACTGCTGATAGCAATTAGTTTTTTGGGTGCTTTTTAGACAAAAATTTGTTTCTCACTATTCTAGCCACAGAAGTGGTCTTTCTCAGACCTTTTTTTTGTCCTGCACTACTGAATATTTAATCTATTAAGATACTTTTATAACCACTTTTTAAATCAATTTCTTCAGAGTAAAAAGGTCATTCATACATCATATTAGTAGAATAGAGATAACTGGTAGTTGTCGTAAGCATATGTCAGAACCTGGACACTGTTGTTGCTCATTCTTATTCCATTAGCTTTTTGGGAGAGCAACATTTCAGACATGAATTCATTTCAGTTGAAATTCAGGGTTTGTGAATGCATTCACATTGCAAACCTCCCACAGCAGTTTATCTCAAAGGTGCTCTGTTGGGTTGAACTTTAGAGAGTGTGTAGACCAGCGGAGTAGACCGAAGTCATTGTCATTTTCCTGGAAGCTTTGAGAGATAATGCATGCTTTGTAGCACAGTCCATTATCCTGCTGGAACTATCCTTTTGAAAGTGTGTAGGCTGCCACCATGAAGAGACACTCTTGGTCAGCAGCCGAGGGTGGTGTTGCATTTAAATTACGCTCTGCTGGCATTAAGAGGCCAAATGTGTGCCAAGAAACACTGCTCGCAGAATTACACCACCATCACCATTTCAGACATTTGACACAGATCCAGAGCACAATAACCACTTTGCACCTCGTGGCGACATGTTGCTCCATAAATCCAGGGTTTTGAACCTGGCAAAGGCTTACACTGTTGAGTCGTGGAGATTTGATGAGCATATGGCCTCTGTAACCTCATTTACCTCACATTAGCTGACAGCAGAGGAACCTTGATGGTTCTGCAACCCACATGCACTCGGAGGTCAACAAGATGTGTCACTAAAATGTCCTGCAGCACCTCAGTGTTGCACTTTTATTCATGAACCCGTGGCCCTCCTTTTAGCCTTAATGACCATGTTTCCTCTGACCTCCCTCCCTTATGGGATTTGACCACAAATATTGCCATTGGCTTTATATTGCTCTGAAGTGCTTCAATCACTTCACAGGAGACAGACAGCTCCTTGGCACCAAAGTCCCTCCTATTCTACCAATTAATCACTCAACGCTGACCTCCTGAACCTGTATGTAAGCACTCATATGCTCTTACCTACTTACTTATCTAACAAAGTTACTAAATGTCATGGGAATTTGTCTGACAGTGAGTGTCTCTTAAGCTTTCTCTTTGCTGTCATATGGAATGATGTTAGAACAGGTCTACAAGCTGTTCCAAGTTCAGATGATGTGATGTTAAAGATATGGCATAGATTGTCTCAGGAAACATGTTAGAAATGAGAAGTGCAAGGTTTACTTGAAATGTCTGAAATGCAGCAAATTGTTGCATAGTAACCCAGTCCAAATGATACTGAGGAGGGAGTGTGACTGAGCGTGGCTCTCACTATCTGGCAGCGATAACTATCTGGGATTAAAAATGCACGAGTGTCAACAGTGCTTCAACCACACGATCATATCAGTCAGATATCAGAGGGCTGATATGTGTCAGTGATCTGTGATCCCCCTGTGGGAGTTACATTTTATTCCTGGGTTTTCTTCCTCAAGACCCACAATTACTCATTTTCCACATCAGAGTGATTGAATGTCACAACACTGTGGGCTCTCAAACACTCTCACTTTGTGCAAATCACAATCACTTAAATATGCAAGACACACACACGCACATGTACGCACGCACACACACCCACCCACACACACACACACACACACACACAGAGTCTTCTAGAAAAAAAAAAATCTAAGGAGATGCACCTGCAACCTTTTTTCAGATATTTTTTTCGAAAAGAAAACAGAATTGTATCAGAAAATATTAATAGAGTTTTTTTGTTAGAATGAAGTCCATGGCCCTCCACCAATGAGGTTATGTTTTGTGTTTCAGTTTTCCTGTTTGTGTGTTTCTCCAAAAGGTTTCGATCGTTTACAGTATTGAAATAATTTTAAAAACAGTTATTTTCTAAACCATATATTATATGGTTTGAAACCTGTTTAGCCTTGTTGATGTGCACCACTACCATTCCCACTTTTGTACAATTTGTGACAAAAAGCATGCCTTATAATTAAATATTATGATTATTATTTATTTTTCATTCATTACTTTCATCATTTATTATATATTATAAAATATGATTTATTACTATCATCCGTGGATCCATTCTCAATCTCATTAGATTTTACAGTTCTGAAATATCCGTATACCTTGTTTGTCCTTCCATGTGCATCCAGTATTCTGAAAACAGAATGATAGCCTGCAGCAAGACCCACAAAACCTCAGGCGGCTAAGGTGGACAGCTACTCACAGTGTATTTGCTAACAGGAGCGTTAGGCAGTCAAATATCCTGTAGCACAGACAAGATTGAAATCAAACCAGATTAACCAACAATTCAAGAGATAGAAGTAAATAACCTGCATCAAGCTTGAGTTTAATTTTAAATTACTTGTGTCCCGCAAATTTTTGTATGCTTTTAGAGTGAGATAGATAGATAGATAGATAGATAGATAGATAGATAGATAGATAGATAGATAGATAGATAGATAGATAGATAGATAGATAGATAGATAGATAGATAGATAGATAGATAGATAGGTAGGTAGGTAGGTAGGTAGGTAGGTAGGTAGGTAGGTAGATAGATAGATAGATAGATAGATAGATAGATAGATAGATAGATAGATAGATAGATAGATAGATAGATAGATAGATAGATAGATAGATAGATAGATAGATAGATAGATAGAGAGAGAGAGAGAGAGATATAATCCAGTTTGCTATGTCAAAAACAAAAAACAGTGTGAATCATAGTCAACAA
The DNA here is from genome assembly GCA_029224185.1 of Karalla daura. NCBI lineage: Eukaryota > Metazoa > Chordata > Actinopteri > Chaetodontiformes > Leiognathidae > Karalla > Karalla daura. Next base: position 8,685,968 of record CM055190.1, read on the forward strand.
CAGGGGCTCCATGGCCATTAAATAATGCAGATGCTGTGATACGTGACTTTATGTCCTTTGTTATTAATACTTTTAATTGTGTGGGCTTTGAAACATATTAGCGGGTTTCATTCTTATGAAAGTCGTCTTTAGCACCACACAAAACGACATGCAGGATAAGTCAGCCGACCCTGCAGCAGAGCGGCCCAGCAGAGAAAAGGCTTTATTAAAACAAACAGTTAAACTGGCTTTTGTGCTCGAGCAGGGGAAATGTTTTCCAGCTTGGACCAATTTCATATTTTCATTTGAATGCCTCAAATAAATTAATGATTATACAGTGAAGGCACACATATCCGAACCAGGTCAGTGGGCATATGGAGGAGATGTTTTGTGTGGTTTGTGCAATAGCTGCAATAGCTTTATTCCTTTTTAATTAATTTTATTGAGTTGAATCTCCACAGAAGAATCAGTGACATTCAACTTTCTGCAAAGAGTTAATTTTCCTAAAGATCAGAAGTTTGGTTTCCATTTTATGGTGAAGATGGTCAGCTTTGAAGATTTTTCACACCCTTAGTGTTTTTAATACCAAGAGATAGCAAGTATTTAATTACCAGTAACTGCTTCACTGACAAGACCACTGCTCTGACACATTGAGGTTTTAGACGAAAATAGAAATCAAGCGGTTGAAACTGCATATTGTTGAAATATATAAAGTACAATTCAGCAGCACAATATTTTATATTTCCTCCTTATAACGTATTGTTGGCAGGGAATGCCTCTAGTCTGCTGTGGCTTCAACGTTTTCACCAAAATTGATTTCCATGCTATTTAGGAACCCTTCTTGCAAAGTGAACACACAATAAAGTCAAAGATGATGTTTTGAGTGGGTTTTGAGCAATCTGATTTTCCAATAAGGCTCATGTTGAAAGTGTCTATTATGCTCAATCGCTTTTTGAATTATACCATAGTCCACATCCTTTGCATTGCCCTTATTATGTATCTCTTGGCTGTGGAGTCCTAGAGCAATAGAGTGCAGAGGTGTCATTACATTTCACATTTTATTCAGTAAATAAACAGAGAAAGATGTGTGGATCTGTGACACATTGCTCTTCGGAAAATTAAGCAACCTTGATTGAATGAGGATTTTTTTTTCTTTTGTGTGTATATGAAAGGAGGTTGAAAATTAATTGAAAATCAGTCAAAATAAGTGTTAAACCATCAGTGTCATTTTCTACTTCCGGTGAGAATGATCATTTTTCAAGTGCAGTAGAGAATAGGTTTGGCAACAACTGGTTTACCTTAACTTTTGGAAGTTGCAATCAATCTGTCTTTGATCAGGGAGAAGATCCACAGGCAGGTAAAGAGGCATCAGTGGACCCTCAAAGTACTTCCTGTCTCACGGTCACCGAAATCCTCTTCACATCCAATTATAGCGTTTCACCTAAGTGTAAACAACCAGGAGTTGTATTACCCAAATAATGAAATCACTCAAACAACAATGCAAAGGTAATTATCTTATATCATAACACTAATGGGCTTCTTCGGGCTCATTTACGTCTCTGAGTTCTGGCTTTTCCTTTGTTTACAGAGTGCTCACAGGCCCCTTATTAGAGAGCAAAAGACAACAGTAAAAGAACAATAGGTGCTCAAGTGACTTTATTCATAGCTTGTGAGTTTAAGTGTTAAGCTAACTTTGTAGTTGCAGTCTGGACGCACAGGGGCTGTTGCTGAATCTGACTTTGAGAAGAGGCTTTAATTATGGCATGTAGACACAACTCTTACCAGAGGAGAACCTTTCTTTCTGAGGATTATTGGAAAAGATGTGATGTGCGTGGGCTTCACAGCATGTAGAAAAGTCAAGTTCACCTCCGGGTTACAGTGTGTGACTTGAAATGTTGAAGTACTGGCCAATGGCACTGGGTGCATGTTGAGTCCTGAAAATTAAACATGTTGTTTAGCAGCAGACTGGATTCAGCTGGATTGGGACAAGCAAGATTGGCCCGCCACTCTATCGGGCTACGAGATAATCTCTGCTGAGCTTCCTGTTGCTGTTCTGATCCCAAAACGCATTTTGAGTTGGTGCAGATTCTGCAGTCAATAGCAGCTGAGTATCGGATTTAGTCAATGAGATCATCTCATTGATCTCCTTCAGACAAAAACTTTTTAACTTAAAAAAAGTAAAAAGAAAAAAAAAAGCGTGGTTTTGGAGAGGCTGTGTCCTTTTTCCTTTAGTGCAGCCTATTCCTGTCAGAGCAGAATCTGAGAGGTTGGACATCCATTATCTCTGGTGCCGTGGAGGTAGAGAGAGGATTATCTGACTCCTGCAGGTTTAGCTGGCATCCCACAGTTTGCAGACATCAAGATCCATCTCACAACTGTCGATCAGGGTCTGGCGCGTGTCTCCATTAGTACCTTGTGGCAGATGTTTTCTGTCCACCATCCATCGTTTAGTGTCACACATCCTTAATTGGGCATGGTAATTATCCAATCACACAATATTAAGTGTCCTATTTGTGGAAATGTGGTCGCTGAAAATGAATAGTTATTGATCAGCCACCCTGACATTCAACTTACTCCTTTTCGCACATTAGCCTAGCATTGATTGCTGGCAGCGTTTCCTGTGTGCAATACTGAGAATCGACCAGATTCTTAATGTGCGGTCCAGGCTTGACCATTAGACCCATCCATTATCACGCTCGCCATCCACAGGCTTGTCACTAAGGCCTGGTGGGAAATTGGCAGGCAGACATGATTGTGACTCCGAGGCAGAAGCAGATTTAGGTTCTCTGGTTTCTGTCAGCCAGCCATTGCTTAAATAATCGATTATAGTCTATACTGTATGGGTTGTCGCAGCTCAGAATATGCATGAGTCTTGTGTTTGTGTGTGAGTGTTAGCTTGTTGTTCTGTTTGATGTCAGTCACAAAATGTACAGTCTACAAGATCCCTTCATCATGTGGATTAAGCCTTGGTTTGTAAGTGCTGAGGCTATTGTTGTATACCTTCTTGTTTGCTGTGTTTTAAGAATGCAAAAGACTTTAGCTTGTATAGGATTTTTATGCACTACAGGCAGGTATTTGCAGTGGGCATGCCCATATTAACCAGAAAGTGGGGCGAAAGATGCTCTTAGACCACAATTTAATCTGTGTTACTTTCTGCCCACTATGCAAACATGACTGCTTCATTATAAACACAGAGACCGAAATTAATGTGCCGTCTAATTCTCCAGCCTCATGTTTTATCTGTGTAAATTGATTTGTGGGAATAAGGGCCTATACTGACAAATCTGCAGGGCATCTTTGTAGGTTCTTGCTCTGACACACACACTGCTGATTTATGGGTTAATAACTAATTATCAGCAAATGTCATCACACTGCAAGTTTCCTATATTATAGCTTACAAATATGAACCATGAAAATGTATCCAAAACATCCAAAGGATTGTAACTTAATGTGATATAGGATATCACTGCCGCTTCAGAGCAGCTGCAAACTTTAACCAACCAGGGATTCAGCCCTGGTAGTGGCTGATACACAATAATCAGAACAACTTTAAACGGCTTTGATTATCATAAATGTTAGTGAAAAGCATTGATTCTGCACTTTGCAAAGTGACTTTTGTGAGTAATGTTTCAAATTTTGTCTGTTCCATTTTTTTATTTTGTAACTTAAAGTCACATTCATTAATATGTAGTGTTCATCATCAGAAAGATATATGACTTTATTGTTTTTATCCTTGTCTCATTACCATCAAAGTCAAATATTTGCATATTGCTCAGCATCTCCTCTCCGGTTGCCTTCTCACAAAATCCAAACCCAGCCAACTGTGTATAGCCTGATTTTACTGCTTATACCGGTTGTCCGCACAAGCAATCTCTTTATGTTCTGCATTTATGGGTAACCTGGGCATGCTGGGGGTCCACAGTTTGGAGGAGATCTATCATCGTAACACAGGTAGGCAGTTTAATAACGCTGCTGTGGACTCCAGAGAAAAGCCAGGCATTTATTTAATGTAACGTGAGCAATGTTGGGGGGCTGACAGATGGCCCAAGCAGGAAAAATGATGTCCTGTTACCTTTTCCTGCTGAACTCATAGAAGACAGCAGCCTGGGATAGAATCCATGGCCTTAAACTCTTTGTAGGGATGAAAGCGGAAATGTAAATGAAGACTTTGACTTTCGTTTTTTAGGCACACACACAAACACACTCACGCACAAACTTAATGAAGCCCGCATTAATTCAGGCAGGATATATCGCTGGCTCCACATGAGCTGAGCTTAAGAATCCATCCTCATATTCTCCCTCTTCTACGATTTATTTCTGCCCTCCTAATAAGCTTTTCCAATTGCTCTTAAGAGCCAGACTTATTTTTTGCGCCCCAACACATGAAACGTGACATCCAGATAGAGCAGGAGAATATGGAGAGGTGTTCAGGTGAACAAAGATGTGCCACATGTCGTGTTAAGCATGCTCTAACCCTGACTGGTGTTACAGCGGGGTGTGGATTTGATGATATGAGGCGTAAGTCAACACATCGCTTCTCGTGCTTTACTTTGACAGTCACCGTTTTCTGTTTGAACTTATATGACAGTGAAACTGTGTTTGCTCAAACATGCAGAGAGCTTTGCTAATTCAGATGTAGAAGAGGACTTGTGGCCTTAACCCATCTGTGATGTTATGTCAGGAGTGTACAATGTAAGGGTGCAACAAAGGGCTGTATTTCAACATTATTCAAACTAAATGTAAAAGTTTTTATCCAAAATTCCTGAAAAATATTGGCCTGCTGACTACTGGAAAACCAGTGCACTTTTTCTGTGTATGTGTATGTGTGTGTTTGTGTCCGTCATCTGTAGGTTTTAATTCACCTTTTCCTTGTTGATGTTGAAGTGACATTGAAATATGTGATGTACAAAGACAAATGAGCAGTTTATTATGCATCTAAGACTCATTATTAATTTGTGCTCTGGCCTGCATTATAAATTCAGATTCAGTCAAACCCTCTGTTGGTAGCCCAGTTGCAGACACAATATGTGAAGACTTACATAATTGTACCCTAAGTAAGAAACAAAAATGTCTTCAAACTGCTTAATCATACAAATGCACAGTAGAATAAGCAGTGACAGTTTACCGCTGCTCTCATTCAGTTTCACTTATTCAGTATTTAGGGCTGAGTAAGCATGAATAATATTAGTAATGTAATATAATATAATAATAATATACTAATACTTCAATTGTAAATGATACTCAGGACAAGGGCAGTGAACAATGTGATCTTACTATATCATTTACTATATAACACTATCAGTTTAATCACTATGACTGTCAACTTTTGTTTTTTTTTGTTGTTTTTTTTTTTTTTCCAGTTCAGGCAGCACTGGATTCATCTTGTTCGAGCATATTCATAAATAAAACACAAGAGTTTTAAAAAAGAAAAAGGTGTTCTCTGCAACAGCAGACCAAAACAGCAAAGGTGTTTATATTTCACCTATGAATATTTCAAATGGAATTACATAGGCCTCTTAGCGTAAACCAATGGAAATCTAAAAGGAACCCAGTTTAAATACTCGAGTTACTTTGACATTTCATTGTATTCAGTGCTCTCAGATCTGATTAATCTAATACATAAAATATGCTGCACGTTGGAGTGGTTCACATAACATTTGTCAAGATTTATAGAGTCTTAATGCAGAATACTTGCTTCCTCTGTGTGCTGGCTGTGTACACCACTTCACATTGGTGCGCCGTATTGCGTGGAAAGTTTGCTGTGGCAAGAAGCCTGCTTGTAAATCATGCATATTGGATGAGACATGCAGCAGATGAGCCTGGGCCCTCCAGTCAGGCCTAGCATTAATTAAATATCAATTGGCCCTGCTTCCGTACCTCATTTCATGCCACATTCACACCTTGTCTGGGCTTGTTGAGGAAAAGTTAAAATGAAAGTTGTGGCCTTACAGATTCATATAATTCATAGCTCCACTCAGTTCCAGCATCATGGTCTTAATACCATGAATTTGGACTTGGTTTCTACTCGGAGCGCACGGGGAAAAGCTGGAGTTTTGCGATCAAACCTGAGCACGGTAAAATTTCTGACCAGTTAATCTGAGAAATTATTGCAGATGATTGCTGGTTAAAGCCTCATTCTGTTCATAAGATGAAAAATTGCCCAAACTGGTAAACAGTCTTTGATATGAATGCCTAAACATTTTCTATGCTAGCAAATGTGCTTTGTGATGAAATCACAAGCCAGCCTGCTGCCATAAACAGCTTGTGCTATGGCTTGAGATGTTCTAGATTTTGCACAAAGAAGACATACAGTGTTACATTATGAGAATAAGAGCTGCCTGCAGAAAAAGGAAAAAAAAAGATCTGAAGGATTTCTCTTTATATTAATACTTTGACTATGAAAATAAATCGGTTATTTCTGTCTATGTGCAGTGCTATTCATACATTTACTTCAAGAACAGAGCTAAATTCTCTGCCTCTGCTTTATATATAATTTATCCATCATAAATGAGTATTAAAGAATTTATGTCTTAGAATTGATAGCAGTTATTCTTATCATTGTTTTTTTGATATTCTGCACTTACCCAGCACTCACCTCAAACATTAAGTGTCCTTAAACAAGTGTTGCTTGCATTATCATCAGTGTCTTAATGAAAGAAAGTCTAAGTTTATTTAGAAGACACAGAAAAGACAAATTTGTATTTTATGCATCCCAAATGTCTGAACAGGTCACAAAAGTATTGCGTTTTAGTTTCTGGCTCGAAACTGGAAGCAACCTTGAAAAGGCAGGAGAATAAAGGCGGGTTTTGATCGTGAACTGAGAAACCTAGAAACTACTTTGAAGAAAAGGTTTGAGACCTATGTGAAGTGTCTAAGATTTGCAAGAAGTGAGCACAATTGGGTAACATTACAGATCTTCTTTTAAGTTGTTTTTTTATTGTATGGTTTCAAGCAACAAGAGGCGATGCCAGCATTCCCATGCAAAAAAAAAAAACAACAAAAAACTTTATGCTATTCAGTTCCCAGAGAGCGGGCTGAGAGTATTACAAGCGCTGCCTGACATGAAAAACACAAAGACACAAAAACAGGAAAAAAAGAGAATTTCCATACCTGTGGTGATGCTTTAACAGCGAAACCACAAAGCACCTCAATCACCATTTTCCTTTTCAAAGAACACATTCACATCTGCTGTTTGAAATTGTGCATATTACTTGGAAACCCAGCACTCCAAGAAGTATACAAGTTTGTTTGTACGTTGCATGGAAAAAGTAGCGATGAATGAAAGCTTTCATGGTGTGACTGTGATGGACTAGTCATTTGCATGCGTGAGATGTGCAAAATGCCCCCCCCCCAACCACCATCAGCCCAGTAGCATCCTGGGTGGAAGTGCAACCGTCTACTGCACAGGATGTACTTTGTTTAAGGATCTCAGTGCTTAGATTTTCTGAATTTACAATCAGTTTAGTCTTTTGAGGAACCAAAGAAAAAGATATGGGAAAACTGCAAGTTCACAAGGTGAAATGTATAGGATGAGATAAGGATGAGATTTTGATGAATACTGTTGATTATATTGCTCCCTAATCACCAAAATATGATCCAGTACAACAGTTACACAACAGTCACTTTTATAGATCACTTGCAATGACTTTACACTATTTTGATAATCACTGCCTCAAGCTTCTTATGTTCACCTCAGTGCTCAGAGGAGATGTTTACTATTTATGTATTTGAACAGTCCTGACTTTTAGAGCACTCACTCTGTGCTGACACTTTGCAGAAAGTCAGCAGTACTGTTCACCCATTGATGATGTCTGAGGGATTCCCCTAATCCTCAGAGGCTAGGGTGGAGGGCACTCTCTCCTTGCTGAGGGGATGAAGTCACTTAATGGATCACAAAGTTAATCAACCGCAGGGAGAGCCTGACTCAACCGGAGGGATAGGTTGAACCATTAGACCGGAGTCTTCTGGGACACACACAAAAACACAATCACACACACAACTCTCCTTAAAACCAGTAAGTAACAAACAAGCAGCTGCCATTTTACGAATTACACTGAGCTAAAACAAATGCCACATATTGCATTAGTTTTAGTTAGGTGTGTGTAATACAAACAAGCAAATTAGTCAAAATTTAAGTTTGTCACTAGATGATAATAATGATTATTGATAAAAGATTCATTTTTGAAGCAAAGAATATATTTTGAAACTAAATTAGGAAAACAACAATAAGTATAGAAGACACAAGTATGACATATTGTGAAATATTAATTAAGTTTTTTACAGTGGCTGGAGTTAATGATGAACATTGAATACGATCAAAAAGACCAAGCTTGAACCTGTTTTGTAGAGTTGACTTCTATCAGAGATCCTGACAACATTCAGTTGCGTCATTTCAACTGCTGCAGCTTCACAGTGTCTCTTGTTGAAAGACATGACCCTCTCTGTACTTCACTGTCGAATATGCACTTAGTGATGAAGTGCTTTTGATGTTGCCAGAGTGGTTATTTGTATAGAGTAAGACAAGAAATCCAATTCGAGCAAACACTTATTTGTATTCAAAGCTGTAGGATTTGCATATTATTGCCAGAATGGCAACTTAAAAAGACATGCACATCTGCTCTGTCAAGCAGAAAATTTTGCTCTATAAAAAGAAACGCAGGCCAAAACGCTCTCATCTCATTTTCTTGAAATGTTCATTTATTTCTTTATTATTGTTTTCATCTTGGCTGTCTTTTTTGCACATCATTTCATTAGCTCCTGGGTCATACATCTCCCAGTGTTCCCCTAGAAACATATAGATCTATGAATCAATCACACATTCACACATTACTTTTGAGAACTGAAAAAAGATGGATAGATAGATAGATAGATAGATAGATAGATAGATAGATAGATAGATAGATAGATAGATAGATAGATAGATAGATAGATAGATAGATAGATAGATAGATAGATAGATAGATAGATAGATGGATAGATGGATGGATGGTTGGATAGATGGATGGATGGATGGATGGATGGATGGATGGATGGATGGATGGATGGAGGGATGGATGGATGGATCATGTCATCTCATTGAAGCTCTGTCTCCCTCTTTCTTACTCTCTCTCCTTTGTTCTCTCACTCCGTATGTACTGTATATCTCCATTTTCGTCTTTTGATTTTTCTTACCAGTCCTTTAGCCTTCAAATGAACTGTGTCATTGAAATGCTGTCATTGTTTGTGCAAATTCTGTGTATACATGTTGAGTCAAACCAAACATGCACATCTTTTTTTGGATTTGTCTATAACCTTAATAATGATAAAAAAAGAGGCATTTACAAAAAAAGACGTTTTGCAATGAATAATAATGGTGTTTTGTACCTAAAAACAGAACCACGTTTTTCATGTCCTCAGGTCCATGATTTTTATCCTCCTAAGCGAGGTGCAAACTTATGTTCACCTCCACTGACTATGAGTATAAAAGTGTTTCATCTGATATTGATTTATTGGGTGAAAGAGGACATGAAGACTCAAAAGAAGGAAAGAAAGCTCTTACTGCTTTGTAACCTCCTCGCTTGTGAGCAGCTCCTACGAGATCTTCATCTGCAGCGAGGCGAGCAGTTATCAGTGGCCTAATCGCCCATAAGCGATTCCACAGCTGGCCTGATGAATTTAGGCCAAGCTTTTTGGTTTTGTGATCCCAGGGAGTAACGCTCAGAGCTGCCTGTGTTTATCCAAAGGTTAATAGAAGGTTAACAAGAGAGGGAGGGGTGCAAATTCAAAACCCCATTATGCAAATAGTTTTTCATGAATAGAGTAATGTCTGGTTGTGATGTGGTTGTGCTAATTAACAGATCGTCTCTGCGTTGGTTAAAACACAGCCAAGTTTGAGGCTACATACAAGTAAAAAAAAAGATCGGGTTATTTATGAAGCTGACTTGAGCTGATTACTCCCACTGTGAAGTAATTCCTATTCGAGGTGTTTCATTATAGCCTGTCGAACTGTTGGTGTGCTGCTTGGCTTAGCAATCTCCTGCTTTTAATGAACTCTTTTCTGACTGTTTGTGCATGCTGTATTATGTGCACAACCTACACCAATGTGTTCCAATTGGTTGCTGATGCGGTTAACGTCATGCTGAGCTCAGCATCTAACCCGCACATAATGCCAGGCTGTGCGATACATGCCTCTGATTCTCATCCACAGTCAACAATCCCCACAAACAGAGGCAGATGGGAAAAAATGCATTCCACAAACAGCATTTCTTCTTTGTTATCATACGAAATTGTTCTGTAACATGTGATTGATAGTTACAAAAGATGTTTCTAATCCCACAGGCAAATATTGATAAGCAGGAATAATCCTGGTTGTTTCCCTCTGCTGTATGAAACATTGATGGCCAACCAAGCAACAATGAGAATTATAATTCAAAAATGAATAGCCTGGGGGGTGTCCCAAAAAATGTGAATATCTGAACATTTTTTTTAATATATTCCCTAGTGATTGTCATTGTTTCATTGTTTCATTGTCATTCATTGTCATTGTTTTAAAGCACTTTGACAGTTCTCCTTGATTGAAAGTTAATGTGAGTTTCAGTCAAACGTCCATCATTAGTTTTGGGTTACATTAAGAAATGACTTGCTGGGAAGCTTTTACTGTACTTAGAGTAATGTGAGGAGTTGTCATCAACTGAAGTAACAGATACTGCATCTCTGCTGTCTCCTCTGCTGCTTCCTGTACTGTATGGAGCTGTTATTCTTTTCCCGGCCAGGGCCCCGCTAAGACCCAACATCTCTGCCTACTTTGCCTCCTCTGGGCTTTGAACTTGACTCTTTACCTTAACCGTCTCATTTTCAATGCCCAAATATAACGAGCAGAACCAACAAAATGAACAAACACCAGGTCAGTCTGGGGTAGAGTAGAGTTTGTGTTTGTGAACACCAGCGCAAAAAAAAATAACAGTGAGTAATGAAAAACCACGAGTCAAACTGAAAATGCCAGCATCATACATTTAGGGTTAGGGTTTTAGGGTTGATGAAATAATATAATTTGCCTTTATTTAAGATACATTTTTTTGGACCATATTTTCAGGGACATTGAAATCCTCCAGGAGGTGCAAACTGCTACTATATGATCTCAATGTCTCTTATTGTCAATGTGACAACAAATCAAAGTGATAAAATGACTCAACAACACATATTGATTATTATTCCATCCATTATCTCTTCCACTTTTTGTCTAACTGGTTTTGTGAGGGTCTGCTGGAGCTTATCCAAGCCCAGAGGCAGGGAATACTCCTGGACAGGTGGCCAGTCCTCTGTGGGACACTCAAATGCACCATTCACACTCTCTCTCTCTCTCTCCCTCTTACACACACACACACACACACACACTCACACACACACATCTAGGGCTGACTTAGATTCTCACTTTAGAGTCTCACATGCATGAGTTTGGACTGCGGAAAGAAACCAGGGGAAAAGTTCCAGGGTAAAAATCCCCCACGATAGGTGGAGAACAGGTAATTATTTCATTTCATTAATCTGTAATGTGATTTTATCAATTTTAATGTGCTATAATACTGTAAGTATCTCACATAATCATATTGGTCTAACCTCTCATGCATGTGAGTAAAATCTAATTTAGAAAAAATGGGCAACAGGGCTTGCTTCGCTCCTTGTCAAATTTCTGACTGAACACACAGAGGTAAAAAGTAGCTGAGTGACCTTGTCCCCTTGTTTGATGCGAGAGGTTGTTGGTTTTCCGTTGCATGAAGTTGACTTCAGTGCAGGTTAACTCAAATGATATGAGTCGCTGCTGGTAAAGTAAAAGAAGGAGACAGGGAAGGGCAGGTTTGCCGAGACCTTTAGCAGCGCATGTCAATTTGATCAGGCCTGTATGTTTTGTTTTTCTCAGTGGAAAAAGGAACCGCACATGAAAAATTGAACACATCCCCTCCTTTTGTTAACACTCTCTGACTCAGAGTGATACAATATTAATAGGGTTGTTTTCAGCCTGTATTTTATCACTTGCCAGGATTAAACACAAGAAATTAGTTTTATTTCTCCCTTTTGCCAGCTAAATTATTAGAATTTAGATTCAGGCAATGATAAAAGATGATTGCCCACAACTGTTGTATTGTTGTCATTGTTATCATTTGCATGAACTAAGTGGTCATTTAGTTCATAAAATGTCAAACATTAACGACGGGATTATTACAGATGGTGTCTTCAACTGAAGTCAGTCCTCAGACCACTGTCACACATTGGAAAGAAAAGCAGCAAATCATGACATTTGAGAAATGATAACTTCTGGAAGTTATCTGGAAGTTTTGCTTGAAAAAAGGTCAGAGCATTGAACCGATTATTCATGCAGTGTATGGCACTCATAATGATAATGATAATAAAGATCATCGCCGGCTTCATGTGTTATACAAATCCATCTACATCCAGTCTCTTAATAAGAGATGTAGTGCTCAGGGGTTTTGTCTCGTCTTTGTTTCTGTACTGATACAGTTTTCTCTGTGGAAGCAGGTCTGTCCAAACTGCAGCCTGCTACAAAAAGGAGTGGACACGGAACGGATGCAGAGCTTTGAGTTTTCCAGGCCAATTTGTATTCTGCCTGTGTGTGCAACCTGAGAGTGAGTGACTGGCGGTCAGAGCCCAGTATTGACTGCTCTGAGGATGTAATAGAGGTTGGGGTGATGGGATCCAGGACATGAACACTCTCACTGTGGCATGTGCAGCAGAGCTATACAGGATATAACCAGGGCACTTAATCATCCTGCTGGCTCCACGCACAGATGCAGTGGGCTCTGTGTTTTAGAATAATGCTTCTGCCTTAAATTAGATTCCATTGATCCTGCTTTTCTCTATAATTGCACAAAGAGGATGGACGCTGGTTTTATTGGGGGTCAGACCAGACATTTGAAATGCTTTAGCCTTAAGTACAGGAGGTAAATTAAATCAGACAAAAGGCTGTTTGACCTGAGTCAAGGTGATTGGACAATTAAGGGATTGTCACGTAGTGTTTATTGTACGATGGTGCATCTGTGTCTCTGTTTCACTTATTCCAACTGCCAAACATTTACTAATGATTTAACTTTGCTCCACTGATTTATTCCTAATGTGATTAGTAGAGGGTTTTTCTAGCTGTTTAACACAAGGCAGTCACTAAGCTTTGCCACAGCAATACAGCAAGCGATATCTGTTTTATCTTCTGCATGCAGTCAACACTCATATGATGCTTTGTCAGTAAAAACAGTATGTTTGTGTTTACTACTCTGCCCACTCTGTGATTGCTTTTCAGAGAAGGGACAAGAAATGTAGTTCTCTGGACAAAGCCACCGCTTTCTACAGCTTCATGCTGTTTTCTGCTATGTGAAACTAATATAGAAGTTTGTGTGAGTTCTGATGCAGCTTCCTCCTTCATGTGCAGGCACTGTTAAAATACAAAAATGAGGAACACTGTTGTGTGAGAGGATGCCTTCCTTTATTACAATGAAACTACACAAGCCTGTATGTGTTGTTACTGTGTTGCTAAAATGAATCCCCAAAATCTTATTTCTCTCCTTTTACAAGGAGTTTTTTGATTAAAGTTAGAATGAACAATAAAAATATATTTTTTGTGAGTATATGAATGCTCTTAAAGTTATGTAGAGGGCAGTACAGTAGGGAGTATTGACACATTAAATACTGTTGCCTCTGGTCTTTTTGTGGTCTTTGCTAATAAGAAGAATCCATAGTAGTTGCTCTGACGCTGGATTGCACAGCAGAACTATTTATCCAGAGAGAAAACATTGTGCATCAGTTCTCGTACAAAGCAGGGAAGGGTGAATAAAAAATAACTATGTGAAAAATGGACTAAAAGCTTAACTAAGCATGGCAATAATTCGTGAGCATGTGAGCCTGCTTTTATGTTACCATAGCAGTGTTAAACACAGGCATTAGACAAGTAATCAAGTAATCCAGTTTTGGTCATAACTATGCTTATGCTTATTATGGTTAAATCACAGAATCATCACAGACAAGAATGTAGACAAATTCAATCCATCAAATAGTAGTTAATAACAGAAGTTCCTGGAAAAAAACACACACGATTTGTCTTTTACTTTGGTATTCTGGCTACGTACATGCAGGCACTGGAATGATGGTTTTGGTGATACCAAAAGGTTTTTTTTTTCCCTAACTACGTGCTGCCTCAGGTTTGATGCTTGTCAAAGCAGCCACTGTAGGTGTTGCACACTAATAACATCCTGTTCTTGCACACCTACACAGTTAACGTGTACACCTTTTGATAATACTTGCATTGTCAAAGACGAGGGTTCAGTTATTCATTAAAAGCTGCAATTGTACAGGCGACATACGGTAAATGAATGAAACTGTGCAAAATGATATGATTTTTGCGGATAAAGTGTTAATTTATTTCTATCTCTCCAGGCGTCTGAATCTAATTGAAAGGTTGTTGCCATCTCCAGCGCAGGGCTATATTCAATTGTTCTGTCTGAAAACCAGAGCACTCAGCCTTCTCTCCAAGAAAGTCTCAGGTGGTTTCTCTTCATTTAGCTCCTCTCCTCTGTTGATCGCATTCTTGTGTAAACAAAACAATCGGGGACGGGAGGGAGCAACAGGCTCAGGAATATGCATGTCTTTGTATTCACCCATCATGCGCAATGTGTCAGACACTGATTGGCACATAGAGCACAGATCACTCACGTTCACTTTACAAAGCGGAGCTGAGGGCGCCATAAATATTCAGGTGGGAGATCATCACCGTCAACCTAAGATTTCGGGCTGTATTAAGATTTACTGTGCTCTTTCGCTGTGATTGGCTCAAATAGCTGATGATGTCATAAGACACCTAGCAGCTGCCAAACGTCCATTTTGGCATTTGACAGTTTTCTGCGTCTAAGTTTGAAGATGGGTTCCAGAAATAGGTTTTTTCCTTTGAGCCCTCACAGAAAAGATAAATGGTACTAGCAGAGAAGACATAGTCGACTTTGTGCCTGGCAAACACCTTACTGCTATGTGTGTGTCAGACTGAAAGGACCGGTGTGAATGGAAGGGGAAGGCTGCCCAGCTTCACATTTACTGTCAGGCTTTCTATTCACATGAATGAGTCATGACGAGATCAATGTTCCTCCAGTTTAAGCATTCTTTAGTCGCTAAAATTAAGAGATCTTGACTATCATCTCCAAAGATTGCATTCAAATCTTGCATACAGTTAGATGTGATGCTCCTCAGGTCTCTTCTCTATTAGCAATTTTGCTAATAGGTGCCAAGATAATTCCCAAGAGAATATACTGACATTTCATCAGTAAAAATGACTAAAGTTACTGAGGCTTTAAAGTTGAAGATAGATTAGGCTGTTATGTGTGATATGTTGAAACACTGTGAATGTAATTCAACATGCTTACAAACTAATTGCTCCCTCATTAGAACTAATCTGACTTAAATAAATGCCCAGCATAATGTTGACAATTTGTTTATTCTGGGTTAGATTGACGCTGATTCAACCTCTGGACATTTTTCAGGCTGTAGGACTTTGTGCAGTTGAGCCACATTGTGGTTCTAATATTCTGTCGGCCCCATTTATATCACTGAGGGAAGACTAAATGAACATTGTGAAAAATTCATACAGCAGCTGTTGGCGTCAAACACTTTGATTAGTGCCTCCATCTGGTGATCACAGGTTCAGGTTCAGTTATACAATGAACTGCTGTGAATTACAGGCACCTTTGTTTCCTCTGCTCTTTGGCTTTTTTTTGTGTCTGTGTTTGCATTGTTCTAGATGTCGGACCATATAAAGTGTATTACCTTTGATTAGAATAGATAATAATTAAGTACCCTTGACATAAATTATCAGTTCACCGCTGTTGTGCATTTCTAAATCACAAATTCCCTTTGCATGTACTTTCCCTGCTTTTGCAACAACTTGTCAGTGTTGTAACACACAATTTAAAAATGAATTCCTGGACCAGAGATGCTCTGTTAGCACTGTGTATCAACAGCAGCTGCTTGCGGAAGACACATTTGTGGTTTGGGTATGATTTATCAAACATCTGCAAGTGTTTTATTTTTATTTTTTTTCTCCATTGTCTTTAGGGTTTCACTCCAAGAGCTAACAGATTCCCAGGCTGTAGCAGTCACACTTTCTTCCCACTTTTCTTCTACTTCTATGATAATTTTCAACAGAATTTCTGTGTGAGAGTGAGAGTCTTTATTGGAAATAGCTGTTGCTACATCTTGAGTGGCACAGTCCCAGGATGATTCATTTACATACGATTTAGCAACTGCGTAATCACACACTTAAGTGTCAGTGATGATCCTACAGAGGCAGAAAAGGAGGTCTTTTGGGATTGACTTCACATTAAAAAACTTTCACCGCACTGATACTTAAACGAACATTTGCTATAAAACTGACGGACATGCAACATTGCATGAGAGAGTTTCCTTGCACTTATGCATAGACTATAAAGGGATACCCAGATGACTGGTATACTAGTCAAAATATACAAAATATGTACTAAATATACCAGTCAAACACAGGCTGTCCTACATCATAATGTATAGCAGGATTCCCATTTAGAATTATTCCAAAATCTCCTTTGGGCCTAAATACTGGGGTATTATTTATTTGCCTTGATGCAGTCAAACTGTATTGAAACATCTTGGCACAGACGGTTTAGAAAATTGAATTACTGCTTATCACTCTTGATTCATCTTGATATAATGCTGGTGTAATCCCTCCAAATTTAGTTGTTCACGGAATAAAGATTCACTGACTCAAGTCTCAGGTTGAGTTGTCAGGTTTTGGCAGCAGGCGGTCTAATAACACTGGCAAAAAAACACAGAAATGACAGCTGCTGAAGGGTCCCCACTTTTTCACAAAAATATTCTTTTGTACATTCTTTAGTCTCATATTTCTTATTTTACCCATTTTTTATTCAGAGGCAAAGACTGACATGGTGGCAAGAAGATACAACCCCGTCAAAACTTTCAAACAGAGCTGGGAGATATTGAAGTGCACTTGCAAAACAACATTGGAATTCTACTAGTTCACATTAATATTTATATTATCTTTCAGATTCTGGATGCTTACTACATGTTAGACTCTTGCCCTATCGCATTAATTTAATGGTTTTACCAACAAGATACGCATGCAAATTTGGATTTTACATGTACAATTTCCAATATGAATAATTGTATGCTACTATTTTGTACTTAGCGTATTGATTCAAACACAACTTAAATGCATCACTCTTGGTTTAAAATGCATTTGTCATAATGCTAGATATTGTTTTGCTGAAATATCAGAAGCAATGTTTCAGGTTCATGTTGCATGTGATCAGAGCAGCACTGATCTCAGAGCATGTAAACCACCAAAGCCTCCTGTCCTTGTAATGCATTGTTGAAGGGTTGCCTTAGTTCAGGTGTTGTTCACGTCGTCATGTCGGCATCAGATGTTGCATTTATTGTCATTGTCATTGATGTGTCTGCTCAGCTACCAGCTGACTGTGTTTAGCCAACCACATCACAGACCCCGATCTATAAACAGTCATTGCCCTCTCTGGTTTTATCCAATCAGAAGTGGAAATTACACAGTGATTTTCATCATGCCCCTCATTCCCAGCATTGTGTACTGTAGCATCTGTAAAGCCTTTGGCTTTGCAGAACTTTTAGTTGGAACCAGTTTCATGCAGTGGTTTAATATATTGCTCAAAGCTTCATCTTCAAAAGGAACCAATGCCCACTTTTTAAAATGTTTAATTTTACACAGGGGCACAAAATAGTATGTTCAGCTTCAGGACTTTTATTTAATCTAACCACTAAACCACTGTCTGAGGAAATAAGGTCTTTCTCAGTTTCATATGTCAGTCATATCAAAAGTCACTGATGTAGTCTGAGGATAGAAACTAAGTTGGTGAAGATATAAGTGTTTTGAGAGAGGAAAGATTAAAGTCTATTTATTGGATGAGGAAAAGTCAAAGGCATCCATAGACCAAATTCAGCAGTAATGCTCACTGAAGCATTATAAATGATGGCTTTAAACTGCAAAAATAATGAACCAGAACATGTTGACATTGCTCGTAGTGGAAAACATTTTGTCTCACTGTAACGAAAAAGACCCATTTGTAATTTATTGAAACAGCATTCGTTGCAGCTCCAGGATCTCATGATGAAGCTGGCAGTGTTTGGTTTTCCAATTTTGAGCTCTGCTGACAGCGGCAGGCACTCAACTGAAAGCTCCTCTGAGACCCACTACAGGTCTTCCGCTTTCTGGAAATGAGTCTCTGCGATCTCCACAGCCTCCAGTTTTTCGGTTTCATCTTGGACCCTCAGGAATTTCTATCTCTGGAGCTCTTTGCAGAGATCCTCCAGTTCCCGTTTGGCTGCACTGAGCTCACTGATGAGCATCAGCCTTTCAGCTGAATGCTTCCTTTTTGCCGTCTCGAGCCAGTGAAGAATTTCCCTTGCTGCGTTGGGGTGGGCCACCGTCTTTCTGCTCAGCTTGTGGGTGGTTGTGGCCTCTGCTCTCTGAAGCTTATTCTTCTCCTGCTCCATTATCACTAGGAGTGTGGCTGCTCGGTCCTTCCTCTCCGCTGAGATAGGAGCTTTGTGCTTCTGTCTCTGCTTCAGCTTCTGGATTTCCCTCTCTGTGGCAAGGGACCTGATCCCCTGCTTAATTGATGTCACAGGGTCCACAATTCAAATGTTTTGCTCTGTTTCTCAGGCTAAAATGTTGAGGTCCTTGTTGGTGTTTGTGCGCATTAACAATCCCCTCAAATGTAAATAATATATTATAAAACTACAGAATTAGAGGAAGGGTGACCTAATCAAGTCTGTCTTCAGATCTTGACTTAAAGCTCTGAATGCTCTCCTTATAATCACACAAAAGGGTCTTTCCATTCCAGCAGTTGTTTTTCACCATTTCTTTTCTTTTCTCTTTTTTTCTCGTGCTGCACTTAGTGTGATATTGATCATTGTTGGTCCAACTCCTCAGGAATCAGCTTCTATTGATTTCACTTCAGCTCTAAGCCTCTCTTTCTGACCTATGTCTCTTTTCAGACCAGGCACCTTTTCAAACATCCTAACCTCTCTGCTGAGAGTTTACTAAAACATGTCATTACTGCAGCATTTCCAAGCAAATTTATGACATCATTTGGACTTGGCGACTAAAACTGGCATGCCCTTATATCTGTTTTCAGCTATTTAATTGTCGGAGACTAAATTTACCATGTCGTAAAACCACTGTGTAGCATGAAACATTTATGTTTGCTTGAACTGTTGGGTATAGTTTTGGGTATAGTTATGCCTTTGAAATGCCATTACCATTCATACAAAGGTAGAAGATTGGGATTTTTAATAGTTACAGTGGAGTCAGTATTTTGTATATGTGAGATATGAAGTAACGTGAATGCCTGTGTTTTTAATTGAGTATACATGTGCCAAATGCCCATACATTTTCATTTAGGAATTAATTTCAGCATTTTAAGATCTGGGCTCCAGAATCCTGTCTGTCTGCAGTGTTAACTGAGTTTTGTGTCAGCATTCCTTCCCTCGAAGGACCAGGCTACCAATTGCACTTATGATTATGTAATAACATATCATAAGTAGGTAATAACGACATTGTGTGATTTAAAAAAAAAGGCTGAGAAGAGAAAAAAATCAAGGTCTGTAAATGCAGTATTTTATTTGATCTCTTTCACAGTATATACACACAGTCCTGTAACTGTCCTATGAAGGTTTTGTTTCATCATAGAGGTCAAAACTCCTTCTGAGTTATACTCTGCGACATACCTCAATGTGAGAAAAGAAAAGAGGTTTTAAAAAAGGCTCAGTATTAAACATGCAATTGAATGCATCTGTCTTGTCCTTTATGCCAGAGCTTTTGCAATGAATTGCAGAGGTGTGCCCATTTGGTTGATGCATAGATAAAGGTGTTTCTGGCGTGACCATGCGTACATTTTATTATTTTGCTGACTCTCATAAATCTCCAATTTAATATCAGTAATTTAACTCTTAAGATAGGGGATTTCTAATAATACTTAGCTTACAAGTAATATGAATCTGGTCTTGGCTAAATGAAAGAGTCAGCTGGACACCGTACATACATCAAGCCTAACATGCATCAAGATAAAGTCCAGCATTTTGCTTGTGTCCATTTGAAATGTCCTTTATTAGTTATTTCAGAACTTTTATTGTGAGTAGTATATCGTCCTCCATCCATTGTGCTACCAGGGACAGGTTACCAGTTTGTGGCTGGGTACACACACACCATTCACCCTCACACTCTCATCAAGGGGCAATTTAGAGTCTCAAATCAACCTTAACATACATTTCCTTCGGACTGTGGAAAACAAGAATGTCTAGAGAGAACCCACACAGACATAGGGAGGACATGGGATCGCCACACAGAAAGACCCATGGTCTAACCTGGAATCGAACTGAGCTGTTATCAGGGCTATTAACCAATCTACTGAGCAATTTACTAATTCAGTTCTTTTATCACTGCGCATGTGATACGTTTCACTATGAATGGGTGTATGTTAGCATCCTTTATGGCTTTATTTGTTGGAATTTTCCCAGCATGAGCTGCTTGGTGTTTCCACTGCCAAGTTTATTCATTTGAAAGAAACATTGTGTCATTTTGTCCAAAGCTTGTTGCTGTATTAGGAAGCTTGAAGTTTCAGTAAGAGGAATTGATTGAGGTGTTGAAGTGCAGAGCTTGTGAGCGCAATACTCAGAAGGACTATCTGCGAGCTGTAGACCTTCAAATGGCTGTCCTGGGAACCACTCGGCTGCAAATCAATAGCCAGTTAATTTCAGGGCACACTCAGATGCTTCAGTGGTAGCTCATGTAAGAGACAGTTAGTAATAAACATTTCACTTTCTGCATTACAGTGTGGTAAAATCTGCAAGTCTTGAATTAAAAGTGGCGATTCATAAACTAAAGTTTACTGCAAACAACATGATTGGATTAGGAAAAATTGAATAAAGTCAATGCGGAACAAAATGAAATTGCATACAATTAGATTTTATGATTTAGGATTACTGATTCAGAAAAAAAAAGTAAATTGGTTCTTGGTTAACTTGGTTCCTGTTTTGGGGAATGGAATTACAACCTATCTCTCCTTCACCATAAAACTGCAATTGAGGTCCAAGTGGCTCTGCAGCTCATCTTATTTTTCTGCAAGTGAAATAAAGGTTGTAAAAGGAGCCTCTACAGACACCGAAAGGGTCTGAGGCAGACATATGACCGGTGGGCTAAAGTGAAAACTCAAAAGTCCTGAAGCAGCTGGTCGTCTGTGGAGGCTGAACTGCACTACTTCCCAATGGGTATAAACCAGGACAGAGTCGGAGCTGCACCGAGGTAACACCAGCAGGGCTAAAGAGGACACTTTATATCACTGTGCTGCCCCAGCTCTGAAGAGACGTGACCTGCAAGATGGATGTTGACCACCTGTGTGGTACAGCTGTCTGAACTGATATCTTGTGGTCCTAAGGTTTGTTTTTCAAAGGTGCAGACAATCAAGGGAGTGTTTGAGTTCATGTCAGGGTATTTTATGGCAAATACTTTGAAGGTTAGAGAGTACAACTTGTTGATTTGATTAATTCTTACAGTGGCATTTATGAGTTTCATTGAAGGCTCAGACAAAATTGACAAAAAACTCCATAAATAGTCTCCCTCAAAGCGAATGATATTTTCAGTGTCAGGGTCCATCTGCAATGGAGCTTGTAGTTAATATCACTGTCTTGCTATCCACAACCAGCTAAGTCAGTCCAGGCAATCTCTCCTGACTTCCCTTGGGTGTAGCTCTGTCATTTATATAAACCATTCATCCATTTTGCTCCTCATTTCTCCGCTTCAATTAGTCAGTGCCCTCCTTTCCCCACACTCCCCATGATGGCAGTATGCACAAAATGGCTGCATGGCCATCACCAGCTGAGACACAGAGACATGTATTAGGAAAAGTAAATATTTGATATTATAATGAGCAAAGTAAACAAACAACAGCATGAAGCCATCAGTAAATCCCTGCTGCAGAGAGAACAGAAGATGCATGGCGTTTTCATGTATGGTGCTACCTACTCTAGTCTACTCTACATTTCCAAGTAGCAGCATTCCCTTTATAGACATTAAACTTTATGGACATTGTAGCAGCGTGCCCCTGACGTGTTTCTGAAAGCATTCTATCATAAGGTTGAGTGCTGTTGCCTCAGTGCAGGATAGTCATTTCTGTGTGAAATTTGCAAGTTTCCACGTATCCCACAGGCCCCACAGTGGAGATGCCAAATTGCCCCGAGGTGAGTGAATGGGAGAGTGAATGGTGTGTGTGTGCCATGTGAGGGACTGGTGACCTGTCCGGGGTGTACAGTAGGCTCCAGCAGACCCCTATGGCACCACTGGGTACAAAGCAAGTAAGGTGATTGATGGAGTTTGCCTTACAACAACTACTTTTGAGGTCGGACCTCTGTTGAGACACTTTTGTATCAAAACCTGTAACTGGATCTCATTGTGTTTTTTTGACATCAATTACTGTTTCAAGTATTTGTTAGTTAACGATAGTTATGTGGCCTCTAATTTTAATTAGCTACTAATATCTGGTCTTTCCATTTTTACTCCATTGATTCAAATGGTTTGTGATAATGATTGATTTTTTTTTTTGCATTGGCAGTTATCTTTCTGTTTATTTCAAGTGCCTGTATTGTATCTACAGTTCTATAGGAACTTTTGTGTCACATTTATTTTGAATGTGACACATTAATGAAGTAATAATGCATGTAGCAGATGGTAAAAGGGAACAACAACAGCTTGAGTTGCCTCACAATGGTGTGTGTGTCTGTGTATGTTGGATGTAACTAGTGAAGAGTACTGAAAATTGACATGCAAAAATGGAAAAAAAATGTATCCTTCAAAGAATTTAATATGTTCATAAGTATTTTTAACGTTTGTCTTTGTATTGAACCTTTACAACTTTCTGGTGGCTGGAGGACCCATGGTGTTCCCTGATGCATCTCTGAGGAATTTAGATGGAGGCTGAAGATGCTCCAGAGCTGCACCAGCTCTGTGTAAATGGGATGGTGGAAAACTGAAAACTCCCTTAATGGTTCAGTGTCAGCACTAATGTATTGCAGCTGTGACAGATGGGTGATGCATTATGGCCACGGTTGTAATTATGACAAAATACACAAAACCCAAAACACATGTTCAAAAATGTTCCTGGTGTAAACCTTTTAGGCAGTTTAGATTCAAAGATGCTTCCTGTGGTTTATAATCATTATTTATTTGACAATGAGGTCAATCAAATTTTTTGTTAGCAAAATGCCACAAAAAACAAAAATGATTAGTATTTTATGTATAGCACACCTTCTTCCACCATCTTTTGTTCGACTGTTCCACCATCTATCAACTGCATGATATCCATAACTATATCATTCTTGAATTACTATTACATAATTGTTATTGACTAATTATTAAAACAAAGGTTGGAATTTTGGGGGGGGGGGGGGTCAGGCACTATTTATGTTTCATTTCAGATATTCTGTTGTGCTGCTAATAATAAAATTGTTGAATTCATTATAGCAACAGATAGCCTTTTTAGTTCTACTCCACCAGTGAAGATAACTATGATTTCTTCAAGCTATATAGGCCCGTATTTATTTCAGACCAATTTCTGAAGGTTGACACAGTCATTACAATGAAATGAAGATTCAAATGGCAATGAGAGACAAACCTGTGTTGCTTTAATTGTTCATTGGCATTGGTGGCCAGTGTCCTTTAAACTGTTAACCATGGTGTTGTATTGTATTGTTGTATTGCCTGTTTCTTTCTGACCTGTTGGTTTCTGCTCTCTCACCAGTGAGTCCAGATGTAGCTGGTGATCGTAAACATCATCATCATCACCGTCATTATCCACCTGTGGAGGATTCAGAACTGGAGGGCAGATCCAGGAGCCTCAGGCTGCTGGGAACCATCTGGACCTTGGTATTGCCTTGTTTACATGTGCTCCTGGCCTTGTAACAGCTGCCTTTTTTGCAGCATAAAACTTTCAGGACTTGATTGTAAGCATATTAATCTGGAACTATGAGAGCCAGTGGATGCTACAAGCTGCAGTACGTGGTGGAGCACCACTTCCAGACGGGGGAGGACACAGCAGGGGCAAACACTGATATTTGAGTGGAAACTACAAGACACTGTGGCATATAGAGACAGCATTTGGTTCAGCTTTGCAAATATTATTTTTTAACACTCACCTGCCAATCATTAAAGCTATTGATGACTTATTTATAACAGCAGATGTCAAAACGTAAGTGTAAAACTACGGCATATAGTATTTTGTAAAAAAAAAAAAGGTATTAATTTAATTATATTTCTGCATATAATATATATGATCTGTAGATGTATATAAGTATTGATTCGTCTCTGCATATCTCACTGTGATGCACTCTAAACAGTCCAATTTGTACTTTTGAACAGTTTTACAAAGTGCTGTGAAAGAGTCGAGTGATCGGAGCTTGTTGCTTCTGATTTGAATCATGTTCTCTGCTTTGTCTCACAGCTCAAACCCAAATTAAAACAAAAAAAAACTGTTACTCTAATGCTGTCTAAGAGATCCATTCTATCTAAAAATGGACATTTGTGCAGACTTTTTTATATAGGTGTTTCAGAATGTGTTTTCAACCATTGTAGAAAGACTGCAGTAGATTCCTAGACACTTACTTTAAGCTCTTGTACATTCTGTTCAATAGAACAAAAAATATGATTGGGCTGAAGTGACATGTAATAACCCTACTATTACTTTTAAATGGTATATTTCAATTGCAGAAAGCTATTACTGCTATAAAGAGTAGAAATGCTGCTGCCGACAGCATTGGTGAAAGCAGTGGATGGCAGGGCCCATGTGCAGGGCATGTGAGACTTGATTGACTCTCTTCCTTATAGCAATAAATCAGTTTCCTTGGAAATCTATTATCCTCCTTCAAATGCCATCAAATAAGCCTGGGTAGGATGTGATGTCTGCTAGAGAGTGCAGCTGCTTCTACTTGGCATGTTACCTGCAGGTGTCTATGCAGAGAGAAAAAGAAATGTCTCGTATACATCATGCATGTCTAGTCAGTAAGAGAGAAAGGCTGTCAGTGGTTCCAAATAGTGCTCCCCTGGCTCTGCTATGCTTCCTAAGCTAAAAAGAATATCTTCTTTTAAGACGCTCCAGAAGCTAAAACGGTACTTATAACCGTATTTCACTATTCATAGTGTGAAAAATAACTGAAACATTCAATTAGGTTTGAAAGAGCTTTTTATTTTCCAGCCAAAGTGACAATCTCCTCAGGTACTCGTTTGATCTCCTATGATCACAATTTAAAATCTGTGACACTTCCTCTCATCCAAAAGTGAGCATAGCAAGTTTTTGTCATTTGTCATTTTTAACTTTAATGTACCACGGTAGGCTTTTATCATGATATAAATTCAGGGCTGTTTGAGCATCTGAATCACTTGAGTAGTGTGCCACTTTCCTGACTGCAGCCTTAAGGTTTAAAAATTCTAACTTTGAGAATAATTATACCTGTCATTTCTTACTGCGCTGTGAATTTAATGTCTGCAAATGAGGCTTTTTAAGGTGCGACTCCTAAATGACAATAGTCATGCTTAACCACTTTAATGCAGTTGTTAGAGTATTTAAAGCGTACTCCCCCACACCAACTATATCACAGGTTGGCACCATCAAAGTCACTTTTATTATGAGCAGAAGCTGCGTTAATGGCATGGTTAAAGAATGACTCTTCAGTCTCCTAACTAGATAACAGACAGCAGGCTTGAAGCTAAGTGTAGCGTTAAGCTAAATATAGTTGTCAGGTCATGCTGCTTCCTCTCTTCTCAAAGGAAAAAGTTCAGTTTGATGTCTACTATGATTATTATCACTGTATCTGGATATTATCCAGAGGAGGGAGGGACCAAAACTGGTGCTGCTGAACATCATAGAGGGGTCAGGGTCCAAATGTGTAGTCAACACAATATTGTGCACTCACTGTCCTAATATAGTATTATATTCTGTCGTTTCAAGTGGATGAATGGAGGGAAAAATAAATAAATATTATGAGACATTATAAACAGACATTAAATTAAAATAAAAAATTGTGTAAAGCTAAAAAAGCATAATAAAGATTAAATATAAGTTACAGTGCAGTGAAATAAATTAAAAATCTTTTATCTTATAAAAGCTAATAGCTTAAAGGAAAGTATTCAGCCTTGATTTAAATTAAGTGAAAATAATGAGAGACGCTTTGTTTTTATTAATGTGGTAGAATATGCTCCAGCATACTATGTATTTATCACAAAAATGCACATTTGTATTTATTTCAAAATACCCTTTTCCACTATGGATTTGTTGTAGTGTTGAATTCAGGCAATAGTAACACCAGTTTCCCTCGGCAGGAGGGTGGGGGGAAACAGCCAATGTTATGTGTCCACACCAGGCGGGGTGACAGGGTGACAGTTTCCATGCAGCAGTGCAACATCTCAGAGCCTCTTCACTAACGTGTTTACTCTTTGATATTCTGTTTACAGAGTGAATGTGTGATTTGGAGGTAATTGTCATACACTACATGCTGATCAATTTTGATTCAGTCTGTCATTTTATTCCAAGATTATTATCATTTTCTTTTTATATACACAAAGGACGTGGAAAAGAACTTATTTAAGCTCCTGTTGTCTGTTGTAACACTGTTGAGACCTCAGTAGCTTTGCTTAAAATAGGTCAGATGTTGCAACAAACAGACTGAATGAGTGATGAGATGGGGTGCAAACTCAATATGTTTGGAAACAAAGACAGTTTTGATCATTGTACACCTAGCAAACAGACAGGCAGCCTGCTTTGACCAGCCAAGTTCTCACCGACTGTTTTGCTTTGCAATGGTTACCAACTGCATTTTTATTCTCTCTCCACTTGGATCTGTTCGTTATTTTGAGAAATGTCAATGTGTTCAGCATTTATTTTCATTTATGTTCAACATAAATGTAATTTAACATCACTGAGGCTCTGTGTTCTGGCCGTGGCGCTTGGTAATACCAGTACTAATATTTCCAGCAGCGTTCTCTGCTCTGAGGATATTTGTCTAGAATATTTTTGACAGCAGTTGCATCACGCTGTACAGATCATATAGAGGTCACCTGAAGAAGAAAGTGTAATCCATCACTCAACAAATCAATTTTCAAAATAAAATGCCTCTGTCCAAACTTCAGGTTTGCAGAACTGCATTTCAGTAATCTACACATTTTGAACAGACCAAATAAGAAACATTGTAACTCATGCCTGCTAATCTATAGTAGAAATTCAATAATAATAATATAAAAAAAAGGAAAATCTGAGCGCCAAAATCTTTCAGAGGACAGGCCAAATCTTCATCACAGCTGGAATGTGACGCAGTCACACCTGCCGGAGTCTCCAGGTGAGTCTGTACTTGAATTGCTGCTTGTTGCAGTCATGTAATAATTCTATGAAACAACTTGAAGCCTGCTTTCCAGCAGTACCCTGTGGCTTTGGGCTGTCATCCATCTTTTTTGTCTCGGGAGCTTGCTGCCAGGTAGGGTCACAAGGCTCCCTTCAAGGGGCAAGCAGAGCAGTCATCCATCCCCTCCAGTCTTGCTAGGGGATCGCCAAAGTGTTCTCTAGGCCTGCAGAAAGCTGTAATCCAGGGCTTCATGTTGACTTGTGGCTTTCAACACATTTCTTCAACAGTGTCTCCTCCTGTTATTCCCTGGACTCTGTGGGTTATGTCACTGATATTCAATTTGTTAAGACATTGTCAGAGGAAACTTAATCAGAAAATGGTGCAAATGTTTTGTCCGCCCATTTAATATGCTGATAACATGTCATTAGTTTTTTTTTTTTTTTTCTAAAATAAAGTTTTTACAACAAGTAATGGTGGCATATGTCCAGCTTCTTTTGGTGCTGATTTAAGGGTCTAGTATGTGCAAGGAATGTGAATGATTCACAGGAGAATGTGAGAGATTTCATCCTGCTGCACCGGCAGTGTCGGGTCCCTCACTCACCCCACACTGTGAAACCACGATCGAGGCTCTCGCTCACTCATGACCACAGGTGAGGCTTAGAATAAGGACTGAGCAATAAATTGCACTATTTGATTTACAGCTCTGCCCTGTCCCTATTGCCAGCACACAGCCAGTATCCTGATCAGTCTCACTGGTGAATGTGAGAGAAAAGCTCTCTGCTCGCCTGCAGCCACTCCAGAGGACAGGTGTGCTGCATCTTCACCAAAGTACTTTGTGCAGGATGGAGCATTTGTGTGAGGCAAAGTGATGCTTTAATTATTCTGTGAGTAATTATCCGTAAATGATCTATCTAACTAGTTCTTTTTTCATTTTATTGTCTTACAGTTCTTTGTTTTTATTCTTTAGATGCAGATTACACTATGTTGATCTTACTATTCATTGCATTTAAACATTCAGGAACTGGAGACAGTGCTGTTTCCATCATGCTATAATTTGTTTGTTTGTTGCTTAGCCTTTACTTTCAGGATATTAAAAAGAAAGTCTTTGTACTCTTTCTATTGATTATCTTCTCTTCAACAGATGGACACAGTCTTCCAGTCTAAAAAATGAATATGATGCAGAAACGACTTTACTTGCAATACCACTGGGATCCACTAGGGCTGGCTCCCAAAAAAAAAACACTTTCTCCAACAGCCATCATGAAATAGTCATTCTTTTCACAACTTATAATGGTTTTATTGTGGTTTCAACAACTAAAGTTTCTCATGACAGGGTATGGTGGTTAATTAGAAAATATGTCCATGATCAATAATATATATGGTGTAGTTCATTCATTGGAAGGTTTGTTTACGTCATTTGTGCGGCTGGTTATAGTATATAGTCAGAGCATATCATTTAGTGTAGATCGTATAGATAAATTGGTGTGTTAAGGATGGAAGAGTTGAAAAGCTAGATCTTTCACTTACTCCTTTCAATCCCTGCTCTCTGATCCAAAAGGTTTATTCTGGTTCTAAACGGCCTCTCACAAACCTATGGGTGTGTCACAGAGGGTTAGAGCTTGGTCTCAGCACAGGAGAATAGCCAAAAATGAAATGAAAAGTGTTTTTCAAGGAAATCAAATGACATGGGCAAATCAAAGAAATTTCATGTTTAATTTTTGACAGGTGTGTAATGTGCTCTTAGACCCTCTGTCACAGGCAACTTCATTACTGGTAATTGGGAGTTGAGAAAGCTGCAGTTTAAGTAGGTGGTCACTACCCACACAGAATCAGGGAAATGAATGGTGATATTAACGAAGGTCTGCAGAGTTGAAGACAGGTATTTTTGAATAGCTCTTAATGCGGAAGTTTCTCTGTGTGGGAGTGAGTCCAATTACTTCGCACTTTGGTGTCTTCAGAATTACTCAGAGGTAAGAGCCGTTGTCTTTGGAGTCTTTTATCTCTGCATACTGGAGGAGGGCTCCTGGGGCCTTCTGAGGAGAATAGTGCTGAGCACTGCTTAAACGTATACAGAGATTAATTTCATATTCCCATCGAGGTTTCTGTTTCACTCAAAATTATTGCTGTGACCTTGACAGCAGCTAATGTTTAGCCTCACCATAGATGGTAGCTTTAATCATCACAGTGCAGAGGCAAGCAGTGCTTTGTGTCACTCTCAAAGTTGTTCATGGTTAAGACAGTGTTTTCAGCAGCTTAACTCAGCACACAGCACATGCTTTTCAAAGAGGCGAAGAGGAAAACGGTGGTGAAATGTGACTGAGGCCATTTTTATAATCGAGGAAAGCTTTAGAAAGTTGTGTTGTATTTTGGTATTTCAAAATTGCTTAATATAACAAGTTTACATTAATTGAAACATTCACCATACCATAGCATGCAGGTGTTGTATTTGTTATTGTAAAGCGCTTAGTAGTGACTTCTGCTTATTACCTCTTCATTTCATGAAAAGGCAATATGCTACCAAGCCCGAAGAGCAATAGAGTGCTGCTACCTACAGCGCCAACTAGTAGTTATTATTTAGGCAGCTCTGACTCATCTTTTAGTGTTTTGTATTTTGTGCTACATCCTGCTCTATATATAAAATATCTAATTGAATGCATCATTGATCAAATGATGAAATACACTTGTTAAAACCCCTCCTACACTACTCCCATGAAATCATCCTTAAACATCCATACAAGGTGCATCCAAAGTAAACTCAAAGCTGTTCTCCTCTCTTTTCAGTGCAACACGCTGAGGGATTAGTCCCAGTCAAAAGTCATGGTCATTCCAGATTTTCTAAATCTCCCCATTTTTATACATGTGCATCACAACACTGAAGACTTAATCACTTTATGTTTGATAAAGAGACTGACTATAATAATATTATTAATAGAATAATTTGAATTTTGCAAAGTCCATTCCTGTGTCTATTTGCTTTAGGTCTGATGGCTATGTAGTAATGTGCAACCTACTGTACCTACCTTTTCATACCTTTATCTTACCTTTTATCTCACACACACCTGTCTTCCATGCACATGGGGAGCACATCCACAAATAATGTAACTGGAGGCTGGAACAGTTGCACCAATGCTAACAGGTTTAGCTCAGGTCAAGTCCTGCTGTTGACCTGCTGAGTGTAAAAACACTGAGATATTATGGATAATCACAGGTATATTTTACTGAACGCAGTTGGGATCCAACAGTGAGGTTAAGAACCTGCATTTATTCATGAGTGCACTGTATCACTTCTATTATTCATCTATTTCATTTTTCATTTTCAGGCAGAAAGAGAAAAGTCAGCGTCAACAAGCACCAAACTGAGCCACCCTGCTGCCCCATAGGTACTTTTTACATTTTCTGATGTGTGTTTTCATACATTAATGTAAGATGAGGGCACATCCCAATGTGACACACACACACACACACCCACACACTCACACACCTCAGCACCTGAAGATGTATTCTCTCACTCTCTTGTTTTCTGTATTCTAGCCTTTTTTCTCTGTGAATGGAGTAAACAGTCCCATCAATATAGTGTTTTCCTGCTGTCTACCCACCCACTGCTTCCAGATTATCAGACAGGACTACAGCACACGTTTAACAATAAATCCTCTGATTCCTTTCCTCCCTGGCTTTCCTCCTCACTCATTTTCTTTTTTCTTCACTGACTTTCCCACGAGCCTTCTTGTGTCTCTCCTCCGAAGGTGAACTGTTTTTTTCCACCATATTATCTTTGATTATTGCTGTAATGCCTTCGACCTTTCCTTTTCACAGTCAAAAGATGACAGATGTATGTGACAATTATAAAAAAAGCTGATCTAAAATATATATATCTGCATTTCTTGTATTGCATACCGGTTTAAATCAGTCACATCAGTCGCTGATGTTTGCCAGTTTGACCTGAAATCTAAAACTGGATGGAAATGGGACAGAGGCCATGAATGCCGGGTTTATTCTATATGAGATGAGAGCTGGGATCAGGTGTGAGAATAAATAATCATAAATAGCCTTGAAATATGTGTGCAGGAGTATAACATTCATGAAAATGTATGAATGCACTGCTGTGAACCTGCAGCCTGATTAAAAAAAAAATCGAGGACAGAGAAGAAGTGACACACAGAGTGACAATCAGTTCTCGTATTATTTTTCAGCTAATTGAATAAGGCTATCGACTGGTTTGAACATAAAGTAAGACCATTTATCATATTTGTAATACTAATGAACTATGTCATTAGGAACAAATGTTCAGCTTCTTGTGTTTAATGCCTGGACAGATTCTCAGCCTTGATGCGCTGATTTTATCCATCTCTCAGCTCTTAAAAGGTCACTAGGCGGCACAATGTTGTTTAACAGCTTGTGTGGCTGCAAACGGAGGACTCACTTAGCACACGGTGAGACAATATAGGATGGTGTTGCTAATCCTCAAAATGTGACAAATCGCATGTGCTGTGTGTTCTGCTTACGGAGGGAGTAAAAGATTTAATTAATCTTCCCTTATTTGCACTTCACTGCTAAAACCTTAAAATATATGAATGCATGAACAGATTGGATTATGGTTCTTTAAAAAGAGAGCTCCCAGTCGTCTTTACAAGGTAAACATAGTCAACATAGTCAACACTAACTAGGTGCTTACTAGCATGCATATTAGTGAATCTCTCCAAGGTTTTGACCAGGTAAGGATGAGGTTGAATAATAAGGAGGTTGAAAAATTAAAAACTGATGTAATTCTTCTTAAGTACCTCATGTCTTCTAACGAGACTTACACACAAGCTAATGAGGGACTACTTCCTGGTGCAATGTTGTGTTTACAAAGTGATTTATCCTGAGTAGTCAAAATCTTTACATTTTATTCAAGGCTTTTATGTCATCACTTTCAGCCATGTTTGAGGAAAGCAGTACATTTTGTTTACTGACCTACTTTATTGCAGCTCCCACAAGTGTGGCTGCCATTACTAAGACCATCCCCATGGCCACTGACCCATTTGCCACACAACCAAGCCTTCGAAATTTCAAATTTTCACATTGCGTAAGTCATGCTTACATCTCCTCCCTAGTTTTTCGCCTCCGCTGCGCACCCCCACCTCATGTCCCTGTTGCCAATTCCCACCCACCTTTCTTTTCCCATAGTTCTCTGGTGCAAGGTGGGTGTCCTGCTTAACATCGTCTCCTGACGGAGGTCTGACACATCCTCTCTCTGCATCCAGGGCGGACGTGCTGCCAGTTCCTTTTATGACACAAGTCCATACATTATTCATGCTTCTTAATTAGGTATGAAGTGGCAGCTTATACTGGTGAGACATTCGGCAGATCAGGTCTCGGATGGCACTTTCTACATGATTTTGCCATCGCATACAAAAGCAAACATGATAAGAAATGGCACTGTGACAGAGGCTGCAGAGGATGAAATAATTTTAGCAGCAAGTAGTGGTATTTTAAAAGGTGCAAATGAGCACAGAGTACTCATAATCACAAACAGCATGCACATAAACAAATGATGAGTTGATGACAAAAGATGAATTGCGACAGGCTCTTGAGCAAATATGACCAGGTAACATGAAAGAAAAGGAAAGAAAAGTTCAAGCAGAAGAGTAAGGTTGACAATTTTTCTCTTAAAATTATACTGTGCGCTTTAGCAAATAAGAAAGACAAGAAATTGCCGTGTTAAATGAAATGGTGAAGGAGATAACATCCTTCTGCAGCTATTTATGTTTCACATGGCAGTGTCAGTCTAATGGGCCATCGTGAGATGAATCAATCAGCTCTGCAGGTCCAGAATGGTTTCGTTTAGATCTCTTCTTTGAAACAACCAATTTGCATGAACCGAACAAAATCAGCCTCATGTTCATAAACTTGTCCCTGACTGAAGTGATTCTTGAGATGATCTTGATGTGATTGTGCACACTTCAACAGTCTGTTTGTGGCTCCTGATTTCTGTAAGTCCCCCTTTAGGGCAGGAAATCACTGACTTGGATTTTATTGATTGCCATGTTGAATAATTGTTTACAAATGATTTCAACGATTACAAATTTAAATCTATTTTTCATTTCAACATTTCAATCATTTTCCTGCCACCAAGTTGTTAGTAATGTCACGACTCAGCAACAAGGTCCTGGGTTAGATTCCAAAGAAAATACAAGTGAGACAATTAAAAAGTAATTAACTATAAAATGAGTAATATTCATTGACAAGTTGATTAGAATACTATTTTAAATGGGCAAATATGATGATGAAGAGGGGGTTGTTTTTCTGTTGAACACACAATGAAATAATTGGCATTTGTCATTGTTGTATTCAGCTGTCAGTTTAAGCATGTACAGCATGTACTGCGTGTCTGTATTTTAACACTATTTGTTTACTAATTTTCATATCCAAAAACAAGCTGAACACTGAATGCAGATGTATTTTCAGAGCTACAAATCCTGTCTGCATTGGGAGCTCAGGCTTTTCAGTTCCCTCTTGTCAGATGGATAAAATAAAAATAAAAAAGCACCATGCTGTACCTGTTGGCACTGCAGCCATATGCCACTGCCATGGCTGTATGTAAAACCTCCTTTTCTTTCTTTTTTTTTTCCATAAAACAGATCAGTGAGGTGACAGGCCTAATATCCACCACATGTTCTCCCCAGATCCCTCTCTTTCTCAAGTCAAGTGGTGGGTCAAAATGGATAAAACCGTTCTCTTTCTCTTCCCTGATACATGCTAATGCATAGTCTGTCAGTACTGAGGTGGCAAGGCCCTCAGGGAGGGTTTTGCACTGAACTATTTCTTGTCTGTAGAAAGATCAGGGAGGGTAATCTCTGCCTCTGCTATCCAGGACTGTTCTGCTGTGTAATTCAGTCTTTATCCTAAATCCAGAGAGAGAAAGACAGCAGAGAGAGAGGGAAAGAGGGGGGAGTGAGATAGTGGGAGAATTTATCTGAAAACCTCTAATGTGTAAAGCTGGAAAAAACAGGAGCGTATTTGGAGAAGTGACATGACTGCAAAGGAGTTATGGCAGTGACAAGGGGACACGTTTTTGCTGCATTTAAATGGAAATACATATTCACAAAGACTCTTTTCATTAGTTCTACAAAGCAGTGCCCAAGAAAATACATTATAAAGAAACCTTTTGAGCTATTTTAATTATCCCTGTCCCCTTATCCATTCTCAATTACAGGCATCAAATAAACCCTTCACAGACAATAAATGCTGCCAACCAAGGTGAGAGCAATATCGCAGGAACCAGGTGAGCATGATGGTGTCCTGAAACTGCATTATTGGTTTTGAGCTGCATATATCCTGAGATAGTGGGTGGAGAAAGGAGCATGTTGTTTTATGTCAGAAGTGGAACCTTTTGTTTATTTTTCTTAATATGAAAAAGGATTTTTTTTGTATTTTAATGAAACCTATCTATGAAAAAATATGATGCTTTAGATTCACTTTGAAACTTATTTATGTCTTATTATAGAACACAGGGTTGAATCCATTTAATTGCTTAAATCTTGTGGGAGTGAAAATTGAAAACCAAGGTTTAATTTCATAGGTCTCTATTTTCAAGGGACTTTTCATCGTCTCCAAAGCCCTCACACTATTTCTTGTCATGTAAAAAGCAATTACAATCAGTGCTTGGATGAAATGTGTCATCGGAGAATCCATTAACAATGTCCTCAGACCGTAATATTTACAGTCACCTCCCTACTTCAAGAGACAACACTGAGTTTTATGAGTTTTGAAGGACAATTAAAAGGCAATGGTCTCTCATTGAAGATTTTTTTTGTCTTCAACAGTGTATTTCAGGCAATTATACTACATTTATTGCAGCCTATTGGATCCCATCATTGCGTGTAATGTGCATGTACTGCATGTATTATCCCTTCTTGTTGAATTCTAGTTTTTTGTTTGACAGTAAGAAAAACTCTTGCACGCACAAAACAGTTATCCAGTTAAATTAGTCCAATGGCCATAATTGGCTAGGTGCACTAAAAAGTTTTAAAAAATTGAAGCAACACAAGTTTACGACACCTCTTTAAAGAGATGATAAACAAGACAAATCGAATTTTATATAAAATAATTTAGTTGGATCTTTGTATTTGTTGCCTTTGGAAATACACTTATCCTTCCATGTTTTTGGTAAATGGTAAAACAATGGTAAATGTTTAGACAGTAGGTTCAAGCAAACAAGGGGAATTAATGCTTTAATGGCGCCCACATTCTTTCCCCATTAATCCGAGTCTTAATAAAACAGATCACAGTAGAGTGTTGCAGTGACTGAGCTTAATACTTCCAGCAAGCTGATTGTCGTATTATACAAAGCATGAAACCACAGCCTCCAGCCAGTCATTCATCCAGTCTTTTTATGTTTAGCTAAGCTGGCCACCAAACAACTTTTAGTCACATTTTCCACATTAATGTGACTTGCATTGTGTCTCAGCACTGCATTGTCTAAATAGTGTTTGAAGCAGTAACAATAACTGTGATCAAGAAATATGAAATTCTGTTTCCATGATGCTTTGGAGACTGTAACAAGAAGAACCATCCATCTATTCTCTTACTCATTCTGTACCTTAACAGTGTTGCAGCAGTCTGCTGGTGCCTATCTCCAGCTCATATAGGGCAAAACAGGGAATACACCCTGTACAGATCTCCAGTCCATCACCAACAACACACACACAAGCACTATTCACTCTCACACTCACACAGACATTATACTTTTGTCTCCAATCCATTAAATATGGATGTCTCTAGAATGTGAGAAATCCAGAATTTCACACAAAGAGAACATGCAAACTCCACTCATAAAATCCCTCAGTCCAATGTTCAAATGCTAAGACAACAGACTATACTGTATCTATTTACTTACTGTGGTTTGTGATTAGCCCAGCCTATAGTCAAACAGGATGATACATTTTGGTTTTGTTGTTTGGTCTACACAGCTGTCCTAGCTGGGCCGCTACATTACCTCTTATTCATAGCATTTTTGTCTGCTTCCTTTCAAAGCCATTTGCTAAAAAAGCAAGAGAAATACCAACCTAAAATGAGTAGAAATATATTTTGTGTAAAATTTGAATTCAAATATACAGTAGTCTGACTACAATGTCGAAGTACAGAACAAAGAGTTTCAATTATTGTTATTAATCATTTTGAAACTGTGCCAGCAGATCAGTTTCGGCACTCATACTGTACTTCTCCAGCTCGATAACGAGGCAGAATAAATTCTCCTCACAGTCACAGGGGTAATGCCAGGAGCAATCCACAATTATCAAGTGGATCCGAGAGAAAAACTCAGCTCCTTCTTTGAAATCCATGAGGTTTCTGTGTTTCGTCTGGAGTTTGGCCCTTTCACTCTGCTTTTCCATAATTGAAGCACATAAATAATTGTACAGACAGAAAAAGAGATTATAATGAATAATTCTGTCTCAGATGTGAAGCCGTTTCGTCTTGTCCCTCTCGCTGTTGTCATGTGAAAATGAATAAATGGATGTTTGGGGGAGCTACAAAGAGGTATTGAATGTGGCGATGCAGTGAGCTTTTTGTGTCTGCTGCTCTGTCTGCCAGATGTTGTGCTGCCTCCCCTGACTGACAGAAGCTGACACTGAATCGAGTTAGACTACTGATAGATTACAGGGTGCAATACATGCATCTCAGCCGTGCTACTGTGCTTGACGGGGCGCAACACTGCCTGTTTCTCTTTCACTTAATCTGGACATGGGAGAGATCTCTTCACTATTTGGTCATCCAACATTTCTCACATCCTTGTCCTCCATGATAACATGCTGAAAATGGAAAAACTACGTTTTTTTTGTTTTTTAGAAATGAACTGTAATACAACATTTACTATATAGCACATTGTCAGGTTCTTCTATATTCTTAAATTTCAAAGATTTCTGTAAATTGTTTATTTTTTTTATCTTGTGGCAAAGGAAAGAACAGATGCAAAACAGACAGAAACAAAATAGGTAAGAAAGATTATGATTATTTATAATTATCTGTTTCAAAGAAGCTTTAAGACGTAACATAATTATTTGGGTTAATAGCAATTAGTCTCTACTCAGAAATGAGTCTTTCAGAGACAGGGATCCATTTAATAAGCATTGGTCTGTAATTTAGTCTGGGACTCTGCTACAGTACCTAAAATGCATTAGCATTGAAAATACAACCTCCCTTGTAATCTGCTGTGTCAGAGGAGAGACTGGGTCCATAATGAGCAGTCCTGCTTCACAGTCTTCCCTCAAATAGTTAGTTTTTTCTGTAAATATTACCACACCACAGCAATCTCAAGGTCATCTCAAATTCAGCAGATACTTTATAACCATCTTCACTGTGCGAAAGTGACAAATAAAGTGTATTTAAAAATAATGATTTATTTTCTGCTGAGTGTAAACGGTAGCTAGCAGTATAACCTTGAGTTGCTGTCTTGATATTTGCTACCTGAGTGATGAATAAATGTTAAACAGCAACTCCATTACTTAACTTTGCACTCTCTATAACCATGACGAATATTCATCCCCAACCAACATTTGGCATGGTGCAGGAGGAGAGGCTCAGGTGTAAACTGAGGGAGTTTGCTCAGCAGAGAGCAGTTGCCAGGCCTGTCTGGGGACATGTGAGTACAGGAAGTGCTGGGAATGCCGTCACCGGCGCCCACAGAAGTGTTTCATGGTGATGTCCAGATGGAGTCACAGTGATGGAGATCTCAGGGGAGGATGAGGTGCTCATGAATGGCCAGCACCTGAGAAGCATACATTGCACATGAAGCTGGGGGGATCTAAAGAGAAATGGACACTCTTCTGAGGATGCTGGCATTTGTACTTTGGACAGAGAAGACAGATGGCTCAAGAGAGGAGTAAAAAGGAGGCCATCTATGCCCATTCAGAGCGACCCTCCTTGAACAGAGGAGGTAGTTACACATACTGCCAGTTCTTTACAAAGGTGTTTTAAGAGCTCTCCCCAAACAGTTTCACCCCAATTCACACTTTGACCCATGTCACTCTCTTGATGCACAGGGGGAACGATGGCTGTGATGTTAATGACCCCAAGGTGCAATGAGGGTATAAAAGACCAGAACTAAAACTAGAACTAAAGAAGCCTGGATGACGGGCAAAACATCTTCAAAAACATCTTTTTATCATGCAAAACTTCCAAAAGCTGGTTGACTGAGAACCTACAGATAAACATAAATATATTGTACATTCCCTGCTGGTTCTCAGTGCAGATGAAAAGTCTTCAAAACTAAATTTGCATATCTTTATCCTCTTCTTTCATCTCTCATCGATTTTCTTATCTTTTCAAAGCTTCTGTAGAATGTAGGTTTAAGTTTACACGTACTGTATGACATCTGAAACAGAAAGAGACACTTTTCTTTACATGTTTTTCACAAATATCAATGATCAAGAGCCTCATGAATACAATACTTTAAACAGTCTTTTTTAATAAAATGTTTATTATTACCTTTGTATTATTTTCTGTATACAAGAATGTGTAACAAAAGCCAAATAAGCAATCCATTTTAGTCTTTTAAAAATGGTAAGGCATGTCTGCTTGTATAACCATCGACTTCAGTTCCCCCAGAACACTTCAAACAGCGTGCACTGACAGCTCCAAAAATCTTAATGTGCTCCTTAGTTATCTGATTTTGCAAACCACAATAGTACCACACTGACAGCATATGTTTTAGCAAAAGTGCAGCAAACGATTAACATCAAAATGGAGGAAACCTTGCATAACACGTTTTCATCTAAACATTTTGTAGGAAAAAAAAAATCGATTAACCACGAGTTCACTTTTTTTCAGTTTTTTTTCTGATGCCGAAGAGAATGTAACAAGACAAAGGAAGATGGCTCAAGGACAAATTAAGTTAAGCACTGAACCATCTCAGACAGAGATACTGGATGTCTGGCCGGAGAAAACGCAGCTTGTCAGAAAATACAGAGGAGTACACAAGGGTGGGGGGAGAATGGCAAACATTCCTCTCATTGCAAAGAGCCAGACTGTTGTTTGAGCCGAAACAAGCTCTTTGGAAAACGTCAACCTACTTCTGCAACAGCGCTTTCCCATTTCACTTTCTTTGCTGTGTTCCAGGAGCACCAGTGAAGACCTGCCTTCTCCGCACATACACACAAAACTTGGTATCTAGAGCCACTCTGCTGACGTCCTGCCCTTTTATCCAACACACATGTTGATTGTCCCAATCCATTCTGGCCATGACTCACAAATGTTCTCCACAGTTGTCTTTTCAGTATATGAAAATAGAATTCATACGTTCATACAACTATGATGATATGTAGCACCTCTACTCAGCTCAGTAGATACTGGCTTCCAGGCTGACTAAGACACTGTACTTAATGTATGAATAATACAGCAGAATTTGTGTTCAAATCTCAAAGTCAGGACATTTTGCATTGAGTGTATTCACAGAGAAATGTCCCAGTCTGGAGTCTAAACTGAAATGACACTGCCCCTTCTAATATACCATGATTTTTACATGAAACCTTCTTAGTCGCAATAATCTGTTATCCAGTGCAGCACTCTTGGGTAGAGAAATTTGAACAGATCAGAAACCGGTGCTGCACATCAGGTCTGACAGCTAGTTACTTTAATAGTATTTTATTCAATATTAAGCAGTTTATAAAAAGTCACTGCTCGGTGTCTATCCCATCTAACTACCTCCCATCTGTCTGACTCGCCGAGGCATCACCACTTGGTGGTTTTGCTAATGAAGTGAGTTCAGAATGGGGTCAGTTTGTTTCTCCTCTGTCAGGTGGTTAAGACTTTATGACCCAGCAAAGCGATCCAAAATATCCAAAAGAGGAATACGGTAGTACATTTAGCTGTGGCATGAACACCTACGTAAACACCATTTTAGATCTATAGAGCTGACTGAAATAAATGCATTTATTCAGCTTCCACTGTATCCACTCTGCTTCTGCATCATTTCAAGCTCCCACCTCAAGGAACTCAACAGGACTGTGCAGTCACCTCGAGAGTTTGCACTCAGTAGGTGCTTTTTCATCCAATCAGAATGGATTCAAAGACTGGGATCCTTTACAAGGCTCATTCCTCCAGTGACCAATCTCACCAATGAGGTGAGAAGATGCTACACTACACTAGACACCATACTTATACCATAGCATACACCATACCATGTTGCAGCTATTAAACTATAATTGGCATTTTGAGCTGATTATTTTTGTACCGGGTCTAATCAAATGTTGACTAAATTTCCAGAAAAACCTGAACATGTGGATTAATGCAGGTTTCAATATTCTTATGTTAAGTGTCTGTAAGAGGTTGGTCACACTAAGAAACTGTTTATTAACAGTCTCATTCTTATGCATAAACAAACGTCAGTTTAGATAACTTGTGATTTATATGGGCTTCATCGATGACTAATAAATCAATTTGTTGAATAACATTAAGAATACAATGTCTGGGATTTTTATGGAAAAATAATGCATGTGTCTAATAAACATTATTTGTAAATAAACTCAGTGACTTTAAAGAAGTATAGGGTCATATCTGTACTCAAAACATCCTTTCAAAGGAAAGAAAATGTTCCACAGGGACTTAAATTTTGCATAGGAGGAGCTTTCCATTTGACAGGTTTCCATTTAACAATGCTACATTGATGATCTTATTGTGTCAGTGTTTTTAAGCAACACTTTTGACATGGTTGAATTAAAATATGATGGAGCATACAGATATTTAAACCATAATTGTAAAGTCCTTTGCATTAATTTATGAGGGGCTGGAGACACAAAACACTTTGAATCTATTATTGAACGCATTGCTTCCAGGGTGAAATTGTTAAGTTAAAAAAAGACTGTTGTGGCACTACTTTTTCAGACCTCAGGAGAAAAAAGCAAAATGAAGCGATGTAAAACGTTTTGAATAGCTGATGGATGAAATCTTTCTTTTTTTTTGTTGCAGAGAGCCAATGGAGGTCAAACGTTTTTCCATCTGTTCTGCAGGTGAAGCATAGAGCCCGGTCTCTATGGTGAATCATACACCCTCCCCTCCAGGTGCTGTCTGTGGGGACAACTGAGCCACTGGTGTAAACATGAAGACCAGTTTATTCTAGTGGTTTGCTCATTTGACAGGAGCACAGATGCACTGCGCTGCAGAACATCAGATGTTTTTGTCAGGGCTTTGAGTTTTCAGCCTGATGCGATTTTCCCTCTCTCTCCCCTCCTGCCGGAGACCAGGAGGGGAAAATCTTGTCCCATGCTTGTTTTAGTGAAACTCTTAGAGAGGATCACAGCAGCTGTTGATTTGTCACAGCAATGGGTTTGTGGAGGACTCCTGTGGAGAGGAGAGACATGCTTATTGGCTATGTGCAAGCATCTCAGGTGCTTATGAGTTAATGGGATGGGATCTTCTGAGCAAACATGTGGGTGGCTGCCTAGCCTGCGCTTTTGTCTCACCATTGTCCAACATTTGCCCCTTTGTTTGTCAAATGGTTACATCTACACCATTACTGCAGCCTGCATGTTATGTGTGACCGAATCTGGCAGCTGCTGATTGTGTGTTGTGTGCTACTGTTAGAGACCGAAGCCTGCAGGAAAAAGAAAGCAGCCTAGATCTTAGAGTGCAGTCAGATTCCTATGACGTTGACAATCTGCTTCCTGAGCCGTGGCCTGACAGGGTGCTGGCTCTGTTCTGATGGCCAGACGAGCATACATGCAGATTTCAGCATTGGTGCTCCTGGAAGTGAATGGGTAAACCTGTGGGGTCTTGTCTGAAAGCTGTGTGTGACCTCACTCCTACAGTCACAATGTTTAACCTTCCATACATGTAAATGGGGACTTCAAGCAGCAATTCTGTCAGGGACATCTATGGCATACAAGAAGAAAATGGTTCCACTTTGCACAAGCCGCACTATAAGAACGTCATTAAAAAAGCAGTCACTGTTTGAGTTAAATGTTGCTTCATGTCACCCCACTGCTACAGCATCGGGGTGGAATGTTTCTTGGACGACCTTGACGTCCAAGACGACCAGTTGCTCATTGTCCCTAAAAGAAACAAATTATGTAAAAAAGATATAATAAATCATGAAGCACTGGAGCGAGGAAATAAATGAAAATGTCATACCAACATACAGTATATGTAATATAATTGATATCCTGCGCTGAAGGAAACCATGAACTGTTTCACTGGATGTTCAGTACCAAAACAGGGGAGAGATAATCTGGGAACTGAATATTGTTGTAGCAGGCAGTTGTAGTATAATGGCTTAGTGTTGTACTGGACACTAGTTTTAAATTTACAGGTGATCAAAAAAACTTGTAAAAACAAAAAAAATACATTCATAAAAAAAATGTTGCCATTATCTAAACTGGTAAGATTACATTATAGTACCTCCCAGTGATAATATACTGCAAATGTTTTAAGTACAATACAATCAGTTAAATGATCTGAAAATATAGTTCTCTCTCTATAGGGAGGATGTTTCCTGTAGCTTTATAAACTTATGAAGCCAACAAAAATAATCTGTGCAAAGTAGTTCTCTCAGTGCAGTATTCAAGCACTTTCTTAGAGATAATCAAATGTGCAACTAGAAAGTGGCTGTAAGAACTGCTGCTCCTTAAAGCCACACTGATATGACCAAACGGGAAACCAGGTGAGCTGCTAGCTCTGTACAATCCTGTACCAACCAATCTAAAACTGTGTGGGCTGCATTAAAAAATAAAAACAACCAAAAATAAATGTTTTTGCCAGTTAACATTTCCATGCATGCACACAGTACAACTTTCTCCTTTTGTCTGAGGGGGACAGGACGAATAGGACAGAATGGGTCTTGTTTTCACAACTTCATCATACAAAGGAACAAAAATATATATTCCTCCTTTTTAACCCGAAAAACGGTCATCACCACCAAAAA
The DNA here is from genome assembly GCA_029224185.1 of Karalla daura. Lineage (NCBI taxonomy): Eukaryota > Metazoa > Chordata > Actinopteri > Chaetodontiformes > Leiognathidae > Karalla > Karalla daura. The sequence continues at coordinate 8,729,274 of CM055190.1, forward strand.
AGACAAGCATGTCCTTCAAAATCCACAGTAGCATAATGACAAAACACCACATTTTCTTTTAGTGTCCAAGATGTGAGAGCTGGTTCAGTGATGGCACCAAGCATTCTTTGGGGGACGAGCAGGATGCAGCACTGCACTCACTTCCAGTCCTACCGCAGCACACAATAAGCCATTCTCGACAGGTTTCCAGGAGGTTCTACATGTCCAGTGAGGGAACAGCAGTAGAACTTGCTGTTGAACATACCGTAAGTAACAGTATAAAAGTCAGGGGTCAGGTCACACCCATGTATTATCTCCATTGAGTCTGCAGTGCCCAGAGCGGCAGTGTGAGGGCGACCGTCACCAGCAGCAGGGACGGTCCGCACGAAAGCGACTTCCCCGCCGCGGCCGCCGCTGCTCGCTCGTCGCTTCTGTCGGCTCCGATCACAGGAGCCTCTGTTCCAACAAAAACAAACTCCGTCGTGCAGCCGTCGGAGCACCCGCTGCCGCTGCCAGAGCTGCTGCCCTCGTCACCTGGAGCAAGAGAAACAGTAGGACCTGTTAGCTTGCTCCCAACCGTAACAGAGAGGGTGGAGGTCGTACCAGTGCAGCTCTCATACAAGCATCATGAAGATCCTGGTGGTGCTTACCTGTAGCAGCTCACTCATCTGATTTGTGATGCTGACTATTCCTATTCTATTTATACAATCAACTCACCAAAAACTTCACTTTAGCATGTGTAGACCACAAATTAAATGATTGTATGTGTAAAAAAACTGGCACATTGCTGTCTTTTTTTGGGATTCTGAGTGCCTTAGTTCAATAGTATGTTTTTTTCATTTACATTCACTCTATTCCATCCACAACCACCAGATGAAACTGAGCTCTGCTGGGGAAAACAGCTAAGCAGTGTAAAACCATCGAATCATTTCTTTTTCTTTATGCTATGCACTGTGATCTCTGCTTATCTTGTGCATAGAGAGATTTAAAATTCACTTTTTTTTATCAAGCTGTCCCTATATTAAAACACAAGCTTGTCACCTCTTGCCACCAGAGTTCACTCTCCCAATAAAGTCTTATTTGTTTGAAAGAGGATAATCTCTTGGAATCTGGTTTGGATCCTGCTGCTGGGCACCTGCTTGAAACTCATCGCCTGTGATGCACTATACATATAGCCTGTACACATATGTCAGCTTCATTAACATAGCTCCACTGATAGGACAGAACCACTGAGGTTTAGGGCACAGATATATTTTTATTTGACACAGTAACATGCTTGCACTGGTCAGGCACAGTATCTGCAACAAGCAGGCTAACATTTTCATAAGTCATTTTTGTCAAGCACCAAATTTGTTCCACTGATTTCTTAACAGTGCTCAAACTGTGCCTGTTTTTTAGAGCAGAAAGTAATACAGCACTGAAAGATTTCATTAGGGTGGCTGCTTCAGCACAGCTAAAAAATCAATGATACCTGCCGCTTTTCTGGACTCGAAAGTCTCTCAAGACAGTTCGCTCTCAGTCAATGGGGAAAATTTGCAAGTCAAAGATCATCACAGGACTCAGGTTTCCCAAGAGATAAAGGCAGCATGTGTCACAGATTCAGCCTAAAGCAAAGACACTGCATAGTACTGTAGCCCAGCACTACTTTTTAGCATTCCTCATTTAAAACCTATTTCTAATAGATATTAACCTCTGCAACTTTTTTGGCTCTGCTCTGATGCTGGTCACAACACACACAACTCTCACTGTAAAGGCAGAAAAAAAGCTGAAACGCTGAAAATTCAGAGGCAGTACTGAGAAAATCCTCCATGTTGTCAGCTGAATGGTTTCTGTCAGGGCAGCATTTGGGATGCACCTCTTCCTAAACAGCAGCTCAGCTGTCTATCATTGTCTGTGTCACCCTACCTGCAGCTATTTATTCTCCTCATAATGCAGTTTTGCACACTGATGCATCTCGAGAAGATGTATGATGAGCTGCTACATGAATGACACCTGAGATCTTATTTCAGCAATAACTGGTTATATTTCTGCAGGGTGTGTGTGTTTGTGTGCGTGTGTCTGTGTGTGTGTGTTCAATATCAAAAGCAACATGAGGTGACATAAATCAAAAGACAAAACTTTTCTCTGTCTCTTTAAGTTTGAGCAGTTATTATTATCTTGCCTCCAACTGCACATCCAAACCCCCTGAGAGAGATGGGAGAACTCACTTGAGTCCTGAAAGTAAATGTCGTTGCCATTGTAGGCATTCTTCAACTTGTTGGTCATGACACGTAGTGCCATAATCTGTTGTCGTATCAGTGTGTCAGGTCTGGTGATGTCCACTTCCACCTCTGGGTTGTTCACTTGGTTGGTTAGACCTTCTTTCACCACTTCTGGGAAATATCTAGACAACAAGGGACACCAAAACATCATGTAGTATTCCAGCAAGATGTTCTCTATGTAACCAATACGATTGCATACATTACGTATGGATTATTTAATTCTGAAATTTTGAATTAAGTTTTGGTTTTTACAGTATTTGTCAAAAAAGAGGGATCATACTATCAAACTTTTCTCTGTGTTTTGGTGGCTGTTTTTCTGTGAAAATATTGTTTGGCTAAATTGCATTTACATTCGCACAAACAATCAGTTAAATGCAGCAAACAGCAAAATAATAACGTTTCTGATTACAAGTTTCAAAGTGTTTCACCCAAAAACCTCCTTATTCTTACAAAAGAAACAAAAGCAGTGACTGCACAATAGTGCTGAGCTCAAAATAGTATGTTGTCCACAATCTTGGAAGAGGGAAGTAGTACATTCTCTACAAATCATCTAATTGATGCTTTCAAGCAGCAACAGGAAGACTGACACTATGAGGTAACACACATTTTCCATTTGGAACCGAAATAGCTGGACATAAATAAAACATGTTTGTTTGCGCTGCATACACCAAGTGTGCTTAGGCGAGTGACTGTGCTTCTCAATTTGCTTGTTTATATGTCTTTCTAAATGATGCTAAAGCAGTGCTAATGTTTTCTTCAATCTGGTTTTCCTCAACTGTTTGGTCTGAGACCAGCATCCAGTCGGATTCCAAAGGTTACTGAGCTCAGCCAGTTGTCATGAGCTATAGTATTTGTAGTGTCACTGTCACCGTACCCACCGCTGAGATTTACTCAAGGCCCAGGGAAAAATGTAAATAAAAATGTTAAAATGCAGGGGTAAAACAAAATGTGATCATTTGTATATCATGATGGTCTTGTATGAAAGGGTTATCTTGGAAAGGCTAAGTTCCAAGCGTAGGACGTGGTTCAGCTCACTTTATTCACTTTTATGCAGGGTATATATATTTTTTTAATCTCATTTCTATCTCTGGGCAATCAATTCACCTACCAGATTTAGATTACTGCTTAAAAAATGGAACTGGCACCAAGTAGAGAATTAACATGGCTTTTATTGCACCATCTGGTGATTTTGTTACTTGGAGAGGGCCAAAAGGATGGGCTGATATGTCCTCTGCCAGCCTCTCTGGTACACTGTCTGAGAAAACAACTCACTGTCCATTCTACTGTACAGCTTAGTGATACTCTACACGCTGCAGTGGTGATAAGAGGTGTTGGAAACTCCACAGCTCCTCTGGGAATTAAAGCCTTGCAGCTTAGATGGAAGTTCTCCATATAACCATTGTGCTTTGAGAGAGGGAAAGAGTGTTAATCTGGGAACACAGTGTGGTTATTTTAATCCCTGGCAGGCAAAAAAAATGATAACCGTGGCATGGGGGTGACTTTGCTGTGGTTTTTAAAGAGCAGCAGCGGTCCTCACCTGCCCTTGGCATGGCTGTTCCAGCACTGCTCCTCGTCAGGCTCGGTGAGATTGCCCTTAGCACAGATCTCATCAGGCAGGTTGGACCAGAACCTCTTGGACTCCTTCAGCTTCTCTTTGATGTCAATTACCTGCCAAAGGCCAAAAGACAGGACATAAATATATTAAGTACGCATTTTAAGGACCGTGGGGGTGACTGCTGTAGCGCATAGACTTAAATATGGAGATTAAAAGGAACAGCGAGGTACGTGCAATATCGTTCACTCTCAGAACGATACTGAAATTAATTCTTGGCCAAAGCAATAAAAATTAATACAATGAATTCATAAAAAGCATATTAAAACATTTGTATGTTTTACATTTCTAAACATGGCAAAACAGAGGCTCCAAAGGTTTCTCTGCATATGACGTGGCGGCAAAAGTTTGTTCAGTTTCCCAGCTCCTTCTGTTCATTTATTCCATCAGATGAGGAGCAATGTTTCACTGGCCAGAGCTCTTTTTCCTCTCCATTTTGTTTCATGTCCACTTCCATCCATATTGTGTTCATCTCTGATTCATACAAGACAGACTTGGGGTTTCATATTTGATACTTGGCATGAGTGGGCACCCCCTAATGTTTCCATCTGGACTCAGCAAGAAGTTTGAGCGGGCGACTAGAAAAGAGGCAGAAAAAAACCCTGAGCCCTGTGAGGACTCATAATGTGCAGATGCACCATGTGTAGTTTGGGAAAAAAATCAAGGAGACAGAAAAGAATGCAAAAAGAAAAAAAGATTTTAACCTTTCAGTTAAATAAGAACATGCTCACATTACTCATAATGTATGCATGTTGAGATGAGAAGGTCAGTACCTTTCTTTATTTTCAGCTTCAAAATATAGCAGGAGTAGCTTTAGCTTCAGCTTAGCATGGCAGTGGTGTGTATTTCGAGCCTGCCTTTCTAAAAATTCTTAAATCCATCTATCTCTCTCATCTATCTCTCTCTCATTAATGTGAAATATTGGACCAAATCTAAGAGCACCCTGTTTGCAGTTGTTAGTTGCCATAACCAACATAGTTCTTTGCTTTTGGCTGATTTACAAACAAAGTATTTAAGTTGATGCACAAGCTTGCTGTATTCCCATTACTTCCTGTCTTCATAAAAAGCTAAACTAAGCTAAGCTAATCATCTGCTGGTTGCATTTTCCCATTCAGCACACAGACAGAGTGATATTAATCCTCTCATTATTGTCATTACCTAGAATCAGTTCCCGTAGAATCACCTGGCATTAGAGGGTTTTATTTTTATAATAGTCTGTTCTTGTTACAAATACACAGACATTTGACTGTGCCTTTTTTACTTTGATGTATTCAGTATGGAAGATTGAGTAGAGCTACCTCAAAAAAGCCTAAGCGAGACGAGGAACACAGGTAATCTTCTGTTGAAAAGCACAAACACAAAAAGATATTTCATCCTGCATCCATAAAACACACTGGAGGCACAAACTCAATCCTGTATTAGACAGGTGATGTATTCATTGTGTGGCTGAGTTTGTGCAGGGGTGTGTGTGCGTGTGTGTTGCTGTCTGTGTTAAAATATATTTTGGGAAGAAAAAAAGCATTGTTGGTGGGTCATGACCTCCTCTATGAAATTCTATTGCTCTCAACGGTGGCACAATTTCTTCTGTAAATTGTTTTGGACTCAAACCAATTTCAGCTGCTGAATTCTTCAAGACTCTGAAAGCACAAACTGCAAAATATCTGTCTCATGCAATCTCCACTCCTATATTTCACAAACATCTGATTTAATGCAAAGCCCACTCCCTTTGTTCTTAGTTTTATTACAACTAGCCAGCCCAGGTAAACAATATTTGAATGGATGGATTTTAGCCCAACTTTAAAAAACTGCAATATGAATCACTATTGCTCTGAGTAGATGTCAGATGTAGATGTAGATGTCTTTACAGGCCGTGACCACTCACCGCTCCTGGCTCCTAACCCTATGGGTTAACTAGTGAAGAGTTAGTAGCATGAATCAATGGCCTTTATCTCAGGTTGTTCATCATTAAAGTATTTGACAGTTTTCCTTACAAAAACTAGCTCTAAATATTCATAATTCACAAATGTATGTCCCACAGCTTGAAGAGCCAACAATTTTATCTTCCACAGACATCAATGAAATGCAATGATTCACTTTTAAGTCAAAATGGACAAAGCAAATCAAGAAATCAGCCTGGCTCAATAAGACTGAGGCAAACTTGATGTGTACAGACAAAATGCTTGATAAATCCCTTCCATTTACACTCCTCCAAACTCTTAGGGTTACTTATGTTAACTTTACTATACATCCTGCAACGCACCTCATATACAGTGCTTCCTTCTCAGCATTGCTAACCCCTGACGTGGCCATTACCAGTTGAAATACCAGCCTTCAATCATGTATGTTGAGCTAGTATGCTCTGTGGCTGAGGGTGGGTGACTGCAGGTCGGTGCAGAGACAGTGGAAAGAGAGGGAGCGATAAGATTAGGCATTCGAAGCCTGGGGTAATAACCCAGTGAGCAGCAATATTTCTTTATCTTGGTTTTGGCCACGGGCCACAGTAGCCTGTGGTTCATTCAATAAAGTCCTCGCTGCTTAGAGTAAACACCTCATACAGTATAAATTAACTCTGCTTCCAGAGGGAGCAGAGAATTTGACAAGTTGCATAACCACTTCTCATTACAATACATATTTAACAGTGTTACACATCTGCATGTGCCAGCTGTTGTTCTGGACATTATCTCTTACTGAGAAGCAAAAATTAATTTGAGAATATAGGCAATGGAGAGGTCAACCTGCAGGTTATCTAATTTAAAAAGCAGCATACTCAATGCTTCCTCTGGTCTGTACTCCACCTTCCTCGTATCCTGGACTGTGAATCATTTGACAAACTGATTTTAAAATTGCTTTATTGGATTTACATTTATTAATATTTTAATCTCTCTGTACCCCTTTGTTGGACTTTATTGGGCTTCTTACACTAGATTTGCTACCATAGTGTTGGATCCCTTCTAATCCTGTTGTAGAATTATAATCCTGTTGCTGTATTTCATACTGTTACTTTTAGCTTTTCAGCTTTTTTCAGCTAATTTCCCCTTCATTTTTTTTCAAATTCACATTTCCCAACCTCTTGCTCTTAGAGCTCTCCCTGCAGCCTAATTAAATTCCCTCTCCAATAGCTATTTTTCCTTATGTTTTCCCTTGTTTTTTCTGCTCTAGATCAGGGACTGTACTGTTTTTGGCTTAAGAGGGCAATCTGAAATACTTCGACTTCACTGACAATTTCTGGTTGTTATTGGCTGGCATGCATCTGTTATAGCACCCAAATGCCTTGGAGAGCAATCAGTAATAAGATGGTCTGCGATTCGAAATGTTAAAAGTGTAATTCTGTAATCAGACAGAGGTGCCATTTGGATACTCTTTACCAATTAATTTGAGATTGTGTGCACATTAGCAATCTTGGGTCGGGTTTTTCTGCAATTTTGAACTGAGAAATAATGGGTGCTTTATATGACACAGACACTACTCTACTATCTGCTTGGAAATTGTATGATTGATCGAGGTTGATCGACATTTTGATACTACTAGACTTAAAACATTTCTCTGTGATATTTCCATTGTAGCTGTCTTTGCATCAGTATAACTATGTAACAATGTCCCTTATGAGATAAATAAAGTACTTGATAACCACATTATACATGCATCCATCCATTATCTTACTCAATTTGTACATTAACAGTGTTGTGGAGGCATGCTGGAGCCTTTACCATCACACATAGGGTGAAGGCAGAGAATACAACCACAGGTCACAGGGCACACACACCATTTACTCTCACACTCACGCTTGTGGGCAACTGAGAGTATCTAATAGGTGTAAAAATGCATGTTTCTCGACTGCGTAAGAAAACCAGTTTACCCTGACAAATCCCTTGCAGACACAGGGAGAACATACAAACTCCATACAGAAATACCCTCAGTGCAGCACAGTCTTGCTGTGAGGCGACACTCAATCACCATGGCGGCCTATGTCCCAATGTTTTTTACTCTCCATGTTGCCCTGAGTGGATCTGGATGCTTTGTTCTTTCCTTTGGGTTAAAAAAACAACTCCCATAGCTAATTCAAGCATTTAATGTGTGAAGAACCGTGGCCAAAAAAATTACTCTGAAAAACATCCTGTTTTTTTTTTTTTTTTGCTTTTGAACCTCAAGTAAAATGTGAATCTCTCATTACTCAATGCATGAAGACATCTGCAAGTGCAAAAAAAAGAGAGAGGAAAAACAAAAAGTAAAAGTAAAAATTTAAGGCGAAAACATGCATGTGTGTGCACACGTACAAACAAAACCCCTCATCATGTCTCTGTGACACAGGGGATTGGGAAAAGTGCATACAGTGAAGCCTCGGGTCTTAACGGGACATGAAAGGGCTTGTACCAACAGGATGCCACTGCAGGAGTCTGCCCTCACATTTGATGTGGTAATCCTGTCATGGAGACGCCAAAGCTGGTTAGGTTTAACACGCCGGTGTGGCTCTGATTCACGATGACCCACAGCACCCTGGCACTGACAACAAAATATGGATCAGATCAGAAGGTGCTTGGGGTATTTTTACTTGAACTTTAAGATCTAACGACAGCGATGTGCCCACTGTCACGGCCAGATATGCAAGTAGAAATGTTTTGGGCAAATTAAAGGCATGAAGGAAGGATGTAAATCCAGCCATGTGTAATTTGAGACGTGACTCTATGCCTATGAAAGATTAAGGCGTATAATCATGTGTATAAAATAATGCATTTTCCCAAACAGTGTCAAAAGTTCAGTACCATCACGCCCTGTGCTAATGCAAAATTTCAGCAGTAAGCAAGCAGTAAACAAGCATCACCTCATGGATCACACAAGTGCAAAACTCTAACCACGAGTCTTTACACAAGTGCCCAGGGTAATGAGTCCGTCTCCAGCTAAAATAGTTGCTGCTTTCACACCATCTGTGCTGCTGCTGCAGCCGCAGGATTACGGGCCACTGAGCCTCCAGCGCCTCCTTGTTTTACTGAGCTCAGCGCTGCAGCGCTATACCTCTAAATAACTGATAAAATCAACAACACGTTCAGCAGTAAAAAGAGATGGTGGACTCCGATAATTAAGAAAAATAGGCCTGCTTTAAAAAAAAAATCTATTTTAACAGTTTATCAGTTACACAGAGCCAATACTGCACTGTACAAAAGACCTACAGTGAATACAATGAATAGTGACTGCTGTAATGCTCAGTTATTATTGAAACTGAACTAAAGATGAACTTACATTGTGCTATGTTATTTGTACAGTATGGCAGATCCAATGGTTTGTGCAGTTTCTAAATCACAGTTTGTACAATTTATCCAGGTCTAGGCTACAGGATGATGAGACTGTTTTTACATTAGTGAGCTCATGCGTTGTCAAAATTAAAATACTGGTTTTCCAGCCTAACGAACACCAGCTTTATCAAAACACATAATTACCCTCACACATGGTGAGCAGTTATTGCAAGGTAATGTCATTTTTCTAATTAACTGGTAGCACATTTGTGATTAGCCAGCAGGCAAAGACTCCTTTGGTTGCACTCACCTTTCAGGTTTGACCAAACACTGCGCTCACATGGTGGATGTGCTCTGAAAGGGTTGCTGATCACTGCAAACATTGCTTCTACAGTAGAAGTATCTGCTTTTAGAGGCCAAATGAAGAGGACAGATGCTTGCAGTAATCTCTAAATTTTTCAGCATACATATGGGGCATAAATATTCTATTAATATGGCAAGAACAAGAAAAAGAAAAAAAACTCAAAAACTTGAGAAAATCTAATATTTCAATTAAATACACATTGATAGATTTTGTTTGTAGTTATATACTTTTTGCCCCACCTTGGATCCTTTTAGTGGTTGTGGATTAATCAGTGTGAAGCGCACCCTCCAACAGTGCTTGTTAATATAGGAGCAGCAGTGAGTTTAATTTGTACTTTTAAAAGTCATATTCTCCTTTAGCAACTTCTGCTTTTTATAGCCTTGTTCTAAACAAATTGGAGACAACTGGTTTATTTATCTCTAATCTCACCCCTCATCTTGTCTCCCTTTTTTTTTTTTGGGCGTATCGCAACTAAACAAATGGATGTTGTAAATATGAGCAAAAAATGTCTTGTTTATCTTCAAACAGTCTGGGCGTCTGGAAGTGGAGCTGTAGCTCAGTGGAGCACGTCACAGTTAACAACAAGAATCCTCTGCCTGAGAGCAAACAGGGCCATGAAAAAGCCTATCTTAATCAATTTCACAAAAACAATGTGATGCACTATGACTCACTGTGTTTGAGAAGAAAGCATTAATCACAACCAAAGCGCACACCACCAGCTTGTCAGCCCCGTCAAATGAGTCATACAACACCCAATTTCAGGAAGAATGAGTATTACAGTATATATAAAAAAAGTAAACCATTTTTTAAGACAAGTTCAAATGAGAAAAGAGGTTGAAAGGCATTGGAATTAAAGCAAAATTTCCAAAAGGTTTTTGTTAAAAGAAACTGTATCTTTGATAGGAGACAATACTGGGGCACAAGTCCCCTGTCTCTCCAAAGACTGTGGGTAGGGATAGAAAAAGCTCAGCACTGATCTGAGTCTAGACAGTGCAACAGCCATAAAGGCCTTGCAAGATGATCTCAAGGTGTGTTCAGGCTCATGTTGATTTAAAAGCCCAGAACGGGCTTTAAATACTAACAATAGACTTGAAATCAATAGAGATTTTCAGAGGAAGCCAGTGTCAGAAGACCAACCAAGAGATAATGCGTTTCCCCTCTGCGGACTCGGTAAGAAGCTCTTTCTTTCACAACTCTGCTGAAACAGGGAGATACTCCATTACCTTGAAATATCAAGGTATGTTTTCTACCTTAAATCCTTAAGGATTTCTCCTCACTCGTTTGAGGTAGACTGGCCTCAGGTCCAGTAACAACTTGTACCAATGACAAACAACAGTGATTAACCTTAAAGCAACATTTAAACCCACAACAACTGTGGTCTGGGTCTAGTCTAACTGCTCAGCCACTCTTTAATCAAACCAAACATACACAGCACGTTTCAAGTTAATTGCATTCTCAGAAGCTCAGACAAAACAAGAACCTCCAACTGACTTCAACCCTATTGGTTTATGTGCAATTACAAATCATTAGTGAAAACGCCATCCACATATTAATTATGTCTTATTAAGAATTAGTTTAATTTAATAAAGAAGGGGCAGAAAATTGAATGTAACAATCTGTTTGAGAGAAAGACTAGACAAGTATTGAAATGGATTATTTCCTAATTGATAGTCATTTGTCATATTCAGACTCATTTGTATACATGATTTATTCCTGCATTAGTGGCTGATAGTTGCTGAACAAATGGCAATGATGTTGATAATGTTTGTATTTCATGGCCATCAACACAATGATAGTGAAAAGTATGCAAAACATTCAATTAAAAAACATTAAAAATTTAATTTATCACTAATATATGTGTATATAATACATGTCTGTCACCCATAATAAGGTTTTAGTAGTCTAAGAGGATGTGAAGTATGTTGAGCGTGGAATAAAACATGGACTGCAAAGCTGTTGTTGAGAACCTAAGAAAGGCCACAACTCTTGTTTTTACTGTGTAATTTAGAGTTCAATTTACAGAGTGAGCAACTCTCCTCTCTGCAGACTGGTGTCTCTTAAAAAGAGATAGCTCCTGGATGTTTGTACCTTTGGAGAAATGTGAGTTTTTTCCACCAGGAAATACTGTTTCTAACTGTGAAATCACTGATAATCAGAGCTGATGGCCAGGGTGTGGGATTTGCACAGAGGTAGAATCTTTGGAGACGGTAGCAGTGCAGGCCTAGGTAGTGCACATAGAGATAAGTGATAGCTCAGGAGCCTGAAACTCTCTGCTGGTTTCATTCAGAATATTAAATATGTTTTGCAGTTTGCATTTTCAGAGATGAAGAGAGGTTGGAGAGCTGAGTCCGGCACTATGGCTGCAGTGTAATGATGGGACGAAAGAGAGCGTGGGAGCTTTGGTACTGTCAATTTTCATACATGCAGACAAGCGGACCTATCATGACCAGATGCAGAGCTGTTTGGAGAAATGGCTGGAAATGGAGTAAGTCTGAGTCATTTAGGGAGACAAGATTTCCAGCAGGGGAGGAATCAGAGCAGTTGGTAGGAAGTTTACATGGCATCTCTTCAAGTTTCCACCTCAGCTTTTAATGGCATGTCTAGCCAAAGTGAAGTGGTATAACGAGTGATATAAGCAATAAGAAGCCAAAGGTTTAGAAGAAAATATGCCCTTAATTAATTGGATACAGTAAATATCTTCCAGTGGCTGTGAGGCTGTGGCAGCTTTCACAGCAAGAACTCCCATTTTATGACCACTTCAACTGTCACAACAGTTGAGGTGGTTAATGGAATATTTGGCTCCTTCCCCTGATTATGTCTACAGCTAATTACACAATCGGCAGGTTTTGTAACTACAATAATATGTCCCATGCATTTGTTAATTCAAACAATGAGCAGCAAGTACAAGTATTCAATTCACAACCTGTCCCCATGGCAACTGCTTTACCAGATAACCTTCAAGATTTTTACCATGCCACTAGTGTGAGTGTGTGTGTGTGTGTGTGTGTGTGTGTGTGTGTGTGTGTGTTTGTGTGTCCAGTACGTAACTGGAACTGAAGAATCCCCACTTCAACTCAAAGAAACCAAGGAGAACATTAGTTGACCTTCTATTCCTGCTCTAGCAGTGCTTCAAACTTAACCCTCAGCCAAGCAGAGATACTTTGTACTAACTGTGTTGTGCATGCAAACAGATATTTGCATACACAACACACACATGTAGTACTGAGAGGCTTTTAGTATTTAAGTGGGTAATTTTCACCTGTGCTCTATTATACACTTGGAAACACCATGAAGCTCAACAAACAAATGTGAATATTATGAAAGATGATGTTTTTCAGTTGTGTTAATATATGAGGGTTTGAAAGCAACAATAAAAGTAATTTCAACAGTGCATTACTCATGTAAAGATGATTTTCGGGCCACTCACTTTTCATTTATTGTTAAATGGTGCTTAGATTTGTGTATGCATCTATATCACCTGATATATTTGTCCTGGCTACATAACAGTAGTTTACTTAGGTGAGCAATTTGATCTCTCTCTCTCTGTCTGTCTCTCTATCTATCTATCTATACATAGATAGATTGGACTAGATAGAGAGAGAGATCTATCTACCCCAGCCTGTACCTGTGCTTACATAAAATATAGAGTTCTGCTCCATGACATCTGCACAGAAGATTGCAGCTATATATAAATAATATATTATTTGCCTTTGACAATATTAGTTTTTTTTCTTTCCTTTTGGGCATCTGCAATAAAAGAGTAAAATTGGGTCTCCAATGATGAGGGTACTGAGTAGTTTTAGTACAGCACATTCATGCTAAACAAACCATGACCTGACTAATGTAAGCACAGATGGAAGTTTCATACACAGCTGGTTTTGTGTCTCATCCCAAGGGTAAACACACCATTTGGGGAGGAAGAGGGCCTTTATAAACAGATGCTTCTCTCTCAGGTACAGACTCTAAAGCGACGTCACACATAAATACCTTTAACAAATAAAATAAAGCACACAATAAAATAAATGAATACATTAATAACTGCGCTCACAGGTGGAAAAAATACATTTAACTGGATTTAGCATATGACACTGAAATCTATCCAACTTCCTACACTTATATTAAATCGTAATTTTAGCAATGTTATACCACAAACCGTGATAAACATTCTGTTCCACACTTTTAGAATCCATGAAATAAATGAGCTTAAAACCCTTGCATGTTTGTGTTAATTAGATTTTTCATTCAGCTACGACATTAAATGTAAAAAATGCTAATGTGTTTATGTGTGCACATGTAGGGCCATAAATTGACTAGCAATTTGTCTGGTGTATCCTGGAACTGACTCACACCCCTTCATTAGTACAACAGTAATAAGCAGGGATGGAAATTAATGAATAATTTAGAGTGGGCTTGGTATCAATATTGATTGACCTTGGGCTAGTTATAGGCAACGACAGAACTGAGCATAATGTGTTGCTTTGAATTTCTTCTTCACTCTGGTGTCCAGCCTAATCATCTCACAGCGACACTGCATGGGCCACAGATATAGTGTAATGGTTTAAAGGGGGGCTAGAAGGGTTAAATGCCTTAGATTCTATTTTACAAGCTATTTTACAGTTCTACGTTTTGGTGTAGGAATATTATGGTCTGTTTCTGCAGATGTCTGCCATGTTTTCACTGCCTGCCTCTCACTTGAATGGTTCCATGACTTTACATTCCTTGCTAAGCATTGGACCTTAGCAAATTCTTCCTGAACTAAGTGCTAACTGAAGTAACTGGAGTGGTAACCACAGCCGTGGTGCTTCTACAGATCCAGCTTTACATGGATAGTATGAGCCAGAATTGGATGAGGAATCAGATAATGTGGGAGAGACATGCGTAAGTACAGCGCTATTTGCACCGGGAACTTTACCGAGCTGCTGTATTTCTGTGCCTTAATTTACTTGCTTAACTGAACAGAGGCAAGGATATGCTGACTACTTTGTAGGTGGGAGAGGCATGGTTTTGTCACATGCCATCTCTGTGCTGCACTTCAAAATCATTTTTCTTCAGACATGAATAGGACGAGATGATGTTACTGGACTGGACTGTTCATCTGTGTTACTATTCAGCAAAGTTTAGGTAAAAACATTGTGTTTCATTCTAGATCTAAAAATCCAAAAAGAATACACAGTGGGACAATAGACCCAGACACAGTCCTAGCATCCAAAGCACTATAAGCACATTTAACAAAAATAGCTTTGTTTAAAATGCAAACCTTCCGCACCAATGCAAACGCATCACACAGCAAACCAGACACTGTACAGAAATGGCTGCATTGACCAATCTAAACTAGAAATAGGGAATGGGAGACCGCAGCCTCACTAAAAACACATGCCGGTTTCTAGGTCACATGGAGACCAAGAGGATGCACAGCATGGTAGCATGGATTGAACTAGTCCCTCGCCCTTTAGGATTTGATTATATAAAGCACGGCTAAGATGCATTTTAAAAATAGGAGGAAAATCTCTGATGGGAAGCAGCACAAATGGTCAGTTCCTCGTCACGCTCGTAGTGATAGTGGTAGCTTACTTCAGACACAATGCCCCTGCATTTTGTGATTCAGCGCTTTGAATAATGCACTAAATAGGATTTCCTTGGACACACTGTGGTGTGTTTTGGCTTGCCTGCCTACCCACATGGATGAGTTTAGCACACAAGGTTCTGGTGTGTTAAAGCAAGGTAAACACCCTCTACCTTCAGGCAAATGTGAACACCGTACTCTGTCATGGGAAACAGTGGTGGGCTAAACAGCCTGCTGGTGCGCTGTGAGGCAGCGGTCGAGACAGATTCCAGTGCACGCTGTGGTTTCCTGCCAGCGTCCACTGACAAGCTGCTCCGAGCACTGAGCGGCCAGGCTTGGAGGAGCAGCTCAGGTTCCAAATTTAGCTTGAGATGGGGGAGAGGTCCCATTAGCTCTGCAATTGATGATGCCCAATCTGGAACAAACTGAGGTAGCTACAATGATGTACATCAAAGTGACTTGACGGAAGATGTCCACATATTCAAATGCTTTAACGCTGAGATTTTCTCTGTCGATGCAGGTTGTCAGTGGTGACAAGAGAGTTGATGATCTCCTGTCTGTCACTGGTTTAACAAGGAAACATTTACTCATTGCAATGTGACAGAGTCTTGTGACTGGTTAATTAATTGTACTGTGTCCAGGGCAACAAACTAAAAATACTGTAGCTCACATCGTAGCCACACTTACCGTGCATGCTATGATGTACACAACTTTTTTTTTTTTGCCAACAAGAAGTTAGAAAACAGCACGTTGTGCACTAACTTTATTTGGAACAACACAATATCAGTACTGTCCTACAGAGAAAGCCGCAGCAACCCGGTAACATACAAAAAAAAAGCAAAACAAAAAACAAAAGCTAGCTCAGTTGTGTTCTTCTATGGTCTCTGTGTGGGAGGATTAAGGTAAACAATGCTTCACTTCACTTCAACCTTCATTGTGTCAGGCAAATTTTTTGAAATTTATCTCCCTTGGTGATGCTCATTATGCTTGAGCGTGTGACACCACAGATCTGTCTCCGTGCCATCATAGCCAGAAGCTGTTGCTGTTGATTTTTGTCAGCATAAAGTCAGGCGGCTTTCTGACGATGTACGGTTTCCCAAAGACAGGTTCCCAGAAGAATAAGCAGCAAAGTAAACCAGGCAGAAGAACTGGAAAGTACCAAACAGGAAACATTTAAATTGGATTTGCAATGTACCCGTATATTTTCATGCCCTAACCAGCCATATTGTGTACATTCAATCAGCGGCTGTCCTTTACATTAGGTGACAAGTCTTTATTTCTTTGCAGGCACAAAACAGCACCTGCGACAAGTCTGTTTTGCTTTCAGTTACAGTTTGGCTCAATTATGCACTTTGTGAGAGACTCGGGCGTTGAAATTTTCAGCAATCACATCTGTGACGAACACGTTACTGCTCCTCGTTTCATCTGTGATGTGTCAGATGGTGTGTGCACTGCTAAGCAGATCAAGAATGCAGTTTATTGTGTGTAAGATTGCAGGCTTGTATTGTAGGTATACAGACATAAGTTTGAGAAATAAAAACAGGTGAGTATTGTCATACTGGCCAAGGCTCTCGATGCAAGTCACCTGATTAAATTGAGGTTTAACAATAAAAAAATGAGTAAATTGAAGCTGCTTTTAAAACTTGACATGCAAGAAGGTGGTCACATTGATCTCTGTTGTGCCTGTCCGCGAACATTAATCCTCATCCATTTTCACTGACAGGTCTCTGTTGAGTGAGCACTGCTGATTACACATCAGTCTCTGTCAGATTTCCATCTCTTTGACAGACAGTCTCACCTCTGGACAGGCGGTTTCATCACCTCTATTAAATCATGGAGATGAATCCCGAGATAACCCAGTTCAAACCAGACCAATATTCAAACTGCACATCTTCATGGTCAACCATGGATCCAGGAACTGACCTTTGATCAACAAAGATCTGGACTCAGTTTTTAAACAGTTTTTTTCTGGGTCAGGTTGGGTCAGAGTTCTGTATATTTGCCATGTGGCCAAGACCTGCTTGTGGGAGCTCTCTCTCTCTGTCTCTCTCTCTCTGGATGTGTCTTCGCAGCTAAGTAAAATATTTTCATGATTGGAATGGGTATATTATCAAGTTACAAGTGTTCATACAATAAATTGTTGTTTATTTATTGGAATATGGTAGGGACAGAGCCTTTACAGCATGTTTCCTCCCTGCAGTAGCGTATAAAACCACTCAACAATCACAAAGACTCATTCCACTTATGCACACAGTGCTATAGCAATACATCTGGATTGTGACACCATCAATCTCTCGACCTCACTTCTTTGAGCCTGCAGCCTGTACTGATGGACTAACTGATGTCCCTATTTGAAACTGATGTCTGTGACCGTCTTGATCTGCCAGTAATAAAACTTTAAAAGACAGTGAAAGGAAAATGCTTATGGTATATTATATTCCAGCAGAGCGGCAACATAACTGAATCAGTCAATTTCAAATTGATTCTGGACAAAATGTAGTGTTACAAACTGTTGCTCAGCTCATAATCCATCGTAATCACAGTTATCACAAATATCTCGCTCTCTGGTTGCGTATCCATCTCAGTTCGCTCCAAAACGGTCTCCTCTTTTAACTCCAAGTATGTTTCAGCACATTATCACACAGTTTAGAAAGCGTAACAGCACTCAACACCCTGTGGGCTGCTACTGCTGCTAAAACATGACTTCAGCTGGCCCAGTATACCGATTAACATTCCAGGACGACTAACTCATCTTAACACTTCTGTTATTTTTTTCCCTGCAGATCTGGACAGGGGCGCTGACATCAGATCAGTTGCACATCGGAATTTCATTACATCTGCAACTGGATCCATTTTTTCCACAAGTCACGAATTTCAACAGTTTGGCCCTGTTGCCATTGGTCATAATTGGCAGTTGTGTCTGCAGTTGCATTGGGTGGAGTGATTTCTCTGTGACTGATGAATCTGGCAGCAAGAAACTTTCATTTGGGAATAGTGATTTCTACTCCTACTCAGAGACTGAAGGATGTTCAGCTCTCTGTTCCCTTCCATGCATTCAAATTCACTGTGTATTCCCCTAAATCCCTATGAAGCCCTTTCATTCCTCTCAGTGCAGTGTGATTCCAGTGAGAAATACGCATTTAAGTATTGATACTTGGTTCCTATCAACACTGTGTGTACTGTGATTTATTAAGGAAATAAAACACCGATCATTTGTTTTATACTTTTTCCTTCCTGAGGAAAATGGTCGTTGCCAGATCGTTTCCTGGTCCTGGCACTCCTCTGAAATGTCAAATGGAGCGTGGAGAAAGGCCTGGCCGCTGCTAATGACTGATTTACTTTCCTTCCAACTGTGCTGCCATTTCAAAAGTGCTCAACAACAAACAATCCATTAGACAGGCTCAAAATATTTAGAGACTGGTCACACAAATCAGTAATGGAATCCCCTCGGGACACCCATCACATTTGTGTAATGGAGAAATTGACAGCAATATCTTGTTTTGAATAACCGGAGAATGTAAATGTTGTACACACAAGGTGTAGACTTGAGGAATTTGACAGCAACAGCATACAAATGTAAGCTTGGAACACATGTTGGATGTCCAATGTACTTAACAATAAGCACCTTTGTTCATCTCATCAGTGAAAAGAAAGAGGAGATTTCCTATGATTGTTCCATTCTACCTGCTGGAGAAGGCATCTTATTGTGAGAGAAACCTCTTAGTTATTGTCTGAGAGTATAAGAAGGTAGAGGAATCGAGGTTTCTAAATTCATCTAAATTTAACTAGCTCAATTATATATCATCAACTTCTTTTTAGCTTAGGCTGATACTGGATACACAAATCTAGAATCATCTGGATGCTCATTTAACAAATTTGTGGTTGTGATTTCAGAAAAATTCACATTCAATCTAGTTTGATGTTTTCTGGAGCTCTGCCACTAGCTTGGCTTAAAAGGGAAGAACAAACAGATCAACAGATAAAAAGATTTCCCACATTACATGATGTGTACATTCATTGTAACCACAGGAAGTTCAGTAATATATATTTCATAGTTATCAGCAGGTTTGTAGAGGAAATTGAAGAAAACAAAAACATTGTTTTGCCTGAAATGTCAACAATAAATAAATCAGTAGACGAGAAAATAATACAGTATACAGTACAAATTATGAAACTTGGACAAACCAAAATACACACATGGTGATCATAAATCAAAGTACTTTTAAAAAAAGAGAAAATGTTTTTCAAATGCATTTGATAAGCCAGAGGTGAGCCTGGGCTGCAATACTTCTATCAGCTGCAGGTCTCTGTAATGGACCCACCGAAACGGAGCACTCTCCACTGCAAACTGTTTCACAAACAGTTATAAGAGGAGGATGATTAGATGGCATTGATTACATTCACTTCTGATTTGAAGTACAGATGACAGACACTGAGAGATTCAGCAACTCAAATAACCCCCCAAAAAGAAAAGAACAGCCAGAATGAACCACGCTACAAATGGACTTGAGAGGAAAACACTCTTGACTAAATATACTGTATAAAGAGTAATGATGACTGGGAGCTGTGCAGTCATCTATAAAGCTCAATGGTAAATGGTGGTATTTGTGGCTGTGCAGTGGCTGTGCAGTCCGTCTGTCCTCACGACAATCCTGCCACTGAACTGCACCCTATGACCTCTCCATCACTCACATACTGTGGTCCCAGGTGCAGATTATGAAATTAGCTGCTGCTTTGGCAAAATGGACCCTGACTGCATGCAGATTAAGTGTAAACTCAGTGAAGGGCACAGAGGTTTTGCCCTGTTCATGTTGGCCTCCACATCTGAGGGTTTAGAACTTTAGGCATAAGCAGATAAATACCATGGTCTCATACAGTATATGCATGCAATTCTGTCAACATTTCATTTATTCAAAGGCAACATATGCTGCTTTCAAATATTTTGCAGCATATGTACTGGGTCTATGTAACAAACATCAGTTTCTAGATATGGAAAATATGAGTTTGCTTCCTCTAGCAAGTAATGTAAAGCAAAATGCAAAGCAGTCTTTGTAATGTTGGCTTATAGTCTTAAACAATTAATGGTGCACATAACCGATTACACAAAATGTAGGAAACATATTCAAAATTACTGATTAAAAAGCGGATTAAAACTCTCGTGAACTTTGCTCAGCAAAATCCCTCAGAATCTCCTTTGGGATGATAATCGGTTGATGGGGTCAGGGAATTTGCTTTGTGCCTTCTCCGCCCATGTGTTTAAACCATGGGTTTATCCACAACATTGAGCGAAAATGAGAGAGCAGCAGAACTTCCAGTTTTGGCTGGATTTCAGGTTTCAGGTTTCCAGTTTTGGTGTCAGGAGCCAGAAAGTTACCACACAGTGACATAGTAACATAGCAACATAGTATTTGTTTCTTTTGATGGGCACACCACTAAAATATGTTAACGTACACAACCGGACAGTCTGCAAGAGAAGGTGCTAAGGTCAATCTAAGGTTACACAACCAGGCCCTCTCCGCTGACTGTATAGCCTCCATATCTAGACTGTCCCCAGCAGAACAAGTGCACATGCGCTTGATGTGCCGGAGGCTGACCAACTTTTGGTTAGATATATTCCAAACTCTCAAACAGGCTCTCAATACAAATTTAGAGCTGAATCCCCCGACGGCTCTTATTGGTCTCCTTCCGACTAAAAATCTGTCCATTGCTACCCAGCGTGCCATGGCCTTTCCCACCCTGCTTTGCAGGCGCCCCATCCTGCTCAAATGGAAACATGTCTCCCCTCTGACCCACATTAGCTGGATAAGTGGAATCGTACAATGTCTGCAGTTGGACAAGTTCCCGTTCTCACAGACAGGATCTTTAGGAGCATTCCATAAAACCTGGGACCCACAGCTTGCTTATAATAGCAACGGTCCTAGTGTTATTTCTGATGTTGCTGAAAACACTTTACACTGAAACATCTTAAAAGTTGAAAAGAAAAAGTGTGTTTTTGTAAGTTTTCTGTTTTGTGTGGTATTGTATTTTTTGTGTTTTTCAATTTTTTTTTACTGTTTACTGTGACTACATCTGACATGGGTTGTTAGGAGCGACAGCAGGATTTATATTAGGTTTTTTTTTGTTTTCTGTTCTCTCTAATGCTTAGATGTTAAAACTGATGTACCTTTTATTACTTTCTGCAGATAGTGAATAAATGAATGTGGAAAAAAAAACGAGAGTATACGTTTCCACAATAACCCACAGCCAATGCAGATTATCCATTCACTGAAAAAACCTTGCTGATTATAGACCATTGTCAAGGATCACCACAGGGTTAGACAGACAGACATACAGATACAGAGATAGATAAAGCAATAGCAGCATATAGCTAGACCTGCAAGTCTGTGAAAAACCAGAGGAAAAGTTGGAAACCACAAAATAAAAGATGTGGTAAAAGAAACATAAGAAAATTGCAGTATCTCATTCAAAGGGTATAAAAAAGCCATGTCAGACACAAGTAATCAATATG
This sequence comes from Karalla daura, assembly GCA_029224185.1. Lineage (NCBI taxonomy): Eukaryota > Metazoa > Chordata > Actinopteri > Chaetodontiformes > Leiognathidae > Karalla > Karalla daura. The sequence continues at coordinate 8,750,789 of CM055190.1, forward strand.
GTCTTTGAATAATGTAAAGAGATGGAGATCTATGGGCTGGTTGATGAAAGCAGCATGAGACAGATGACTCGGTGTAAGAGGAGGAATGAATGGCTTACACTGTGTTGCATTGTCCTCCACACCACCCTCTGGGAGCATCGGAAAAATGAAGAAGAAAGAGATTTAATTGGACATTGGAGCAATAGAGAGACTGAGGGAGAGAATAGAAGCAAGAGAATGTCTATTAGTGAGGCAAAAAAGTTAAATGATAAATGGTGCGGTTAAAATAATTCATCCACTGGCCTCGTCTCAGTTTGCGATTTAGTGCCTCAGTCCATTTCACTCACAGTGATTTTTCTGCAGTGAAATCAGTTCAGCATCTGCTGCCATCAAATCTGATCATTGCAGGGATTGGGCCTGGCATACAAACAGCAGCAAAGGTAAAAAGTTGGTCTAGACTGTTCTAACAACTTCACTTAGCTCAGTTTTGCAGAACAAACCACACAGTCACTTAATGTGTCAGTGTCAGATATATTTCATGTAAGTAGGACGTTGTACCCTGAGCAGCACAACTCACTTTTCTCAGAATCATTTTTCTTTTACAAGAAGTCAGCCTGAGAGCAGCATGAATTATTAATTATAGTAAAACCAGTGGATTTTCTCTAAATCTACTTTTGCCTTTTTTTTTTATCCCTCTCACGCACTTCTGGATGTGTGCATTATGAAGCAAACGGAAGAGATTTCTTCAAACAAAGATCTGTATTTTAACAGTTATACTGGATTCAGAAATGGCATTTCAAAGGATCTTGGCATGTATAATGCAACTCTGAAGAGCAAGTTCATTTCTAAAGACTACATCAAGAGTTTGGAGTTGATATAGGACTTGTGAAGAACACGTTGCAGCATTTGATCTGCATCTAGGCTTTCGCATACTTTTCATTTTGTTCCTGTCAAACAAATTAAACGGCAGATCCACCCAATCCATGTCCTGACATGTTGTTGTTGCTCCATTAAAAGATGCATTTGCTTAAAAGCATTTGTGTGAGAGGGTGTGTTATTCTTAGAATGTAATGTATTAGCTTTGCATATGTTATTGAAGTCGTGCTTTAATTGCCTTCTTTCTCTCTACACTCACACCTACAACAGTAATGCAGCTTGACGTGGAAAGGGAGCAACAAGTTTATGAGAGAATTGACCTATTTTAACAATAACATGTTGTTATCATATCTGCTTTGGCTATAACTCAGCCCATTTGAATATCTGGAGGTAGTACAACATAGCACATTTGGTGGCAAAGTGGCCTTGTCAACTACACAGGCGCAACATTAGACACATTAGTGTGTTTCAGAGGCTTGGGGTGGTGCAACGGATCATTTGTCATCATCCTGGAATTTGGCGGCTGGATGCTTAATATTTAAGCCTCTCTGTGACTGACTCAGTGCTAAGATATATTTTCTTCTTATTTTAAACAGTGATGAAATCCTCTTCCCCAGAGCGATCCACACTGTGAGGAATTCACATTACACAACAGTAGTTGGTTACAGTATGTGCTGTTGTGACATTCCTGCAATCTCTTACATTTAAAATTCTGTAAAATGGAAATAAGTATGATGTGTTTATTTGCTGTAAATCTGTTTTTGTTATTTTGCATTTTACATTGTGGTCCATTTTTTGGGGGGAATCGGGTTGTGAGAGCCTGTTTTCACTGTCAGTTGAGGACATACAACCTGGGGTAAGGTCTGTATACATCATGTGGACTGGCCTTTACGATGGCTTTTCTTGGAATCACTCAGATCCCTCCATTTTTCTGGCCTTTGGATTTCAGCCCTGGTAAGCTGACCTTACAATCGCTGTGCTGCTGCCTGTGATACTTGAGAAATTCGCAACACATCATGTCTTATTCTGAGGAGCTGTAGAAATTCCTTTCTCACTATGTATTTTAATGTTCTCAACTGTTTCATTTGCCGTTAGATTATAAATTCCTTCAATAAAACCCATCATGAAGTGGCTGCTGCCGCCTTAATTAGGCTTCAAAGTGAAAGCCTGATAATTGGAAATGTATTTTAGGAATGTACTCTTTTTCTTGTACAAATGATATGACCTAAGATCGGTCTCAATTTCATAGTTACCACTCTACGAATTGATCTTTTCTTGCATGTGTATGTACCAGTCTCTCCAGGCTTGTTCCGGCGGCAGTAGTCGGCCTCTCTTCAGGGGTGTATGGTCTGAAACGACTGTTGAACACATCCGAGATGCCACGCACCGATCTGCCGATTCCTGATGACTTTGGCTGGCCACACCCTTGAAAAACCTAAAATCAACAGATGCGATTGCCACAGAAAGTAAGCACAAAGTGAAAGAGTACACAGACTTGTATGTGGTTCAAATATTTTCACAGTTCATTCCATTCGCACAAATTGCCCGGTTAAAAACAATATCCCTTCATTATTACAGGGCGTGAGCTCATCAAAGCTCTGTTAGAAAGCAGGTTATCAGCCTTCTGAAGCTGCATGAACTCAGCACTGAAGCAGGGTTTCATGAAAGTCTATTTCTTTACACAATACACAACCATTGTGATCTCAGAATAGTTGTAGTTTGCCTACACTGCTGATATTTTCCCTTCAAAAGCTTGAGTCAATTTTCTCACAGCAGCATTTCTGCGCTGTGATTCGAGATAGAAAGCATATAGAGGCTGCTCTGAGACCAATGCTGTTTATCAGTGCCACAGTCTACTTTCACAGGAAGTGTCATATTGGTGGTGAAAAATGAATTAACCCCTGTTTCAAGCAATAGAAATCCATTGTTACAATCTGGCATTCTGTCTTCGACATGAAACAGAAACCTCATTCATATCTAGGTCAAAACCTCGGTGGTGAAAAGTGCAAACCATTTATCACACAAATACAAAATGAATGAGCTGACATTGTGTGAAACAACTGAGTTGATTTATTTTTAATGACACAAACAATGTATCTACTGTATATACGTTTATCTGACCCATGTCACATTTGGACAAGTTGTAAGCAGGCAAAATAATAATCAGAAGAATAATTTTTATATTTCCTAAATTATGTAAAAACAGGTTGCAGAGAGATTACACTGTTGTAACCTGAGTTTTACAAAGCAAGAGATATCCATCTTTCCTGACATACAGAGTTCTGTCATGAAAACGGATAATAGAAAAGCCCAGATGTATAATTTCTTAAACATTACATTAATCAGTGTGTATTTGGTAGAGGTCCATTGCGAGAACAGATTGTTTTCAGATGGCTTGGACTCGACAGGCTCTTAGGGGCCAGCGACAGACCTCCAAACAGCACAGCACATTAGCATTCCTCTCTCGCCTGTCTGCTGGCCCCTCGGCTCCGTGTGTGATGGAGCACTCTAATGTGCTACATGGCTGTCAAGACAAGAGGCTGTCTTTCCTCTAATATTTATCAATTCTTCACCATGATTACCATTCCACCAGGCTGCCCATCACACAAGTGGGCTGGTTTTCAACAGGTCTGCGCATCAGGAGCGAAGGTCTTGTGCAATGTGGCCTCACATTATTTTCCGCAGGAGCTTGGCGATTGGACAAGGACTGCACACGGTTAAAAAGTGAATGTGGGGACAGATTGTAATCTGAGAGCAATCCATCAGTGACGCATAGGCTTGTAGGGACAGAGCGTCAAGCGCATGGGTAGCGTAGTAAATTCCCACCTCTTGATATGGAAAAGAATGTGACATCTAATTCACACTGACCTTTGCAACTGTGGAATGGAGATAGGCCCAGAAGAAGGATCAGGATAAAAAGTTGAACCGATAAAACCTTCCTGTCAGCTGGAGAGATGGTGGGGAAATAACCTTTGGCCAAGAATATCCTCAATGTGCTGAAACTATTCCAATGACTGATTAGCAATTTCATCTCTAGAGAAGAAGCTTGGCTTGTTTTTTGGTTAAGTGTGGCTGGCTATGAACTGTCTCAGGCTTTATACAACGAGTGAACATTATAAAGAATGAATTAGAACAATGAGCATTGATTTTTGCAATATGTTCATTATTGACAGAAACGTTTTCCTCAATATACTGTAAGCAGTATTGTGCATAAATGTAACTGCTTTTTCTGTCTAGATGCAGTCACTGTTTTCCGTGAGCCTTTCCTCACCGGGCGTCTTGGCAAACATCATGACAGTACCTCGCCCACATTATGATGATTTAGATGGGAGGAGGGGTGCATAATTAGAGGTAACTCCAAAAGAGACTCTTAGAACCCACTTATTATGTTCATTATTTTCACTAGTGCATTACCTATTTATCGCTCTCTCTCTCTTTTTTCATGCTTTGAACAGCTTCACTGTAATTGTCCAATGTGCTGGTGTCTTGCGACTTGGGCCCCCAACCCTTGTGACTCATAGAGGTCGAGTGCTACAAGGATCAGGTGGTTGTAAACCATGTCGGTCTGTTCCCGGACAACTGATACTAATGCTTGGGCATGATTTATCATCTCTCTGGTGAGGAAGGAGGGAGGAGATACTGGTTAAATTAGTCGGCCTGACCTCACTGCACAGCTCTAGTTTTGGGACCAACCTGCTCAAGAGGTGCTGCTATGTGTGGGTTCACTGAGTCAGACTTGTTTCCAGGTAGGGTTGGACGAGGCCAAGGCTGCTCTGTGTCTCTGGCTCTGCTCTTAATTTTTATAGACGGCATTTCTAGACACAGCAGCAGAGTGGGTCAGGTTGAGTGGCTTCTCTACTTTTTCACAGATGTCTTGGTCCTACTGGCTGTGCTGAGCAGTGATCTCCCGCTTGGACATTTTGCAGCTCAACATGAAATGGTAGAGATGAGAATCAGCATCCCTCAGTCTGAGGCCATGGTCCTCAGCCAGGAAAGGATGGAGTCTGAACTCCAGGTCAAGGAAGAGGTGGAGCCCCAACCAGACAGGGTTCGGGTATCAGAGACTTATTTAGGAAAGACAAGAAACTACTGTTCCATTGTGGTGAAGATCATCAGGCCTTCACTATCGAGACTGCTGCCCCCGCAACCCTAACCCAACACAAACTAATAAAATCATTTAAGATGTGTGACAAATGGGAAAGTTTCCTGAATCCAATCTTTTGTTTTGTCGATAACAAATACTTACAGTAATTTTTAGAAATCACTTGAAAGCATGGAGAACAATGTCCATTCAGAGAAATGTACCTTGGCTGACACTTGCATGCTGTTCTCCTGCATGGTCATGATGGCCTCAGAGATCTTGATGTCGACAGGCTCGATGACGGCCTCAATGTTAAAGGGTCCCTGCAGTCTGTCTGCCACCAGTAACATAGCATCTGTCACAGCACAGAAAACACATGTCAGCTCTAAGATATTAAATATAAACACACACACACAAATAACACACTTATTTCCACACAGCCATCAATATGTTCACATCATCTTTGAAGATTAACAACACGCAATGCAAAGCCAACAGGGTGCATGGCTCTATTGTGTTTGTATGACATGGGTCCAACAAATGATGCAAGCCGCTCCAACTGTGGTGACAGACAATAATTACAAACACAAAAGGAACATGCCAGCAACTGCATAGCATGTCAGACAGAGACAGAGAGGCAGAGGAGAAGTGACACCAAACAAATCAGAAAGCGCACTGAGCATCCAAATGCCTTGTACATAAAATAAATCACTGATTCATATACATGCTAATAAGTCAAGTTAGTTAGCCAGAGAGAACTGATTTGTTCACTTGATATCATCAGTGCTACTAATTTATGAAAGTATACATTAAAACACCTGCATGGTGTCAAGTCACGTCACGTCACTTATTTTTAAGCTACAATGACTTCTGACATCGACTCATGTCTTCATCTTTCTATGGAACAACTTTTGTTGTGTATGTCTTTTGCTACTGTGCTATGTTTCTCCCATTGCATAATACTCGTATATGCGTATAGGTCTTGGTTTGTCCTGTCTGTGATGTGACATTTTTCCTATAGCTGAATTGTAATCTGTCCTAAGAATTTTCTCATTAGTTAGACAATAAAGGCCAATGTACAGTAAGTTGATCCTGGAAGACATCAAAATTCCTCTGGCTTCCAAACAAGCAGTTAATTATCAGGAGGCAAAAAAAAAAAAAAAAAGAGAAAGAAAACGATCAAAGAAAACAGAAAACAAGCAGGGACCATGACCTTATTACCATGGATGAACAAATCAATACATATGCTGTAAGAGATAACCCACCACCGTAACTGCCACATCATTTTCATTAAAACAACACAGCATTAATGTGTTCATACAGAGGCATGGTGTTATTGACCCAGTAGGTCTGCGAGATGTCAGTGGTACGAATATCGTGCATAAGATTTTCATTGGATCCTGTCCTGTCCCAAAGAAAGGAAAGTAATTAAAAGTCTATCAAGCCTAGTTTGAGGGGGTTGGCTCTGGTTAAGTGGAAAGTGCAGGGAGTGCTGACATTGAGAGGGCTTCCATCTCTGTGCACTGACATTTGTGGGGGCCAATCATGGAAAGCCTTGTTATCCCTGTGGGAGTTGCGCCTAAAACCAAAAGGGCAGCAGAGGGACAGTTTCTCATCCCTTAAGCAGCAGCAAAATGGCAGCACAAATCATTAGATCACAAGTAATCATCACGAACTGTGATCATTGGCCTCTAGAGCAGTTCTGCAGGCCTGAGGGCCAAAGAGTGATAATGACACACCCTGCTAAGACGCCTTCATCCCTGCCTACTCCAGGGCTCAGATTTTAGCCTAGTGACTGTATGTTTTATGAAGCACTCAAAATCTTCCAAATGTGCTTACATTTGACAAGTTACGTTGGTGTTATATGCGGTAAGTTTCAACCAAAGTAATACACAGTAAATTGTATTTGTGATGCTAAGCTTCTGTGACTGTTCTCTACATTATTTGCACATACTAGCCCTTTTTGCCAATTCTGACTTTTTTGCTGGAAAGGTTCTGGTGCTATTCAAAAATCAGTTTCAATATATCACAGCTTTACTGATGCACAAGTGTTAAAGAAACCCCTCAATACTTCCTGAGGGCTCAAGGCTGTACAGTAAGCCAACTGGTTCCTTCTGAAGAAGAAGATCCTTGAGGAGGAGAATATGGTGAGTTGGTGAGAGATAGGGAAATGTTCACTGTAGATATGTCTTGAAACATAATGGAACTAGATAGCACTGAGCTTGAGCTGATAAAAGTGCCAAAAATACATTTTAAAATGTCCACAAATAACAACTTGGTCACTCTTTTATGTATACAGTGTTTTTCTTCTGCAGCATCAAGGCACAGGAAGAAGTTAAATTCTGTAAATTCAGAAAAAAATTAATTAATGCATAATTAGAAAAAAGACCATGTTTAAAGTGCAAAGGCTACTTGGGGCTACAATGTTTTTTTTGTTTGGGTTTTGTTTTCAGCTACACATTTGGTGCACTAGCAAGTGTTTTCAGCAACAGGATGGTGTGAATTAGATCAACTCCAAATAAACCGCAGTACCCAGGTTCATCATAACCAAGGAGTGTGTCCAACAACACAGGCTTTACAGACAATTTACAATGGGACAAATACAGTGAGGCGTGACCAGTGGAGTGCGCCGCTGTTGCCTTTACATGGTTGACGTTTCATTGTTTCTCACAATTTAGTCTTAAAACACCAACACCAGAGAGCAGTGAGGAAAGTCTGGGAGCAATGCTAAACTCAGCACTTGAACAATCTCAGGGCAAAGAAATCCAGCAGAACAGACCATTTGTCAGTGCCTTTCATGAATTCATTAGTTTTCTGATCTCCTACACGAACCCTTACCTCCAGTGTCGTGTGGAGTGTAAAGCACAACAACAACTTTTCACACTGTGTGTTATAGCTTGGTGTGGAAACTTTAATTCTTTCAGTACGAAAAGCTTAGGAGGCCTTGCAAAATTGAAAAATAAGATCATTGAGGTGCGTCTGGTAGAGCTCTTGCAATTACAGTGTAACAGGCTGGCACTGAGAACAGCCAATCCTATACGAGACTGTCTTGACACGCCACTGTAGAAAGAGTTTGAGCTCCTGCCCTCAGCTCAGCATTTCAGAGCAGCTGTCATGAGAACCAGAGAACATAAAGCCTCCCCCCTCTCAGTGGCCGTCGACGTGGCGTGACATTAAGCTCACTGACAGACTGAGGAGTGATTTAGAGGACAGGTGAGTCCAGAGGACTGAACACTGGTCCTTTTGAGGGGGTAAATGAAAAGCACAAGATTAATACTCCAACCTGGTACTGCCATTTAATATTAATGAAGTTCATGCAAAAGTCCCAAGAGTCCCAAAAGTAATAATAATTGCATAACAATTACGATTCTTATTATATATAGATTATATTATATGTAGATTATATTATATTATTTCTATAAATAATAACAGTAATTACACATTGAGTACACAAATCAAGAATCCCTTTACTAAAGCAAATATAGTGCAGCATACCAGTAGAGTGTCCACATTGCTTTAAAATTATAGTTACGTGCTGAATATATTGTACATTTGAAGCATCTGATTAATAGCATCTGTAACTCTTACACTGACTTTGTTGTAAGAATCTGCTGATTGGCTCTGGACTACTGTGAAGTGAAAATTAGACTTGTAAAAGTTTCAACCAACACAGTTTGCCCCCAGGTTGTGTGTAGTATCTTCAGCAGACATTGAACAAAACGAGCAGACTAATGCAATCAAGCCGTGGGATTATAAGCCTCTGTTACTGGCGGCATTAGGTTGCTGCTGTATAATTGAGAGGTATACCTTGACTTTCCAAGGTGGCAGGTGCAATGTTGATGAAAGAAAATCATGCAACCTGGTACTGACAGAGGTCTATTCCTATTGAAGTAAAATGTATTATGATTCAGTTTACAGAATTTCCACAAACTAATATAAATGCAAATGAAAGACTTTTGTTTAGCTATTCCTAAAAAGCAGCCTCCAACAACTTTCAAATGATGCCTTACAAAACTCTGCTCCAAATCAGACTTGATTGTAGTCTAGCGTGTGTAGCATTTGATTGCTTGGACAAAAATAAATAAATGCATGTAGCATTACATCACCTGCTTTTTAAAAAAAAAATTTCAATGATAGACATCAGTATATGGGTTGTGACTGATTGAGCGTAGCCCTGTGCTTGTACAGTGTGAGCCACAGACACACTCCCCTCCTCTGTCTCTACCTTTGAAGAGCACTCCTGTTTGTTTGGAGTCTCAAATTGGGCGTGATGCTTGGTTAGATTTCCATCAGGAGGCGGCTGGAGGTCATTGCCCGGGACCAACCCGAGTCCTGTGAAGTCCGCAGCCGCCTATGTTTAGCAGAGCACTGCTCTAATGCTGCCGCAGAAAAAGCCTCAGTGGGATTGAGAGAGAGGGAGCAAAATTGGCAGCAGTTCTGTTACTCATTCCATAAAAGACTCAAAGACCTAAATGATATCCCCAGCTGAGTTCTGACAACCTATTTTTCATATAGCTTAATGAATATTTGATGGATCATGAGTATGAGTCAGCCATATGAATTGCTGTGGGGTAGGGTTACTTCTACATGCTTAAATAACTCCTGAAATTGTGTCACATTCAGGAGCACTTTTTAAAAACGATGGATGGTCGATGAAAATGGCCTCAAAGATTAATCTGCTCGGACCATAAATCATTAGTAAGGCAAAGAAAAACACATATAATAGTAAAGAGGCTATGCTTAATATTGCTCACTGTTGAACTTCCGCAAGTCGTACTTGTTCTGGAGCCCTATGAGTCACTTGGCATCTAGTTAAATCTAATTTAATCTAAACTCACAGCAGGCTGCCCACTGACTGGCAGCACGGTGCCCTGCGACTCTCACTGGATACAGAGCTTAGACTCTTGATTCTGCAGAACTTAACAGATATTTTAGTTTGGGCACTGCTTTTTTTAAAAAAAATATGCACACAATAAATATAGTTGTTTTTGTTTCGTTTTGTTTTGCTTTGTTCTTGTTCCTGAGGACTATTTTTTACTGTCTGTCTACTGAAGGCCAGAACTGGACATTCAAAAGAAAAGAAAAGGAAAGATTGAATGGAAGGATTTTTTGTTTCTATTGAATTTCATTCCACACAAATGTTGGAAGGTTACTTGCAACATTGCCCACTGTTTTGCTTCAAAACACATTGAACTGCATAGTTTCTAAAAGTATACATGCATCAAGAGGAAATCATATTGGAATTATTTATATAAATATACAAGTGTTGTCTATTACAGATATACTGTACTATAATGTATTTACACATACATTTCATTTATTTGTTGTATAGCAATCAGCATTAATTTTGGTATGAACTTGGTGTAACAAAGAAATAATTAATTCACCTTGTGCATTAACAAATAATCAATTTGCACCCACCATTTATCAATCTACCCATTGACTGACACAGTGGGTTGCATTCTCATGGTTGTTTACTGCTGGCTGCACGGTGCCAGCCTTTTTTTTATTGTACTTTGCTTCAGGCTCCATGCTTGGTTATTTTCTAATGGAAAACTCTCCCTTTTCTCACCAGAGGGATTTGGAGACACTCCAGCAAACTACCTGCAGAGTCCCTCGAGGGACACAGCAGTCATTCATGTGTGAGTCTGTCACAAATCAACAACTTTTAGGTGAACATGCTGGGAAACAAATAAGGAGTATTAAAAATCATCAGAGGATTCTTTTTTTTAATCCTTTGATTTTTTGGGGTAATTTTAAGAATTTCATAAATGATTTGCCTTTTTTTTATCATGTATTTCTCATCATAGGGGTTGATCCAATCGGCAGTTTCTTGTAGCTTTGACAACAGCATGGCCAAGACCATTTTGATGAAGTGAATGGTGCAGCAATGTTCAATAAATACACCCACTGTCAGATCAATTTCTGTCACACTTTGAGATCCACCCTGAGCAGGTACTAATAATTTTTTTATGATATATGTATTCTCGGGTTTCTTATCCATTGCAGAGAAACTACATAGTTAAAAATATTGATAAAAAATAACATTGGCTGAAAGTGAGCCTGTGCTTTCTTTCACTTGGTTTATAATTTCACTGACATGTATTGATCCAGGCTCACTGCTGATTTCCTTAAGATAGGAGTTTGTAAATAATGCTTTTCAGGGAGGGAAGGGAGAAGAAACCTCTAACCTGAGATTTACTCCAGCTAATCTAATGGCTGTAAAATCTTTGTCAGTGGGAGCTAATAATGATTTCTCCTCCCAGTCATTTTCCATCACGAAAATTGCTTTCAGATTTTAGTAGACTATTTCACACTACGTATGCCAGAAAGACCCATGTTGTTTCAGAGCTCTGCATGACTGCTCTGGAGTCAACAGTACAACTTCTGTCAAATTTGGAGCACAGAAACAGTCTTCTCAGCCTATATATATATATATATATATATATATATATATATATATATATATATATATATATATATTATATTTTTAGGGTATATGTATATATATATATTTTTCATATGTCACCTTTGATCATTATGGAACACTGGGAGCTTTGCCAGATGTTTGCAATGTGCCTTTCCACTGTTGAGTTCAATTAAATGAAACTTGGTTTTACGGGAAAACACAATGCAAAGAGAACTGCAATCCAGTTCATATCTGTGCAATGATGGAATCGCAATGATGAAAATGGAAAGAATGAGAATCACCATCTGTCTGCACAAACTGGAGAAAATGTCGGCATATAAACACTGCGTGTCCAACAATAGGACTTGATGACAGCTTGCATGGCTGATTATCCATCTCTGATGATTCCTCAACATGTTGATTACACTCATCAGGAGGAGTATTTAATAGACATCACACAGGACTTAGTTCAGCTAAACTCCTGCCACAGTTCTGTAAATTAAAGCTGTACTACGGATGGCAAATGAAGAAAATGTAAAATGCAAATGTAAATGTAATTGAGAATCTATGCTTTGCTTGTGCACAAGGCTTACAATTCATATATGTGAGCTCGTAGTAAGACAGTACAGTAGTTTTGTTCTGAATTAACACAACATGTTGTGCAGTTGCATACTGGATCAGGAAAGCAGCTCCACATCAGGGAGACATCACTGCATCGCTCAGGGACACGATCCCCTTGTTTGCAAGCTTTGCTAGTTTGACAAACTGAGAAGAGAACTGCACTGGCTTTGTTCAGTGTGAAAATGTGTCACCTAAATACAACAGTATGACTCTTTGATGTGTTGTCCAAGCTCATGTCTCTTCTTTTCTTTGGTCTGTCACAGCGCGCGCTTACTACTCAGCATCTGCAAAGAAAATGCCTCTTGGAGTTTACAGTGGCTGGAAAATACAGTATGAACCCCAATAGTGTGATGAACATAAAATAGATGTTTTTGTGCATATATAAATTGTACTATATATATATGTATATGTATATATGTGTATACATATATATATATATACACACACACACATATATATATAGACACACGCACACACCAAAATTCTATAAATGCAAGGTTTTTCCCACTAAACAACAACTAATAGGACGGACACTAAATATTGAGTGGTGGCTTAAGAATTTGACAGATAATCCATGCTAGCCTAACACTGACCTGGTGACTTGTCCTGGGGGCTTTCTTGTGTCTACTTAATAAATGTTGTTAACGCCTTCATCACATCTCCCAGGAGCACAGAGGACCTCCAGAAGGCATAAAATAACCAATAGTTATGGTTTTGGAGTCAGCTGAAGATTACACCTATAATCAGAGACAGCACACTGCAACGCGATTGACAGAGGCACTCACTAATCTTCACTCATAAACATGATGTTTTGAGGTCTGACGTTTCCTTTATCTCTTTTTTATTCTTTCTAGAAGCCGCCAAGGTCGCAGACTGAACTAATATGTTGAATGCTGTTTCCTGTCGCGATGGAATATTACCACTGAGAGATTTAATAGAAATGTAACCTACACCAAAGGTTGTAATGAGGTGCTGAGAACAGGAAGTAAGTGTTGCACTCTGAATCCATATGCCTTTCACTTTTCATTTAGCATTAATCATGCTTTGGCTCAGAGCATCAGCACAAGGAGCTGCTGAGGGCTGAAAATGGTAATAAAAAAAAAACTATACGTGGTCTTAAGTGATATATAGGTCCTTAAGTGTGCCATCATAAATGTCACAGCAGAACGTATTTAGAAAATAGCTAGTGGGTAGAATGTGAGGAGGACTTGCTTTCTGATCATTAAATTAATTCTTCATCTGGCCAGTGAGCACACATATTAAGTCTATAAAATTAAGTGTCAAAAAAGCAACAGGAGTCCTACAGTTTTGATGCCTTTAACAATCTCAATGGTGACTGTGGCTGTGGTAAAGTCACGGATTCATTTACGTCCAAACAGAGGACTGAGCTCTCTGAACTTTCTATTAGGTCTCAGTGGATGATGGCATGCAGTGGATTACAATCACATTATATCTCAGCATGCAGAAACATTCATCTTTTTGTTTCAAGTACTAAATGGCTTACAGCAGTTAGAGGCAATTTATCAGTTAAACAGAAATAAAAAAGGAAAACTTCAGTCCAACTTGCTGCTTTCAATCATCGCTCCAGAGACTCTGATCCAACTTCAGCGTCAATTGTTACCACTGATTAACAGCAGAGACGAATATCACAATGCATCCTAAATATATCTTGGGTTGACACTGTGGAAGGTGATTAATTAACAAAAGTGAAAAAGTCCTCAAATAAAACACTCCTGTGAAAACACAAAAAACTGCCAGACCATCCCACTGAAAGACCTCAATTCCCTGTAACTTCTTTCCCAGTTTGCAGCTGCAAGAGGTGAATCAGTTGCAACAGACTCACAAACTTGCCAACATATCTGTCTTTGGGGGAGTCTCCAGGGACCTTCGCTCATGCACTTACAGCTGGATTGTAACTCAATAAGAGCACAGTTATGTCTGGATAACTATGACACATCTAAAGCCTTAAGACCATGTTTGTTGTTCCTTGCATGGGAACTCTGACTTCATTTCACTTTATCATTTTTCTCCAATGCTACAGCAGTCACTATTGCCTCTGATGGCTCACCATTTCCATGTGCTGCCTCCAGGCTATTTTTTTATTTTTTTTGATAACGTTCTGGTAAAAGGAAGAAACACAACTGTGTGACCGTAAAGGACGTTTCAAAGCATGTGACAGTCAAGTCCACAAATTGAATGTCACACATGAATGAAATTAATTCAAACTTGTGGCAAGGCACAGGGTGTAAAAAATGAAGCATGCTGAGAAATATTGAGCTAGAGCTGCACTCACTAACCTCCACTAAAGCACAGCAGAACCCAAAAACAATTCTAGGATCTGACCCCCTGATCCAGATCTCCTTAGAAATCTGATGGGTTCTTCACAAGCCCATGCTCTATCCTTCCACCATCATGAAACTCAATAAAGTAACTTTTGTGCAATCCCCCCAACTAACAGGTAGATAGATAAACACAACAAAAAATAGTGAATAAGCAATGAATGTAAATCAAAGGTTTACTTTGAGAAATATTAATCCATCCCTCTTAGATGCCCAGTCTCACTGGGCTCCAGCGCACATGTGGCGAAAGGAATACACCCATTCACACAGACCTAGGGGCTATTTAGAGTCTGCAATGAGTCTACACTAAATAAACTAAATATATAATAATAATAATATACTAAATAATATTCTATAACATATATTTTCGGATTGTGGGGAGAGTTGAACAGTCCTTCTGGTGGTGAAGCCATAGTGTTCACCACCAAGTCAACAGGTCGCGATTTTTTAAAAATATAGTTAATATTCTTGCCAAGTGATACTACTCAGGTCTGTACTGGAAATATGGAGCAAGAGTGGATGGCCAATGGGCCTACATTAGGAGGAACAAATTGTAATATCGTTTTCTGAATATCCTTTCCTGAAATTGAAAAATTAAATAAACCATAACCCTAACATTTAAACAGGCTCAAACATTCAGTACGCACACCGTACTTACAGAGGCTATAAATATGAAATAAAACACAGGTGATCATGAGCTACATTTCTTGAAACATTAGGGAAATTCTGTGTTGCCTGTATATAAACTTTAACTGCGTAAGCATCCTTGCCACATTTATGGAAAATCAGCATTTTTAAGATTCTGCACAGCCACTGGCAATTACAGTAAAAGATACTGGGAGTCTTGATTAGGCCGGGGAAAACGAGATCACTTCCACTTGGCTAAGTGAGTCATCCAGGCTTCTGCGCTCTGACAAGCAGAAACCCATGAGCTATAGCTTGTTTGTTCCTGTCATGTTTGTTACTGAGACCACCATGCGTGGTACTCAAACTGTGTGTCTAAGTGCACAGCTAAAGCGTGCGAATGCTGAATGACACAGTAGAGATTTTAGTAAGGAAGGTAAAACATTCTTAAGCATCTCTGGGTTCACACTGCACAGTAAAGCACATAAAGTGCAAGCATAATTTCTGCCATGCTATCTATATCATTAAAAGTAAAGCCCTGGCAAGGTGTTCGTCTTCATACTCTTCGACATCACAGAAGTCCTTCCTGGAGGACGGAAAAAATGTTGGCTTGAATTCTCACGGACTGGCGGCTTGTGGTGAGGTCCAGTTACACTGGGACACAATCCATGCAATTAAAAAGAAATGAGCAAATAAAATCAATGGGGATCGCTTACATTGTGGTGTCAAAGGACTCACCAGAGGACAACACAAGACTATATCTTAATTAGAAGAAAATAATGTCTGCATAGGCACAGCCTAATGGGCATGATAAGAGAATACAGTGCTATTTACTAATCAGCTCTCAGTAAAGGCAACAAATTTATTTATTTGTTTCACAAAAATCATTAAAAAGTTCAATAAACCCATCAAGTGTTTGTGCAGGTACAATGTATCTGTGATTTTAAACAGAGAAAAGTAGACTTTTTATTTCTAGCTTTATTTATAGACTTAACTGTGACACCTACACCAGCGGTAATTGGCTGTCTTTACAGTTGTCGCTATAGCAGTCGTGATAAACGTTGAATTTACTCATTGCTCCAAAATGCTGTCTTCAGCTTACTTAAATAAGCTCAAGTCTTTTCATTTATTGGACATGTTTTAAACCTCTAAAACCTCTTACCTTCTGTAAGATCTCTATGGAAATTTGGGGTACAGTACATTTTTGTCACATGGCTGACAAAGCAATTGTAATAAATCAATAAAAGAACACAAGACAGAATTTTAAAAAAAATCGACAAGATTGCATTGCAGTTATATTGGCACAATTTTTTCATGTAACAGCCTCCATATGCTTGCATTGGGCAAAAGAGGGGGATCCTTATTTATTTAATGCCTTACCAGGAACAAACGCAGCTTTTTTAGCAGAATATCTGGCTGTGTGCATGCAGTCTCCCTGTCCCTCGCGTCTTACATCTGCTGATGTGGCTGCACATCTGAGAGGTTGTTGAAGTGATGAGCTTTTGATGAGGACACCACCTGCTAAAGCCCTGAGATGCCAAATATTTCTCTTATTACGGTGCTGTGAACGCATCTTAAAACATCTGGAAAAATCTGCAGCATGACAGGCTCGTTACGGTCACAAAGCTCCGACTGGACAATTTGATGTTTGAACAGGTCTATCTGACACTCTATTAAAATTGAACATTCATTTCAATTCATAGCTGAAATAACACTAAATTGTCCCTTGTCTGTCAAAAAGTGTGTTGATCATGGTGTCAACTTGAGAAACTACAGTAGTCCGTGACTAACAGAATAACTCTATCTCTCACTCCCCCCCCCCCCCCCCCCCCCCCCCCCCCCACACACACACACACACACACACACACATACACCGACACACACACAGGGTATTTTAACAAGGTGCTGACAAGAAAAATGATAATGATGTGTCTGTCATGATGCCGAGCTTGGTGAATTTGTCACGATGGCAGGTGACTGATGGTCTTGTATCCTTCATTGGCCAAACCATGAGTTCTTTCCCTGAACATTCAAACACACACACACACACATGCACACCAACACACACTTAAAAGTCAGGATGCCTAAAATCGCTCAGCACAGGCACGGGCATCTAAATCACATCCTTCCTCAGGTGTACACTCATTGTTCACTGACATCCGTCTTCCATTTGCAGCGTTGGAAGCCACGAAGTCGTTACAGTAACCTTTACAAACTGTCAACTACTGTACTGTGACTGTGACTTTGAAATGTATGACACAGATGCTGTAATCATTCCTCTTCAGCTGCATTGTGATATGTAGGCTATGTCAAAGTATCCACCAAGGTCGTTGCTACACAGATTTCAGGGACAAACACAGCGGTCGCACATTTGTTTTTCCCGCCCAGTAAGGGTTGTGAAACCAGCAGCATGACACTTGCATCCAGTGTGCTCATGGGTGAATCTGAAAATGGCAAGTAGCTATCAGCATAGCTTTCATTTCAAACCTTTAAGGTGGTCTTGATTTCTGTGTTGCTACTGTGAGTTAGAGAAACTCCTGTGATCATAAAAACAACAGATTTATTTTTAAAGTGGGTAAAAACTAGGATGTGCTGTGCATTTATTGGCTGACATTACAATACAAAAAACAAAAAAACAGTAGAAAGTCTCTGTGTTGCAATGACTATTTCCTCTTTTCAAAAAGAGAAGAGACACAATGTCTCCAGTTTTACTTCCACAGATGAAAGACATGTTTTCTGTGGCAAAATAATGTCAGATAAATCCTAGATCCACTTTCAGACGAAATAGAAAATAAGCCACGTGTTGCAATGAATCTGAAGGTGTGCTCCATTTATGGCTCGGCTCTTGCCAGAAATTGTTGAAGACAGAAATGTTGGCACGAGTGTTCAATGTTGCATGTGTTTTGTGTTTTGGGAATAAGGGAACATGCAAAGAACACTTCTATTAATGTTTAATAAGAAGTGGGAAAACAACAGTACATTGATACAGTGCTATAGTTGGGCTCCCTGTTGCCATTATTAGGAACGTGGCTTTTAGAAATCTAATTTTCACTCCCAGCACTTATTTGCGAGACTGTATTATGAAGTACTACACACCCATTTAGCCAGAGATGGATTATATTAAATTTATTTCACTTATTATTCAAGTATGTCAAAACAAATCATTTGTATTGCTGGATATTGTTATTGACAACTTGTTTTCCACTGCTCTCTGAAACTCTAATGGCATGACTATAATTTTGATTAGTCCAAATCAACTTGCAAATGCTATTATTCTTAACCATATTTCACAGGTCTACCATTTTACATCTTAACAAACACACACTGGCTTGACTATAGTTTTTACCTCATTGGACACATTTTCTTACGATCTCAATTTCTAACACTTCAAGTAAATACACCGTTTCTAGCCAGTGTCTTATGGTTCGTTTGTTTCAGAAGAATTTTCCAATAAATCATTTATCATCAATGTTTTAACAATGTAATGCAGGTGACTATTATATTAGAGTAACTGTATAATGAACCAACACAACTGTTCAACAGTGGAGTCTTCTGAGCAGGTGTTGTTTGTTGCTTCCATCCAAACGTTTTTTGTGAAAGAGGTTTCTGGCATCAAAATCCAAGTAAGCAGATGCTGACCAAAAGCAATTACGTTAATGAGAAAAAACTTTAAATACACTGCCTTTGCACAATGTTCTGCTGCCAGAAAAGATAAGCAAGTTATCACGTTCTATTTTATGTATGTTTTACAGAATGTAAGGATGGATTGTGTGCCCAGTTTGAAGGAAATTACCTTTCTTTGTCGTGTTACAGAAAGACTGTGTAAATAACTGCACCACTGTAGTTTTGTCGATGACATTTCAAAATATAAAGGTTGCAGCTGTGCCTGCGCATGTGAATGGGTATATAGTGTACATCATGTGTAACAAAATGCAACTCTGCTTTTACTGAACATTGTCCTGTATAGTTTGAATTTGTAGGACTACAGCATGTGTTGTTTGGTCCTTTTAGCAGTAACAGAAAACATGTATTTGAACTGGAGCGACCTTGGAGTCAAAATGGAGTTAAAATCAATACCATTAATGTGTGGAATGGTCTAGAAATCCAGATGTTATTATCCACTGATGAGATATGATTGTGATCACATCTAATGATTTGTGGACGCAACCATATGCAACAGACATTCCTAATTACCACAAAGCGTTAAACCTTGTTTTTTTTCTTTTCTTTTTTGCTCAGGCATCTCTATCTAAGAACAGATGTTCCTTTTTTTCCATTTTTTTCCCAAAATTTGATTGATTGCACCAATGTTAGAATGACGCAAGCTCAAGTTTATACATCTGGGAGAAAAAAAAATCATTATGTGATCTTAGTTTCCTCTTGCTGTCCTTTTTTGTTCCATTTTCAATAAAAACAGGAAAAGGAATTTTATTTATTACATAAATGTCCTTGATTCATTGGGATTAAGAGATATTCTTAAGCGTTTCCAGAACTCACTGTTATTTTTTCCCATGCTGTCAAAGTTTAAAACTAAATGAAAAGCCTAGCGTCTCCTTTCTCCTTACTGATCAATGTACTGTATCGATGGTGACATTTAAGCATGAACAAAGTCCACAGGTAAATTTCACTGAGGGTTTGAAAAAAAATGGAAGGCTATGGCTCTCATCTAACCTTCTCTAATCAGTGATGATTTGAATGGGTGACAATGACAGACTTTGTATGGGCTCAATCCATAAATTTCTGTAATGCAAAGACGTGCTCCAGTGGTGAGAACTGACCTGTGATACATTTAGAAGTTGTCTCTGAAAAGGCAAATCGATATTTCTTGTGAGCTGCATTGTAAGCAAATCGAAGTTCTTTAGCAACAGATAATGAATACAAAATGTCAGTAGACATCAAGAAATGAGTCTTTCATGGCAAAAATAAACATCCCCTGGGTCCTACACTTCTAATTATAATACCCATAAAAACATTGTCTTTCCAAACCAAAACGAGGGGAAAGAACAATGTGTGCACAAAAACTGGTTCAGAATTAAAAATCCAATTTTTTACACCTCAAGGGTGTTTTTGTCTAACCAGATTCATCACTCAGTTGCAACAACAGCTTTTCCCATTACTGTCAAGCCCAACGTCCCTTTGCGGCAATAGATTTGCCTCTTCACAACTGAACAAGACACTAACTTTTTAACACATGTCATAAAGCTGCGAGACATCTCATTCAGTGCATAGGGGCCTGTGTTGATCTGAGACTCCAGACATGCCATCGGAGAGAACAAGCGGTACGTCATCTGATGGGTTTCGCGAACGACAGGCCTGTCACAAAACAGCCAAAAGCTTAGAAGTGCAGTTCACTTGACACATAGTCTTCAGGGATGCCTCTTGAATAAAAAAAAAGAAAAGGAAAAACTCGCCCTATTTCAAAAAAAAAAAAAAAAAAAAAAAACATAAGTGTGGGTGGGAGGATAGGATTGGGGTACATAACAAATAAAGCATTGGCCTACAAAGGATCCAGAGGGAACAGTCTATGTGCCTCCTTGGTATCCATTTAACAGGAGGGCTTACGGCAGCCAGCTACTTACAGCCTAACTGAAGTGCTATATTACTCACCAAGCTCAGCTGGAAACACTATAGAAAATGTGTTTGCCTAGGATCTGCTCTCCTTTATCAATCCCAAACAGCAGGGACCGGAGCTTTAAGCATCATGCCAGGGTTCCAGCAACAGCAAACAACATTTCATGACAGCGAAAAAAGGAGGAATGGTTGCACAAATAAGATTTCAGTTTTGTCTCCCTAAATCCTTTAAAGCTGAATCTCACACACCACATCCTGCTGAATTCCCTCAGTCAAAGACATTGCCTTGGAAAAGTAACATGCAAACCTGGAGTACCGTGCGATCCCAGGTGTGCACACAACAAAACAGACACAGACAAACCCACAAAGAGTACAAAGAGAAAATGCGAGGCAGTTTAAAGGCCACTAGCTTCAATGTTTTGTTTTTTTCTTTGTTTCTTTCACTTACCGATGAAGAGGTTCCATTCAGCATCTAGGTCTGCCTGGTTGGCCAGACAGCCCCTCATGACATTGTGACAGTAGTTGTGGCAGGCTTTCAATCCGGGCACGCCATGGCAGTAGGAACAGTACAGCATCTTGGTCAAGGCTCTGACACAAGCTGGGACTACATTCACCTGCGGAGCACAGATACATCCTTGGATTATGTCAAGCCCACCGAGCGTCAATGATTATTTATGAGTACTTATATGAAGATAGACATGCAAGAGTCACAGTGCAAGTGACATGATCACATGTCAACATGAGACCCTTCAAAGCCTTTGCTGCATACCAGAGTTAGTACAAATAGAAAGGACTGCAATTCACAACTGAAACATCAGGGTGGCTGGTGGGCGGGTGACAAAGGGTCCAACATGTTTCAACTTATGACAAACATCCCTGCGCTACAGCACATCTTCCCAAGCTTGAAATGTGAAAATCCACCAGATAACACTGAATTGCAAAAGGGAGGTTTACAACTCTGTCCATCTCAATTCCTTGTGAAGGCTGCGCCTTTTGTTGTTCGGCCATGTCATTGTGGCGGCTTGAGTGAAAGCGACAGGATTCTCACATCTGCTTCCCTTCAGAGGTGGGGATGCAGAACGAAGAGTACATCTGATAATTGGCCTGTCAGCCTCTGTATTCATGCTTGACTTTAGATTTTGTCCAGCACACACTCTGGAGACCGTCAATATGTGTGAGTCTGTGGGTGTGTGTATGTGAGTATGCTTGCATGTGTGTGCGGGTGTGCATGTGTGCATGTGTGTGGGTGGGTGTTTGCAAGTGCTGGAAGGATTGGCAGACTGGTCAGCTGAGGGTGGTACAACTGCAGACTGTTCCCCAGGCGTCTTTAGTGTGTTTTCATTTATTTATTTAAATATTATCTGCAAGAAAATCTCCTGCCATATTGGCTACTGTATTTGATGGGTTAATGCACTAAAATAAAAAAGGGAGTGGGGGGTCATTATTAAGTAACCAATTTAATACTCATCATACCCACTTTGTACCTTAACAACGTTGTTGGGGCATGCTTCCAGCACAAACAGGATGAAAAGCAGAGAAAACACCCTAGACACACAGAGACACACATTCATTCTCACTCTCACACCCAGGGACAATTCAGACACTACTCAGCCACACGGATGTTTCTGAACACTGGGAGAAGACCTGAGAGAAAACCCTCACACATATGGACTCCTCCCAAAAAGGTCAAGCAGATTAAATACCAATCAGTGGTGTTCAAAGTTGTAGAGAACCGTGTGCATGCAGTTGAACTTACAATGATTCTGAGCCACAGCTGCATTTAGAACATAGCAGGGATACATAAAGAGACCCAAAAGAAGCCAGAGCTGAAATACAGGCTTCTGTGAAAAACTCATGGCTGCATGTTTCAAAATGCACGGGAGGAGGTACTTGAACAAAAATTATCTGCATGGTCGAGATGCCAGGAAAAAGAAAGCTGTTGCTACATCAACCCACAAAACAGCCTGTTTACAATCTGCCAAACAGCACCTAGACACGCCTGAAGACATCTGGAATAGTCATTTGTAATGATGGAACCAAAACTGAGTCTAATAGTCACAGCAAAGACAGAAAGGAATGGTGAGTCACTCCTTATATATTCAGGATGTAAGTTCAAGTAGGTGTGCAGCCCAAAATTACAGATCTCAGTTTTGCCCTAAGAAGCTTTATGATCTGTACAGCCACAGACACCATCAACCCTTTGATTCTCACCCAGATAAAAGGTGTTTATCCCCAGACAAAAGCAGAGGGTGACATCTTTCAAATGAGGAGCACAAAGGACAGGAAATACATGTAATGGTGATGACATTCTATCTATTTAAGAGAATGATTATTGTTATCTCACTTGGTTATTTTGTTTGTTTGTGTTTTTGCTTTCTTTGTCAAAGGTACTATTCTTGATTCAACTTTCGTTAATTCAGTTTGAAGAAAAAAAAAGACAAAAGTACAAAAGAAACAGAGAACACAAAGCCTGGCGACACAAAAACAGAGATAAAAGTGAGGTGAACCTAGAGAAAGGAAACATCAGTGCACTTTTGTAGCTCCATGGCAACATTTGATGCAGCAATCTGACACCCAGCTTCACTCTCCTATCCACTGTGCTCTGAACACAGTAGTTTGTCTTTGATTCTGCAGCTAAATGACCGGATCACCTGTACGTGCATGTGTGCGCGTCCACGATTGTGTGGAGTGAAAATAAAAATGAAGACAGACACAGCAGAGGAAGCCAGAGATGTATGCTACTGTATTAGTGCATTTGCTTCCACTTCTGTTTGGCAGCTGGCTACAAGGATCAAATGAACCATCTTTGACATTTTGCAATCTGCCACCAGCATCACGCAACGACTTGTAAGATGGCCATTAAACCAGGTCGCTGGCTGTCATTTCCCTCACTACATGTCAGCCACTGGTATGTGTACTTGTAAATTGTTTTTATCAGTCTGGGAGAGGGGCTTACATGTGGAGGTTTACAGCATCACAAACAAGGTTTATATGACTGAACACATTTCACAGCTGACAGTCACAGAAACCATTTATCGGCCAGGCTTCATGTCAGAAACAGTTGAAAGTGTCTAGTGATACTACTCACATTTAAAGACATCTCAGATTGAATTACAACCTGCTCTGTCTTCACCAACTCCGACTGTATATAAGAATGAACCTAGACCTTTGCAATGTCACCACAGCTGTGCCACTGTGCCAGCAGTGGCACAGGTTGTGTCACAGGTTGTGTTAGTAGAGCCTGTCTTACAATAATGGCATTTCATGAAAGTCACTTTATTGTAGTTTCTTGACAGACATCGAATTTTATGAAATGTGAGTAAAACTTGAATGACACATCAACCGAACAATATTACAGTATCACATGTGGAGCTCCTCTTTATTCCTTTTCTTCTATCAATGGTAAAATTTGGGGCAATTGGCAAAAATTACTGTCAATTAAATTCAACCCCTTTCTTTTTTTAATGACCTCGTGCAACTAATGAGAGGAATGAATGAATAGAACAAATGAATTAGTAATTTTATGAAAAGTAGTGATGCCCCCATGATATCAGAACTCTAATGGGTAATACATTTCACAATGGCTGTATGACACAATAAGGACACTTTAGTTTATGAACATGTTCATTTCCATCTGTCCGTCCGTCCATCCGTCCGTTTTAATACCCACTGTATCTTAACAGCATCTTGAGGATCTGCTGGTGCCTATCTCCAGCATATCCTTGCAGGTCAACAGTCCATTACAGGATACGCACACTATTTACCCTTACACACACAAACACATGCGCACACACGCGCACACGCGCGCACGCACACACACACACACACACACACACACACACACACACACACACACACACACACACACACACACAAACACAGCCAATTCAGAGTCTCCAATCAACCTAAACATGCAGGCTTTTAGACTGTGGGAAGCCTGGGACTGGAACAGCCAAGAAAGAGAAATCACAGTGTTTCTTACATTATGTTTATGAGAAGACACAGAAACTTACAGCTATGTTAATCTGTGTAGGAGGTCATGTATTAAATGCTAAATGCTTATTTTGGCAGTCAATTTACATAAGTTTAAACTGTGCTATTGGTGAGTGTGATTAGCCTGAATTAACTCATCACTACCATTTGACTTTATGCGCAACAGTAACCCATCTTGAAGTTTTTCTAATACACAGAAGGAGAAAGACTCAAGAAAAGGAAGAGCGCAAACAGAGAAAGCCAAACACTGCCAATGATGCAGAGACGCAGAGGAAATGGAGAGACAGATACAGATGAAACAGACGGAGAGAAAAACGGACAAGACACAAAAAGGCAAACAGAAGGAACAGGCAGGTGCTGCCGCCACATTTGGACAGAGAAGCAGAACTAAGTACATGCCAATCACAGCGTTTGCTTGGAGAGAATTGCAGCTCCACTTCTCCCAAATTTTCCTCTTGCAGTTGCACTCTTTATGCTTTCTAGAATAATGTATTTTCTCAAGCTATGCACATCTTACAGTGCCTGCACAGTACCTCAAAGTCTCCTGTGACTTCCCACATGCAATTATAGCCTTTGGATTTCAGTCTTGCCACTCTGTGTCTGCTTTATTACTCTCTATATTGTCAAAATCAGTATCACGCATATTGAATCCATGAGTCAAGTCTGACTGCTGCATACAATTCAGCCCTCCACTGTAACTTGAGACAAGGATGAGATAGTTTTTAAATTGCACTTTCATCCCCACCACCTCCCCATTCTTCATCGGCTCGGGCGGCACAGATTAAATGTAACATTTTCCTATCAAGTTATTTGAATCATTTTATTTCACAGTGAAATTTGCATTTAAATATATTTGCTTTAGTGGCAGACGGAGGAGCAGAGAGAGTGGGCCTTTTGTTTTCTCTGTTGGCTCAGCTCCTCCCAGTCACTGTACCTGGGCAAGGACATTAAATCCAGTTTAAAGCACAATCATAAAACAAAAAACTAGTTGACAGGATGACTTTGGAATATATTCACATAATAAATTCACTGCTCCTCTATGGTATGAATTATTGCAGTATCACAGCAGAGCTGAATGAATATAGAGTATACTGTGTCATCTCCTGCATATCAGCAAACCATTGCAAATGTCATTTTCCACAATTTAATACCACCATACGTTTAATGCTGTCTTCTACAATATAGTACAGTACTTATTCATGAGAAAATTAAATAATTAAAAAAAATCCTAGATTAATTTGTTTCTGTCAATTCAATTAAACTTGGCCCATTTTTGAGACAGCCGATCTAAGAGACATGGAAAAGACACTGCAGGATTTTTTTGTCTATAGACCAATTTAAACCTTGCTTTTTATATGCAGCATGGCTTTTAATTGACAACCAAAAATTGTAACTATAAAAGGCCATCCATGAGCTCATCTTCACTAGCTCAATAGTTATGTGGTTTGTTTGTTTATTTTCTGTAAATTATTATTTTCTTACAGCATTGTGGTTACTGTGCCCAGCAGTGGCTGTGTGCCCTGGATGAAGCGTAATCTGATAATCTTGTTAGCACATCTTTACAGTTGAGTGGATGGAATAATTCACAGCGGGCTAACGGTGGGACTGTGGAGTGAGATGCCTCAGATCCAGAGCGAGATTAAAACACTAATCTACTCATCTGATGTTTAAATGCTATGATAACACTGCACAGGGAACATATGCTTGTGAAGTTTTGCAGCTGCTGAGAAAGGATTCAGTCTATTCTCTCCTCCTCCCATAATTTACTGTCTATTATATATGAACTGGATGGTTTGTGATAGGGCATCATGAGATTTAACTAGAAGTGTGCATGTATTAAAAAGAAAACTATTTTGCCTATAAAAAGTGCAATGCTTTGAAATACAGTGTTGTATGCAAGAAAAAAAACAGAATAGCATAGAAGTAACAATGATTAGAAATAATTGTATCAACTTTAGAATTGCAATGGCTGAGGAGCCATGTTTCTATGCCTACATTTTCGAGTTAATACCTCTGCTAGAAGGGCATTGTCACACAGCTGAGTCAGTACACTTTAAGGTACACACATTACATCACAGTTATGTAATTATTCATTTATCTTGCATATTGGTTTCTTATAAATCATTATAAAGCACCTATTCATAACCTGAGGTTATCAACATCACAATTTAAGTACTTCTAGTCAGGCAGATATAATCAAGAAAACAGTATTTGCCATTTCTGAATACTGTCACTGAAGATAAGGACTTAATAGTGCAATACCATTATACAGGCTAGTCAGAAACTAGTCAGTGTAGAATGTGCTCATCTTAATATAGAGTTTTTCTTTTTTTTACAGTGATCTTACTTAAGTTCAGTGTTCTGGACAAAACTACTTTTTACAAATGAGTGCAGGGTGAAGCATAAACAGCAGCCCACTCATTAGCCTGCTGCTTTAGAGAAGCAACTTGAAGACGCGGTCAACCATTCAGCCGGACTCCTGATGTGAGCCTAAACTTCCCTGAGGATTAAAAATGTAAGACTATAAATGCAATGAGCTGGAGTGATAATAAAGCACGCCATTCCTAATTTCATCCTATAAAGGCCACAGCTGGGAGCCGACTCAATTCAGAATCAGCAAGACATATCGAAGATGCGTAAAACATTCTAATGAGACCAGACTGAATGTCGAGATAACTCTAAAAAGATGCTCTTAGAAGACGTCACCTTGTCTGACATGGTGTTGTCATGCACATATGGCGTGAACTCCCTTTAGGGCTAACAAGAGTCGGGAGAGTGCAGGCGAAGGAAATTGCTTTGTGCCACAAAGTAATGAAGTTGTGAGAAATGACAATGACTTTGTGAGCTACCAAGGCCAATCAAGGGGAACACTAGTGGGACAGCGAGACTGTCGCCAAAAAATTGTCTCAATAGTTCTGTCATAATTATTGTGACAGGATGCATTGCTTTGCACTGATTGGACATGGATGTAAGACTGCATTGCTGGCCCAGTGTCCCCACTCAATTCCACAGTCATTAGTGTCAATGGCAATATGAGTGATCTGTCAGTGCGCAAATCAGACCACCATATGCTAGCAAGACAAACATGTGCCTGGTCGTCTGTGCAAAATCTTAAGGTCTCATTTCTTCACTATAGCTTTACATTAATGGCTGATATGGATGAAGCGATTCCCTCATTTAGAGAAAAGCCTTTACATCAGCTGCAGAGTGCTCACAGAGTGTAGCAAGTGGCCGTATGTTGCACTAAGAACAGACGCCTTTTTGTAAATCGTGCCATGAGATTAAAGTTAAGAGTTTAGTTAAAAGTGGTCCTACCATCACATAAATCTTTATTCTGTAGAAATATCTTTCATGGTTTATGTCTTTGAGAAAAGATACTCAAGTGCATCTACTGCTTACGGTGGGATTTATAATCAAACCTAATGAGGACATGTTTTTAAATTTATGTTCGGTGAAGGTTTACAACTCCACTTCATGGAGATTTGACACTAATCATTTTGGTAATATTGCATTTGAGTTCTATTATATTTTAGCAGCAATGGCATTCAGCAGTTAAAACAAGGTTTCACTGACACAGGTGATGGGTTAAAAAGTCAACTTAGTTTTCTTAAATACATATAAAATTTGGCAAAAACAATAATAAAACACTGTGAATGTTGTGTTTACAATGATACATGGGAACAGTGAGTTCCTGCTGATGTGAGGTGGATACAAATGCAACAACTCAGTTTGTGAAAACTGGAACAATGTTTATGGTGAATGTTCTACTTCTGCAGTGCTTTGCAAAAAAAAAGTCCTCTCTGGAAAAGAAACACAAAAAGTATTGCTTTCCTTTACCCATGAAGGTGATCTGACCTGCACAGAGTAGTTTCAGTTGCCTAAACATAGCCACATCTTCATCACGAGGGTGCCAGAGCAGAAAATGCCCACAAGTCCTTGTGGACGGTGATCACGAATGGCCCATTTTGTTGAATGAGTTTTTAAATTTGTGACCTCTGACACAGCTGCTCAATTCCTATTGCATGCGTAGAGTAATTTCAGTATTCCACCATTTCATGAGTCTAAAAGGTACACAGTAGGCACAGGTTGACAGTTAAATCATAGTTGAATGATTACAACAGACATTTCTTCACATATTTGGAAACCTGCACTGTGTTTCAGTCCAGCTGAACTGCATTGTGTCTCTTGGTGAGAAAACCACTGAGCCTCACAAAGCTTCACGCAAATCAATTGATATGCACAACTTGAGTCGCTGCTGTAAATTACAAACATGCCAATTCAAAGACACGTTTGGAGACTAAGAGGCGACTTAAGATTCACAGCTGGGAAAGCTTGAGATGAATATTAATCCTTCAGTGCAAACAGCCACAGCACTGAGGTTGTCATCATAATAAAACAAGGTCTGCAGCACTTTGTACTTGGACTAATCATGCCTCCTTCCGGTGCTTCTCTGTGAACTTTTCAGGCCGTCTCTACTCCGCATGTTAAATGTGGGATGGAGCCAAAGACAATTCCAGAGGGGCTGCACTAAAATCAGTTGCTGTCAAATCAATGAATGTCTGAGACTGACAGAATAATGCACGTGTGAGCAGCTGTGCCTCGCTGAAACAACACAGTGGTGCTTGGTGGGGCCTCTGCGACCCGCAGCAGTCAGCTCAAGTGTCTGTCGTTGGAGAGGCACGGGATCACCCACTGATTTACCCTGACATGTACCATGTTATGTGGCATGTCTGGTGCAGCATTCGGGAGCACTGCTTTAATTTACCAAGACAAGTGCAAACATGTTAAAAGCCAGGCCCACGCTGCTCTTCCACTCAGCATTGTGCACCAGGAGCCACGCACCATCTCTAGTGGGTATAAGACCAGCAGATCCTATATTGTTATCCATCTGCCGCCACGTCCCCTGGATTAGAGCGCAGCACTCACCCGAAGTCCGTCTAACTCTGAAGGTCTGTGGCTCAGCCTGAATGTCAGGGGCAAACAGGTCTCCAGTGGCTGCCAGGAAACCTCTGGACAAATGTCACAACATCGGCGCTGACAGCCCTCTCTAAGTGCATGTTAAATAAAGATGTGGTGCCATAAACTTTAAGTCACAGTCCAAAAGAAAAAAAACAGTAGTCATAAGATGTGATCTGGGCTGGCACAGTCAACTGATGTGACAGTTTCACTGGTTGTTGAGGCACTGCTTGAACAATTCCATGAATATTCTCCTAAATTGCTGCCAACTTTCCATTCTTTTGCATTTTGCTTGAAAATTCCTCCCACTGAGGTATCGGGCCAACTGCGTGTGTATCGTTTTAGGGTTTTCAGTAATAAAAGAAGAGTATACCACAGAGTATACAGTATATGTCATTATTATCCTTCCGTATCATGTCCTTGTATTTCAGACCACATGCTGTCTCTCATTTTTTCCGACATTCTGCAGTTCACCACAGATCAAAATCTTTTAATTAAAAAGGACATCTTTGGTGCAGCACATTTCCCGATGACGTGCCAACCTTTTTGAGCCAGTTGCCATCTGCCGTCACAGCACTGTGGCTGAGGCCTTATCCCCAGCAAGCTGTGTGAGCAGAGAGCCAGCAAGAGGGAGAGAGAGAGAGAGAGAGAGAGAGACAGAGAGACAGAGAGACAGAGAGAGAGAGAGAGCACAGGGAGAGAGAAGTTTGGAGCATCTGCAGAAGTGGGACTCAGATGAGAAACATGGCTGAATCATGATGATGAAGTGAGGAGGTCACTTCATTGTCCCCTGAACAGAATCTGCTGTCAAACTGTTTTTTTCCACACTTTTTGATTGTGAAATGTATTTGTCATAAATAGAGATACTGAAACACATCGTGCTGTGATGCATTCTCCCTGATTGAATGAAGGCATTTTGTCTCTTTAATTAATGAAAGGATTTGTACATACAGGGTAATGGCAACCAGTTCCACTGGGTTTGCTTTGCCTTGTTAATAAAGCTCAGGGGCACACTACTAAGTGAGACTTTGTTCTGCCAATCTGTAGTGGTAGATGATTATTTGCTTTAGAAAAAGGAGTAGCTGAAGTCTTCTGAAATGTCGGTTCACACAATGGAAATTCTTAAGAAACAGTGATGGTAATAAAATGAATTCCATTTGGGTCAACCAAACTATGTCTGACATGCAGTCATGTTTGAGAATTGAAATGTTTCTGAGAAATAAAAAGTGCACAGGACTTTTTTGTTCTGGCTTGTTCTGTTCAGTGAGACCTCAAGATGTTCCTTAGCACAGGCTCACAGGACAAAGACCAAAAAAAAAGAGAGAGAAAAGAGAGAAAAACAGCAAATATTCGGAATGGCAATCTTGGGAGCCATGAGAGACATTTGACATGTCTGCTCTTAAAGATTAAAATAGGTGGAAATCCAAATCCAAAAAGCTGCTGTTTAATAAAGAGGAGTCCAAGAAAAAACTCTGGAAACCACATCAAACCAGTATCCTGATGTTTTGAGCGTGCTGATGTAATCTGACAAAGCATTAATCTAAGGTAAATGTTGGGTAAAGATTAGGAACTGCCTCAGAGCTTGATGTTAAATTATCTGACAGTTTGTGGTAGGAAATGAGTGTATAATGGGATCAACATGACAGCATAAGCCATGAGGGAAAAAAAAACAAATCCCTGAGAACAAAATACGTGCACCATGGACTAGACCAGCTTCTCATGTGCATGCAGAGTGAGTGATGAGTGCTCTAAATGCCTGAACTTTAAACCTTTCAAAAGGTCCAAATCCCTGCAATCTTCTCTGAGCAGGTCTTAATGTGGGTGGACTGTGTTTTAAGTACCCCCAGGATAAAACTCTTAATGGTCATCATAAACTGTAATCCACGGAGATTCTGCTCTTAATCCAGGATCGAGGTCCAGGAAACTGTTCAGTACAAGTCGAGTGCAATCCCATTTTATGGAGTGATATCTCCCTGTTCTGGCTTCCCGGCTTCATGCAGAACTGTCTGTTAGCAGTAATTACGTACAGGCTCATCATCATCAGTGCATCATCCTGTGTTAAAGTAACATGGAAAATTGAGCAGACAGATGGCTAAAAGCAGCCATTTCATATTTTAAAAAGGCACATTTTGTCATTTTAAAACTGCGGGTTTCATGAATTTCATGACTGATTCAGTTGTTTGAGTTAGAGCCTGGCTACTCAGAGCCACTCACCAGGGGCCCTGTACAATATGCAATCCCTCATATATAAATTGGACTAAAGACCTGTGGCAGAGAGAATATAATATCATAATGCTTCCCTCGGTACAGGAGGCATTTTCTCATTTTAACTCAAAATCACCTCCCAAGTACTGTGTTGGAGGGTCTTTTTTTTTCATTGCAGTGTCTTTTCAGTGAAGTCACTCATGGAAAAAGAATGAAAGAAACCGACATGGAATTAAGGTGCTTTCTGTTTGACGAATGAGATCAAATATCATTAAACTGTCAAATTGCCAAATTGCACAGTCATGCGAAATCTCCCTGTGTCCTCCATAAGTGCTCAGTCAGGAATAATCACAGAATAATGATGATTACACACATGTCGGTAATTACGCTTGTCAATGGATTAGAGTCTGTTGACTCCTGTACTGTGCTTCAGAAGTTTTGAGGCTGGTGTACGCACTGTGCATTTACTGTTTGTCACAGTGTTGAGCTCACAGTGCTGTCTTGATGTTCATTTGTTGCTGTTTCTATATATTCTATATATGATGCAAATACCATGATGACTTGAGATATAAACTTGTCAATAGTCAAATTCAAAGTTGACCTATAGAAGTCATTCAAGAGAGATAAAAAAACAAAAACTTCTAAATTCATGTAGGCATGGAGGCATTAGCCTATAGCAAAAGAATATTTTTATTATCACTTAATCTTTTCTTGTCTTTAAGCAATAATCAGTTAATTATGTGGGTCCATAAAACATCAGGATATTAAAAGATGATCTTTAGAGGTGATCCTCTCCTTATCTTAGACTAGCTGTCCAGCAATAAAATGCCTAGGCTAAATTACTTTAAAAAAGGAAAAAGGCTCATATTTGACAACACATATGACAACAAATGCTTCCCAATTGACAGCCTATTTGGTCTTGTTTTTACCAAACTCCAAACTCAAACTATTTACTCAGCTTAGCACTGCAGCGAATCCAGGCACTCGGCCATCTTAGTACTTTTTCTACCATTATAATTACTTCTTTTGTTTCACCTTTTTTTTAAGGATCTCTATGAACTGTCCGCCATTGTTCGGTAAAGGATAATACATTAATTGCATGGTGTTCGACCTTCAAGGTGGATGGTTTATGGACACTTCATAGGACGGCATGTTTGTCACAGCAGTCCAGCCGTGAGGCACGTGAGCACCATTTAGCTCATGAGTCGTGTGCTAAAATTAGACGACCTGTGCACACAAACACATAAAAATTTAACATTAAGGATAAATAAGGGCATGAATGCACACCTTATATGGATGTGTATTTAAATGGCTAGATGTTAAACTGAATCCTGAGTGTTACTGTTTAGTGCCGTGCGAACACAAAACAAACTGGGGTGATTCTTGGGTCAAGGTGATTTGTCAGGTCCAGCAACTTTTCACCGCCAGTTCCATGGCTGTGCACCATCCTGACAGCTTTCACCATTGCCACACTGCTTCCTGGCGGCCCTCCATAATTGATAAGGGAGCGAGGAATATGGGATTTGATCCAGAGTGAGGTTGCTTTATATGCCTGGGACAGACCTATAGAGGTGCTCGTATTAACTCTCCGTCTGAAACATGCTCCTACCACTGAGGAAAAGCTGAATCAGAGCAAAGTTGGAAGACATTAAACAATTTAAGATGTGGGACTCATCAGAGAAAATGGTGGCAACAGGAAGGATATAGCATCTTAATATCTACTATCATGGTGTTAAATCCCATAATGCCCCATATGTCGCCATTATGTGACAATCACAGTGCAGGATGGTGGAAATAAATCAAACCACTCCTAATACAAGCTGGTAATGGTTTAGTATCTGCTATCTAATGAAGAGAAATAATTCTCTTCGAGTATAAATGTGAAAGTGGCCTCTGTTTCTGTATTAAACTAATGATTCTTTTTCTTTTAATTATTCAGTCAGTCATTGTTTGGTGGCTGCAGGACATGACAATTATCTGCATGTTGCAAACCATTTAACAATTGCTATAAAAAAAGGAAATAGCATCTATGGCATAAATGAAATAAAAAGTCTGGAAAGCTGGAAATAACATCTTTATGAAAAAGAGATCACTGAAAAATCACTATTGTCAAGGCCTTCTGTTTGTGTGAGATGATGGCATGGTTTAAGGCAATCAGAATTGTGTTTGAGTTAAGTGAATTGAATGAAGTTTGTATTTTTTGTTTGTATAAAATTTAAAAAGAGTAAAGATGACTGATAATGCTGATTTTTTTTTTCTAAAAAATAATACAATTCTAGTATCACTGTATGTATAAAGTAATACTGGCAAAAATATCAATAAGTTTGATTTTGGACTGTTGTTCGGACAAAACAGGATGTTTGAGGTTACAGCCTTGAAGCCAGCAGTAGGTTTAGCCTCCAGCATCACAATGATTAAAGCTATCTGTCAAACTGAACATACTTCATTCCTTCTTTTGTATTTTCTTCCTTTGACAATTTGTCTCCTCTGATAAATTCAAAGGTAAAAAGAAGATAAAAAGCAGATAAAAAGGAACTCTTACACAACTGAGCTCTGAATATGTTTTCGTATAGTTGGAGCCAGTGAAAAACACATCATTCATAGTTGCAGAGGTCATGCTGAAACTCCCACTGCAAATGATCAATGACTGCGTGAAACTAATGAGTGAATTTCTCACAAAAATACCTGATTATAGCTTGCCTACATCTGATCTGTACAGAATAGTTTTTTTTTTTACTTCACCTTGGACCACATAAACTATAGTATATGTACTGTATATACTGCATATGTGCCTTTCTAAATAGTATTACCAATTTTCCTACACCGAGTTCATGAAGTGGAACTATGCAATCGTCACAGTTGACTGCTTTGGTTATATAATTTTTCAAGTTGAGTTAATATTTCATAAATAAATAAATAAATAAATAACTGTTGCGTAACTTTGTGTGCTTAACATGGAATTAGAAAACATATCCACTAAGCCTTTAAAAATGCATTTCTAATCTCTGGCATTTGATTACGCTCTGAAAACATATTTCTTTTTTTCTAAATCTAATCAACCAATTCCTCAAACGACCCCCAAACAGGACCAGCAGAGAAAAACAACGGCACCAAATCAACTATCAGT
Source organism: Karalla daura (assembly GCA_029224185.1). Taxonomy (NCBI): domain Eukaryota; kingdom Metazoa; phylum Chordata; class Actinopteri; order Chaetodontiformes; family Leiognathidae; genus Karalla; species Karalla daura. The sequence continues at coordinate 8,785,570 of CM055190.1, forward strand.
GTGATAGGTGTCACCATCTCTCCTGATACTTGCTGATGAAAAAGTTACAAAAAAAGAACAGTGAAAACACAGCAAACAAAACCACATCAAAAATCTCTGGGGAAATGAGCTTTAATCTTTTCTCTTCAGCAAAGCTTTGCTCTCTGCGGGTGATTCTACTGAAAAGTGGAGCAAACAGCGTGCTGTGTTCTCCACCACTCATAGGAAGAAAAAAGTCTCACACTGGCCTCACCCCTGGACATCCACAGCATCCGAGGAAAAAATAAATCTCAATACGCAATCAAATTTCTCGTTCGAGATTTTTGTTCCTTTTAATAAATAATTCAGACACTTTAGAAGCTTAAAATTGAATAGAAAACTAGGACCGATCATAATATTGTATTGTATATAATGCATGAGGCAGAGAGCAAGGTTTTCCTACCTTCCTCTTCTGTGAGTGAACATTAATTGGAATAACAAAACGTTTTCGGCTGAGCCAAATCATAATGACTCTGAATAAAAGCAGTGTAGCTCACCTTGGCGACCCTGTTGGCGACCTCCCGGCCCACCATCAGCCCCTGGACAAACGTCCGTGCAGCGATGAAGGCCCTGGTGACCTGGGCCTTTAGCTTCCGGGGAACATCTCCAAAGGGCTTCAGCTGGTCTGTGTATTTACTGATGCACTCCAGGTAGTCGTCCGTGAAGTGATACTGAGAGTTGAGCAACTGAAACATGCGCTCCAGCAGCCTGGACCAGAAGTCATTCAGCATCTCCTCCAGGTTCACGTTGCCCCCTGTGTAGTAGCGCTTTAACTCCGTGAACAGGTCCTGGAACACCTCGGAGTTCTGCATATAGAGTTTCCCGTAGGTCCGTGTGAACATGGTGTTGAGAGACTTCTCAGAATTGTCCAGCAGCTCCAAGAAAAACTCTAGACAGATGAATGGCATTGGAGAGAGGAGGGAAAAGACAAACAACTGGGTCATTCTTTAAAGTATCTGATATCTGCTTCCTACTCTACACCCACAGATGAAAAGCCTGAAAAGCATAACATTAAGGTAAACTTGAGTCAAAGTGCTGTGGTCTCATTTTATGGCTCATTTGGCATACACGTATGTACAAAGCAATGTATGGAAGCCAACAATAGGTACTTATTACGTGACAGAAAGTCAGCCTGTGGCATTAATTATTTAAAAGCAGAAATAATGGGCCACAAGGACTATGAATGATTAATGTAAAGGTTCTGATTGCATACTGTAACAAAATATTCACAACTTGTAGACGCAGAGACCAGTATATGTTATCATCCTGAGGACCCGATTTTATTCCCAGACACATTAGATTCTCACTGAAACAATTTATTTGTCCACCAAAGCATCTGGTCCATGAGCACATAACTAAATATAGAATTACAGCATACTGAAATATGAAAATGTAAAATTTCAACATAAGACTGACAGACCTGTTTAATGTGCCAGTGAGACTGCACACCTCATGTGATGCAGTCAATAGAAAAAAAAATCATGACATGAGACTTACAGAGTAAAGAAGATTTTGTCATTTAAAAAAAAATGACACTAATGCTGTACATTTTCAGAGCTGTCAAAACATTGATCATGAGACACAAAGACAGAGGTGGCATCATGATCATCCCATGTCAGTACAGATATAACTTTTCACTATTGGCAGAACAAGTAAGGGGTTAAATGTCTTTTGTGCTTTTTAACATAAGATGGCACAAAACCTGACAGAGCGTAGCCATGTGACCTCAGCACTCATGTCATGGAGAAACGGTGTGGACACAGATAGGACACATACTATACTACAATACTTTAAGATCTTAAAACCGACACAATTTTTGTACATAAAACAACATTTAAGTTCTTCTTCGATCATCAAGTACACAAGTAAGGTCATATTATGTTGTCAAGACTATTAATTTGTATTGGACTTAATTATTTTGCCGTTGTATACTGTTTCAAGTCGTAAAAAGCACAACTTTCTAATTTAAATTATCATTTACAACATTTTTATTATTGTGTCTTTGTCATCTGCTCAAGTGACTCTTCTTCCATGTGAACACCTGATCTCTTGAGCATTTACTGAGCCAACAAAGGGAGAGAAAAAAAAGAGAGAAAACAGAAATAGCTGGGGAGTCTCACTGAAGCCTTACTAATAAGATCCCATGTCTCTGAGAACATGGGCGGAAATGTTGAGAACATCACAACACATCTCTCCATGCACAAGCGTCAAATATTCCTCCTCCTTTTGTTATAAACAAATATGCCAGAGACATTTCTCATGTCAGGCTAATAAACCATGTGGGAGTATGTCTCGTTTGGGCTGGCTGACATTTCATTGAAATGTTGATGACATTGACCACTAACAAACTCGGGACCCATGTCCACATCTGGACATCTCATTGCATGTAAATCCAAACCTGGGAAGCACCCAGTCCAGCAGTGCGTCCTATCCAGAGAATATAAATGAACCCAAAAATACCGTATGAAATGATATAGTGCTCACACCGGAGAAAGAGAGCCCATCTGTCTGATAGTTATCATCAATAAACTAAATTGTCTATAAATCACAGTTCATCTGTTCCTCTGGATACCAGAGAAGAGTTTTTGATCCATTGGAGTCATTCATAGGTGGTTGAACTATGGATTCTGCACTGAAGGCTCTTGGCTGCCTCCTTGTCATTATGGATTGTCTGAACATCAGAACATTAACAAATGAGCACATTTGAGAAGTCCTGAGGCACAGGGAACTTCTTTCTAAAAACAAATTTGATTGTGTTAGAAATTTATGAGGTTTCTCACATAATTTATTACCTCAGTAAATATTTTCTGATCTTTATCACTTGTCTATCCTGTCTAATCCTGGTGCAAACCAGGATTAATCACTCTATGACAACCCTCCAATTTCAAAAGTGATAGGTGTAGCAATGTATAGGTGTGCTATTCTTTTCTTGTATGCATATGCACAGTAATCTGTATGTATTAATCATTATCAAAACATCTTTGCTATGTGTGAACTTAATTCATCTTTGTAAGGAGGACGTTAAATAAATGACTGATGAAAACACTCACACTGCAGCTGTGTTGAGGAGTCAAACTTAAAACCACTGAGACTAAAATCCTGAGCCCTGTGAGATAATCCACTATTCTGCAGAGTTTGCTAAACCACCAGTGTGAGTGCCCAAGAAGCTTACTGTAATATATCATATCTGCATGTGCTTTGACTCCACATGCTAATGTCTCACACCATTTTCAAGATACAGTACTGTTCGTATTAAACTGCTGTTGAATCCAGTTGACCGTCTTTTTGGTCTTCACCTTAATTTGCTACTGGTTTGTTTAATCCTCTTTTCTGTCTATTGAAATGACACATTGTGTGCCCTCTTGAAATAAGTATCAGACCAGTCCCTAGTCACTCACTCTAGTTTCTGTGCAACCGAGTGACCTGCCATTACACCTACATTTGTTTAAATACTGAGAGCCTGCAGGGCCATTTTCATTCCATTTTTCCAATTAGACCCAAATCAAGGACATGTAAGCCCCAGTGTATTGCGCATACAATATTGTATCTGTGCTCCCATTTAAACAGCTCTTAGGACAGATGATACATACCACACGAGAGATGGAATATTACCAAGATTGTAAGACCTAATTGAAAAACATTTTGAAAAAATTAATATTCTAAATGTTTAGTTTATTTCAAATACTCTTTAGTCTTTAGTCATCTTCAGTCAGTTCAGTAATTCTGACGGCGAATGGATGATTCCAGCTTGATTCATCACATCACGACCGATATTGAATGGGTAAAAGGAAAGAATGAAAACAACATGAGTTATGCTGTTACTGACAGAAATAGTTTTTAAAAGAAACTGCTGTTCTTTAAACTTGATTTTCCTAGCATAAAATATAACCTGTCTTCTATTTAAGTGTAGAACAGACTGAGAAAGAAAAGACTGGGACAGTGTTTCATGCCTGCTTGGTTCATGTACATCTATTACTTCACAATTACTGTTATGACAGGAATTCAGCAGTAAATCAAAGACCAACATAAAATGTGTAGCCAAGAAAAATCTGAATTCATTAAAGTTAAATTTATACATGCTCATCGAGTCCAAGGCGATGGTCCTTAGTAGCAGATCATGCAGTGAAGTTGCTGTCAGGTAATAATCAAAGTCAATCTTCAATTATTACATCTGATGGCATGTTAACCAGTGCCTGCATTACTATAGTCAGCATTTTGCTGGGTGTGCAGTAAGAATGTACTTTTCACTTGAGCAGGTATTTCGTAGTACAAGCAGAGAGTGTACTGAGCTCAATAAACAAAAGTAATGTTTCATATCAGAAAGCATTGCTTGTGGTATCTTTAAAAAGGCAGTATGCAAGTGTGTGTGTGTGTGTGTGTGTATGTGTGGTGGGGTGGGTTGCGGGTGGGGTGTCAAAACTTTGATGAGGGATATAACTGTATTTTCAGTTTTAGCAATTAGGCAATATTTCAGGTTATGTAGCTGGACCATGAGAGTTCTTGAGCTAATAATCAATGGAACTGGAGTAATCACCACCCATCTCTTGCATAACTGTTGCATTTTTATGTGAATTCAATGCTTTTACCTGTAAAACAGAATGTACTAAGAGTTTCAGATAGCAGCCACAGCTTGCCAACTCATGAAGGGTGAATTGCTCTCTGCTGGCCAAAATACATATTTGGCCAGGGAGTTATCATTGAGAGTTATTGACCTTGGATAGCATTCAGCTATCCAGCCTTTAGGGTCCTTAAAGTTGGAAACATGTCGATGCATGGGTGTATTCTTCCTGACACAATACATTCAGGAATCATCCCAAATCCAAATCTCACAGGTAATGAAGGATGTATGAATCAAAATAAGTTGGAAACACCATGACGGGTATAACAAGAAAATGCAAAAATCAAGCCAAAAAACTTGGAATGCTATTTTAGAGGGAAACTCAAAGGTTTTATTGTGCGTTTACTGAACTACCTTTTTGTGTCGCAAAAAACAATACAATGTCACAATATGTGGAATGTAAGTTGTGGAATATTTTGAGAGTAAAAACAAACTCAGCTTGTTGTAAAATTATGAAAATAGAAGTCAGGAAGAAGTCAAAAAGAAGGAAAGGATCAGAAAACACCCCATAAATTCATGCATCAGTAAATCCATGAGTTTACAAATAAAGATCATTATCTCACTTATTCTATATAAACATTTTGAGGTGTATTTACAATAACAATGATCACACAAAACATACAATAGGAGTTCAGCATACTCTGTGCTTGTTGAAGTTTTGTTATTGCATTCCATTTTCCTGGAATTGGGATGGTATGCTCTGTCTTTCAGTTTCTCAGATCCTTGTATTGATTAGATAATAACAATGATGTGATTTAAATGATCCTCTCCGCTCTTAACTACCTCATACTGTGCTGCACCCTTAGAGCCTATCCTTGCTCTCGTAAGGCAAAAGGCAGGATATAAACCCTGGACAAGCTGCCTATCCATAACAGGGCTCTTTTACAATCATTATTGTTATTATAAATCTTGCATTTTCTAAAGAGAAAGCACAGTGAATATAAAAGCCTAGTAATCAGGATAAATACCATGGTGAAGTGAAGCACCACATTAGCACCAGTCATAATCGAGGTTAGGCTGTTCACACTGCATAAAAATGTACAACGTCAGTACCCCTGAAGTAATTCGGAGCGAGAAGAATCAATTTTCTCTGAGTGCACTCCAAAGTGCTCCTTTGATATCTGGCCTAATTACTGTAAATAATTATTATGATTAATAAGGGTGACCTTTCTGTTGCTCTGATAGTAACACTTTACCCACAAAAGAAGAAATTGGTGCTGTCTCATTAATTGTACTTCACACATTTTGAAAAAAAAAAATCAGCCACTTTTTACCAGATCAGACAATTAACTTTGTTCTTTATATTGTTAATTGAAAACTAAAGCATTGAATGACCAGCAGGTAGTTATTCTAAAAAGCTTTGCATCAATACTACTATCCTTTACATCTTCCAGCTTGATAAAGCCATTGATTTATTATGGTTTAGAGGATTCAGAGAGATACAGCACAGTCGGTTCTGTTAAGAGTTCTGTCAAGAAGTTCAGTTCAAAGTCAGACACTTGAACTGTTGGTTAACAGTGTCAGACATCTTTCTTTAAGTGCTTCTCAAGATGGTACAATAAGGTATCATGGTCTATGGCTTGTCCTTGAGTTTTCTTTTGTCTCTGTTCTGCTGTTTCTATGTCTTGGTTTTCTTTTCCTGCTCCCCTACTGCATGAGGCCAGCCAGAAGGGTGGAGCACAGCTGCACCTCATCTACCTGGCCATAAAAGGCTGCCTGTGACTTCTCCCCAATACCAGATAATTCCACCATCTTGCCGTGAACTTTCTAGCCTTCTGTGCATTCCCTTTGAGTATTTTGTGATAACCCTGTGTTGCTAATGATTTCTTGTGTTTTTTGTCTCACTCTAGTGAGACCCTTCTGAGAAGTACCTGATTCCTGTGTTTCAGCGTGGCTGTGATTTTCCACTTTGCCCTTTTCCCTGCCTTTTGCTGCATGGTTTTTGCTTTCCCCCAGTTTTTTCATGCGCATGGTTTGATTTCTTGGTTTTCCCTGTTTCCAGTTGTCTCCAGCCTTTTGCTGCTCTTTTTGTTCAACTACTTTTCTCCAGCTGAAGCTGTGATTTTCTGTTAGCACCTTTTTTCAGCCTTTTGCAGTTGTTTCCTCTCTTCCTCCACATTTCTAGGGTTAGAAGAAGCGGTTTCCCATACCAACATGTAATCACGTGGTCAATTTGCAAACACTGTCCATTCCATGATTAACAAGATAATAGAGCTTAAAGAAATGAATGAATATTGTCCATTTGGTTGACAGGGGAGCCTCACAGTGGTGAGAGCGCGAGTTTCATTAATCGGACAAATAGACTGTGTTAACCTTGTTCACATGGCCATGTTATTCTCTATAGCTGGTATGGATGGTATGGATTAGTGGGTGTGTTGAGGATGAAGGAGGTGAATATCCATCACTCCACTCTCCATCCATGCCCTATGGTTTCTGCTAGTTCCAGCGTGAAGAATGGCAGCCCTGTGAGAGTCAAAGGCAGAGTCCTGCCTTCATAAATAGGTTTTCGCAAACCAATGGTTCGCACATGCGTACCTGCATACCAGTTAGGTGCACCCCTGAGAATAAACTTTATTCTCACCCCGCAAACAGCCTCTGCTCTGCTCCTACAAGTGGGTCCACACACCAGCAAGTTGCTCGTTACGCAAGGGACTGTATTGAAAGGAGGCTTTCACACAAACTGTATAAACTGAAGTGAAATGTGACTGGAACAAGGATTTTTAGTCTTGGCGAACGTTTTAGCTTTAGTGAAAATGAAAATTGATTACCATTTGTTCCAATGAGAAATTTCCCAAAAACTGTTTAATGGAGAACTTTCTAAGTACTGAGTAGCAACCTCCAAGGCTAAAAAACAAAGGAAGCAGCAAAGTGTAGTTCTTTAGAAAGCCATATTAAGGTCTGCTTTAAAAGCAAATCTCTTGCTTTCACATTAAAGTTCCCTATTTTAGAGCAGAGATAAACATGTTTACTGTTCTCACAACAAATTGAATTTGTAGTGCTCCTTTCAGTCTCCATTTCAATGGCACATGGGTGAATATCTCATTGGCTTATACTGAAATAATGCATTATTAAAGCAGTGGCCACTTTGAGTGACAGCTGGCCACTAGGTTTCTGCTGCCAGTGTCACTCTTTGTGTTCATGTATTAAGTAAGAGTCTTGCTCCGGCAAAGAGCCAATGACCACAACCACTGTCACTGATCATCACAGTTGCTCTACAGACAATTGTGGTGATTTCAAACATGGTTCCCAAAGACTGTGGTAATCATTTGGCATTTCTTTTGATAACACAGTTAGGCTTGATGGGTGCTATTCTCTCATTGCTTTTAAAATACATGTCCCATCTTTAGCAAATCTGCAGCTGTAACAGCTCTTAGTTTTTTTGTATAGTTTTGTGCTTTGGTTTAGGCCCACGTATCTGTTAAAACATGTTGTTGTCCAACATGTTGTCTGACCACACGACAACTGTTATTGTTTCGGGAGGCCAAAATCACTGTGTGAATAGCTGGGCAATAATATGGTCAGAGGATAAAAGGCTTTTACTGCAGAGCTTCATTAGCACTGCTCTGTTGGCATAAAAGTGGCAGATACTGTCCCAAAAATGAAAAGTTCGGCACATGTGAGTCTTTTCTCACCTCTTCATAGGTGCCCAATCAGAGTGTGACGTGGGTGAGAACCTCAGATTGTCAATTCATGTAAACTGCAGAGATAGTTAGAATACCACCCCTCCTGCCTCTGATCCAACAGCAGAGAGGTGCGGGTGGATGAGGCTCTCTGGGAATATTCATCATCCATCAAGAAATATACTGCCATCTAATACTGTTTAATCAGGAGACTGTAAAATTGTTATCATTTAATTAGGTCATACCCGCTGCCCTTCATTCTGCCTTTATCCGGACAATTTACTGGTCACCTTCAAGGCTGACCAGTAAATTGTGCTGGACGAGCAACTAACCACATCAGCGACCTTGTCACCCCCCATGATCCAGATCCTCTTACAGACACAGTTAGTGTTTCATATTCCAGGCTGAAGACAGAGGAATCACCTTTCACCTGCTGTTATGTTCAATCTGACGATATTATTCTATACGAAGACATCCTCACAGATACCGAGGACAGTAGTCAACATAAATTGACAATTGATGATGTTTCTTTTGCTTTCATTTTGTAAAGTATGACAGGAAATTAAATACCTCCTCTGACAGTGGAGTCTATTGCGCGGAGTTAAGACAACATGTATCATGTGATGCTGCTGTCTGTGGGAGTGCAGTGTTTGTGGAGAAGAAATTGGTTGTCTTGAAAAAAGCACTTTCTTCTACAGTAATTGCACCATATATATGCTTTTGATCCTTGAGGCTGCCAACTACACACACAACTTATGCATGGGCATCTGTAATTCTCAGATTGACAGATCCCTGTCAACTCCATTTTTTATTTTCCATTTGTGACACGATAGCACACATAGAAAATAATTTGATATTAATAACAGAAACAATGCAACAACTAATTAATTCAAATCAATCAACTAATTACCTGTCAAAATCAACTTCTTGCAACTGTTCATAAAAGCTCAGGACATCGATTTCACGTTGACTTTTTATGCATGTACCAACAACTTCTTTTACTATGCAGTATGTTTCAGCCACTGAGCCTCCTCAATAATGGCCACCTCAAACTGAACACTTAGAGCAGGTGCATTTACTACAGCATGTACTCCCTCCATAAACAGCCCTTAGCACATGTTTGCAGTGTGCACACTATGTGCTTGGGTTGAACAAAGCAAACAGGCACTTTAAAGTCCATCTCATTGTTATTCACAACTTATAGCTGGCAATCCTTTATACAACAAGAGATGCTTTAGATGTGTGCTTTGTTGAGCTGTTTCCAGTGTTCACTGCTACCACAAGACACAACAAAATAGCTTGTCTCTGTGAGGGTCTGTTGTCAGACCTAATATTTATTAGAGTACTTTCCATAAAAGTTTAATCTTGCCGCATCAAAAAATGATGCCAGTTATTTGCATTAAATACATATCTGTCTACATATAAAGTCATTGTATAATTTGTTTTTATTGATACAGTCATTGATCTCCTATTTGTGATTGTGTTCCTCATCTGGTGTTTTTAGTATGGTTCAATAGAAAAATGCATGCAAAGAGAAGTGCTTACAGGAAACCATTCATGAGTTTTCTTGTTCCTGACTGCCTGACCTTTTCCCTCCCCTTGGACACATATTTAAGCTGCAGCCAAAGAGCAGAGTGTTTTCCCAGTACTTAGCCAACCATTAGTTATTGTGTTGGCACAGTCCAATGATGAGCTGCACTGGAGAATGTATCTTTGGGGTTACAGGACGTGGTGGTATTCAGCATTCTTGCACAGTCCCACATGTCCGATTTCTCTGGAGTCACATATTCTGATTTCTTTTTGGGATTAGAATCACTTAAAACGTATTCAATCAAGGAAACAAAATAGCAGCTGTATTGCTGAAGGAATAAAATCTATCCTAAAATTATGTTAAATGGATGCTGGGAGAACATTACACAGATACAAATGTGTCCTGCTTTGTTGCAATGTAACATTACACTGTCATATCTGAGACGCAGATGCAGTAGTCGATGGTCTCATTCAGGAAATGCTTGTCATTTTCTATACATGAGAACATCCCCACTTAAAACTGTTGCCTGATTAATTAAACATTGAGAAACATCTGTTTTTCGGCACATCCACACTGATGTTAATGTATGCCAATCATTCATTAATGGGAAGCATGGTAACAGGACTGTCATCACCACTAAACATATTCTGATGACACGAGATGAGAAATGTCATTTCAGTCCATGGAGAACACCCACATTCATAGTCAACAGGACTGTCATGACAAAATGCACCAATGAGAGCTCCAGCTAAGCAGAAACAAAGGCAGTAATAGGTTGCTGAAAGTCCTGCAGCAGCGCCAGCATCCCAGCCTCACAAAAGAACATCTGACAGGAGATCACAGACCGGCTGAGCTCTCATTACATCTTTTCAGAGTACCAAGCAAAACGTTATCTCGACTTCCCCATAAATTGCAAAACAGAGCAGAGCAGAGGGAAGTTAAAGAAGTTAAGCGGAAGAAAAGACCAGAGTGTTCTTCCAGACTGATACTGGGCTTGTTTCAGCGTCTGGCGTAGTTTGAGGTGGAAACGATGACATCACACACAACAGTGGAAGTTTTCACCAGTCAAAAGACTCCAGGGAACAAACCGTGGGCTGAAAGAGGAAGGAGACCAAGTCTTAGTGCTCTTGGAGCATTGAGCTAAAAAGCCCCTGAATACAAAATCTAATCCTAACCCTCTGAAACACTTAATGATGCCTTATCAGATTTGTTTCCATGACCCATTTATTGCTTTATGAAAAGTAAAAAGAAGTGTGATCCTTGGTGAACTTTGACAGACTTAAATCTTAACTTGTCGCACTCTGAAACATGCAAATTACAGTCAGATATAATTTGAGAACAAAGTGCGAAAAAGATTCATCCATCAGTGCCATCAATTAATTCTGACACTGTGTGAAAGTTGTATTCTAACGCTGCATGTTCAAGTGCTCAGTGTACTGTAATATGATTTACCTCTTTCTGTGGTGTCGAATAACAGCACAACTGCATACTGTAATTCACATGATATTCTCTGAAAGTTAGAAATGTCAAATCACGCTTAAGAAGTCACCTGAAACTTTCAATTAAATCAGTCTAGATACATAAGACCTTCATGGATATTACAGAGTATGAAAGTTTTAAGGCAACTTCAATCTTTTGTGCATCAATGAGATTATGCACCTTCATTTTGGCAGATGTGCTATGATTTTATGTCTTTTACTGTATGTCAGCTTCACTCTGATTCTAGTATTAAAGGTTTTTATGCATGTTTTCAAAGTGAAATGAAAATGAAATGATTTTTTTTTAAATGTCTACCTGCGCATCACTGGCAGATTCTGCCTAAAGCTAGATAAATCTTATATTATTTAGTCATAGGCAATTATTATAGCAGACCAAGACCTAAAAGCAATGCTTGCATTTGCTCATTATAAACTTTTTTTCAAATGGTGCCATTTTTGGATTTCATAACAGTCTAAGAGAATATTTTTAAAAACAGACATATTTTATATTTGAAGGCTATTTAAATGCTTTAAGAGTACTCTTTTTTTAAGAGTATTTTTTAAGCAAGGTACAATCAAATGATTGTTTGCATGGAAAATAGACATACAGAGAGTAGATATGGATTAAATGGTAGGTCAGCTCAAGCATGACTGTTCATCAATCAAAATCAAATCCACTTTGTATTACGAGTAAGTGTTAACAGATAAGTGAATATATGAATAATAAAAGCCTGTATCTCCTGGCAAAGCCACACTGCTTTGATGACAGTGCATTTTTAACTGATGACATTGTGCACACTGATGGTGCACAGTGCAGGTGACCAGGTGGTAAAATCCATTCTTGCCACATACATGATGCCTATCACAGAGGAGCTGACAGCATCGACATGCAGGGCTGGTAATTTAAGTCCTCTGTTGTAGGATACAGTGAAACCAGAGGCAAGTTTCTCACAGCCCATCAATCACACGGTGGCAGCTCATTTAGAACGTCTTTAAAATTAAAGTTACGCCAGCAACTGCCTTTTACAAAGAGCAATTGTTTTCTGACAGCTAAGTGAATCTCTGCTGAAGTCTCTGGGAGATAGGTTGAGCGTAGAAGACTTTTATGCAGAGAGCTGACACACTGAATTGAGAAGGCGCTCGTTCTCTGTCCTTAAAGAAATAACTCAGGCTATACTTGATGCTGTCTGAAAGCAGTGGAGAGGGGCCTTGGATAATGGGCTTTTTGACAATATTTAACAAATAAAGTTTACTGGAATTGCACACTGCCAGCTAGCCAAAACAGACAATTTCTGCAATTCAGCATCTGTTGTATTAAAAGATGCTTGATGGTGTCCAAACAAACCATCTGGCTGTGTAAATAAAGGACGAGTGGATGTCCATGCCAGGTTTCTAAATGAGTCGCAGGACAATTTAAACCATAAAGACTGAGTGTTATCTAACCACTTTTTTTTCAGATAGAAAGCTTGACATATTTAGGAAGACAGATTTACCATTAACTAGTTCCAAACAGTGGCTTATTATTAGCAGGGATTCTCACTCAATTACATTCTGATTATTATTTAATGTTCAGTAGGTTATCCTTAGGTCTTAGCGACCCATTTCTTTACGTTTTATTCATCCCTCATCTCAGAAAGAAGCAGCTTATATGTTTATTTCTATTTTATCATAACCACTGAATCATTTCATATTGTTGGCCAACTTCCATGATTCAGTTTTGATCAATGTTAACGGCTACTATGAGAATCAAACAATTCATTCATATTCATACATAATCTTCACACTGATTCACTATTTCTGCACACTTGGATGTCACACATGTCTGATTTGTATGTTTAACGTCTGTGCATGGTTTTTTGTCCTTCACTAACAGTTATGTCTAGCTGTGCAATGAAAATAAAATGACTTTTTCATTGTTTTCCATTATTTGTTGTTTTTGGGTAAAGCAATCTGTCACTTTTAATAAATTGTTAGTATTAGTGATAGCAGTGGTAGCAGTAGTAGTAGTAGTAGTAGTAGTTGCAGTACTGATCTATCTACAGTATGTATCTATGTAATCTGAACCTCTAAAGCAAAGAAAAATCATGTGAGAGCAAATAACAAACAAGTCTACTGCAAAGTTTCAGGGTGGTAATTTAAGATTACTCTTTCAAGAAGTTCTGTAATTACTAAATGGCTTTATCTATCCACATACAGGAGCACTATCCATAGATGCACACACCACAGTATGGTAATTATTCTGTAGTCTGGCACACGGTGTCATGTCTCCCATGAAGAAGTGCTGCCATTAAAGCCTGATGCAATGTAGCCTGAATTTATATTCCACCATGCAAGCGTAACACTCTCACAGCACAGGAAAAAATACTGTATGTACCAGTGACAGGACAAATGACTGCAATGTGTTAGTGTCATGCTTGTTTTTTTTAATGTTTTTTCTCTTATCAGGAAATTGTTTCTGGAGATACAGTGAGATATAGTGACAAGTGCTTTATGGTAAACAGGATTCCTGAGGGCAGGTGAAGATTGGTAATTCCAGCATCGCTGCAGACATCAGTACACATTTGCCCTGCATTAGCTCATGATATACGACTGTATACTAAATTTCAGAACTCATCCTACATACAAGTCCGTCTGCTGACACTGGTTAAAAGGTTAATATGATTTTCCTGAAGACTGTCTGGGTTTCTATGACCAATCATGAGCATGACTAACATACTTAGTAAGCAGCACATGGGCACCAGTACAGTGGAACCTCTACTTATGAAGACATTATTATATGAAAGATTCAGAATATGAATTGGGCTTTTTACACTTGTAAAAGGATCATATTTAATATTATATTAAAAAATATATTCACACTTAACAAGACTGTTTTCAAATGTGATTTTGGTGGCAGTTAGGAAGAGCAAAAGTTTTAAATATTGTCTAATACTATACATGTTGTGTTTCCATAAATAATTTCTTCTTGTCCTTCTCCAATGTCGAGTACATGATGCCACAAGGGTCAGTTCTGGGTGAATTTTTTTATCATTGTATATGAGTGATATCATCTTCAGATTTATTATTATTATTATTATTATCATTTTTATTTAAACTCATAACTTATCAAGGGTGTATTCCCTGCATTAGCCCTATGTACTGGAGACAGGAACCAGCTAACCCCTGCAAGCGCATTAGCTATAAAAGTAGTTGAGAAAATGTGTGAATTATTATTGGTATTATATACTTTCATTAGAATACCCACCAGAGGTAAATATGTTCTTATGATTTTGTACAATTTAACTGAACTACATTTATTTCCATTTATCTATTAATTATCACACCTACTTTGTTAATGGTGCTGCAAGGAATAGGAGCAGTCTCCAGTCGACCTCATTGAATATTTTTAGACTGTGGATGGCAACAAGAATTCCTGAGGAACACGGGACATGGGGAGAACATGCAAACTCCACACAGACCGACTTGCCTGGAGATGTCAGTGCTAACCACTCATGTTAACTAACTAACTCACCATGTTTCTCACCGCATTTAGTGAAGAGGTACTGTATACTGTGTATCTCCTTTTCATATCAAGACAAAAAGAAATACACATTACACGATAAAACAACACAATTCAAATACACTAACTAATTAGGGTATATATATATGCAGCCATCTACAACCACAAAGTGCAGCTTAAATTAAACTGCATTGCACAACTGTATAAAATATGATAGGGTAATAGCAGCCATGATCATTCAGGCCATAATTAATAGTTAACAATAATTCTTGTATTTTGCTTAGAACATTAAAAAAACATATATACTATGCTGTCAAGGGTTTATCCTCTTTGCAACTCCTCACAACTAATAGACAAGAGTACAGAAACATCATCCCGTTCTATTAAAAGTCATTCCAATTCAGAACCGGTCCTCTGTACCCAAACCCATCATGTGATGCTGGTGCTGCATTACAAGCAGCAGGCTGCATGATAAAAGAACAAATAAATCACAGAGAGGAAGAAAGATTTGTGCTTGCCTCTGGTGAGCATAAGACAGGGCAATGATAGTTTAAGACTTGCTGAATGATGGCATGAAGCAGGAGGGAGGTGCCTTTTAAATAAAGGACGATGGTTAAATATATGAGCAGACTGGAACCGACAGGCAGGGCTCAGGAATAATAATGGAATCATGAGAGCAAGAAGACGGCAGTAGCTTTTGTGTTCTTTGTGATCTCTCATTAGGAACCAATGATATGACCAAAGCAATACTCATTATTTGTCTGTGGGGCACACTGACATGTTAACCCTTCCATAGCCAATTAGCCTAGTGTCACATGATATCCAGAATCTGTATTTTACAGCTGCAGCCGCGGCATATACATTCTTACTTTGTTCTGCCAACAAAAGGTCAAGTTCAATCCAAGTGCAAAAACACCAATATAATTCTAATGATCTCTCAAAACATCAGAGCAGCTAATCCTCAGAGCAGAGTCAAAACATTGGCCAGAGTATGGGCGAAGTTAAATGCGCTCAGTGACAACACACAGGATGATGAATATAAGTTATCTGGATGGCTGCAACCAGGCTGGCTGACACTGTGTGCTAGCTTGAATCTTTCCTTGATCTGTGTCAAAACCAACGAGGCTCAGCTACTCTAGCATGCAAGGTCTTTCAAAGAGAGAGGGAATGCGCTCCCGCATTCATCACTCCTGCCAGCTATCAGCTGCCAGTGACAGGGGTGGAACCTGAAGAGTGCCTGCTACACAGGCCTTTCATTGTGAACCGCAGTCGAGTCCTGGTCTAAGGAGCCCAGAGCAAGCCTTACAAAACATTTGCCTGGAAAATCTGAGCCCTATTTTAACACACTGCTACTATACAGCATGAAGTCTACCCCTCTAGATCTTTACACACTATCAACACACGTCCACTATAACTGGTTGTTTTTACCACTGACGGGCCAGGTATGTAACAGTCTCACACTACAGCAGATAAAACTTTTTTTTTTTTACCTTTGGCTTGACGTGGTCTTTTTGTTTTTTGGTTAAGTCTTGTTTAAATATTCGCCAGAGCTGATCTATGGAAGGTAGATGTCAGTTTTCTGACTCGTTGAAACCCGAGTTTTCAAAGAGATAGCACTCTTCCTTGTGTTAAAACATGCCATCAGAAGTCACTTAGATACAGTTACAACAGGAAATGAAATTAGTCTAAGATGACTCTTGATTGTTGGAGGTAACAGAGTGTTTGTAACACAATATCTGACAAGAGCATTTAAGTGAATAGGAGCAGTTCCAGCAATCACTCTGTAGGCAAGCATAATTTACATGAGCAGTTTGCTCTCCGGAGGTGAATACATTGTAGTATATTTTATAATGTGATGATCACAGTTTCACAGACAACATAGGGTTATAAATACAGTAAGTGATCTCCCAACCATCCGGTCTGTGATGTGGTTGAATTTAAAAAACAAAAGCACTTAATTTTCTTTTTTTAAATGTCACTCATAGATGTAGGAATTATAATTGTAACTGTGACTGTCGAACCAGCCATCCCATCCAACAATAACAGTTTTAGTTTAATCATCTGAAAAATACAATATAACACTAATATCTCATAGAATGGTGGCCTGAATCAAAACCAAAAGTGAGCACACAGTAACTGGGAATTCAACTTCATCAGAAATTGAAATGAATACAAGTTAAAATGGGACACTTCCTGCCCTTCGTGCCATCTTTGAGGTACCATGTATTTTTGCCTTGCAACTCCCCACCAAGGACATCTGTTTTCTCTTGGGAGCAACCAGCCTTCATTCTTTTCTCCATTGCAAAAGTGGCCGCGTGCTCTGTTTTACCAAGAGACAGGACAGCTCATCTGATAGCCCGTGATTGATGCTAGACCCTAACACACCTACAGATAATGTATTCTTCCTAATCTGATCCAGCTCCCACCAGCACTGCAGGTAGCATGTACAACTCTGTCCTGAAAACAACATATATAATCACCCTGTCTTCTTTGCTCCTGTGTCAGTTACATTATGTGCAGCTGATTTATTATAACAGGTCAGAGTTCAGTTTTCATAACTTTCAGTCAGCCCTGAACAGATTCTGACAAACCATTCAACATCTCAGGAGGGGAAAGCGATCCTTTGTCCATACCATTTATGGGACAGATGGGGGCCTGCTGACCCCCAGGGGGCAATGGAAGGAATACTTCAAAGATCTCCTCAAACCAACGAACGTATTCCAATGACAACACAGAGCCAGTGGGCTTTGAGATCCATTGGCTGCACTGGATGGATCCACCCATCAGTAGTGGATGAAATCTGTTGACATGTTTGCAAAATTGCATGGACAGGTAAAATCCTAAGTAGCAGACTGCAGTGGTGGTACCCTTTTGTAAAAAGGGGGACAAAGAGTATGTTCCAACTATAAGGGGATCACACTTCTCAGCCTTCCTAGGACATTGTACAGCAGTGGACAGACCAGCTGTTTGTTGAACCTTAAATCCAACAGAAACCATGCAGTTTTTGCTCTGGTTGCAGAACACTGGGCCAGCTCTATATTCTTGTGAGGTGGAGTAAGGGAGCTTGTACAGTAAGTGTTCCTGATCGGTCCACATGTGCTCTGCGAACCCGGAGAAGGCTTACAACCATGTCCCCCAAGGCATTCTTTGGGGAGTGCTTCAGGAGTATAGAGTGGATTTCTCATTGCTACAGGCCATCCAGTCTCTGTATACCAGGAGTCATAGTCTGATTTTCATTGCTGGCAGTTAGTCAGACTCATTCCCAGTTGCACCAGGGCTGCCCTGTGACACTGGCTTGATCACCTTTAAGGAACAACATCATGTGATTCTGTCTTTACCAGATGACATGATCCTACTAGCCTCATCAAAGGGTGACCTCCAGCTCGCATAGGAGTATTTTGCAGCCGAGTGTGAAGTGGCTGGGATGAAAATCGCCACTTCTAAATCTAAGGCCATGGTTCTCAGCCGAAAAAGGCTAGAGTGCCCACCCTGGGTAGGAGAGGAGTCCGTTGCTCAAGAGGAGGACTTCAAGTACCTTAATGTCTTATTCATAAATGAGGGAAGAAGGGAACAGGCAATGGACATACGGGTAAGGATGGTATTAATAATGATGTGGCCACTCTACTAGTCTATGGTGTTGAAGAGAGAAATGAGCCACATGGCAAAGCTCTCCATTTACTGCTCTGTCTGCATTCCTACCCAAATGGTCATGAGCTATGGGTTAACCAAAAGGATAAGATCGCAATTACAGGCAGCTGAAATTAGTTTTCTTTGCAGGGTAGCTGGGTTCAGCCTTAGAGATAGGGTGATGAGCCAGCTGAGGTGGTTCGGGCATCTGGTCAGGATGACCCCTGGATGCCTTCCTAGGGAGGTGTTCCAGTCATGTCCAATTGGGAAGAGATCCAGGTAGGCAGACTGAGGACTCGCTGGAGTCCTCAACAAAAGTCCTCTCTTGGTTGGCCTGGAAATGCCTTGGGATCCCTCCAGAGGACTTGGTGGAAATTACTGAGGAGAAGAGTCTCTAGGCTCCCCTGCTCAAGCTGCTGCCCCTATGACCCGGATCCAGATAAATGAATGAAGGTGATGATGAAATGGATTGAGGTTTTAAATTATCAAATACAATTTAATGGAATATCTGTATAATCCAAATACAGACTTGGACAATGATGGGAGCTTGTAATAGAAGCATGCTTTTGAAAGCTCTCATACAATACTAATACGGATACTGCCAAATATTTATCATGTCTGCTAAAATAAATAGAAGAATATAAAGGATATAATTTCAAGAGTATACTAGCCATGGAAATGCATTCTCACATGTCTATAAAACAGTGGGATGTGGGACTTATACTAAGAAGCATAAAAACAACAGATCTTTAGACCTCAATTTGAGAATGCTCATGACTTTTGCAACACTCATTTGACCACTTTCTTATAGTGCAAATTATTTTAGAGTGAATGGTGAATGGCACAGAGGTGGCACAGTGCATTCTGCACTCCAAACAGGGCTCTTGGGCATCCGTGGACACAAAAGAAAATGAAAAACAACACCCACTGTATCTACCAAGATTGAACTTCTTGTCATTATCTCAAAGCACTAAAACAATTGTCCTTGAGGAAAATAATTACCTTTGTGCACTGTTGCACACTGTTGCACAGTGCACAAAGTGATTTAGAGTTAATGAAAGCTGAAGCACTGTCATCTCCTCCACTGTCCCTCATTTTTCAGGCTAATAAAGTCAGCTGAACTTGTGGGTCACTCCGAGTTGCTCACAGCACACCGTGTTTATGCACACAACAATTCAATATGTTTTTTTTTGTGCCTTGTGTCTTTTTTGTTTTGTTTTAACCCTAAATTAACTTCTGCTTCAGCAGTTCTGTGAAATTGGAGTATAAAATCATCTCAGCATGCATGTGTTTTACCTAACAGTTGCAAAAACAAGCAACGCTTTCTGGCACAATGAAAATGAGTAACGTGAGGAGATTAATCAGTGACGCCTAATTGCATTACACTTCAAAGATGGCGATAAGATTCTGAAGGATGTGACAATTTGGTTGCTATCGGACATAACTGTCAAAGCAATTAAAAGTTCTAGCATTATTGTATCCCAAAGCTTTTATTGAACTCTAAGATTTGATGTCAGGCTGAATAAAAGTACAGAGGGAGGGGTCCAGTTTGATGCTGAAATCAGAAAGAGATGATTATTGGCTGATAAGCTATAGTCTCAAACACACACACACACACACATACAAATAACAGGAAACAATCATGTGCAAGATGTTTTAAATATAAAGAAAAAAGAGAAAGATTGCTACTTATTGCTTTTTAAATTTCACCCAGTTTAGGAGAAAACAGGCATATAAGCACAGTCCTTTGCCCCTCCTAATGTACTGAGTGACTGCACTGCACCCACCGCCACTGCATTTTGATCCTTTTATTTATTGTGAATAGGGTCCCTCAGCCTGAGGCTCAAGAATAGAGGGGTGAAATCCTGCACTTCCCCTGACTGTTGTGTCTAGTAGCTGAGGAGAAATGAAGGTGAAGCATGGTGGCCATGGTGGCACCGGGCTCAGAACCACTGCTGGGTACAATTAATGAAAGTAAGTGACTGTGGCAACTGAATAGTTAGTAGTTAATAGATGGATAGACAGACAGACAGACAGACAGACAGACAGACAGACAGACAGACAGACAGACAGACAGACAGACAGACAGACAGACAGACAGACAGACAGACAGA
Source organism: Karalla daura (assembly GCA_029224185.1). NCBI lineage: Eukaryota > Metazoa > Chordata > Actinopteri > Chaetodontiformes > Leiognathidae > Karalla > Karalla daura. The sequence continues at coordinate 8,806,075 of CM055190.1, forward strand.
CAGACAAATAGAAAGGGTGCCTTGTCTAGATGCCAGAGGAGACAAGTTTTTCTTTTCCTCTGGATTTCATGTCACAGAACCCCATAGTTGCTCTAAATTGCATCTGCAGGCTGTTGCAGCTGCATATCATCAATGTATTAATGGGACTGTACACGACATGAGTTGTTAACCTCGATGCCAGTTTGCTCCAAATCATCATAAACATTTGTAAAACTGTTGACAAAACTGTTAACAAGCGGTTACTATGTGTAGGAGCTATTGAATCTTAAAGATTAAGAGCTTGTAAAATGGTCTTACACGTTTGTGCACATCACAAGAAATGGTTTTGGCTTTTGTGACAATGTAAAATTAAATCTATATAAAGCGCTGTCACCTAAGGTGTTACATTTCACAAGCAAAAAAAAGTTTTTATTAAGAGAATTTTAATTGGACTAAATGAACAATTATACTTAATCTAAGATGAGGCAACAAGGCACAGTGCTCACTGCAGTAAATATGACTTTTCAAGAAAACTAAATGTGATTTTAATGGGGGTTCTGCATTAATAATGCAGCTATTCACAAAACACTTAAATTACATTTATTTATTTTGGTTCTATTGCCATTAGTATGAGACACACAACAACTTTCATCATAATATGTCATGTGCTAGATTGATATAAATGTACAAACATGCAGGAAATCACTTTCTTTAATAGCATCCGTTTGTTTGTTTTGCTTGGGCTGATTCATTGTAGCTCCATTTACTTTTGAAGCAAAACATACATCATTGTGCTTGGTACGTCACTGCCCTGAGCAGGTCATGAAATTAAAAGCAGAAAATCAAGTGTGGGCCCAGATGAGGGTGAGTGGGAAGTATAAACACAAAATGTATAAACATTTAATTTAGCATTTAGTCATTTCAATGCGTTTTAGCTGGTTGACGCACTATAACGACCCAGCTTCCTTAAGTCGCACCTCTGATGTTTTTCATTAGACCTTAATTAAAAGGTTGACGAAAAGTCACACAACATAGCTTCTTAGAGAATTCATAGAGACTGAGAGGATTTGCATTTTCTTTTATTATCTCTGGCCTTGCACACATTATGTCTGTGACTGCAACATTGCACACTGTATACTGTATGTGATTTTCATACTATACCTTCTGTTTTCAGTCTTCACTTACATATACAATTTCTATTCGATTCTACTTTATTTATTATCATTATATTCATCATGGTGATGGGGGTTTGGTAAAATAACATTTCAATGTACTGTTTTGCTGTGTGCATGACAATAAAATCCTTCAGTCTTGAATGTGTTCAGCAAAATATGATTTTGTATGTTGTTTTTCGACAGTGTGTCCCATTACTTACATTTAAATCCCATCGTCTCATTTCAGTGATGGATCAAATCTGTTACTGGTGAAATTAACAGGCTTTTTGATGTGCAAAAAAAACCCCTCTTGATTTATCTAAAAGTCCAGGTTTTATTTTGATCTTGATCGACCTTTTCAGGCGACAGAGCTGCATTTTCGCTCATATTCCAGCCACACTGCTGGCACAAAGTTTGATTTGATGAAAGAATCCAAAAGGCCAAATCATGTTTAAGTGGCATTTTGATGACATTTCTTTGGCCTGTTTAACCTTTGGTGAGTCTCAGTTTTCTTGTGCATTACATCTTATCCATGCAGAGCCAGTCCTTTCTCCCTCCACCAGCCAATACACTTTTTATGACTTCTCACCAATCTCCCAGCAGAACCCCCAAGATAACTGCACCAGGATTCATCAATACGGCGCCGATGCAGAGAAAAGGAGAATACGAATGCACTTGAACTTGTGTGAGTGGTTTAGGGAGGTGAATAAAAGAAGCACAAGAGACGAACGTTTTCAGATGTTAGTATCACATACAATGCGAGCAAGCAATGGATCTTAATTTGCCCTGCTTATACAAGGGTACAGGCTGTAAACATGATGTAAGCCTGCTCACTCCAAGGGGAAAGAGAGGGATAAGCTTTCTGGCAAAGAGCACAGTTGGGTTGGCTCTGACTTCGAGCTGTTAGCCTGCCCCCAAAGGCTCATTGCTAAGAAGGTTTCGGACATTTGAGCAGGAATTGTTTTTTTGTTTGTGGGGATGAGGGGAAAGGTACCTAAAAGACAAACGTGGTGATTCCTGGTGAGAGATAGTTTTTTATGAGCTTGGTGCTTGTGTGTCCGTGCGAGATTGCCTGAGAACAGTGGTTGTTTGTCGGTGTTGAGAGGTTGAATCATCGTCAGCAGCCAAGTAAGGAATGCTGAATCCGAGAGATAAGGTCAGCAGCAATCCAATGGATGACAATGAATACTGTGAGAGCAGTTGTTAGCGACGCTAGAGTTGTGGCTCATGGGATGACAAGGTCATTTTGTCAGTCTGCTTGGTCCACAACTTTGATTCAGACTGAAATATCTCAGCAACTACACAGTGCTGCAAGGGACGTGCTGTGTTCCTGTAGGCCAGACTGGAAATAAGCATCACTTTTGGCTTGTTGTAGGAAACAATGTCTATGGAAAACAGTGTGTTCAGCAAATCTTTAGTAGAAACTGAAAAAAAAAATATATATATTGTAAATCCACAGACTGGTCGCAAGGTTGAACATCACTTAGCTTCTTCCTAATAAGATGTGACACCTTAACACAGCATGACTGGTAAGTGTGCATGTTTTCCTTGTTTTTCTGTTAGCACTTAATATTTCTGAATGTGCGGCCATTATTGAGCAACCTTTTTTATTCACGTGCAAGTTTTGTTTATATACAGTACTGCCATATTATACAGTACATGAAAATAGCCATATATTTTTTCATTATGAGGCATCAAATCAAAAACCTATTCAAAAACATGAACATGAGACAACTGAGTTGTGAAAAAGGGCTAAGCATTTTGTACTTTTAGTGTTTCAATAATAATCAACTAATAAAATAGATTTTGTTTGAACTAAATCAATGTTTTACTCAGGATTTGTTTTCCAAATGATTTCCATTTGCCTGTCTTTTCTTCCATTCAGACCTGAATTAGCAAAGGTTACAGTCTCATGTTACACCATGCTAAACTGAAATCTTTGGCTGAAACCCCACAACACACGTCAGGTACTTTCGCTGACCACTTTATGGTGAACTACAACCTTGCCACTCCTTGCCAAGGAAAGACTGCACCTCGCGGAGGGAGACAAACCATTCACAGCAGCGACTTGGCTTGTTTTTGTGGTTAATGAGGCTTGAAGAGTTTTAGGAATGAGAAAAGTAGAGCACAGACACTGATCTGCTTCCGCGCAAGGTCGTACTTGGCTCAGATTTAATGAGACACAGTGCACATATTTGATTATTAAAATACATGCTTTCGGCAGAAACATAAAGCCAAGAGAAATTTAAGGTTTTGATTTAATATTAATAAAGAGAGTTCTCCAGTTCCTTCTCAAATCGTGCTGAGAAAGCCTCAAGTCTTCGCAAGCTTTAACATTAAATAGATGGATAGATAGCAGAAACATAATCAACAATAACTCATCTCCGTTTTCTGTATTACAGTTCAATTCCACTGTAAAGCACCTGCTTGCTACTGTGTGCGTCAAAGCAGTCACTGTGACTCAGAGTTCAGAGAGAGATATGTACAGCAAATCTGAACATATTGGTATAAACATTATGAAATCTAGCTCAAAAGCGGGATGAGTTGTTACATTATACAAATTTTGAGATTTTTGACAAGATCCATTATGATAGAAAGAAAGGAAAATCCAAATCTCTGAGCACTGTATCATCGTTGGATTTGTGTCACCATTATGGTTTTAGTGGTTGTGTATATTTCTTTCCTGCTCTTCGCTGACAAAGCAGCCACAATACTAAACATTAGCAGCACCAACTCTAACCCTAAACCCCTGCTACTTTCTGACCATTACTCAGCTCTTGATTCCAGCCTGTTTCTTCTTCCCTCCTGAGTCAGTTTGACAGACTCTGTCTCCATTTCCACAGGATGAAACCTCGTCTCTTTCATCTGCACCTTCCCTCCTGACCTCCAGTCCTTCACACAGAACTAGGGCATGTGACCAACCACTGTTGCTTTCATTTTATTTTTTATATATTTATTTTTTTTGGTCAGTGTTGTAATATTTTGTAGTTTTGAAAATGTGAAAAGAAAAGGAAAAAGAAAAAAATAAGCTTGGTGTATGACAAAGCCCAGATCGGGAGAGGTGCAAACGAGAAGATGAAAGGCAGGTTTGCCTCCCTGTTAAAGCCTTTAACAGTGGAGTTTAAATCCTTTGTGGCGTGTGTTTCTGCACACGTGCAGAGAGGCCTGAGCTTGGACAGAAACCAAAACATGAATGTGAAGTTGCCTGGCTTCAGTGTGTCTTTACGGTCTTCATTTGCATCTCTGCTGAATACTCAGTTGAATCTCTGCACACGGTCACATCCCAGAGTTCCCCAGAGCAGAGTACAAGACGTCAGCGACAGGCGATAACGTACAACCCATGGTTCATTTACAAAAATCCAATTACAATTAACCTCAACAAGATCCATGCTCATCACAGAGGCATATGAGAAAAGTCACGTAAATGCAGTTATTATAAATTTGTGGGAGGGGAAATATGTGTGTATGTTTGTTGCTAGATTTAGTGTAAACTTAAGGCAATTTGAAGTGATGTTTCTTGGTTGCTTGATCCCATTTGTTAAAGGCTTAATCTTACCACTCCTAGCTTTAGAAACAAATGTTGGCCCGCACAAATATCATGAAATAAACTCCCACAAAATCCAATGACACACTGAGGGTGTTGGAGCAACATGGAGCATGAAATATTAAAACAGCAAAGCTCTGGCAGTGTCTCCCACCTCCTATTCAAAGCACACTTGCAGTGTTTGAAGACTAATCTTCTTGGATTGTTCGGCTAAGGTTTACATACCTATTAAAAAAAAAGATCTTTATTATTGCAATTACTGTATTCAAGAAATCACACATAGGCTTCATTCAGTGGAGACTACCTGTGTCTGCAAAATGAATTTAGCTAATGCTGTTTATTGTCTATCAATTAAATACTATTACATTATGAGTGGATTACAACAATGATTAGGCTAGGCAAATTTAACAGAAAACCCACTGATAAGATTTAATCGAAAAGTAATATATCTTAAGTAAGATATTTTCTACACGACTGATTCAATTACAGTGTTTTCACTTCCCTGTAGTGATTACACCTCTTACCGCTTTGGTGTTGATTTCAAAAGGGAAACCATAATTAATTTCACTATGCCAATGATGGGTTTTCACAAATAAGTCAAGAAGCATGAGGACTCAAACATTGATTTTAAATGCTACTCATAGTATGAGAAACGACATACTTTACACTAGACAAAGGAATAAACCTGCACAAAACTGAGCAAGGTGAAAACTTGACAAGGTGAAAGCATCAGTGTATTTGTTTGCAACAATAATTTTGAGCATTTTGCTGCCACAAATTATAGTTTATGACAGCAGATATGCATTACCTTTTCTTGTAATGACTCTTGAAGGCTGAACTTTGACCCTCTCCAGTGGCTCCATGATAGAATATAGAGAAGCCTTGTTAAACAGTCATAGAGTTCAATGCTGCTCAATTTTTAATTCTAACTGAATATTTATTTGCATAACTTTGCTAACTTTGATGCAACACTGCTGCTTCTTATTTTACACATCTGGCAAGTCCTTTTACAAGTACTTTGCCGGGGGAAAAAATTGAAAACTTATATCAAGTGAATCGTGCCTTAGTGTTTGGAGGTGATCACTCCACATTTGCAAATTGAAAATGAATCTAGGGAAATATGGAGGCAGATGATTTGAGGCTGCAATACAGTAAATGCTACTGCTATCACACTCCTATCACCACTAACTGAGCTGCCTGCAGGTGGTTTGTATTGTGGGTATCTCTATTTCTATGAGAAAAAAAGACCACATTTCATTGGATATGACAATACTGTGGTGCTACATTGATGATACACTCAATGGTTTAATGCAAGTTATCTGGAACTGGAACTGGAAGGGTTTTTTTCTCTGGTGAATTAAGTAAGAAACAATCCTAAAATACCTCACCAGTATGACATTAAGAAAATACACGGGCCATGTCATCTAATGGCACAACAAACTGAAGTATTCTGACCAACTTGAACACTCTCAGACTTGATTCAGGCATGATTGTAAATGACAGAGGCAGGGTTCCTGTACATTGGTTTGGTTATATTGGCAAAAGTCACTTTATAATCGAGGGCATCTTCAGGTCTCTGTTCAGTTTTAAGAGGTACTGAAGAAGTCAATTAGCACAGCTCAAAAAATCAAAGCGATTTCCATCCATTGATGATATTCACACCCTTTGAATAAGAAGCAAATTGGCTGCCCACACCGTTATATTACTGTGACCCCGTGGATAAGCAGCTTTGTCTCAACCTGCCTGCTCAAGTGCCTCTCCCCACGAAAGCCTCCATGCAGAGCTTTGTCAGACTAATCCATCCCGCAGAGTGTTTCCTGTGCCTGAGTGAGGGCACTGAGGGTCTCACAAGAAAAACAGAGTGTGGGTATTGTTCTTTCCTGCCCTTGTAACAATGACACATCAACATGAAGGTTAGCTTTTGTCCAGTTGACACTGGGACTGTATGCTGGAGCCAGATGCTGCACACAGTTGTTGTCCCTGATTCAGTCACTCAAGCTGGTCGGCTGGTCCCCGTGTTAGATCACAACAGATGTAGCCTGCAGCCTGCTTTATTATTCTTAAGGCATGTTTTGGTCTGGTCTTTACTTTGCTTCCATTACTTTTCATATACCTGCCTATGTAAGTGAGTGACTGCCAGTGTCTTTGGTTATAGAGGAAGCAGGCAAACAAGGCATCAGTGATCACAAAAATGTGATTTGTCTGCATTAATTCATGGTAATAAAATGTAATGTATATGCAAATGCATTTCCTGAATTCAAAAACCACATTTCATAAAAGGTATAAATGTCTTGATCATCACCTGTGCTGGGCCACAAGTGGAGGTGTGAACACAAACGCTCAGTCTGAAAATGTAAATCTAAATAATCTTTCTAAATATATCGGTGTGATTTTCATGTTGATCTGTGATTTTAAACCAATTATTTATCTCATTAAAAATAAGGTTTGATTAAAAAATGTAAGAAGCATGTTTTAAAAATGGTGTAAATATTTTTTTTATGTTGTACAAACATTTCTTTAAAACAAAGAAGCAACAGTACAAACAGGCAATTTGTGGCTTTATTTCTGCACCACACCATTTTTGCTGCATTGAACTGGAAATGAGCCATGGGCTTACTGTATACACACACACACACACACACACACACACACAGATACACACACCGACATGCATGCTCCTGGCATGGAAAGAATTTGTGCCTGTCCTCGTACCCCAACAATTACTGAAAATGATTGCACACCCTAGGATATTACTCAGCCTATAACAGCATCATTTCCAAGCATCAGGTGCAGATAATTTACCCTTTCTTAGCAATAACTACCTTGTTGTATAATAATGACCTTCACATAATGGCTCAACACCAAACTATAATTTACCCTGCATGCTAGCCCTTGAGCAACTCCTCATTCATTTCAATTTAGTTGGCTTCTTTTCAACATGTGTTTTAAAAATGATATCCTGCAATATTACCAGGCCTGGGTGGGCCGGTGGTACTCGGTACAGCATGTTAACACCCAGCCGCAGCCTTTCCGTTGCCACACTGCAAACTGACAGCTGTCACGGTTAATATTACCCCACAGTTCCTCCAGCCCGGCTGACAGTTTTCATATGACTGTCAGCAGCCCACAAGCCCAGTGCTGGTGTCAACCTGTGCCACATGAACAGATGTGGAACCAGAGAACGACAGAAACAATTGTTCATGTGAGACAACACGCTCTTCGTTCATCACAGAAACACGTGAACTATGCAAGACCCAAAAAGAGTCCACACACTAACTTATACAGGCTGTTCTTGTATGGGATCAGCCTCTGTCTATCGTATGTTTCAGCAGGACATGATTGATGAACTACTATTGCTGGGAAGGTCCTAATATACTTACAGCAAGACAATGACTTGTCACCAACTTGAATGCTGTGTGTGTGTGTGTGTGTGTGTGTGTGCGTTGTCGAGGTGAGCGGGTAAGATTTATAATGACAGTGGCGTAGACTTTCATGCTGAGCTGAAATTAAATGAAACAAATGCACAATGGTAAATAACATAAATAAAACATTTTGCCTCCCGCTGAGGGGACAGTTGACCCTCCACGACAATTTTAGAGGAAACAGTGATCGGAGCAATGCATATTATACAAAACTGTTGTTTTCGATGCACGGACACTGCCTAGGTTAGGCTACAAATGTCATGCTGCCACATCAAATTCCTGTATGTAAATGTGCGTCTTGTTCAAGTCCTCTCTCTCTCTATATATATATATACAGTGTATATATACACATATATATGTTTGAGTGTGTGTGTGTGTGTGTGTGTGTGTGTGTGTATATATATATATATATATATACACATTATATATTTTGTACAGAGCTTCTAAATTCATCTCTTAATCTGGTTTTAAAATTTACATGGTAATGAGAGGTTAACCTCTCAGGCCACACCTTCAGTCAAAATTAAATGAGGAGTGGAGATCAAAAAGGAGATGGGACAGTGGCGAGCTATGAGAGTGCCATATCGGCACCTTAGAAGTAGAGTGGAGGCATTTTTCATCTGTCTCAGTAGTCGGCATGATCTCAGCTGTAGCCTGAGCAAACTCAATATCCCAAGGATGGGATTTTTTTCTTTTTTTTGTAAGTGAGTTTTCACAGTGTATATGTTTCAATATCTGACACAAAGTTTAATTCAATAAATGTATTGAAAAGAAGAATCACATTGCACCAGGCCGGTGGATTTTCTCTTCATGTTTTTTGGAACGATATGCCTCTTATAGTCTCTCCTTGAAGCTCACCAGTGGGACAGAGTTAACAGTGTCCAGGCCACATGGAGCCATCCATCCTGAAGTACAAAAGTGACACCAGGCTGCAGCCTGTGCCAGATGATGGAGGCTGCCACCGACTCTCAGCTTAAGCGCTGCTGGACAGAGCCCATTCCCTCAGTCCTCGGAGAATTGCAGTCTTCCTGACATTCACTTAGGGTAACACAGAGACATCAAAACAGAGGTTATTTATTTATGAACACTTCCAGGAACTGCATGTACACATGGTTTTAGATTTCATTAGGAATGGACATGAGACTGTCAGAGGTTTCCTCTTCATCATTGGGCTGTAGGGGTTAAATCGATGTGTGCCCCGTCCTCGCTGGTGTCCTGCCCTGCTCTGCCCTGCCCTGCGTGTAATTTAGTGTCATCTCCTGTGTAATGAGGGTCTTGTACCGTCAGATGGTTTCCAAGTCCTGCGGCGTCCTTTGTGTCCCCTACATTTGTTTTATGTCCTGTGTAATGTGTCGCGTATCAGGGAGGGCCAGTGTCTGTGCCACGGCTTCTTCCGTTTTTTCAATTTTTTTATTTTGCTCCATTAAAGTTTTTTTTTTCTCATATTTGTGCGTATATCAATTAAAGTTGTTTTTTTCCCACATTAAAAACACAAAAACCTACCTGATTAAACCTGAAATGCACATTTCAAAAAATAAAAAAATAAAAACAATGTGCAATTTGATCAGTGAACATTTCACACATTTCAAAAAAGAGCACATTTTCTAACTGCTTTAACATGCCCAGGCTGCAGCATTATTTATACTGTATGTAATATTTGAAATTCAATGTGACACAAAAATGTCAGCACAAGACAGAGCTTTTGACCTTGAGTGGCACATTAGAGATTTTCTATGAGCGGGTCCCTGGTTGTTTCGTCTTATGGACATTCAAGATATGCAGCAGCGCGCAGGCGAGGGTGGGGAAGAGAGGGAAAGCTCGCTGGTAAACACAAGTAGTGCAGCTTGTGTATTAATTCTGAGCCGCTCCGTATGCGACTCCCATGGTTCCATACAGCCCGTCAAGCAAATAATTACTGTCAAAACTGTCTATTTATGTTGACTGTTCACACACATGGAACAAGAATTCTGAAACGTTTTGCGCTACAAAGTTTAGGCAGCACAACAATCGTGCATCTGCTGTCGCATGGTAGTCGGCTCAGCCTGGTTAACCAAGCTCATGTAGCGCATCTCTGCAAATACCAAAATCTAATATAAAGGAGCAGCGTTGTTTACTGTAATAGATGGAAAATACTTCACGCACTGCCATCCCCCGCAGCATCATCTCAGCACGCTGATTACCGGAACAGGACTAGAAGATGGAAGTGCGTCTTCCCATGGCATTCAGGCCCTTGACCGCATGTTTGTGTTTAACCGAGAGTCAGTGTGTCTATCTATCTATCTATGTCAGCAATTGACACAAGAAATATTCACATCTTAAGGGCAGCAGGCCATACATCCTATGCCAGAGAAAGTTTTTTTTTTATGAGCCCTTTGCATTTTGTGGCTCTGTTAATTTATTAAAATGACAGGACAAATGAATATGGCAAACACGATGAGTAGCAGCGTCTTACTTTTAGTCTTGTATGTTTCATAAATTAAACTGAGGAGGATAATTATATACCAAGACACTCACCACATTGTTGACTAATAAGTGCCAGGCCCCTGCAGGGTCCAATGAATTTAGCAAGTTTACCTCTGCCAAATTACTGTCCAGCTGGCTATAGCAGCCAACCTTCAGTTTGAGTATAATGTCTAAATGGGGCCAAATCTCATCAAAATCTTGCTCTATGTTTCAAGTGTAACCTCTTTATTCAATTTATTCACAGCATAAATTAATAATGTTAGCTTTTATATTATGCACAAAGGATAATGGGAATTACAAATCAGTCCACAAACTCAAGCACTCAGTCTGCAACAGTGAAGTGTGTGCACAGAGTAATTAAACATCTTCGAGGTATCACTCAAGTTTGCAGAAGCAAAACATAGTGTGCTGTCTTAAAAATGTTTAAGATTATCTGTCAAAATTTAACAAGTCGTTTACTGTCTTAAAAGGATTGTTATGACAAAGTGGGTAATTATAATCCTAGTTCACAACTTCAGAGCCGAACTGGGGCAAGTGAAGTCTAATGAGGACCTTTGAGATCCTGTTTTGATGTAACCACTTGATGTCAGCTATGAATTGTGGGCATTTTCAAATTTTTACTTGGTAAGTACTTCAATGAATGTCAAACATGAATAATACATGTAAGACCAAGCTGGTGATATCTGGGGAAGTTCATAGATCACCAAAGGTTTTATGTATGTGGACAGAGCTGGCTTAGCACAAACTCACTTTTGATTCAATATTTTTGAAGTCAGAACATTTACCACCCAGATGAAACTATAGCGTGACTTTGAAACCCAGGAAGAAAAATCGCTTTGCTGTTAGTAGCCGGCATCAGATAAATCTAGATTCTGAAAGTCAAAGTCCTTAAAGGAAAAACCAATAGCACTGGGCTGACGACACCATAGTCAGGCAGTCAGCCAGCGAGAATGCCTTTTTCTCCCAGACACAGAAAGAGACGCTAGAGAAGGAGAAACTCATCAATGTTTGGTTAATTCAATTTTGTCATGAGTGAAAAATAGCAAAAATAGATGAATCTTGTCATTGTAACACAAGTCATCAGTCCTGGGATTTCATTAGTAAAATAACTTGCTTGGTAGACCATTTTCTTTAAATCATTTGGACGTGTTTTCATGATTTAAACAAAGTATGACTTAATCACCGGAAACTTTTGCTTTAATTAGCATTTATCTTAATGTCAGATACCAACTTGCAAATTTGAATACTGAATTAGTCCTTATTTGAGAGGCTCTGAAGCTAAAGTAAATATGTTCAAGTTGTTTCACCTGATGTACGTTTTTCGATCACTGTAAGCTTTTGGTGATTATGCTACAACATAAGGAGTTGAATGGGAGGAAAACTGCTTTATCTGTGTCCATTAGCCTGAGACATTATTGTTGCGACAACGCATTGGTTCACAGATCATTTTTCCTTTTGTTGTTTTTAATGGGGTTGATTTGACTGTGACTCATCACTCTGTGATTTCTCATCAAAGCTTTGTTTTTTTTCTTTCTTTTTCTGTCTCTCTTCTGTCTTCAGCTGCAGCATCACGCACATGACCAATGTGTTGGGTCAAATATTTCATGTCTCCTTTATTGCCTTTCCGTGCATAAACAGTACACTTGGTGCTTATTCTTCTTATTCTTAACTTAGTGTTCTGACATCTTCAAAGTACTGCACAGTGGTGGTGAAAAAAAATATCCAATCATAATTTAATAATGAACCCAGGAAAAGTGCTGGTTATTCTACATGCCTCTATCTGACAGAGGATGATGGATTCTTTCATTTTCCATTAAAACCTAATACCACAATATTTTCTTTTTCTGAGGCTTTTACCTCAAAATAAAGACTTTGAGACAAAGACGGGATCTGTGAAATGCAATAACTGGCACAATGTTTTTTACCATGTGCAGTTGCCGGCTTACACAGTCCACTAGGGGCTTGTGCATTTGCAGGGAGCACAGATTAGAGAGAATAGGGTGTTGTGTTCCAGTCAGACTTGGTTTAAGTCGGGTATGAATAAGGGATCGTTGGAGTGAATGAGGGGCACTGCAAGCTCTCAACATCGAGCAGAGAAGCTCTACTGGGGCAGGATCAAAGAAGTCAGTCAACCAAGGCTGCTGCTCAACCCAGACTTCAGTAAACCAACCACACACACTAATCTCTTGCTGAGGCCTCAACAGAAAGGCATCAGCCAAACTGAACCTAATGAGCATCTACCGTAGAACCAAAACAAATGGCAAATAAGGGGGTGGGGTGGGGGGGTTGGGGTGCTGGAGACACAAATGAGTCACGCTCCTTTCAGATTCTGTCTCTTAACCTCTTCATCTCTGACAGTATCTGGTAAAAAAAAAAAAAAATCCACTGCTTAGGTAAGGGACATCTAAAATGTGATACAAATGTTGTCAAGTGATCAGATGCTGTAGCCATAAAACAGTGTTATAACAAGTTATAATTACCCTCAATGTCCCGCATGAGAACAAAATTATGTAAATAAGAAATTACCATCTAAAGAATGTGTTGGGATTTTTCAGTCTCCATCCCCCGTTTCCTTTTGTGTCTTGTTTTTTCCCCTTTCTTTGTGTTCCTGTGTCCCTCCTCTGTCTGTCAGTGTCTGTTTTTAGGACACTGCTCATGTCTTTGCCTCCTCATTCTCCTCACCTGCACAACTGACTCATATCCCAACTTCAACCTACCTCTACATGGCACAGTGTTTACACCCCCATCAGACCGCCAGTATCCATCAGGTCATCCTTTATGCTCAGTGGTAACACATCTGACCTTTTGATAGAAGCCTGTTTCTTTTGATTGCTTCATTTTATTCTTCAAGATGATCTCATAACCCGTCTGTCTTGTCCTTGTAAGTCATCCAGCACTGTCTGAATGTCTGCTTTTTTTTTTTTGCATAAATCACTTCATTGTATTCTAAAGATTGTCCTCTTGTCCTCCCTGAGTCCTGTGTTTACATCCCTCTCTTGAACATTATGACAGAAAATTCATATCGATGCCACAGATATGTACATTGACATTTAAGCAGAACGTTTTACTTCAATAAAAGTCTTACACTAAACTAAATAAACTAAGTTGCAAAGGAAATATAGTTGCTTTAATTTAATTAACTGTTCTTTTTATCTTTTTATAGACATTTTCTGATTGAATTACCCTACAATATACATTTTATTATGTATCTTTGTGCTGTGTTGCAGCAAAACCACCATTTAAAACCACATAGAATGAATTGATTTTGATAGTAATATCACAGTAGAACTGGCGACATGTCGCCTACCTTTGCCCTGCAGTATACTGTATGCACTGGACGCCCCAGTAGACTCTCTCAGTAGAATCTGTTTTTGGCATTGAAACCTTTCGCTATCAGAGTACAAGTGGATCCCAAAGAAACAGTTTTTACTGGCCGCTACTGTATGAGCAAGGAGTCATATCAAACCATGTCCTGAAGAAACTCACTAGTGATACTTTTGATAGACTTTTATCACTGCATTGTTTGTTAGCCGCTTTCTAGTTCAACTGCCTCTTCAGAAGATCACAACAAATGAAAATGGCAGCATCACACCTGCATGGCTCTCAGATGAGTAAACAACTGGGCTCACATGGCGACAGGTTCAGTGCCGTAAATAACACGGTGTGAGATTGATTGGACTGACAAATTAAATTTTCAATAGAATAGACTTCAAACATACAAAGCCTGATATCAGAGGTATGTTGAAAAAATCATGATAGCTCCAGTGGCCACAGACCTCTCAGTACAGCCGTTTCAATCTCAGATCAGTTGACTGCGCATAGGCACCTTTTATCATGGTTCATCCACCGCCATTAATCTTTTACAGATGTGATGCAACTCTGTCGCCTGTCTGCCTCTTTCTCACATTCACTGTCACTCCGTTTTTATCTCGGTCTCCATCTTTCCAGCTATATCTCTCATATGCATAAATTTTGCAAAATATTCATCTCATTTCTTGTCCCTAATTCGAGTTACCTTAGGGCACCTACTGGCTCGCAGCACAGAACACTAATGCTTTCAGAGACTAATAAAACAAACCTGTTGGGAGTGTAACCTTATTGAACCAAAGGAATGTGGAGCTGAATAGTCAGTTGCGAGTTTCTTTTCTCACATGTGAATGAATTCTAGTGAGTTCCAAGTCTCTGTGCGTGAATATAAGGCATGGTGGAAGACTGACATTCAGAGTACCTAACCCTTAATTCTAGTGTGCAACAGTCATTTATGGCTTCAGGACTGCTCAATAATGCATCAAAACCCACAGGCCTCCAGGGGAAGCAGTCAGTAATCAAAAAGTAAGTTAAGGTTTTCATAATAGGGCCCTATAAATAACTGGGGACAGAAATGAGGGCATGTAAAATTGATGAGGGATGATTCAAACCCCATGAGGTGCAGGGAGCTTAACGCATAGTGAAGGAATGTGATGTTGAGTGGCCTGGTGATATGGGCATATATAAGAGATTGGGTTTTATAAGTGATTCATGTCACTACTGTTACCATAGGAGTGAACAGAATACGCAGACATTGTTCTAGAGGCGGCATCTTTGAAATGGTGCCACTGAACGTTGTGAAAACGCACCTCAGTCTTTCAAGTCGATTAGACTTGAAAGACTGCTTCAGACGTTTCAAACAATCTGCCTTTGCTTGCATTATCTATGGCTAGCAATTAAAAGTTGAACAAAAGAAGAGTGGAAAGTTTCATGTTATAATTATCGATTGTTTATGCTTCCACGTGGTACACCAAAGAAGGACTGGAAGACTGGCATTTTCATGTATTGTACATGCAAAGGGTACATCTGTTTTGTTCCATGGTCTGTAATAATGGTCTGCAGTTTGTTTGTTTTCTTTCTCTGTCTTCACTCTCCCTGGCTTAAGTGAGAAGAAAACAGACAGATACTTCACTTTTATCACTTGAAGTATATGGGTTGAAATGAGCACCAAAACAAAACTCCCACACGTTGGCACAGAGAAACAAAAGGCGATGTGCTTGAATCCTTCCGTTCTAGTGTAGCCATCACTAACGCACAAAAAAGTGCTTCAAAGCCAGAGCATAATAAGGCCCGACAAAGCTAACCTTTAAATGATTTTAATTTGCCTCAGCTCTAATATACGGAGTCTTGTAATCGTCCACTGTTTGGTGAAATGAGGATTTCATTTGCACTGCTTCAGGAAACAGATTGTGGCACATTGTCTTAATGAAGTAGAAAACTGTGACAAAAAACCCACACAATTAAAAAAAAAACCTCATACAGCCCTTATGACAGCAACCTTCAGGCATATCTCAATAAAGTTTGTTTTTTTATATGAAGTATGCATATTTATCACTAACGTGTTTTTAATTTGTTCAGATGCATTTTTGTCTGTAAAAAAATCAACCAGTGTCAATGTGTTATTTTCTTTTTTATTGAGCAAGAATGTTTTTTGTTATTTTCATGCTGAAAGCTAAATTATCAAAATGCTTCTCATTTGCACCATCTCACATATCGTGTCACCTCATCTCTCGTACTGAAAAGAGGTTTTAACAGGGTTATTGAAAGAAAACTAAATTTATTGGCCTTGTGTGTGAATGCAGAAAGAGGCTAATAATTAAGTAACTGAACTTTTCTTGATTTTGTCAGAGTTCTGTGGTTGTTGTTGATGTTGTTGTTCTTTTATTGGCCCTAGTCCTTATAAGAGTCCTGTCAATTTACTCATCTGCAGATACTCTGTTTTTGCAAGGACTTAAAGATAGGGACAGCTTATCTTCACTTAACCTAATACACCACACCCATTAAGATTATGACCCAGGATTACAGATAATTTATTATAATAGTATTTGATAATCATGTCTTTACCATATCATGGTTTGGTAACATGTCCCAGGCCTCATTCTACAAGCAGTAAGAATCTCACTACAGGCTAAGAAAAATAAAAACAGTAAAAGATATCGAAAATGTTACAGATGTGACCTGATTAGCTGGAAAACGGTGTATCTGTGTGACACAGTTGTGCCACAACTCTCCACAGAAACACCACCCATGATCGTACAGCAGTGCTTCCAACACACAAACAATCTCCCTCTGCTCCATCACAGAAACTGGCTGTAAAACAAACAGGTCCAAACAAGTCAAAAAGACGAGTCTAATACGGGCCTGTCGCAGAGTTAGTTAGAAAGTGACAAATCCGCGCTCACAAGAAATGGGAATTGTTACCTGTTCCTGGCTGTCACGCTCACACATTTGGATTTTCTCTCTCTGACTGGAACAAAACATGGTCTAAGACAGAGAGGATGGCAATTTGATCACCCTTTTTTTTTTTTTCACCCAAGTTGCAATCTATTGGAAATATGCCTGGAGCGACACCAATGACATCGTCACCATCCTCCAGCCCTTTCAACAATGACACCAATCAATAACGATGTCCAGCTACAAATTTCTAATTTTACTCAGGGGCAGACAGACACCGCCGCTGCGGTGTGATAAACTTCTGAAATTATGAAAATGAAAGTTGCTGCTTGAGATCATTTTCACCATCATGTAAAAAGCAAAGTATTTTTGCAAGAACAGAGTATGCTGTATTTTCTAAGCTCTCCATCCAAGCGGTGAAAACTATCAGCCTTTCAGTCCCTATTAAAAAATAACACTGAGACACAACTCTGGCCAATGAATACAGCAACAACTGATTTCCCACTCCGCTGTGGTTCCAGGAACGTGAAGGTGTTGTCCTCAGTTGACTGCCAGCCTGGCAGATGGATCATGTAACTTTCAGCACTGAGTGTCACATTTGAAAGAAACTCTACTTGATGGCTCTTGGCCAGGTTAAATGTCCATCTCTCTTATTCCAGACTGTCTGCTGCCAGTGCACAGATTTCACCATGAAACTCACTTGAGATCACATAAAAAAAAGGTTGCGAATGACCATAGAAAATGTCCTATTCCACATTCATGAGTTGAAGGGCCTGCATTCCTGCTCCTAACTGCACACAGATTTCTGTCAGACTGCAGTCTGACAGAAAAGGCTCGACCACACAGGGTCACAGCCACAATTCAATTCAGTTCAGCCATTTATGATCAGATCTGATCAGATCAGGTCAAATCTAACCAGAAAATATTTTTGTTATGTATAAAATGTCTTAATTACACAACACAAAGAAGCTTACCTTATTTATCCATGATCAATTTGTTTTTACTTAAAAATTACTGACATATTTCTGACATGACATTAAATAAAGTCCTTGCCACTTACATTCCTATCTATTTACCCAGCCAGAAATACACAAACACACTGTACAAGTGGCATGGGAACCCCTTGATGTAAGATGGTGCACCGTGCACTGAGTCTTATCACTGATGCAGTGCACTGACTTTACAGCCAGGTGTGTGTTCAGGCATACAGAACGACGGTGACATTTTTCACCGCAGAGGCACATTGGCAGCATCTTGTTCTGTCAGTGTATCTGAGTTCACAGGGCCTCAAAACACCAACACACCAGGCTCAGTGTTCAATCAGCCAGTCATAAAAACACACAGTGTGTGTTTGTCTGTGTGGATGAAGAGCAGCGATAGCAACTCAGACGGGGCTGTGACTAGATGGGTAGGTGGCATGAACTGAGACAGGGAAAGCGTTCCCTCTAAAAATGTGATGCACTGAGTAATAATGTGATCTTGCTGCATTTAATTGGTTGGTACCTGTACTCTCCACAAAACCATGGGGTAGGGGTAAAATGAAGGGGTAAAAGGGGGATTGGGACAAAGTTTAATCTAATCTAAAACCACCAATCTGTTTGTAAAGATGAGATGGTTGGTCTCAAATATTAAAATCTATAATATAGTCCAGACAAATGAATAGTCATAGTGCTCATTAAGCATGTACCAGCAGTTTGTGAGTACTACTTTGACGGCGGTTGTCTGGAATATATTAACTGAAGGTGCAAGTTCTGTATATGTGCCTTATTCTCTGAATGCCAAATAAGGTAAAAACAAACAGCTTACCATCAAACTTTTTATGCCTGGAGACAAATGTTGTCCTCATATTGTGGCTGCTCCTGTCCACCATGTTTTCAAACTCCAGTTTGCTCTGCTGGTTGAATTTGTCCTCCATCTCGGAGGAGCAGCAGGTGTATCCCCGAGGACAGACACGCAGGTGCTCACCTAAGGGGCACAGAGACACACAGTGCCATTTTTACACACATCACTGCAAAGGGATGATTTTTTTTCCCCCTTTGAAAAGACTGAGCTGTGTCTTTGATCAAACTCTCCTGTGATTTTGGGACTCTCATCACTGAAGCTATCAAAGACGAACAGACCATAACAAATTGGGAAGGATCATATTTGTCAGCAACTCGCTGTTATAACTCTGATGCAACACTGCATTTGCCTCATACAAAACTTTTTTTTTTGAAAATAGAAGCAAGCATGTACGCAGCTCATTGCTTCTTTACAAACCCAATCATCTCTGGCATCCATTTGAAGGTAGCAAGTATCTGGCTCACTTCTTCTCTCTTTGAAACTTCAATTTTAGGCTGAATGTTGATCAGTTACTGTGGTTGAGAGCAGTTAACTATAGTAAACCAAGACAGCAAAAGCAGTGGGAACAAGCTGAGGAGAAGCATAGAGTTGTGTAATGATTTCTGTCTCGGTCTGTATCCTTGAATGACCCTTTTCCCATTGTTAATATTAAAAAGAAATGTGCTGATTATTATTTGAATGCAATCTCGTCCTCTGAGCCTTGCGGTTGCAGTACCGCTGGGCAGATGTGATTCTTAGTTTTAGGGACTGAGAGAGATGAGAGAGAATGACTGAGCCAAATACTGACAGATTTCTGAAAGGGAAGGAGTGCCAAAGGCCTTTGGTTAAGACATCTACATCCAGAATTTAAAAAAAAGTCAGTGAGTGACCCAACCTTTGTGAGGAGTTAGATCAAACAGAGAATTTTGATTTGTGTAAAATTTCACGGCACTGTATAGCATGCATGAATGTCCCAGTACCAAGTTTATTCAAGTGCACAAGAAGATGGAGATCAATGGCAAAGTTTCTTTCACTATTAGTGAAATAGGCTTATAAGACTCTTACTTTGATCCACTATGCATGTCTTAAGGCAGAGGTATTACTATTATCTCACATCGCCCCTGCAGGAGTTCTCCTTTCATAGTTTGCACCGAAGCCTTCCTGTAAATAAGAAGGCAAATATGCACATGGCTAATTTAATCACGACAGCGGGCCATTTGAGCAGCACATGGTGCTGAAAGGAGGTCTAATCAAACAAACAGATAATGTAATCCACTCCCATTTATTTCATTAACACGCAGTTCAACAGCATTGACCAAACCAGATTTGTGTCAACAACAGGAGTTATATTCAACCATAACACAGCAGAGCTCTGATTATAATGAGCATTTAACCTGCCTTCTCTGTCTTTGTTGTTTGAAAGCCTAACATAAGATGCCGTGATTCAATACCACATATGTGAGCGCAAATATATCACAGACATAGGAACTCCAAAATTTACATTCAAACATATAATACATTTGGAACTTACACAGTGTATACCATGACCAGTGAAAACAAAGACATATACACGCAGGGATTGATGCTGTAGTGAGAAGAGTGGGACAGCACTGGTTTCAACTGTTCAACCAGCAAGTTGCTCCGCAGCAGCCACTGCACTAATTCTTTGGGAAATAATCACCAGAACTCGTTACAGATTTGTTCAAATGTAGCAATTTTTGGAGGTGCCACATTTTCTGTGTACTTGCCTTATTATCTCTCCTCCAACGCTCTCATCTGAGAGTATCCACATCATTAACAGAGGTTTCAGCAAAAAAATAAAAACTCTGGCCTGCAGTCGCATGAAAGATTTGAAAGTTTTTTTTTTTTCTTATTTATTTTTTCTTACCCCAAAATACTACATATTAACATCTGAAAATGGGAAAGATGAAATGGCTGTTGCTGCACCAGTGGTAGATTGGACTCAGATTGTGGCGCTTTTTTTTTTTTGCAATGTTACAGAGAGATGTAATGGTGAATTCTACATGCATATACTGTATGGCAAGCTATAGAAAGAAGAAATGTGCATGGTTAATGAAACAAGGAAGATGCAGTGTGTACTACGTGCTGGCACTCTCAAATGCGCCTAATCCTTAATCAGTCCTTAGAGAGGCACCAGGCTACTGTAATGAGGCCCAGCATCAACAGTTCAACAGAAACCTTTTGTGTCCAGAGTAATGCACAAGCCTCCTGGCCACAGAGACCAAAGTTGCTCAAAGAACAAAATAAGATGAAATGCGGCAGTCAATTTCTATCTAGAGATTCTTAAAGCCTCCTTTGTTTGTCCACTAAACAACAATGTTGTAATCTTTAAGCAATGTGACAGCATTCCTCATCCGTCACGTTACTTCCACTAGATTCAACATTGTGTAGTTATCTTGGTTGCAAGCTGTGAACACATGCCTGCAAAGAAAACTGTGCAGGGTAGACAGCTGGTGGAGGAGTACAGTTCAGTGATATTATATCACTAGCTATTTTTTCTGACATTTGTTTTCATGTTTTACTTTGCGCAAATCCCTGCTGTTTTTTTATTATTTGATTTTTTTTTTTTTTTTTTACTGTTTACGGTGTGTGTTGTGTCTCATTGTGGTCTAAAAGTTCTGCATAAATTAGAGATCTCATTCACTCTAAGCCAGGATAATCAGAGTGGCACAGCATGACCCATTACATATTTTTTGGTGGAATTTGTTTACAGTAAGGAGTCAGGGAGTGCTTGAGGCTGATTTGGGATTAGTTTAAAGTTGTTTGCATCATCAAATGTGAAGGCCAGTGGCTCATATTTACCAAGATCAACAATCAGAATGTTGAAACAATCAAAGAAAAACTCAGATTATTATAATAATAACAGATATCGTGTGTGAAAAGATATTTTCTTGCTGTATTACAAAGTCCTGCAACTCTGATGCAAGTCCATTTTAGTTTGAGATTTTCATTGATTCAGTGAATCAATACAAGGCTGAACGGCCCTTCACGATTCTTTTCAGTGTTGCTTTTGTGTAAACATATAATATGAGTTTAAAAAGGGTAATGCTGCTGTTGCATGAACTAGAATAAAATATGATTCTGAGCATCAGACAGAGGAATGATCTACATGTTTATGATTTCGTGACATTTGTGAATTGGTGATGGTATTCATTCTCTTCCTCCGTTGTTTGTATTTTTTTCCCTTGGCTTCTTTTCAAATATAAATGAAACAGTGAAACAAAAAAAAATGCTGATTCTAAAGCGGCACAAGACAAAAACATATATACACATATATACTTTTCAAGTCCCATCATACATCAGCTCCATTTGAAAGGAACAAAACAAACATAAATGCCTACCTTGGCGATATTGAGGAATAATCATCCCCAAATCTAGGTGGGATTTCAGCTCACTAGACCATATCTGTCCTGTTCAAGACGGTTGCTTTGCACCCAAGATGGAATTTGATACCAAGCTGTCAATACCCAGCTCACACTTTTGAGATCACAGTTGTGCTCAGACTGTCAGGCCGAGTTAAACATGGAAGACTAAATACCCACAAAAACACAGACAAGAGTGAGCACACAAGGAAATTGAGGACATCTGTTGGAATACAAAGTACAAATGGTGTTGCCATGAAAAACATTTACAGTTACCGAATTAAAAAACAAACGTCAAAATGATTGATTTCATCTTAAAGGTTTAAACTGGGAGAGCATTTTTCATTCACCTTCTTTAGGTTTACTAATAGCAAGACATATATATATATATATATATATATATATATATATATATATATATATATATATATATAACATTTAGAGATCCTGTAAAAAGAGAAACTAAAATATATAGACCCTCCATTAGACTAAAAACCAATGGCCCATCAAACTAAGACTGTTTGATGGGCCATTGGTAGTTGCAGTGTTGTTGGCAGTCAGTATCAAATTGTTTCCGCAATGTTAACCTCAATTTTAGGTAAAATACCTAAGTATTCAAAATGACATTCACAAATCAGTACTACCGTGCATGTTGAGAAGCACCTGGTCAATGGTGGAGGTCTGTTAACGTCACGTTGCTAAAATTACAAATTAAGTAAAAGTAAAATCACCAGTGTAGTTGTTAATTACATCCCTCACAGCTATTGCAATCTTAGATAATAGCCTGAGAAACAGATTCTTACAAATCAGAGCTGATAGCAACTGGAGACGGATAAGAAACAGAATGCCAACAGTTTTTCTTGCTAACACTACCGATGCCTGCAGGTGAAGGAGCACATTAGGAGCAGTCCCAGGGCACATCTGCAGCACCTGCTGAAATGGCCAATTCAGCTGCAACCCAGTCTGTCACTGCTACTGAAATGCCTGCATGCATATTAAAAAAAAAAAAAAAAAAATCAAAGTAACTCTACACATTTGAGCTATTCCCATTTGGTAATGTATTCTGTCTGTCGGTGTAAATTTTTTGACGAAACAATAGGGGATGGGAAGTGACGTTTGTGTTTAAAATGAGATGCAGTGTATGCAAGCCTGAGGTGACTTCCACGACTGAAGTGTTAAATATATTAACAGAGATTCATGTGTCCCATCAGCCCCTTCACGTAGAATGAAGCTTGCTTCCATTTAGATGTAAAACAACATAGATGTATCTTAAGCATTACAGTAGGTCTGGCACGTCCACCCACATACATGATTCATTACATACCCAACCTGATCACAAATTCATGGATCAGCACACAAGAAGACAGAGCGGCATACACACATGCATAATATATTATTTACTCACAGGTTCATCCCTGACTTGTGAGCAAAATAACGATGCTGTGAGAGAAATTGAGGATAAAGGTCTTCACTCAAATGTTTAACCTCGTAAAGCTTGCTAATGTAGACACTGTCCTTGCAGCTGCCTCCATCGCAGATGTTGGGAGGCTCAGCCCATCTTCTATCTTCTCCTCTCAGAAAGAGCTGATCAACATTTAAATGCATGCAATGACAGACGGCAAGATAATTGATGACAAACACTAATCTTCTTTGGGGATTTTACAGTGAAATGTTCTGGCGTAAGTTCAGATGTTTCCTAATCAAAGGGTACGCAAGGCGTAGGAAATTTTGTTCAGCTTGCAAACGCAATCACAAGTGTGTGATTGCATTTTGTTCTGTCACTGCTGCGCAGATGTGTTTGGCTTCCTCATGATCACTGTCTTCACGAGGTGCGAAACATGGCTTGAGCATAGCATCGTTATTAGGCAGGATTGCTGACTGTAGTCTTGAGAGCAGAGGAAACAGAAGGACAATGCCCACTTTACACAAGAGCAGCACAGAGAGAGCTAAGAGAGTTAAGAATCCAGAGATACTAAAAAAGTCAAAGCTTACTACAGCTGATGTGTCTAACTAACCAAACATTCTGATTTGCTGAATAACACCAAGTCAGAAAAATATGGGTCACTGGGGGGGAAGTGGATGGACCTGGAGGTGTGATCATGCAGAGATTAAAAGAAGACCTAACATCATTATGTATGCTTTATTCCACAGTTGTATTAGGCGTCGTTTCCCTTTGGCTTCACAGCCCTTGATGTTAAAGACGCTTGTTTGAGGTTTCACACGCAGGCACATGGTACAATCATACAAGGGATGAGAGTTCATTAAAACTGGCAGCAGAGCCTCCAGATTGTTATGCAGCCCGGTGATGTTAAAGATCAACAATTGAAGCTGATGCCCTTGTGACACGCAACGGATTTCAGCAGCTTTGGATGCACTAAAGGGGACTGACGCCGACCAAGATTTTCTCTGCCTTGATGTTTTCCTCATCTTGAATACTGTTTTGCTTTCCTGGTTCTGAATGAACAAGACAAGGGAGCCATTCCCACAACAAGTACAAAGATTGTGCTTTCATGCCAGTGACACTTTCACTGGAGGAGAGAAATTCTCGACAGCCATAGTAGAAGCATCTTTTAATGATATTTCAGTTTTTGCTCCTTTTGATGAGATCTTAATACTATATGTAATACCGTTATTTCCCCCCCAAATTGCCTGATATCAAGTGACACAGTTGCGTGGTTATCAATTTTACATGTTATATTCACAACTCTTGAATATCAACAAGAAGTTATATCATTGACACCTCTTATTATGAGTTATTGAACACACTGTTGACTTTAATAGAGCACAAATGAGGATTTGTTGTTGTTGTTGTTGTTATTTATTTAAATTAATATAAAAGATCAATTAATTGATTTCTGGAGAAAATAATTAGCTGGATTATTACCATAATGAGAACAATCATAAGCTGTAGCTGTATAAAATGTTAATTGGCACCACCTTGTTGAAATACAACAGTTATGTCTTTCTTTTTTGTATTATTATTAAGTTGTATTATTTGTCTTAGTATTATTTTTTAACATTATTATACGTTTTTCTTAAAATGGTAACTGTCTAATAAAGGAAGAGCAGGGATCCAGTCTGAGTACTAACTGCTGATTAAATTGGCTCAGTTATGCTAAATAAATGAAGTTTGACACAGTATGGATGTATCTCATCAGACAGCCAGTTGTAGTCATTCTAAGATGGTTATTTTGACCCATTAGTCCAAATTAATCTTTCAAACCACTGTAGAGATACTTATTCTTGCAACATACAAATCAGTCATCACAGCAAAGGACTGTCCTGCCATTAAAACAACTGCTACTTGGTGACTTAAATAATATGTTATAAAGTGAACATACATTGAAGTTTTGCAAAATTCCTGACTTTAAAATCTCTGCGAAATCTGCGAAAAGCTGATGGACTGGTGCACTTGAATGAGCCCGGATTCTCACATTATGTCCCAACTATAATAGAAGAAAAACTAGACAGATAACTTTTTTCTCTTTTTTTCATACAGGAGTACAAGAAAAATAAAAACAGAGTACAAGGTTCAGAAGAGCAGAAGAGGCAGGCCGCTCTAAAATGCTTTGGTTTGCTGAATAAAAAAGAAAAAATGTCTGCCAATGAAAAATCTCATGCATTATTATGTACTGCAAAATAGCAGGGGTTGAGAGGACTGAATGGCATGCTGGCATGTTTATCAAACATAACGCTGAAATGATTTTCTACTTCTACTATAGAAGAAAACACTGCAGAAGCAACAAATAAAGGGAGAAATTGAAAGGAAAGAAATGTGTTTTTTAAGCAGTCAAAATGACCCATTTCAATACTAATACAAATTCTACATTTTAAAGCTGCTGGTGGACAGTCGCATACACAGACATGCAACCATAACTTGTCTTTCCTTGATAATTGTTCTGCTTGGTCGACTGTTAAATGGCTGCTGGCAGGTGGGTCCGGATATTGCGTTGTTGTGCTACAAGGTGTGAGACCTCAATAGTCACGGTGCACTGAGTTGAACTCGATTGGTCTCAGTCACTTTGCCAACTCATGATAAGGCTTCAAAGGAAAAGCTC
Source organism: Karalla daura (assembly GCA_029224185.1). Taxonomy (NCBI): domain Eukaryota; kingdom Metazoa; phylum Chordata; class Actinopteri; order Chaetodontiformes; family Leiognathidae; genus Karalla; species Karalla daura. Next base: position 8,832,100 of record CM055190.1, read on the forward strand.
CGGATAAGGCTTCAAAGCCGAACTTAAGGAGGTCCTAAGGCCACTACTGCAACATGGCAGATCACATTAAGTGAAGATTTAATGCAATAATCAAAATAAAAAATAAAGGGTGTAAACCTATCTTGCTCGTCATACTGCTGCAACATTCTTCATTCTCACAGCTCAGCTTAGGCATTTTTCTGGGGGCTGAGAAATGTCCTGTTGGCTCATTACATATTCATTCACTCGCAGAAAAAAAAAAACAGGAGATGAGTGTTTCATTACCCCGAAATATAAATATCTGAGGTTCAGGACACAGCCGTTAATTGATGAAGAAGCAGTAGCCTACAGAGAGCAGGAAGCAGCAAACCCTGCTGCAGAAGGTAGATATTGATTAAATGTGAAGATATAAAATGTTATCATTTTAAAAGTGTCGAGGGTGCAGAAAGGTCCCCTCCTCTGGCAAATTTTTCGTCAGTTACCATGACACCCAAAATTCCCCAAAAATTGATTAGCCCTTCCAGTGAACCGCCACAGTTTGAACAAACTGACATCGGTGATGTCTAAAATTTACGTATTAGCCTTTGCTTGTGCCCAATCCAACCAAATCCTGATTTTTGGGTTGCAGTCTGACACTGCATTTCCACTGGAAGCGTCAGTGACACCTTATGGCTGCAAGGCACTCACCACAGCTAATCTCTGTTTTATTATCAATGAGAGTGTCCCCACCGGGTGCATCTCATCTACGTCCCAGATGCAGCTGACGTGGACGAAGCGTCCGGGAGGTAACAAAGTCAAATGGCCAGTGAGTCGCATTGTTGATTTTCAACATGGACAAGGAGCGATTCATTGTTGATGCGGAAAACTGCAAGAACATTAGCATTAGCCACAGCTGCTTTATCATCCTCCTTTTCCAACAGTTCTTTCATTAGCCAGAAATCTTACACAGTCAGAGGAGTTTACTCCAAAATACAAACATGGAGCATCATCAGCCTGGCTACTTTGTCCTGTAGTTTGGCTCAAATAGAAGCAAGCCGAGACTACCCCCCCTTGATATTTTGGCCTGCTTGTTTTGTTGCGCATTGTATCCTGATTGCTGTGTTAACATATGCCCAAACTAACCAGTCTTTTGGCATAATTGCTCACTGTTCTAGAACTGGCAGGTCTGAATACAAAAGTGATCATCTGCCCAGCTTTTGCAAGGTCAGATTTTCTGGCCCAAGCTCTCTTTTTACAGTATTGTCAATACCCGTTTCTCAGAACTTTCTGGGAAGATCAGGCCCATAAATATTTGGCTGCTTACAGAAATGTTGTCATTTAGCTGCTTACCAAAACAAAATCAAGATACAGTGATACAATCAGTATGGGCTTAAATCGCAAACTCTCAGGGTTTATATCGAAATAAGAGGTAGAGATAAGGTACTTTAGCTCTTTAAGATAAAACTTCCTTGTATTAGAGGTTATTAGTTATTGGGCAGATGACTCAAACATTATTCCATTGGTTGCATTAGTGCTGTGCAATATAGACAAAATTAAAAGCATTGCTGCAGTTACATTAGCCTTCATTTATTGTTCATAGGGTGTAAACAACGTGTAATTAAAAAAAGATATAAACGATAAGAGGGTTATATTGTGTTGTAGACATTTTTATATCACACTGTGATATATATTCTAATATCACACAGCACTTGGTAGCATGGCCTATTCCCTTGTTAAATGATCATCAATCAAGCAGATAAAAGCAGGTCTGCAGTTGATTCCAAGGTGTTGCTCTGGACCGACCATTACATGCAGTCAAGGGAGCGCTCAATGAAAATCAAACAGAGCATTCAGACGACAAAGAGGAATTCCATGTACACTTTGGTACATTCAGAGAAAGAAGGACGCTCTGGTAACTTCGATGTGAACAGAAAACAGTGGTGGATGATCACAGGATCCTTTCCATAGTGATGGAAAAGTCCTTCACAGCATTAACCCACATGAAGAACATCCTCCAGGAAGTAGGTGGATCTTCACTAACAGAAAATACAGCAAATACAGAGGGTCAACCACAAGGTGCAAAATCATTAACCCGCCTCAAAGAATAGAAAGGCCAGTTTCGGGATGTAATGGTTTCACAGCCGTTTACATTGAAATTAGCTCAGCTGGTGACCAGAGTTACAGCTCACCGGGACCGGCTCGAACAGCAATCCTCAGTAACATCCGATGGGAAACTGGAGACAGAACCCTATTTCCGGTACCATCTTTCGCTGTGTTCGCTGAACACAGCATGCGTGTAGGCACACATGCATGCACCATGACATCAAAATGTGGATTTCTGCAAACCTTCCACCAATGACCTTTCATGAGTCCCTGCAGACTTCTTTCTTTAACTACTTTCTAGCTTTCGTCCCATCTATGGCTTTCCCTCATAGGATTTCTTTGAAAAATGGCGCTAAGTGTAGTCTCATTTTCATTGGTCTCAATAACCCTGCGCCCCAGCCACCGCGTACAGTGTCCTTACCAGTCCAAAGCACCTGAGAGCCTGCTCTTTGTCTGTTGAAACAGGTTGAAACTTGTTACAAATTAAGCACCAACCCAGAACCAGCACTGAAAGTGCTTCATTAGTAAAAAACCTTCAAGTAAAAAGGGTACATAAATTTAGTTCCACTGTGCTGCTGTTTTAAAGACAGCCAAACGTAACACATTGGATTAGAAAAAGAAATATATATATATATATATATATATATATATATATATATATATAGATATACTTAAATATATAAGAATGGGGATTGCCCTTTATCTTTAAAACGCAGTGTGGTAAAAAAAAAAAAACTCCAAGTATAAGTTCCAGTCCACAAACAACACTCTTATAATCTGTTTCAGCTCAGAACTAACCAAAGGAAGTCCAACATCAAAGAGATGGTCATAGTCTGACCACTTCATTAGCTTATGCTTGAGACTGAAAGTGTTTTTTTTTCTATTTTATTCCCCTAACTCCGAACATATGTTGCAGGGAAACATGACAGCTTCAGAATATTTCAGGGCAGCTGTGGGAAAAAAGTGGGTTCAATGCCCATGGAGGGTCTGATGCCAGACAGTGTGATTAACTCCCAAAAGCATTCATTAGTCTACCTGGCCAAAGGGCAAACTGCATATGGGCCATGCCATCTGGTACATCCCTTGACCACTCTTGCCAGCATTTATAAAGTGAGGACATTCTCGCCACTGCTCCATGCCAAAAAAAAATCCAACAGAAGTCAAGAGAGAAAAATGTATTATTCACCCATGCTGAAAATTCATAAGATGGTGAAGCGATGCAGTTAATGTAATTAATATCTGCGGAGTTGAGCAGCATCTATTGTACTATTACTGTAGTTGAATCCCATCCAAGAAAAGTAGCCCTGAAAACAGTTTCCTCAGAGTAAAATGCACTGGACAATATCTATAGTGCAAATAACAGACCCCTTATTTCAAATATGGATTTTGATTTTATTCATATATTTATTCATTTAGTTCTTCAATGCCTTACTGTACAGTGCTGCCTGTAAAGAGGATCCTCAAGTCACAGCAGAGCCAAGCTCCATAACAGAGAAGCATCTTGAATGAATCACATTTATTTATCATTGATCTACCAACACAGTCCAGCTGCAGTCTCATTCAGAACTGCCTCTTCAACATTACTTCCTCTCTGCTCTAGAGTCCAGCTGCCACTGAACACCAGCAGGTCTCAAGGCAGAGGGTGCAGGCCTGGTAAGGTAGGTCCGTACTCTTAGCAGCTCCAAAGAGTTTATTTGAGCCACGACTATATTGGTAATTTGTATTATTTCTAATTCAGTTCCCTGTTTCTTTTAAGCACTGAGTCTATTCAAAACAGATTGTGTTCACTTCACTTTATGAGGATTTACCAAACAGCAAAACAACAATTTTACTTTTATCTTCAAATATTCCCTTTTTTTTATTTTTCCATTGTTGATCGAATAAAAGCATACTCTATTCAATTTTATTTATATTTATATACAATACTGTGTAACTTGTAACTTATTCCAAAACGACTACCTGGTCGTCTGAAAAATGCAGCTTCAGTGTTGTGTTCGCTGTTATTTAGCTCAATTAACTCCAGAAAAAATCCTCCATAAAGAACAAGATACAGAGGAGGCACATCTTATGATTCCCCTTGAGCTCATATGTCAGGGAACACAATGAGCTTTGTGAGCATGGTGAAATCAGTTGACAACCGAATGGAAACAATTCACATTTTACATTTAAAAGAAAAATATGTCAGCTGTTGACAGGAGCTGTGTTCTGTGCAATGTCTGTGGTGAGGAATTTCCATACCAGTACTTCTGCCCTGAAATACCATCTCAGCACGAAGCAGCGAGTTCTGAGGTCTGGCCTAGTCTCATCAAGCCACGGTGGACCAAACATTTTAAAGGCGGGCTGAATGTGTCCACCTGTGATCTGCTATCTGCAATCAATTTAGCGTGTAATTAATTAGATTAACTTTCTTAATCACTTGACAACCTTGATATTTGCCTACCCTCAGTGAACAAAAGGTCATTTGAGCCAACAAAAAAACAGCAAAATATCGCAGAGAACTTCTGCAGCCATGATTGATAGTTCTTTGCAGCACCCTCAAACTTGCCCGACAAACACAAACATCCTGATTAGATAAAAAGCCTGTTATTTGTTTTGTCCATTTTCCTATTGTGTACAAAAAAATGTTCATTTTGGTTCTGGAAAGAAATATTGAAAAAAAAGGAAACAGGCCATTTTGTTGGGTTTTGATTTTGATTTTGACAAAAAAAAAAGAATGAATAAATGATTGGCCAGCATAACAAAAAGCATATCTGCCCAGCAAAGGTGGGGCAAAGTCAAACATTCTTGAAATGACAGTGTGGGTCTTTGTCTTCTCGCTTTCTCCCTCTCCCTTTGTACTAAATGGTTTGGCCAAGTTCACTGCATAGTGAAAACTAAAAGGTTGGCTGAGCCTGGGCTCCCTGTGAAAGGTTGACACCTCTATCTTTGAGATCTATTGACTTGGGTACAGCTTAGGGGCCCTCACACATCTGGACCATGACTGCCCTTCCTTTATTTAGGCTGTGGGAACATTTAAAGGGCCCTTTATTCAGCTGACAGGGGCTAGATTAGAGGGCAGAGGGGAGCTCAGTCACTTGCAAATAGAATTAAAGGTTGTTGAATGACGGCAGGGCTGTATGAATACCCTGTGATGTTACGTGAAATGAGAAAAATACTGTATGTATGTGTAAAATAAGCAGGTACTGTTTCTAGCTCAAAATTAAGTTTAAAGATGAACTTTCAAAATCAGCATAATGAAGGATCCCAGCAATCAAGAGCATAGTGGATGCACCGACCCACCTGCTTGTCTAAAGAGCAGAGCTAAAGCAGGCAACCAACTGACTCGCCACCTTCTATAATGATTACGACAAATCACCTTCTGCGACCCAATGAGATCGATGTAATTCAGAAATCAAAAATACTGACTGACTTTTGATCACAGCATTGCACTCTCTCATGTTCAGTTTATGCTAAAGAGATCTGTGTTAAAGATCTTTCAAGTAAATTGTAAGTTTCATGAAAAGATCAGTGCAGTTATTAGAACAGAAGCACCGTGTTTATTCAGCAATTAGACAAAACACAAACCAAATATGTTGTTTTGGTTTCGAATGGTTTCTGGAGTTCTTCAATCAAAGGAACTGTTGTCAGATTAACTTTGACTTTAAGCGGAAAGCAGCGACAAGAGGGATGGAGTCTACTTCACTGACTGAATCAACAATCAATGTGTGAATAAAATTCCATAAACACCTCAAAAGGCTCACTCTGTACCCTATAAACCCTTGAGATTGTTAGAGAAGATGAATTGTCATGAAGAAATAAGACACAAAATAACCACTTAAGAGTTTGCAAGATTGCACATGCTTTTCAAAGGTGTTATTACTTGTCAACAGAAAACCACAAGCTGGAAGTAAACCCAATTACTCTGTTAAATCACATCTGTCTGCATGTTGAAGTGGGAAAAATGCATCAAGCCCGATTGATCTTACCGCTGGTCTGCCATCTGGATCTGCTCTCCATCACCCAAATCACCCACTTTCAACTACTTCCTCTGGGGCTCGAGACCCAAATTGAATATGTCCAAAGAAGATGACACAGATAATTCCCACAATTGCTCCGACCATCTGTTACCACACTTGAAGACCGCAGAAAGATTTTCCAACTTTCAAATAACTTCCAGAGTTGGATAAATGAGTGAGAGTAATGGAGAGGTGAATGTAAAGTACACAGAGTGGTGTGAAGCAGTCAGGGAGAACAAATCCCATGGGTAAAATCAACAGTTTCTTCATGTTAATAATTTCATGGCACTCTTGTCAATGAGATGCCAGCTCTGCTCTTATTTTAGTTTGATGAACAGCCTACATGCTTGAAACACTATGGCACAGCTATAAAGATGCACACTTTGCATGTGTGAGATCATGTGTTGCCTGCTTCGTTTGCAATTGAAAACTGATAATGTGCCTTATAGACATCAAGAGATGGATTAATCTAACAGTTTATTCACTCTTAAATCAAAGAAGCATTTTTGTGCCTTGTGCCAACAGGATATATTGTTACACAAGATGTTTTGTTTGGATTGTGAACTCAAAGGGGTAAAATACTTTGTGTTTGGTTTTTTTTTTTTGTTTTTTTTTTCTGAATTTCCCCAAAGATGATAAGTGCTGGAGGCATTCCATTTTGCACAATGACAGAAATGTGCCAGCCAGGTTCTGTGCTGAAAAACCAGTTGGGTTAAATGAGAAGCTATTACCGAGCCTGGGAATGTGAATGGACACAATCTTTCATTGTAGGCATCAACCTCAGACCACAATCCAAAGGCACGTGAAAAGTAAAGATTAGTATAAATCACGGCCAACCCAAGCTATTGACAATCACAATGAATGGAAAATGGTTCTTTTCCAACATAGTGACCTTAGGATGACGGACATAAATGATGCAGCAGTGAGAGACACTTGTACATGCGAGACAACACATCTGTTGTGTTCATGTCGTATGTGGTGGATGTCAGAGATGCAAGAGATTGAAATTCTACATTTGAAATTCCATCATGTATTCAGTTCATCACGCACTGAAGTGAATGCTACTGGCCAATTGGAAACTAGTCACATCAGATCCATCATCGATGTAGACAAAAGGTTTGAATCCCATACCAAGCAGTGGATTTAGTGTTTTTATTAATTACAGCCACGCAACTTCAGATGCTCGAAATCTGATGAGCATAGGGACTGCTGCACCCTCACACGTCCAGCTTTTTGCCTTTTCCAGTTTCCTCCTATTTGACACCTTAATTCTGCACCTCTGCAAAGATGAAGTCTATTCCATATGCATTAATGCATTTGTGAGCTTTTCTGCAGTTCCTTGACTGCACACCACAAATCTGAAACCAATATGTGTGCTGCTGGGGTGGAGACTTCAGTGTGAAATGTCAAAGGTAAGCATTGTACAAGTCGAGCACTTGAGTGGGGCTGCTACCTCCAGTCATGCATGCACTCTATTAAAGCACACCTTCAATAGGTTGTATAGCTTCATGCCTCTGTCATGGTTAATGCCTGTGACCAATTTTCAAAACAAAATTTAAAGCAGAGTCTGAAGCAGAGCCTGCATGTGGAAATAACATAATGGCACACATTTCAAAATCATATTCTCAGGAAGAGGTGTCGCACACACACATACCCACACCTTTTACTGCACTTTCAATTCATAGGGAACCTATGGCTTTTATTTAATACATCCCCATTCATACATTTCTACCTATGTATATCTATCTATCTATCTATCTATCTATCTATCTATCTATCTATCTATCTATCTATCTATCTATCTATCTATCTATCTATCTATCTATCTATCTATCTATCTATCTATCTATCTATCTATCTATCTATCTATCTATCTATCTATCTATCTATCTATCTATCTATTTATTGTTAAAAGCAAACCATACATTGAGACATTGCAGTTAGTTGAACAGCAATTAATAAGTAGTATCATCAGGATTTACTTTGTCCACTTTCATGAACATGAACCTTGGAAATATTCTCTGATAATATTTGTGGTCTCTGTCTTCCCATGTTTGGATTTTCTTGTTGCCTAAGCACAATCAATCATCCTATCTTACATGAGGAGGTCCTGGATAATGTTTCCCGCTGCCTTCAACAAGTTTGGTAAAAAATCTCCTTCTGCACTGAATTTTCAGCTCATCACACTTCACACTAGAGAGGATTGGAGGGACGAGGAGGAGACATACGGTGAGGTTAAAGCCCTGCACTCGTGCTCTGGATTCATCATGCTAACTGGTGCATGACTCAGTCCTAAACACAACAGCTGGTGGTCTGAGGAGCCTGAGGTAGAGCCCCAGGGTGTGAGATGACCAGCCCACTCATTTACCAGCAGCTTACACAGGGGACGGAAACAGCAGGGTTCTGGGAGCACGAGATGAGGCTGGCTTCTTTTCAGAGCCTGGCCCCCTGGAGAAACCAGGGAAGAAGGTTGTGCCAAGAGGCCTCACAATGGCAGATGTTTTCGTTTGGACTCGTGAGGAAATTCAAAGCTCTAATTGACGCAGATACTGGACATAAGCTTGTCAATTTTTTGACCTCAAAGAGGCCCCTCCAAAAATGATGTTTCGCTCATCCCAACAGGCTCTGAGTTAATGAAACTGGAACTCTGAAGGCTGGAGATATTCTTTCTCTGTCCTCATAGACTTTCTTCCAGTCACGATCCTCCAAACCGGTCCGCGTGTGACATTAAGGTTACATGAGCGTGTCACATTTGTCGTGCCAGCGAGGTTCCCCAGAGGTGCACGATGTGGCCCCATTCAAGTCAGTGGCGTGAGTCTAGTGAGCCCACATATCTTTTCGTGCAAGACTGCTCCGCACTCTCATCAGCTCCAAGGAAAGGTGATTTAAATGATCTGTTGGTTCACCCCCGCTGTACTTCTTTAGTTCCAGATGAATTCTGATGGCGCTCTCTCGCACTTTGCAAGTTGTACATCCAACATGCTTCATTAGCAGGCCAATTTTGTCAAAAAAATAAAATACAAAGTGCCATCATACATGAAATATACATCCATTTATACAGTATTAAAATAAGCCACACAGTGAAATAGGGCACACATTTTTCAATGAAGTAAATGAAGATGCAATTTCCTCAATTGCTGAATCTCTTTCGCTTTTTTCCTCTGATGTTTTGGGAATGTTTTAATATATATTTTAGCATTTTAGCATGAATCGGTCTTCATAAAATCCATAACAATCAGTGTAACTGAGATTGTTACAGATCACTGAATATCAAGTAATACTGTACCACTACTGGAGTAAAAAGGGAAATGAAGCAGCAGAGAATAAAGGAGCACAGGGCAGACCCCTGACACATAAGGGAGTGTCATTATATCCCCCACGGCATTTCACCGCAAAGCTTATTATTTAATGTTATAATTAGAGCCCAAAAATGTGACCCCGGGTTAAGATCAGCCCTCTACATTTTTGCATTAACATAAAAATAATAAAGATCTCCAATTAGTCTCTCCACCTCAAAGCTGCAAACGAGATCACACTAAACTAGGTCATGAACTCATGTAATCTGTATAAATTTCCTAATTTATAACTGGAACATGATTTCCTTGCATGTCCTGTTCTGACTAACAACTGCTGTTCTTTGGAAACATTCTTTACAAGAAAACATGCAGACTTTCATTTAGACGCACAGCTTCCTTATGTCTTGTTCATCTGTGAGTCATTATCTTCCAATCTAAGAGGCGTGTAGCTGGAGTTCTGTTGTTCAGACTTTTGCCATACTGCAGACATGGAATTAGTCAATGTGAATGCCAGTTTAATGACTTTACAGTTTGGGTAAACACTGAGTATGCTGCCACAGAATATTAGAGGGGGAGCTTTCCTACGGAGGTTATCAGATAGAAGCAGCTCATTTACTAGATGTTGGAGAAATAACACACAGCTATAGTGGGACATCTTACAGACAGCAAAAGGCTTTTTACTTTTTCTTAATCTCTGAATCTCTCTCAACCACACCTTTACTAAAGCTTTACGACTGTAACAGATAGCAAAAAAGAATCCAATTGGTATTGGGAGTAAATCTGTCTCTTCAATCACAGAGTCTGTTACATGCAACTTGAATTCCAATTACAATGCTTTTTCCAACTCTAAAATCTAACCATGACTTGTGTGAATAATTATTCTGTTACCCATTTACAATAAACAGATCCCAAAAACAGGTACTAGCATCTTTCCAGGAAATGCATCATCAACACAGATCTGTATCTCTTTTACCAATACAAGAAAAGCTTGTGTGAAGGTATGCAGCCATCAGATTTCTACCTTCTCTGGCACACACAAAGAATAAAACACAATAGTCCACTCATCCATAATTTGATTTCAGTTTCTAGGCTGGGCGCTGCCCACACTGGTGGAAATGTGACATTGCATTTGCACTTCAGTCTGCGGGGCACAAGTAAGTATCTGTCACAGATCTTTATTAGGTACAAAGTGTGTGGTGCTTTTTCCACTGTGCTCCATTAGTATCAAAAAGGAAGAAAAATAAAACCCTTAAAAGGTTTTTTGTGATGCACACTTTCCCTTGCTGATGATTTGAGTGGCAACAAATCAGAAAAAGAAGAAAAAAAAACTAATTTAAAAAGTTGGTGTCATATTAAATAAATTACAACTGTGTAGGTAAAGTGTATTCTGTATGAATGATAATGCTTCAAATACAACATTTAAAACATGTAATTTTCCATTTCAGGGATTTAGTGAGATAGCAACTAAATCAGTTCTGATTGATGACCTACCGCTGTGGCTTTGTTTGAACTAAAAAGCATCTACAGTACATGTCGGAGAATGTGCCCTATTGATTTTAATGCATCAAAAACACCCTGCTGTTCCACTCCAGTGAAACCTCCACGGAGCTTTTTTCAGCGATATAAATGTTTCTTCAACACAACAACGGTGTCATTGTCAAGGGTGTAATGCCAGTGTTACCATCGCCGTCTGCATTTTGCTGACAGCATCTGATGTTTCCATGACAATTTTGGCACACTGTTTATCTGCGCTTAATGCTTGTTTACTTCCGCATCTCCAGGGGGGTGGTTTATTTAGCAAATCGCCTCAGCCATGTGTACTTGTCCATGTCTGAAAAACAAAAATAAAAAGTCCCCTGTGTGAAATGTATTTGCATCCTTGACACCTCGATATGGCATGGGTTTTCCCAAAGCACTGTGTGGCTCGCATCTCTCTGAGCCTTATCATTGGTGTCAAGCTTGGGACTTCTATTCAGAGGCTTCCCTCAAGAGGCGAAAGCATCTCTCTGGGTGAAGGGTAGGAACACGGCAATAAACACAGCAGAACACCTTGCTTCTCCAACATACATTGTGACTAATGGTGAGAAAACCACAAACACTCTCAGCTAAAGGGTGAAAAACGAAGTGATTGCCCATGTGTGTGCATGAAACAGTATGTTTCAGCAGGCTTTAGGTCAACACCAGCCCTCTAATCACTCTTAACAACCCATTACTTCCCCAGAGTCAACAATGATGCCACAATGTGGCACACACCATCCTCAATAGCGTTCCGGCACCAACCTCCCCTACTGATAAAGGAATCTCAGGGGGAGCACTTTCTTTCAGTGGGGAAATGCCACATGTGGCTTCTCCTTCTGTTACCTCCTGTGGCGGACTTTATTTCTTTAATGCATTAACAACAGAGGCAAAGTTGAACGCCTTCCCACTTTGTGTAGTAGCAAGTACAAAAGACAGATCGTGGATTACTAATCTCTTAAATCCAGATGGATAACATTCCACCTGACTACCCTCTTGTATTGCAGAGCTCTTCTCACCTCCACATTTGATATTTAGTTAAGGACTCTCCTTGCCGGTGTGCCTGTGTCTTTTATATTTCATTTTGTATTGTTAATTATCTATCTTCTCATCCCCAAATTTAAAATCACATTCATCCTTTAATTTTGTTAGGCTTTTTTTCTAGTTGCTCTTGGTTGGTAGAAATCCTTAATCCCACCTTCCATTCTTAATTTAGGCCAGCTATTGACTATAAAATGGAAGAAGTGAGGTTTTTCACACTACACACAACACCATGCATGGTACTAACGATGGCTTCCAGGAGGCTCATGAGCCGTACCTATATGTATTTCAGGCATGAATGCCTGCAGAGGAGCGACACATTCTTCAGGTGACGATAACCATGGCGTAATTTTCATTCTCCCCATCTGACAAAGGTGAGAAAGTACAGCTGGAGGATTCACCATCAAACTCATTTGAATGTGTCACAAAGATAATCTGCCTTGCCCGATGGAAATCAAAACACTTTTGACATTTTCTGGCACAATAGAGATGCAAAGCGAAATAAAGTGAGGCTAAACGGCCACACACACACAGACACACAGACACACACACACACACACACACACACACACACACAAACACACACACACACACAGATACGTACGCAGTCTAATCTCTCTCACATCTCATTAACTGTTCTCTCTGAAGATGTATACAGGCTGGCAGGAGACTTATTTTCAGTTTGGCAGAGCCAACAGCATCTTAATGGGCTTTCGAAAAAAAAATGCCCAGCAGAATTTTTATATGGATATTTGCTTGGTGAGAGGTTTTAGAGTGGTATTCCCACATTTTCACTAGAGGTCTCCTGCCATTTCATTATTTAGTGATTAAACATCTGGCTGTGAACACGGTTAAAACTACCCCCAGATTTATTTTGCATACATGCCCTACATGTACAGTAAATTAAAAATAGATCAGAGCAGCCAACAGACTGTTGATTACACACTCTCTGCACAATGATTGTATCATGTAAAATTTCTGATAGAAATAGTGCAGAAAAAAAAAACAAGCATGTCTAAGTTACAAAATCTAAAATTCTAATATTTGAAATGGAATCATAAAAAAGCAAACCAGAAAAAATAGGCCTTACTTAAAGCTTTAATTTCCACAATTTCAACTATGATGAAACAAAAAATAGGGAGATCTGCTTGAATAGAATTGAACATATTAAACCATGATTTTTTTTTTCCTTCGGTTCTGATGAAGCACATCTCCCGCAGCTCCACCAGAATCTCACATTTAGATGTCGATGCGTGTTGTAAGATGGTTTATTTTAAGCTACATCTGTGTCGCTGCCAAGAACGCTCAAGCGCTGATAAAATCAACTGTGGTGTATGCAGAGGGTTTTCCAGGGTCCCGCATCACATTTAAGCAAAAACTGCAAAGATCTCTGATATCTGGGTCGTGTATAAGGGAATTGGGGAACAGCACGCATCTCAAAACTTGCCCACAGCCAAGTGGCAGATCACAGTGATAAACAGAAAGACCAGCAGCATCAGGAATTCACACGAGGAAAAATTATGCTGGATTGTCTAACAGCTAATAACCGCTCTGTTAAAAGAAGTCAAATAATGTTCTTTAAAGTTGCTGTGGATCATCCCCAAAGGTAATTGCTGTTCTCGAGCTGTTCTCGGGGAAAGTACGACTCGGGCACTGTGTTCACAGCAACTGCAGCACATCAACTGGTTCTGTTTGAAAGCCGCTGCAAAGAGCAGAGTCCACCCATGAGAATCCCGAGTCTGTGTAAGTAGATGTTGATATTAACAGCAAAGCCTCACAGTGAGAACTCGCTGGCAGGGCGCGACTGAAGCTGTTGTGTTTATGAACAAAGGCCTGACAATCAAGCAGCACATTGTGAGTGAGTGTGTGTGTGTGTGTGAGAGTGACACCATAACGTTTGACACGTGCACACAGGGGCGCTCCTCACAGGCAGGCGGCATTGTTTCCTGGCAGCTGTGTGACACACCAGGCAGGCGAAGGTACAGTGATGACACCGACAATAGCGGAAAAATCAGAAGCCAAACCCGGCCAAGTTTTATAATAAAGTTGTCCGTTGCCTGGTTGTAGACGTTTATATGATTCACATTCAGCGCTAGCGCTCCATCCCGCCGGCCTGCTCCTTGCTGAGATCCCCGGCACTCTCGGGAGAGACCTGTGAGACTATGAAAACTCATCTAAAGCCCGGGGGGGTTCCTTCACTGGCCTCCACCTCCCACCACTCCCATACGGTAAGCTGCCATCGCTTTTAAGACTCCTCAGGCTGAAAGAGAAAGCAGCACTTTTTAATCAATGAAGTGGGAAGTATGGTTGACCTTTATCTAAGTCTGCTGTCAATTAAATTATGTCTGCATCAGTGCCATACAGTTATTTCACTGCCAGAATAAAACGCTGCATTCTGATAATTTGCCAGGCGTGATACGACAGGAGTTGTTACACTGCTGAGCGTACACTCCCTTCATGGCAAAACCACACAGGACGAATCTGGAGCGGCGGAGTCAGCGGGAGACCGTGCGGCAAATGTCTCTGTTTTCTGCCAGCATAACATAGAAAACATATTGGGTAGTTAGACAGTGAGAGGCAGGCGCAGAAAAATATCACCCCACAACAACTTTTACACACTGAGATAAAACAAAAAGCTAAAGCCTGGAAACAAATGACCTGGCCTTGTGAAATACTTTGGACATCAATTTGCTGTTCCTCCACTGATGCTATACCAATTCCTTTATTTTCCCAGTAAGTTTTATGACTCAAGAGCCCAGGAGACCCATTCACACACTGCTGTAATATTTCAATAATGGATATCCTGCAGAATTTAGATAGTAGCTGTGTCCAATACCGTTTCTGAAGTGATAAAAATGATAAAAACTGATAAAAATGTATGAGACCTAAACTCCATATTCAATCTACAAACTTTTTTTTGATTTTTGCAGAGTCAGAGAAATCAATTTCATTTTAAGAGCGATGAGATTTGTGTTTGATTAAGTGTTTAAGAGCGGCCGCATTAAGCTGAGCATATTTTCATATGCAGAAATGTCCATCTGTATAAACAACTCTGTGTTTGTTGCCTCTTCAGTGATATAGCTCCACTCGTCTGAGGCAGAGAGCTATCGAAATAATTAGCTTATGCAAACGGGAGCGAACGAACTCTGTTAGCCACCTCTGCACAGGTAATGAACCTCTGTGTTTTGTATCAGGACACATACGTGGCAGTGGCATGACATAGCGACTGATGGAGAGATGAGCACTAACAGCCTACCACACATTAGTGTGGCTAATTAGGCATAATTGAGTGCTTTCTACTATCCCATCTCCTGAGACCTATATCCAACTCCTGGTGTATTTATGCAAAGGTTATTTGCAGACAACACAATCCAATTACACATAATACACAGGCTATACATGACATGTAATTAGGATCTGATCGCAACTCCAACATATCTCGATCCTCAAGGCAACTACTGCCGTTTTCCATTCACTGCTGTGTCGAGTGGATGATGGAACTTGGTGAGGAGAAATACTTAAGACTTTGTACAAAGTGTCCAGGAATTTCGAAATAATTCATAAAATGTTATCTGACACAATGTGAACTCATGTTGTGGTACATGGAAGCTGTCCAGTACCCGAGGCGACGGAGGCCAACAATAACCCTGGTCAAGTACTGGAAAACTACAAGAGTATCACTCTTATAAGAACCACTAAATGAAAGGAAAACAGCTGCTCAAGTGTATTCCAAGAATCTGTCTGAAAATGCAACAAAATAACTAAATGATTAAATCAATAATCCAAACCATATAATAAGTTTTTGTGAAACGAGCCATGTTCGTGTTACAATACTCAATAAGTAGAAGCAAAGCTTTGTCTGAATCAGCAGACTCTCTTCACACAGATGAATTCCTGCAATTCTTACCAGCTGCAATAACATATTTGGGACTAGTTTGGATGTTTGGATCCACCGTACAAAGCTGTGTTCAATCATTTCACAACACCGACAACAGAGAGAGGGCAACATCAGAAGTGCCGGGTCTGTCTCGCTTCCAGTGCTTTGTCATATCAAAAACAAATAATGAAATGAAAAGAATAGAACAGTAATGCTGTATTACTGTTTTAAACGCTTTAAACAAGACTGCATGTTTAGCATTCTCACCACAGAGTCGGCTTTGAGCAGTTTGCAGAGAAATTTCCCCTTATCAGTGGTAAATAAACTGAGAACGTGTTGCCACTGAAGCGGAACAAGTCCGCAAACAAAGTTTTGTCTTTCTGCCTTCATATATTTTACATCTCCTGGAGGTGATTTTTTTTCTTCCCATGAACAAACCGACCTCAATATTTTCTTTTCTCATAAGAATTGGCCTTTGTTGGATGCAGGGTGGCCAATCATTTCTTTGGCAGATTTTAGAAAGGCTCAGAGATCCAATAAATCCAGATGCCAGCTCCAACATAGAACTAGAGCTCTTAGATGAAACCGGTCTATGATGTATATGCGTAAAGACTGGGCTCCCCTCACTCACAGACACGGGGACCTGCACATGTAAAATCAGGAACAAAACTATCAAATTCCCATCCAGCCAAAACCCTGTTAAAAGCAAATAAGACGGCTCTATGATCATTACTGCCTGACACCCCCAATTACCAATACGGTATCTCTATTTTGTCTGTAAGAGGCAATAGAGGGATTAACTTCAGGCCTCTCTGCTTCCATCTCATGAAGCAGACTATGTTTACTGACTAATCTCCTTTCCTGCTTTGACCATAAATGTGATTACCACCACACAAGAGATAATAAAACCCCCTATCTCTGCTGTACCAAAGAGCATGAATTAAAACCTAAGCTGTAGCCTTGAGGAATATGGAAAAGAATATACACAGACACACACACACACTGAGCAAAAAGGAGTATTTCGTGCTGAGTGCATACAGCCCCCTACTGGTACACAGCACTCACTATTTAGCCAAATACAACACACCAGGCTTCATGATCTTCTGTTGAATGTGTGCAACAGGTATGAATCCACTTTCAAGACAAATCTTCTGTTGCCACTGTCACAAAGTCTGACTTTTACAGGCTCAGACTAAAAAATAATCTTTTTCTAAACATCGGTGAGAGTAAATTAATTTTGAACCAAGGTCTCTGGCACGATTCTCTGGCTGTTACAGCTCTGCTGGCACACTGAATGGGCTGTCTATCAATGTGTAACCTACAAGGCTTTGAGGAAGGGAACACTTCTCTTTTATGTTTCCAAAAGGATGGAGGGTGGATGTTTTCAGGCAGTTTTACTCTGAATTAAGTTGGCGCGCCATTGCCAAAAACAATTTTGGTTTAAACACTTATATTGCACAAGGATGAATTGCTGTGTGAGTTGAATTCATCTATTCATTATGACAGATACTTTGAGAGCATCATGTCTGCTGCACACAGGTGCATCATGTCTGGATTTCTGATTCAGATAATGAATGAATTGCTGCATGCTGTAATTCATCATCAAGCAATGTGGAAGAGGAAGGGATGACCCTGACCTTTACAGAAATATTAATAAAAACGATACACGCTTAGGTCCACTCTACTGCAATGAGGTTTCTTCACAGTCACAACTACTGAAATGTAGTCACACAGATTCATACTGTGCCAAATTCTTATTTAAAGTCTGTGACGTTGCAGAGAAAGACTTTTTGGGGAGCCAAGTGGAGGCTTGTGTGTGTGTGTGTGTGTGTGTGTGTGTGCTGGGGGGGGGGGGGGGGGGGGGGGGTGCACAGATTATCATCAAAGATTGTTTAATCTGAGGGGGAACTCAAGAAGCGGGGGTGGGTGATGCACACAGCAGGGATGGTGTGTCAGTTCGCCTACCTGATATTTCCTGAAGAGGCACATTGATGAGGCTGAATCCTTTGACGTTATAAGCTTGTCTAACCTCGCTACAGCTCCGCGCTTTGCTTTCGCCGGCATATGACAGGGACAGCAGCACCGACAGGGTCCATAAGGCGACCTGCAGTCTCCACATCGCACACATCAGTGAAATCCCGAAGAGCTGGCAAAAATGCGGGCTCCGCCAGAGAGAGAAGAAATCCACAGAGCTGGAGGAGAGATCTTCTCCAGTGAGCGTGGGGACGGTGTCAGATGTTCATTAAAAGCCAAACAAATTCAAATATATATGTATACAAAAAAAAATTAGAAAACCTCCCCTCACTTCAGAATCTGATAGGTCCACCTCATTGCCAAAAGAGCGTCCTCACAGAGATATGTAGATATTAGACATATGTATAAAAAAAGAGAAGAGCCCAGTGAGTGTGGTCGCTCCCAGCTTGGATGCAGATCCGTGAGAGCGGACAGTTCGGGTTCGCTCCCGGTGCCAACAACTTGTCCCGCACGCGCAGCGGCGAACCGTGTTCGCGTCGGCGCAGCTGAGGCGAAGTGCGGCGCAGACGCGCGGCGCGCGGCGAGCGGAGAGGAGAGGAGGAGGAGGACAGGAGAGGAGGAGAGAAGAGGAGCGCACGAGGGCAGGGCAGAGCAGCGCGGCTGTCCTCTGCCTCCGCGCATCCCGGGGACTGCGCACCACGACGCAGCGGGGGTGGGGAGGGGGGAAGGGGGTGGGGGGCTAGGGAGAGGGGGTGGGGGTGGGGGGTCGGTGGGAGGCTGCTATTTCAACTCACCTGTCAGCTCCCCCGTGGCAGACAATACCACGAGAGTGATATGATGAAGGCTGCTGCATTACTAACTCAAACAGCCACTCATACATCAAGTGGAAGTTGCCCTGCAACATCTCCACCAGTCATACTTTTAAAGGAGATCTAGAATGAAAGAAAAAAAAAAACTACGGCCCTACATATCGTACCTATGTACTTCCTATTGTATATCCTATTGTAGTTTGTATTCTGCACTGGTCAGCGCTTACTGCTATGTTTAGGGAATATTCTGTCTGCCCTATCACTTTGTACAACAACAAAGTGCTGAAAGTAGCAGCAACAGTTGAAAGAGTTGAAGGGTTCTTTCACTGATTCTGGCTCAATATTATATGGCTGGATGTTTATATGATACATAACTGTAATCTAGTGTTAGTTCAAGAAGAAGATGCTAAGCTCCACTGTTTAGCGAGGAACTTTGTATCGTGTGATCATTCATGTGACTGGCAGGCAACGCAGCCAATCAGCAAACTTGTGGATGCAAGATAAGGATGAAACCGAACACACAAAAATGTTGGTTTTCTAAAATGGGTGATAAATATCATTTGAGGCATTTCTGATTAAACCAATGTCCCATAGTTTATATGTTAACACCAGAGAACAAGAACAAATACTCCATTCAACCACTCTAGGCTATCTTTAACACTTATTCTCTTTCGGTTAAATCTGTGTGAACTTGCATTCCCCCCTAAAAGCCTCTACAACCCTGTGAGTGCCCAAATTGCACCTGTTTTGCTTTTATTTATGAGGATGATGATGTTTTCCTACTTTGACTTTGCCAGTCACAAATAATGCATTACCTGTGGCAACGCAGCAGAGGCTCATCACATTGCAGTATAACATCAAAGTGTTTTTCTTTTAACAATGAGAAACCTTTGCCAAAAAGAAGAAAAAAAATGAGGGAAGTGATTTCTTGTTGGGATGAAGAAAATCTAAAGTGAAAAGTACCTTATTAAGAAGTGAGATATTTTCTCTTGAGGGTATAAAATAAGACTGCATCCCATAGAACACACTGCAAACACTCCCTCCTGTGTGGGTTTGTTGTTAAGGGAGCTACAGCTGGCTTGTTAACAATAACTGAAAAATGTACTGAAAAAATGCAATCATCCATGATTCAGGGGTGCCAAGCACAAAAGGGGAATCAGACATAAAATTGGTGCTGTTGTTATGCCTGTAGAAATGGGTACTCATGAAGTCAAATGAGGGAACTTTCACACTTTAATTCTATTCAGGACTAACACTTTAAGGCATCTTGACTTTCTGTTCAGGTCCGTATGTGGCATCTGTGAAGGATGTTGGACAAAGTGATGCAAACGTCTGATCACACCTTCAGGTGCACTGTGGAAAGGAGGGCATTTAAAAACGTTTTGCCTATTATACTGCACAGATGCACAAAAAAGAAAGAAAAAAAATACTAATTAGATAATTTACTGAAATACATGGCATCACAAATACTGCCAGTCTCCAGTCTGAGTGACTGCAAGTGAAACAATTTCGAAAAAGTCACGGTCAGAATATTAGTCGTTAGCAGGAGGTATAATACCCAGTGTAAGCTCATCAGGTCCTTTATGAAGTACCACTGAGCAATGAGTCAAGGCCTCTGGAGGAACAGTGGAAAGAAGTGAACTCCATCTGAAACCATGTACAGATATAAAATTTGCCAACAAACCAAACAGCAGGAGACAAAAAAAATGCTCAATTAGCTGTGGTCACTTAATTTATTGTCGATATTTATATCTGAAAATACTGAAATAATGAATAGAACGTTTAAAATGCAAGTATGTCTGTCATATTTGTAACACGAATGCAACACGTAAGAAGCTGAAAGGTGAGCAGGCAATAATGCCCTCTGACCTGAGGCTGCTGGCACAACACATGCATGAATTTGTCATTGTGCTGCACAGACTCTAATGTAAAAAAATGCCTTATAAAACCTTCAAAAGGTATATAATAATGATATGTTCTTTACAATTTCTTGTTGCCTATACTGTAAGTGCTGTAGGTGCAAACGAGGACTAGAGAAACTGTCATGCACAAGGTTGGGCATTAGTAAGCTGGGAAACAGTGATATGTCAGAACACAAATAAGCCACATTAGAAAACACCCTCACCCGTAGGTGCCATAATTTCCACCAAAACAAGCTGGTTTAGCTTTGTTTAACTCTCTCTAACTCATCTGCAGCTCACAACTCAGCTGGAATAATACAGATCCTGGTGGGACATGGCCTCAGCTGCTTCTCAGCACTACAAGTATCTCACATGAAAGACGATAATCTGCTGGGCCATGTTTGTGACTTTATGGTGTTGAATTTACGGCTGCACTTCAGATACATCCTCATTATGTGCTGCTCTGTTTTGTGACTGCCAGCAACACGGCTTTGATTGTGAGAGTGCTGTAACCGTTAGTGAAAGATGAATATGACGCCGTATTGCTGTGGCTGATCTCCCCCATCCTGCTGACGCTCTCTGCACTATAATCGCTGCATCTTTCACTTTGTGCTCTTCACAGAACAGTCAGAGTTCATGGAGTGCTGTTGGTGGCAGTGTTGGCACTCAGATGCTTTATTCAGTCGTACAAAGTGGGAGAGGACGATTGATTTAAATATAAGCTTACAAGATCTGAAAACATGGTAATTAACTCAATATGAGTTACAAACAATTAATAACAGTTCCACAGCAAACATTATTTCTGATCATTTATATACTAATTAGTCATACTGCATAAGCATCCAGAGTGAGGGCAGACTTCAGTCAAACCATGTGTAAAAGCGCCTTCTGTTTGTAAAAAGATAGGAGGTGTATGAAAAGAATAAGAGAGCTGTGTGAGTCCTGGTCAGACTGAGGATATTATTCCACTGTGACAGATCTGGACATTATCTTGATGCCGCAGAGGAAGAGTCAGACTCAGTCATTTGTGTGATGTAAATGGAATGGAAAATTACATTAATTTTGCTCCATATTATTCTTTAATACAAGGCCTTTGTTTAATAAGATTAAGAGGGAAATCAGTCTTTGTCTCCAGAGGGCTGTGAAGAACTGCAGTGAATGGAAATGAGACGTCGGATGATTATTTAGAAATGGCTCACAAATTTATTTTTCTTTTCTGAACAATTACAGCTAAACTCATCTCTGTTTGGGAGGGCGGTATACACTCTGTTGAATAATTTTCCTCAGGCATTAAAAAACCAAGGTCTGCTTGACTTAAATTTGCTAATTAATTAACAGAATTTAATGCCATGAATTTAAATACACCAGAATGAATAAAAGAAAAAATAATTATCATCAAAAGTGGCATCCCAGGGTTCTCAAATTTTTTTTTTATCTCTGTAACTTTAATTTGGTTTCAGCCAAAGTATTCAATACAACTGGCCTTGTTCCGCTTAGGTGGTTCGTGGAGCGGCACATCATAGACACATTCTGAGGGTTTGCACCTCGGTGTGCTTGTTCACAGCCGCTGAACTTTTTAGAAAAGCAATGATTGGCTGACACAAAAGCGCTGAGGCTTTTGAAGCACCCGTTCTGCGTCCATGAGGTTTGTGTCTCTGCCGCCACTTTTGGTGCAGCGGTGAAAGGAACAAATCTGTGGAAAATACTGTAATTAACTTCCAGCAGCAGTCCCTGCCACCTCACCCGTGTCTGTCACATCTCCCACAGAGCACTGAAGAAGCTCACCTGCCACTCTGAAAACCCTCTGCTCTGGGTCAAACTGCTGCTTAGAGTTGTCTGTACAAGGGTGTCCTCGGTCAACATGAGGTAATTCTAATTCTTGTTTTGCTTTCAGACTCTTCAGTCAGTACAGTCCCGTGTGATGGTTCATTTGTTTGTTGGAGTGATCAGACTACATTAGCCCGGGCCTAATTTTCTTTGATGCACTCAAGGTGTCTCGTCTGTGTTTTTGGGCTCCCCTCAATTATCTACTCTACTACCTTTTGCAAGGCAGTGCCAGTCGAGCATGAAAGTCCAAGATCAAATGTGTTTTCCCTGTTCATCACTGACTTCATCTGCACACAGCTGTAATCGCCCAACTCGACTAATAAGCCCCTGCTAATGAGGCCGAGAGATGATGGCCAGAAGGTGATCCCGTCCATGGATCGATAGCTCACCGCGAGTAGTCAGCACAGCGTTTATCATGACTCATCCTCAGTGCACCACAGGGGAAGCTAGACTCTCCCCGGCCGACCTGCTGCCCTACAAAACATTGCTATTTGTCAGAAATTTCATTTCATCCTTTTTACAGCGTATTAATGTCCCTAAGTTGCATGTTAACTTTGAATCCATTGCAATACAGACAGGGAGAGTGAGCGAGACCTAAAGATAGATTTACCAGTCGATCAAAATCAATAAGCAGAGGATTTACACACAAGCCACCAAGAAGACAAACAGCTGACTGACGCCATTACCGTTTACTGGGGTTGGATGGATGGATGAGGACATCCCAGGATCTCTCCAGAATAGACACTTTTTAATCAAGGCCTTGGAAGAGATTAAACGTTGATAGAGCCAGGAGGAACACACCCACAATGCTTCAGATTCTTCTTCTTTAAAGATCATCTAAGGCCAAGCCTTGAAAAAAAAGTTGCATTGGAATTAAAAGCACAACTCATTGTACAACAGAAGCGTTTGCTGTAATAGCACTTAGGTGGCATGCAATGTCATAGCTTGTGTGTGAGGCACACTGCGCACAGCTGAGGAATAAGGTCACTTTGTTCACATTAGCACAGCAAGCAAGGCCATGAATAATTAATCATATACTTATAATTCATGGATGTTTAAGACAGATATGTGCAATTACTGTAAAGGGGTAAAACTTGATGCCTGAGCTGAGAACAAAGAAATTTCAGTGAATAAAGAGAGGCGGTCTTGCACATACACTGAGGATGTTAAACAGTCAAAAAAAGAAGAATACAACTTTGATGGGCGAGAGTGTTTATGTGTTTGCATCTTTGGGACATTTAGAATGTCATTGATGGTACATCTCTTTGTGTGTTAAAATAAAAATCCATTTATAGATTTGAATACTCCCATCCAAGGATGTGTCACGTAGCAGCAGACTTAATGCAGAGTAGCAATCCTTTCCTCCACTCAGGAATGTCTTCCTGCTTCTATGTGATACTGGCATTCCTGGACCTTGTAATCCCATATACAATTTCCCTCTGGTGTGTCCCAGGGGCTCGTTCTTGCTCAGCATGCCCAGAATATCCTCACAAGCTTGAGTTATTAAGACATCATAATGCAACATATAACATAATCATCCTAACAGACCAGTTTTAAGACAATAAAGAACACTTTTTCAAAAAAGACTTGAAACAGCACCTGCAATTTGCAAAAGGTGTAATCAGTATGGAAAAACAGAAAATGAAGACAATGAACTAAATTAGCACTTCTAGTTGTAAACGTTCATCATTTCTCATGAAATGACAGTAATTTTATATATGATTAGGTATGGTTCTTTTTTTGTTGAAGAAGATGTAAGATAAATAAGCAGCAGGGGCACGCAAAAAAGTGAATTATTTGCAGTTATATGCCATGGAGGTGGTTCTTAATTCAGACCTGTCTAAAGTAGTGATGGTGAATTGAAGTGCTACTTGTAAGTGGTAGGGACATGTAGGAGGAGAATAACCATGGCCTTGGCCACTGACGTAAAACACAACTTCTTATAAAATAACTTTTGTTGTGGTGCTGAAAAGGAGAGCTTTGAGAAAATTGTTTAAAATGACCAACAGTCTGAATCATCATGCGGTGTCTTCAACAGGTTCCTAGCTGTGGAATATAAAGTGACCTAGAGAGAATAGAATATATCCCTGAAAGTCTGCACTGGCTAATGACTGCAGATGAGAAGACAATCAATAAGCTGCATGCTGACTCAAATGTTAAATCACCGTACGCCCATTACTTAATCATTTTCCCACAACGTGGAAAAGGTCATGTCAGTGTGGCATCAATCTATTGTTGACAGGAATTGTTTAGGATAAATAAACCAATCAGGATCACCCATTATTTCAACACATCTTTTAGTTTAACAGTTTTAGTTTGAGGTAAATTTCTTTTGCCTGAAAATGCTTTGTAGGGTAACATGCCGGGTAGTCAGTGCCAGTTTGTTTGCTCTGATCGTACTCAGAACAATTCCTTTTCTCTGATATCCAGTTAAGAGTTTATAATTTATTCAAAATTTTGCAGTCTGAGTCATTATTTCATACATAATTCAAAATAGTTTCAGGTGGTTGTTTTCCTGCTATTAAAATTGTTTTGAACTAATTAATGACATCCTAGGGCTTAGTAATTAGGGATCTGAATCTTATTGTAAACAGGATCTGATAACTTTCAGGGAATGTGGCAGACAAGGAATCATCACAACATCAAAATGATTCGGTCTTAATATACAGTATGAACTCATGCTGCAGTAGCTGTCCAACATTTTAGACTTGAAAAAGGAACACATTCTACTTTCCTCTTTATGATGGGCATTTCTGTATAATGTGATCTGATGGTAGGGAGATCCATATTTCAAATCATACTTGACCTTTTATCAGACTACAGTGAGCTGACCAGCCCTGTGAAGCAAACCCCATAGCTCTAATTAAAGCTTGTGACAAGGATACATTAGTGGCTACATTAGCCACACACCCACATCTCTGACCAAACAGACAGCTATAACGCTGTGGGAAATCTATTGCGCAAAGGGTTATATAAATGGAACGATTTTTCAAAGCCGAAGACTGTGGAGATTAAACAAAAAAGACATAAAGACATAACAGTATAACAAATTGAAAGTACCAGCAGTTCCAGCATTACAAACAACATTGTATCTATGTTGTAAAATCACATGGGTACAGTACAACAGTAATATAACAGAAAGCTTTTTGTGCATGCAGAACTGAAATTAGCATGCTAACCACAAAATAAACTCTATGAGCCACAGGCTGGTACTCCATCATTTGACATATAAGTGATATACAACTAGAATGGCACTCAGTAAAGCCCAGGCAGCTGCCAAGGTGCATAACATTTACACACACACACACACACACACACACACACACACACACACACACACACACACACACACACACACACACACACACACACACACAATGCTAACATTGTTTGTTAGTGTATGTTTTGCACTCAGTGAATGTCTGTGACATTAAGTGCTCAACAATAATGGTTCATGGTACATTATATAAACAATGCATGATGTAGTGTATATGTATGACATTTTTTACCCTTTGCCATGAGTTTTGCATAATTGTTTTTAAAGTAAAAGTACATATTTCAACTGCTGATCCAATCTGGTGGAAAAATGGTTTCCATGGTATACCATGGAAACAAAATGAGTTTTGAATAGCTGTCCACTGCAGTGGCCACATTGTGCCACAGGGTTAAGGGATGGGATCCAATATCAGCATTCTTCCTCCTCTCCATACTGGCTGGTGGAAAAATGGAGGGAATCGTTCAAATGAGAGCTGAAGGCTTTGGCTGTCCAACTGTCTTTGATCAGGCCCACATGTGTGGGGTTATTGCTTTCGTTTGGCCTATGAACAGTCATGTCTTCCTGCCACAGTAAAGCATGGAAACACATACAATAGTCCACAAAAAATCCACTTGTATTGGCCAAGTCAGACAACTGAAGTCTCATATTAGTCTCAGATTATCTGAATTATATTCCCCTCCAAGAAAAAAAAAGACTGGGGTTTTTGTACAGTATGCAATGAAGTTGCTCTGCAGGGATTTTGAGCAATGAGGAGTAGTTTTTGGAAGGAAGCGATAATTATAGCAACTACTGCATTAGCTCTTGCACAATCAGTGGATGAAGATTCAGTATCTTGTCTGAGGAGGCGCTGACAGATCTTCAGGGAGGGTTGGGATCAAACTGCCAGTCTGAATAAAATCTGCCCCTGGTCATATGTCACAGACTGAATACTTGGAGGAAAAGGTGGATTCAAGAGCTGGAAGTTTTGTCTTGTAGAGATGACTTTTTTTTTATTTCTGCGGACACAAAGTGGTGAGCTGGCTTTTGGTGCAGTCAGCGGCACTCTTAAAAAGCTAACTGCATGCTCAATGTCCAGTGGACAAGCTGTGCGAAGGCAAAGGTGAAGACCAGTATTGCTGTTTTATCGCAGACTTCCTGTGAAGAGGTGAACGCAGACAATTTACTTCCCTCTTCAGCTCCTGGAGTGAGCTTTATAAATGCCTGCTACCTGAGGAGATATGATGTTTCCAAGGCAATAGCTCATCAAGATGAGTGACAAATGTTGTGGTAAGAAAATGTGACCAATAAGCACACATCCAAAGTCTCAAGTCACAAAAAAAGTCTCTATTTGCACTGCTTTTCTCTGATTCACAAGTTTGTCTGATCAGATCGATCAGCAGATTAGATATAGCAAGTAGATCAGTCTCTGAATGATAATGACCACACACACACACAGACACACACACACACACATATGCTCTTAACAGGACCCCTAGAAGCTTGTGACCTTTATGTCTAAAACACTGCATTAAAATTTATGGGCCAAGCAACAGTCTCTGCAGGTGTCTTTGTGACAGAAGGAAGCATCCCCTTCACAATTAAGACACCTTGTGTCATACTATGCAAAACCACAAAGGTTCCTGTAAACAAATCATAATTTTAGGATTTATACTGTCGAATACTTTTAAGTGGGTATAATCATTCCATGTCATTATCCGGGTCGGTATGATTCACTGAAAAGATGCAGCTCAAAGACAATACAGTACAAAGAGTTATAAAATGGAATTGAAAATAAAAACTTGACAATTTAGTGTGGACGAAAACTGGAATTAATTGACTTGAGTGAGCTTTTCCTAAAAACAAATGTTCATGTTAACTTAGTAAGGTGTCTGTTATTTGAAGGGTTGACAGTATCTTGAGGTGGAGGACCTCTAACCTTCAATCAAAATCACAGCTGCAGACTATTGAGTGACAAGTTGGAAAACCCCCCCGTCTGAGGTTTCAATGCTTGTTTCGACAGCTCCCTTGCAGCCAACATATTGTAATGTCAAGACAATGTCCAGTGTTAATCATCGTTAATATCATGTAAGTCACTGACTATTAATTCTACATAAACAAATGCAAATGTTTGACCATTGAAACTTTTGCAGCAACAAAACTATTACCTCATCTGTCAGTATGTTGTCCCTGCAGCTTCTTTTCATATAATAAGAGATTTATTCACAACAATTTGTATGTAACAACAACACATAAACATGAAAAAAGTAATTTGTTCCTGCAAACTTGTCACACAGATAAATGAAAATGCACCAAAATGGCAGGTTTTATGGACTGAGGGTGTATTCTTATGCAACCTGAATGTACATAACTGCGACAGAGCTTAACTGCAGTTATTCATCATGAAGTGATTTTCTGTCTGTACATTTTATTTATGTGTTTTAATAATGAATGAAAAGAAATGTGTCAGCCTGAGATATAGTCCTAGGTGCCAAATCTTTAAGCAGCACTTGGGCTTTATTGAGATCCTGAGTTAGAGCAGGGAAAGCTACTGTTGCAGCATTTGTTGTGCTCAACCCACTCTGTCCTGGAGTTGCAGAGCCTCCTGCCAGACGCAATTCATATTCATCACTCAACACTTGAGGTGATAAATGTGACAATGTTTACATCCACAAGGCTCCACTCATTAATGGCAAGCTTAGGGGTGACACTGATTAAAGATATAGTCTCAGAATGAAGTGATAACTATAGGTCTGTTGAAACAAATGAGTGCGGTGTGGAGGTGTCTTCTTGGAAGCTCGACATAACCACATTTGTTGCCTGAGGCTGCTGAAGCTTCTCCGAGAGGAAGCAACAAGATCGGAAGTCAAAGAGACTGCTGTATTCAACAGATCTTCAAACAGAGCAGTAGTCTGAGGATACAGTTAGGAAGGTGTGAGGCAATTTCTGGTAATACTCTGCTTGGGGAATCCTCCCAACATTAATGCAGCTGGTGGAAGACGGGAAGCTTTGTCAGGTACAGCTGATGCTTTGGCATTTGATTTGTCTCCCAGAATGGCAGCACTCGCACTCCTCCCTGGTTACATCTCTTGGGGATTTTAGATTGAGACCTTCATATTTCTCAGCTTTTCCATCTCACTTTATAGGTTTACCTGTGACGAAAGCAGTGTCTGTGCCCCCCACTCTACCTGCTTTGTCGCTCCCCATCCTAAAACACAACTTCTCACATATCTCATCTCATGGTTTACACGCGGTGAATGTCATGTTTTATGGCCTTGTACTCAATTTGTGCTTGGAGGATGTGTGTGTGTGTGTGTGTGTGTGTGTGTGTGTGTGTGTGTGTGTGTGTGTGTGTGTGTGTGAAAACAACATCTAATTTACTAAGGTTGTAAAAGATTCTAGCAGAGGTTAAAACGGAAATATTCAAGAAGGCACAACAAGGCACCCAAATAATCACTCCGGCTGCAACCGCTTGTTGATCATATACAGCAGTTGCTGTGACTGCACCCTGGTGAGGAACCATTCAACACGAGCATATGTTTCATTACCAACAGCTGGTAACAAGAGACTGCACAAACACAGTCAGGCACATTAACTATTTATTCACGATCACTGTTACAGTTGAGCACTTTTAATAATTCCCAAAAACTTGGTTGGTGAGTGGATAGCACTGTCCCCTCACAGCCAGAATATTCCAGGTTCAACTCCTAATCTGACTGAAGGCCATTTCTGGGTAGAGTGTGTGTGTGTGGGTGTGGGGGGGTATTCCCTGCCTTCACCCTGTGTATGTGTGGGCTCCAGCAGACCCCTGTGACACAGTTAAAGAACAATGCTGGTAAGATAATGGGTGGATGGATAATAATTCACACTGGTTTTGGGATCAAGTGTCAGGCACACTTTGTAAAGGCTTTTACAGCACAGACATAATTGTGTCGTTTATGATTACCAAAGATACTGTAGTTGTGGCTGAACTTGAATTTAGCCAGTGCTAAAGTGATGCTTCTTCACCTGAATGGTAAACATTAGACATTAATATTAAACAAGTGTAATGGCCATTAGAATCGCCATAGTGATTTTATGACCTAAAAGCTAACATTAGCATTTAGCTCAGTGCAACGCTGTTTGCGAGATTTGTGCCTCATGAAACTGCTACAGTTATTCATCATTTAGTGCAGCCTCTGCTCGCTTATAATTATATGATGAAACAAATAAAAGTTTCATAAAAAGTTAAAAGGCCTGTAAACCTCAGTGTCTATTACTCCTCATTCCCCATCCTACCGGTGTGTGGTTGGTGTATAGTAAGCCAAATAGTTCTTGGGTGTATTTGATTCCAAGACTTTGCAAATCTCTATGATTTGCCTTCACATTGCTTTTATATTATTACACAGGCAAAAGTGTTTCTTACAGCATGTGCAAGAAATTCCCCTCAAACAAGTCGAGCGACTCTCATTCAGGGTTTGTGTCAGGGTGTTGCAATGGTTTGTCATTACACTATACAGTGTGTGCAGAATCTTATTTTGTCCTGCATCTGCGGAGATTAATGGAATGCGGTAGTCTGGATTTTTTTTTTTTTTGCTCAGGTTTTCCACCACAGACAATGAAAGACTGATGATGACAACTGTGGTGAAATGTTACAGCTGTCTCAGGCACAATAAGTAGACTGTTTTTTTTTCTTTTAGCTTCACCTCATCTTTTATTCTTCCAGTCAGACTTCATAGTATTTTCCCTTTGCTCTTTTAGGCACTGGCATCATGTCCCTAACGTCTAAGGAACGTCTTTAGACCATCCTCCAAACAATACTCGTCTCTGTCATTGTCTACTTCCTCTCAGATTCACAGTTTCCTGAAATAAAGATTTCTCTCTTCTCCTGACAAGACATTTTATGAATGAATATGTATATATACACACATAGTGGTTAAAAGAAAAGTGGTTTAAGTCCCGGTAGCCTCTTATTTCTTCTTCTTCTATCAACCTTTCCACATTCTTCCCGAGGGATTTGTGGTGCAGTAACTCTGAAGCGAACAGCTGTTAACTGTAATTACACAAGAGGCTGATTGTCAGAAAATCAATTACATTTCTGATGGCTTATTTGATTGATTTTCTAACAAAATGTCCAAGGAAACTTGTGATAAATTCCTGCTGCGTGATGAAACAAAATTTAGTGGAACAAAAGAAGAAAATTATCATGAACCAAGGCAGACACCCAAATACACAACGAATACAGAGATTTTTTTAGGTGGAGTTTACCCTCAAGCTCAGACAGGTGGATAACCAAACTAAGCATGAGGCCTGTGGAGCTACAGCTAGTACAAAAAACTGGGAGTCAAGGCACAGAAAACAAGTCAACAGCCAAATAGGACACACAACGTGGTTGGGGACAGAAAGCGGGTCTAGTTGAGTGGACAGGAGAGCAAGGAGAATCGAGAGAAAAGCATTAATCAGGCTACCGGGAATTGGCAAAGACAAATCCAAAAGCAAAGGCAGTTCAAACCAGGCAGGCAGGAGACAAAGATAGGAACAAGATCTGAAGCAGGGTTGCTGAGGCAGGCAGGAGACACGATCAAAAGTCAAAGAACATGCAGGGCCAAAACTGGCCAGGCAAGGCAGGGAAAAATGCTGGAAGGTCATGAAGCTAGGCTCAAAGACAACTAAGGCAACTGGCAACTAAGCTCTTGAGCAGGTGAGGCTAAATACCAGGTTAGCTGATTAGCTTAGCTGCCGCTGGATTGGTCAGGGAAAACAGGTAAGAATGGGACCAGATTGCTGAACAGAACTATGGGTGTGAATGGAGTGAAAAGAAGGAGAAAACAAAGAAAATCAGGACTGTAACAGTCTTATACATTAATATCTTCATAGTAAAATGTACTTTTGTAGCAGATTTGTCAAAGCATGTCTCATGGGGCCTTTCTGTGTGGAGTTTGCATGTTTTTTTTTCTTCCTCCAGATACTCAAGTTTCCATTTACGGTCCAAAACCATGCATGCTCCAGCTCATCAAACTCTAAAATTGTTCTTAATGTGAGTCAATGTGTGTCCAGGACAACACTGTTAAGGTACTAAGCGGGTAAGGTCACAAGTCAATAAATCACAAATGCAGGATATGTGTGCTGCTGCAGGAATTGCAACAATCACTATCGATCAACATTCTTGATATGTCCTCATTTTTATTTTGCAATTACTTTTTTGAATGCAAAATCATCAAAATTAAAATCCGAAGTAAGGTATAAGTGATGCCTCAGCCAGAAAAAAAGCACAGTGTCAGCGAAGAGCAAGATGCCAATTTCTTAGAACTTATTGTCTCATTCATTGCATGAACAATTCGGTCAGTTAATTTTCATCCATACGTCTCTAAGTTTAGCAAATTAAGTAAAAAAGTAGTTGGTGCAAAACACAAATCCACCATTAACACATAAAAAACTAATTATAAAATGAAGATCAGGTAATTTAATCTTCATTAGGGACGACATTCAAACCTCTCAGCCCCTTTCCCATCTCCATGTTTTCCTTTCAGTCTCACCTGAAAGGCTTCATTCTTGTATCCCCCTTCCAGTGACAAGGTTGGCCTTTCTTTCTCCATGAAACTGAGAGAAAGAAAAAGTCATGTACTCCAGAACTCTGGAGATTTCACTGACCTTTACAGATGCAACAGGGGAGGCAGGAACCCTGCCTTGAACTTCAAATGCATCATTTTCAGCCCTTAAAAATGCCTGGGCAGTTTAATAGCAGAAAATGATATCTGAAGCCAACAGTATCACCACATTGGAAAAATATTGCTATGTCTACCGGGTTAAAACTAGTATGGCAAATGATTGAACATGATTTATTTAGAATAACTGTCAGAGAGAAAAAATAAATCATCAAAATGATAATCTTTTTATCAATAAGGTTGTTCTGTGCTTTGGAAAACAGCAGAGAATAGACAAAGCATTGGCATATCTACTGTCCACGTCTATTCAGGAAACCACAAAGCAACATAAAATGTCTTGTGGAAAAATACATATTAATACGACTTAGGAGGACAAGGCCTCCAGAAACACATCACAGAGCTGCTGTGTTTATACTCACTGAATACCATGTCCTTTTACAGCAAAACATGCACATTAAACTATTCTTCATCCCAGAGGCGTCACAAGAGAAGGCAGCTTTGGAGACGTCAACAAGAGTATAACAAATAGCATAATAAATTGCATGTTCTCAGGGAATTCTTATTAAAACAGTATTACTACAAGCCTACAGTAACATGGCTTATAGGGAATCTGCATTAGGTAACTCCTGCTGAAGAAGCTTACGGACAAGATTATGCCATGGCTCTTAATGCTGAAGTTGCTGCTGTAAGCAATTAAAACAACTTAAAAAGGAAATATTTTTACAGCATTGCAAGCAAAGTCCATATTGGATTTATACTGTAAGTAAATAAAATCCCAAAATGGTGATCTGCTTATCATCGTGGATAGATACAGTGCACATTCATTTTTTCTAAAATGGGCAAGAATACACCTAAATTGCATCAAATCTTCACCACTGCTGCAAAACATCCCTGCGGTCCAGTGAGAAACGTAAACATGCTTGGAAACTGAGGAGGTGGATTAAATGTATCCTGTCTCTGCCAAGACAATTATCTCTCTCTCCACTGGAGATATCATGAGGCAACAACTGATTTCTAAAGGAAGAAAAAAAAAACGACAACAAACTCCAAGGCTACAAAATGAGACTAAGCTTGTTGGAAAAGATCCCAAGTGTATTTGTATTTGTCAGGATTGTGTTACAGGACCTCAGCAGAGGACAACACACCCATAAATCTACAGAACCATCAACGGGAAGCATCATTCACTGGACGGCTAATCCAATTTCTTTGCTGCTTAATGTTTTGTGTGTCACCACAGTTATCAGTGGACCCCATCGAGTCTTCTCGGGGCAAAGATGTACAAACAGTACCAGTGCAACACTACCACAAAGATAAGTCTCTGCAGCGTGCAGCACAAATGAGTATGTCCATGTCTGTCTAAATGGTGTAAATTTGATTCTACCTAATGGACTTCTTTTATCACTCTGCTTTTCTAAATGTGATACTCATACAATCAAGCTTGGGAGGGCAACAAGAGCTCCTCTGCATGTGTGGTACATTTCATAGCATGTCTTTGCTGCTTCTCACCTAAACTCATTCATGGGACTTGAATCAATCAATCACTGACATGGTTTGGTGGATTTTTTCTTTTGCTTTTTTCTTGTAAACAAAAATTTTAATACCCAATTTCTAGGCTCTCTAGTGGAGGTGAATCATCATCATCAACAGTGAGTGCTATATGTCTACAGAAAATGTCAGCATTACATTCTCTCTTCCTCCTATATCCTCTCCATACTTTGTGTATGACAACACCTCAAAAATATCTCCGTTTGTCTGCCATTTTTAGTCCAGTTTTCCAATTCTGGGACAGTGACAAAGGCAGAGTTAAGGTTTTATCAAAGATAAAGTCAATCTGTCTGGAGTCTGCATTTTATCTCAGTGTCTGTGTGGGTTTTGTCTGGGTACTCAAGGTTCCTCTCAAAAAAATCCCCTTTTTTAAGTTAGCTTTTCATGTTCTTTTGCAATAGACCTCTGCATTGTTTTCTCAAAAAATGAAATGAAATGAAATGAAGAAATAAAAAATAAAACATGGTCCATCACTTTTGAGTCTTGTAATCATGGCAACAAGAAGCAAATGTTCTCTCCCCCCACTAGCTGGCACAGAGGGATGAGTTGTAGAGAAGTGGGGATCTCTGGACCAGGGCATTAACAGTCACTGGTCACCCTGAGGGGTGTCCACAAGTCGGACTTTTCCCCTCTCTGCGTGTTCGCGATCTACGTCAAAATAAAAGCCTCCACTCAGTCACTGCTCCACAGAATCACTTGCTCCACATCACAGCCACCTCTCTCTCTTATTCTCTCTCTCTTTCTCACACACGCACATAAAGCAGTCAGTACCAGAGCGAGCCTGTGTGAGCAGATCCGGAAACGGAGACATTACGTAGTTCAGTTTTGACTCAGTACTAACTCATTTAATATTCACAGAGAGAGGCTGAACACGGAGAGAGGACCCGGTTCGCCTTTGAGAAGATTTGTTGAATCTTGCTTTTTCAACACGATTACTGCATATGTTGACAGTTATTGCTACAGAGAAAATTACTGAGAAATGCTCATTGTTCCGTGAAAAAAAGAAAAGAAAAAAGAAATGACCTCTGGAGGCCCTAAGTTAAGAGAGACTGAAGACTTTAAATTGCCCCTAGGTGTGAGTAAGAGAAAGTAATAAGAGAAAATGGAGTGTGAGCCCTGTGATGGACTGGGGACCAGTCCAGAGTGTATTTCCTGCCTTTGCCCTATGTGTCGAGTGGACTCCTTTGACATCACTGGGAACAAAGCAGGTAAGATGGATGGATGGATGGATGGCAGGGTGGATGGAAGGCAAGGTTGTTACATTTTGGAACTACAAGCCCTGTGTCATCCATCAACTCATGTAAGTCCTCTATATCACTAATCTCTGATCATGTAGATAAACATAACCTCCTGGTTTTATATTCTTACATACCTATCCGTCTATACAAACAGATACTTCAACTGAACAAGCTGGAACTTGGGGACAGTAAATAATAAAAAAAGGCTTGATAGAAAACCCTTGGTCACCAAAGACGCTTCCTACATCATAATGTCTGAGCAATATATCAAATATATACTCCACTCATATTTGGTAAGAAAAACAAGAAAAACAACCATTTTGATGAGTTAATGGGTCAATAATGATGCTGATTTCTCCTGGATGATGGAGGCTGGTCTCCCAGAGCACGGCTTTAACACCAGATCTGTGGTTAACTGTGATGAAGCTGAAAGACCTGATGCTTTTTTAACTGACACAGGGAGAGCAGGTACTGTAATGACCGCATTTGTTATTTGGGGATGAACTGTTCCCTGTGAGACAAGCCCTCCTGATAAGGACCCAGAATGATTGGGAACATTAAACACTACCTGACTATGTCAAATCTATTACGTTGACCCAGCTGTTAGGTAGCGACAAGATATTAGGTGATTTATTTAGACCATGCCTAACTGTCACTGTATTTTATGTTTTATCTCATCAGCTTTATATTCTACATATATATTTTTTAATAATCTGATTTTTCTAAACTTTATACCACTTAGCTATACCACAAGCTGAGACAGCTTAAAAAAACAGATAAAATAAACCTCAAAATAAAACAAAATAATAATACATAAATAAAACATCTGCTTTGATCATTTCACAAGTCACATGCTATAATATAATAATAATATGACTGGATCTGAAAGATCCTCAAACAGAGTCACTAAACAAATACAGTAATTGTACATAGGATGTTATACTATGGGCTTACTTTGAAAAACTGTCTGATTTATGTAATGTTCCAACATTTTCCAACAACATGATTGTTGAAGAAAGTTTGAGTTGAGTTGTTTTTTTTTCTTTCCATGAAAAATAGGCCAGGTTAAATTTTTGTCCACCTCACTTACTGATAAGACCCTTATCAATAAGGAGTGGCAAAATATCAGAAACACATACTTATGCTATGTGAAATAATCATTTAACAGCTTCCACACATCACAGGCTTGATATCAGATGATGTATACATACAAAGACTCTTCTGCCATTCTTTTTCATTACAATAACAATGTTTTTGACGATTATTGGTGTCAACCCAACAACAAATAAGATGTGGTAGATGAGCTGTAGTTGAAATCTGTTGTTTTTCAAACAAGTGAGACTTTCCTGGGATATATCTATTTAGCAGGAGTTGAGGGAGCATATTTGGCAATACATCAAAGTCAGTGGATGAGCCAAACAATTTTAATGATTTTTTTTGTTCGCTTGTTTGTTTGTTTTTTGCAGGAATGATTCACTGAAAACGGAATAGAGCAAAAATATTGTTATCAACTCACACCTGCAAGCACAAACACTCACATACCGGGGAACTGAGTCTGACATGACTGCACACTGCTATAGAACGCATACAGGGTTTGACAATACAAGTGTAATTAATGGAGTTGGCTGCAACCACCTCAGCTCCCTGACCTCTTTGCCTTCAGTTAATTGTGCTGTTGCCTGGTGAAGACTCTTCTCCACCTGATGATGAGCGAGCTGATCCCTGCTGTTGTCATAAATAACACTAAGCTCTCCTGGATGACATCCAGACTGACTTCATATCAGCAGCAGTTCCAGAAATCTCCTGCCTTGGCAAACAGCTGGGCTGAATTCATCACTTTCTATTGCTCGTTTTCTCCATCCTGCGTTTTTCCTGCTTCACCCCATTAGCCTCTGTCGCACCATGCATTTAGCTCAGGGATTATCAATCAACAAAAAAATTCTCTCACTAAGAAAGTCACCCCAGTGCCACTGTATTTTCCTGTGAGACGACTGAAATTCACAAACGTTGGATGACATCTGAAATCACTGATATCTGTTATTTTGACATCAAACGAATGTATGCAACTGTTTTGTCTTTTGGAGGCCGGGAATCAAAATAATGCAACCCAAAATTTGCTCACAATGAATTCATTGTCACAGGTGAAAGCTTTGCTTTTAGTTTTTTGCTTTTACTCTTTCTTG
This sequence comes from Karalla daura, assembly GCA_029224185.1. Taxonomy (NCBI): domain Eukaryota; kingdom Metazoa; phylum Chordata; class Actinopteri; order Chaetodontiformes; family Leiognathidae; genus Karalla; species Karalla daura. The sequence continues at coordinate 8,869,259 of CM055190.1, forward strand.
TAAAGTGCTTTGTGCAACAGTTCTGATGTATGAAAAGTGCTGCTCAGATAAAGGTGGTTCACTGACAATATGGAATCTACATTTCCTCCATTGATGTCCTCCACTGAATTCATCCTGTCTAACTTTGGAGCAGACCAGATCCATACCAAGCACTGACTTTTGTTCATAATGTGTGCTCCCTTGGAGGAGATATGTAGAGTGCACAACTGCCATGCTCCCCCAGTAATGACCCCAATGGTCCACTTTGTAGCTATAAACATATAATTTACATGGGTGGAAAAAAAAGATCAGCTATTGAAACAAAACTATACTAGAAGCTTGATTGGCACAATGCAAGCATACATTAAAAAAGCTATATTTTTTATATTTTTGCCTTGTGTAAGAATAGTGCTATACAAATAAACTTGCCTTGCTTTGGTTAAAAAAAAATAACATTTTGAAGTCAGTTATTTGCTTTCAGGACCTTCAGCAGTACCTGTGCCTCTCAAGGCTCATGGACAGTATTTTTTATGGTGCTGTTGAGAGTCACACAATACAGAGCTAAATAATGGATCCCACTGCATAGTTACGGCAAAGGTAACTTAATTGCTTGAGTGCTTCCTTCCAGCAGAGTCATTTGAAAGAAGTTCAATTTTTTCATTGCAAGTGGCCTGTATTATAGTCTTCATAAAGTATTCTGTTTTGCGCATCACAAAAGGTCATTGCATGGCTTCTCAGGGATAAGATTCAGACTTGATCTCACTCTGTAATACAAGTGGGCTAGTTAAACTCACTTCACAGTATTACACTCTAAAGCATCTGCACAATACATAAGGCCAACAATAGATCATGCTCTATCCTTAATTATTCAAGTATGTCCCACGTCAAATAATCAATTGCTCGGCATGGAAATAGCATAATGATGTAAAGGAGACAAAATCCTCGGTCATTGACGTACAAAGCATCATCAGGTTTGTTGAGCGCCCTGATCCGTTCCCTGAGCTTCTGGAGGTGTTCCGCTCATCGACAGTTTTCCTCCAGAGACACGGCCAGCATGTATGAGCCACTGCTGAAGGATCAGAGTGTAGCCTGAAATTAACTGGATATTGATTCAGTGCAGAGCAGTCCCCAAGACAGCGATTTGAAGGTACAGCATACAGATAGTTGGCAGCACACACTGCTCTGAATTCAGACCAGTTAGCGACTTCAAGAGTCTTCATTTAGCCAGGGAGCATGCAATTTCTTTCAATAGCACGTCCCTTTTGCAAGGTCCAAAAGCAAGTGATGCACCTTATTTGCCAGTTGACAGTAGAGACATGACAGCAAAAGGAACAGGAAGGAGCTGGAAAGACCTGTGGTTGTCTTTATATGAGCAGGAGATGGCTCATGGTTAGCACTTTCTAATTCTGGAGCAAATAAATGCATTTCAAAAGACAGTTGTAACATAAAAGGTTAATAATTATATGTAAAGTGGCAAAACATTCTCTGACAGTTTATTTAATTTGTTTTTCTTGGAGATTCAGTGAATATGTGTGCGTACTCACAATAAAGACTATATCAAAACAATGTCAAGAAAAAGAACAGAAAACCATTCATGTGGTGTGATTGGGTAAAACCACACAACCACATTTAAGGTGACGGGCAGATGGCAACTTAGCGGTTACAGCATTGTTTACACAACCCTTAACACACTGTCACCTGACCTCCATCTTTACCAGCACCACAGTTCCAAAAGCATTGAGGTTGCTCCTTATGAAATACAACCAAGGCTCCAACTATGCCTCGTTTGCGATTATGGATTTATGGTCCACAGCTGTGACACATTCATAAGGGACACACTAAAAAGAAAAATTAACCTACCACTAAGTTCAAGGAAGAACAAAACTGTGGACAAACCATGATCTAATATTTATATTATGCTGAGAAAACTAGCTCATATCAGCTACACTAACCCTAAGCTAAAGGGTCATACAACTTAAACAGTGCAAAACCACAGCATCAGTTGGATATGGGGGTGGTGATGCATATGAATCATCCCTGTAGATATTTGGGCATATTAATACACACGTAGGAGCTTTGACTCAAGCTTAAAACAGAACAATTGAGAAAATGGTTGCACTTGTGTAATTTTGCGCCAATGTAACATGTATATCAAGATGGTCCCCGCAAACTGGTAATTGGGTTGCAGCTGAGCGAGCTATCATGGATGAGTTGTGCAGTGACAGCAGCCATTAAGTTGTGTACAGAGAGCACCAGGCTGGCTGTAGGCCTCCGGGGAGATATGTCAGAGCCTTTTAGTGGAAAAGGAGAGGAGTGATGGAGCACCCCACCCTCATGTATCTCTCACTCAATGAGCAGCCGGGCCACTTAAAGAATACCAATGATTGGCAGCCCGAAATCTACTAACTGCTTATTGTGCTGCTAAAATGTATGAATAATACATGACTGGCAAAGGGTATGTTGCAGAGTCTTAAAATGGAGCCATGTATCAATAGCTACTGTATACACCTTTGAGGTTAATAAATATTCTGTCGCTTCCGCTTTTATAGTGATATTTTATGGATCTGTGGTTTGTCTTTGTGCTGCTGGCCACTTTTGTTTGTGGCTGTTGCAACAAAGTGGCAGCCGGAACAGCTCTAGTGGCAAAATCCAGTGGAGAGGAGAAATACCTAAATGTAACTATGTATAAATGTAACTGTATGTATATAATGTATGTAATTGTTTCTGAACTAAAGTGTGCCAATCATTCACTCGTCTCACTCTTGAAAAGCATCAAACTGTTAATACTGAATTCTATTGAAAGTCACTAGATTATTTTTATATTGTTATCTGAAATAAACTCACAGATATTGAAATATCTCCTGATTTAGAGCAGTTATAAAATGTCAAAGTGGACGGATTCCAGGTTGCCCTATATGTAGTGTGAGTCATTACTGTCACCCACAAGATGTGACTGCACCTCGCTCTAATGACGTCTTAATCACTGAAAATCAACCTAATTGTACTCTTGCTCACGTAGTGACAAGAGGTTGAGCTCACAGGAGATTTTTATAACCTCCTTCACTGCAGCACATTCTCACGCATTCGCAATGTTCCACTGCTGGTTTATGCTTCATTGAACAGATAAAAGGTAGGAGGTGAAAGAAAGAAAGAAATAAAGGCAAATGACATTGCCTTCATGTATGTTGTGCTTGACTGGCTATTTGAATGCAAAACAGCGACACAGTGTACACGCACACATACACACACACACACACACACACACACACACACAGGTGATTAGTATGCTGGTAATATCCATACTCTTAAGGTCATTAGAACAGATAAACACATGCAGCACATTTGTGGAATCCTTAATGCTGAATTGTCTGCTTTCTCTCAGGGCAGAGACAGCTGTGAAATTTTCTTCAACAGGCCCAAGACTCATAATATTTCCATTTAAATGCCAGGACAAAGAATACCAAACTGCAGTGTTATTGAGGAAGAGGAGCAGGCTTTAGGCTGACAAGATTAGCTTCTTTATCCTCCACCTCCTACTTCATTCTCTGTGTCATGGTGCCTAAATAAGCCTTTCCTCAAGCTTTTTCTAGAGACACACTAAACTGTGGATTCTGCTAAGCACCTCAAGACCACATCACAGCTAATCATCCTCCAATTGTGTGACATCAAACAAATGTTGAGGCATCGTTACAGAGTGCCAGTCACCTGCATGTGATCCCCCATTTAGCATGTTACCTTTTACTGAAAATGTAATTGTTGGTATTGTAAAAAAACGTGTTGTAATTGACAATAACTGTAAAGCTGAAAGATCAGCGATTTACCTGGATTTGTATGTATAAGATGGACAGATGGACAGACAGACAGATTTATAGACTGACAGTTATAATGCTGCCCACATATCAGATCTTACAGGTCAGCAAGGCCTGCTGTGTTGATCAATGTCCGCCCAGCTGGTATGGACCCATTGAGAACAATCCATCATGAACACAGTACCAGACTGAATAATGAAGTGAAAACAAAACAGCTATTAAACAAATGATCAGGACCCATATTCATGGAGCACATTGGTGCTATGAGCTACTCATAGCAATGGTTGTAATTCCTTGTGTTATCAAAAATAAAACCCTGTCATGTGTGCCACAGTGGCATGAGCAAAGAGAAAGGCCCTAAGTACCACTTGAGTTGAATTCTCGTTAAAAATTCCTTTTAAATTCCAAATAAGAGCAACAGAAACGCAATGGAGGTTCAAAAAGAGCAAAAGTCCTTCATGATTGCCAGTTCCTGCTGCTCACCCAGCATAACGACTGGGATGCTTGACTCGAACACAGGACGCCAGACAACACACAGTACAGAGATTGAGGCTGAATCAGGTTCACTTGTCATGTGCAGGGGTCAGTACACAAGAGGCAGTCAAATCAGACAGCGGCTGAACTCAAAAGGCAAAGCAGGGTTAAAAGGGCTAGCAATGAGTCAAATACAAAGAGCAGTGAGATCACAGCGGAAGGAAGCCTGGAAGCCTACAGGAAAGCTAACGAGACAATCTGGTGATGGCTGACTGGTGAGTGAAGCTTAAGCAGCAGTCAGGTGTGAGTAACAAGCAACAGGAGGGGGAGAAAAACGAGGAGGAGGAGGAGGACTCATCTGTAATGATGACATGTATTTGGAAGTATGGCAGTGTTGAAAAATGAGAGAAAAGCAATACAAGGTGAAGCTAGAAGGGAGCGACAACATGGGAAATCTGGATTGGAAATCTTGAAATTAATTCTTTAAATGTTCATATGCTCCCATTTATCTATATGTTTCTGTTGTAAACCTTTGGTTGTGTTAGATCCAGTGAGCTAAGCGGGGTATTTCCTTGCCTTTAAGAAGATAATCTTTGAGCAGTGTTGATTGTGGAATATTAAATCACATTTAGCTCAAACTTTCCACTTAAGGGGGGATAAAGCATTCGAACAGAGCTGAAAATCAATTCCTGCTGAATTAATGTTTTAAAAGTGCTCGTGATGCAAATTCTAAAAATAAATTTCCCCCTACTGAGGGTGGCACAGGGGTAAAATTCCCACCATGCACTGCTACGAGTGGAGCTTGGCTTAATGGTGTGTTCCGATGAACACAGCTGGAAGTCTTTTTTGGATGGAGCGAAATCCTTTTTTTTTTAATCTAATGGATCGTTTGTTAAGGATACAGGCCATTTTGGCTCCACTTTAATTTTTCATTAGGTTCCCTACTCTTTGAGCTGCTCTTATAATTTAGTGGTTGAACATGACACTCCACACAAATACTGTAGAGAAGAATCATTGGTAATTGCTCTGTCTTGGGAGATCACCCCTCCGAAACTCTGCTTTCACATGGGACTGGACAGCACGTCAGCAGTCCCACTGACCTACCTCCAAAAACCACTGACCTCTGACTGTGGTAGCAGCCATCACAAATATTTTGCTTTAAAGAAATGACACAGTAGGAGAAAAGTGGATCTTTCACAATTTTCTTTTTACTGCAGCTCTGGAGGTGGGAGTCACAGTAAGTGTTCATTTCCTTGATCCCATCACCACTTGTACGATTACATCTTGAGACTGGCCAACAAGGTGCAGTGACCTGGTGTCACTCCAGTGCACAGATTACAAGGGACACAGCTCTGCTATCTGTTGTAGCGGCAACGTTCAAGGTGTGAATGAAAGCAGAGAGGCCACAGAAGAGCTGGCAGTGTCGCAGAACAACTTGTTCCCCATTTGCTGTCCAATTCGACTCATTCCAAGTTAATCTGCTTTTGTGAGCTAACAATGATTTGGTGCATCGGAACAGTCAATAGGATAAAGTAGTCAAATTAGGAAACACTTGAGTAGAAGCTGAACTTGTCTTGAAACTGCATTACTTTTTGATTGTTCATTTTGCCAGTCAGAAGCAGATGCCAAGAGATTTTATTATCTCACCAAGTTAATCTGCCATGTTAGCACAGAGCTATATTGACATATTGAGCGAACACACCAAAACATTTGCAATGAATTGGAGAGTGGCTTTCTGGCCATCTGGAAAATTAGGACCAATATTTGTTTTTCTTAACTAGTTAGTAACTAGCTCTGAATGCATAACGTCTGAACTTTGTGTTACTCCTACAGAACATTTGAAGTCAGTAAAACAACTTAAAATATTTATTCATAAAATACTAATTCTCATTATTATATGTAGGGTTCAGCTCAATGCATATTATGATATGTACTCATGCGAACAATGAGCTCTCATGTCATGAGCTACAAACCTGAACTTCTGTCCAACTCTTGTCCAATGATCCCCAGAGGAGACCGTTGCAGGCCCTTCTGATTTCAACTCAACTTCAGTTCAAGCCTGAAGTTGAGTCATCTCATTGCACTGAACAAATTTGAGTTTGGTAAGAAATGATTATCTACTGGCTGACATTTTCTATCTGGCTTACATTGTTGCAGCATGTAATTAGCAATGCGGTGACACCAGAGGTCAAGCATTTGCTTCACAGTGTTTGACACACACTCTGAAATCTGTCAACGCTGCGCCTCAGCCTGCCTTTTTTTTTTTTTTTGCTAAAATGCAATGCTAAAATCTGTTGCAGCTACAAATACTGTAGTAGTTTTTGATTCCAGATCCTTGTATGAAAAGATTCATCGCGTATTATGAATCTATTTGGACTTGTCTGTAATGGATGGCTCTGCCATGGCTTTGTAACTGTACTCATCTGTCTCTGACTCAGAGGTCGAAAAACTGAGGAAAAATGTATGCAAGTGAAAACAACTTGAAAGAGGAAATCAAATATTGATTCCTTACCACATGAGAGCCACAGTTCTAGAGAGGATAGATCACAAGCAGTGGATCATAATCTACCGTCGGGAGAGATGCAGAGATGCCATCTGGTGGTCCAATTTCAGCCAAGCTGTTAAGAGAAATGTGCTCTCTCTGCGAGAAGCACAGACCCCGTGAGCACTGCGAGTCTCTCATCACAGCACCATGGGCTGCACTCCTGTGGTAAAAGCTGGCAAGCGGCTTTGGTGACTGAACAAACTTGTCCAGAGTTCCACTTGCATCAGTTTGAAAAGTTTTCCAGTGTGATTGCCATATAAGTGATGTGGTGCCGCTGAGGTCGTGAGGCAGCCTCTCCTGAAAGAACAGCAAGTGACTGTTTTAGTGTTTGAAGACTTAAATTTTTTGTTCTCAAATTCTTGGGGTTAAATTGGAGACGTCAAGTTTAAGATCATGCACATGTGGAACCATGCCTATAAGACTTGAAAGACTACAAAAGATAACATGACCAACGCCATGGATATCAACCTCAGTTTTTAGCCAAGTAGAGAACCCAAAGAGAAAGTGGGCTATAATGACTTTAAGTGAGGCCATGGAAGCCAAACCATAATCTGAAAATGTTCTTATATGAAGTAATATGAAACAGGACAACTGACATTGCCATTGCAGAAGAAAGTGGATATTCCTACTATTGTGGCAGGAAAATAAGCACTTTCCCAGTAAATATAATCACTACCATCACAAATGGGGGCGTTACAGTAAAAAACCCTGACAGGGTTATCACTTTAAACACAGTTTTTAAACCTACAGAGGCTCAATTCTTCTGACTGGATTCAAATTAAATACAACTCCAAGTTCTACATCTTAACCAGTAATTCATTTATTAATTTGGTTTTGAACTCCTTTATTTCCAACTGTATCTGTTAAATTACATCGAAAGCGTGGTTAAATCTGTGGGATGTGATTTAAATCCCCTGCATGATTCAAATATGCCCATATATTAATTTGCAATAAAATCACAGGAACTGAAGGAGCTGTAAAGTGTTGTGTTCTGCAAAACACCACACAACTACAATTTACATGTGTTTAACATAGTTGTCAAAGCGCAAAAACACGGCAGCTGTCTGACTCATAGCACATCTTTGCAGTGTGTGTGTGTGTGTGTGTGTGTGTATGTGTGTGGCTTTCCGACATAACTCAGAGTTAGTGACTGTTGGGAAGAGGCTGACAGCGTGCCCTCCCAAGGGCAGATCTAGTTTGTTCTCTGGGATGCTCATGTTGATGAACGGAATTTTGCTCCACAGATTCCTCGCAGATTGCATACTCCTCCATTGCAATTTTCTTGAAGAGCGTGACCTGAGCACGCCAGGTTGCTGTCCTGGGGTGGCAGGCTGCTGTTTTGCTGATGAGTTACTTTACAGTGTTCATGCCGAGCAATTGCCCTCGGTTTACCCCTGTGCTGGGAGCTCTGACACGCCGAGCATCTGCGAGAGAGGGGTTCTGGGCTCATGTCCAGGAAGAGCTCTGTTGCAGAGCGAGACGGAAACCCTACATTCAGGCGGCACGCATCACCTGAGAGGGGAGTAGTGTTGGGGTTTTAAGCTTTGATGCCCCATTGAGCAATTATTAAGCATGCATGACGTTTGAGGTTTACAGCTTTAATTCCCCCAAGTCTGGCCAACATTCAACTGGATTAGCATGTGTCTCATAGTCTAAGAGCATGGATCTGATTCAAGTTTAGTATTTTAATGAAGAGCTTTGTTTTTGTGTTCCAGCCAAAACTTTATGAATCACAACACTTTAAATTGTGTGTTCTGGCTATATGTGGACTTTGTAAGGCCACCTCAGAGCCAGTCTAAAAAAAAAAACAACATCAGCATACAAAAACCCTGTCATCACAGCAGGAAAGGGGTAAATCAGGCTGACAAAAACTCATGCAGATTATGATTATGCTGCCAAAACTGTCAGAGAACACAGGAACTAGGAAGATTATGGTGCTTGAAGACAAGTCCTATCCATTTATCGTCCATGAAAACAGACCCCCCCCCCCTTTAAAACAGTTTTTAAAAAACATGTCAAAGTGAGAATCTACTTAGACCCACCCATCTCGGGTCCAGTGATTGTTACTGTGGGTGCATGTTGTGTTTCTGAGCTTTACATCCATCAGAATACAGGAACCTTGAAACTCTGCAGAACACACATCCATTTATTATTTTCTTCTATCCTATTTCCACTCTATAATGCCACTAAGCAAGAAATGAATGTCAAATATGAACAAATATGTCAAATACGTTAAAATACATCAAATACGAATTCCTAACTGCTGGAATCTAACATGGCTGGGAAGTTCATGTTTGTAAACTTCGTCATCAGGAATGATCATCTCTGCTTGCAGCCACATTTCATATTATCATGGTGATAATGGCTGCACATTTCCATTCATCTGTCCTCTCTGCCCCAGTTTTAAACTCATGCAGAGCTTTTCTTTATTCCTAGTCAGTGTCTCAGAAACACTGAGACACACATTCCCTTATTGAAAGCAGTTGTTGTACTGCTGTTAGCTGTACATGATGCCTGGGGTTGGGGGTGTTGGCCAATAAGAAACAGTGCCTAGAGTAAGACTAAAAATAAGGCTTAATTTGCCAAATATTACTGCATGGATGCCATTGTCATTTTCAGCAGTTTTTTTTATATTGAAAATATTTACATTTTTAAATATTTATTACTTGTCCTTCAGGCAAGTGGATGAGAAAGCTCAATGTCATACCCTTGACAAACAGGCACAGATTAAGCAAAAGTACAAAGTATCCACCCACCCTCTGACGCCCAACAGGCCTCAGTGTGTCTGCTCTGCACTGAGACTTAGAGGGTTCTGTTTAAAGCTCATGACTAAATGGCAGTGGATGATACAATACTGTTCTGACTAGCGATCCAGATCCAGGTTTAACATAGCCACTGAAATTATTCGGCTAAAAAAAGTTACAATTATTCCGTTTTTCAGCTGACAGACTTCATACAACATGACAGTAACAGGATGCTGTAATGAAAATATCAGGAATCATGATAAGCACTCGCAGCCGGTTAGTGTTGTCAACATAGGGTCTTTATCATTATATTTAGCAAGTATTCAGACCCCTCTAGCTTCCAAAAAAGAAAATGTAAAGACTTCTCAACAAGCAGCCGGTGCTGCCATGGGCACCTACAGGTGACCTAGTCCTTCTGCAGCAGTCAGAGTTGCAGCAGACTTTTTGCCAAATAGTCCCTCATTTTACGTTTCAGCCAAAAATGTTCATTTCAGTGCATCCCTTTTCCAGATTTGGCATACATGAAGATTTCAGTCTGGAAAACATCAAACACGAGTATGGCACTCTTCCCAAAGGATATTCTCAGCATAAAGACTTTCAAACGACCTTGTGTTACACTTACAACCTGGTTGTACACCGTTACCCCGTACAGGGGTTTGTATGTATGGACAAATATAAATGTCCTTCTTCTGGAAAACATCTTGAGGGGCCATTAAAAAAACACATATAAAACATTTATTTTTCTGTAGCCTTGTTATGAAACCAACTTTGGACTTCATGTTGTGTTTTACAGCTGGAGGCATATATTTGCAAAAAAAAAGTTATAAATCAGCTGGAAATAATACCTACCACTTCAACGTGTTCAAACTTGCATAAACTTGCCTGGAGCACTTTAAGTGATTTTGAGTGATTCTGCCAGAGAGATGAAAACCACACATTTACCCTAAATGGCTCAACTTCCAATTCTGGTTCAATCATGCGTTGGATAAATGTCTGAAGGTTTGAAACCCTTGAAAACCTCAATTGTGTGAAGGTGGTCTGGGATTCTCAGAGAGAACAGCAGTCATTTAACCATTGGACAATTATTCCGCAATTTAAGAACAATAGCTGACACTGAAAGACACATGTCAGTAAAATAATGCTGCAATTAAGCATCTTCCCAATTAGCACAATGAGAGTGATGGACTATACTGGCACAAGTTTCCGTGTTAACCCTTTTGCATAGTTTGGATTTATTCACCCCAAACAGCCAATATGCCAACTGCACAGACATTGGCTGAAATCCTGCTAGAATATACTGAAAGTGCGCTTGCTTGAGTGAGCAAGCGAGTGAGGGAGTGCTTGTGTGGCAGCTCAATCCTCTGATCTCAAAGCTCATAGGGAACTCCAGTTCTCTCATTTCCCTCGAGTCTCTCTCCATATTCCTTTTGTCTCTGTGCATTTGTGAAGTGAATTCATTCTGAAAAAGGAAAAAAAATGTCAGTCAAGTCGAGACTCATCTTGAGCGCTTTTTGTGCTGCTCCTGCTAATTATGCAAGTAATCGCATTTTCGCATTCTTTTGTGTGCAATCATCCTCCTCTGACAATTTGCCTTGCTATGCCTCTTAAAGTAGCATTTGATTGTTTTTTGTCTCTGTCACAACTGGCGTGTAAGACAGGTAACAGGGAACACAGTGAGAGGGCCAAAATGCAGATACCTGAGGCAGATCCGGTACAGTCCAGTGATTTAATAATGTAAAGGTAAACAGGCTTCCAAATTAAGTGATGACCAAGTGAGTCGAATCTAGAAAGTGGTCCAACACAAACAAACAAATCTCGGAAGGATTAGGCAGGAATCCAGAGTTCAATAAGCAGCCAAAAAAAGGTCATCCACTGACACCCAGCAGGCAAAGCCAGGCAACAAAGGAAGGTAACAGGAGCAGAGGAAGTCGAACAGCATGGATGAGAAGTGAGAAAAAGGTGTGGGGACGGGTGGGGATGGCACATCACAGGGAGCTGGAGAAAGGACAAATATCACTAAAGGGCCTGGAAAAACAGATTCATATTGTATGTCTAAGTTCGTTTTTACCTGAATCGCACATCCTGGAGAAGAACCCAAAAATATCTTTATTGTTCTTTTTGCTTTTATAACCTATTTATTCACGTAGGCACTGTTTCAAAGCGCCCACACAGATCGTTTCCTATATTCATGTTGTCTTTTTCTAGGCCCATAGATGGTCACATGAAGCACATCAACAGCGCTGTTTCCCTGTGCAAACTCACATCAATGGCATAGAAAGCAACATTTTCTCACATTCATTCCCCAGATCAGCACAACGTGTGCCAAAGCACAGCCTACTTCTCCAGTCTGTACAGCATGTGCTAAGAATGCAGCAAGTATCAAGTGATCTTTAATGTTCAGTATGTGCTGACCTTAAGAAAGGAGTGTTTTTTTTTTGTTTGTTTGTTTGTTTTTTTTTATTATTGGTTGCCTCATGTAGCATCAGGAATGATCACTAACACCTATTTACTATACTTTGAGCCTTAAATTGACCAGTCATTTTTTAAATAATTTAACATATGCATTAAACAGTGGAGTAGCAACAGCCCATTACTGGATGACTTTGCGATTGCTCCCATAAGGCTTCCCAGTGTTTTAACAGAGTCAGTGGCATTGTGTTAATTAAAAATTCCATCTGCTTAGGAGACTCTGTGTCTTCTCTGTGATGGAGAACAGCCTTGCTGTAATATCCTCTGAGTAATCTCACAATGGAAACTGAGGCTGAGCTCAATCAATTTAACTCATGAATTGCTGTCCGAGGTGCGATGAGCTATAACAGTTTAATGTGCTTTTTTTCCACAGCAACATTAGTGTAGAGAGCTTTTTTCTTGTAATCATTGCGCGTGAATAACACATTCATATACATGGCTTTTACTCATGGACTGCAAATACAACAATAAAAAACAACAGAGACAACCTCCAAATAAAGATCACCAGGACTCAGTGTTTCAGCACTGTCATAAAAAGAGTGCTTATGTGTCACAATAATAGGAGACTGGCAGCTTGTTTTTCTGCTAGATCACCTATGGGCCAAGGAGATAGCTGTAAATGCCACACTGTGATCTGTGCCTCTGCAACTGGTGGTGATAGTACAAATATGTGTCTGATGCTTGTCGCTAAAACTTGTAGTGATTTGGGGGTGTGGTGTAATGATCAATGTCTCATCACATTTTTGTACAAACTTTTTTTGGAATTATAGTGTTTCATTTTTGATAGTGCTTTATGTTTTTTAATAGCCAGTTTATGCAAGAAACATTCAACAACAAGTGGACAGGCCTATATCATCATCATGGATGTCATGGCTAATTGTTTGTTAAAACAAATATGTCACTTTTTCAGCCAGCAGATAGCAACCAAAGTATGTAGTCATGTTTCTAACCACCCCATTTCATGTTTTTTTTTTGACATTGGGCAAGATGCGTCTGTCTCTGCAAGAGCAGCTTCTTGACTTATGCAGCTGAAAACATGACAACGCATAGATGTTTTATGCCATGACATGAGTTGACAGATTAAAAAGGCTCAAAAGATTATGTTTATTACACTGTGACTTCTACTGTCCATACATACAATACTTGAAAAGTGATTATATAAGGCCATACATATAGACTTATGTATGTACAAATTGATACATGTGAATATAGTGTAGTAAAATTAAGACAGACAGACAGACAGACAGACAGACAGACAGACAGACAGACAGACAGACAGACAGACAGATAGATAGATAGATAGATAGATACATAGATAGATAGATACATAGATACATAGATAGACTTCACTCTGCTCCACTGTTTCCATTTGAGAACGCCAAACTGCAGTGTGCTTTGGACCTCTTGAGCAAAATGAGAGGTCAAGTATGGATGATAAATGGTGACTAAGCTGGGGGACTGACAGCAGCAGTACAGAAAAATATTCCATATTGACCTAGTAGAAGTGGGAATGTGCCATGAAATGAGTTTCTGAGCTTGGTGATGTTTAATTTAATGCAAAGCAAGCAGGATGCCGAAGCTCATTTCTAGGGTTTTTTTCAGAGCAACACTGAAGTGGACTTACTCTACGAGGGGAAGCATACTAAACTTGATCTGTGTACAAGTATTCAATACTTGCTTTTTTGTTCAAACAGCCTGTTAAAAGGGGACATACAGCTATATTACATGAGGTATGTTTTCTTGCACAATTTCTCTGACTGCATCCTGTCAATGTCAGACACGTAGATAGTAGTTGTTTGGCAGCTGAATGATGATAGTTTCAGATAGTAATCAGATAGTTTTCAGAAACCTCTCACACTGTGTGGAAGATGGAGGAATCTTATCACATCAAAGCAGGGGCAGTCATGGTCTAGTGGCTAAGAACCTGGATTGCAACTCACAGGTTTAAGTCTTTCCACAACTGTGGTGCCCTTGAGCAAGGCTCCTCACCCCAGTTGATCCCCATTATAGGTCGCTTTGGATAACAGCACCTGCCAAATGAGTAGATTTAATATATGTCATGTAAAGTACAGAAAATGTCAACAGTAGCCAGGCTCTTTGTTAGTCATCTTCACCTAGACAGTGCCCTTGGTATAAAACTGGAAGCTTTACTAATAAATGAAAGGCCAGTGTAGAGCGTATTTGAATTCAGACTGAAAAACAACAGAAAATAAGCAAATAAGCAATTCACTGTTTCTCATGTGATGCCAAGTATCTTAAAAATGCGATATAATGAATGTATTAATGTAGATGTATAGCCCTGGCAGCACAACTGGATGAGGTTTGTGTTTGTCTAGGATGGGTATACATTCACATTATGACATTTTCTGCATATCGCTGTGTCACTGGATAGGGAAGAAGAAAAGTCCAAACTTGTAAACATAAGAGTACAAAAAATATATAAAAAAAGAGCTCAATGTTAGAAAAAAAATCAGCATTGCAAATATAAGAAATGATAATGTGCCTGATACATTTGTTCAGCTTTGAGGAGACAAACACTTCCTTTTAGTGGGTACCAGTGAATACAAATATGACTGTTGTTTACAAAAAAATCCACAGGGCTCCTTTACTAAAAGTATGGTCTTACATGTAAATCAGTAATTAAATCAGGAACAACCGGGTCAGCAGGTTGGATATTACACCCTCTTTTTAGCAGACAAAAAAAAACAAAACAAAAAAAATACCACACACACACAGTTACAGATACAGGCTGCAGGCATTAGTCAGCACAGCATCACCAGTGCTTCAGAAATAAACAGGCACAGCTCTGTGTTAGGCTGCTAATGGAGTGTTAGCCTCACATGCATTAAACAAAGGATGGCGAATCCACACACAGTGGGCAATTTATTCCATCAAAGCTGCTCTGTCAGTGTGCACACAGAAAAGAACCTCCCACCATGTGTGGCCAGCTTTTTGGCAAATGGGAAAAGTGCTGCTAAATACTTTACAGTGGATGCAAGGACTGAGATTTTGAGACGACATGCAACTTTACAGTACTTTACTGTATCAGTCATGACGCAGAGTATAAATATCCTCCATAGGGACTCTCATTAACCCAAGTCCAGTACACAAGTTCATGTGGTGTGGCCTCTAAAACTCATATGGACACATATAAACTGGGCTATGGAGGACACCGTGCAGCCTGTCTTGCACAATACCATAACAACACTGCATTCAAGACAATGTGTCATCGAAATATAAATCAAATGAGATCTATTTTGAGGTGCCAAAAATCCCTGTGATGAAGTATAATGACAAGATTAATGTGTGGGGGTTAAAAAAATCATACAGAATTTCATGAATTAAGGGCAATCTGCAGTATTCCTTCAGTGAGAGGCAGATTGCCTAACAAAAGTTAGACAAAAAGTCTCACTGATACTTCTTGTAAAAACAAAAACAGCTTATCAGTGTATGTGCAAATGTTCACAAATCATTCCATCCATATCCATCCACATATTGAAATCAACAAACTTGGAACCACTGCTAGTCTTTTAAACGGGCAGTCCCCATGTGGCACAGATACAGGAAATGACTTCAGTGGGGTTCCTGCATCATCCCTGGTCCAGGCTGCCAGAGTTTTAACAAAGTATTTCTCTGATCATGCATGACCCTCTGCATTTGAAAATACCACAAATATTTCCTTCACCCAGAAATTGAGTTTTATACATTTAGGTATCAAATATCTCCAGCAATAAATTGTGCTTTTATGTGCAAAACGTGGGTTGAAAAGTGATGAGTTCTCCCTTGATCTATGTTCTGCAGCGCTGACACTGCTAATCAGTGGTTGTTCACAGATCAGTCCTTGCTGTCTGTTTGTTTGTTAATAAGCACAGGGACTTGTTGACTTTTATTGCCTGAAAAAACAACATTGTTCAGCACTCTCATTAAATACTTCACCAAGATCCTTGTTAGACTCAACATATGATGAAAATAAGACCATCCACCCATTTATTATCATACCTGCTTTGTACCCGTTTGTGTCACGGGTCTGCTGCTGCCTCCTGCCTTGTAGGGTTAAGGCAGGTAATATATTGTAGGCAGGTCATTGCAGGGCAAAAAATAAGACCCCAAACAGATAATCATTAAAGGGAAGATTTGTCTGGGAGACAGGAATCATTCTGGACAAGTTGCATGACCAAGCAATCTATTTCAAGTGTACGTCCATTTCTTCATCATTATTCATTATAGACATCTGAAATGACCGCAACACCAAAATTCAGTCTCCAGCTATTAATCATATTCATACACAACTCATCTCATTGCCAATTAATTCTGCATCATCAATGTAATTGATTCCCAGGTTATGTTCTTCAGCAAATGGTCTTAATGTCCCAACCGCTCTGAGTGATTAGGTCAGTCACAGGTTAAAAACTGAAACGCTCCCTAACCCCCTTACTTAACACAAGGCACGGTTGACTTCAGCTATCTCTGCCTAATCATTAACTGCTGTGAATGCATAAATATGCTACACTTAAGCTGCTGTCAGTACATAACACAAGAGAATGTTTGACTGATAGCGTCAGTACCTTACCATATTAATCAACAATCTAAAAAATATCTGTATTAGAGAGAGACAAGGCCAAATAGTGGGCAAGAGAAGAGCACATTTGTAATCAAAGGAACCATCATTCAGGAAGATATCCCATCCAGCAACAATCTGACCACTTCTTACCTAATCAGGGCTGAGTCTAGCAGCACTGAGATGACGCATCAACTGCCTTCACTCAGGGGCATATTCTCGCTCTTGGGCTGAGGTTCAGCAATAAATGAATGGAATTGCTGAAATGGTTGTGCAAGATTTTGAAAGATAAATCACTGCGAGCGAATAAAGAAACGCATTTCTTCTTCAGAGACAGATTGGTGCAATTTACCCATCCTGCATGGCCTCGCAGAGGGTAAATGTTACTGCAGGTAGCGCCTTGATGAATGACGAGGTCACAAAAAGCCCGGCAGTGGCTTCACACTATGACCAGGTCGATTGGTTGATCACGAGCGTGAAATTGCTGTCACAGATCAATGACTGACTAATCTGGAGAGGGGAGGGATTCAAATCACGGGGTCTCTAATCAATGATAATTAATCTTCAGCAGCTCACATTTCCTGAATAACTTGATCATGTAGAATTGGATAATTACCAGTTCCCATCTAAACGCCACAGGTCCCTGTGGTCACCCATGAAGACATCAACGTACGTAATTGGTTAGTGTGAGTAAATACATTCTAACGAAAAGGGACAATAATTCTTAATGGACCGACAGCAATACATAAACCTGAAGACAAGACAAATTAATTGATCAAGAGAAGCTTCAGAATGAATGAATTGGATCTCTGGTGTGGTGTGAACCACAGTTCACCTAGAGGACCTGTAATGAACAGTGCTAATGCACATCCAGGATATATTGAGCTGTTTATAATTGCTGTTCTCGATCATGGACTTTGACAAGAAAAGAGCATTTAATAGGTGAACTGTGGATATAAGTATTTCTATATCTTATTGAATTACCCACTAAACCTGCAACACATATTGAAAGAGCTACAATAATATCCATCTAAAATAGGATAATTATGAATGTCTGCATGTTAGTCTTAATCTCAGTACTATTAGATGTTGGTGAAACTGGATGAGATTATTAATTTTACCAGATCTCTTTTAGGGTAGTGCAAAACGAAGAGGATCAAAAGCTACAGGAAGCAAGGGGGCCCATGCTGGTAAATGGTGCCATGACTAGAAGAAACAGCACAGACCTGTCCTATTGTCCATCGTTGTGGGAAATGTGAGATCTCTTCCTAACAAGACGGATGAGTTAACAGCGCTGACCCAACATCAGAGGGAATACCAGGAGTGTTCTCTCACGGTGTTTAGGGAGACACGGCTGAGCTCTTTGGTTCCAGACCAACATGTTTCACCGGATGGATTCAATCTGGTAGGAGAAAAGGAGGAGGGCTGGTTGTGTTTGAGAATGGGATGTTAACATGATAGCTGTTAACATAAGGCTGTACGATCTACTGAGGGACTTTTTCATATAATTTTCATATTCATTTATATTACTCTTATTTTGACTTTTTTTTAACTTAACTCTATTGCAGTGTCTACGTTGCTGTTGTGTCAACTGAAATTACAACCATTGTCAGATGGTTAAGGCATATTCTATTCTATTCTATTCTATTCTATTCTATTCTGTGTTTTAGATGTATGTTTTCTTTTGTTTTGCTTTGGCTTCATCAGCAGAGATTTATATGCACATTTGATCCAGAGTTTTTATAAACTCAATATCATAAAATTGATACCGGTGATCAGTTATAGAAGCTTGAAATTTAAACATCCGGAAACAAAACAAAACAAAAGAGTACAAAACACAACAACGAGGCAGCACAATGTCATTATTTAAAATTCACTGCACCAGTCTCGCTGTTCAGGGCATTGAGCATTGAGCGCTGAAAACGGAATGAACAGACATTAAGCAGAGCTGATCAGGCAGAACGTGATATTACAAGTGAAAGCAAAAAATATTCAAGTTGGCAAAAACTCTATCAAAGCCTGACAGGAGAAAACACGGGTGTAATGAAGTGCTCTCTGGGGCTTCTCCCCACTTTGAAAAGCCCTCTTCAGCTGAAAAGCCCGTCCTCAACTGTCCTCATAAAGCTGCTCCGTCAACCTAAACAATGTGATTAAAATCCTCTCTCAATCTCTGCTGTCATAACATATTGAAGATCGAATGCACAAGTATGTTGCTGATCTAAAGGCAGCTGTGCAAGGTATATATCTGTCTGACATTGCCTGTGTGTGTGTGTGTCACCTGTGTGCCCTGCTGTTTTCGAGGCCAGCTGACACTGCTGTAACATCAAATCCCTCTGACCTGGCTGATAAGCTCTGGTATGAGGTTGTGAGGGTCAGTGGGCTGTGTCTTGGGGAGCTGTCTGACTCCATGAAGTGGAAGATCATATTACCCAGCATTCAGTATGCCAACACTGTTACTGTATTTGGACACCATTATCTCAGAAAGAACAGTGAGAGTGGATGAAAGAATCTGGGAGATGGAGGTTTTTATTATTTTACGTATTCATTTGAAGCAGTCAAGCATCCCTCCAACAGTTGGTTTGGACAAAAGATGGTAGATTTTGATGATAAAATTATATGTTACTGAAATAGACAGCAGCCAAATTTGCCCCACAAAGCACTGCCTTTTAATTTGTTTTGTTTCTCAACAGGAATTGCCAAATGGTAAGGAAGGGATGCTGCATTTCTCATGTTTGCAATTGACACTCTCTCTCATATCCAAAGAAAGAGAGAAAATATGACGTAAATGGACATAGGATACAGTTAAAGGCTGTCACCATTTAAGGCTTTAAATATTTACACAATATTTACAACACAATTCTCCTAATTTAAGTATGTAATGTAAGCTGATGAAGAGCAGACTCATAGCCCATTTCATCCACAAATCACAATGTGTTCATTTAATAACAAGGGGAAAAAAATCTGCTGTTTTTCCCCCAATTAAGCCTTAGGTTCAGCAATACAGTTGCACGAAACTAATCAAGCACACAGTGTGTTGCCTACCATTTTAGCTCTGATTTTCGTGCTCCACAACAAACACTTTAATATTTTAATTAATTATATATTCATGTTATAGCCAGCTCTATGTTTGACAAAGGCCACCTTGAATCATCCACAATTCAAATATATTCACCTGGTGGTTACAGTGGATAAAAGAAACCAGAAAATATTGAAATGGAAAAAGATTCTTTCATGGAATTTCGATTTGATTATCAGTTGATCAATTGATTAGTTGTTGCAACTCTACGGCAAATTATGACGATGCTGATGATGTAATCTCACAGACGGATCAGTTAAACAGGAGCTTTCAGATGAGCTCCTGGAACCTCTCATGAGGGACACACCATGTCTGGTTAATCTCAATGGGAGGGCTAAGTCTACACATTGACACTGGCAGATTTAGGTTGCAGGGAGCATGAGAACAAGGACTTTGTTCATCTGCTAATGATGCAAGGATTCTTTGGGTAGAGGGATTTAAGTGCATCTGACACAAGGCTTATTAGAAACGCTCACAACAATTCACTGAATGACGTGTAATTGACCTTTTCACGGTTTATTAATGCCGACGTGTTCTGCTGTGCACAGGCCACAGCTCATTTAGCCTGCCTCTGAAATATGGATGGAGGAAAAGTACATAAGCAGGGGAAATAAAAATAACATAATATTCATCACAACAACGCCAGCATGAACTTTTTACATAGCGCAACAGTTCATTTAATTTGGTGAAATGTTTTTAGAGGCGGCATCCTGTCTTCAATTTCTCATTACATCTGTGACAGCACTTTACAAAGGAGAGGTTCTAGGAGAGAGTGGCACAGCCGATAAGTGCGTTAGGGTCTTTTTCAATACAGCAGATGATGAAAGAGCAGAGTCATTACTAACCTCTCATGGGGTTTTCATTGGACACTTGTGGTGGGTGGGGTGACCTTTTGTGATTACAGATTACAAATAAATTGATGCTTTTTTTCTATCAACCTGCAAATTTCTTAACAGAGCTCATTTGCCCAGTGACATTCTGTCACAGATAAAGCATGTGTAATCAGTAAGATTGATAATTAGTATTGAGTTTGGTGGTACAGCATGAGTTTATAAACCCTGGTTTTGGAGAGCTACCTCATGAACACGGCTTAATGGAAACTGCAGTTCCTTCACTGTCCACTCGAGGCAGTCCCAAAGGATTGAGTGAATCTGAAAAAAATTTGACATCTGTTCAAGGCAAGGCAGTTGGAGCCACACACCATATTACCACTAAACCTCAACTGTTTGGAAACAAAGGGCTAAAGTCACAGAGACTTCGGCCATTTTTGTCCAATCTATGGACAAAAATCTATTGCTACTAGCAAATCTGGAGAAAACTGTCAAATCTGGACAAAAATAAAGTTTTAGTGGCTTTCATTTTTAGAAAGAGAGAGAGAGAGAGAGAGAGAGAGAGAGAGAGAGAGAAAGAAGGAAAATAGACAGTTTTCACAGTGTGAAGAAATGAATAAAACCCACAAGTACAACAGGTAAAAAAAGACCTGTCTTAGAAAATAATTTCTTAGTGTAAGTCTTGTATCTTATCAACTACAGCTACGGGTGACCCTTTACAGGTCACCCTAACACCAAGGGGGAAATTTAGATTCTCAAGTATAACTACATATGCATGATTTTAGGCTGACACCAGAGTACCTCGATACATCCATGTGCTTATTAATACCCCACAGCAATACTCATTTTGCACTAGATATCTGATACGAAGTGTATTTTCAAATGTGGAGTGGAGACAGTACCTTTACGAAGTGGTGATATTATATAGGCTGCAGAACTCAGGTCTGCGCAGGATCCATCTCTCAGTATGAATAGCAGCACACGGCACAGGCTTTATCAAATGATACCTGTGATAAGGCAGAGAGGATCCTCTTCTTGTGTTGCATACTCCCTTCTAACGATCATATACAGAGCCCGGTGGAGGTGTGCTGTGCAGAAGAGCCCCCTCAGATATCATTAGCTGCTGTGCTGTGATGAAGAAGCAGGAATCAGATCATGTAATCCCCTCCTGAGACACTATTAATTAATAAGAGCTTTGCTAAAGAGGCCCTCCTCCACTTAGGCTCACGGTGCTTTCTTGCAGCAAATCGATTTGTGTCTCTCCTGCTGCCAATGTGTCTGGCGGACATCTTTTACAGTACAATCCTCACGCCATGAGCAGTCTGTGTGTCTGCCGCTGAACCATGCAGGGCCAGATGACACCTTCAGGGATCACATTTCCTGCACACTCTCTGCTTCCTGCTGGACTTGCAAAGAACTGCATGGGATGATGTTTGGAGTATTGACTTCTTTACTCACTATGCAAGCACAATGTTGACAGGTTAACTTCAATATATATGAAGGCACGGAAGGGCTGTAACACACTGAGGCTCTTACACACCTAAAAAAACTTTTAAAGAATAGTTAACCTGGGTTACCTGCACTGTTTACCAAAATGGCAATAACCCAATTTGCTCCAGGAACTTTGCTTTCCTCTGAGCCCTGACACCAGCAAACTGAGCAACAGCCATTTCTACCAGGATCAAATGCACAGTTTAATCAGTAAAACCAGGCCACTATCAAAAAAATGATGCTTCTGTTTGTAATAAATATTGCAGTACCAAACACAAGAAGAAAGCAATAACCTACTCATGAAAAGATGACAGTTGCTTGTAGATTGTTGCAAAGCTTTGTGTGCTGATTCCAGCTGCAGATGAAGCAATTCAGTCCACTAATTTGTTTAAGTAGATCAATGAAGATGAAGCTGCATCATTCATTATTGATGGTCATGATGATCCATTTTAGGGAATGAATCATAACAGATCCAGGTGACACGCAATCAAAGGCTTCTGAACAATCTCACATTTTCCTCTGCATAGCAGAACAAGCAATTCAGGGGCAACCTTGAGAAGACCGAGGACTCAGGACTTTCTCTTATTCTAGACGCCTGATTTACTGTCTATAAGAGTGCACCCTGCAGAGCGATATATCGATACTATGCTGTGCACTCTGCATTTTGCCTTAAGAGGCAGTAGATTAAAATCTACTGAACAGAATTCCACTGGATATCAACTAAAGAGTGATGTGTGCCCACCACCTCTCACCTTTTGTTTTCAAAGACAACAGTGAGAGCTTGTTGGGACAAATATTTCACAGCAGGAGATTTAAACACATTGACTGCCATGAGTTACTGTCAGTCCTCCAATAAGCCTCCATGGCAGGATAATAAAGGAGGAGTCGAAAACTTCAAAGGCTCTCCAAACAACTTAACGGGGTGTACTTGAAGAAGCCTAATTAACTGGGAATGGTTCAAAGAACATTATATTTAAATACTCCACAAAAGCTTTTGTATTGGATGAACATGGCACTGATACATTCTTTTATGGACTGGCATACAGATTTCTTCCCTAACTTCTACTCACATCCTTTACAAAGTGCAAAGCTACTTCACAATTATTTGTGAAAATGTAAGCTTACCATGGCGTCTATCATGGAAACATGCTTGCAGGGCTGATTCAGAAATAATGTTTTGACACTGTTGTTGAAAATGGATTCGCGATGAACATGGTTGCTGCCAATAACACTGGACAAAGTGAATGAGAGCACACACAGCTGGGCAGCTCAGCAGCAGCTTTAGCTTTTCAGTTGGCTGGAGTCTGGTGGACAGCTTTTAATGGACACCCTGCTAACACTGATGTGACATTATTGACTTAAGGTGGTCATTAAATGGATTGATTTAGCCTGTCTTTAGCCTGAATGGATAACTCTTTAAGATTCTGCTGTCTTACTGTACATTTATGAAAGACAATATATAGATTTACATTCTTACTTCAAGTTCATCTGGAGTTTTCAGTGAGGACATGGCGGGAAGTTGATGACCCAGTTGGTTAAGTCTTCTTTGCTGACTTTATGGCCCTCTGCTGCACATGCCAAGTCTCTATAAAATGGCAAATCTTTGCATAATTAACCTGTAGAATGGCAACTAGAGGTTCTTCAATGTACGATTAGTGTCTTCTGCTTTGAATTATAGGACATGGTGTCCGTTCATCATGATACCAGTACTTACCCTGTATCCTCTGGCAGGGATACAGTGGGCAATGTTAAACATCACTTTGGACATCCTGAAGCTTTCACGTGTCCGTTAGTGAACTTTTACATCAAACATCACAGATCCAATTTTAACTGACTTCTTTGCAGCTTTGTCATTTTACCTATGGGAAATTATCCAGACCAGTCCTAATGGTGTTGAATTTTAGAGTTAATGTATCTATCTTAAAAAATGATCCTGCCTCCCATAGCTGTCTTAAATAGCTATAATTGTTACATTACGGCTATAATTTATGTCAGAGTAACAGTTCTGTATTCTCCAGATGTCGCACTGGAGTAGATGCCATTAAGTTAAACCTATAAGAACAAGAGTATAAGCACTTACACCATAAACAAGGTTAGTTATGTCCATGGAAGAAGTTGAAGGCAGCATTTCTTTGCTCTGAGGTCATATGGCTCGTTATTGTTTTTCTCTCTCTCATGCTATCAACTCCTCTTTGTTCAGTAAAAATCAAGTCTCTTGTCATCTGCCCACAGTTTGCTTACTTGCTGGAAATCATCCAAAATGGCAGTCCATCCTGGTCTTATGTACAGAATGGACTGATTGTACTAATTTCACTGTAATGTGTGCTCTATTCCCCAGTTGTTTCTATTGTGTATGCGATTTAAATAATTTGTTAAGTTGTGAGAGGCTGAATAATGTCCATTATAGTCCATCTCTCCAACGTATAGGACTACACAGATTATACAATATGATAACAAATCCTTTCTAAATAATTCATATTATTAAACATCGTTACACTAATGGACATGCATATTCAAGCAACATTAGATAAAACCATAATGACATACATGTTTTTGTTTGTTTTTTTTAATCATTACCATGCAGTTGTATTCCACTGCATCTCCTCAGTGAATAATTATAAGATTTCAAATTAGGTGTCCCATCAAGAATCTTTTGTTTTTAATAGCCCTGTGATATACAGCACAGCTTCAAGGGAACCAAAATAGACAAGCACCACTTAAGTTTTAAAGAAAAGCCTTTACAAACACCAGAAAACAAACCATATGAATTCATGTGATAATCTTTGAGGAGTTATGTGGAATGGCATGAATGCATATCTGCTCTGACACAGCAGACTTTGAACTGTCTTCATTTGGCTTATAGAAATGTTGCCGTTGTCAAAATGATCAATAACCCCATTGCAGCAGCTAAAAAAATAAAATAAAATACACTCCTCTGCCTTTAAGGGGCTTTAAAAAAGCTGTCATGTCCAGCAACTTAGGCATAAAGAACAGAGTAAGTGAGTTTAGTGCCATGCAGATTTGTTCTACAAGAAGTGTGAAGTTTTCTCCACCTGTTTGTATATAAAATATTGATATTACTTATTTTGGGAATGCAATTTGAAGAGGTATTAAATTAGTGTGAAACTTAGGTGAAACTGGACCAGGCCAGAGGAAACTCAGTAAATTGAAAGTGGAAGAAAAAGAGAGCACTGACAACACTAACAAAAGCAGCAGCAGCAACAATAAATCTAACAAACAATACATTGCAGCCTTGACCATTTAGAATCATAAAATTTTCTCAAAAATCAACAGTGCACCTTATGATTGGCCTACGTATTAATTCTGGCTGTGTTTACAAACCTCCAATCAATTTTATGAGTGGAGAATTACGGCGACCTTAGACAGGAGCCTCGCAGAGAAATATGTACAGATAGGCGTGCTGTGCTTCAATACACCGGTAGCTGTGTGCGTGTATAAGCACCCCAAAATGCCACCTGTCAAGAGACACGCTTACGATGCGGATTTCAAACTGAAGGCTATCAGTCACGCATTAGAACACGGGAATAGAGCAGCTGCGAGAGAATTCAACATTAATGACTCAATGGTGCGGAAATGGAGGAAGATTGCTTGTTTTAAGCCTTTTAGTCCGATGTGCCTTATGTGTCAAACGTGTCAGTTGTTGACATGCAAATTGATAGTGCACCTTGTAATCTGGTACACCTTATAGCCCGAAAAATATGGCATGTCAGGTGGGAAAGGTGAAGTGCATTTGTTGCAGGTAGATGAAATTTGGGTTGCCTTTGCATCTGGAGGTTCTTTAATACTGTGGAAAGAGGACATACTGTAGGCTACTCTGTAATACTAACATGTAGTCTGAACAGAGTTTGCCCAATGTACAAGAGGCTCTATTTGACAACCCCGCAGGTGCCCTTCTAGTAATGAGGGGCGATCAGGTACCATCGGAAACTTGAGAATCTGACGATTATGGCAGTTTCTCCGCCTTGCTCTTCTTTCTCCCGCTCTGTGTGCTTGTAATTGCAGAAGTGGGTTCAGGTGTACAGGTGCCAAAGTGCCACTCATCTCCAGTCAACCCTGCTATATAAACCATGCTGCAACTTCACCAAACTGTTTGATAGTTGACTCTGCTATCTGTAACTCAGACCTGCCTCTTCTGCCTTTGATCCATACCTGCTAAGGACTGGGTCTCCTGGACTGTGGATTAGGGAATCTTGGACCCTTTCTGAAGCTCTGGACTCTCTGCTTCCCATGCTCAGTGTTCTTGATGCTGTAATATAATAACAAACATGAGACACGTGAGTTCAATATCACTTAGATCAGATGATAAATCATTGACATTATTATAATTCTGACACACTGCGATTTAGCAAGCAAATAATCACACAGCTTGTTATCTTAGTTCAGCAGTACAAATCAGCAGAAGCATGTTTGGGGCTAATTGGCACCAAAGTAGAGCAAGCTGATGAAACATCATTAACTTTTTAAATATTTGGCCAGAAGGCAAAGTGTTGGGCAAATGTTGAGTTCTGCAGTAAGTGTTGCTCATTGAGGGGTCAAGGATGGTTTTGCTATTCATCCTTCAGGGATCATGAATCATTTAGTAGCAAATTTCACAACAATATATTCAATAGCAATGCAATGTCAATATGTTTCAAAAACAAAAGTGACGGACCCAGGGGAAATCTCAGGGGCTCGCCTAAATCATTGGGATTCATGCTGCAGGAATTCTGAATAACATATTGCGTGCTCACATTGTTTGACACGGACCTAATCATTTTATTAGTGTATCACTAGCATGACTGAAACACAGATCGCAAAATGTCTCCTAACCAAAGAGCCCCAAATCAAAGGAGAAAAACTAATGTTCTTATTGCAAAAAAGTATGTCACTTAAAGATTTCCATGGTGATTCCTTTTTTAATCATTGTTGTTTTGTTAACAGGTACATGAAACATTGCACATGCTGAAGTACAGTAAACATTGGTAGGCATCAGCCCACCAATAAACCAGGCTATTTCAGTCAATCATATCACCTTAAACCCTTACAACTTATGATTGGCATTTCTAATCATTCTTTTCTCATTTTGAGCTAAGCAATATGGATAATCAATGAGGATGATTATCAGAAGTCACAGCTGTCGGGATAATGGCAGCATAAAGACTACAAACATCCCACACAAGCAGCTTGGTGAAACCAACTGAAAGAAGACGTTAAGATGTACAGCAAGGCAGTCTAATGGATTCCAGATAGATTGGCACTTTAAAGGAACAGGGCTGCTGGGCCACAAGTGATTAAAAACAGGCCTGCTACATCCACCAAGATGCTTATTAAAATATGAATTTCAAATGAATCAGTCTTCAGAGCATTGTCCAGCGTCCAGCTGTAATTTGTTGTCACTGAAGCTTTTACACAGTGGTATCTCCTTGGCCAGAATGAGAAGTAGTAGAAAATGCTCTGACTGGGAGTGAGTCAAAGATATGGCACATAAGGCAAAGGAGAGCAGTCCTTTTCCCAATGACTATAATGGATTTGTTACCCTTCTGATTTACATTTAAATGGAAACCTTTTATCTGCTGGTCTACCTTCTAATGAGCAAACTCTGCTTTGACAGATGTGACTCCTTTTCCCATCACAAATGGAGTGAGCATAGTTTATGCAATGTATGTACGAAATGATTGAAAATTTCTTAGAAATGAACCTCCAAAATTACACATTTGGAATTTTACTTGCATTACATTAACTCTAGTCAAGCCATATTTGAAAGCGAGCTATATGGTGGCTGAACATCTGTTGGAATCTTCCTAAAACTGTGATTGACTGCGGCGGACTGATAAGTACAAAATACATCAGGCTCTGATTTCGTCCAAGCTTTCTTAGTGGTCTTTTGGGTAAAACTAAAATGGTAATACTACTACAATCATATATAAAAATCATTTCACATCACTCTATAAATATCAACTGATGTGTTCAACACTTCCTGGGACAGTCTATAAAAGTATTTTCCTGTCGTGAGGAGCAAGTGGGAGATAAACCCTGCAGCTCAGTCCAACAAGGCGAAAAGAAACACTGCATCTTTTTAAAGTGGTTGCTTACCTGCCTAGTTAACTGTGTCAGAGGTTTTGATCTTGATAATTTATTCATATTACAGTGAGTTGCATTCTATTCCATTTCTTACAGATGAAAGAGCAGGAGTAAGGAAATCTTGTGATTTTTTAGTTTGGCTGAAGCACATGCATTATCTACTCTTTCATTTACCAGTTTGAAGGATTTTCATGAATCACTGGCATCTAAGGCACAGAGAAAGCAGCTGACCAGTAGCTCTGACATTATTATAGCTTCACGTTGTAAAAACCAAGCTCACAGTTTTAAAACTCATTAAGCCAGCGACAGGCGCCTTGCCACTTCTTCTTCTTCTTTTTTTTTTAGAAGCATTTTTTGTTCTGTTGAATGAGGGAGATGTGGGTAAGTGAGAAAGTACACTAAGGCATTTAATTTCATATATATATATATATATATATATATATATATATATATATACACATATATATATATAAGGTGTACATTGTACAGTAAGTATAAGGTCAATGGTGGCTCAGTGGTTAGAGCTGTTGCATCACAACAAGATGCCTGAAAACAATAGATTGATTCTTGCATGTTCATGGGTTTCATCCCATGAACGTGCAAAACATCCATATTTAGGCCAATTGATGGCTCTAAAATTACCCCTAAGTATGAGAGTGAATAGTGAATTGTGGTTTACTTTGCTGTCACCCCACGGCAGGAAGGTTCCTGCTTCAAATGCTAAACATGACAAAGGCCTCTTAATGTAGAGTTTTCTTGTTTTCCTTGTGTCTCTGTGGGTTTCCTCTGGTTACTATGGATTCTTCCTACAGTCCTAAAGCATCCTGCCTTTACCCTATATCTGATGGACACCACTGGGTATAAAGTGGGTAATATGATATATCTGGAGGGATGTTCTTTTCGAAATGCAATGCAATAGGGCAAAAAGCAACACTGAAACAACAGGAATAAAGACTTGAAAGTAATATTTTGTTTTAGGCTTTAAGGAAATATTCTTCAACTGATTGCCCTCACAAAAACTTAGTACACAAGCAGACATAATGAAGCTTCATTTTCACGTTAACTCAAGAAATCAATCAAAACGTGTGATGCTAATAGGAAATAATGACTTAGCTGATGGACCCCACTGAAGCAGAAAATAATCTTACACCACAGGAAGTTCAAGGAAGGTGCGCCACCAAACACTGTACTGTGTTGGTGGATGAACAGAAATTAATTACATTAGCAGTCTTGCTCCACACCTAATTTTTTTCTAGTGGGGTGATGAATCGTAAAAACAAAACAGGTGCCATCCCTACAGGTGAGTGACCTCACTGCTCATTACAGAAAACAACATAAATAGGTGTGTATTTTTGTGTAAGTGAGTATAAAATAATAAAGTGTGTGCATGTGTTAGGGCGACTGTGGCTCAAGGGCAGCGCAGCTGTCCATGGATTGGAAGGTTGGTGGTTGCCCACATGTCAGAGTATCCTTGGGCAAAACAGCGAACCCCAAACTGCTCCTAAAGCCATTCACTGTTAAAGCGACAGCTTGTGTGAGGTTGGCTTTTCCACAAGTTTGTACATGTGTGACTGACTTTGCTGTAAAAGCACTCATGGTAGCCATG
Source organism: Karalla daura (assembly GCA_029224185.1). Lineage (NCBI taxonomy): Eukaryota > Metazoa > Chordata > Actinopteri > Chaetodontiformes > Leiognathidae > Karalla > Karalla daura. The sequence continues at coordinate 8,898,921 of CM055190.1, forward strand.
AAAAGCTCTGTGTGAGAACATTTACCATATAAATGCAAACATCTCTGTCTGATTCTCCCAGTCTTTAAGATTATCCCACCTTAAAATGAACAATATAGTTACAGAACTAGAGCAGATTATCCCATACATATTCTGCTCATACATATTTTTTTTCATGTAGTTCTTGTTGTGGTTTCTTTGTTTTTCCTTTTTCCTTTTACATGAGTCAGATTCTAGTTTCCTTAACAGAAGGAGTACAATCTATAGAGTGGATCCATTATAAGGGAGCATATGCATCATCGCCAACCACAGACTGGGTCGCCTTCTGAATAGCTCCACTGCTGACACACCTTTGCTTGTCATTAAGCCAAAGGGCTTCTACTGGGGACATGGAGTGTGACTTCCAATTAGTTTTCAGGAGATTTATTCATGGAACTGTTAAAGAAAAAAAATGTGTTAAAGAATGTGAACAGTAATGGATTTTAAATGACTGCCACACTGCAAGGCCACATACAGCATAATATGAGCTCTGATGAGTTTAGTATGACGCTCCTAATGTAAATGGCAATAAATTAAAGCTTCATTTGGCCTTTTTTTCCCCCTGCTTTTCCATAACAGGAAACAAGCACACTGAATTAACTGACATTGGATGTTTAAAGGCAACATCTAAATTTTATCTGTCACCCCTCTATACTGCTCCTACTAACCATGCACATGACATACTGCTATTGCCATAAGGAAAAACACTGATGCTGCAGCTAATCTTCAATAAGTCAGCGGTGTCTTTTTATGGTTTAGAGTAGTTTCAAAAGGTCCAAAAGGCAAAACTAAACTCACAAGAACAACTACTACTGATCCATCTTTCTCTCTCTATAAACACACATATAAATATACATACACACACACACACACACACATTAGTAAAAGAACCCCAAAAACGTAAATCATTTGGAGCAACTCAGTAGAAAATTACAGAAATATAATAGCAGAAATGGGAACAGAACGCCACATGGGTAGCAGATGATCTGGCAAAACAAAACTATAACATAGGACTTGAATATACACAACACTATAGAAACAAGAGGAGCAGCTGGGGAAACACAAGAGAAGAAGGAAGTGAGTGGTGCACAAAACACTAGGCACAAGACAGCTCTAATTAGGGTAACACAGGACAGGCGTTACAGCAAATAGAAAAACACAAGGAAGACAGGAAGTGAAGCCAAGCGTGACACAAGAGGAAAAACTGTTCAATTCAAAACCAGAATTTAGAAACATACGTACAAAACCAGGAAGCCATTGTCTGTATTTTGAGTGACACATGAGATACTGAGAGAGTGAATATGTTTCTAGCTGTGTGGGAGAGGAGGCTGTTGTCAAGATGCACACCATCAGATGCTGATGAAGGAGTTTGATGATAGTATTACAGCACCTGCTAAATATTTACAGAAAATGTAGTGCTGCTGTATTATTTTTGCAGCCCATGAAGACAAACCCAGCAGGGTTGGCATACATTGAAAACTGCCCTGGGCCAAATATTTCCACAGCCTTTAAATTCTAAATAATTCATTCACAGCATCTCTTTTTTTTTGTCACAGGGAAACTTTCTAGAAATGTGGCTCATGCCTAAGATGAAATGTCAGGAGTGTTTATGATATTAACACAGAATCAACTGATTTCCTGCCACACCAAAGGGTTTGTACAACGTAAACTATGGGAACGAACAGTCAATCTTGCAGTTCTTTGTGATTCAGACACTTTTGTTGAAAATATGAATCCTGTGTACAACTTATTTCATTAGGGAAGAGTATTTTTTGGCAAGTTCAAAGACTCAATGGCCCACTGTTTCAGACATGCTCTACAAAGCCTTGACTATGTTGAGCTTGGGAGTGTAAAGCTGTTTCAATGTGTCTGTTCTGTATAGCATCCACTTCTGGAATAACAATACTTGTATTCCTCATTCAGTCCATGAATATATTTAAATATTCTCGGTAAAATGCGGTGAAAAATGCATGTGATTTCATGTTCTCTGTGTGTAGGTGTATGTGTGTGTATGTGTTTGAGTGTTAAAAGTAGGTTGATTGTCTGTGTTACTGCCGGTGATGTTGAAGGTTGTTTTTTCAAGTCAGTGATTTCAATGTGTGCATTAACATAAAGCACAGCCTGTGACTACAGATGTGGAAACAGAGCTGATGATAATATATCCCCATATTCGAACCCAAGTGGCAGACGCATGCCAGCTGTTTTCAGATGCTTTCACAGCACCACCACCCTGTGGTAACAATTACAGCTGGTGTAATACCACCAATATTTTCCATTTCCACCTGCATATCAATTTCCATAAACTGTGTAAATGCACTAGCACTTAGTTAATTAATGAAAGCTAACATCTTATTGAAGCCCTATTTATAGTATAAGGGAATCCCATTAATAGATTGTGGTTTGAGATTACAGCATCTGAAACATAATCTGAGGGAACTTGAAACTGCAGAGTCCCAGAAAAGTAGCAGCACAGAACGCAACCTTCACATTGCAGAGTTACAATAAGAGAGGGCTGAATAGCAACTAATTTAAGATCAGGTCAGGGTATAAACAACACACTAGGGGAATGGTTTAGCCAAAGAATGTCCATGGCAGGAGTCAGAGGGTGTGTGTTTTGTGCTGCACAAGGTTAGTTCAATGTCCAGAGGACCAGAGCAATTTTTTACTTTGTTTGTCCAGTATTGTTATACTAAGAACTTTTTGTGGTCGTGTAGATAAATAATTCAAAGTCTAGAAATATACTGCTCTTTAGTGCTTGAATGTAGAATATGAATAGTGATTTTAGTGAGTTTTTTTTGGACATAATTCATGTCACAGTTTGGGATCATTTCCATTTATAATTCTATATCATACAGTTTTACCACTGGTGTGCCCTCTTTAAACAAATTGCTTCATTTCATTTTCATTTCATGTGGCTGAATTGTTTCTGTGCGACAGAGCAGCATATTTTTGAGAGCAGTCCACAATACCCTTTAGGTAAAACGTATATGTCTTGTACATGTGAAGAAATTTCAATTAAGACCTATCATATACTATGTCTGGTGATTAACAAGTTTCATACAAACTTCAGCCTCTAGTTTGACGCCAGCATTCACATTTCTCTGCATGCGAGGTTAATTATTTCTCACGCATAGCCAAGCTGACAGTGACTGACTGAGTCTTTTGCCTTCAATTTTTTTTTCTCACCTGGAAAACGTTTTGTTTTTACCAGATATTGCTGCGTACTCTTTCGATTAATTACTTTGTACAAAATTATGATGTGACCCATCAGTCACTGTCACCTGCTCAGCTGAGTTCTGATGGCCTCTAGTCTCTTAAGATCAATTTAGTAAAGGGATGGATGTCTAAACAACTGTGCCACTCATTATATACATGGCCTTTGCTGTGTGACTGTGCCTTCTCTAGTTGTCCCTCGGGTCACATGCAATATTTCATCAGAGTGCCACATGCGATTCATGTTACAGAGAGCAAGTCATCAAGTAAGAATTAGTATTTTGTGAGAGAAAAAAAAAGGAAAAAGAAAAAAAAAAGCAGCCACCGACAGACTATTCCTTCGCTGATTATCTTACTCATTTTGTACCTGCTACCATCACAGATAACACAACATCCGCTCGCACCCACATCTAGGGGCAATTTAGAGTCACCAATCAGCATAAACATACGTACAAGCCCATAAAAGCCGGAAACTGCCTGAAGCTTCTGTGCTCCATACATTTTTTTTGGGGGGGGGGGATTAGCTGTAAAAATGAGTTCATATTTGAGTTGTGTTATCAATAACAATCCATTAAATATAGCCGTGAATTCTGTGCTGCCAGTCATTTTGCATAATTAATTGCATTTAAGGCTAGGCAATGCATTAAGATTGGTATCATCTCCTCAGATGCCTTGAATAAGGCATCTGAGGAGAGGGTATGGGTGCTGGGAGGCATAAACCTCCCTTTATAGTCTATCTACTATATAGTGCACATTGTTCCTGTACATTTAAATTCTTTAGGGCAGCAGTCAGACAACACTATGGATATCTTTTTTGAACAGATGCATCTCCATCACATGCGACATACAGACACGATGCAAAACAAGCAACCCCTCATGTTAGGATAATGTTAGGGTGTGATGTTTTTTTTGTCGCAGTAATCATCACAGGAGTGTGAAAATGCTGTGTGGCATTCTGTTGACATTGTTGCATCTGAGAGGGCTTCTTACCAGACTCCTGGGGTGGACTCCGTGCCAGCAGCAGAATCATGGGACCTGTGCGGTGGCAGACATGATGGAGAGCCCAGCTTTGTTAGGGTGTTCATCTGTATCTGTGTATGCCTCCGTGTGTGAGTGTGTGTAAAAAGGGAGAGGAGGCTCTAAGGAATACCTACTCATTATGGCTGTGTGGAGGGGTGATGGTGTGACAATGTATCATTGCCTGCCCTTTGGTCAGCAGCCATCAGAAGTATAACAGATGGAACAGATGAACTGTTTCCACACAGTTCTGGATGCTTTAACATATGTGGCGTCCAATTATCTGTCGTCATACGCTCACAGGAATGCAGAAAACTCTGTTGGAACAGAGAAATCCTCAAAAACAGTCATGTTCAGTCGTGGGATATGGTTTCACCACTCCACAGAACAGAGAATGAAAGCATATTAGATTCTGTTTTGCTATACTGCTATTGCACTTTCATAGGACCTTCGGGGGAGCTACAGAGTTTTTTTCCTTTTTTTTTTCTTTTTTATGAGTAATTGTTTTCCTATTTGTCAGGAACCGCCTGACAGTTCTAAAGGTTCAACACATCTACTGCACATAGACACATAACACATGGGATGTAGTTTAGCCGTGCTAGTTAACCATGACCTGCAGGGGCAAGAAGCATCAGGCAGAGAGACAACTTTGAACATCCACAGCATGCCAAGCAATGTGTCACTGGAGACAGTAAATCAACAACCTTCTGTCAACTAGGCTCATCAAGTTCAATGCATTTATAGCGCACATTTAAAAGCAGCTGTGTAGAGACATTTAGATTTAATGCCATTGAGATAATTACAACAATCTTACAGCAATAATAGAAAAATGGAACGCATGAAATTAAGGCCTTCAAGGTTAACTAAGAAAATAAGAAAACAACAAAATAATAACTGGTCTACAATTAGAGAAGGAAAACACACATTTAAAACCTTTAAAAGGTCTTACTTTCTCTCTACCCACATGATTGCATGCTTTTACAGTGTGAAGATGTCTGCATTCTGTTTTCTTCAGTAATAAAATAAAGATATCATGAGTGGACTTTGTTTTCAAAGGCAAACACTTTGTTCTTTACTGTTGTAAAATCCTTCAGTGCAGTTAAGACTCCACTCATCACATAGTCTCATGAGGAAGGAGTGCTCAGTAACCTTGACAACTGATGCATTTTGCCTCAGGCTTCCTGGGAATTACTAAGGAGTTAAATATATTCATTTCTCTTAATAAAGATGACATACGCAAACCTTCCCATTACACATGTGAGCCTGGTGGCCTTCCTTGGGATCAAACGTGTTCCAGAGCATTGTCTGACCTATTAATCATTGTTACTTTAATGAGCAGCACAATCTGTGTGCTGAGAGGAGGAGAGGAGAAACAAAACCACGATGACAAATATTGGACCTCGCAATGTGGAGCTGTGCGGTACATCATTTGTGAAAAATTGAAAAATCCAGGTCAATATTCACTAGAACTACTGCAATTATGCACAGTGTACACTACATACCTTGCTACAGGTCTGCAGGAGTTATTGCAAATAGCTAGGGATGATACACTAGGTTAAGTGTGAAAATATTTCACTAAACAAAATGTTTACCTATGTTTTTTGTAAAATTGCCGCACATTACAGTATATTTACCAGCAAAGTTGCAAGTGATTAATCCAGGCAACAAGTAAACTGATTAGATTGCAAAGGATTATGGCTCTACAACCCGGACAGGTCGCCAGTCCTTCACAGGGCACACAAGCCATTTGTTCACACATTCACACAAGTCTCCGAGCAGAACCAACATTCAGTCCCAGTGGCAGCTATGTGCTGTACCAAACGGGCGAAAAAACATCATTTATTTCTCAGGCACCATGTTAAATTAGGATCCAGGAGACTCGATTTTGTTCAGTAACAAAAAAAGGATTTTCCTTGGGCAAACAACACTCCCACTATCAGTTGCACTACCCACTGTATATCACAACTGAATCCGGTTCAGTTTGTGTATTAGATGTGATCTGTGATTCTGGAGGTGTTCATAAAAGCAGCCTGGTGAGCACAATTGTGCTCAAACTGGCCTGGTCTTGAGAGCCCCCATTAAAAAGCTCCCACACTGGTAGAATGGAAGTCTTTTGACCTGCTCTCAGATTTTATGTGGACATATAAACCTGCAGTTCTGCCTGGGCATTCGCCTCTCTGTGTCCCTTTAAGGACAAACATTTCAAGCACCACATTGATTTTTGCAGCAAATCTAACCTGATACACGTCTTAATCTTGTCCATCTTTTATTTTACATAAAGATAAGATACCCAGTACTTAGACTGCTCATGTTTCCCGGTTATAAATGTATTGATTTTTCTGGCAACACAAAATACACAGAGAATAATGATCAATTAGGCTGATGGAGGAATATTGATCACCTAACCTTTTTCCTCCCTCTTGTGCGGTAGCTTCTGACACCACAGCATCTGAAAAGAAACACGGGAGACCTACTTGCTACATGCAATAATGGGATGACATCCTCATCATCAGCAGTCTTCTTTACCTCACTGTCAAATTAACTCTTTGCAGCAGCATTTTCTGCAAACTGGTTGGCTAACATGCTCTCTGTTTGTTGATACATTGACGAAAACCTCTGGCCTCATTAGTCTGTGTCTGCACTGAAAACAAACCTCACCTCACCTCCCAAATACCAGTGAATATTTTACAGATGGAGTGTGGCTGTCATCAAAGTTTCACAATGAAGTATTTTAAAAGATGCAGCAGCTTTAGATGGCTTCCAGGCCCACAACTCCCAGCCCTGCTACACTAGTTAAACAGCATAGACATAGTATACAGCTACAGACCTGTCTTATAGCCAAGGCCAAGTGTGTCCAGAAGACATAAGTGTGTTGCTTATGTTTTATTTTTTAAGGTAATGATGGACCACAATTGCAATCATGTCTAACGATGCAGTCATCATTAGGCTGCTTTAGCTTTTATTCACTGTAGCATTACTAAAATACATGACATCCAGCTGCTCCTTTTCAAGCATGTTTTTTTATATGATTATTATTCATCTGAATATTGGTCTTGTGTTTGGCACACAAAAACATTAACAGTTTGTGGCACATCAGTTTTAAATAAAGATAAGTGCTTGGTTGTCTGAGAAATTTGGAGACAAAGTCACACAGATAAAGCAAGAACAGGGGAAATCTGAGGAAGATGAAGTCTTTAGGCACTGACAAGTTTTCTTGTTATTTAATCTCATTTAAGACTTAAAGGAATGAGTGATCCAATACATTGGTCAATATATGCAGCCTTGCTGCTCAGGGGAAACACTCAAACTAAAATTCTACTAAAAAGTTTAGTGCTCACATCAATTTGGGTATAACCTTAACACACCGTCCACTACATTATGGATGATTATGGCTGACCATTTTATTGGGAAGTGTTTTCAGATTTCATCATCTTTATTTGCAGATTTCACCACAAAAAAACTCCAAAATCCTCACAAAAAATTTCTGGATGTTTAACATCATTATTTTCCTTCTGACAGAGTAAAAATGTCTGTGTTAAGTATCCCCCCACTCATTCCCCCACTCGCATTTTCTGTTCCACAGAGACAAGTTTGTTATTTGGAATATTTCTGTGGTTAAAAGTCACCCCAACGCAGAGCAAAACAAGTACAAATGGATCATTTCAAGGGGATCGATTAAGCTCCTGGGTATCTCCTCATGCACAGGTGGTATACAATACTGTATGCTGAAGTGAGCAAAGAAAACCAGTTTGTTCTGTTTACTATCACTATCGTGCAAGATACAGGCAAACTATTGGATCATGATAGTAGGTAATGCCTACAGATAACAGGTTTCTTTTTTGAGGGGGAATTTTCCACCTCCTGGCTCATGTTCTCTGTGGCCATTTTGGGGTGACTACGGCTCAGGGGCTGCATGGTCATCGGAAGGTCAGAGGTTTGTTCCCAGCCCTCTGCAAAGTACATTTCATCAAAGTATTCTTGCACAAGATACTGTACAGAATAAAAGGAGTGAATGGCTAACTCATCCTGTAGTAATTTGAGTTGTCACGAAGACTGGAAAAGTGCTATAGAAGAGCCAATCCATTTGCCATTTGTAGGCTCTGCATACAGTGAGCATACTTTGCATACAATAAGTGAGTCGTGAGGTTTTTTAAGTGTATCATGCACTCAGTTTGTTGTAATATGCAACTGCAGCTAAATCTTTAAGAGAAATTTAGGGGGTGTAAAAAATGATTTTTCATGAGATCTATTGTGCTTGTCTGATTTATTTCTTCAGGACCAAAGTGTGTGGTAAAACTTTTAAATGCTGCTTTGAATCTTCCATTTTTGGGTTGATTTATTTTTCCTCCAAAATTATTGTCTCAGAACAGGTCAATAGCAATAGTTAATATGATTGTGGAAACCCTCAAAGAATCTTCCTGTAAGAACATCATTATTTATGAGCAAAGCACTGTTTATTGACAATTGAATAATTGGTTTCAGCATCTGAAACAGCAGCATCTAAGAGTTCTATGCTGCATCTTGCTGTGCTCTATAGCCAGAACATTGCTGTTCTGTTCATTCCTGAATTATGTTTTAATTCTAGACAGTGGCTACTGTTGGGAAGTCCCAACAGTAGAGTCCCTTAAAAGACTCTTCTGGGGGTAAAGGATGTCAAAGAGAGAGGTAATTAAAAATAGGACACTAGATCACCTATTGCTTGAGGATTGATACGCAATTAATCTAAGTGGTTTTTAATTAGACTGATCTGTAATTACAATTGGTAGCCATGTAAGATATGTCCGCTCTATCATTACGTACAACAGAACAAAGAGTAGCAGGTAAAAAAGCGCTGTCTATAATTAATGGACCGCCCAGCAGCTCTGACCTCAGCAGTGTCCTGCCAGCAAAGCTAATGGAAAACCAAAGGCATTACTGCAATAGCACACTGTTGAAACTGCACCAGTCAAATCAATTAGTATACATCTATCCATTTGTTCTGTGTGGTAACAACAGAAATGATGGTGAAGCTGCCTGTATGTGCCCACGCACACAGCCATTCGCCAGTCAAGAGAGCCCGTGACCACACATGTGATGTATGGACATGAGCAATGACTGCTTATGGCTTCTTGGGCTCCTGCCCATCAGTGTTTGTCTGCTCTGCCCCATTAATGCCTTATCTTGGTTGCAACAGTTCCTGTCTCGCTTTGTAAAAGAGGATGGGTCATTACCTTTTTGCAGCAATGTCATCCTTCTTCCATTTATGAGAGGCTCACATTAAGTCAGTGACTGTTTTCTTCCCAAAAGAGGTTTCTGTAGAGAAATGTGAACAATTACTGTTGAGAATCTGTGACTTGTCATTTAAAGGGAAATTATTTATGAAGTCCTTCTTAAGTGATACATCTACGAAAATGGTTCCCTAGAACAGTCCAATGTCCCTGCCTCACTTCAACAACTGTCATTAGAGTGAAAGCTCAAACCTTTCACGCAATGCTTCACGGCAATATAATAAGCATCAAATCAAATAAAAACTCTGTGGGGATTGTTATTATTGCATTTGTACAGCTGAAGATATTTATGCAATAACAACATGCCTGTAAGGCAATACCTGCTAAATGCGCCTCTCACACAGAGCTCAGATAGTAAAAGTACTAACCTATGTCTGTGGTATGCAAATGCTTTTGTCATCATCAAAAAGACTTGATGCCCTGCATCATTTAAGACATGATTTTACAACAGCTGAAAATTGTGTGCAGCAGGTGGATGGTAGTCAGTGTCTGATTATCATGACACCAGAGATTTCACTTAATTCATTGTGCTTTTGCATCATTAGCTGTAATGTTTTTATTCTCTTTTATCTAAATTCAACCCTCATTTTGCTTTCCGTGTTTATGCAGATATGCACCTGTTTGCATCCACTTGAATTGTCTTTCTAAGTAAACCTCTGATCTTAAAAACAAAAATATGACACACTTTGAAGAAAACTCATGCCGCTAAGATGCAAAAACCACTCGGTCAACAAAGAGGATGAAACAGATATGAGGAAAAAATTAAATCTGCCTCAATGTAAAACATGAAACTGGAAGAAAATGTGTGCACAACAGAGAAAGAGGGAAAATGTGTCACAGAAAAAGACTGTTTTTATTTCTCCCAGAAAACTTGACGCAATTTGTCTCATTAGACAGGCCTGGATTTAAACTTGTTGAGAGAATGTTGCCGGCGACTGTCTCTCAGGGATTACTTATATGAGGACGTGTTGACTGAAGGCTTGTTTAGCTTTTCTCCAGTGTTTGGCACTGTCATTAATGTTTCAACATAAGCCTCTGTGTCTTATGATAGACGACTTCATTTACTGCCTGAAAGCCACGCGCTCTCTTTTTGTATGCCTTGACAAATTTCAATGAATCTCAATATTTCGCAGAAATTGCATCCATGCATGACTTATATAATCGATTTGAGAACATGTTAATATCTTGCTATAAATTTTGCCAGTTTGGTCACATATGCAGTCAAAACTGATGCTCTGCCTTTTTACGAGACTAGCCCTTAGATACATATGCTTTTTCCTCACACACTTAACATCAGCTGATTAGTTAATACACTGCTGCAGGATTCTGAGCTGCATTTCAGCCACAGTGTTTTCTTTGAGCTGTGGCTGTCAGCCCCCAGCCAATGACTACCCGCTGTAGACTGACATTTGAAGCCGGGACACAAGTTGCTTAAGTGAGAACTTGGGAGTCCACTTGGACTCATGCTGTGAAAACTGATGGCAAAAAGCTTAGCAGAGTCGACACGGTGAACCATAAATATGTCAAACTGCTGTGAATAATTAATAACTAGGACACAAGGAAGGCGTAATGCACTCATTTAGTTGCTGCTGTAAGAAATATTATGAAAGTAGCCTCTCACAAGCCCACATTGCATAGACTCCAGCTATATACTTGATTAAAACACCAATATTACAAAATATCTAATCAATCTATTTTTTGGAGTGGAAAACCTTATGAGGATTTTGTGATTAAATACATCTTCATCAGCCTTAACTACGCTTTTTAAAGACCAACCTCAACCCTAAATGTATATATAAATCCACCATCTGCTAACATTTAAAATGAGAGCAACATTTGCGTTTCATTGCATAAGTTGAGGGCAATTTGGCCTCATATGAAAAATGAGGTCAATGTGGAAGTGACATTACTTACAATACCACAGATATCCACTAGGGCTTACTCCAGCAAACACTGTCTCCAATACACACCCAGTCAAAAAACAACTATTTAAATCATGAAATACTCATTCAGTCATTTTTTTTCCACAACTCACACCAGCTTCAACGGCTAAAGTTTAGTGTGCCAGCATGAAATCTGGTGGTCAATTTGCAAATAATCCCATGACTAATAAAATATTAGAGTTTAAAGAAATTAACGAATATGGGCACATCCATTTTGTTGACAGGGCACCCCCACAGAGGCGAGAGCGCCAGTTACAGTAATTAGATGACTAGACTGTGTTTACCTCATTTTCTCGTACGACTGGGTTATCATCTGATAGTCAGTATGGGTTATATGGATCAGCAGGTGTGTTGAGGACGTCGGAGGTGTTAAGTTAACACCGTAACTCATTCCTCTCCACCCCTGCCATATGTTTTCTGCTGGTTCCAGCGTCAAGATGGCAGCCCCGTGCGAGCCCAACTCCTGGCTTCATTAACGGCCCTTTGGAAACCAATGGGTGTCCTCGCGGACGGTTGGAGGCTTGGTCCAAAAACCATATTACTTGAGGTAAACGAGTCTTCAACATTTATTCAATAAGAATCCAAAAGCAAACAGCATGATGTCACAAGGGGAATTTCAATTTACTTTAAGAGCTTGCTAATACGTTGGCCGACAGATCGGTCTACTGTGCATAAAGTAGCATATCGGAATCAGATGCGCCTTATAATCCGATACGTTTTATGTGTGGACAGTGACAGCAATTCACATGTTAATTGATAATCCAGTGCGCCTTATAGCCCGAAAAATATGGTAAGTAAAAAAAAAAATGAAGACAACAACACTGGTGACTGAAAAAAAAAAGTTATTGAGCCCAAGGCGATCTATACGATGTCTGCACTTTGGCGGATCGTCTACTTGTTCTTATTCTTCTCGATTTAATATCTTCAGATCACACATCCCTAATGTAATGCATTACATGTAGTGCACTATGTAGGGGTTGGGGGGTAGGGGGTGGTTTCGGACACAGCCCGGTTGTCACAAGTGTGGACGGTGCCCTCTTATGGTCATAGATTACATAGTGTATCTTGTTTTACAAATTGCTTCGAAATATAGGTCACATGAGCAGCGAAACTACTGAAAAAACGTGAAAATGTGATACATCAATTTGGAAGATGCATTCCTCATTCCTGTTTCTATTTCATGTTGCACATTTGAGCTGTGTAGATTTCTGCCCAGCTCTACCCCTAAGTACTTGAGTAATTGAGTAGTGTACATGGTTCATGAGTCAAAATGCAAAAATGTGAACTTGCTCTGACTAGCTCAAGACAAGTTAATGCCTCATCAGTGCTTACAGTTTCACCTGTAAAGCAATTCCAAATCTCATGCTTTATATCTTTTTCACTTCAGAGTAATGACATGCAGTAGGGTCAAGATGGGAGCTCATCCTTGTCACATGCTACTGAATGTTCACCTAGTTTTCATCAAAATGCCATAATTATGAGTGTAGTGTAGTAACATTGGCACAACGGAAAAAGAACAGGAGTTGCTAAACCACCTGAATTGATTTGGAATGGATTCCAAAGTCTGAAAAACACCTCAGCAAGACTGTGACACATCTGTGGTTATTACTATCAGAGCTTGGCATAATATTTTCGGAAGCCATCACAGTAGAGCTGTGATTCAGACTACATCTTCTTATTTCAGAGTCATTCAGCTGGCAAACACAGTTAAATTGGCCCACTAGTTTTAATCTTGGGCTATTTTATGTCATGTCTTGAATGTATGAGGCTGGATTTTATGGGTAAGATAAGTAAAAAAAAAAAAATATATATAAAATAAGATCGAACTGAGGACATCAGGACAGATAAAATAATTTCCTGTCAGTCATGGGATTTAGCAGAGTGTGATAATATTTGTCCTGTGGCTTACTTACAGTAAATGACTTAAATAGACAGTTAAATGAACGACAGTTGACGACATTTTATGCTTATCTTAAATAGTTTTCGATCATTGAGTTATTGCAGATGATATCAACACTATGTTTATCGACTCCTACAGTTATTGACTACACTGAATATACCACAGGCATGGAAAGGGAGGAAAACTCTGTTCACTCTGTTCTCTGTCACAGTCACTCTGGATTCTTACACTATTCACTGTTAAGTCAGTGTATCGGGGTGGAGGCTACAGCTTCTAGAGATGGCTGCTATAGTGTTCCAGTGAATTCTCTAGGCATTTAAATATGTTAATACATCTCTGAACATTTTTGAAATCAGACTAAGTTCTCATGTTTCTTTCACAATAATAATTTTATACTCCCATGCTCCCAAGGGAAGATCCTTTATGATTTCATGGTCTGCGTTATACCAGATCTAACATCATTCCCATAAAGATGTCAGACTTTAACCTACTGTATCCATCCACCCATCATTTACCTGCTTTGTATTTAAATAAGGGTCTCTGGGATCTGCTGGAGCCTGTATCCACTGCAAATAGGGTTAGGGTTAGGCAAAGACACACCGCAAAGGCCCTCAAAGCACCAAAGCAGTCCATTGTAGGAGAACTGTTGTGTCCTACTCACACCTTGGGACAAAATATGCCCCTTTTCCACTGTATAGTACCAATACCAGCACATTACTGCATGGCACAACACGGTATGGTATCCTTTACCATTACCTTGACATAGGCACAAGGGTAACCACAGCACAGCTGCTCTAAGCAGCACTGATTGCTAATTAGCTAGGTGGCTAACCAGCTGGTTATGTAATGTCGAGTACTGCGCCTAGTAACATATAACAAGAACACAGCACACAGAAGAGTAACTCATGTGAAACGAATCACTGTGAGACTGGTATTTAAAAATACATTTTTTTGTATGTGTGTGTGTGTGTGTATGTCAGACAACACTCTCATAGTGGTGACACCAAGAGTCTGCTAATGTCACATTTTAGTATTGGGAAGGTTCACTTGAACCCTGGGCCAGACTGATATGAAAATGGTTACTGAGTATGTGGTACTATTCCTGCATGGTGGCAAAACGATATTTAGACGACCTATGCCCTTCTTGCTGTGAAGCAAGAAGGGCTTGCCATACCAAAAAAGAAAATCCAATGTTAATGTTCTCAGGCCATAAACAAGTCTGGCAGACGCTGTGGTTTCATCTCCACATGCATATTTAAAATGTAGTGGAGTATTGAGAAGCCTATTGGTTTAACAATCACATTGCATTTTAACTGTTATTCCACTTCCAATTAAAAAAAAATAAAAGAGCAACACAAGATCATTTGCTTAAACTGCAAGCCATTGATTTTGACAGAACATTATTTGGCGTGTATTTTATTGACCTAAACCTCCATGAATTTCAAGCAGTAACGGGGGCAGAATGGCCTGAGTCCTGCTTATCCCTGCAACTGTCTGGCATTTGTTGTCTTTGATGCTAAAGCCAACATGGATTATTAGTGCTGTATCTTTGTTGTTTTAGCTGCAACACTGCGGTAGGATTGTTTGCCACACGACACCACCGTCAATTGAACGGTGAGAGTTACTCCGATTTAGGAATAAAAATGAATTAAATAAGTGAATATTTGATAATACTTTTAAGCAGTAACACACACAGCCTGGTCAGGGTTTGATCGTAAACACTAAATCAATTTGCTACAGACGCACCATGCTCACAGATTCGGCTTTGAAAAAATCTGCCGTTGCTCATGCTCAGCATGAGCATGAACCCTGCACCACAGCACACAGTTGTAAACATGAAAGGAAGCACTATTAAATCCTCATAAGGCCATAAGGCCATATGGGGGACTTGAAGACATGCAGAATAATCACCAATCATCACAGTACTAATTCTAAAAGAATATAAACTGTGTCTGAAACAAGAGTAGCAAACAAGAGTAAAAGTACTTAATGTATCCCACAATGAACCTGGATTCCAAGCGCACATCCGATGGTCACAAGAACTAGTTTCCAGGTCTTAAAATATATCCATGGAAGAGAGAGACAAGGGCGGACTCGGCACAGCAGCTGCGGTACAAAGATAATTAAATTACCCCTTTAAGAACTTTGTAAAATGTGAGTGGACATATTAATGAAATGAATGCAAGCTAATCAGTTAAATAATATTTGCCAAAGTTCTACCATTCTTGTATTATCCGCCAATTTGGTACGTATGATGCGATATTAGTGACGGCATCCCGGGCGACATCCGATCAAGTGTCCGACAGTATTTACCGATAAGTGAGGGCACTACATGCAGTGCACTTTGTAGGGACTAGGATGTGGTTTCGGACATACAGTCATAGTCATAATATATATAAAATTAAACAGCATAAGCTGTAACCATGTTTTTAAGACCCAAACACTCCTCAAAAAACAGCAAAACATCAAGCTTCATGAAGCGTATCCGTGTGGACCAAGTCGCAAAACACATTAGCTCCAACTCATTTGAAGGAGCCTGCTACAAAGACTGTAACAGTACAGTATATAGCACTAGCAGCTACTCAGAAACACGGCAGAGAGAGAAGCCAAACTTCGAGCAAACACAGACAGCTTGGCCAAAATATGGTTATAAATTTCCTCTTACCTTTGTTGTTTTGTGAAAAGTTAGTTTGGTATATCCACACATTTTCCTGTTAGTCCTGTGTCCTTCAAACAGTCCAGTAGTTTACCGGCTTTAGGACCCTGAGGAAGCAATGCAAGAGCTATACACAACAACAGCCCTGCTCATCATGCTGGAAAACTGAGTGCTGGGATTCTACGGATTCTGATTGGCACTACTGTCATTTACATGCACATGGGTATAGCTTTATTTTATTGGCTCTCAAGAGTCGAAGGAGGTGTCATTCACCCAAATTGATGAGAGAGTATACAGGTGCGAGTCAGGTGTGTGCTATTATGGGTGGTCAAACAAACAAGGCCTAAAGAAGCTTCCCAAGACTGAGAAGCTTCCTGAGACTGATCTTGCCTAAGATGCCTGTGCCAAAATCTCTCTGATTTTGTCTTACTAATGATCAAGATCAAATCTTACTATTACTTGAAAGGGGTTTCGAGCTTCAATAGCAACAATTCCAATGGACACTCACCCTAAAAGTGTTTTTTTTTTGGGGCAAAATATTGCTTTTTTTTCTGTATGACATCTTCATTTACTATTCACCCATGTCACATATACTGATAATTACACATCTCAACAAATCCTCAGCATTCCCTTTCCACTCATTGTATTATGGATCTACATTTCGAGGCATGTCTACATTACCAACACCCAAACTTAACCATGCACAGACACAGTAGTGCAGGTTCCATGCCACTCAGATTCAGGCTCATGTCTGACATTGCACTTTCGATATTTGACCTACATGAACTTATTATTTTGTGTCTAGCAGGTCATGTACTACTATGGCCACAGAAGAAAAGACTCCTTGGGATTTTTGATTATTATAGGGAATGTAGCCCTGAGGTGCTTGATTCTCAACTGCCATGGATGGAAGGATGGAAGGTTGGAAGGATAGATGGATGAATGGATGGATAGATAAAGCTGAACATTACACGCACATTTATTGAGGCTGAACTGAACATTCACAGTAGGTTATAGAGCAATTACATTTGCCCTGTTATTGAAACTCTGGATGTCATTAATGTCTTTAGGGTGAAGCGATATAGACAGAGTCCTCCATCATGGATTTTTCTGTCATGATGATAGGATATATCACAATGAGGTAATTGCTGTGCAAATCCAACTAAGTGTTAGATAATAAACACGATCTAAGTGTATCTAGTAAGTATTAAAGTAGTATTTGATAGCTACAATTGCACTTAGAAAGTTTTGTCAATGCAGTCATAATTGTGGCGGATCAAATGATTCTTGAATGCAGCTATCTGGCAAAGACAGAACAAAGCCTATCAGCTTGTTCCAATTCAAGGCCTCTAATTTATTCACTCACAATCTATGAAACAAACTTTCACTTGATCAACTCTCACTGCAAATTTGTTTTACTGAGGGCTGGTTTTAAGTGACCTCTGCAGTCTCTTGATAATGATGCATGATAACTATGACAAGACAGAACAGACAATTAGACATTAAGATTTTCTGTAAAGTCTCTTTCTCTGTTTTTTTTTTTCCCTGTTTACTTGTATAGGTTTGGTACTTTCATTAAAGCACATTGTGCTCCTACACCACATTGGCCTTTGTGCTGCAGCATCAATATTCTTGCTAATTAAGATTTAGGTCTGGGCTGTCCCCTGTTGAGTCCTTTGTCACCACAGTGTAAGTGATCTACATTGATTTTATTTTCTCATTTCTTTTTAATTGCATGGATTGTGTCCCAGTGTAACTGGACCTCCACACAACCAACCAGCTTGCAGAACTTTTCATTGCATATTTTCAAACACACAGAGATAATTTCAAACATCAAAGGATGCATTTGGGCCCAACAGTTCATTTTTCATACTTATTATTGCTCACAAACACAAAATAGCCTAATCATGCCAGCACCCACAGATGTAATGTGAACCACCCTCTGATCAATGCCTCGGATCCTACAATGCAATCCCATCTGCACCAGACTTAATGCACCTAATGATGCTCATTGTCATTTTAGTCAGATCATAACAGCCTTCAGTAAATTATATGTTTATGCTAAAAGCTACATTACTCAACAGTTTTCAGAAGTATGATTGCATTTGCTGAGCAAAAACAATATATCTAATTTTTTAGATTATTATAAGGAGTTAGAAAATTATGAGACTGCTTTAGCTAAAGCTAATCACACAAGATGCTAAAGTCATTAGTTAATTACAGGATGTAAAATCGTTTCATAGTAAGCATTTAATGATTACGAAATTGTGCATTATGTAGGTCTTTGTCTCAATTCTAATATGTATGTTGCAACTAGAAACATGGCCCTTGTTTTAAGTTCAAACTCCTCGTTTTGTTTTGGGTCATCAAACACCTTTTTGTTTTTTTGGAATTACCTAGCGTATCTTGGGTAATCTTTTGTACTGTCTCAATGGAGGAGGTAAATGTAGCACTCCTCAGAGAGCAAGCACTTCAGTTGAGCCCTGTTCATTACCCTGCAACTGTGCAGAAAGCTGTGCTAAATGGCTTTATAATGGCTCTTTGCTTCCACTGTGATGTCCCTGCCTATTTCTCTGAATGCTTCATGGCGTAAAGAACCATGTGACTCACAAACTTGAGCCAACCAATAACATTGAATATTTTGTGCTAACATTAAGTCAATTATCTGAATATTCATATGTTAATTTGTAGAATTTGTGACTGCAGTATGGAATCTCATGTCAAATGTAGATTTTATCCAGCAAAAGTAACAAGGAGCTTATATTTAATGGCTTACTATCAACAGTGCCGACCTTGACCATGTCTCATTTTATTTTAAACACACATTCTGGCTACACAGTCAATGAGTGGTTAGTGCTGTCGCCTCACAGCCTCATAGGGTTCCGGTTTGTCAGACCGAGGTCCTTTGCTGGCGTGTTCTCCCTGTGTGCACATGGGTTTTCCCTGGCTACTCCAGTTTCCTCCCACAGTCCAGAAAAGCCATGCATGTTTAGGCTGATTGGACTCTAAATTGCCCCCAGGTGTGTGTGAATGGTGTGTGCCTGTGTGTGTGTGTGTGTGTGTGTGTGTGTGTGTGTGTGTGTGTGTGTGTGTGTGTATGCTCAGCTGTGAAGGACTGGCAACCTGTCCAAGATGTATTCCCTGTCCTCGTCATATGGCCAGTGGAAAAATGCACCAGTAGAACCCTGCAACACTGTTCACATAGAAGGACGGCGGAATAATGGATGAATTTATTTCTGCATGCCATTCTGACTGACAAACATTGCAGCAATTGAAGTATTTTGTGTGCTCCGTGATAAATAAACAACACGTGTGTGAGTAGCAGAAGTCACCAGCCCCTACGTCAACTAAAAGGATAAATCTTAGGTGGATTCATTGGCCCAATGATCAATTATCCATTGCAACAATGAAACACAATGTGAATTCAAGAGAAAACACCCCAGAAAGCAATTGACAAGGGTTCAGGAAACAACATTTAGGATCAGCAGACCTATACTTCTAAACCTGTGAAAGCTTTTCAAGATTTGAAGAATCTTTCGGGTTAAGAGAAAATGGTGCTGCAGGCTGAATCCCTGATTGACTTGTTGTCATTCAGAGGTTATTGTCTTGTGCTCAAACTGGCTTGCAGTTTATGTTTGTTCAAAGCCGAAGTAGTGACGCTTTTTCACATCGTGTCAAAATGACAGCTCAACAGTTGAAATGCTGCATTTATTCATGAACATTTGGAAAGATAAATTTAACTGGAGCACTTTTTTATGTCATGCCGCAAAACATCTACATATTCACAAGCGCATCCATCTTAAGGATTACCCCGGATATTCAGATTTACACCAACTAGCATTTATTTTCTTGTAATTTAGGCAGCTGCTGACAGGTAAGTCAAATTTATGCCTTCATCATGTGTGTTGCTCTGTCACATCACAGAACAAAGTTTCTGACAACAGTATGCTCAGTGAAACAAATAAATTTGAGGCTAGCAGCTCTGTAAAGTGAAAAAGAAAATAGCAAGCCACACTGGAAGTATCTAGTTAAATTTTATGACCCAATTTTTATACAAATATGATTACATTTGGAAAAAGCAGCACTTCTGTGACATGCATATACACAAATGTGTATTTTGGTGAAGTTATTCCATGGAAAGATGCCACAGCTATGAAGAGAAAAAAAATCACAGAGGGGAAACAAAACATCCCCTGATTAATCATCTGAGCCACTTCCTCAGTACATGCACAGTTTCTGTTACCGTGTGACACTTTTTATCTGCAACATCCGATCTGCCTCAAATAGAGGGAGAGGGAGTGCGATGGCGCCCGGGCGAGGATGAGAGAGGTGACCCATGTTTCATAAAAAAGCAAGATAGTGAAGCCACAGCCATTTCACAAACAGGTCGTGGGCTGTACCAAACGGCTTCACATGGATTTTCAACCCACGTTGGACCCCTTCACATGAGTCAGTAGTATGAGTTGGCACTTGGAATTCACTCTGCAGAGGAGCTTATACACTTAGTGATATAACAAATCTTGATAGAGCAACATTTCGTTTGAAAGTATTTAAAAAGGTAAATCCTTCGGAAAAAAAAAACAGGAATATGGCAGAAACGGCTTGTATCTGCAAAATACTGGTTTTAAAGCTATTCATTTTTTTCTAATAAATGCATGTTTTCATCATCCAGTGTTTTGGGGCGATTCCTATAAAAGGTCATAACAAATTGTTGTGACTATCTCGATCTAAAGCTGGGTTCATGGGTTCATTGGTTCAATCCTTAGTTTATTTTAAAATTATATTATGAACTAAGTGACTGAAACCTGTCTCTATGGCAGTTACAGCTTTTATCTGTAAAACCATTAAAAGGGTGAAATGAATTCTTATACAACACGAAGCCCTGGCATATTATTCTTTATACAGTATATTTCTTCATACTTCAGATACCTTTAAAATGTGAATGTTTGAAATGTGAATGAATGTGAATGAATGAATGCCACTGATAAACACATCAGAATGGCCATGGGTGGGTTTTTTTTTACAGTCTAGACTAAATCAAAACCCAAGGAAGAGATTCTCAAATATAGCCCCAACTAAACCCAATATCAACCATTTGCTTTAGTTTCAACTTTCCTTTTACTGTAATGAAGTCGGATCATGGTGTTTTATGTCCCAAAGCAATGAGAGAGCCAATTTTGATTTATTTTACTGCTGTTTTCTGTCTTTTCCAGACAATCAATAGACACTATCAGGTAAACAGATATTACTGGCATGTGTCTAAACTGAATTAGAATGGGTTTGTAGTTCATTGATTCCAGGCATATGATGTTTTGAATAATGTTTTAGAGGAAATCAAAACATCCCTTTGTCTGTGTTGAACCAGGAGTGCCCTGTAAAATATTCATAGACAAGATTAAACGAAATTCTATTTTACATTGCTATGGATTACAGGCTCCCTGAATTCTGGCAATACAAAACATGTGGGGTATGATTGAAATTACTAAAAAAGCAAATAATATATTTATATTGCAACCACATATTTCTCTAGTGGACTCAAATGCAACAAAAGCAAAATCACCATCCGACCCCAGTGACTATTAAGATGCAAAGCAGGTAAAATAACGGATTGACAGTTAAACCTCTACTACATCTGTGATCCAGAACAGCACGCACTGTGCTATAATTGGTGAAAAAACTATGTTTACCTTTGTTTCAACTCATTTTTGTTTATTCTATAAGGGAATAAGTCACTTGTTTGCAGTGTCACTCATAACACTGCAGCTTTGTCAGAAATGTACTTTCTCCGGGGTCCTTAACAATGGAGGCTGACTACCCACATTTGCACATTTGAACCGAGCTGGATAGGAGCAGAGGTGGAGTGGCTGGGAAAGTGACAAGACTGAAGTGAGTTAGGCACATCATCCAGCACAAGAGGTGATCGTTTTACAGGGTTGGATGCCGTGCTGTCATTTGTCACTAATGAATTTCAACAACAGTAACAGTAACAGTAGCTTAACCAACATGACAATATTTTGACTTTATGTTCCTCACAAAAATATCACATACATGCAAAGACCAACCCATTCCTACTTGGATCCTACTAGGTTGTAATGCTTTTGAAGCTGCAGTGTGGTCTGTTTTGCATAACAGACTTTCGCAAGATATTGATGCACTATTTTTACTTTAAAGTACACATCCGATATTGCAGCTGCACTGTACAATTTCTGTTACTTGGTGAGCTGTGCAAATTTATTTCTGCATCATTTTTGGATTTGCTGTGCAAGCTTATAGGCATCATTGGCTTTAATGAAATATGGCCAGAGTTGCCTGTGTAGGCAGTGGAAGAAAATTTCCAATTTATAATGATTCCACACTGATGCATATTTTCTTATAATGGAGCCAGGCTGAATAGTACAGATAGAGAAGTGACATATGATAACCCAAGATTAAAACCATGACAGCTATTGCTTCAGTTGAGGTTAAATGCATGTAAACACAATTTACGTAAAACTCTGAAACAGCACTTGACTGCACGCATCACCTCCAAAGCGCTATGCATAGATTGCAGGGGTTAGTATGCTCTCTTGCACTCTTTCCTACATTTTATTCATTTTTTATTTTACCCATACTGGATCATGGTGTTGTTAGTGTGCACATAGAGGCCGCCCACTCATGCTAGGTGGCGGAAAAAAAACAAATCCTCCTCTGCACTTAAGCCTGCAACAGACCATGTAGAACGCTTAATTGTTTGGGCTGAATAAAAGCTGAAAAGTTGAAGAAAATGTTGTGCTGCTAAATGCTATATAGGTATAGATCTCAGATATAGTTGCTTTTGTATAATGCAGGAGTGCAGAGTAGTGGCAATAATATGATCAATAAGGGCTCCTTAGTATTACAAACACTTACAAACACTTGAAAACACACACTGGGCTGTGCCATCAACTGGAGAGACCTCTGCAGAATAATAAACATAGAGACTGCCTGCTTGAAAAAGTATGACTCTTGCTAATGTTGATTTTTCCCTCTTTCCCATCAAAACTGTGGGAGTAGTAAAACTTTCGGGGGTCAGTAGTGCACTGATTCTAACACTAAAATCTAGACAAGAGTAACAACAGTTAAATATTTACTGAGGAGATTATATGTTAAATCTTACTTGACTTTTTCATGAATGCAGGTTTATCTTCCATTCTCAATGGTTTTTAACAAAAAATAACGACAACCAAAGACCTAGAGATTTCCCATAACTAAACTGTTTCCCTCTCAATCTACAGGACTGAGACAAAGGTGCTGACGCAACATAGTGCCTCCTCTGCTTTTTCCTTTCAGGTCAGTCATTATCATATTGTATTTGCATCAAATCCTCCCTTTCCCAGAGCAGGAAAAGCACCTTCCTTACTATTCCACACATACACTGTCCAGAGGTGGCAAAAAGTCATTGTTTTGCAACCCTAAATACAGTGAAAATGCTACAACAGCAAATTTGTCAGGGAAAACTTGACATACACAGATCATGCACAGTAACCTTGCATTTGCGGTAGAGTTGAGATTGATGATTGCCAAGTGACTACATTGTATGAGTTGTGAATTTCTCTTTTCAGCTCCTGCACATAGGGCTACAGTTGTTGATCAGCTGTCCCTGGGCTTCCCTTTAACCAAAAAATGTCCAGACTTCAGATCTGGTTAAGTTGGAAAGAAGATAAAAGTCACGTCTACTCTCCACCATATCTTCTTCACCAAATAACAAAGTTACACAATGTGCATGTTCCTCCTCATCAGGGAATTTTCAGTCCATGGTTCCCAATTTTTGGGGCAAATATGAGCAAAATGCTCGCACTGTAGAGTCCTTTACACAGTAAAGAAAGATACAGAACATTTCTTAATGACACATGTTTTAATCTGTGGGTTTTGAGCATTCAAGTGAAGTCATAATTCATTGATGTTAAACTGATGTTAAGTGGAGTTGCAAGTCCCTTTACTTTTTGTCAAGTCGAATCTAATTCATGACTTGAGTCGGATTCGAGTCATGTGACTCCAGTCTACACCTCTCTCACAAACAAATCCTTACGTTAACCTCACCATAGCTGTCATTGCTCTCTCTTCATGTTGGTGGATGTCGATCATCATGAATTATTAGAAAACACATAATTTCATTCACATGTGATATGATTTGAAAACACTGAATGCAAAATGTTACATGTCATGTTACAATAATCTTCCCAAATACTTAACCTCGTGCTCTTGCTCAAGGTTTGTTTTAGTATTTTCAAGCTCAGGGTTCGTACACCTTTTTCATGGCCAAATTCAAGCACTTTTCAATGACTTTCACGACTAATTTTCCACTTTTTCCAGCCCCCCCCCCCCTCGTCCGACGATCGACTTGTGGGCCTGTGTCATGCTAGTATATAATGATTTCTTCAAAGTGTGACAACTTGTTTTAATCTGAAATCATCTTCCATTACAGTTTTCCATTATCATTCATTTGACCTGCATTGCTGTTTCTCAAATACACAAACTTTCAGATTTCGTGTACTTACTGAGGAAATCATTATCGACTGCTGTCCACTGAGAAAAATCAAATCTACTTAGCAATCAATGAAAGCAATGGTACTCTGGTAACTCCAGACTTGTCAGATAATCATCAAATTTGGTAAGTTTCTTTGGTATGAAAGTAATCCACAGATCTTTGTCTACAGTCATGCGTGTGTGGGAAATACTGTTGGACCCATTAATGGTGAAATATATCACTGAAGCGCCAAAAGATAAGAGCAAATGTGTTTCAAAATGAGACTAAAGTTGCAGTTTATAGTCAGGGGAGCTACACATAGTATCTCAGTACAAAACCCCCTTGCCTTCTACACTGGCTGCTCTTACAGGATCAGCTTTATTAACCACTGTCTTATTTTTTTTGCTTTATTGCTACCCCAATTAGTTGTAAGTTTGTATAAAATACTATACAAGCAAAGACCTTACGTTTTGAAAAAGAACAAATAGATAACAGAGCAAAAGCCTGCCTTGTTTGATTATTTTTGCAACAAAAGTTGGTAATTTTACTCTGTGGGCATTCAAAGTTTCAGAAACTCTTAAAAGAAGGCTTGAAGAACATTGATCTATGTTTAATGATGTAGGCCCAAAAAATAAACTGAGACTTTCTGGGAATGTGGCAGATTTTTTTGTAACAAATGCCAGTCTACTACAGCTATATCCCAAAGGTCAGACTTAGTGGATCAATATATTCATGTTCTCATATATTATGTATATACCATATGCCATAATTATCTAGTTAACATAAAATATGCTTATGACAGTGGCAAACTAAATGAGGAACAAACAACAGTGTGCTATTCTGTATACATCATTGCAAAGAAGTTGCTTCTTTCCTATGAAATAAATCTCAACCAAGCAGATCTCACACTCACCAGTTTATTCACCTATTCATTATCTGAGCCGCTTCTGCACCTTGAAGGTGTTGCTGGGGTCTGTTGGAACCTGTCTCTGGCACACACAGAGGGAAGACAGCTTACACACTCAGGAGAGGTAACCAGTCCATCAATTTCAGCATAGTTGTGCACGAAAATAAAAACCTGATTCTCCTGCAACAGCACCTGGAAATAAAGTCATAGAGTCACTGTGTTAAGGATCAAAGAGGCAACTGATCAACAGGGCTGAAAGAGGTCGTTTTGCTGACTGTCTTATAGGTCTATATAATATATATAGACATGATCATCATATATCTTATATATATCTTGTATTTTGTACTTAGCTCACCCTAACAACCTGCACTGAGTGTGGGATGCTCTCTGTACATCTGCCAGGTGAAAGGAAAAAAAGACATGCAATAAGGTTTGTTGGATACCCTACATTGCATAAGTGAACTGTCACAGAGTGAGGCGTGACGTTCAGCCATTCACTCACTCACTCATTCACTCGTTCACTCACTCACTCACTCACACATTCACTCAAGCGCACAGCGCACAGGTAGGTATTTGCTGGCATTTAAGAACTAAGCTGACCTGTTGCTTTTCATCTGTTTTCTGTTTCTGGTTAACTGATTTTAACATTTCACACCTCACCATTTGCCAAAGCCAGTCAAGAAGTGCGGTCAAATAACCTGCCTTTCTTCTTCGTTGAGTCAAGCCAGCCGCACCAAAAATTCATATGCACCCCAGTCCTGAAACCTACTGTAAATACCCTGAATGGGTTTAAAAAGACAGTTTATGTTAAAACAACTTCCGGTTTTCAAAATAGAACACTGGTAATACAAAGGTGAATGATCAAACTGGTTTCGGCACCATTACGGCACTCTTATTTTGAAAGAAGTATTGGGGAGTGCAGAGTGATGGAGTCTATGCGTTCCGAGTGCATTTGTTTCGTTTTAAGGTTGTGCACTGAGAAAGCGTAAAAGTCAAATTCTACTCACTATAACGACACTTTGGTCAATAAGTTCTGACAATGGTTGTTACAGTTGACCCCGGAAGCATCTTGACTACGTCCTCATTCATTATCAAGCATTTTGAGAAATTAAGCCTCAAACTTGCCTTTTTAACTTATGGATCAAAATGTTACAGTACAGTAGAAATTGAGCTTCGGGCTTTTTCAGGGCTCAAACTTATTAAGAAACTCGGTACGCCTCGGCGCCACCACTCTACACCTCCTACTTCTCCTTTCAAAATAAAAGTTCCGCAATAGTACTACTGGAGATTAGCTTGATCAAATGCCGTTGTATTACCGATGTCCTATTTTGAAAACCAGAAGTTATCCAGTTCGTAATAAACTTATGCGGAGGTGCGGACTCTTTCTCAGTGGACTCATAGGATTTACCGTAAGTTTCATGATACTGGCGCACTTGATATTTTTATGTGGCTGGTCGAAGAAGAAAAGCGGCTCACTTGACCGCAGTTGCGGACTGCAGGGGAAGGCCTACCCGCAACTTTTTAACACTAATTGGCTCATCTCACATTTATAACAAGCTTCACATCACTATCTCGTTGTCATATTTCATCTGGTTAACATTGCCCGCACCTAAAGAACACAATTGGACACGCTGGCCGTTTAAAGACATTAAGTTTATTACATTTTTAACAATTAACAAAAGCACAGGTTTTCAATAAACTCACCAGCATGTCTTCACACACTTCCAGGTTCCTGTGGGGAAACCAAGGGATTGAACTACTGGTGTAATATAAGGGTGTTTGGTGGAGCAAACCCTTTTAACAGGGGTGTTTTAACGATGTTGGGAATTGTGAGTATGTTGTGTTTGTTCTTCCAGGTAATATATTCTGTTCAAAAAGTTATTATGATAGTGGTTGAATTTTATTGTGAAAGTAGACTCATCTGCTTGTAGGTATAAAGCTCTGTAGTAGGACCCAGAGAGTGGTTGTTGTGTTTGGAAGCCCTTTGTGAGGGTACGTGTTAGATAAGGGGAAAGTCTGTTCAGGATCGTTATGCTCGCATTTCCACTTATCCTGACAAACTTGAGGGCTTTGGATTTTTGTATTTTTTCCCCCTAGCTTGTGTTTGGAATTTTCTTTTCCTAAATAGATATTTTTTGTAAGACGAACACTCAGCTGCCCTCTGTCTTCTCTGCTGCCGTCCATCCTGCGACATGAACCATGAGCAGGATGGACTTGTGAGAGTAAATGGTCAATGTGTGATGGACTGGTGATTTGTCCAGGCTGTATTCCCTGCTTTCACCTTATGAGGGCTAACAGAGACATGCAACATCAGTGGCTATAAATTGGGTGAGATAATCCGGTGATGGATGGATGGATGGATGAATGGATGGATGTGCTGTTAGGTGTAGGTTTACACACCTTGTGTTAATTATTTTAGTTATTGTCTTTTAATTAAACTTATTTTACATTTAGAGAAGATGGGAAACATTTGAACATTGATCAACATTGAACTGCTGGCAGTTATGTATATTTAAGTTCTAATTCTGATGCTATCAGTAGTTCATTGGTAGCACTGACTTGCACAGCGGCAGACAGCCTCTTTTACCATGTGCATGTGAATAGTGGCACTGACTCCAGTTCCGGCATTTTCTTGCATTAGCTAAGAGGCCCTCTTCTTACATATCAAAGACCGAAGTACTGAACCACTTTAAAGGAAATCCGAAAGGCAAAACAAGATCAATTCTGCCCTTTCCCACAAGACGTAATGCCCACCTTGCTCCTCTCCTTGGTTCCTTTGAGTTGCAACACGGGTCCAACCCAGAAGTAGCATTAAAATGCAATGATAATTGAAGAATCTCCCAGGTGGCTGGCACTGCAGAGGAAGCACTCTCGGTGTTATCACAGCCCACATCCTGTTGTGATAATGTTTCAGACCTTGGCATGGACAACACACACCAGACTCTGGGGAGCAGGGGGCAGTAGAGGTGAGCAAGCTAAACAATGAGCCTGGTGCTTAATGGCTGTGGCTAAATGAAAGATTGAAAACCAAACCAAAACAGAATGTGATTTCATTTTCTTTTATGCTCTGTCTATAGCATACTGCATTCTTTGGATTTCCTTCTATCAGTTACGATTTCGTTCATGTTATGGTGGTGACTAGAAACGCACTGGAAGCACTCTGCCTCCAATACCCTGTTGAAAATATTTTCTATATTTTCTGTGAAAGGATGTCAGCAGGATAGCAGTCAATCAGCCCAAATGTATCCCACAGTGTATGTCTCCAATCTCCATCTTTTATTAGTCCATTTCTTTCTTCCTACATGCACACACAAATATTTACTCCTTGTTACTGGTCATAATCACGCTCCCTACTGACAAGATGATAACATTCCAGCTGTTCCGTGCTCATCTCTCTCTGTCCTTCAACACAGAGAAATTATTGTGGTGGGCTCACACGCCTTTACATGCCATAATAATAATAATTATAGCGCGGTTTTAGATATTTTATTCGCTCCTGTTCTTCAAACACAGAAGGGAAATTCAACAGGTTGGTGCCAGGTCTGTGCTTGTCTACAAAGATGCATCCGTCCATGAATCTGAATAAGCAACACAAAGAACACACAGATAAATAGATAGATGCACAATTCTTTTTTTTTCATTTTAGTATGGATGGTCATCTGAGTACAATGTGGAAACGGAGGCCATCGATACTTCTATAATGCGAGCAGAGACTTACTTCTGTGTCCACCTTTTATCCAGTTCACAGAGGAACAGTGTAGGCAGACCCTCCAGCTAATGATCTCAGACGTGAGTACCATGACCCTAATGATTCACTAATGCAGTCTGCACTAAGTATAGCATTACTACAGTAGCTCTGGCTCGTTGTGTGAAATAGCTAATATAATACAGTACAGAGAGTACTTTGGCTTTGCAGGCAGATATCAGGTTGATGCCACAGCAAAGGGCATGGGAGTGAGATTGTATGGCCCTTACATTGTAGGTGTAGGGCTGTGAAATATAATTTATTTAACCCCAGAGTTGTCCATTTATATAAGATGCATATAGAAATGGTGCAATGTACTGAACCAACATATATGGAAAGGGAGGTATTTGAGCTGTTATGAGTCAGCTTGTCTGTCTATACTTGACTTTTTTTTGCAAAATATAAAAAATTGTGAAGATGTGCATTTCTTTTTGCTTAATTTTGAAGCATTCAAGTAACCCAATTCATAAAATAGATCACATCAAGACTTGTGTTCAAACGTACTGACCATTTGAGACAGCGAGTATGAACACATTTTGCAGCAAGCCCATTACCCAGTAATAGGTGCAGTAAATGGGGCTCATGAGGGGCACCTCTGTTCCATCGCAAACTCTGCCTCCACAACTTTACATTACTATTACAGTCACATTTTGGCGGCGAGCGTGGTTAAGAGACATATACTGACATCTCCGTGAGGAAATAATCAAAATTTATCTTCCCGCTGAGAGATTAAGTCCAAAGTCTTTGGTTTTCAATTCAAATTCTATCTGAAAAATAATGGAAAGGAGATTAGCTGTTGATGTTGTTGCTGTTGATAACAGTAATGATAGTGGACATAATTGAAAACAGAGGATTCTAAGCAGCAGCAGCACATTATTCTCATCTCTCTGGACTGGTCCCAGGGGAGCAGACAAATGGAAAATATGGGAAACAAATGCTCCATGTGAAGGCTAATCAGATTGTTGTTGCTCTCCATTCCGCTCAGTCTACCATCTCCAGTCTACTTACCCAGTACCAAGCCATCACCCTTGCCCCCACCCCCTGGTACAACCACTCCACCCACCCTCCTTAATGATTCATGCACATGCAGAGTTACAGCAGCACCTACTGGTTGTCATGAATAAATGCAATAGATAATTTCCTCTCCTCTGATAAGGTGATGTATTCATGGAAAACCCGCGACAAATAAAATTAAATGAGCTTCAGCTTTGCACTGTTATGTTTTCGCTTCCTTTTACAATACACTGTTATTCCTCTTTTTGCTGCTTTTGCTCATTGTTTGACATACCCATTCTCTACGATACAATAATGCAAACTTTGACAGTATTTGCATAAGAGAGGCAGTGGCAATCTACATGGTAAATGTATAACAAAAAAGGAAACTACATAGCTGTACACATTGCATCAGTGTTTCTGTATTTGTGAATTCCAAATACTTTCATAAAAGACTTTAACTCTTAAAGACCAAGGGAACCAAAAATAAATTTTAGTTACCACAGAGGAAAAGTATTATTAACCACTCTGTCAAAACTGAAAGTATATCAAATAATGCTTCAAAGTTGCTCCAAATGAGTTACTGGAGGAGCCTTGAAGCAGCAGTGGCTGAACTGAGAATAAAAAAAATGACGACAAATCCAGACTAACAGACACACACACTAAGACCTGCATCTTTCCTGTCTTTCCCATTTTTATTCTTATGCTCTCATGGACTGGGCTGTGCTTGACTATTCTTTTGACAGTGGTAGCAAGCGACACGATGCGAGCTACTTGAGCGACTAGAAAAGTTGAGATAAGCTCAACTTTATGCAAATGAGAAGGAGCGAGTGCTAACCAGTTGTGTTGTGATTATCTGAATTCTCAAGGCGGAAAGATTTGACAGAGAAGATAGTAGACGGGAGAAAAAGGAAGCCATTGAAGTCATGCATCCAGCACATATAGCCTACGCTTCTTTGCATTCCTTGGTCTTTAATCAGTATAAAAGGAGACACATCATGCAGCTACTTGACTTAGACCACTGATGTATATACTGCATGCAATATACTGTGAAAATTTAGTACAATAGCAGCTATAATTATAATTTTGAGGTTCTATTTTCATCCTTTACTCACTCTTGAACAAACACAATAAGCCCATGTCAGATCATATCTCACACTGAATTTGAGTATATTGTCAAAGGACTTGATATTGATATTATTTGCATTTTTGTGGTTGATGAGCTGCTCATACAAACTAATCTTATCCCTCATCTAATCAGGACCAGATAAGTATGTGCAACAAACCCTCGTTGCTGTAACGAAGATGATGAGCCCCAATCTGTTTTTCTCAAGTGTGGCGCTCGCGATTTCAAGATCAGTTAGTATCAAAGCCGGTGCAAAAGCATTTCCCTTATCTTTGAAGGGAGATACAGAAACAAAGACAGAGCTGTGGTAAAGATCTCACAAGCAGACATTGACATGAGTGTGTCAGGGATTTGCTAAAATACAATTCAAGCATATGTCAACTCTTTGCACTTAATAAACATCCTCTGAAATGTCTTCAATCACACACTGATTGTCAACTTTTTTGAGGACTTTTTGCACCCACGTAATTATTAGAAAAATGACACAATTATTTTTGGGTTGAAACCCCAAAAAGATTATCTCTATAGTCCTGCTGGAGTAATAATACTGGCAGATATTGTGGAAAATTATTTTTTAATTTCCCTGGTTAAGCTAATTAAGTTGGAAGTGTAGTGTTCTTTGTGCTCTTCATAGGCAAGTCATTAGATTTTCTACAGTGTCCCACACCTCTGCACCTCATTTACTTTAAAAGCATGTGATTCCATCACTGCCCTTGTTCCAGTACACCTCCTATGGCATTTGGCAGGAAATTGAATCAGGGTGAGCATATGCTGTAATACAAGAGGAGTCCTACTCACCAAGTTCTTATTATGTCTTTCTTGCAAATGAATACAACACACACACATGCAAGTACAGAGAGAACAATTTTCTCAGGATAGACATTTGCAGTTCATGTGTGAAAATGGAATTGTCACAGACCATCCTTCATCACTTCAACACAGAAGGTGTATGAGTGGAGTACTGCCCTCGAAACACAGCGTCTAATTTTGCATATGGTATCAGGCCACTGCTTCCCTCAAAAGGAGGAACCAGGAACCTGGATAAAAGGAATGAAAATGTTTCTCATATCGGTCTCTACCTGTACAAACTTTTATTTCACGTATTTGACATTTAAATTTTTGTCATATTGTTAAGTTAATAAGTGACAGGAGGCTTTTTACATGACTTAAATGACTCCTCTCTACAGCCAGCAGAGAAGCTCAGAAAAGAAGCTTGG
Organism: Karalla daura; assembly: GCA_029224185.1. Lineage (NCBI taxonomy): Eukaryota > Metazoa > Chordata > Actinopteri > Chaetodontiformes > Leiognathidae > Karalla > Karalla daura. The sequence continues at coordinate 8,931,408 of CM055190.1, forward strand.
TTCGATCCCAGCTGCAGCCATCTGTGTGGCGTTTGTCCATAAGTGAGAACGAGAGAGTGAGTGGTGTGTGTGAACTGCAATGGGCTGCTGACCAGTCCGAAGTGTATGCCCTACCTTCACCCTATGTAAGCTGGCACCAGCAGACACCAGTAGGTTTGAAGATTAATTAACGAATGAATAAATATGAGACCATACATCATTCTACTTGTGGTCCCACCACTACTTCCTTTACTCATGTTATATATAAAATAGACATGTTTGAAAGCAGTTAATGAAATTTGTGGTTTGAAATTGATCAACACTGTATTTGCATCGCAGTCGAATATGCCTGGCATCAACTTAGAAGTAAATGTATGCATTTTGTCTCGAGGCAGATATGACAGATGAGGTGAGAACTCTGAAGAACTGAAATAAATAAGCTCCCTCCCTGCATATTGCAAGCGTAGAAGCACTGACACCATGCTAAATGAGTCCTTGACTCCTCAACTGCCTCAATACATTTCGCTGTGATGCCCTCCTGTTGGCTGTCAAACCAGCTGCTTTAGGTTTCAAATGTTATTCATTACACACAAACACATAGCAGTATATTCACAGATACTTGACTGCATGTATATCTAATAGAATCCTTAAGCTTGTAGCATACTCTTTCTCATCTTAGAGAAATAGATAGATGCACAGGCAGATTATACTCGCTCTTAAATTCGCTTTAATCCTAACTATGTTTCATTTGACCTCACCGCATCCTCTGCCTGACTCCCTGGGTGTCCCAGTGTCTTTACCCCAGCAGGCCACCAGAGGCTCGGCTGCTCTCGGCTGCTGTCGGCTCCTCTCACTTTGGGGGTGGGCGGAGACCTTGGGCCACACTTCACCTAATAAGCGGAACCTGTGATGGAAAGTCCGGGGCAGCAGAGCAGCGTGTCAGGTCATCAGCTGGATGTCAATTAGCGGGGATCTGTCACCGGTGAGCACATACACACGCACTTAGCACAAGGTGACTCGACGAGCCAGGGGCAGTTGCTCTAAAAGTTTTCAGAAAAATTGCACTAGTTTTCCAAATGTTTGTCCACCTTACTTGAATTTATTCAGAGGGCTGCTGAATAACCACTAGTTCAAGAGTGTGTGTTTCCTCTTGCTCTGCTCTTAGTTTTGCACCGTTTTGCCTGTGAGAAGATAAACGATGGAGTGGCGTCAGCAGACCAGTGTCAGCTGTGCAGACGCTTTCATCGAGGCTCAACGCTGGATTGAGGTACACGCTTCACTTTCGTTTCTTCTTCTTTTGCTTGATTTGTTACCAACACCTTTGTCTGTGAGCTGCAGTGAAGCTGTGGCCAGCCACACTTTTTAACATGTTTGTGTGTGCGTGTGCGAATGTGTATGCGCGCGTGCGCGCTGCTATGAGAGATCACTAGCTTCTTGTTTGAGTCATTAGGACTTCAGTCACTGAAAACTCAAAGGATGCCACAGCACTCATGACTCCCATAAAACCTGAAGTGAGACAGCTTGTATTAGCTTATCTTTGAGTGCAAATGCAAAAAGTGCCCCTGATAAGCCTCCTGACACAGAGAGCTCTTCAGTGGGTGAGCAGATAAAAATAATTTGACTGGAGAATTTGCAGGGCATCAGGAGGAAACGCACATGGAAGGGAGTGAGGAAGGAAGGAAGGCAGGGAAGGAGGAGGAAGGATGGAGGGCAGATAATTAGTCTGAGGCATGCTGTTGCATATTTTCAATGTTTATTTGCTTTGAATCTATGAGGTTTGCTTGCTCTGTCCACTGAGATGCAATGCATGGTGTGGTTTGCTTTTGACGAGTCAGTTTTCGCTTCCTGCACAAGTAGCTCTTGTAGAAGACAGGCAGGCTTTATTTGCTTGGGTTGTAGAGGATGTGGCATGGTCTACATTGTTACAGGCCATCCCTCAAACACTATTGAACCTATTGCGATTCTTAAATCCTGACCAGTAAAAACAATCTAAATGGCACCATTAATGTCTGAGAGGGTCATTATGAGTATTGTGTCCAGAGGGCTCCCGGTAGTGAGCCTGTGCCAGTTTTACCCGTCCAGTTCCCTGCACTGATGGATGAACAAGGAGGTGTGGGTTTGGGTGTGTGTGTACCAGCAAAGCATGCAGCTTAAGGAAATGCTAAATGGTGGCATCAAGGCCTCCTTGTGCCAAACAGCATTGAGGCCATGTTGGCACAAACATTTAGTGTTACAGATTGCTTGATAATAAGCCTCCATATATTCATGTGACCAGAAATTGTTGCTGTTTATTATTATTAGCAGCAGCAGCAATTACATGGAAATGCTTCCTCCATGCCTACTGGACTGGAGAGGAAATAAGGATGGATTGGCCTTTCCCTTTTTTGTTTTGTTTTGTTTTTTTGTGATGAAACCACAGTAGCACAGTGTTTGAACAGGCACCCCCCTGTTTTGAACATTTGTCATCTCCTTAACAAGATAATGTTCCCTTTTTAAATTTAGCACAGGTTTTCTTTTTTAATCGAGCTGGGGCTGCAGCTAATTATTCCCATTAGTGATTAATCTGCTAATGACCTTCTCAGTTTTCTACTTTGCCTGTAAAATACAGCAAAAGTGGAAAATGCTGGTTATTTACATGCCATGGTTAAATACTTTGCATTTCTTGTCTGAACTGACAAACGCTCCAAAAGCCAAATGTCTTCAAAATCTGAGGTTTGCCTTACTAATCATTGCAACTCTAAATGTTACACCTTTTCAGCTGTCAGTTAAAACTACCTTGATTTGAGATGCCTGCCTGGTTTAGGCCTGGGAGAACTCTCTCCAACAAATGACAACATAAAACCTAAGAACGTATGGTTGAAATCTGTTGAATTTGTGGTTACTTCGGACCAATTGTTTATTGGAAATGACCAATTAAAGTTGTAGTGCATTGGAACAGACAGTGGCTTGACCAGAGCACTCCGAGTTGTGTTGCATTGTTTATCTGGTTCCACAGAAAAGCATCCTCTCCATGCCCGCTGCCCACTTTCTGAATTGTGATTGTGGATTCCTAGGGGGACTAATTAGTGAGAAGAATAGTCTTTTGGGGCCCTCTGTTAGTTATGGAGCCGAGCCTTAATAGCCCCATTTTTATGTCCTCATTACAATGTCCCCAACCCCCTCCCCATTTTGCCTCAAGCTTGATTCTGCCAAGTAAAATCATTCTGGGGCCTGTTGTATTGTGTGATTTGACCAAACATACTTTGTCCTCGTGGTCTTTTTTTTTAGAGCCCATTGTCTGGGTTTGTAGATGCACTGTGTGACCCTTTACATTCATGATCATCCAAGCCTTGATTTTGTGTTGTAGTTGCAAGACTTCAGTTGTTTAGGCTAAGCCATAATGAAAGCCTGCACACTTAATTTACCTCACTTTGTTTCACTGTTGAACTACAAGACAACAAAGTGCTTGCAATGTGGACTGAAGCATTATTCTAATTAACTTCAACCGGGACCTTGTTTTCCTAATTATTGTATAGTCGTTGCTTTTTTCATTAACTGCCACAGAGTAACTATGCCTTTTACCCAGAGTTCATAAATGTCCAGCTCACTCTTCAACAGCTGGCCCAAATGCTTTAATTAAAATGCTTTCAACTCTGTATAGAATAAAAATGATCAGAATGCCTCTCTATCTCTTGGAGGCATCATCATCAAAATTCTGAAGATAGTCTCTCTGTCTGTGCTCTCTACTGGACAGCATTTAAAATGGTGGTATTGATTAAAACATTACTTACTGGTTGAAATGTACATATGGCACAACCTTAATGCTTGCAGTTGTTTGTACATTATTAAAGCTAAGATCCTTTTGATGTAAATGCTGTTTTTCATCCGACTATTTTCATCTATATACTCTCTCCTAGAACATGTCATCACAGTACATAATTGAGCACCTCAGCTGCAAAACAGTACAGACTGTGCTGCTTACAATATGTGTGTGCAGGGAGATATGAATGCTAATTTGGAGTTTTTGATGTTGTTGTACTGGATGGATGTTTTGTGTTTATTTCTGGTTTAAATGTTGTACATTGCACTTCACCTCAAGGTTGGAAATAAAGCTGGTGACCATCACCTCACATGTAAAATACTGAGAGGAAATACATTTTGCACATCAAGTTAGTCAGAAGTGGAAAAAACTAAATGCAAACAGTGAATGGTTAAATGGCCTTTCCTTTTTTAGGGAGTGACTGGAAAATCCTTTGGTTGCAACGACTTCCGTGCCGCCTTGGAGAACGGAGTCCTGCTCTGCGAGTGAGTAATGATCCTCAAACCTGGATCCAAAATTTTGACTTTACGGTTTAGAGACGATTTAATTTTAGACAATTAGCATGCATACCTGTGGTTAGAGACTGCAGTTGGACTAATTTTCTTGCCCAGCCTGAACAGCAGCACCACGGCAGCTTTAAATGGAGGTAATTTGCTGGATTCACTCTGGAGGCTCCTCAGCATCTCTAAACATGCCTCAGAGTTGATGTTGGCAAAGAATGAAGGCATGTCACAATAATTGAATTGTAGTAATACAGACTGTTGGATATGGATTGTTTTCTACAGTGCTTTCAACAGCTGCTGACTTCTCTGATAACGTCGGTTAGGAGCAGCAAAAGCAACAATATGGCCAAAAGGCATTTGGGCAACAGATCTAGGATGGGAGATTAGCGGCACTGATATAATTAAAGTGGTTTGAGTCACTGAACCTTTTTGCTGCATTTCTGGTTTTGTGCAACATCCAGATTTCTGTTTGCCACAGATCAATAACTGTGATGTTTTTTTTTTTCCTTTGTGTACGTTTTTGTATTTTCTCTTGTAGCTTGATCAATCAGTTGAAACCTGGGATCATAAAGAGAGTCAACAGGCTTTCTACTCCCATTGCTGGCCTGGTGAGTGTTCTGTCTTTTTATTTTTCTCCTCTCTCTCTCTCTCTGCGATGTATGCATCTTGTCAGCATTGTGCATGTGATGTTTTCTTGCCTTGCCTTGATCAGTATAGAAGGATTTATACACTTAGCTGTGATCTCAGTGGTTTAAAATGGAGCCACTGAAGGCACCTGCCAGCCAGGAAGTTGTGACTCATCCTGTGGTTTCCTGTCAAAGGCAATGACAGACGGCGTCGCCACAGTCTGTACAATCTTGAAACTATATTTCATTGTGACAACCCCACTGCTGAATATGTAACTTTTTTTTTTTTATTATTGTCATGTAATTCCATTTGGCATGAATGCAAATGCAGATTTTTATTTTGGCTGCAGGCTGTGTTTCAATGGCTTCACACAAGTATAATTGCCAAAACTGCCCAAAGCAAGGGCAGGAAAAGAGCAATGGCAATCTCTCATCAGGAGCCAATATGGCTGGATGCAGGAGTAATGGTGGCAATGCTGTGCTGTGAGATGCAGTAGAGAACCCACGGCTACGGCCTCCAGGAACATGCTGGTTGCCATGCATGTTTTAACCCGTTACACACAAATCAAATGTACTTAATATTGCTGCTGAGATTCTCCAAAGCAAAATGTAGGAGGTCATATTGATTTTCATTTTGTTTTATTCCTCAAGCTGTTGAAACCAAACACTGTAAGTTGAGCAAGTGTAGAGTAAATCCTTGTCAGTAGAACACAATGACATGGATATTCAATCATGGGAAACATTTTACTTCTTCAGTTTTTGTCACAGTTAAGCATATTTGAAAGATTACTGATGAAACTGCAAAGATTTAATGGAACCTAGCCATATATTATGTTCATTTTTAGGGGAAAATAAATAATGTATTTGCATCATTGCAATGGGTACATGTTTAAAAATGCAAGTTAATCTTTCAAGTCAATTACACATCAGATTTAACTGTTAAAATGTAACACGATTAACAAAATGTTTGAAGTTGTGAATTTGTATTGACCTTAGATGGTTTATCTTATTATACTGATATATTAACCACTAAAATTGCATGGATTCTTAGAGCAGCTTAACAGTCTTTGCTTAGGAACACATTCTTATCCATTCACAATTTCACATTTCACATTCACATTTTTTTTGTCTTCATCTTTTCCATTTCCAGGATAACGTGAGTGTATTCCTCAAAGCCTGTGGGAAGCTGGGACTGAACGTGTCGCAGCTCTTTCACCCAGGAGACCTGCAGGACCTGTCCACTCGTGCAACACTCAGGTACAATAATGTCTTCAAGGAGCAGTGTCACATCAGGTTAAGTGCACCTCTGCACCAGCACTCAGTGCATGTTTATCCCCACCCACATCCAAGATGTCTGACATGTTTCTGTGGAAAGTCATAGCAAAAGCAGGTAGATATCCACTTGGACTTGAAGATGTCCTCATCTGCAAGATAATAATTCCCAAAATAAGTAGCATTTTCATTGGTTTGTGGTTTCATGCAACCATAATTAACTGCTACCAGTTCATATTCACATTTCTGTAGCAGTACCGTGCTGAAAAAGGTTCATAGTTTGGGTCTCAGAGCTGCTTTGCATTTATGAAGGTATAAGCTTCGCCTCAGAAGCTGTTGTTTGATAAGAGTTGATGACCTGTTCTATATAGATCTCTGATAAGTGTTGGATTAGTGGAGCTTGCAAATGAGACATCTCTATAGTTTGCCTCATCCTAGTAAAAAATGTCTTCTCGTAGGAATATACAGTATATGCTATAAATGCAAACTAACCATAAACTACAGCTTAGAAGCGTTACCCTTCTCTTTTTTCCTTTCAGGCGAGATGAGAGCAACAGAAGACTCAAAAATGTAAGTTGGAAGGATAACTATTCAGTTTTTTTCTCAAACTGGTTTTCTACCATTTATAGTTTGCACAAACTGCACCCCCCTTTTCTGAAATCCCTGAAACACCACTGTCCTGCTACAGTAGTAAATTACCCCAAACATGGCTCCCACTTAACTCAGTTGGAATATGATAAACATCCCATCTATCTGCCCATTTATCAGTGGCTGTAGCACACAGACTTTAGCTCCTGCTGTTGATGCCAACACCCCAGCAGCATCAGCATGACTTGGAGTGATAGAGGTCAGGGCCTTGTTTTGTTGATTGAGGGTGGGGTGCATTTATCTGGCTTTGATTCAAAATAGCCTGTGCCAAAAGGTACTCTCACGTTTTATCACAACACCTTAGACAGTCTCTGTGAACCTGTGCCCCTCAGCTGTGTGTTTATGTGTAGGAGAGGGAACATGTGAGCGCTCTGTGTGCACGCTTGTATGCACTGCTGGTATTTTACATGTTTCGAAGCTTATGAAGTTGTTTAGTTATCTCGGAAGCCTCATTTGAATTGCACAATAGCTGACAACTCAGGCACAGTAATGAGGTCGTCAGAGCACTCGCTCTTTGAAATGGGTGTAGCATTTTTTTTTTAATTAACCAATTAGGGTCAATTTGCTTCGACTGAAATCCAGCTTTCATGCCAGTCCCCAGCATGATGCACAAATATCTCACTGTTTTTATGTGCAGCGGTGGTGGTGCTACGCGGAGTAATGTTTGTGTAGCGTTGCACCCTGAACAAAACCAGACCACTGTCACTTTGAGTGAGAGTTTCTTTCTTTCTCTCTTTCTTTCTTTCTTTGTGGGACAAATTTTAATCTTACGCAATTTGTTACAGTGATTGAGTTTCCTTCATTTTGCACACTTCAGTGTAGTATTGCTCTGTCGAGGATGTGACTGTGCCAGACTGTAACCTTAATCTTCATCTGGTTTTACTGAATATGACAACGGTGAAATGGATTAACTCTGTTTTCTCCATAGACCGTCAAGTTGAGTCTCATGTCGTGTGTGAGAAAATTTCATTAGCCATTAGTTTTTTGCTTGGACTTCATGACTACATGGAAAATGCAGAGTTGTTAAATACACATTTCTCATGTGTTTTCAAGCTTATCACTTATCCTCGTGCCTCATGAGTCAGAGAGACCATGAACAGTGTTTTTATGTCATTTCTGCCACCAAACAACGCAATTCAATCATGAGTAACAATCAAAATAGACTAAGTAATTCTCATGTAAAATTGTGGTCCATTATATCAGTAAATAGAATGCTATGCTGACCTGTTGCTGTAGTGTAATTGCAGTGTTATGATTTCCCTCACATGAGATGGGAAGCGAGCCATTAGAGACTAATAAACACATCTTGTCTCCATCTTCAAGACCCATAGTAACACCATACTGGTTTACTGTCAGTTTTTTCCAAAAAAAAAAAAGTAAAGCCAAGATTAGCTTTGCTATCTCAGACAGGCTCACATAGAATTTCTCATTGCTCCTTGTTGGCCTGTACATTTATTTGTGCTAAAAAAAATACAAGGATGGTTCTTATTCTGTATGAATTTCTACTCTACAATGACCCTGATGCTAGGTACTGTCAGAAAATGTCTGTATTCAGTGAATTCCTATTGACTGATAAGGCACCCGTCACAGACACTGAGCGAGCATAATGGGCAATCCATACAGACCATTTATTACCCCTGAAAATTCTCATCTTTTTCATCTAACTAGCATGGGTGCTCTAAAATATTTAGTCGACTCAATGATCTCTTTTGAAGCCCTACATGGATTTTCTTCAATCTGCAGGCCAATCTATGATGATTTTGTCAAGAAACAGCTGGAGAAATCCTGACATGTACCCCTGTGCAGACAGCTTAGACGGGTAGAAAGGCAGCCTTTAAAAAAAAAAAAAAAAATTCTTGCCTCGAGGCAAATTTGAAGTAAATCATATCCAATACACTTTGCTTGTTGAAATAATAAAAAATAAATAAATAGGATGAGGTATTTCACAGATATTTACTCTTGTTTTAATAGCTGGCAAATGTCATTAACATTACCAAAGCTCTCAGCTATCCTGTGCAGACCTCATGCCTCACCTCACCACTATTTCACATGGCTCATACTGATGACATAACATTATTGAAGCCAGACTGCACTGGGCCTAGATGAAATTCATTGTCTTCTGAGGATAAATCTCCATGGATTTTTATTGTTTAATTTTTTTGGCCAGGGGAATCTTCACCTTTAACTTGATCCCTCAAAATACTTTGTCATCAGCATCCGATCGTCTTCTTTTTCCTTTTAATTTGATGAAGATGTCATAGAATTAATACCATCTAGTTTGGTTGTGCCTTGTTTGCTTGCTGGTTTAATTAGTTGTAGCTTCATAACTAAAACTGTTTCTACAAAATATAGGTTAATATATTCCCATTGGTGCTTTGTGTTTGGTAGAAGCCAACACACAAAAGCCAACACATAAAACAACAGTATTTAACATTTATATTTAACGTCATGTTTGTGGCCATGGCTATCAGAATATACAGCCCCACAAAGCCATCACAATATCTTTGATCATCAGCTTTGTGTGCATTATCCCTTCCTCACTACCTGTGTTTTCTTGGTCTGAATGTAGTGCTAACCTGTATTTTCTCTCAGGTTCAATTTTAGGTCAGATAATGTCAGTAGATTACTGAAAACTGTTCATGTTCCCCTCTTGCCTTCCTCCATCTCAGTCTGCTAAGTTGTTAATCTTTCAGTGAATTATTAAACATCAGAAATCACTCCCTAGGTTGGACCAGAGCAGACATTTCATGCCAGAGATGGAATGAAACAGGAGGGGGAGGCAAGTTGAGGACATACCTTAAAGAATACTTGTTTTTTTTTTATTACAAATCTTATTTCTTAGGTTTTGATCACAATCTACTGGCTGGGCCGCAAGGCTAATCTAGATGCCTTCTACACTGGTCCTCAGCTTAACTTCAAGGCCTTTGAAGGGCTGTTGGGTTTGGCTTTGTCTAAGGTAAGCTCCTTTTTTTTAACCACCATTGTAGTCATTTATGTCCTTTTAATCTGCATTATCCCTGCTTTCTAAATCCAGGCTCTAGATGAGGGCAGTAACGTGATTGTGAAAGACGGTGGGTACAGGGATTCCAGGTCCCCAGAGAGGGAGGAAACTCGCCGCATGAAGCCGAGCTACAAGACACAGAGCTCTGCAGACAGCTCAGACTCCCCGGCTCTCCCACCAAATGGTGAAGGTTCACTTTTGTAACCTGCCCTCTGTCAGTCCTTTCTGCTACACCCCCCCCCCCCAAATCCTGCTTTGTTTCATTTTAAATCTGTTTCATGTAAAGTTAATGCACCACATTAACTGCAGTGGGTCAGTTAGTTGGTGGCCTAAAGTGACCACTCTTCCTTTCTTTTGAGAACTTAATTTTGGTGCAACATGACTATCTGTTAACAGGGCTGTTCTGTTAACAGGCTGTTTGTGATAGCAAACCCTTCTCACATTGATTCTTTAATCTGCTGCAACTGCACTGGCTGCTACAGTGGAACGAATCGCTTCCTGTCCACTCGCAGAGGACAGATGGCAAGATGTACCCGTCTCTGTCAGTCTTGAGAGAACAGGACTCAAAAGTACTCATCAAAAACACATAAACAGATCATTCCACACGCAAGCATGTTATTCTATGTGATCAGCATAATTTAATGGGATCAACAACATTCTGGGAGCTTCTCAGTCTGTCATTTGTCACTCTGTGGTGCTTGTTCTCAGTGCACGTCAATGATGGATTGTGGCAAGTTCCACACTGTGGTGATAAAACTGTTTGCGTAGTGCATGTTCATGAGAAAGACTAAGAGGGAGAGAGGATAGAATACTTTGCACATTGCTTGGTAGAGGCTTGGCTGCGTGTAGAGTCAGTCTTCCACAAGAGGTGCTTCTGTTATACTCATAAGTTTTGTTTCTACTCTGTGTTCACCAAACTTGTCATCTTTGTTTGTGCTGTTGCAAGGTTGTGGAAGTGACGCAGAAGCTGAGCAGGTGTTCAAGATGGAGACCACACAGCCCCTGACCCATCAATCCAGAGGTTATGTCCCACCGCCACTCGCACGGAGAAAGCAGGGAAGGGAGGAGAATGGACAGGCCTGCCTGAGTCCACTGGCTAGGTACAGCAAACACATCTACACACACTGCCACTAACTTACAGCTTGAATCCATTTTTTTTTTCCTATCTTTTTCCTGTTTTTCCATGTTCAGCTCCTCAGCTATGTAAGTGCTTTTCCTCTCTGGTTTTGTTTGTTTTGACTTGTATGCACACAATCAATTTCTACAGGCCATTTACTGTAGGTCCTTTTTTCAAACAGCTTCCTTTTTTAAAATTAAGAAAACAAAGCTTTTCCAATTGGTGCTGAAAAAAGTGTTTATTCCACCCAGGCAACTGATGAACAGCCTCTTGAGTAACTTTCTCAGCAGTAATGACTTTATTAACCTTTTGTCATTATGGTGATGAAGCTCTGGAGGGGGATCAGCTGCAGGGCCAGTGACACAAATGACAACTTTCAGCATTTGATGTTTTGTGAGCGTGTGTGTGTGTGTGTGTAAAGCGCTGTGGGTGTCAGTGCAGTGCTTGGCTGTGGTTCACTCTCTCTGTGAACACAATCGGTGAATTTGCCATGAGTCACAGCTCTGGCTCTTTTCTTATTTTATGTATTGGACCAGCTTTGTGCTCTCACGTCATCACTGAGATGATAAATATTTTGTCCAAAGCAATGTGTTGGATCACTGCCTTCCGCCCAGAGTAAACAGACTGGGCTGTACCACTTTCTGCAGCAGTGGTGAGGATGCCTCCCTGTCTCCTCAACCCCACCTCACTGTGTCCCCTCCTGACTGTACCTTCGACGAAGAGCTCTTCCTGCAAGCTCTGCGTGAGGAGGGCTCTGAAGACGACTACCCTGAGCCAGACCCTGTGCTGGATGACTTGTATTTCCGACGAGTGCAGCACAACCTTCATCAGACATCATCCAACCACAGCTATGACCACTTCTTGCCCCAGTATTGGACACCTGAAGAGGAGGTCCGTGTGCGCACAATCTACCTTGGCTCTCAGAAAAGGCCCTGGTATCACGCAATGCAAGGCCTGAGGTCTGTTGGCTGTTTTTATACTGAGGTTGTGGAAAAGCTTTTAAAGACTTACCTCAAGCTAATGCACATTAAACCAACGCACACGTTTGTGGATTTGGTGTCTGATTAATTCAGAGATGTTGATCCAGTGCTTGAGCAGAAATAATGTCCAACTTTAAATACAGTGCCTGGCTGGCTGGACTCAACTCACCATACTGTAGCTCCTTTGCTGAAATCTAATGAGACTCTTGTGTGACTTGGTGTGATGGCATGTGGTGAAAGGTCCCATGTTTTAATGTTTCTGAGTGTAGCACTGAAGTTTATAAACCCAGCTTAACCACACCAGCAAACTCAATCCTAGTTTGCACGGCACATGGAAACAGCTTACACCAATCGTGCAAAGAGGATATAACAACTAAACTGAACTACTCGCCAATATATATTTTTTCTCCTTTCCTTTTTCTGTAAATCATATCGTACTCATTTCATGCATTTCTGTCCCTTTACTTTGACTGTAGCCATAAGGCTTTGGATTCTTCTGAGGAGGGATTTGACTTTGACATCATTTCCTGGCTTGTGACATCTGCTACTGCACAAAACCTCTCTGCTGCACCGGGAGAGCTTCAAAAGCACCTCAAGGAAACTTGCGAGCCCAAACGTTCACTCCTGTCCTGAACATATCTGACAAACACACATTTACTGCACAAACGTGACTGTCGCTTGTCATGTACCAAGTGCACTTCTTAACTTTTGCATTTGCAAATTTCTTACCTATCGCGATACTGTTTAATTTGGTAGAGGGATGCAAATTTTGCTCTGTTACGGCTCTGCAACAGCTCTGTCATGAAGAAGAATTAGACATGCTTTGCGTTTTTTTTTTTTTCTTCTGTGCCTGCCTTCTGAATTATCTGGCATTTACTTTGGCACCTTCTTTTTTAGTGCTGATGATGTGAGGACTTTTTTAACAGCCTCATGCTGAGTGACTCACTGGTTCATAATGCCTAACCAGATGACTCGGGTCTCGTCATACTGATAGCCATAATGGAATGATGTTATTTATAACACCTCGTGTGGTAGTGCAGATGTCTTCCAGTTTACTTTCTGTGTGAATATAGCTTTGGTGTGTCTTTCAGAATAAAACAAGTCATTAGTGGGACTCTAATCTGACAGAATAAACTGTTAATTGGCTCTGTCAAGCTCATCTGTACAGTACATGTGGTATGTGAGTGTGGTGGGTTTCTGCCACACCTGTGGTTTTGAAATAACACTGACACCTTGTGAGTATATCATATCTATTTCCACAATGCCTCAACATGAGTGTTACATTCATAGCAAGTGTGTGTACATTTTTAAGTGCTCATGTGTCTATTTCTTTGGCTCTGTAGAAAATATGAAATCCAGGTCAGACCTGAGAGACCATTTCAGGTCAACCCAGGCTGGATTTGGTGAGTCCAGAAGTTTTGGCCTTAAAGCTGGAGAAAAGTCTTGAGGCCACTTTGCCCTTAACTGCCTGCTGTCGCTGCTTTATGTGGATCTATGTTTGTTTGTATCCAACCTACCTACGAAGGAAATTATGGCACAAACATCATTTGCCTTTTCATAAAGATGGAGCACTTGGCATGGCACCCGCTATTAATTATCTGGTGCAGAGGCCTGACAGCAGAATTTATGACAAACGACAGGATTGTTTGTAATCACAGTCTCGGTTCCTCCCATCAAGTCCTGTCGCAGCTTTGATATACCACCTGCTAAATGTTGCTGTAAGTTATTTGAATGTCAAATCTGACATCCTCTGTTGCCCACAGCAGTGCCATTACTCGTTACAAGTCATGGCTGTTGTGCTCTCCAGACAGCAACATCTGTTGCCATTTGTTCTGCCGTTCTACTTGACTTGCATGCTACTCTGCTAAGGATTCTGCTTGAATGCAGAATGCGCCATGTTGTTACCACTGTATCTGGTTTGTTTGGATGCAGCGTGTGTGTGAGTGAGCGCAAAGAGCTGTTGGTGTGTGATGACATGCTTGTGTGTGCACTTTGTTGCTCTTCTACTATTCATCATGCTTGCTCTGCTACGTGATGTCCCTAAGTGACGCTGTGATGCAATGGCTGTGTTTTCAATCCAATGTTTGCTTGCTTTGTAAATCAGTTGTTTATTCCTCTGCTTTGCCTCTTTGTCCAAACCAGGAGCAAATCACTCAGTGACATCCCAATGGTCTACCCTGTGCGCAAAGTTCCTGATGGGAATGTCCTTTACGATGCGGGCCAGGGGCATGACTGGACGCAGCAGTGGAGTCAAGACAACAAACGCAAATGCAGTGTGGCTGCCAAGGACAGTGAAGCTCAGTGGCAGGATGTGAGTCTGAACAAGATGCTGAGAGTAGGCGACATGGCAGTGGACCATTTCTGTGTGGAGCTTGCATGTTCTGCCTGTGTGTGTGGGTGAGCTTTGTCCAGGTCCTGCAGCTTCCTCCCACAGTTCAAAAACATGCACAGAGGCATGTTTAGAGATTAGAGTTTCCAAACTCCCTAGGTGTGATTGTGCATGCCTTCAAGAGCTTCTCTTCATGGTTGATTTTAAAAGTTGAGATCAAAGATTTAGTCTTGATCCATGTCCCAAAGGTTTTTTAGAACAGGCATTTTAAAATGTGCACATCCTCAACAATTTAGCAAACTCTGTTGGGGTTCTCAGGCAGAACATTTGGCAATTAAATGTACTCCGTGCTGAGAATTGGTGTCATCAATAAATTGTGATAAAGGTAGCATAGTAAGATTTAAATAATCTTTTTATCTCGTATGAATATTTTAGGGTCGCTCTTGAGGGCTGGGATAAGCTCCAGCAGATCTTGACAACACTTTTTGGGTATAAAGCAAGCCAAGAAAATGAATAAATTAATGTGGTGGTAAAAACAGTATTATCGGTTTTCTAGAGTGAAATCAGTCCTCCCCAGTTTTTTAACATTGTTGCATGTTTCTATATTGATTGGCTTATTCGATTATACTCTTGTTCCAGGACTTTACCAAGTGGAAAAACCGTCGTAGAAGCACCAAGTCTGACCAACGCAGGATGTCCCAAGACCGAGAGCATGTCATTAACCAGATGATCAATGGGGCTTTGACCAGCTATGAGAAGAATGAAACAGGCAAGGTGCTCAAGAGGTATGTTCTGCTGTAAATTAAATGTAAATTTGATTTAATATGTAAATTAAACTCCCAGTAATTCAGTCTGTACGAAGAGCTGCTAACCCATATCACAGTGAACTCACGTAATATGACACACCAGTCAGTCTTCTCTTACCTGCTCAATCCCCCAGAGACCAGCAGTCACCGCGCAGGAACCACCCTGCCCACCGCCCTTACTCCACCTCTCCTTCATCAAAACCATCCAGCTCCAACCTGCAGCCACACACCCGAGCTCTGCTGACCCGCAGCTACGCCACAGAGGTGCCATTCAGCCCCACAGCTGCACCTGGACCCCATAGCTCAACACACACCCAGGTACTGTAAATGCTTTAGGATGTCTGGGTGCATATAACTCATTTCTAATACTTGTATTGGTGCTTTCTTCTCAGGGAAGCCCATTTGGAGCCATGCCTGCCTCTGATGGCAGCAGTTTGGGTGAAGAGACCCACTTTGCCTCTTTGGCCTCAGATGGAGCCAGAGTTACCACACCTACCCTGGACTGTCCCTTCAGCTCCCAGACCCAAGTTAAGACCCAGGGCAGCCCAGCTCCACAGTATCCACCATCTGAAATGGTCCAGCACGAAACTGTTTTGCCAAATCAAATCTCCACTCTGGTCACAACCTTGCAGCCCGTCAAGACTGTAAAATCAGCTGGCACCAGGGGTGTTTGTGCAACCACGTCAAGTCATGTGGAACGTCCAGTCAGTGCTGATCCAAAAGTTCCGCCTTTCTCCCCGGATGCAGTTAATCACATGGGTGAAGCTTTGAAAGAGATTGAGAAGACATCTGGTGAACCGGCTGTGGAGCAGCACAGAAGTCAGCAGGCTGCAGCTGGCTACAAGTACTCAACACGAGCAGGCTCGTGGTCTGGCTCAGCCACACTTCCACGTGGGTACCGGAGATCCGAGGGCTCATCTCGTCTTTCTACTGCAATCACAGCCAAGCCTTTTGGGTCTAAGCAGTCCAGGGTCTCCTCACTCCCAAGACTGTACAACGTAAGTACTTTGTTTCTGTTTTGACTAATTGATTTATGCTCACTATTTTTCTTCTCAGCTGTATGTTTGTGCCCATCCTCATGACTTAAAGACCTTCATTCAAAGAAGGAAGTTCTCCAAAATGTATTTTTTAAGTTTTTCATATTACAGTCTGTTCAAGCTCTATCGTGGCATTATTACTTGTAGGTTTTTTTTTCCCTCTACGTCAAGTGGAAAAAAACCAACTAAATATTTTAGCGTTCTCTTTTTGACATGTCAGTGGGCTTCGATAAATCATCTAACCAGTGCAGACGGCTTTAAAAAAAACTTCTACCACCCCCTGAAACTGTTCAAATAAACACACTAATGAATTTTGTATTTGTTTAATGCCACTTTCCAGCAGCCCCTGCGCATGATGAATTCATGGTTTACATTTGATATCATCTCTAAATGTGTCGAACACTGAAATCGAGACACTGTCAAAATGCTGGTGGAGTGGTGGTTATGTTGGAAGGACAGCAATAAACAGACATGTCTACGGTGAAAACCGAAAACATCCTGCAGTATTCTTCAAAAGCACCACCCGCTGATTTTACTTTGCACTATCTAGCGGTTATAATTGGGACATAATGGGAATTAATTTTATTGGTTCATGGGCTTGTTTAGACATCCAAACAGGTTCAAAGTAGTTAATGGAATGAGCAAATTCCCCATGGGGGAGAGTGTGGGTGGGTAGTCGGGTGGGTGTGTAGGCAGGTATATGTGAATGAGCTTGAGTTACCTTTTGTTTTCTCGATCACTCTCCTCATTAATAATGGAAATCCTGCTGCTCCACATGACCATGAGTCTTTTGATGAAGACAAAAATCCCCAATAAACCATTTTTAAATGACTTGATAAAATGAGCTCACGCTAATGATCTCATTCACATGCAACTGCGCTCTCTCCAATTTAGCATTGTTGCTTCACATGCAAAAGCCTGTCTACCTCAGTGTCTTTCATAATTTCAAATGCTTGTCAAGCTTCTCCCACTGAACAGAAATGTGGGATCTTTTCGATGCATGCATCTCTGCACAAACCTTGAAAACCTACGGCTAAGGTTGCTGCAACACTCATTAATTTGATACATGACAAATGCAGAAAATTGTCATGTTTGGAATAATAGTGGAATTATAATGTTCATACAAACATAGTTTATGTATAGTATTTATGTATTCATGTATAGTAGTTCATTAGGTCACTTTGGGGTAATGCATCATACAGTATATCTCATTGGCTGCAGATGCTCTGTGCCTGAAGTCGGCACAGCCACATTTTAGTGCTACAGAATAAATGTGTGCATGATGCTTTTGTCGATCTCCAGGTGGACAACAATCAGGGCGTTCTATTGAAAAGTGAGAAAGGTTCATCTCATTCACCACCCACCGAAAGTTTGCTCAAAAGACAGACTGCGTCCACACACCTGAAAGGTCAGTTCGAGATGAGAGACCAGGCTAAGCAAAGCGAAGTACAGGCAGCAGAGATGGAAGGTGCCCCAGTGTCCAGCCAGCCCTCCCTGCACACAAATGGCTATCACCACCAGCCACCAGCCTCCAGCAACATACTCCCGCAACCGTATTCAAACCTGCAGGCCCCCCACAACAAGTCCACTCTGACATCTGTTGGCAGCAGTGATCGCCCAAAGGTATGCTGTTATCTTTCAGCACACGTGTTTCACTTTGTTTGAAGACATTAATGTAAACCACGAGCCTCTCTGAAGCTCAGGTCCTCGACCACTATTTCATGACATTGAATTAAACTGGCCTCACTCAATTCAATATTCCATTCTATCAAATCAGTAACCTTTATTGGTCTGGGATGGTATCTAATGAGTGGAAAAAAACATGAATTTAATTTGAACGCAGAGAGCAAAGTTAATTTTCAGTGTCAGTCTCAGCCATCGGTTATTTTTTTAATTGTTTCTGTGCCCTTGCCTTTCTACCTTTACCCATACAGGCTTTTTCACTTATTTTGTGCAATCGGACCATCTGTCAGGGCAGTGTTTGACTTTTTCCACTGCAGACATTTCCCTCATCACCATATAAAACAAAGGACATGGTCTTTTTGATGTTTGACTCTCATCATTATGTGAGGCTCATTGACAGTGGCATTAGACATCACCATGTAAGCGATGCCCTGCTCTGCTCACCTGCCTACCATGATCTAAGACTAGCTGAAGAGGCGGAAGGTGGGTGGAGATGAGATGAGATGAGGCGAGGCAGAGACAGAGCAGCTCAGCTATCACTCTATGCTCAATATGCACCTGATAATTAGGCATTTTTTAGGCCAAACATTCCCACCTACAGTTGGTATAGGGGATAACTACAGAGAACAGAATTATATTTTTGTAACATGCTGTTGATGTGTATATCTGCTGTTAAGTTGTCCATTTATATAAGAGCCTATGGACATTAATTTACATTCGTTTTAGCCAGACACAATTAGCCATTCAGAGGAGTGCAGGTCTGTCCACTCATTTAGGTATAAGTGATAACAAAACGATTTTATGGCTCAGTGTCCTGTTTCCCTGCAAAAAACAGGTGCCTGCTGTGTTTTTTGTTTTTTTTTCGGTGTCTTGTTCATTTTTTTGTGCCCGTTAAGTGCAGACACTTCAACTCTTTCTCAGTTTTGTCTTTTTAAAGTATTGCTTCATGACAGGCCTGTCCACATAGAAACTGTCTGTTGTCCTTTAGAATCAGACAATAATGTGTCTTTAATCAAATATATTACAGTTTTATCACCAGCTAATGGCACAGACATGGACTTGCCCTTGCAGTTTTGTTTTCAGGGGTGGTTTTATTTCCTTTATGAGCTGGTCCCTTTGTAGGTCTCTTACTATATCTGTGAAGCAGCCGTATCTAGTTTCCATCAGGAAGCGTGGGACATTGGATCACATGGTGTCACCTTTGTTTGTGTGTGTGTGTATTTCAGGTGGATCACAGTGACATGAGAGTGAGCCTCACTCTCAAACCTAGCAGCAGACCAGACTTTGGTTTCCAGACTCACTGGGACTCGACAGGGGTGAGAGTCAAATTCATTCAACCCGGTAAGAAATGTATTTGCTATTTATGTTCAACTTTGTCTGTTTGTAACTTCTAGCAAGATGACGCAGAAACCGCTAAGCTGATCACACAATCTGAATCCTGCTGAGCTCTTTTCACTCAGACTCACCTGCAGTTTCTGTTTGTAATTTAGGGCTTCTTTGGTGAAAATAAGTGAGCTCTGGAGTGCAGTTCTAGACTATTCCCGTGAGTGTCGTTTCTTGCCAGGCTGCCCAGGAAAATCTTTACTGTGAAGCAATGACATTTCAGTAACGGTGACGGTGATCCTACATCACGCTCGCAGCATTTTTTGTTTTGCTTCCCCAAGAGGTTTTTTGTTCCAACATCTGGCTCTAACAAACAGAGCAGTCACTCAAGCATAGACCGATTTTGCAGCCAAAATCCTGAATGATGATACTGAGGCAGTTTGCTGAGAGTTGAGATGATGCACCTTCTTATGTGGTTAGAAATGGACAGAATTGTCAAAAAAGGAAAAAATATTAAAGACACATATCATATAAGAACTGCACGCCATGTTGGGATACATGCATTTTCATTGTTTCTTTGTGTGCGTGTATCCAGTGTCCACATAAAACTACAAAACGTAGCTAGAGATTTAAAACTCGAGCATGAATATTTGATTTGACGTGCGCTGAGGTGTCACTTACTCGCTGCTGCGTCGTTTTAGTTTACTGGCCCAGTTTTCAACTCTGAACTGTAAACCTGTCCCCTACAACACTGCAGCTGGTCTCACCAATTTGTGCTGAACAAATCATTTGTGATGCTCCATTCAGTGTTTTGTCGTCTCATCCTTCTTGGTTTTCCTGACATCTCTCCCCTCCCCTCCCTCCTCAGGCAGCCCGGCAGAGCTCTGCCAGCTCTGTGTGGACGATGAGATTGTGGCTGTTAATGGAGTTCCGGTGGCACACATGAACTACACCCAGTGGAAGGATAAAATGACATCCTCCCTGAAAGCTGGCGGTCTGACCATGGACATTCGGCGCTATGGCAACAAGGGTGAGATAGCGAACCAAATATGGAAAACTTGTAACATCCTTTACCACCTGAAATTACTTGGGATAATTTAACTTCTAACCAGCAGGTCACAGAGGTCAGTTCACACTGTGGCCACGGTGTTGATAGCTGGTTGTTTTCATTAGATTGGAGCACCCGTGAGGGGAGGCATCACAACCAGCCAGGCCCGGGCAGGGTGACCCTCAATCTGACTGCCACAGCACCCGTTCTGATAGGTTACCCCATTTGCCATGCCAACAGTGGCGCCTGGACAGGCTCCACAGTCAGGAGAACATCCAAATTCAATGGGCAGACGGACAATGTGAGCAATGCTTTATAGCCCTAATTCCAAAAAAGTTGTGATGCAGCGTAAAATGAAATGAATCAGAATGTGATCATCTGCTAATCCTTTTTGATAAGGACAAAGTTAGAAATGGTACAAGACAAGCCATTTAACTTGTTAACTGATCAGCTGGTTTTTCTTATCTGCTTCTTTTGAGTTTGAGGCCAGCAACAAGTCTGAAAACAAATTTGGAAAGGAACAACAGAAGACAAAGTCGTGCATGTTGTTTGCTTCATTTCTCAGTTAAACAGTTTCATTGGTATTGAATTGGCGATTGGTATCATGATTGGCAACGAAAGGAACATTTCCCCAAAAGCTCAGTCAAGCAGTGATGGAACGAGGTTCAGCACTGTCAAACAGACAGTTGTATAAAAGATATTACTGCCTGGAAGCTGTCAGCAAACGCAATTAGTTTCCAGATGATTGCATTCTGTCTTTATTTTCCTTTTGCACAGCATCCCAACTTTTCAGGGCGGAATCAGAACTGTAGACACGTATCTGAACAGTTCAGAAATTGCTGCACAGGGCTTTCCCTCTGGTAGCCCAGCTAAAGTAGTGGTGCTGATCTTCTCTCACCTGCCCAGGTTGTACAAAGTAAAGTCATGTATGGAGAGTTTGCTGACAACCACAGGACAGCCAGAATTAAAGGTAATAACAGGCATTAATCCAATGATGGCCATGGCATTGCGAATAAAACATGACAAAACGTCCTCTTAAGAAGAAGCTGTCAGATCCAGGTTGTCAGTTCCTCCTCTCATCTCCCCTTTCTCTCCATGTAGAGTATGGTAAAATTTCTAGGAAAAATCAGAAAAGGAGAGCTGAATTTTTCAGACAGAAAGGTAAATTTCTTGCGTGAACTCTTTATCAGCTTTGGTGGCTGGTGCTTGGCTTGGTTTAGAGCTGGGTTTCATTAAACGCGAATGCAGTGTGGGCTTATATAAAGGGATTAACGATGGGGCAGTCTCAGTAATTAAAAGAAATCAGACGATGCAAAGCGATTAGATATATGGCCTTAGCGGCCCCAGCGTGAAGTTTTGTTAATAGCTTTTTACTCCAAGATGTGTAAACACAAGCTAACCACGACAGCTATTAAAGATTCAACATCTCTGTAGTTATTCATTAGTCAAAAAGCCAGTCATGTATTTTGCAAACTGGAGCACAAACCGTGCTCACAGCAGCTGCAACCAGCAGCGCTGATCATGTCTTTGTCACACCATGTGTTGGCTCCTGTGTCAGTTTTAACTGGTAACAGTGACTGATTTTTGTAATTCTGTCCCACTCTAATGGCTTCTCCCTCCAGGCTCGGCAGGATTCAGCTCATGGGTTTACTTGTGTGGTAAATGATTGCACGTAGTGGCATCTTAAAACAGTTGCTGTGGAGCATTTGCTTGCAGTGTCACTATGCTGGGGAGACATTAGGTGGTTACGGACCCTGATTTACATATACGCATGCTGGGAAAGACGAGTCTTCAACTTAAGTCATAACTACTCTCAAATGCACAGTCTTAAGCAAGTGACGTCATTGGAAAGTTGTTAATGACTCAATTTCAATTGTTTACTGGGCTGTAAATTACAGTCTAGCTGGTATGAGTCAGGCTGCTGACCTTTCCGCTCTGAAAAGGCTGATTCACAAACAAAAAATTTGGCGTGTTTACGCTTGTCCAAGCAAAAAGTGATAGAAAAATACACATTGCATAAAAAACTGTGGCGGTATTCTGAAAATTGTGTTTTCAGATTTCATTTGACTCTTCTAGTGTGTCTCCAGCTTTTGTTTGTGTGTGCGCATTATATTGCACTATGATTGTGTTTAAGGTGTCACCATCTCTTTGCTGACCTGTTATTTTTTCACACAGGAGGTTCAGAGTCGGCCATATCCGATGTAAGTTACTCTGTGATGAAAACATGGTGCCTGTTCAAACATCACTCCTATCAGTGGGTGTATGGCTTTACCTGCCACCTGCCATGAAGTAATGCCTGTGTATGTGTGCCTCTCCAGCTCCAGGTGCCCTCCCTCAACCCGTCCTCAGGCAACTGGTCATGGGACCACGAGGAGGATCGGAGGAGGCAGGAGAAGTGGCAGGAAGAACAAGAGCGCCTCCTACAGGTGAAGACAGTTTTCACTGGCACAGAGCTACAACACGTGGCACAGAGGAGATTTAAACACAGCCTATTGATCTTAACCTTTGTCTAAAGTTTAAAGATCTCACCATTTTGTGTGTGTGTGTTTGTGTTTGCAGGAGCAGTACCAGCGGGATCAGCAGCGGCTGAAGGCAGAATGGCAAAGGGCACAACAAGACGTAATGGGAGAACAGAGGAAGACCGAGGTAATGCTGTGTGGTCCCTTGAGTCTTTTTCAGGTGTTAATTTGTGCAACTCAGTAAATTCCCTGTGAAAACGATGTAGAAAAAGTCTCACCAAAATATGCGTGGTACCTCATTTGTAAGCATATAAAACACAATTACTGTTCTAAGCCCTCGGTGTGATGATGTTAGACCAGTTAGTAAGTTTCACACAGTGTGTTTTATCCGTAGCTCAGATGCCGTGCGTAGTCGCTGTATTGCCAGGACATTTCAGCTCATGCCATCTCTTGTATTTCCTGTGCAGAACAACCTCGAGATGACAAACGGTGGCGGGGGCCTTAACAGCGCTGAGCTCCATGTGACTGTGATGAGCAGCAAAACCCACGAGGAGGAGGTGAAAGAAGCGGGAGCTAAACCTCAAAGTCCTCCTTGGGGAGAGAAGCCCGACAAGATTACTGAGAATTCCTGGTAAATTAACATTTTATCACCAACTTCGCCACGTTTCTGTCTTTTCCGTGTGTTTCGTTCTTGATGCGTGCGAAATCAATGTGCTGGTCGTCAAAAATCAGGGTTTAACTCTTAAAACGTGACTTGCTTTTTCTCTCCCGGCACTTGCTGCTGCTGAATGTGCTGTGCTGTGCTCCCTGCTGCGGTTTACTCCGCCTTCCTGCTCCTCAGGGCTGACGACTCCTGTGGCTTTGCTCAGCTGTCTCCTGCACACAGGTCAGACCAGGACCGACTCGCTTTCCCCTTATTTTCAAACACTCTGTATGAGTCCAGCAAAATATCCCTTAATATTTAGCCTAGGGCTTAAAAGGTCTGCAAACATAACACAATATTTGTTTTGTTTTTTTTAGACGGATTTGTTTTGTTGTTTTTGTAGGTGGATAAAGTATATGTCAGCATGCAGCATGCTTGGTTCAGACTCTAAAGCTCTTCATTATTCTTAAAACATCTTTTTCTTTCTCCACTCCCTTAGGGCGAAGTCCTTGTCGACCCCTGCATTAGGCCCTCCTCACAAACAGATTAAAGGTTTGTCTCCGTCTCTCTTTCCCTATGCTCCCCTCTTTTGTGGTGTTGCACTGGGCTAACCCTCGTCTCACCTCGCAGGTGAGGAGGGGAAAAGAAAAGGAGCAACCGTGTCAAAAGTGGAGCAGGAGCGACAGCAGATTTTGGAGGAGATGAAGAAGAGAACTCAGCTGCTGACTGACAACAGCTGGATCCGGCAGCGCAGTAGCAGCTTTTACAGGGAACCCGTCTACATCGGGGCTCCTCTGAAGAGGTGACACCAGCTGATTTGTTGTGACATTCCTTCCTTATGTTGCTTTTACTATTACTACCATTCCCTGAACACATCCTCTCCACAGGTTTGAGTCTCTGGACAACCTCGACACTTTGCGGCACTCTAGGCTCTCCAGCGGCCCTCTGGGTTACCCTCGCCCACACTCAGCTGCTGCAGGTTTCTGTGCTCCAACCAGGAACTCCTGCTCCCGCTACAGCATCGGAGCTTCGTTGTCCCAGAGGAACTCCTCCCTGGACGCTTCCCGTCACAGCAGGTGTGTGGCTCAAGCCCTTTCCTCTTGTGCTTATTTTCCGGCTTCTCATTCATTCATTCTGGCCTGATGCTGTACCTGTTAACGTGTGCTGCCTCAGGATGGTCAGTGGCAGGAGGACTTGCTGTATGTGTGAGCGTGTCCTGGGTAGTGGGGCAGCCATGATCATAGAAGCCCTTAGTCTGTGCTTCCACCTTGCCTGTTTCCAGGTGAGAGGTCGCAACAGGGGTCAGAATGCGGTCAGAGTAGCTCCAATCACACCATCTGTGTGTGTCCTCCCACCTGCTTCTATGTTCACTTTCATTTTGTGGAATGAAACCTAAATCCAAAATGAAAGATATGACCACAGGTTGTATGCTTGGCTGAGCTCGGAAAGTTGGTGTGTGGGTGGAAAAGAAAATTCCAGTCGGAAAATAAATAAAATAAACCATAACATGTCACTCAATCCTCTGCTTCACTGAAGAGCTGAATGATGACGGCAGATGGGAACCCTCATATTTGTGGGTGTAAAATTGTCAAATCAGTTTTTGTCTTACTGATTGAGCACCTTTAGAAACAACAGGCCTGCATGAAAATGTAAACATCCATTAACATATTTGCTACAAGATTGAATAGAAACAAAAACAGCTTGGGCATACTTCCAACAAGTGATCCACCTGGTGCTCTTTAAATCCCATCCTCTCATTTAGCCTCAGTCTAATAGTGACACAACTGGAGAACTGGCGCCACCATCTGTTTATTTTAATTGACCAGCTCTTAATATTCACAACAGACAGTGAGAGGGGAGAGTAAATGTTCTTCAAATTTGCTGAAATACGTGCTACATTACGAAGAAAAGCCAGTCTGCACCCATCATTCTGCCTCTCCGCATTACTGACATCACACCAGTGGCTACAGGATAATTTTTCATGCTTGCTTGGAAAATTGAATCCACCTGAAAACCGTGACCGTAACTTTTGTAAGGTCAGCAGTAGCATTTCTGAATCCCTTTGTCCTGACCCGTCTGTGTCCTTGTCTGGGAAGCCTCCGGTAGAAGGAGTGATAGTCCTGTGTGTCTTTTCTCTCCTGGTCTCTATTTTTCTGCGTATGGTTGTGTGAGTGGAAGGAGTGCCCTGCTTCACTTTTAGATGCTTATTGTGAAAATCTCACGGGTAGAAGATGCCCAGATCTAATTGACACAGGTTATTTAGCACATAGTTGCAGAAGTTGATATCCCCCCCCTTCACCACCCACTGCAGCTCCCTATGAGCTGCAGACAGACATAACACTCCGCTGGTCTTTAAATGTTGTGCTTTTCGTGCAGAGACAAAGCATAGCTGTTGTGTGCCGAAGCGTTGGACAATGTGGTGGAATAATTGAAACACCATAGGCCCACTTTACGTGTCTGCTGGATTTCTCTTTGTCCCCTCTCACGTCTTCCTTCTCTTTCTCTCAGTGTGTGGCCTGCCAGCGACATCTCGGAGGAACTGGGCCTGGGGTCCAGGTTCGAATCCGAAACGGGAAGCCGCATTGCAAACCCTGCTATTTCCAACTCAAGCGTGAGTATTGACCTTTTTGATGGACCATGACCTCGAGTGATTCTCTGCAAAACCGCAACAGTGGTTTCTGTGCCTCTTGCTGCCAGCCCTCCCAAATAGTTGTTTCCCACTGCTCCTGCATCTACTCAGTTGCTTTTTTATGGCCTGTTTGCCTACTGTGAAAAGCACTAAAAGCAAATGTATGAAACGGCTGCACTCCTGGAAAGTTTGCTTTGCTTGTCAAGTAAATATTTAACTGTGATATTAATCTTGTTTATTAACATTTCAGCCACTGGTGCGCCCTCCATGTGACCAACATGCTGTGCTCCACATCACAGAGTAATCAGCCGAGTCACTTTTGGATCAAACTAAGAACACTGTGTAAACATCATCCATAAAGCCAAGACCTTGGCATCTATTGACTACTGTAAATTGATATGGTGCAAAAGTAGACTACTGATAGCTTTTTTTAAAAATCAATCATGGTTAACATGGTACGGTTTATTTGTCTTTCTCTTTTTCTCTGCTAATTTCTTTACAAAAAGCGTAGATTTAATATATGAATTAAAGTAATTTTGGAGATTGTGAGTCTTAAATTTAATGCTTTTATTGTCATGTCTTTGTAATAGCTGACATTTGTCCAGTAGTGCTTTAAAAAAATCTGTTATTTCAGGATAATGTTGGGGGTGTTTGGAGGCACATTTTAACTTGTACTAAAGCACTTTTTGTTCTGATGTAATATCACCTTGTGCATGTTGGGATTGGTCACTTTTACAAGGAATGATGCAGCTGTTTCTCGTGTGAAAATTGAAATTATAATTCTGTGTAATTCTGTGAATAAAGAGTATTGAGAATTATCTGCCAGGAATACTTGTCATTCATCCGTGTACCACATGGTGGCGTCCTTGGTCCCCAAGGAATACGTGTCAAACTGTGTCATTATTTGAATATGTCCAAATCATTATGGCCTACACCGTTTGCATAGTGGCAAATACTTGCTTCGGATATGAGGTCTATGTCCGGTTTATAACACTGAAACTGTCTGACACATCATGCAATAATAGCTGACTGCATCCGGGAACCAGTGTAGCACTAACAGCAGCTGCACAGACGCAGCCTATCTGAGGGGATATGTTCCCTGTTTCGAATCAAACCGGGAACATAAAACATGAAACGGATGGCAGCCTGAAGATTTGTTTACATTTCAATGACTGAGGAAGTGTATAATGTTTCAATCTGCAGCAACGTTGAATGTGTGTAAAGCATCGACAATACTCGGGCTCCATTTTTAGTGTCTTTGCACTTGTGTGGTAGCTACATACCACTGGAGTTAAATTTTATACTATGTTTTTCTTGTTTCAAAAAAAGTGTTTGAAATTGAAATTCATGGCTGATTCTTATTCCAGGATTATGACCGGTTATTTTCTAGCTGATTGTACTAGTTTATGATGCCGCACAGAGCAGTTTATCATGTGAATATGTATTTGGTAATTCTTGTCAAATATCTTGTGAAGACAGTCTAGATCTGCTTTTAAAGCCCATTTGTGGAAGCGGTCACAAATGGAAAGACAGTATCTGTTTATAAACCGCTGAGGCAGCGCACTGGAAGCCACAGCCACATGTCCCTGTGCACATCCAAAGGAGTCTAGTCTGATTTTCAACATTTCCTTTTGTAAAACTTTTTAATCACTAGTTCCCATTGCCAAAAATACTCTTCCCTCTGCCTCTACATTCTACACCAGCAGCACAAACAAAATACCATTCCCCACCATTGTGTAAGCAAAGCAGTGCCTCTGTGTTGTTTGGGTGAACTGACCTTTTTGTAGGAAATCGATGAAGCAAGGGTAAACCGAAAAAAGGGAACAGAAAATGTTTCTTGGCCTTTAAATGAGGAAGTGCCGAGGCCTGGTGTGCTGGCTCCGGCCTCTGTCATGGCAAGTTAAAGAGTCTGTGGCTGGGTGACAGTTATGAACAGTGGGTTTTACGATTCTGCCACCTTTCAGCTCAAACGAATGAGGGATATCTCAGGAGCGGAAAGGAAGTGTTGCCGAAATGTTCTCTGGGTCACTGCAGTGTTTTCTTTACCTTTGAGAAATTGTACAATTCGTTTTTCGAGCTCTGAGCACTCAGTCACATTGAGACGTTAAACACTGGTCATCCAGCACTCTTGGCCCTGATGGATGGAAATGTTTTTATGGTTTGCTGTGACCTGATCTCTTGGAAGGGGGAGTTCAGTTCCCTAAAGGCACCAGTGAAGACATTTTTCACTTTCTGACATGCTCCATCTGTGTAGGATGACTCCTTTGACTCTGGCCTGACCCATTTAAATACCACCATTACAGTAGGGCCACAACAGCACCAGGTCAAACAGAGTGTACAGGCTGCACATGTGCGCACATTTGTTGCATCCTTCACTGAAATGCATTGTTTCTGCCAGTTTGAATTAGCCGAACCTTTTATACTGTGCATCAAGTTATGACCATATCCTTGTTCTACTGGAAAATTTGCAGCTTGTGTTGGATTCCAGTTCCAGAACAGATGTAACTAAGGAAAAGTCGGTCACTTGCCAGCAAACCATATCTACATATTAGCAAAACTGCATGAAGTTTGTGAGGCAAAAACATTGAATGCTGAATGTATGAACTTTGTACTGTTGAATAAATGTAAAAAATGGAACAGCAAATTATCACATTCTGTCTTATTCATTGAGTTGCACGTTGAAGAAAATGTGTCCCTCAGTTTGTGAGGTTTCGAATGAATGAATGAATGCCAATGAATTGACATTTTGTGGTCGGTGATTATAAATGTCAATACCACATTTTCAGAAAGCTGCTAAAGATTGCTTCTATCGTTTAAAAAATCACTCCTGAGCCGTGATGACTCTGCTGAATGGAAAATGGTGACCCTGGACATTGTCAACAAATCTTCAAGATATTTCAGGCTCATATATCTTTTTTGTGTACAAAGAATGTCAAGTTTCACTTGAGAAATTTGAGGATCTATTTTAAAAGTGTTTTCCCTGTAGGCTACTGTGGAAACCATCTCAAAGCAATTTCCTTGGTATTAGCTACTGGCTCCATCCTGGTCCATTCTCTGTTAAAGCCATCCACTCTAGGTCTTGTTTAGAACTGTAAATACTCAGGGGGTATTCTTTTAGTTATTTAGTAAAAGCAGAGCTAACATCGTCATCTCTCACTACTCTCTCCTTCTCAGCTGTTGGAATCGATCTGGGAAATCTTTGCAAAGGCTTAGAGCACAAAACCTCACTCTGACAATTAGAGACTGTTTCACAACCATAGAGACACTTTTTTCTGACAACATAGCAAACATTTGGGGTGTCTGAAACACGACTTGACATTAAAATGCTGACAAACGAGCTGCTTGCTACTGGATGTGTCAAACAGAAACGCAGGATGACATGAGGAAGTAGCTGCAAATGTGACACCAACCCTCGCTGTCTTCCACTCCAACCATCTGTCAACATTGCACCGCGTAGACTTTGCGGACGACACAGGAAGCAGCAAGGGAGAAATGGGCGTGTCTGTGCCCCAAGGATATCTGGCCAGTGTCCTCTCAGTGGAACATTGTTGCCGTAACATTGTCCAGAGCCCCAAACAGACGTGTCCAGTTCAACAGACAGACAGGCGGGATGGTCTGGAATCTGCTTCTACCATGCTCTGATCATGACCAAAAATGATGCTTTTGGGGCCATCTGTTAGAGCTAAACAATGTGAGTGTGGAGGAAAATGATCCTCTCTCAAAAGCCAGTTAATCACACAAACACACACAATTTAGACTTTTTGATGTCAAATGAAAAATTTGTAACAAGACTACAGTCTGGAATGGTTTGCTGTACTCACAGTAGGCATAATGGTTGTTAGAGCAATTCCAGTGCTGGAACCACATGACCAAGCCCCAGAGTGCTCATCTGTCCCTCTGTTGCCTGCACGCTCATGCATAAAGCTATTGTTATTACACTGTGAGTGTCTTGGTGTTTTATTTACAATTGTAATCATCCATTGTTTTTAAGTTTTATTTCTCCTTTAATCCCTTATGCTGGTCTGTCTCCATTAATCACTGTGCATTTTCTTGTTTTGTAGCACTCAACTATAAAAAATAATTTTTATTGTCAGGCATGTGTTTATTTAGGACGAGTCAAGAAGAAAAGTCAGAGGTTATAAAGCATGACATAATATTTGGAGCTAATGCAACTAAGGCATGTGAACTGATTAACCGTATTAAGGAATTATTTTGCTGTGCATGAAATGGCATGAAAACAAAATCAACCTAAAAATCAACCTCAGTGACAGCCTCACAGACCCGCTCCGAATCAGCTCGCTCCACATCTTGCCCTTTCAGAAAGCACTGAGCGGGAGGGAAGGGGGACTTGCACTTCTTGTGAAAGGAAGCCCCCTGCAAACACAGCAGGGGAGGAGGAAGCACCCTCTCTTCCTCTCTGTTCCCTGCAGCTGACTGATGCTGGCAGCCTTTTACCTCTTAGTTTACTGGCACAGCACAGGCCTCAGCTCTGTCGCTGGGAGCTGCACCAATCTCCGGCCTGCTGCTGGGCACGAAGAGACGCTCAGCTGAGAGTGGCGACATTTACACTCTCGCTCCCTTCACAAAAACCACACAGAGCAGACAAGGGAGAGACAAAGAGAGCTCCATGGTCAGGCGCACTGTTGTGTTAAGTCCTTGAAGGAGACAGATAACACGGCCACTAGAGGATTGCAGATTTTAATCTGGACGCCTGCAGCTGTGCTACACATCCCCCTTTTGGTAGATGACACAACACTAGGTTTAAAAGTCGCAAAGTCCCAAACATTTAAGAAAGTCAATTTCTTTAGAAATAGTAACACCAGCACGTACAAAACTGCTAATTGTAATTTCATGCATTCATCCCATTCAGTTGCAGCAAAATAAAGACAGCATTGTACTGTCTTTGAAAAATATGAAAGCAAGTGGAACCATAACTTGTGTAATACTCCTATCTACTGTCTCTTGCACTGTTCTACTTGGTGAGTATGTGTCTTATAGTTTCACAAGAAAAGAAGTCGGCTAACACCTACCGTTTTTGCCTCCATTGAAGTTTATGGAGCTGTGTGGAATTTGAGACTTCCTCATGTGTATTCAGGTCAGGCAGCTTTAATGCTGCTGCGTGTTGTGTCATATGAATCAGCTCCTATAAATACAACTAGAGTGAAGTTTATTGAGGTTTGGAGTGACCCTGACGTCAGTAGAAAACTGATTGGCTTTGTGGTTCTGTTCTGTTTTTTCCTTTTGTGTTGCAATAGTGGGTTCTCAGATGCAATAAAACAGAGATGAGGGAAGCAAAAAGAATGAAAGCTTATTGCAGTTCTGTTCGTCTCGTCTTATTGCTGGGATTTTACTTAACATGATTCATGGCTCATTTTAGGCTGCCTTTAGCAGCCTCATGCAGGGGAGCAAGGTTCTGATTAAAATTTACTACTGCCTTCATTTCCTGTGTCTTACCTGTATTGAAGCACTTTGATTGAGCTTTATAAAACACACACACATGTACACAAACATGCATGAAAGTGTGTGCATACACACACACACACACACACACCCCAGCAAGCTCAAGTGCTCTCGTATAACTCTCACGAATGAAAAGGAATTAAGGTCAGAGAAAGCTGCAAACCTTTATGACAATAACGATACTGTCGGACTGTAAAACCGGATTGATGTTACAGAATAAAAGATGCAGCGCACCAAATTGCTGTGGATCAGAGTGTCACAACTCAGAAATCTAGCCAGGCTTTAAAATGATAGACTAGAGTTTTAAGCTGCCTTTAAGTGCCCGGCCAGGCTGCAGCTTCGGGGAATCATTTGTGAAAGAGGATGTTTGTCTTCTTGTGAAAGTGCCAGTGCTCGCTGAAGAGACAGACAATGTTTCCAACACATCACATTCACTTTGTTGAGTCACAAACATGCACCTTTTCTTAATGGAACATACCTCTGAGAACTGTTAATGATTCAACAAGTGTGTGGAGCCTTGATGGTTTCTCTGCTTGGCAACACAAACACTTAAGTGAACAAATTATGCATTCGGGTGATTGGCAAACATTAATAGTCTGATTCTGTAGTGATGCAAGCCTGTGTTGCTCTGTTGCAATGTGTGTTTCACATTAGCAGTTAATGGATGATAAAATTCCTCAGGGTTTCTTCAAACAGAGGGCCATTTTCTCTAATAAACAAAGTTTTACAGCTATGTTTGGGAACATAGAGCACTCCTCAAACATATGTAACCCAGAATTTCAATACATAGATTGCTTTCCTTTTCCCTTTGTTTTTTTTGTTTGTTTGTTTCCCTATCCAACAGAACTCCCTTTCTCCTGCTACAGGAGCCACTGGGACCTGAAACGAACCAGACATAAAGAGGTGGCTCCTCCACCCAGAGTCCCCACTCCCACAGTGTCCCTCCACTAGAAGCTAAATCCCACCTCCCCTCCATCCATCATCCCTCCATCCTTTCATGCTTTCACCAGGGACTCAGTGCATCTCTCTTCCAGTAGCTGCGCTGTCCCCCATCCATATTCTGTTGTAAGCTACAACTTTAAATCCATATCTTTATTTCCATGGTCTTTATTATCAAATTCAAATAGAAATGTGAAGAGTGTGGTTCCCTTCTTCACTCTATATGTCCTGGAGCTCCAGCAAAATCACTGGATATAAAACAAGTAAGATAATGTACACACGTATGGATGGATTCACTGATTTGGCTAAGAAATAAAAACTTAACAAAAAGTAAATATGATTTTTTTTTTGTAAAATGATTAAGACATCCTGAATCATGAAAGTGACATAATTGATCATTCCAGAACAAGGGAATATATGGTTTGAGTTGGAATTTTTAGATAAAGAAACAATAACTTGTTATGCTGCATAAACTACATACTTAATGTCTAAGGCTGTAATTTTGTAATATACTTTCACAATCTTAAATGTTGAGTTTGATGAAAAAGATTAAGCCTTTTCAAACAACGCCTTGCCCAGAGTTACATGAGAAAAGTGAAACCACTCTCACGTTGGGTGGTTTTCAGAAACCCACAGATAGAACCAAGCAAACTGTTTCCATTACTAATCTTTGCCCTAAACTAAGCCTAGATAAGATAGCAGGCGCATAGCAACTGAAGCTGTAAGCTTGAGTAAGAGTCATTTTGTTATTACCAAAACTGACTCATTTTTCATTCCTTTGTCCTTCATAGATGAGCTCTAAGTTCTTGAGAAAGCTGTAGGACTTAGCCTTGATAGACGCCAGGGCTTGTCATCAGGAGACAAAGAGAGCACAACACTGACAACATGAAAGAGAGGCCAGCGTATTCTTATATTTAGCCAGTGGAGAAATTGATGTGCCGGTTTCACACTTGTTCCAAATGATTTACGTGTTGTTTATCTCTGCAAACAGTGTGATGTGTCCACACCGAAGGAGCTGGAGATGGAATGAATACAGATCATACAGCATCAAAGGCGTGCGGGTCACAGTGAGCCAGAAGCAGAGACTGCGAGAGAAAGTGTGAAAGATTTAGCACATTCAAGCTGAAGAAAGCCAACACGTCTGTGTTATCTCCAACTCTGCAAATTGGCTAATTTGGCTCTGTTTATCTGTCTCCCTCCTGCACTTTGTGTTCTCTTCAGTGTGTGTGTGTGTGTGTGTATGTGTGTGTGCGTGTGTGGAGTGTATTGCTTTGCACAGAAATCAGAAATGTTTATGTGTGAGTGGTATGTGTGTATGTATGTGCACGTGTGTGTGTGTGTGTGTATGTATGTCTTAAAAAAAATGGAATACATCAAGTGAAATGTGTTTGGGAGGTGTTTTGTCACCAAAGGCACACCACGCACACAAACACGCACATTCACATACAACAAAGCCCTTATTAGAAAGAGCCATTTGGCAGAGAAAGCTGTCATCGCCTCAGAGGAACCAAAAAAGGAAGTTTAAATTTAATTAAGGGCATTAAGTGCCTTCTGACCAGCATTTGTCCTATACAATTACATCAGTCCAATATAAGATGCAAGGCACTGAGGGGCATTCTTGCCTCTCTGAGCAATTTAAAACACTCATCTATTTGGCCCTCTCAACGTAATACATGCAAATAAGGCACACCACCGCGACTAATGTGTCTGACTTTATTGAGGGCGGTAAGCACTACGTCCTGTTCTTGTATCACACCAGAGGAAGAGCTGCGGTCGATCCTTCCTTTTTCCTGTCCAGATGGCAGCATCAGCTGACAGCAGATACGAGGGCTCTTGTGCACACACATCTTTGGAGCTCTTCTGAGGCTCGTTGCAAGCAGAAGTGTGTGTGGGCGGAGGGGTGGTCTGCATGTGTGAGCCTTTTCGTTAATCTTCAAGCAACTTTACCTAAAATGTACATAGTGTACACATACAAAGTTAATGAGTGATTTAATACCCTTGAATCTATATTTACCAGCCTTAGTCTTTTTGAATATCTGACAACAACGTAATTCATTTTGCTTTTCTTCTTTTTGGCACATATTTGTATTCTCACACACTCTAACACATCCCACACAAAGCCTTTTTTGTATTAGACTTGATCTTGGGATAGCTTGGATTTGTGCCTCAGGATCCCACAAGGGACCAGACATTTGATTACTGTACTTTGTCAGCCGAAGAGAAATCCCCCCCTCCTCCTCCTCCACCTCTCCATCCTGCTCAGGGGAGATAACAGAGCTCTTCTCTGTTGCAGAGAAGAACGCTTTCTGCCCCAGCCAGATCGGCAACCAAGTTCTGTTTTTGGCTACAGTTTATTAGCTTTTTTTAAATCTTGGCTTGCGCTGGGCATGCAATCTCATCCTAAGGCAATGGGAGAAGCGATTCACTTGAAGTGATATCGAGAAAGTATTTTAGTCAGAGCTATTTACATAATATTCTTGTCAAACATGAGAAGGACTACCTAAATTTAGTGTGGGTTATGTTCAATATGCAGAAATGGTAAAAGTCACAATGGAGCCACTCACTTGGCGTTTGTGTATTTTCATGCCTTTGCCTCCGTGACTGGTGTTGTGGTGTGCAGTTTGTTACCCCACGACATATTGTCTAACATAGTGTGGCAGTTAAGTGTATGCTGCAACTGCACTGCTAAATTCATCATCATCATCATCATCTTCTCGACCTCTGAATTCATGGCTTTAATGTCAAATCTTCAGTTTCAACCAACACGATGCGACTTGATTCAGGTCAAATTCTCATCAAACCCTTTGGGTGACATCACCGTCTACTGAGGTCATCGAGGGGTTGGATTTGATCTCTGTGCATCTGCGTTTGGGCTCAGTGTGGCCTGACAGACTCCCATGCTCTATTGAATATGGTAGTGTGATACAGCAGTGTTTAAAAGACACAAATCGCAGACACTAGAACTCAGAACCTGTGTTTCATATGATAGGCATAGATTCTGGTATGCTTTCACAGTGAACTCATGAAGTCAATGGGGTGTATAGTGTTATAATGTCACACTTTATTTAACTTTTTATCTAAAGAGAAAACACAGACAATAGCTCAAATATGGCACACAATGATACAGCATGGTGAAAAAGCCCTAAGTTCGATCTTACAAGCAGTGATGCAATGTGAATGATCGGAATCATGCCGTCAAAGAAAATAAAAATCATTCAAAAATATATTTTAGCAAATGCTTCTTTCTTCCTGTATCCCAATTAAAAACTTGCATGTTTTGAGGAAATGATACACCATATTGAGCTTCTTGTTTTTCAAAAAGTATATGACCAAGTTTGAGGACATCAAAAGCTCTGTAACATGACAATGCTGATAAGAATCAAAAGACCCCATTCATGTTTTCAGCTTCAAAAAACAATGCAGCCTTTGTGCGAGCCAAAAATAAGTTTAAGAGGCATAAAGCAGCGTAGCCGACCAGGATGGTTTCCTCTGACCAGTGAGTTGAGTCTCTGGGGTTTGAGGCTAAGGCCTCTCTTACTAAAAGAAGCAGAGTTGAAAATGGCAGAAAGGTTCAGCTCTGGGTGATCCCACACAACAGCAAAGCAAGGTGAGAAAGCCCCAAGAGTGATATTAATATCATGACATTAAACAAAATGAAAATAATTTAAAACTATAAATTACTGTCTTCACGTATCCAAATTAAAAATATGTTTTAAGGTACAGATTAAGTCAAGCATTGGTATTATTATTATTTTTTTTTTTTACAGTATATGATCAAGATACTGTGCTGCAACATGCCAATACTGATAAGGATCATAAGAGCCCATTCATGTTTTCAACTTCAAAACAATGCAGTTTTTGTCCAAGGAAAAAAGAGGTTTAGGAGGTAAAAACCAGTGGTATAAACCAGACCAATGAGTTGAGTGTCTGGGGGTTTGGACTGAATCTGAGTCCTCTTCTTACAGACAGAGTTGAAAATGGCAGAAAAGTTCACCTCTGGGTGAAATATTATAGTAAATACCTAATTTACTATCTTCCTTTATCACAATTAAAAGCTTTTTCAGGAAGTTACAAACCAGATCAGCCATTACCTTACCAGATCATAAAGATAATGGATGGAGGAGCAAGTTACTGCGTTGCAACATGTCATGCTGACCCCATTGACGTTTTCAACATCAAAATGGGGACCCAGGATAGTTGCATGTGTGGGAGTTTGGACGAGAACTGAACATGGCAGATAGGTTCACAGCGAAATGAAATATCACAGCACATACATAACACATTGTGTATGTATCCTGATTAAAATTTGGACATTGAGAAAGTAATAAATGTGGACCATATTGTGACAGCATACGACCAAGTTACTGTGTTGCAACCAAGCATTGATGGGATGAATAAAAAAAACATTTATGGTTGAAAAGTTCACCTCTGGGTGTAAAATAATAATGAATGCATAATGTACTGGTGTAATTTATACTAATTAAAAACGAGGCTTTTAAGCAAATTGTAGACTGGGTCAAGCATTCATCTACAGGTTACTGTGTTGTAACATGATGATGCAGATAAGGACCACAAGAGCCCATTCATGCTTTCAACTTCCAAACAGTGCAGTCTTTGCAATTTACAGGGAGACCCAAGGAGTGCCTTTTTTTTAGACCGAGTCTGAATCCTCCTCATACTTTATAGCGTGGTTGAAAATGGCAGAAAAGGGTCACCTCTGAGATGAAATATTAGAACATCTACCTTTATCCCAATTAAAACCAATTAAGGACTTTTTGAAAGGAAATGACAGACCAAGTCAGGTCTGTCAACCAGGCCACGTTTTATATATATATACAGCTTATGACAAAGTTATTGTGCTGCAACATGACAATGCGCGTAAGGATCAAAACAGCCCATTCATGTTCTCAACTTCAATCAAAAAAATGTAGCCATTGTAGTTTATTTGAGGGGGGAACCCAGTTCAGAGTTGCTGAGTCTGGGGGTTTGGGACTGAGAGTCCGCCTCTTACTTACAGTACACAACAGAGTTGAAAATGGCAGAAAAGATCGCCCCCGAGACAAACAGAGGCTTCTGCAGACTGGGACCCACTATGTTCACCGGCAGAACACATACTCGGTGTAGCTGGTCCACAGCTTGTCCTCGGACGGGTCGCTGCTGCCGTACGAGCAGGTCCCGGTGGAGTTGCAGGCCACCATGTGGAAGCCCGCCTCCGCCAGCCGGTCAAACGCCTGCTCCAGGAAGTTATACTTGAGGTAGTACCGGGCCGTGTACTTGTCCGGGGGCCGGTCCGGGTCCCGGCTCTCGTTCAGGGTCTCTCCAAACACCTCTTTGGCCAGTGAGATCTTACTGCACACCGTGATCCTGGCCACCCTGCGGAACTTGGCGTCCGCCTGGATGTCTCTCCCGATGGTGTAGCTGCCCCGGTACCCCACGGTGATGTACCCGGCGGCGGCCCCGGGGGAGCGCAGGGTCCGGTCCGAGCAGGAGGTGGAGGTGGAGATGGAGGAGGTGGAGGAGGAGGTGACCTCCTCTGCCTCCTCGCTGTCCTCCTCTCCCCCCGGGGAGCTGCTGTCCTTGCTGGCGGCCGCCAGGCGCCGGGACAGGTCCGGCAGCTGGAAGAAGTCCGCCTCCTTCTGCAGCCGCCGCCGCTCCTTGAAGAACTCGGGGAGGAAGAGCTCCGAGTCTCGCAGGTAGTCCAGGATGTACCTGAACAGAAAGCCGTCCCTGTCGAAGAAGAAGCGACCCTTGCCGTCGGTGGGCAGCTCCTCCGGGGAGCTGCGGGTGAAGCGGCTCCACAGCAGGGAGTTGGGGACAGCGGTGAGGGTCTGGAGCCGGGTCACGTACACCTGGCCGCCCACGTTCAGCTCCACTATCTCCGGGAAAGTTTTGTCACTCTGTGCCATCTCTCCCTCTCTCTCTCTCTGTCTTTTCCTGGGTGTAGTGTCCCTGTTGGTGCCCCAGCGAGGACGGAGAGTTGCAGACTACTCACTGTACAGTAATGTTTGTATTGGTGAGACTGAGTGGGAGGAGAAGGAAGAGGACACACGCACAAGCACTCAAGTTAACTGTTCACTGAACAAATCATGATGCCTTCACGGACCCATTGTATCATCAACATAATGATAGAGGAAGTAACTTTATGGATAACTATGTCCAAGTACACCAACTAAACGGTTAATGAATTAACTACTTATGAAATTATGATGGAAACGCATGAAACATTACACAACAGGCAACACAAGTCTTTATTAATTTAATTATTTTACATATAGATGATAGAAAGAAATCGTTAAATAGAGATACATTGTACAGTGATGTCAACAATGAATAGACAAACAAATAAATATCAAAGCATTTAAATATAATACCTGTGCTTCACATACATTTGTTAAATATAGCTCTCAACACAGGACATTCTGCCTAGCAAATACTTGCTGCTTGAGCGTTTTTCCAACATACCGGTCATTTAATCATAATGAAGCTTTAAAGCTGTTCAACAAATGTACTTTCTGTGCTACCCACTTGAGCAAGCCTGTGTTATGCACTACTGTATGAAGCTTGCTGTAAATCTCTGAAATGCACAGATCATAACATTGCTGGGTGGTAGAGATTTGGCAGCATCATAGAGCTTTTCATAAACATAATGGATAACAACAGATGGCTGCTATAATCCTCGTATGATAGCTCACTGGCTGCTTTAAGTTATGCCAGGA
This sequence comes from Karalla daura, assembly GCA_029224185.1. Classification (NCBI taxonomy): domain Eukaryota; kingdom Metazoa; phylum Chordata; class Actinopteri; order Chaetodontiformes; family Leiognathidae; genus Karalla; species Karalla daura. The sequence goes on from CM055190.1 coordinate 8,970,405, forward strand.
TATCTGCAAGTTGAACTGATATCTGCAACAGGGTGCAACAGGATGTTTATGTCTTTCCATAATACACTGCACAACAGTAAAAAAGGTTGATACAAGACATTGAAACTGGCATTTTCCTGTGTGGTTGTAGTAACTTTGATGCAGTCTGGGATGTTTAGATGCTATTGATATAAAATTATGAGAAATACCCAAACTGTCATCATGAGGAAGATTATGATTTTAGATTATAACCACTGTTCATGAGTTGTTTGCATGAAGCACTAGGATGTTGCTAGTCCAATGTATATCATTTAGGGGGCTCTTTAAATACAATGTTTATAACCATGTTTCCAAGAATGTATACCAGATAAAAATAGGAATGACTGTGTTTCCTTTGGTTTACAATGAGCTCTTTACATTTACAGAGCGTGCATGTCCCTGTGCAATTTTCCATGACTATATTTATACTGGACCATATAATGGACAAGACCAACAACTGCCTTTTGTGTTTTTTCCTTCCTATTAAGTAGTATTTAGTAGGTGGGTTGCAGGGTGGTTAGTTGGTTTGCAGTTGCTTCTGTGTCCCGCAGGAATCAACTCAAGCCTCAGGCCTCCCATATCCAGGATCTGAACCGTGGAAATGAGGCAATGCTGCACTGTGTTTAACAGGAGAGATCAAATTCTGCTCTGATATCACTCTGGATGAAAACTTCAACTTGGCTCAGAATCAATCCCAAATGTTCCAAAGTGAAATGTAAGAGGAGGGATTTCACCAACGAGTTGAGGTGGTGTAAGAGTGCCCCAGGTCTCTGTGTTTTTACCGCTGCACTGAAACTAGAACAAGCAATCCTTAGTACACACAAGGAACAAAAATCCCCTACTTTAACGGTAAGATAAAGCCAGTCAGACTGATCTGTGGTGTCTCGGAAATCCCTTGAATAGAGACAGCACTTTTCCTCTAACCCACATAAGCCTTAACGTAATTTTATCTTAACAGCGGAACACTATTTGATCTAGTCCTGTGGTGCAGAACAGGCTGTGTGCATGTTTCAGACCACATACCAGTACTTCTGCTGAGAACAACCACTGACATTAGCACTCTTAATCTGGCCAAGATCAAATTGCTCCGTTTTCACAGATGCTGAATTTTGTGTGACGCATACAAACCATCAGCTATTTGTCAGTAGGATAGCTGATTAGGATCCATCTTAGTGAGGGAAAACAACACTTGTTATGATGCTGCCAGTAATTGAAGAAAGTTTGAGCAAACGGAATGATTTTGGCCTGCAGCTGCAGCAATGATAGAGTGAGTAAACCAATCAGCCCAGAGCGGCAGTAAAATTAGTGTTGAAGCGGTCTTAGAATAAACATGGTGATGGAATAACTTTAGCAGAAAATTAGCCAATCTGATATGAGGAAACCAGAAGTGATTAAATAATAAAGCAGCAGACATTACACAACATTGAGAATGTTGTGCAATTTTTTCTGCTGTTTTATTAAAGATTTTTATGATGCAAAGGACTTTTTCAGTATTTGGAGATCCGTAGTAGGTGCTACAGTTGCTTTGGTATTAGTATTAATTTTGGATACAAAAACATTCAAACTGACTTTTGAGTAAATGTATGTTGTCCTATTCATTTTGATGCATTGAGATCTGATCTGAATGACAGACAACACTTCAAATATCCACCTTTCTGTGCATTATCTTTATACCCCCTGGTGTCACATCCATCCCACAGGTGCCTATGTCCAGCTCACATAAGGTGAAGACAGGGAATACAATCTGGATGCGTAACCAAGGCACACTTCAAATGCTATGGATAAATACACTAAAAGTACAACACAAACCATTATCTTCTCTTTCCTCTGCAGTCACAGAGGAATGTCACATGATTTTGGTCTTTATAATATGCATAACCAATTTCACTACAGCAAGGACATAAACCTCTTGCTCTCTTAACATTGAAAATTCCTGTTTTGGAGCATTAAAGTAAACACATCACCTCCTCCCTCTCATTCTAAACTTTCTGGGTTAGACTGACATCTAGTGAACTATGTATGAAGCTGCAGAATGTGCCCACCACATGGGGTTTACTGTTGTTTTTTGTTGTGTGACTTTTCCTCATCCTATGACATACAAATGATCAGACTATGAATACAATTTATTAAAATGAGTTACACAGAACCCATACGCTGAGGGCACAATTCTTGGCCACATAATAGTCACTAATTTTGAAGATAAAATAATTGATCACATCTTCTTCTGCACATAGTTTAAATGGTTGTTCTCTGACCAGTCCCAGCCTCATGTCTGTGTCACCATTGCTGAATGTTACATTTTCTCTCAGTCTGGCAGAAGATAATTGGACAAAAGAAGTTGTAACATTTTTCGGGTCCCCAGCCATCTTATAGATAATGTGAAGGTTAAGATAAATGCCAGGTCATTTTCCTCACCATTTTACTTCTCTTATTAAATCCAAACCACATGACATATCTACACTTTTAAGTTTGTGTTTCTCAGGCCATGCATCGTGTTTTGTTGAGAGATGCTGACAGATCTTTTTAGTTTTTTAGTTTGAGTGTTTGAGCTACAGTTCAACAGTCATAAATACTGTATTTCAAAAGAAGAAATTTGGAATTTTATTCACAACATACTTTTGTAATGTCAGTGTAATTTCAGATTACACAATCATATTGTGTAGCAGTGTGAGAATATTGTATCAGACGTCCATATAATTTTCAAAATCCATTTCAATTTAACTGGAAAAATATAAATATAACTTCTGGAAACCACATATTTAGATGCAAGGTTGTATTTGAGATGGTGTTCACTTTGTGGTTAGGTTCTCGGAACAAAAACAATTTGGTTGAGGATGGACACACTTTGCATATTGTGTTACTTTCAATTGCTAGTTAACAGCCCATACTCAGTATATACATAATCATAAATAATCATAATCACTTTGATGGGAATAGCGAGTTATGTTCCCATCAAAGTGCTTTTGTGTAAAAACTCCAATTGGGAAATGATTTTTTGATTCCCATATCTTTCATTTTACCTTATTTTGAAACAACCAGGCACCACCTAGTGGTCAGAGATATACTGTATTGTGGTTTATTCACTTGTGTGGGCTTTCGCATTCTTTTAAACCTGTGTGTGTGTGTGTGTGTGTGGCTCTGTGCGTGTGTACTGCTGTGTTATGTCCTGATGTCAATCATGCGACCTCTGCTTTGTGACAATAAGGCAACCCTCTGCTGTGACACCCAGCCAAACACTGTCACTCTGCAGGGTAGTGGAGTGTGACCTGACCCCCGCAACACTGTCTCTGTGCAGCAGCCCGCCTATCATCCCTGTGCTGTCTCCCTCCTCTCACCCTCACCCATTTTCTCTGCAGTGATTCCACTTGACACACAGACAGAGACAAGAGGCAGAAACTTTTCTTTTTCCATACACAGGAACCTTGCTTCCATGCATTACCTGTGGTGGGGTATAGGAAGCTCTTTTTTTTTTCTGTATGTTTAGGTAGGACATTCAGGACAGAGTATCTGTCTAATTTATTTTGGTTGTATAGCTCTGCTCATGTGATGCTTTGGAATGAGCCTGGATGAATGTTGTCAAACAATTCCTGCATTCACAACCCTCCCCGGTGGAGACCCAGGGACATACCATGTATAAATATGTGCGATAATGTGGACATTTAAACTGCTCATTCAAGAAAATACTGAAGCAGGAGCACAGCTATAGCATCAGTTGTGTGAAAAATATATAAGTTAGGAAGATGTGCGTACATTAGCTGTAAATTGATAAATTAATTGATATTTTTAGCACTCTCTCTCTGATCCAGTGCTCAGTTGTGAACACATAAGAACATGATATCATGATATGGCCATAATTGCAGGGAGGTAGTAATTTAGGACTGAAAACAGGGCCAGTGTATGATTACGGTTGACATGGTGCGATTTTTAACAGTAGCATAGTTACCTAATAGCAGTATTATTTTGGATTTGTGATGGTGATCTGTGTGGCAGTGTGGTCATCTATGGTCCGAGTGTCAGTAGTACAATAGTACAGCCCCCTGCAGCTTAAATGTACAGATATCATTGGGCAAGATATTGAAGATACTATTGATGCTGTGTCAGCAATATGTGTGTGAATGGACAAACTGTTCAGAGTATATATCACACATCCATAACATTTTTAACAAAAAGACAGTCAGTCCAGTCCAGGTCGCTAGACCTGTCTCATCATATTTTTACAACACATATCCTGTGGAGGATGTCGTCAAAAATGTTTACATTCTTCAACAAGTCTACTATTGAAATTCAATGACAATTCATTCAAAGTCTGAGCGAAACACAGGTGTAGATAATACGATGACTGATGGCTGAGTTCCATTTTGCTGCCTCAGTCCCAGCGTCCTGGTGGCCTGTGTGCTGGCTCACTGTCACACAGTCATGATTCACTGTGACACCGGACCAGGACAGAGACACCATTAATGCGATTAAAACCTAAAAAAAACAAACAAAAAAAAAACACCTGTGCCTTTCATACTATGACAAGTCCAAATTTTGGCAGTGGAAAAGACTGATTTGGGGCTTCGTTTGAATTCAAAGTCTCAAAAAATCAATAACCACTTCATCTCTGAGCCTGACATTAACCAGTCCTAACCATAAAATTGAATGATGGACGTTATTTGCATTTGCTCCTCAATAGAAAGGTGAATCTACACAATGTGACTAGGTTCATGTCCCACAACTCAAACACAGGCAGACAGCTCTGTTGTACATTTGCTGTGCGGTTCCTGTACAAACTCAGAACTCCCAATTTTTCTTTCTTTGTTCCTAACTGCAAATTCATTCTGTCCCTCGCTGGTAAAGAATGATAACATTTGTGTTCAAGTGTATGCGTGTGCAGTGTCTGAGTGTGTGTGTGTGTTCACGTCACCTTCTCTCAGGGTTACGTCTGCACCCTTGTGCTCCTCAATCAGCTCTAATGGATCCTCTGGCTCAGACTCAGGCAGGGCACTGATAATAAAGACACTCAAACGTACATAGACATCATGCACACGCGCACACACACACACACACACACACACGCAGGGCTGGGTGGGGCTACAGGCTGATGCGTCGTGATGAGCTAAGAGGTACAATGACCATCCTCCCAACATTTTCTTGCCGTCTTTGTCCTTTGTTCCTTCTCTCGTACGTCGCCATCGCTGTCCCTCAACACCGCACCTTGTGCTGTTAATTCAGTGTAACTGTATTAACTAATCATGTCAAGAATTGAATCATGTACAGTTTAATGTGTTGTGGCCTCACAAATCAAAGCTTCATGTGATGTTTGAGATCTTCAGGCTATAAAACTTAAAAGTATGTGACACACAAGCAGTATTTTCACAAGAAATGTCATATCCTTCCCTCAGTGTGTTTGTGTCACCCACCCCCACCCATTATGACCACCAGGGCCTGCATGTGTGTGTGTGTGTGTGTGTATGTGTGTGTGTGTGTGTGCGCGAATGGTTCACATGGGTCCTGTCCGCCCTCCCTCAGCATCTTCATTCGGAGAGTGAACAGGTCCCCTGAGGCTAATGTGTGCCTTTGTATGTGTGTGTGCGCAACCACTACATTATTCTCTCCACTGACTTTGTATGGGATGAAAAACTGACTGTCCATCCAGCATCACTCCTCTTTTTAGAAAGGAGGCGAGCTGAGGGGAATATGTTGTATGGCAGGGCAGCCCTCATGTGAATAAAGACAAGGCAGGACATGGAGAAATAACTGCTGCTTGCTATTGCAGTAGTAGCATAATGCCAGGTTTCCAAAAAAGGCAGATCTAGCATTTCTTTTAACTCCAGATTTTATGTTAACTTATTCAATTAATAATTTAATACGCAAAACACACAAAGACACAGGTACTCATGCTGATTTAATAGTCAAACATTTAATCACAGTTTGCACTTTTCTTTCATTTGTTCCAGTCATGAGTCATCAGCAATGGTGTATTTTTGTGAGTCACTGGGATAAAGTTGTTGACATTGAGAGAAACTCATAAAACTCGAGACACATCAATTCTGTGACGTGGGCTGAACAGAACAGTTAAATATTTTTCATGTAGCCAGCGGTTCAGGTAAGAGCTTGTATATCACAAATGCCTTACACAGTCCCTAAGCTAAAACCCTATGCCTAAACCCTTTTTTAAAAACAAGCGAGAATAAGTAAAATTGATCATTGTACTGTATGAATGCTGCTGATCCACCTCAAGTTCGAGGGCTGTTTTTTTTTTCCTTTTTTACTCTCAATCACATCACACCGCTGACTCTCTGTCCAGCACATGCTGAACTGATGGAACAATGACATTCTCATTGATCCACTGGAGCCGCTGGCTTTTTAGCACTTCTGGACTTAGAGAAGATGGGAGCGAGGACAGCTGATTCATGGCTCTGACTCATTAAGAATCTGTGGGCTCGCTGATTGCAGAGCAGTCGCCTCGTTCCTGCGGTGAGCTCCCAGACAGTCTACCTGCAGTGGCCCTCCTAGAACAAGGCTGCCTCTATAATTAGGTTCTCATGGCTGATTGAATTACAGCGGCCGCTACATTTATTTTGCTAAAGATGCTCTTCAGCTGCTTGGAGGGACTAATGGAGGAGATGGAGAGATATATGGGAAACAATTAGACATGACATAATTGTATGGTGGGTGTGTCTTTGTGTGTGTCTCTTTTGTATAAAAATAACTTTATGATCCTCCCCATTATCTATCTATTTAATGAATTCATGGTTTTTATTTTCTTATTTATAGTTTTTAAATTATTATTCAAATCAAAAGATTCAAAAAGATTCTGTCAATCAAAAGAATTGAACAAAAACAATATCTGCATGGAGACATATTGACATACTACGCACATACTGTATATCATATGTGACAGCTCTCCTTCTTGAACCCACATCACCTCTTTTTCCTCCTACCGCCATTCTCCAGCTCTCCCCCTGCTCCAGCATTTCAATTAGCTGCCGTGTAATTAAATTACTGGGGACATTACTTAAGAAGGACATAAATAGTGGCTTTCCGATGTGATGGTGGGACCTCAGCCTCAGATGAGATATGAGCTGCGGTGAGTCGAGCTATCTGGAGAGGAGACGTAATGTTCAGATCACAAATTTTACTTTTTCCTGTGCTGACAGTGAGTTATATTAATATGCCTGCAATGGGAAAAAAAACAATTATAAATTCTTTGACCTTCACAGTGCTTTGCAGATCCTACATTTAAAGATAAGACTTCAAGAACAAGGTTTTGTGACATTTTTTGTGGTCTGGTTTGTTACTTACATAAGTGGAATGTGGGAGCTCGAAGCCTGCAGTGCTGAGAACAGAGAGTGAAGTGGGAGCACTTTAACTTTTGAAGTGAAAAAAAGAAAAGAAAATGAGCATGAGCTGATTTCAGATTCTTTGAAGACACAGGGAGAGAGAATGGATAAGACTTTTAGAATTGTCGAGCAAGATATTTGCACATTCCTTTAGAAAATAAATGTGTTATTCAAGGGAAATATTGACACTGCCGCCCTGGCAGCAGTCGCTGTTTTGCCCACAGAAACAGTGTTGACAGGGTGGTGGTTGAGGGCAGGGGGCTGGCCCCACTGACGCTGAAGAGACGTCTGCATGAGGAAATTTGACATCGCCTTTCTAAACATCACCATTTACACTCGGCCTGCTAAAGGGCTCTTCCAGCAAGTCTGTGCTGCACTTATAGTCAGCTGCAAAAGATATGTTAAAAAGAAAGAACAGTCACAGGTAAAGTAGGAATTAAATCAGTTTAACCTGCTCAGTGTGAATTTTAGTCTCATCCCAACAGAACATATACTATGTATATATGTATATATATATATACACATACACAGATAAATGCCAACCCTCATCACAAATGACATTCCCAGCAAGCGCTGTGACACCTGGCCTGGAGTCCTTCCTCTAAAGTTATACCTGACTCCTGGACATTATAGATGTCTATCTGAATGCTCTGTCTACTCTCTGTAATCTCATCTCTACACTTCCTTATTGAGGCAAAGAGCTTTTCTGCAATGTGATTCCCAGTATTCCCTTTTATCTGTTAAAGACTGGTCTTAAGAAAACAAGCCAGTCAGCTGCCAAGAGATAAAGGAAATGGTGAAAGGAAAATGGTTTCACATACTTAAACATACAGCATCTATTGGGGTGGAGCATAAAGTCCTCTAGACCATGAAGAGAAGTGAGAATGTGATTATAGCTTAGAAGGACAAGTCTCTGTGCGCACGACCAACTGATCAAGTCTTAATGGAAAATAATTTAAAAAACACTTTACTCAAAGCATTAGCGGGGAATTTTTCCCAAAAACAAAATTAGTGCCTGCTGGATATCAATGACTCCTGGAAAGGCATCACAGAATGTTCTAATACTTCCAGCACTTATGAATGAATGAATCTGTTTTGGGTTACATCCAAATGTTGTCAAGCAGAGATTCTTCCGCAAGAACCATCCCCCTCCAACAGCCTCCTCCTCGTACGTAAATAAATGGATTGACTTTTGGGCAGGCGGCGGTTTTCCTTCATAATTGTTAATTATCATGAGTGCTCTCTGAGGTACTTTCTATGAATGGAGATGGGACGCTTTTTCTCTCCCCTCCCTCCGGTTCTTTTTATGGGATTGGTCTTAGTTCTCAAGGACGTCAAAAAGGACGCCAGTGATGTAGGGGGGAGGCACAGTGGCCGGGCGGGGCCCGTGCGTCATTCCGACGCATCGTGGTTGGTGGATTTCATCGCAACAGGCACCAGTCAGCTGCACCACCCCCAAACCCCACCCAAGTCCATCTTCCCTGCCTGACCACTGACAGCCCCACCCTCCGCCGGGGTGGCTCCTCCCCAAGTCCTGGTCGAGGGAGCGCAGCACTTAAGGTAATGTAAATAACCAGAGAGGGAGAGCTATTTTAAGACACTGCCTTTCACTGCAGCCATGGAGGGGGACAAAGATGCAAGCCAAGCGATTGTAATTTCAGTCACGTTTTTGGGCACGTTCTCTTTCACTGTCTGCGCTATCCGGCTAGCTGTGGGCCCTGACAGGCAAGCAAGAGCGTGGAGCTGCTGCACAGGGAGACATTTTTGAAGATGAAGAAATCTGACAATTACTGCCAACTAAAGGTCTTAAAAACACTGTGTATGGTTTCAGATACATGCAGGACACACAAATCCATAAAATGGGCCCTACAGCATTCCCGAAAGTAGAGAACCTACAATGAGGGAAGCAGATTTCTCCAAAACAAAATGGTTGTACTGTACTTGCTTTCTTTTTCTAAGTTACTGGTTATTCTTCACATTTTGGAGCTTCTAAAGACCTAAAATCCACAGTAAAATATGACAAGAAACAACCAAGAAAATTCAATCTGAAATGTGGACATTTTGAAAATAAAATAGACTTTTAATCATGGTTAGCCAGCAAATAAAAATTAGTATCTCCATTGTATCTTTTTTTTTACAAGAGGAGACTTTATGAATATCTGAAAGTCTGCAATAATTTGTTCTTTTTTATTTTTTCAACTTCTGTGACATCAAAAATAAATAAACATTTAGACAATGTCCTCTCCATCTTATATGAATAGATTTTTTTTAACCAGCATTAATTTATCTGTATATATTTTTCACCTCCATATTCATATAAACATACACAACACAGAGAAAATAATCTGTATACTGTACTGCTGTTGACAAAGAACAGAGCTTTCCTCCACATTGTTCTGCAACATCTACTATTTGACTTTGCAAAATCACCAACAGAAACGTACACAAACAGCAGCTACTACTTGATATATTATTTCTTTTTCTTAGAGGTTACATTCATATTCAAGTCTTTGTTCACTGCAGTCTGACCAGACTCCAGTCACGACTGTGGAAATGAAACACATCTCTTCTTCTGAGCTTCATTAAGGCAGTTAAAATACAAGTTAAACATTAATTTACACTGCTTCTTATGATTAAAATTGACATTAAAGAGAATATTTGCTAATGCTTCAACTACCACTACTGTTTGTATATTTCCTACTCAGCATGATACACAGATTGTTTCTTTCTTGATTCATTGTTTAATCAACAATATACATGAGATATGAGAATCTTTTGGTCAAAACCGCATCAAAACAAATTAGTTTCAAGTGTTGGCTAATTTGTTTGATGGGTTTCAACCTCTGACATTAAAGTGGTAGGATGTCCTTGACTTTATATGATGCATTGAAGCTATAAAACTTTGTGATTCCCACCATTTCCTGTTACTGATCTACTTTACTTCCACTACCTGCTTATCAGATTTTTAAAATGACCGCTGTACAAGTGTATGTTTGTGTGTGTTTGTGTGTGTGTTATTGCTTTGATCGGACTTGTGGGTACATTAGTAAGTAAATATCCTCGCTCCAAACTGTGGTTGTGCTGTCAGCCGCTCCTTATAAAGTGTTCTTTTAAGACTTTCTGACCACAGTATAACTCCAAACCAGTTAAAAAAAAAGGATGAACATACACCAACACTAACTATCTATAAGTACTATATGTGTGTGTAAGTGTGATGTACTTCAGCTTCTTGTCCCGACAATCAGCAAGCTGCTATGCTACATATCCTGACAGGTTGCCGGTATCCAGCTGCCACAGGCAGGACGTGCTACGCTGTCGTCCCATTGGGAGGACGAAGGCTTGTTGTCTTTTCTTCTTCTCTGAGTCTCTGTCAGAGTGGACAGTTCTCTGGCAGTTCAGTCACATTTCTTATTATCATCATCACATCCTGAGTCTGTCACTCTTCATCGTGGTGAGAGGAGTCAGGGCTGGACTCCTCCTCCTCCTCCTCCACCGTCTCCTTCGGCAGCGTGTCTCGGCGCGTAAAGGCGGCGGCCAAGGTCACACTCAGCCGTGGTTTGACGGGCGCCATCTCCGACAGCCCGATATTGTTGCCCCGAGTCACCAGTGTCGTCTTATCCATAATCTCCCCGCTGTGCTTGGACACGACGGCGTCCAGAAAGTCATACTTGTGTGAGATCTTGCCACTCTCAAACAGGTACTTTGCCAGGTAGGAGAAAGCCACATTCCCCAGGAAGGAGGCGAGCATAGAGACAGTCTTGAAGGGGAACTTCTGGATGACCACATCCTCCATTTCTTCAGTTATGGGGTCCAGCCGCTGCTCAATGGTCCAGCCGGGGTAGTAGATGAAAGGGGGCAGCCGCAGGTAGGGTTCACCTCCGCCAATACGCAGCACCATGCCAAAAAGGTAGGCTGCCACCGAGCCGTACGTGTTGGTGCCTTTGATGAAGAGCACACTGAGCAACTGCGGGAAGATGATGACGTAAACCAGGTCAGAGCTGAGGTACCACAGGCCATAAACTGTCCCAGTTACCAGAGCCATCAATGTGGCCAGGCCTCCGAATACGAAGATAGTGATACGCATCACCCACACGATCTCACGGTCAGACGCCTGAGAAGACAAGAGCAGGAAATGCAGAACAGTCAAAAACTAACCAGAAACATTTTGCGAAACCTTGGTCGAACAACTTTAACTGTACGTACCGACTGCCTGAAGGCGAGTTGGTAGATGTTCCTTGCAAACATGGAGCTCGCTGAGAGGATAGAGGAGTCTGCAGAGGACATGACCGCTGCAGAGACAGCGCCCAGGCCGAAAAAAGAGACGAATGGTGGGCAGAGGTGTTGGAGCACGATAGGCAGAATCATATCTGCTTGTTCCCTGTCTTTCGGAGGAATGGTACCATAGGACGTCTTGTTCCAGTCTGAGCATGGGAAGATTTAATGCATATTAGCAGTAAAACACCAAACGTGATTTCTCAAGAGACAACAGTTATTTGAAACAACACTGAACACTAGGATATAAATAAAATGTAAGCAAAAGCAGAGTCAGACCACAGACTGCGTTGGAGCTCAACACTGCAACAGTTGCAATAAATAGAACATGAAAAATGAAAACATTCATTTTCATTTAGTTTATTTTCCCAACAATTATAGATCAAGATCAGAAGTTCAAGCAAGGTTTACTTAATTATAGAAGAAAACAATGTTGAACTGTAAGTGACTTTTGTCATTGTATCATTGAGATGGTAGATCATGTTTATTAGTTTTACCTTATATGTTAAAACAAGACAAAACAAACTTGTATGATCAGATGTTCAGGAATCTGACGCCTAAAAATCTGGAGATCAAACCTCTAATTTGGTCCCTTGACTCTCTCTAATGTAATATTTACACGAGCAGCCCGGTTATTAAACGGATTGCTGCTTCATTATGGATGAGCTGAACCAGCTGCTATTTACCAGCCTCTCTCAGATCTAAGGGCAACATGGACCCATCCGGGGCCCCTGCCACACCACCCCCTCCAAACAAACACACATGCAACCTGTGCTGCCTGTGCAGGCTGGTGCGTGAGCTCTCTCACCTGTGGACGCCCCGATGGCTCCGATGAGAACGGAGGGCACAGCCATGATGAGGCAGCCAAACGCAGCCAGGAAGGACAGGACCTGAGCGTAGGTGGCCGAGGATGCAGACAGGACTCTCTGGAAATACACCTGCCATGGGATTCCTCCCATTACCTGCAGAGCATTCAGACATCGGTGAGAAACAATGAGAGACCTCAAAAATATGATGAGTTCCTTGGGGAAGGGGTGACTAATTTAGAAATACTTTAATCTCTTTATTTATGCAGGAAATTGTTGCACAGGGATGTCACTTCCGGAATGTCCTTGACCCAAGATTCATAGTTTGATGCTGTTTTTTTTATGGCAGCAACATCAAATTATGACCCTGACTAAGGAATTTGATGATCATGCAACAGATGAAACTGTTATGTCAGCTAGATTAAGGAAAACAAAGAGAAAAAAAACTTGAGTTTAACTAACAACAATCAAAGTTATCACTGGTGGGTTTTTTTGAGTTAGTAGTGAGAAAGCAAACGTGTGCACTCTGCCAGAATGGAAGATGAACGCTGACTGTACCAGGAGGCAGAAGTTGTCGATCCACACCCAGGTGTCGCCCTTGTTCACGCTGCCTCTCCAGGGTGACTGGTACACCTGCTTCACTGCAGTGACAGTGATGTCTGACACTGCAGGGTTACCCAAAGCGAAGGGGACACTGATCCACTGCAAACAGCCAGAAACAAGCAAAACAGTCGACATTTACAAAAACTTGTAGTCTTGATTATATAAATTTTGTAGTTTTTTCAAGTCACCTTGAAGAGTTTGTGATTGTTTTTGTGTCTAATTCTTGCAGTTTCCTTTCAAAGTGAAATTACTGCCAATGCCCCAATGTGCTAAAGAAGAATAACTTGTAATTTATTCCTATTGCCACAATCTTCACTTCATAACCTACCAGACCGACAAAGATGCAGAAGAGCTGCACAACATCAGTATAGGCCACAGAGTATAGCCCTCCAACCAGGGTATAAAAGATGGCGATGAGTGCTGAGATAACAACCGACATCTTGATGTTGATGTCCACGATGACGCTCAGGGTTGCACCTAAGGTCACGAACAGGGGACATCAGTGGATGTGGCAACAGCACACACACACAACCACTCCCATACACACTGTGTCCTAAACCGACGTGCCAATGTTCTTGCGGGAAAGAAGTCTGAACTCACCAAGGGCAGATAAGATGGCAGCGGACCAGAAGATCTCACCCATCAGTGCAGGTATGAAGAGGAGGCCGCCCATGCGTTTCCCATACAGCTGCTGGAACGGGTCCAACATGGTGACGTAACCTCGAGAGCGCATGGGCTTAGCAAAGAAAAGACCACCTGAGATAAAGAGTGGGACCATTAAAGGCTGAGCACTGAGACACACACCATCCAGACCCAGCAGGGACCTTTAATCTAAACAGAACTATTGTTTGTGATCCTCAGGAATACATTTTTATTTATTATTAGGGACTAATTCTCTTCCATTCCCTAACATTTATTTTGTTTAAAATTAAATGAATTATACAGAACACAGCATTAAAGGGATCTGCTTTTTTTCAAGCGAACTGCTGCTCATGTCAACCTTGTGCAAGGTCAAAAAGTCAACAGATCGATGGGTGGTCATATCCCTCAAGTGCTCACTTGATATCGCAGTTGCTTTTCTTATCTTGACAAGACTTAAAGCCAGATAAAACTTGATGTGTTACTCACCCACAACAAGACTGAGGGCATATCCAAAGGGAGCTTGTGCCCATGCCAAACCATAGTCAGGCAGATACACGTACTCAGCTGTGCCATTGATGTAGCCTCCTCCAACCCAGGTTGCTGCAAATCACATGCACACACACACACACACACACACACACACACACCAAATGTGTCAAAAATGTCTCAATCTGAAAAAAAAAGGAAATAAGTTTTATGCCTCTGATGAATTTTTGCCAAGACACCTCTGCTCATGGGAGCAATAATTTTGCCAATTTCAAATTAGGTAAAAAAAAATGTATACTTGAAGCTGGAGGAATGAGGCACTGCAAAATATGAAGCCTTCATTCCAAAACAAAACGACCAGAAATTAGAAAAAAGGGGAAGGAATTCAACATCTGAGCCTTGCTATTTTAAAAGCAGTCTAAGTTCACCTGTCATGGTGAAGCCTCCGACAAACAGCCCTATGTCTCTGCCTCCCACCATGATGGTCTCGCTGCGGTCGGTGCCCTCCGCCTCCCCGGAGTGCTTGTTCTTCCATGCTGCCCAGATACCCACGAACAGGATGAGGACGTAGAAGAAGGCGATGGCCACAAGCCCCTCGACGTGGATGGTCATGGTGGCACCAGGCTGCTGCTAGGAACAGGAGGGCATGGAGCAGACCTGCACGGAGGACACAGGAGTCATGCAAAACATTTTGACCTTTCTTTGGCTCCTTTAAAATCCCTTCAAACTTTAAACATCTTCCCCACCTGGGGAACAGGGGATGGCTTGTTGGGATGAAGAAATAAAGTGGGAATAGTCCAGAAAGAAAATGCCTTCCCAGGCAGATGTAACGGATTGCGTGCGCTCTACCGGCCCTGGCTCTGTCTCCTCTTCAAGTAAGACTTGCTGCTCAGTGCAGGGCTTTTAAGAGGGACGTCACTACAATTATCATAATAAGTCAAGTGGAAATGTGTTGAGCGGCATAGGTTGCCAAGCTCGGTTTAAAGTAAAGTAATTGTTATTATAACTATGACAAATAAATAAATAAATCTGATAAAACATTTACAGCTGGTCCTCGAGTGTGTTTCTCTTTCTTCCATCCCTCTTGTCTTATCCACATACATGCGCGTAAAATTCATATTACGCACAACTGCGTCCGGCTGAGAGCGCCTTGTCCGACTTACACCGCGGAGAGTGACAGATAATCTTGAAGATGAAGAAAGCATCCCGTGGGATACACTTCAACAGTTGGGAAACGCTTCAAAAACATACGCAAACTCACCTCAAGTCTGTCTGGAGTCATGTGCTGGAGCACCTGGAGCAGGGAGGTTTATCCAGAGCCTCGTACCCCCCTGTGTGCACCTGACTGGAGGTCTCCGGGTGACTTACCGAGGCTTATATGGGGGCAGAAGACGGATGCGCACGTCATAGAAAGCGAACATCCTCTTTAATGAGCACCTTGCATGGGAACACGTCACAGCGGACTGGCCGATGTGACTGGAGAGGGAGGCTGGGAGAGATTCCTGCACTCAATAACGAGGATGGATGTGCGTCTTATTTATACATACAAAAAAGAAAAAAGAAAAACAACATGACATGATTTTTAATAACTACTTATACAATAGATAATCAATAATATGTGGAGTTTCACGCGTCATCTACCATGCGCTCACGCAAACTGTGCGTAAGAGGCGCTTAATTGCGTTCTTAATGTGGCCTTTTAATCCGCTGTCTCTGCCACAATTTTCTTTGCTCCTCTGAAACGCGGTTTTAGCATTGGAGAAAAGTTAGGAGAGCTGCATTTGTGTAATTAAAAAAAAGATAAAGATGATTCTATACAGTTTTCTTTGTGTGTCTTTATTTCGTTGACAACTGTTCGTCCGCCTCCGTTTGTTTGGATGAGATATGGAGGAAGTCTCTCCAATTTACTCCACCTTTTAGAAATCATTTATATGTGTGAGTGTGTGTGTGTCGCTTTCCCTCCAGGATATATATCAATGAGCTGTGTCCGCTTAATGGCCTCTTCCGCCTGGAGTCGTTTAATGTGGGCTGCTCTTGTCAAAAGTGACAGGCATCCAATTAGGATGGATCCTGAAGAGCAGGAGAGATCTAATGATATAGTCTGACTCAAAAAAGAAGCGCATACACACATACACATACGCACGCACACTGTGACGGAGTAGTTGTTGGCTACAGATGGCCGAGGTGTTTACTACTCAGAAGAGAGGATGACAGGCTTGTTTGGACGAAATGCGAAACGCGCACAGCGCCCCCTGCTGGTCGCAGTGCGGTTTCAGCACTGTGGACAGTGGCGCATGTGATGGCTGGAATTTCACAGTGCCAGGAGAGGTTTGAGCAGAGGTCACCTCTGCCCATCGTTATAAGTATTGTTATCGGTATTATTCGATTGTATGAACATTTATGATTTAGTTGTATCATTTTAGACCAAAATCAAAATCAAAACAACCAAACATACTGTAAGGAGTGGTTGAGAAGTGTCATCTACTTGTCTAACAATGTTTCTTTTTAAGTTGTCATTTTATAAACTTTAGAAGCAACTATTTGAATCAATTGGAGACTCGTGTGAGTGTGAGAATGAATAGGGTGTATCCTATTATTGACAGGTTACTTGTCCGTGATGAATTCCCTGCCTTATCTTCTGTGCATTGGGGAAAGACCCCTGCATCACACTTGAAGTGCAAAGCAGGTAAGACACTGGATGTTTGGCTTTCTGATAATTCTATCTAAAGTCTTTTATTTCTTCACATTTTTGGCATTGAACCAATCTGATTACTGTTTAGTTGACTGTCAAAATGTAGAACATCTGGAAGACAGCTGCACAGATTCCTAACTGAGTGTTTGACAGATGGCCAGCACATGACCTTGACACCTTTTCAAGCCAAACACTAAGATGCGTGGAGCCTCTTAACGTGTTTAGTAGCTCCGTCATGAGAGCCATTGCACATGTATGGCACTGCTTTCTTAACATGACGTGTGAACAACAAACTATTTAAAAAAAGAAAAAATGGGCTGGTAGGCTGCATGAATTCACAAGCAGAATCCTCTTAACTTGTTTAAATGAGTGAACATGCTTAACCAAAGAAATTGTTCAGGGCCCAAGGACTCCAGGTTTAATGAGCAGCTGCTGCTGGCAGTGCTTGAGATGTTCGAGAGAGAGGGAGAGAGAGAGAGAGAGAGAGGAGAGAAACAATCCACACATGAAACTGAAACAGTACCATTACTTGAAAAATGCATCATCATCATCATCATCATCATCATTCACCTTCCACAGCATTTATTTTTTGAAAATGAACACATACAATGCAATAAAGAAAATACACATTTGATGCGCTCATATGATGACGCAGCATGAGGGAGGAGTCACTGTGTGACGCAGAAGCGAGACTTGTGCCCAGGTGCCTGGAGGATGTTGGGACCTTCTATGTTTCGAAGGGATGAAGCAAAAAGTCTGGAAAACAAGTCAGGCAAAATCTCTCCCACTAACTCACCAACAATGTCTAACAGATAGAAATGAACAACAAAAACATTGGTGCTAATATGAAGAGGATTTCAATTTGGGCAGGTGAGATCCCCGGTGGTATAAAAAGACCAGTTGGCTAAAAGTGACACTATGACCAAATGTAACAGACGTCATAGTCTCCTGACTGTGCACAGATCACAATGTAAATGTTTAAATTCTGAAAATTGCAGACACAACAATCAAAACTTTCAATCAAGTATTTTTAACCCTGTAATTTTTTTAACTGTATCTGTGAGGTGTATCTGGTTGGTAGACCAGCCGAAAGTAATCCTATGTAGACTCCCTGACACATTCCAGTAAGACTAGATATATCATAACATTGATCGAGATCCCTTTAAAAACAAAACACGAAATGTTTGACACAAGTCACACAATCTCAGGACACCCATGATAAAACACACCCTGATTTTTTTCAGGATTGTTCTTTACAGACTCTTCTGTTCCATAAATTAATTGGGGGAAAACTGTTGCAAGGCGTTTTTGTAGTTTCTGTCATATCTGTAGAACTAAAAATACAGTTTACACATAAGACATTTATGAACAAGATACCACAATGTATATAAAATAAAACAGTATAATTTAACGATTTGATCTGATTTTCTGTCCGTTTTTTTTGCCTTCACAATACTCAAAAGCAGTGACACACCTCTCTGGATTGTGGTCGAAGTGATGGAGGATGACAGACCCTGAAAAGCCGGCACACACACTCTGATCTACTCACGAGTGGTTTTTAATGCAAGCTCTCGGTCAGGGACCGAGGGAGAAGATCAAAGGCTGCATTACAAACTTGGTGCAGATGGGTTTATTCGGTTGTCTGCCTTTGAGTCACTGAGGTACCAAGGGTAAATTGTAGCAAACATTCTGTGTGATTACCTTTTTTTTTTTTTTTTTTTCCTTTGAGCAATGAAATAAGGCAAAGATAAAAACACTAGCCTAATACAGCCATCGAAGTTTTGGATTTGTGAGCAAACTTTACCGGCTAGTCGACTTGACATTCACTTTAGGGCTATCACTTCATCATTTCACTCACGGCAACAGTTAACTATACACAAAACCCTCAGCCACGATGTGGGCAGCCAAATCTAGAGGGTTCAGGGGAAAAAAACAAAAAAAAACAAACATTGAATCATCAATATGCAAAATGATTTGTCTGCGCTACTTGACAAAGAGCAACATTAATAAAACATGAGCCCGTGAGGTGAGCCGCATGAAGTATTAGCTGCAGCTGAAGATAAAGGGACGGTTGTTTTTAATGTGACAGTGAGGTGGACCTATATACAGGGTCATTCTGTGCAACCGGAGCGAGGGACACTGTCTGCTGTTTGTTAAACAGCACCAGACGATTCTCTGCTGAGGATGTAAAAGGAGGATAAGGGAGGATAACTCGCCGCACAGACGCCCTGAGAGACTAAACAAACAAACAAACAGAAAAAACGACAGATGCATTTGGCATTCTTCAGATATTTTCCACGACCTGCATTGGTTACTGAGAGCCAGGTGACACTACTGTGATGCTGAGGCTGGGGTACATGTCACCTCTCCAGGTATGCTGGCACACGGCTTTTGTTTGACAGAGGGAATAGTTTAAGGACTACGACATACAAGACAACGGAGTAGCTATAAATACGCCTTTTCTGTAAAGCATGACGTGCTTCCTCACACATATACCCACAAATATTTAGAAATCAGAAGCATGAGACAATGTACCTATGTAGTGTGTCAGAGAGATGAATTTGTATTATTCCCAATGGATAGCACTGCATGATACAAAAAGGGGAGCCACGCGTGTCCAGGAGCCATCTAAACAGCACATTAAAAACAATCTCATGGTACCTCTACAGAGAGGAACAACCCATCTCTCATACAAGTTCACCACAGATGCTGCTGCTTCCCACGTCTCCATCCTCACGCCCTCATGTTCTCATTGTTTTGATTTGATCTGTGAAACATGAGAAAGAGATATAATCAATACTACGGAGCTTATGACTGCCTCCATCCTCCACAACACAGCTATCTCCAAAACCTTTGAGCGTCACTCCAAAGGCTTTAGGCAATGGAGCCAAACGGCACAGTTTGACGTCTGGGGAGAGTTCCAGGAGTTTCAGACATCTCTAAGCCAGCTACATGGAGACTAAACTCACAATAGCACAGTAAACACATGAAGGAAAAACTGGTGGAGGTTCTCAAATAAAATCTGCTATACAAACGCAGTCACAAAATAAATAACACAACATTTACTGAATATTAAGTACTCACTGCATAATTTGATCTACGGAAGGACAACAAAAACATAAAAAAAACAAATGACACAATGTAATGCAATAGACAAAAAAAACATGAAGAGTAAAGAGAATTCCAGCATCTACACAACAAAGAAATCTGAATCAAGACCAAGGAATGAGAGTATCTTGTTTTGAATACTGTCAAATGAGAGAAATGCTGACATACATAAAAGGAAATGCAAAGTGGGAAATGGATTGGTAGAGTCTCATTTCCTAATTAAGGAGTGAGTGTTGTCAATGTTAGGCTTGAAATGACACATCCAATCAAGCCAATTACAGAGAGATAATAAAGTGGGACACATTTAAATTTGTCTGTAAATTAAAGGTCGCTAAAAGGTGATTTTATATGTGATCTAGGAGGTAAGGTGTCTCCTGGATGCTCAGCACATGACACTCGTCTCACCTTGTAACCAGTCAACCCCTTCTTGTAGACCTTCTCCTTTCAGAGCGTTGGTGGCACTGAAACACATCACACACTGAAATGAGCCTTTTACGAGTTTACTGCAGAGGATTTTGTTGTGTTTCTCCTCTCTTGCTTGGATTAAACCTTCTCCTCCAGCTCAGTTAGTGGTTGGTAGCATGTACAACTGCTACAGCACGTCTGTATAATAAATAACACTGGGCTGGAATGACACCTTGAGTGAGTCTGTTTCACATTTGAATTGCCTGTTTTATCTATTGTGGGACCCATTAAAACACTTTGAACACAGCATAACTTCAGTATCATAGCAGCAACTTTACTGGCACCCTGCATGTAAACACTTCCTGACACATACTGGTTGTTGCTGTTACTGTGCACACATTACACACTAACTGAGCAAATGAGTGTGGATGCGTGTTTGTACCAGATGTGCCAGGGTTTGTCTTTGATGTTCTCCAGACACAGCAGCTGCGACACCTTAACTGAAGACAGAGCATCTCTGACATCCATCTTGTTAGCATAGAACAGTATGGGGATCCTCCTGTGTTTAATGTCTGCAACGAGAGGAACAGTGTGCACATCTGTGTGTAGACCGTTTCATCTCACCAGAAACAACACCCCAAAACCATCGGGGGAAAAAACTTTGTAAAACTTTGTAACAATTAAGACTGCAAAAGGTCTAAGAGAGAGACATCACATTCACTGTAGATGCGTTTACCTGGATGGTTCAGTAATGTGTCCAGTTCTTCTTTGGCAACCACCATCCTCAGTTTGTCTGCACTGTCGATGACAAAGATGATAGCCTGGCCTTCCCTGAGGAATACGAAGCAATCGAAGAATGAAGGTGAGCGTAGAACGTAAGTAGGACTGTGTGTTTGTTCTTTTATGGAACAGCAGTATACTCACTTGTAATAATGTTCCCACAGATTTCTGTATCTGCCTTGACCAGACATGTCAAATACTGTGAAGGACAGACTACAAGAAGAAAAGACGGGCAAATCCATTATGACTTTAGAGGGTCCAAAATGGGAAAGCATAGCATCACATTCCTTATGAAGTCACAGGAATTTGAAAATTACAGAACATTTCAGCCATGAATAAAACACCAAGATGTACTTCTACCTGGATGTCTTGAACTTCTCTATGCTGAAGCCAATGGTTGGGACGATGTCTTGTGCCTGGGCCTGAAAAACAAACACGGTCAATTGGAAAACAAATAAGCAACAGGTGTGCTGGCAACCCATGCAGTAAAGTAATGTGCGACTTATTATAGTGCTGATAAATACAGTCAGCAGTGTGGAATAGAGATGAGCACGATTTCTGTGATGAATCGTACAGAAACTACTGCATGGACTTACATTTGTGGGCTTGAGGTGGTTTATGATGGTGGTTTTCCCACTGTTGTCCAGGCCAAGACACAGCACGTTCACCTCCTTCTTCAAGCCCAGCCATCCTGCCAACTTATCGAACAGCCCCATTGGCTAGCCGACAACCATCAGACGCTCGTCTTCGCTACAAACAAGGGCACAGATACGGGTGGAGCGCATTTATTGGCGATGTACAGCAGGAGCAGGAGAGAAAAAAAAAATCAACCGGGTTTGCATGACAAACAACTATCACGCAACAAGAATGCAAGGCATGGTTTAAATGGAAAACAGTAGCAATAACTTAGTGTTAAAGTGTACTAAATAATCTGAAGCTAAAAGTAGGGGTGTGTAAAACAAAAAACAAAAAACAATAATGTAAATACACTGTGTTCGGTTAGGAAAAGCACACATATAGTCACAGTAAAGGGATGAGTGACAGCACCTGTTGCACCGACTCATATTCACTCATATGGATATTCCATGTCCATATGGAAATTACATGTCATTAAATCTCAGTTTTGATGGTTTCATGCTGTCATTTGCCATCACTTCACCACATACAACACACTGGGATCTCTGGCCCTTATCATCCTCAATATATGGAAATCCACACTTTAAATACCCCGGGTCTTGCCATCTTACTGTAACTCGTAACTCCTCACAAACTTGAAGTGAGCGTCAATCAAATTGTAGTTACCATGGTGACCGTAACTCGGCGGCTGAACTCTGACTCATGCTTTTCAAAATAAGTTATTTTTCAAAATAAAAGAATGTTCAAGGTCAGATTATTTATTTATTTTTTAAACCAGCTGTCCAGGACCGATTTTTGGGTTGAGAACCACTGCTTTAGCATCTGCAATTTCCACTAACAATCCGCTCCCTTCATGCATATGTTTTGATCCCTGTCTGTCAGTGACTTATTTTCTAACTTGTGGTTTAAAGCTCGAACTTCAATTTCACTAAGGCGTCAACAGAGTTTCTATCCATCCATGGCAGAATACTGTGGTCTCATCGTGCAGGGTAAACTGACAAAATACCCTTTAACAATCAAATAGTACCAGCCTCAGCAGGCGCCATCTGAAAATAAAACCACCCTAATAACGACCTGCAGATGGTTTATGACCCTTTGTTAGTTCACAAATAAAAGCAAACAACGTAATAATAACAGTTCACATTGTCCCGAGGGCTTTCCTTCGCTGTGGGTAGCTCGAGCTTAGCAGTCCCTCACTGCGCTGCACCGTAATTAACAATCGCTCACAGCTATTTAGTTTAATCTCTTGCTGTTACTGCCGCTAGTTAGCCTCGGCTAACGTTTAGCCACTAATTCCTCCATCTCGCCTCGTTTACACAGGTTGTCCCTTACATTGAAAGCCTGCTAAGTGCTCCCGAGTACGGTCAGGCTGACGAGGAGTCCGTAAATCTGACATAAAGAGGGTGTTTGCGGTTCAAACTTTGCTGCCTGGTCGATGTGGCGGTACATGAACACAGCTAATGCGCTAGCTGCTCACGACATCGCGTGTTATCCTGTCGCAGTGTCACGGGGCTTGATTATTTACCTGTGATTGAACCTGGAGATCTTGCTAACAGGACGTTTGTGTCGCTCCCCCTCGGCTAAGTCATGAAACAGGCAGGGTCAGAGGGTTGTTTCATTCATTTCTCCGTCACACCTGTGGTACCCAGCCGGACAGAGATCACCGAGCTATTTACACTGTGTTGCTGGGCGACCAGGGGGCGGGCTCCATGTCGCCCCCTGCAGGTAGAGGCCCAGAATTGCCTGCAGCCCTGCATGTTTCCAGCAGAGAACACTGTTGCTGAAGCTTCGAGTCGTGGCTCTATTTATGAAGCCATTGGTTGAAGTGATTCAGTGCCTCACAAAAGCATTCCGTAGGCCATGGTATTCCCAGCCTTTGCCCGCTGTGTGCTGAAGATAGGCCCCAGCAATTTCCTGTGAGTTGGGTACAAAGTGAGTATGATACTGGACAGAGAGACACTTTTATGGGAAATACCATTGCTGGAGGGGGTCATGTGAGATTCCTAATCACTGAAGTGTAGGGAATAGACAACCACAAAAACAATGCAGCCAACCCTCTCCTATGGTCATGACCATGCCCCTGCAACCCAGATAAAGAAGCGATAAAGACAAAGAAGAAAATACCAGACAGTGAAAAATTCTAAGCAAGCTATCAATATATAAGTATCTTATCCTATCCTTGACCTATCATTTATTCTTTTATTTTTTGCCGTTTTTTTTAGAATGTTTTAGTAATGTATATGTGAGTTAGAGTTTGTTTATTGAGGCTGGAGCTCTGCCTCTCATAAGCACCCATTTGACAAACTCACCTGATGATTCTTCATGTCCAGAAAACGTGTCAGTGACAATTGAGTGACAGTTAAGAGGATTCTGTCATAGAGTGTGTGTGTGTGTGTGTGTGTGTGTGTGTGTGTGTGTGTTTGTGTGTGTGTGTGTGTGTGAGAGAGAGAGAGAGAGAGAGAGAGAGAGAGAAAGAGAGAGAGTGCTTGCAAACACCCTTTTCTGAAGAGAAATAAGATAACTACTGGTTAAATTCAGAGAGAGAACCAAATATTAAAATAGGGTTGTTTATTAAGGAACAAACATACTGAATAAAACATACACCTTTCACAAGACTTTTTGTACAAGACATACTGCATTATCATCATCATGAGGGTAGAACATATATTCCTATAAAATCTTTTGACATTCAGCGGTCTTCAGTTCAAAAAACGATTGTATTTACCATTCTGACGATCTTCATTTCTGGTGAATTGTTATTTTAACCAAGTTGGAGATGTTGTTAGAACCACACACTGCCCCACACATCATTGTACCTTAGATCCTTGTCCACATCTTCTCTGGTCATGAGGTATCAAGACTTGAGACCATTCAAAGTCAATAGAAACCATTGGATTGTCACTTGGAGATAGAAGAGGTATCAGTGAACACTTGAATAGACACTAGAGAAAAGGAGTCCTAAGTTCAAGTCAGTTTCTTGTATTTGCTGTGACGACAAAGAGACCCCACTGGGGCAACACCGACAAGAGGTTGGTTGTTGTGGAGGCTGCATTGATAATGATCCGTCGGATGATGAGTGTGCTTTAACTAGACCCTCATGTGGTCCAGCCGCGGGCTGCTCTCCCAGCAGCAGGGTGTGGTACCTGCTACACCTAACAGTCTGGTGTTTGTGCAATTAGTTGGATGACGATGCCAAGGAAGTCTGGTTTGTTTCCAGTGCTGTGTGCGCACACAGTCTGTCTCTGTGAAACGGTCTCACACTTGAAAACCACTCTGCTGGATGTGATGGAGCTGCAGACGGAGAGACTGTATGCTGCTTATGATTCTCCTCTGGTGGCCGATCAAGCAGATCCCTATGCGCCTGATATCACTGGAGGGGTGAAACAGGAATTGTCAGGATGGACATGCACTAAAAATGCACTAAAAGCTGTTGAACTTGCAATGCACATAGAGGGATAATTGTAAATAAATGTTAAACAATTTTAGCTTGGGATCAAAACACTATCACAGAGAGAAAATATTGCAACCTGTTGCATAATGTGCAACTTCATAAGAGTGTAGTGGTTTTGCTCTAGATACTGTGGCTGCACTCTGTGTACTTTGCCTTCACTCACTCTATACTCATGGTTGAAATTGAATCCAGTGTTGTGTATCCTGCTGCAAGGAAGTTGTTCTTATACTGGCTCATCTTGATGGAGTCGAGCCAGTCACCGATAGAGATGAAGAGCGGGTAATCTGGCATGTCCTCTGGGGAATCAGGATAGCTGAGACAACAAATAGGAAATAGTGAAGGACAAAAAGTCAAGTAAGCATAACAGTGAATACTGCAGCATGGAAGTGATTTTTGAATGGTGCAACATTGATGTAACATTATCATATGCTACATCACATTATCACAAAAAATCCATTCAGTATTAGTGGAAACATTGTTGATTTCAGTATACACACATAAACACACACACATGCTGCAACTTTAGGTGTCATACTGTGAAATACAGAGAGAAGCACTTTAATAATCCGCAGGTTCAGAGTGATGTCACAGATATTTTTCTGAGCCTTTAAATCTAAAAGTCAGAAATGACTATCCGAGAAACAACAGGCATATTTTAACATAGTTTCTTTGATATCTGTGCAATTATCATTCCTACTTGAGCACTTTACATAATCTCTGTCTATAATCTCTTAATGTTTGATGGACACTGTTAAAAGGGGGCTATAAAATCAGATCAGTGTTTCTTAGGGTTGCTTTGTAATTGCCTCAGTGCACAGTGATGTTTGATTAAAGTCAAGATAATTGTTCCCTGTGTGATTTACCCGCTATATATAAACAAATGAGTGGACTGTGAGTATCCTGTCATGATGAAATTCACTCATACAACTTACAATAAGTGTCTTAAAACATAGAGGATAACCAACACGCTTCTTTCACACAGTGTCTTGTACGAAAAATTAATTGCTTCACCTCTGCTCGTCATTCACCAGAGCGAGCAGACTGCTGGGATTGATGATGAGTTTGTCCAGGAAAGAGAGGACATTGCTGAAGCGTGGGCGCTGGCCTGACTCCTTCTGCCAGCAGTGCAGCATCAGCTGGTGCAGCGTCACAGGGCAGCCCATGGGTGCTGGGAGACGGTAGCCTTCCTCAATGGATAATATAACCTGAGTTGAACATCAAATTAGTCAGATATGACTGATGGATCTACTTCTCTCGACTTTAGTATAATTTTGATGGAGATTTTAACGTCATCGGCAGCTTACGTCTTGATTGGACATCTCCCAATAGGGCCTCTCACCATATGACATCACCTCCCACATAACAATGCCGTAGCTCCACACATCACTGGCTGAGGAAAATTTCCCATAAGCGATAGCCTCTGGTGCGGTCCAGCGAATTGGTATTTTTCCTCCCTGTCAAAAAGCACAGAGGTGTTGAACATTTCTCAGTGCCCCCCACTGTTGTATTGTGACATCCAGTAAACCTGTTTTTCTCAACACTCACTGTGGCTGTGTAGGAGGCTTCACTGTCATCCTCAAGGATCCTGGACATGCCGAAGTCAGACACCTTACACACCAAGTTCTCATCCACCAGGATGTTGCGAGCTGCCAGGTCCCTGTGTACATAACCCATCTCTGATAGGTAGGTCATGCCCACGGCGATGCCACGCATCATGCCCACCAGTTGGAGCACTGTGAACTGACCGTCACGTGTCTGCAATGGATGTGAGAAAAAGAGCCCTCAGATTTGATATTCTAGTGACAGCGGTGACACAAGAACAGGATGGCTGTGGACACGCACTCCTCTTACCCGGAGGAAAGTATCAAGTGCTCCATTTTCCATGTACTCAACCACTATCATTATCGGTCTGCCTGAGGAGGTGGTAAAATACAAGATGTGAGTGACGAACAGGGAAAGGAGATGAGACATACAGAGACTTTTTGCAGATGTAGCTTACTCTTGGTGACCACTCCCTCCAGCCTAACGATGTTCAGGTTGTTAAACTGCCCCATGATCGAGGCTTCACGCAAGAACTCTCGCCTCTGTGTATCCATGCAGCCACCTTTGAGCGTCTTTATTGCCACAGCTATGTCCATCCTTCCAGGCACACGCAGGCGGCCACTACAGACTTCGCCGAATTCCCCTGTTGAAATAGCACAGTACAGGAAAGAGCATATTACCTCTCATGTATCATGAGCATATCACTGTATCACTGTGTTACTGTATCATGATGAAGTGCTATGTACGGTTCAATAAGTGTGCTTAAGTGTGAGTAGAAAAAATTCAGATATAAAGATTATAGATATAAACACTTAGACATGTGGGCATTGATTCAAGCACATTTGTGCTTATTATTAACATTACTACTCAACATCTGTAGGTACATATTGCTTCCATGAGATGGCGCTCAGGTTACAGAAGCTGCGCGAATAGAGGGTGCCCTGATAAATTACTCACAGGCTGAACAGTAGACACAGTCTGTTCCACTTAATGTTCCATTAAACATCATAATTCATAGCAGGCAGCACTGAGGCACAAAACAATACATTTCTTTAAAATGATCATGCAGAGCAGATTTAAATTCATACTATACGAGGCTGTACATTTCTTTTACAACATCGACATTATCCAACTTAGAAAGAGACCTTTTTGTCTCTGATGTGGTTAGTTGAGTCAGCCTGGATATTATTATGAAATATTACTTCCTTTGAATTTCTGAAGTAATATCCACACCCCCACACCATCTAAATCTGCTCCTCTTCCTACCTCCTCTACCACTCATGCATTATTAGAATGTACGAACTCCTGTTGCTTTAAGGTGACAGTATCATACACTACATAAAGAGATGTGTGCATTTGTGCATGCAGAGTATGTAAATGTTACCTGCACCGATCACCCTCTCAATGCAAATGTAAGATGGGTCTATCTCTTTCGCAAATTCCTCCACAGCTTGGGTGGGGTCTTCATATGTGTCTGGATCCACGTAGGTCTTAATCCCAGAGAACGGCACTGGAGGAGAAAAAACACAGTGCAGAGTATGGAGTATTACAACATTTTACGCCTCATATCTAACCTTTTTACAATCCTCTCACACTATAATTGGGTCGGGGACAAGATAAAAACACTAGGGTAAATGCAGCTACTGACTTGGAAATGAATGAGTAAAAACACCGGACCCCTGCATTGTTTGTTGTTCACAGATGATGCAGATTTGATTATGGATGGAAATATCAGCATTGATGTGCATTAATGGTTTAGAAAGGCGCATATCCCCACTTGACTGCACATCAGCTTTTGTGCTTCCCTTCATAGCCTAATAACCACTGGAATCACATCGTGCAATCAGGTCATGCTGAGCCAACCACAAGTTAACTTTCAAGTCAAAACATGTAATTTACGTAAAAATTAAGGTTCTGCATTTCATGGTGCAGTGTGTCTTCACATGACTCTTCATAATTTAGTGTGTTTTGAAAACAAACAATAGTCTTTTAATTTACACATCAGACATAAAACGTCTGTCTACAGGTGTTTCATGAATAAATAAAATCATTTAATTTTTCATAGATTTTGAAATATTAAAGCAAAATTTCACATTCAATTTTTGTCAAGACCACATCATAACAGTAAATTCATCAGCTGTGTGCGGTGGTAATGAATGTGGTATTTGCTTCCATTAAATTGTACTTTTTTCTGTTATTCTGTCAAGGGAAAAGTGAAAAAAAAGAAAAAAAGAAAAAGAACTCAGAAATTGCCCCAGAGCGGCATGTAAAGATATTGGAGGCAGCCAGTGAGGGGGATGCAGGAGCTGAGGCTGGGGAGGCTGCTGCAGCGAGTACGGCACACGATGACTGGCACAAATGATAAGTTGAAGCAGCTCCTGGTACACCTCGAGCAGATGAGCTGGGGACTAAATGTACTTTATAGCTGTGTCAGCTCATGTTGTGGAGGGTTGAAGGCTTCGTCTGAGATAGATTCCAGTTTTGGAGTCTACACTCTACCTCTGTCTCCGGGGTGTCTAAGCTCAGCTCTATAATAGAACAAACCTCTTTCTACCAGTTTGTTGAGCCTGCTGGCATCCCCTGCCTGGGTGATGCCTCCACAACACACAACAGCAAAGAACAAATAACAAAAAGGGACCGTGGGCAAGGATTACAACTACTACATATAATTTCCGGAAGTGGAGAAAAGTCTCATAAACTCGCATTCATTTGGCAAGACTGTTATCACTCTTTGTCATGTGCTGTCTGTAAACTAGGCCCTTGTGGTTTGCAGAATTGAAGCAAAATTGTAAAAAATAAAAATAAAAAAAGTTTGACTGGATAACTGCAGTGGAAGTCTATTCAGCTCTGTGCTCACTGGAGGGATAGACACAGAAGACAGCATGAGGACACAGACACAACAACAGGGTACACATTCACAGATACCAGCTGTGTGTGGCAGAGCATGTGTGTGTGTGTGTGTATGTCTGGGGAAGTAGTTGTAAGACAGAAAGCTGTAGTATTTTAATTCACAGCCCTTCATGTTTTATTCTTGGATTAATCACAAATCCACAAACCCAACCCGCACATGGCAGGACTGTTGGATTTGTCTGCAGACAGAGTTGTGCCTCTGCAGGCCCTCAGATCGAAGCCCTCAGATCGAGCTCCACCTGAATCGTCTTTGGGAGTCACAGGACGTCATATTTTTTCCCCTCAAGGATGATACGCCCCCCCCTCCGTTGGTCGATCGATAACCCTGTGTTTATCTGTGATTGTAGCACCACACTTGGGTCAATCCTGTAATTCTTAAAATGGAACAGCAGTTACCCAAGCATTGTCACAATCCAGTACTGGGTGTACAGGATACGGTGAGCAGAGGTTGGTTGCCAGGAATGAAAGATTTAGCAGCGGCGTAGGGCCCATCTGTGGTTTGCACAATCAACAGCATGAAGGCACAGAGGGATCTGGAGGAGGCATTTACAGTACGTGTGGTAACAAAACTTACAAAGTGTTCCATTTTGTCCAAACAATAAGATGTGAAAATATTTTCACAGATTATTTTTCATAGCTTGCATTTCAGAGTAGAGCCTTAATCATGCTTATTTGTTTTCTTAGTCTTATTTTTCAAAGTAACACAATCTAATACCTACATAACATACTGAAAAATAGCAGTTATCTTTAACATAAACACAATCTAAAGTAGATGAGTTGGTAAGAAGGTCAGAGGTTTGAATTCTGGTCAGACCAATGATCTTTCTGTGTGGAGTTTGCATGTTCTCTCTGCATCTGGTGGGTTTTCTCCAGGTTCTCCCATTTCCATTAAACAGCCCAGAGAAACAGGTTTAGATTGATTTGACACTCTAAATCCCCCCTAGGTGTGAGTGTGTGTGTATTAGGTTGGATGGATGACCTGTCCAGGGTGTATTGTGTATGTGACATAATGAATGGATGGACACACACACCCACACACACACACCCACACACACACACACACACAACCACACACAAACAAATACATTTCAACTCTTTATTTTTGTAATTAAATAATTTAAAATAATGTCTCACACAAACACACAGACGTAGTACCATGTCCACTGTGGAAGCGAGTCTTCCTCTTCTCCTCTGATTTCATCCTGGCTTTGATGTAACCCTGACACCTGCACAGGTAAGAGAAGAAAATCATCCCCATCAGCTCTTTAAATACAAAAATAAGCACATCCTCACCACCGTATCTCTGCCATTTCGACCCCTAGTGTTATGTGCTCAAAAACACAGCACGAACTTTGACGTTATCAGCAAGAAATTACCGATTAACCGATTTGCTGTCCATGTGACTGAGGGTGGAAAAGCAGTCATTTATTCTGACAACAGCGACTAGAAACTGTTTGAAATGGGCTTATCCCCACCGCGCCGGATCATCAATCTTAAGCTTTGCAAAGAGTTCTCAGGTGAAAAGAAAAAAAGCAGCCATTTTCCTCTTTCCTACAACCATTATTTTAGAGCAATTTCTGCTCTTGCTGTCGGTACGCGCTTCTCTTTGAATCATATTCACAATCACACAAATTCAAGGCTCTCAAGGCCCACTCTTCATAGGGAGAGGATCGGAACAAAAGTAGGAGCTCATTTTTGACAAAAAGAACAATTTACATTCTGCATGAAAAGAAAAGAGTCAGCCTTTGAAAGCCATTGAAAATGATTTCTGATTCTGATTAACAATTAAATTGTGCTCACACTGTTCTGTATTCATATAGCAGCCAGTTATACGTCTGATTTAAGATTGTAAACCCATTTTTGACACCAAGCTCATTCTCAGAGGTAGAAAGAGGAATAAGAGACAAAGCAGGTATAAACACATTTTATTCATATTCTCAAGGAGTATCAGGACTTCATAAAATTGTTCAAATGTGTGTATGCCGAATTGTGAACCAAACTAGTAACATGATTAAACAGATTTGCTCTCAAGCAAAAGTGATTCTTTCAGTTCTGCACCCTCCATTTTCTTATTGATTTCTTATTTGTCATGATTCTTAGTTCTCATACAGGTTACACACTTATGTGCAATGCACATAAGTAACAATCTCCACAAAGAGAGAAATGCTTGTTTCACTGCAGAACAGTACTTGGTGAACTTAAAGGGATTTTTTCTCAATGGGATTCATCCATGAATTGAGCAGAATGGAGACATTTCACAGATAAAAACCTAAAAATGTTTTTTTCACAACATTGAATGGCTTCCATTTACTGTAGTTGTCTGGAAACTATCTGAATCTGCTGTTTCCTCTAAAGTAAGATACATTGTTCCCATTTCAAAGACGGGGTATTTTCCACCCATCAAGTTTGCAAATTGCATGATTAAAGATTATTGCTTGAGCTTGTATCACAATTAAGTCAAATTCAGACAAAGCAACGACCTATAAGGGCGATTTTTCACTGTATATTTATAAGTGCCACTAATCGTAAAACCCTTTGAACTAAAAGCAGACTGAAGACAACAGTCTGAGATAACCTGTGGAAGTTAATGGAATGGAGCAAACTGCTGGTACATGCATTACATGCTGAGTAATTAGGCAGAAAATTGGTTCAGCCATTTGGAAAATAAGAGTGTCTGGCTTGGTGGGAAAAGAGAGTCCATTAACAGACTTGTGGTTGTAGCGTCACTCTGGAGATTATGAGAAGAGAAGCACAGAGGTGTGTGAGTGGTGTGTGTGTGTGTGTGTGTGTGTGTGTGTGTGTGTGTGTGTGTGTGTGTGTGTGTGTGTGTGTGTGTGTGCGTGCGCGCATGCTAAGTTAGTGCAACACACAATCTGCTTCTTACCGGCCAGTGATGAGAAGGAAGAGGGTGAGGATGACCAACAGTGAGAAGCCTCCCACAGACGCTGTGACCACCACAAGAACCTGACCCTGATCTGCAATATCAGGATCTGAGGGAAAGGAGGAGGCCAAGCAGAAAACAGACTGATCAGTACCTCTTAATATTAGCATCTCTCTCCCTGACAGACCTCCGTGACACAAGCAGACTGAGCACTTTCTGTGCTGCTGGATTCAAGCTTTTTCCATCTCAAGAGTGAAAATGTAAATGTAAAAGGCAGTCACTCTTTTTTGAGTGTTGTTATGCACACTCAGGTTTCCCCCCTTATATATACAGTAATTCAACCCGATATTGTAAACTTTTCGAAATTATTCGCCTCTATGTAAAATTTCCTAGAATAATTAAAACCCATGTAAAAACAGACTGCAATATTTGCAAATCCTTTTTTAACATATAGTTAACAGAATGCAATGCAAAGATGAGCTAGCAAATATTAAATCAGTTTCACTGACCGATCACAGATATACACTGTATTTGAAACAAGCTGGGACAGGAGCCAGAGCAGTCGAAAGCTCCACACACACACATACACACACACACACACACAAAAAAACTATCTCCACCAGGCCCTGCAACACCACTCGGTACAAACTAGTAATAGAGGATAGAATCAGAGAATCCAGAGAAATCTCTGCAAGCCCAAGAAGCGTGTTCGCTTCCTGTGACTTTGATCCCTCAGGCAGCACATTAAAAATCCACCACGACTGAATAACGGATATACGTTGCATGGGTTTGGAAACACCATTGTCGGGAAACACAATCTGTTGCTGCAACTACAAAGTGAGCGAGTCAGGTAAGACTTTGTAAAGCAAACGCCACATATCAACAACGATCAAAAACAATGCAAACTTCACTAGGGAGAAGCTCATCTGAGACTGACAACAAAGAGTGGAGGAACAAGGCAAGCTGACATCCAGATTGTTACAAGCACAAAGTTCAAAAGCTAAAGTCTGTGACAGCATGGAGGTGTACGTTGGCACAGCATTGTAATATAAACATTCTGGTATAGGAGCAACATAGCCTCCCAGACAATGGTTTATTCAGATACCTGGCTCCTTCCTCCAGCGAGACAATGCTTGACTATATTCTGCCTGTGTAACACTGAATGTGGTGATTGAACTCATTGGCACAACTGAGATCTCAGGCTGTTTGGCATCTGAAATTTAACAGTAAGTGAGAATGGGAAAGGATTCTCTTTGAGAGAACAGTTAAAAGAGAAAGTGATGTAACCCGGTGGTAAACATGATCCTGTCCTTTCTTGTAATGCGTTGCAGTCACCAAATTCAGAATGAAGAAAAGAAACCCAAGTAAAATAGATCAGTTTCAGCATTCGATATCTGCTTTGGGCATTGTACTGAGTCGAGTATAGGACAAGAAGACTTGAGATGTATTTCCAGATAGTTTTGAGCAGAATTTATAAAATCTTTACCACTGTGGTTAAGTTCAGTAGAGAACCAGTCAGACGCCAGACTTACTAAGCCTGTGTGCATGTGTTCGATCCACATGCTGCTACACGTCTATTCAGCTGTATATCAATTTTTGATGAACCATTTGCGCTTAATTGCTTCTGAGGATAGGTTTTGGATATTGTTGGACTCCTGAGAAACATGAGAAAGGTCAAAAGCTACATGGTGTGTGAGGTGAAGCTTGTAAGACTGCACTTTACATATTCAATATAAATGCATAAAATTTAACTTGTGCATATCAGATGCTTTGGTAAATGTGAATATGAGGATGAGAAGGTGGACATCTACATATTCATCACCTAAAGTGGGCATCTTGTAGGAGGCTGTGCATCTCTGCACATTCCAGGATTAGAATCAGCAGAGCGTTATGTGTGCAGCTTCTAACCATTTAAATGAATAGCTCATGCCTGAGAAAGCACTGATGAGTTTCACTGATCCATAGCCAAGAATGACCATAAAACATCTCCGAGAAGTTTATGGAGTTGTTAATCGACACCAAGTCTCTGACTTAAATTGTTTTAAACACAGAACTCCACGTCCACAGGCATGTCACACAAAGCTGGCTGACTCGAACAGTGAATATCAGTGGCACAGCCAAGAAAAAGACGAAAACAGCCACGGTTCTCTCCTTTGCGGCCGTACCCTCAGCTGCTGTGGAGAAATCAAAGTTGGGGCTGTAGGCGGTGTAGCCGGCAGCGGTGCGAGCGCGCACGTGGAAGACGTAGACAGTGGAGGGTTGCAAGCCCGTCACCACCACTCTGGGGGCTTTGGTCCGCGTCGATGAGTAGCTCAGCTGCTCCTGCTCCTAAAAAAAAAAACAGCAAAAAAAACCCAGGAACAGATTGCCAGAGATGAAAAACAAATGCAAGTTTTGGCAAACAAATACGTGTTTATATGAGCCCCATTATCACATTGACGCAAACCCAGGTTTGAAACAAAGCACATTGTTTTCATCCCATCGACTATCGGAGCAGATGGCGGATAAAGCGCTGGTAGCAATACATTCTGTAGTTGCACTTGTCTGATAGTGTCCTAACAATGTGCATCAAGCTGTGAGCGGTGATTGTTCTCTGTATGTGTAATTAATTGCAGTGCATATCAGTGTGAAAATTACAGCAAAATAAACACATATGGTTCATTAAAGAGTAATAAGAACAGAACAAGCAGAACATTAAAAAAAGTTCACTTTGATTGATTCACCTTCTCATAGTATTTCACTTCATAGTCCACTATTTCTGAAGGAGACTCTTCCACTTGTGACCAGGAGAGGGCGATGCTGTTTTGAGTGGCCCAGTCTTTGCGGACTACACCCACCAGAGCTGGACCTGAGGTGAGCAGGGACAAGAGTCAGTTGTGAGAGCACACCTGTAAGGCGTATGCTGTTTGTAGGGTCTCAAATGATGCACGCATAAAAAGTGAAGGTGAACGACAACAGCAGCAGCACTGGCAGCGTCACATCTTTTCACACCATGAAAAAATGAAAAATGATTTAATTCAGAAGTATAAAAGTCTCCACATACTGGCAGATATGTCTATGACATGGTTCTTGTCATTCCTCACCTCTCATTTCCAAAGCAAATTCCAAGTCCAAACCATATCTGCGCTGATTCATGTGCCACGTATTGAAGACTTTGTAGAAATGTAACAAAACATATATCAACTACATGTTTTACCTAAATTAGAGGTCTTCTCTGTACTAACTGGTGTGCAGTGAGGCAGATATATTTTAATTAGTTTAGAGAGTTGCATAGTCCAAAGACAATCACCAAAAGCTGGGTACCAAAATAAATAAAGGGCTACAAATCATTTGATGTCAATGCAAACTGTAAAATGTAGGTATTTCGCAAACCTTAAAGTTGTTGTGACCATTTTTGCAATAACATTATAGTGTTGCAATTAAGTTGACCTTAAGTTTGGGAATAAAAATTGCGTCAATATTAAATAGAACGGGAATGTTGCTCTAAAATTTTAAAACTTGATATTATGCAAGTTATAGTCAGACATATGAAGTCACAAAAGCATTAAATTTTAACCCTGATGTACAATATCTCCTCCTACAAGATTGAGATAAATATTTATGTATGTGCATCCACAGGGACAACAACAAAGCATAATGCTTCCACTCAGGACGGAAGAGCCTTGCACGTAATAAAGGATGGTCTGCTGAAACCTCACTATATGAAAGTGCTTTTTGACACAGGGAGCATGAGAAACAAAAGCATGAAAAATGACAAGTTTTCAGCAGGACTGAGTCACCAAGAGAGTGAAGAAATGAGTGACTCCAGCCACTTATTGCTCGAGCCACTCTAGTGATCTTTCAAGCGAATCCACCGAGCGCAGCAGCTATGACTGCAAAACACATTTCAAAAGCGCCTTTAGTCATCACAAGAAACATATCAGCTTTGAAGAAAAAGTTCTCGTAAAACTCCAAATATTGTTTGAAATACAGCCTGAGAAATGGCATGCCATCTATACATAACATCTGCACTCTTGAGCTTTCTGATAATCTTGAGTAAAACAGGTTTCGTGAGACACAATGACCTGGCAGCAGTTCAGATGAGAAATGACATCAGTATCGCAGGAATACCCGAAGGGAAAGAAACAAAGGTTTTACTGTCCAGCCCCGGCATGATGTGACGCTGGAGAAAAGCAATACGCTGTTAACAAAACCACCAGACTTATGGCGACTGTTTTTCATGTTCGTCATTACTGCAGTATTCGGTGCAATATTTTACCCAAGGATGCTGAGGAGACACAAAACCACCTTGTAAGGATTCAAATATTTACCATCAATTATTCATAAAGCCTTTGCTTGAACCGAATATTATTTGGCAAGCTAATAGATCCAGTCCCAGTGTTGTCAAGAGTGCTGTTGGGGAGTCATTGCTGGAATACAAATTCAAGCCTAGGATGCTATCTAAAACTGTGCTCAGAGAGGCATATAACTACACACAGAGGACCACAGGCGTGATGAGGCTCTTGAAAAAGGTGACCGGTCGTCTATTCACTTGGACGCATTGGGTTCGGTTGCAGCTCTCACATCCTGTCAAAAGGCAAATTCTCTGGCTGCAGCCCGGCCCAGACATGACTCTCTACAGTCTAGTAGCTCCACCGTTTCAGCAAAGAAAATTCACAAGGACCAGGAGTATGACAAGGACTATAAAAAAGAAAAACACTCGTGGTGACAAAGGTGACGGATGCATAAAAGTGAGGCGTCCAGCTGATTGCAGTTTCAGACTCTTGACTTAAAGCGGCAATTTCTAACTTCAAAAACTGCTTGTCTGTGACGCACAGCCACAAAAAGTGTTTGGTAAGTGAAAAATCAGGTCAATGGAAGTTTCACATTATCCGGAGACAAACCCCATCAAAAGTGTCAGTCACTGAAATATCAACACACACACACAGCATCGCTGGGTTCTGAGTCTTCACACCGCACTGACTGATGAACAATTTGCGCATTCAGAGATCACACATCTGCCGTGTCAGGCGAGTTATTCCCAGTTACGTATGCCCCCCTCTTTCCCAGTGACAGGTGGTGTCTGCGCTGTGCAGAGCGCCCAGAGACACTATGGGAGCGTCTCGAGCCTTTCAGTCTGGCTGCCTGCTGCTGTTACCGACAGCAGACTGCACACACACCAACAGAAAACACACACCGCCTATTGACATTTGCACTGTAGTAAAAGAGAGTGCACAGCTGAGGCGAGGACACACTCCACTGCATTGTTTGTTGTCTGTCTGCGCCACAGCCAAATTCCTATTTTCACACAGACATGGTTGTCTTGAAGCAACACACATGCAGTTTTGTCATGAATATATTTAATCGTTCATCTCAGTTAATGATGCAGACGCTTTTAAACAAAAGTAAATTTAGTCTGTTTGGAAAGGCTTTGTTTGCTGATGATCATCTTGTCTTATCCACACATTTTTGGTCTGGAAAATAAAGGAAAATGGTGCTTATTCACAATAGTGGAAATCAAATTGAATGGCAGAAGTCAAAAACAAGAACAGGCTCTATTTCACTTTTTTTTCAAATTCTTTTTCAAGATTTCCTAAGTATTTGCCGATCCCTCAACTAATCTTCACCATTTGAGCTTGGGTACGCAGTACTGACATCTGTGGCAGTCCACTGTGACAGCTGAAGCACGAACAAAACCTGAGGCAACATCGACTGATTTGGAGCCCCTGAGAAACATGTCCACGTAAATCCAGCCAAGAGGTGCTGGTCTCACGATTATGATTCATGATCAGACTAATTTTAGATGAATGTTTGCTTTACTTGTAGTGAGAGCATACCACACTCGACTCCTTGCATGAAATCCTCAAATTCATGCATTACTGGATCCAAACAATTGTGTCTGTGAGGAATTTATGCTTGTTTTTCAGTGAATCCAGTCAAGCTAAACATTATTGGCTCCCATGAATCCCATGTACAACAGAGCAGTGGTGATGTTTTTCGCTGGTGTATCTGGGCAGATAAATATGCATAACCCACTTAAGGGATACGAATGTTTGCAAGCATCACATTACTACAGGGCATTTATGTCTGCAGCATACAGTATAATGTTATGTATCTATCACCGTGCAATGAGTGTGTGAACATTTCTTTAGGGAAAATTTCTAAGTGCCCTCTGGGTTATTTCAGGATGACTCAATCCACTGGTTTGATCACCTACTGCTATGGATGAGTGCCGCTATGGCTCCAGGAAAAGAACCAAAAAAAAACCTTAAGGTCATTACAGTTTAATTACAATCAAAAGATAATTGACAATCTACAAGCTGCAGTGTACTGGCAACACATAAAACAGGCTAACCCCTTCAACTCAAACGGAAAGAAGAAAGGACAGAGGGAGGAGAAGTGAGAGAGAGAGAGGAGGGAAAAGGGAGAGCTGCAAAGAAATCCCATGAGGCTGCATCTCCCCAGCATCTGAGCATATAAATAGAAGTGAGCCTTATTCCCAGAGCAATGGAGATGAAAACAGCAGAGAATTCACTGGTGGAAAGGGTG
This sequence comes from Karalla daura, assembly GCA_029224185.1. Taxonomy (NCBI): domain Eukaryota; kingdom Metazoa; phylum Chordata; class Actinopteri; order Chaetodontiformes; family Leiognathidae; genus Karalla; species Karalla daura. The sequence continues at coordinate 9,009,490 of CM055190.1, forward strand.
AAAGAGCAAAGTTAAAAAGAGAAAACGTTGTGAATGAGGACACCCGCAACAGGGGAAATTGTTCTCACGTGGATCTGGCGTGTGAGAATTCCGCACGGCTCATCTTATTATTGCATCGATAAATGAATATTTATGAAGCTATAGATATAACAGCCTTTTCTGGTTTTCCCTGGAATTGGTGACAGGTAGACAACCAGCAATTTCCAGAATGAGGTGCACTCGAGGTTCACAGTTTATCTACGTACATAAACCTTTATGAAAGACAGATCAAAAATATACACATCTATGTCAAGTTCATGCTGACATACAGTGTAGTTGATGTACATCTATATATTGACTAGGAGACAGCAACATTTCATGGGAATGAAAAATTAAAAATTCATTCTGGCTTTTATGGGACGGTGGTTTCTTTTTGTTGTTTGTGAAGGCTGAGCTGGATTTATTATGTGAGGGATCTTTCTAAAAATGCAGCGCCACCATCTGACTGACAGGGTTCACATTTCATTGGAAACTCCGTTTCTTGTTTGTACCTCGTTCCCGCTCACAGCGATTCGAGCCGTCGCGTCTGAGAAATAATAACACACCAGCACAAACTCAATAGGGTTCCGGCCCTTCAGGGTCTGAAGCCTAAATATTGTTCTTCAAAGCTGATCCATATGCTAGTAGAGGGGGTTATAAAAACAAATGTGAGTGAAATTGCTGACTTACATTGCAACAGCTCCAGAGACCCAGAGCACCAAACCGACTGCTGTAATCTGAAAGTGGAGAGACATAAACTACAAAACTGACAAACGGTTCCTAGCCATTGCTACGCAGTCTCAAAATATGCTCATGGAATATATCTGGAACAAACAAACAACTGGGACTCTAAATGTGTAGTGTCAGCTTGTGCTTTCATGCCAATACGAGAGGAGAAGATGGAGGCTGGAAATGAGAAAAATAGGTGCTAAATGAGGGAAAATTTCTGATTCCTTGGACCGTACACACAGTTCCAGACACAGCACAAAGACTGCGCGTCACAGACAGCCTTGGCACACAGCATCACTCTGGAGGGCAAACAATGTCAAAGTGGTGAACTCACTGTATGTCTGATGCTGTGATAAAAATACATGCCACTGGAAATAGTTCATGTGAAATGTTTTCATGTGGCAGGACCATTCAATTTGACCAAATCGCCACATTTTCTTATTTCCCACCTCAGATGAAAAGCACATGTAAACTTTGCAGATGCAAAGCCACAATGTTCAGCCTCTGCAAGGCCACAGTCTTTCCTTGGGGTAACTTTTAACTGCAAGTCAGTTCTTTGTGGGTGGCTCTCTGCTCCCAATGTAGGAGCATGTTTTTTTCATTTTTTTTTCTCAATTTGCGCTGGTTTCGCTGTGTCTCCTCACAGACTACTGCAGTGAACTTTGTGGGAGGAAGCTTCGGTGTGAAATGCTCTGCTGAGCAATATCCACAGCCTTCACAAACACGGAGATCACGCTGCCCGCTCTGCTCTGAATTGCTGCCTTGAGAGGCACTGGGACAACGATTGACCTTCATCAGCATCAGGGAACCAGCATCCTGCCTCACCAAGTGAAGAATGAAGGAGTGTGCCAATAAACAGGCATTCAACGTGATCAGACATGTTTTCTGAGAATCCATGACTAAATAGATATTGCTTGGCTCCAAAGCGGACCTATAACTTCACGCTTTCACGACACAGAAGGCAATAAACACTCAAAAACACTCTTCAAAGACAAAGCTCATGCATCTTGCTTAACTGAGCATTAGAACTTATCAAGGTTAGACAAGCACACAGGCAATTGGGAAGTGAGATTATTAGTCATTCTGATTAATAGGTTTAGCATAATTAAAACCATAACGAGGTATTAATATGCAATACACAAACAGATAGCATGGCAGCACAAAATAAATAGCGCCTGCCTCCTCAATTTAAACAAAATCCAGTTAATTGCGAATTCTGCTTTTGATTGGCTATTATTTCACTGTCGACATAATATCACAATCAATTATCTGAACCATCTCACACCACCTGTGCTAACTGGCACAGAGCCTGTCCTCGACATCAGACAAGCACATGACAAACCTCTCTTTCAACTAGAGGAGGGTCTCACCTCAAATGAAGAGAGTCAAACTGCAGCAGACAAATTGAGCAAACACAAAGCAAGACACTGAATGAATCGTTTAATATTGGCCACCATCATAATCTCATCCACAGGCAAGTATAGATGTTGTCAATTAATACTTACATATTAAAAACTAAAGAATTGAGCCCATGTGCAATTTTTTAAAGTTGCATTCACAAAAAGTATCCCTTTGCATAGCTTTCTTTCTAACATAGAAAATGCAGGGCAATTATATACCTACAAACAAGCGAGCCTGCATCAGAGCACAGGGTAAAATACATTGTTGTATTTTCTGTAATGGATCTCTATCTATTAGTATTGACATTCAATCAAAGAAACGAGAAATATCTTGTTTTACTCGAGTGTGTGGGAGAGAGGCAAACAAAAGAGAGCAGCGGGTGGAATGACTAACCATTTGCAGAGCTGTAGGTGGTACAGTGGCATGGGTGAAGCAAACATGCGTCCAATATTGCATGTGTACAAATGTGTTTCGCTGCATGTTTGCATGTGTCTGGCTGTGTGGCTGTACAGTAAGTCTACTGAGGCAAGGCATTTTGACAAGTTAATCCACTCTAAACATCCTAATGGGAACATCCCCACAGGCTGCTTCTCCTCTTCTACACAGATTCTTTTGCATTCCAACCTCCTCCTGTCAGCCAGGCTGCTTTTGCCAGGGAGATGGGCATGAAGTGACACACACACACACACACACACACACACACACACATTCAACTTTTCTTGAATAAGACAGGACTCAAGACCATTATGGTGGTGACATAGTAATATGGGAAATTTTTGTCTTAGTTTTCAACTAGAAAATCTGAGAGAAGCAGAAACACAACGACACATAGTGTTCACGGAAAGTCAGTGACCAGCCAGTCCTTCCATTTTACTCACTTTATACCCACTGGGATCTCGGGGTTCTGCTGGTGCCTATCTCCAGCTCACATAGGGCAGAATAAACCCTGGAAAGGTGACCAGTCTGTTTTATTCCCTCCACCGGGCTGCAGTTTCTTGCTGGCACTTAACCGCTGACTGGAACGTTAATGCTGTCGAAAACTAATGTCCAATTTTTGTACTTATAACAAGAGCACTATTATTTCTTTTGCCCAAAACGTTGCTCTGGCGCACATTCAACCAGACACCCATTGATTTCTACTTTTCATTGTGTCACTATTCCTAGTCAGGCTTCTCCATCACTTTGGACCAAACTGCAATAGGTCAATACTTAGTGGATGGACGTTGATAATAGTACGGCATTAAAATAATAAGTCATGACTGAGATTGATTGTTTCCAACTCCTGCATTAAGTAACATAATGTGTGGTCGACTAAACTCTCCAATCATTATGTAATTCATTAGAAAAATCTCAACACAATCCACTAGTATGTGGTCAGCAGTTCTCTGTGATCTTTTTAATAACACTTAGTGGCCACATCAATAATGGTTAAAACCACACCTGAAGGAAAATATGGAGTAATGCTATTGCTGCTGCTTTCAGGAAATTTAGAACACACTGTTGTCAAAATTGTTGGCCTAAAGGTGTAATTAGATGCCAAATCATGTTTCAACCTGTGGTGAGTAAGGCAGGAAATTCCCAAAGCTTTTTGTCCAGTCCCTGTTTTTGATACCACCACAAACTAATTCGTTCCTAACATCCTTAGCGGTACAGGCAAATATGTGTGAGTGAAGCCAAGTATCCTTGGTTATTCTTGGGTGATATACCAGAGCCTAAACTGCCCGTAATGCTGCAACATCCATCAGCGTGTGAGTGAGTGTTAATGAACAGGTCAAAGCTATAAAGAATCTGTGAGCCATCTGCAGTGTGTGTGTGTGTATATATGTATATATGTATAAAACTAGAGTAGCTGAATGTAGGTAGGTGCCAGCATCATGTACTCAAGTCTGTAAATTCTGGGAGAAGAGAAAGTACAAGTAATACAATATTGTTGTATAATTTTTACTGTTTGTTACTTTATACTATTTCCATATTTCAGTCTATATTTGCACATTAGGTTGTGTTCACTCAGATTTACTCACTGCACAGTTCCCTATTTTTATACCTGAGCCTCTGATAAGTGATGAGCCTCTGTCTTGTCCTCATCAGAATTTCATAGCGGTGCTGGCTTACAGCATTCGCTGAAAGGAGAGAAAATGTGCACGTACAACTCATATAATTTATTAATCTGCTCCCCTTCTTGCTTTCATTGCAACCTTTTCCATCAGTTATTCCATCAATATTCTCACTCGTAAAATGTAAGGGATCGAGTTTAAGTGGCCGAACTCAGGTCCGTTATTCTTCCTAATTCGAGCCCAAGACGATGCTCCATTGACAACTGCTAACTGTGGTTGACCTCCACTCAGCCAGACTCTGCTAATTAGGACTGGGCACAGGTCATGGCAGTTCGGCCAGCTATTCAGAGGTTAGAAAAGTGCTCCACCTCACGACACATAACACTGACACTGTGAAGGAGGGTGCAGATTAATAAATCTCTGTCTGTTGCTGTAGCATAGATATCTTTATTTGCCTCCATACAAAGGGTTCATGAGCTGTGAATCAGGTATTATGTAACCATGTGATACGCACTGCCAAACATAGGCATGTAACTTTAATATCTATTAATATTTTAGAGTTAGATATGACTAGGTGAATGTTAATCATCCAGGAGAAGGGAGAGAGAAGATGAGAGAAGTGAATGTAGTAGATCAAGTGCAAATTTGAATAAAAAAGAAATGTCATTTTCAGGGAACAGCTGTAATTGTGTCTGTCAGCACGATGTGCCAAAGTTTCAATAAAATGCTTGATATATATTTAGATTTCTGCAATTGACAATCACAATAGGCATTTAAATGAAACTGGTCTCTGTCAATCGCACTAATTGGGGACACGGGAACAAAGCACAAAGAGATAAAAAAATATTGTTTCATGTAATTTATGTTTCAGATCAAAATTCTGACCACTGCAATTCAGGAGTTTTTGTCGAGTGCCAAGATGAACTTGTGAAGAGGATAAACTCCCGGTAGCTTTTGCAACCTGCTGGTTTTTTGCAACTCCATAAATCTATTCTATACTGGTTTCACTTGGCCCTGTGCCATCTCACAGGCTGATAGATCCATTGGGAACATTCCACCCATTCCAGGTGGCCATTTTGCCCATGTCAGCAGGTCTGATATGATGAATGCGTTGCAATAATTTGTAGTTTACAATGTTCTGTTACAATGTACTGTTTCAGCTCAGCAAACTTACCAAAAAAAAAACAAAAACAAAAAAGAAGCCATATTTTGGATGCAATGAACAGCTGTTTTACGCCTGTTAACTGAATACCTTTCCATGTTATGACTGAAACCACCAAAGTGCTCTGATATGAATCCAGATATCACTGAAAAACCACAAGTTTCAAAGAAAATGACTTTTAAAAAGTAAGCATCAGTCAGCAGTCCGAGCATGAGGTAAGGCTCTGAGCAACCTTGAATTTTTGTTCAATACAAAACTCATAATAATGATTTACACCTAATAATAGTTTGTATTTTATTTGTATTTCTGCTGGTAGACTAATAAATCAGTCTCTGAACGCTTAGGAAGTCTGATATCGACGAAAGGAAAAAAAAATAAAATAAAATCAACACCTACAACCCAGTGCAGTATGTGACTTTCATCACCTCAGATACCTTCACAGCAGTAAAGCAAGTGGAAGCACAACTCACCAGCCTGTTGCGTGGTGACGGTGACGTTCGCCAATGATCGTGCGGCCATGCCCAGCCCAGACACGCCATTCACAGCCTCCACGTGAAAAGTGTAGTTGGCGTGCGTTGCAAAGTCCAGTATGGCCACGGAGGTCCCGGTCAGGCCGAGCGGGCGTGGGATGAAGCGCAGGTCCGCCTCACACGGCTCACATTGCGTCACGGCGGCGTCACTGTCACTTCCGTCACAGCGCTGGCACAGGATGTTGTAGGTGACGTCCTTCCTGCCCCCTGTGTCGCTGGGAGGCATCCACTGCAGGAAGAGAGCCGTGTCATTGATCAGAGAGACCAGGTTCCTGGGCGCTGACGGAGGCCCTGAAGAGAGAGAAAGGAGATTTTAGAGACAGGTAGCTCCCAGATAACACCACTTTTATCAGGTGCTGTTAGGTTGATCAGATGAGATTGGCTGAAATTCATAAATTAAAACAAAACAGATACGTTGTAGTCTGGCTGCGTAGATACCATCAAGGGCTCAGAAAATATCTATTCAGTTTGGACTGGATTCAGGATTCGGGACATCTTAGACTTCGGGACTGGCCCGAGGTTGTCTGGACTGTCTGGTCACCCTAGGTGCTGTTGACCAAACAGCCTAAGAAATACACTTACAGCGAATTACATATAGAAGGATTAGGTTGTCTGTAATCACTAGTGCTGATTAGGAACTCTAGAGAAAACCACTGATTGTCTGCACAGTAGTGGTCTCCACTTCAAACGAACAGCAATTATGTCTAACTCTAAATATGATATGCAAAATTCCATAAGTACCAAAAGTAAGTGTGAAAGTGTGTGGGACCCTAGTTGGAGAGTGGGCATAATTTGTGTATGTGTACGTGCGTGGGTGGGCGGTTGGCTATCGTTTTCTGCGTTATTTCACTCCTACAGCTTATGTGTCAATATCCCAGAGGGAGCACATCTTTTTCTTCCAATTTTTACAACTGTACATGTGATTTGGCAAAGTGATCGGAACTGAAGTTCAGTGTGTCTTTGAATATCTGCGTGTGGGCGTATGAGTGTGGTAAGCTGCTACTTCGCACAAGTGCAACTTGTCAATTTCATGGATACAACTTTCAGACTTTTTCATGTCAGTGAACGAGGTAAATCAAAACAAAGCTGACATATCGAGCCACTTTGGTATGGAGGCAGATGCTCAAATTTAGCTCTGTAGTATGGCTGAAATATAAAGAGTAATAAGGTGGACGGGAATAAGCTGACTCCTTAGACTAAAATAAATTAGAGACATGCAAACAGGAACTAAGAACGTCTCAGCTGTCAGGGAAAGTTTGGATTTAGAAGTGACTTCACTTACTTGTACAGGCGGTGGTGGAGGAGTCTTTGAGTGCCCTGAAGAAGCCTTTGTCACAGTGACAGATGGTGGCAGCCTGGTCGTGGCTGGAGCTGTGTGGAGGACACTTGGAGCATTTTGTGTTCCCGGCATACGCCTTGAAGAAACCTGGCTTGCAAGCTGGAGAAGACATACAGTACACAGGAGCTGGAATAAGACTCTTACGTAAGGGTACTGCTCTTCATGAAAATGTATTTCCATCAGCACACATGCTGCACATTTAATTCAAAGCCCCAGCTGCTGCTCTCCTCACCTCATTCACTCCACATCTCATTCATTAACATACTATGGATTGTCTCCTCATCAGATCACAGACTTGCAGTTCTGTACATTTCCCGGTCGAACAAATGACACACACCTGGACACCATATTTTCATACATTTAAAAAAAAATAGATTATCGTAGCCTGGTGTGGCTCAACTGCCTGTTCCTTGTCATATCAAAAAAGCTGAACAACAGGTGTCTCGTCACGTAAACATCCATCCATTATCTCAGGCTTTGTACCTTAATGGTGTCGCAGGGATCCGCTGGAGCCTATCTCCAGAGCACATACTGTAGGGTGAAGGCAGGGAGTACACACATGCTCACAAGTCCACCAGAGGACACACACAGTCACACAAACACACATACACACTCATTCATTCTCACTATGAAATTAACCTAAACATGTTTGCATGCAAAGTCAACACAGTCTGTCAGAGATTGTCAGCAGGTAGTGCCTGACCACCGAATAACTGGAATACAGCTGAGAATAACTTCAACTTCAACTTTAACTTCATTTGTTTTAAGTGCCATTTCATAACAGCCGTTATCTCAAGGCACTTTACAAAGAGAATACGTACATAGTGAAAAACCCCTGTCCTTAGACCCTCGCAAAGGCTGTGGAACAACTCCTCCTAATTCCTAACAACGTACAACGCAACGTAATATCTTTACACTTGACCGCATGTTTTCCATATTTTTCTGTCTCCTAAGGTGTTGATCCAGACCATTTCTGGTCCTACCACTAATAAGGTAGTCAGCCAACAGCGGAGGAGCACCTGGGGAAGAACTTTTCTTCAAACCAGGCACAAAACTGAAAATACATTTGGTTAAAATAAGATACAGTACTAAAAAAAAAATAAAAAAGTAATATCACATGTTCAGCACAAATGGAATGCTGGAACCAGATGTACTACCATCCTGTTATAATGCCTTTAATTTTCTGTAGATTAAACTGTAAGGGGAAAAAAATCCCAAATAAATCATTAAGGTATTGGAGACAGATTTTATTTAAATGGAATATTTGAAGACCCTGCTTAGGATTTCCATGAGACAGTAAGGTTTAGCGTGTTTGTAAGGCAGGTCAAAAATAGCTATTAACAAATAATAATAACAATAAATGATAATGCATGCCTGTGTAAATGCCATTACGGCTCGCTTTCTGTAAAACCTTGATACACATCCACGGTCCATTCTGCTGACCTAAGTATTCAGTTCAACATGCCTCCACCTCACTTTCCTACCTCATTACTCCCTTTTTACCTTGCCATTTCTTTTTTCCCTGTCAATTCAACCAACTCTCCCTTCCTTATCGCTCCAATTTTTCTCAGACTGTTTTGCTCTGCCACAGTTTTCACCTTCGTGATTTTTTCATCTTTCTTCCAATATTCTTCCTGTTCCCATCCCTCCTCCTGCTTACGTCTTCTTTGCCCTGTCCCTTGAGGCTTATCAGAAGATGGCAAATCCATTGCAGATTGCCTCCTTCTCTCTAGACTTATCTCAGCGTAGAGAAAAATAAAGAACTCATAGTGCAATTATATAATACTCAGAGAATGTGGAGATCATTTTATTGCAGAGTGATTTGTATGAGAATACAGTGTGTGTTCGTATGTCTGATAGGGTTGGAGTAATGATCTCAAAATTATCAAATTAGCATGCAATCCATAAGACTTGCAATAAGGAAAAAGGATGCATTCTGAACTTAAATCAAGACTTCATGGCACAGAGGAAAAGTTAAAGGGTTTAATAATTTTTCCCCATAGTTACTATAAGAAGCACAAATCTGTTATTGACTGGTGCATTTTTGGCTTCACTAAGAAACATTAACTCTATAATCCTTCTGATATTGGGCCTTCTTATTATTCAGTGATAAGTTTCATTCTTTGTCATGTTAATGATGTCCATATGCTAGAGCAAAGACTCAACGAGAAGGATTTCTGTCACGAAGTGGATTATCCTGGTGAAAGTGCAAATTGAATGAAATTGCTCTTAATGCATATATTAATGCGGGAACATTCATATTCAATAAGTTCAGTAGCTGCAGATACAATAGCCCCATTTGATTTTAATTCAGAGCTCTGTATATAAGACTGTCTCTTACTGTCTTAAGTATCCACATCTGTGGAAGCCCAGGGGACGTACAGTGGCTGAATGAAGATAACAACTCCTTCCTCAGGCGAGATTGCTATTACTTAGGTGCAAGGAAAGCCACAAGCTTGTTTATTGTTTTTTTTGTTGTGGCATCAACACTTGAATTAGGGTTCATCTCATCACCTGATGAGAATAGAGGCAGGTCTGTCAGACCAGCAAGGAAGATTATTTTGAGAAAAATCTTACCAGACTGTTTTAAATGTGTCTCACTTTGTTCCAGTTCCACAGAGATTTATCTACTTGAACTTTGACCAAACTCCAAAATGGTATTTTTCGGCATTAATAAGAGAGTGGAATGAAATGCATATCCTGCTCCCAGCAATCTACGCTTGTATTACAACATCCCAGTCTGCTTTTTTACCATTTGAGAGAGCTGAATCTCTTTGATTGTTGCACTACTGGATGAGCACAACATTACACTTTGAGTCCATCATCTTGATTGAATTATTAATTAATCCTCCAGTTTCTTACGTAATGTATCCATTAATTGAAATAGGAAATATATATGAAATCAGCACTAAGTAAAAAAAAAATAAAAAAATATTTAATTTTACCTAAATTAAGAAGTAAACAAAAGCCTCAGAGAATGCCATTTTCAGATTATATCCTGAATAATTATTTGACCTATGAAACAATGGGTCACAGAGAAAACGAGGCGACCTGTCCTTTTAAATGTGACCATGATGGTTTCAGGTTAAACTGGTGAATCATTTACTCATTGAGCAGGGAGCATCCCTAGTTCTTGGAAATGCAAAGGGCACAAAGTTATATTCACTAAATAGAACTATTATTCACAAAGTGCAACAAATCACATTATAATAAATATATAAAACCTGCAGTGCAACATTATTTTTTTGACTGAATCATAAAATCATAATTATCACATTTCTAATTAAAAACCTGGCTTCCTATGCAGCAGTATATTCTTTTTTTTATTTAGTTTTACCTTTGAAAAGCAGCCATGAGAGGCCACCTCAATTTTTAAAAACAGCAAGAAGACTGTGGTTCTTGAAGAAAGATTGGAATTTGTAAATGAGAGATAACGTGCAAGGTGGACCGAAAATGAAGGAACTGTCCGTGAATGAAGGAAACACAAGGGGGGAATAATCAGAATAAAGATGTGGACATAATTGAGTATAAAAATAGGCAAAAAGGATAAGATGAAAGATGAACACACAATCAGAAATCCTCGCTGAAATCATGTTGCTGCTTAACTCCTCATGAGAAGAGTAATTTGTCAGCCAGTTTCCAATTTTTGAGGCCCCTCATTCACTTGGATATTACTTTCCTCCTTTGCTGAGCTCCTGCCAAAGGCAACAAACACACAGATTCATTTGAATTTCCAGCTGCTCCCTGCTCCCCGGTATTCTCTGAGAAGATCACCACCAAAAAAGCAATTATAATACTTATACCACTCTTTCTATCAAAAAGTTTGAATGCATCCCAAAGACGTGCACACAGACACACAATGAGATACAATTTGTTTACCATCATTGTTTGTCTTTGTTATTTTTTGTCATGGAGTGCATTAAAATTCACTGCAGGCAAGAAATGCGACTAGAGACGCAAAGCATGCAACAATAATGACGACACGCTCGTTCCAGTAATTAATGGCTTTAGCGAGGAAAATAACAGTTTTTTTTTTCTTCAATCGAATTCATTAGAATTAATAGAGTAGATGTGGGTGGTACCAATTCTCCATCTTAAAAACAATTGTGCCGTTGCAGAGGAAAAGCTTGTAATGAGATGACGTAGTTAAAATGGCACTAATCATCACTGGTTTAGAGAACTTGATAGAAACACATCCTTTTCACATGTCTAGACAAGTATCTAGACAAATTAAATTTCATCTTTCCTAATACAAATCTGAAAATCAAGGCAGCACAGTAGTTAAGTGGATAACACTGTCATCTCTCAGCAAGAAGGACCTGAATTCGACTCCAGGGTTGGACTTATGGCTTTTCCAAGTTGGGTACTGCAGTTATTGCACGTGAGAGTGAATGCTGTGTGACTTCATTAAAGTACAAAGCGAATAAGATAATAATAAAATAATTCCTTAATTCCTCCCTTTTGAGATGAAATATAATCATATAAGCCCTGAAAATACTAATCGCACCAGTGTTTTCCAGGCCCTCATTAAGACTTCTCACTGTGATTAACCTTAAGGCTGAGAGCATAACAGTAAAATGAAGTACTTCACCCACAAATAAAATGATGTGCAGGTTAAGAGATTCGGATTTGTTAGGGTTTGTGCCGTGTTGGAAGTTTTCTCTTGGCTTTACATTGTCAGAAACAGATGGAGGCAGACACTATGTTTACCCTGGTCGCTCAGCTTTGATATGCAGATGGGAAGTTCACAGAGAATGAGTGATGCTCTAGTCTGGCGGAGCTGCGTTAGAGGCCGGGGTAAACACCGTCCTTAATGGACACAAGATGGGCCCTGTGAGCCAGATACAGCCAAGACAATGTATTGATTTCCTCATTTCCCGTCCCACTTTGCCTGAATTTAAGGTCAAAAGTTTGTGCCTATCCTATCTGATCAATTCTGTGTCTGTAGACAGCAGAGGTCATGAGGGGGAAAAATACAGTGCTGTTGTTTTCGGGACAACAAGCAAGAAAAAAACAGGACTTAATTGTGTGAGTTTGACAGTGGCTGATAGTTTACCTCCTCACTGTTTGTACAGTAAGGAGAGAAACTGTGCTGCCATGGTAGAAACTCTAGGAAAACGACAGCAGAACGTAGTCACAAGAGTTGACATTCAAAAGACTTGTTTGAAACCATAACATTGCTGTATACAAGATGGCATACCGAGCGTAATCACTTAGTCTACCAGTGGGCTTTTGGTCATGTCTGCGTATCTATTCTGATTTAAATGAAATCCGACTCCCTACAATTCACTGCCTCCTTTTGAATATGGTGGTGTGACGAAAGGATGTGGAACAAATAGCATTACTGCTATGATGTTGCCTTATCTAGGTCATGATATAACCAGCCTATCTCTGAGTAATCCTCTTGTGGCTGACACCGAATGAAAGGAATAGAATAATAAAGCACTCGATTGAGATGTCAAAACAGTCTGGCAGAATGCTATTGGGGTGGAAAGAAGGGTTTGATAAGCGCTGATGCCTTTGTTTAGGCAGCTGGGAGGGAAAAGATGGACGTGTTAGCGCAGAGCTCTGCTTATATTTGGTAGCGCTGGGGTTTTCCCTATTCTCTCTCTCTCTCTCCCTCTTTCTCTCTCTCTCTCTCTCTCGCTCTCTCTCCCTCTTTTGCTCTTTCCCCATGCCGCCTCTCAGACAGCTTTGATCACAGTACCCTTTGAAGCAGTGTTCCAAAATGAAAACGAGGAGAAAGCAGAAGTCATCGCAAGTTCATGCCTAAACTTCCTGCAACTACTTGCAAAGTGCACATCTTCATCACAGCACAAGCTCTGCAAGACTTGTTGGAAATTATTGATGAGAAGAAAATAATTGGCCATAAATCATTAAAGCCATAAATTATGGATTCCAAGGGTATAATGTGTTGTTACTATTGATCACCACTTCTAAATGCTAGCAGTTCACCATTAGCAGATCATCCTTAGCAGATGCTACCTGACATTTGCACACCCAAGCACAGCACAAAAACAAAACAAGAGTTTGTCATAACATTTCTGTTTTCCCTTGGTCAAGATGCGATGGCAGGATTTTAGAGAAGAGCAAATGTTCAAGGAGAAGGCATTCTGAGAGCTACATTTTTCTTCTCACACTGAGATGATGAGATCAATATAAGTTTCTGTTCGTCAAAGGAGAGATACCTCAGCCACAAAGCTTAGACCTGGGATGAAACTGCAAGCCTTGCTCAGTCAAAAGTCAAAATGAACTGAGAGCATCATAGCAGTTTTAACTCACTGAGAATATACTGCTTCAAAAGTATCACAGATTGGTCTCTGTTGTAATTTATCCTACATGGGATCTAATTATACCAGTCACATAACTAGCTGTATAACTGCCTGAGCAGTGTGACTCCTATAGATGCAAACGTTTCTCTTAGTAGATTGTGGAAAACTCTGATTCAAATACAGGATTTTTACTATTATAGCCAAAATTAAATGTTATCAGTATATTATGAAGAAAAAAAACATTGTCTCTAATTACATTAGGGCAGCCGTTCAGTAATTGGTCAATGATAGAGAGTGTTATGATGGAGAGCTTTTACTCTGTGTGCTCCATTTCTTGAAAGAGCTGTGTGAAACTATAAAGGTGCACATTATCTGCTTGTCTCACATTGCTGGAGCTACTCCAAGTGCAGTTTGTTCTCAAAATGTCCATATGAGTCAACTCATTGGAACAACTTGATCAAAATCATTTCAAATCGTTTCTATTGATTTCTCATTTTACTTCATTTCCTCCTTCTCTGACCTATTTGGCATCTCGCTATCAATTTACACCGTGTGAGGTGTGCCTGCTGTCAAGCTAGGGTTTGTTGTAGGTTGAGTTGTTGGTTTGACCAAGAAATGTACGCAAGCCTGAATAAATAGACAAGCCCCTATAGTTTTCAAAGCGCCAAGTGTGTTACTGTTCACTGAGTCACTGACCCATTCATCGTGGCGGCTGCCTAGATTCCTCTGAGACTGCCCCAACCCAAGCACAATGGAGAGAAGCAACCGCTGTCAGCCAAAGGGGTTGGATAGGGAGAGTAAAGATGTAGGACGTGTACGAGGCACACCATGAGAGTGTTGCTTCTAAGCTGTGGCCTCATCTGTAATCTCTGCTGACAGGCTTCTGTGTTGTTTAACTACTTCTTTGCGATGATTGAGAGAGCAAGAGAGGAGAAAAGATAAATAAAAAGCAGATAAAAGAGGAGAAGATAAAAAGAAAAATTACACCCGAGGAGCAAATAAAGGAGATATTACAGCCTGTCCTACATATCAGCTGTACTAATGACTCTTGGAGTTCTCTCTGTAATAACCCAAGCAACTGCTTCACCACAGGGGCTGCACATGAATTTCACCCCAACCAGCTGAGGCTCCTACGAGTCTCAAAAATGTAGCAAGTAATTGTAATCAGTGTAGCTCAATTTAACAGCAGCTGTAATTACAAGAGTAACTCTGAGCCTCGTAAATGAGGGAGAGGGTTGGGGGAATCTTACGAAAGACTAGGTACAGGCTAAATTAGCTGTGAAACTAACAAATGAAGGCAATTAGGCAGCTAGCTCTCAATCGGTCTGCACAGTCCAATTGAGAAACCAGGCCAGAGACTATCTGGAGCAACTCAATAGTTTTCTCTAACTTCACCTTAATCTGTTTTGCTGACAATGGGCCATATTTGGGCAATGCTGATGCAGCTTATGAGAGAGGAGGCATTTTAAAATGCATTTCACAGAAGCCTTGTACTTATCAAAGATTGTGTTTGTGGCATTTATGTATCATGGTGTGTTTTTTTTCAAGGCTACAGCACAGAAAAAAAAACAAAAAATGAGCCCATTTGAACAAATTAAAGGAATCTGGCACAATCTTTCTGAAAGGCACCAGAATGATTTTGAAATGTCAGGACACTCATGGTGACATTCACTAATCTCTTCATATTCTAATTGTTTAGGATCTCAGCCAAACGGATAGGGCGATATGACACAAGAGAGCATGATTGAGAATTGGAAGGCAGGAATGAAAAGGGAGCAAATAACAGGACACAGAAAAGAAAGAAAGGGGGCGTGAGTGAAGCGTAAATAAAGTGGACAAGAGAGGAGAGATGATGACGGGGGGGGGGGGGGGGGGGGGTGGAGCTGTGGAAGAGATGAAGAGAGACGTGGATGGAGGGGATCAGACAGGGAACCAGGGTCTTGGAAGAAGAGGAGGAGAGCAGCAGTTCTATAAACTCAAAACTGCTGCAGATGACTGAGGAGACCCCTGAGACCTGGGAATGTGATGCAAATTTCTCCATCTCTCTATCTAGTGCACTGCCCTAACACAAAGAATAATGTTAATACAAACACAAAAACACCCTATAACATCTTCTCTCACCTTGGCATTGGCCATCCATCTCCTCATGGCCGATGCTACAGACACAGCGGCCGAGTGGCACCAGCCAGTCTCCATCAGCTCCACAGTACAGCTTGGGCGTATCCCTCTCTTCTGCATTCTCCACACACGCTCCCCTCACTTCCACCAGGGAGGACGAGTCCATGTGTGGCACGGTGTCGGGAAATGCCGCCAGGTTCCTTAGAGTCGAAGGGCAGCGTTTGTAGAACACCTGATGAAGGAGAAGACAAGAGGATGCTGGAAAGACTTAGGGATTACACGTTTGTGGGTGTAGCTCATGTAAAGATCAGTCAGTGCCATGCTGTTCACTGACCTTAACAGACACAAGGGCGATGCAGGCTCCCACATCCTGAAAGGCCAGGTAGAAGCCCTTCTGTGTCACTGGCCCCACCTCCCTGACCTCGGTGTTGAGCCGGAGAACACGATCGCCGAGGTCGGTCTGTGTGAAGCTCTCGTCTGCTGCAATGGTGTCCACCTTCAAGCGGACAGCAAGCGATTTATTAGTTAATTGGTTTCTGGTTTAGTTTTATTAGAACAGATAACTACCACCGGCTGAAAACCCTATCACAGCAGAGAACTGAAATCCGGCGACAAACCTTTGCATAGTCTGTGGGTCGGAAGCGCATGGCCGCAGACAGCGGTTCATTACTCTGCAGGTAAAAGAGGTTGAAGGTTTCCTTACAAGTGCCAGACACCCAAGGAATGGAGTTGCAGTCTCTCAGTGTAAAACGCAGCTCTACATACACCTGGGTCACAAAGAAAACAGATACATATATATAAAGATCAAAAGCTCATATTCATTCCTGACGAGAAATACTTTCCTAGCTTTTTCTGTCTATGTGATCTTACTGCCCTAATATGTATGTAAGAATGTCTGTTTTTTTTCCAGGAAAAAAATCATAGAAAGTAGCTGTAAGGGTCATAATGGTGGACATATATTTTATAACAAAAACCAGCAACATAAAGGGAATACAAGAGAGCAGCTTGATAGAATGCAATGATTTCTGCCATTGAATCTGCAAGTCCAACAGATTCACAGGATTTTCACTAGACTGCGATACGACCCTGCCTTAGACATAATGAGCAGCACTCCAGTGTAGTGGTGTGTAAAGACGAAGCCCTGCACCATCTTTGATTTATAGTGAGCGCTTATGTATTGACTTCAGTGGATATAAGCTCCTCTCTATCACAGTGAAGTCACGCTCTTTGTTGCTTCACACGACATCTGCCTTTAGCTCGACACTAACCCAACCTCACAAGTAGCTGCTTCCAGACTACTTCATTCTCTGCAAAGGTTTTTTGAAGTGTAGTGTGTGTCTGTGGAAAGTGTTATAATGTGGTCCAGACCCTCTGTGCAGCCTGCCGCTGGATCCAGCCAGAGCGAAGCCAGTTGTTCTGGTTTGGCTCCATTACATGGCAAACCTGGAAGGTGTGAATAGGTCTGTTCTGCTCATCCATCTCTGTGATCGCATCCCACTGTAATAACACAGGAAGCAAGAGTGAGAGAAGAAGTTAAAAAAAGAAAAAAGATTGCTTGCAATGTGAAACATGACACCACCCATTGACACCAACATAAAATACTAGAATAATTGTATTTGATAGAGCAACACTGATGCCTCAATCTGCAGTTTTTAGCTCTGTTTTATTATAATCCTGCCAAGTTATGCAATGTTTTCATGCAAATCATCAAATATTCAGTTTATGACCATGTATTACAGTAGTCTAAACCATGTTTGCAGATGAAAATGTTTTCACAATGAATGATCTGAATATAGAGCTGGTTCATAAAGTGCTCAACCTCCATTGCATGTAGTGAGACTTAATTTCTATGGAAACATGACGTTTGAGAGACACCAGGCTAGTTTCACCAATGTTTTCAAGCGGTTGCATCAGCCAGACTCTCTCATTTGTCTGCTCTGCTTTAACGGTGTGATGATCAGAGCTTCAAAAGCCCTAATGCTTATTGGCAGATCCTCTCTTCACAACTCCTGTGGCAAAATGTGGGCATCTGAGATTACATAGCTGGACATGCAGCATTACATACATGGGAGGCATGCTGGTTCTGCTCAATTCTGTTCTGCAAAGCACAGGGAAGGGGCCTCTGCTACATTATACAGCATCTGTATGAGACTGCACTATCAACAACACACTGGAGGGTGAGGTGCTGTAAATCGGTGAAATACAGCACTTGTTTAGTATAATCTGTCCTGTGACGCCAGGTATAAAGACTTTCAGGAAACACAAGTAAGTTAGTTTCTGTTTAGTGTAACATAGAGTCTGCTTATGCTTGAAAAGTGGCAGTTTGGGAATTATACAGTCAAGGAGGACATTTCGTTTTTACAGTTGTTGTGAACATCCTCACTGGAAGGAGATGAGAAGAGCTACACATAGGACATGTGGTATGATCAATGTAATGGGCTAACTTAACATTTTCCCACCAGTGTCATGTGTAAGTGTTGCAATGAATTGCTGAAACAAAAAGCACCAGACAATGAATGATTCAAAGGTCAAATCTTCTTTCTCACTTCTAGAACAATCACGATCTTAATGATTTCATAGACTTGCAAATATGGTCCAAAACTCCATAACACACATTTCTTTTTGTACCAATCCTCTCTTTACAATGATCGGGCTGCATCCAGTGATCATGTACATCCAAACTTGAGATGTGAGCAAACATCACATCGATGCCTGTCTTCTATTATTTACAGCAGCTTCTTTGTACTAGTGTGCTTCATTTGTATTGATCACATGAACTACCCCAGTGGAAGAAGAAGAGACCCACCTGAGAGAAGATGAATACACCGTGATTATGAGTTGACATAGATCCCCAGAGCATGCTTCATTAAGCACATGAAAGCGCACAAATGATTAGGGGAGGCCCCGAGGGCTATGTGTCAGAGTCTCCGCCACATATCCCACCACATTTGGAGAAACCCTCCAGACAGTTACATTATATTTGCTTGTGCCTATTTCTCACTTTAGTGTTTCCACTTAAACATTTCTGTTCTGCTGTCTTGTACTGGTTTTATGCCCTGTCCTTCCAGTGGTTTTCCCATGCTCACCTGTCATGTATTTCTGATCTTGTTTGTTGGATAGGTCCGCACAATAAAGTGCTCTTGATCTGTACTTGATACCTACTCATAACTCTGACTCATGTGTCTCCCCAGCTGCCCGATTGTGTTTGCTTTTAATTAGTTTGTATCCATGTGAATCGGTTTGGCTGGTTCTTTGATGGGTCTTAGCTTCTTGTTACTTTTTTCTTTTGTACTTCATCCACTACAATCCACTGAATTTGGATATGAACTGGTTTCACTGTCTAGTAAAGAGAGGATTAGCAAGCAACCTTCTTCCGCGAGCCTCCTTACTCCCATAAGACTGAAGCTTCCCCGATGAGTGTAAACTATCTTTTCAAGGTCCTCAGAGTGGAGTGTGGAATAAGTATAAGTAGCTAAATGGAAAGCACTCCGTGGCTGCTTATTGATTTTTCTCTCCATGCTTTTTTTTAATGTAATTATGTACTTTTGATTTTGGTCTTGATAGGAGAAAATCACCCAAAGTAGCTGTTTTGAACATCTGTAAGTTACTTCCTCTTTTTTAAAACAGATCCACACAAAATGTGAGTGCAAGTCTGTCACGATCGAAATCTGCCATGTGTCACACAGAGGGATCCAATAATGTTACATGACTGACAGAACGAGCTGAGCCAAGTGAGGCAGAGTATTCTCTAATGAAATTATTAAACAGTACTTTAACCTTGACTGGAGTGTGCAAAAGCAATTAATCTTATATTAATTAAGCTATCTAAATTAGCTCTATGTGACACTCACAGGCTAAATGATTAATCAATCACAATAATTTCCCCTTTCATTTGGAACTTCAACCAGCCAATAATGCTGTGCCCAGGCCTTTATGAGTGCAAGTGGACTCTTAGGTAGTATTTAATCAGGCATATATCATTGTTATGGAAATGATTGAAGATTCAAGAGAAAGAGGAGCATATCAGACTGTTAAATGGCATTTGTAATGTTCACTTTGTAAGATGCTGAAAATAAAATCACATTTGTGTGTTACTAATAATGTCATATGCGTTACTGAGTGACACTGATGGTCTTATTGCTGAAGAATAATACTTTAGGCAATACAGTGAAGCTTGTGCAGGTATCTGCACCAACCAAGATTTCAAAAAGTTTAATAATTGTTATTTATCTTGTTTACAGTGACCAGTATCAGTTCAAACTGACAGTGAAATATATTTCTCTCCCTGTTTGATACACAAAGCACAGAAATACCATCACTTGTATGAGAATCATGTTACGAAATCTGTATGTTATCTCTTGAGGAGCAGTTTGAATGGTAGGAAGGAATACAGCCTGTTCAATCTTTATGGGGACACAATACGTGTTTTAAGGAATTTGATGGTACCCTTCAATCATTAGCATACTCGCATGTTAAGTACAAAAAAAAACTAATCATAAAGTTTGGGTTCTGTATAAATAATAATGTCATGTTGATAAAGCATGTTCACATTTGCTACTAAGCAAACAGGATCAAGGATCAATCCTGATGGGATTAATTTTGCAATAACCAAAGTATCGGATAAACCTATTATGGACATTTTTGACCGGCCAGGCGACAAATCATGACAAAAATGTCAACCTTGTACTGAAATGCCAAGTGCATACTAAATACGAGAAGATAGCCAATGGAATAGGTGAAAACCTGCTTTTGGTGCTGTTAAGATTATAGGAGCCTGAATGTCTGTGACAAATGCACCAAATAGTTGCAGAGGTACTTCAGCCTCAACCACAGCCGACTGACAGGTCGACGTTGCTTGGAGCGATGCTGCTAGCGTGGCTTAAAATCTTTAGTTAAGACATTCATTCAAGTTCACCAAGGTGTGAAGCCTCCTAGCATCACAGATAACTGCAAGGCCTCTGCAATGCTGTGCCATGTCTGAAGAGTTTCTGCAACACTCCACAGTCATTTTCGTGCCCTCCTTACAGACTAGAAAGTGAAGTCAGAATTTTAAAAAAGCAGGCTTTCTGGTTTGCATAAGATCAGCATTAAGTAATTGAAGGTTCATTATGCATACAAACAAGAAAAAATGGTAATTTGTCACTCTCTTTGCCGTAGTGTTCTAAAATCCCCCCTTGGGATATGGCATGGTTCAGAGCAGAGAAAACAAATGTGAACTAAGAGTTTGAAAGATGAGCTGCAGCCCACGCTCTCCAAGGCAATCAGATATGCACCTACTAATCGCTCTGCCTATTAGCCCCAAGCTTAGCAGACTGTGGCAGACAGACACTTTTTTTTTTCTTGATCCAAGGTGTGAAACAAGTTAATATGTTTACTCCACTGTTCAAATAAGAGTGCACACAGAGTTGTGTGAAACTCGCCCATCAAGATTTTTAAAATGTTGGATGATGCAAAAACAGATTCAGGCCTAATAGTTTTTATCTCTAATGTAAGCAAAAAAGCTATAAGAATATGTACCGGTAATATATGCTCAGCAACACTCACACTGCTGTTAAACAAGCCCACATGACGTGTCCTGGTGACTTGCACTTGTCCAGCTGCAGTTTCTCCATATCCAAAGTAATTTTAACAAACTTAGCAACAATTAATGACAAGAGTGACTGTGTGCAGATGGTGGTGATGAGGGAGGGAGTGGGAGGATCATGAAAGACATCATTATTGCAGAGTAGAGGGCCATTTATGTAGAGTGTCTGTGGCCCTCTTCAGAGATGAAGTGGACAGAAAAAACAAGAATTGCTCACTTTACAGCACTTCCTCTTGTCAGCCATATTGATGAACAGAGATGTAGAGTTTTTGGGCATTTATACAGCTGTAGATTGTTTCTAAATTTGCCTTGTGACAAAATGTGAAATTGCAATGCTTATGGGGAGTTACACACTTTTTATTTGCTTTTTGAACACTGGTGTTGAAAAAAAATAGCTTTACTGTGAGTTTCCTGTTCTCACAACCTCTACTCTGTAGTTCTTCAAGGGCACACAGAAGCAACAATGCTGGACAGAGCAGCTGCAGCCTGTGCATGTAAATCCCAATATGTTTATTCCACATTGTGTCTGGACTAGGCTTCACAGAGGACTCTTATCACTCAGGTAAAGTCATGTCCTGCATCCTTCTTTGAATGTGTTTTCTGGCTGAAGATGCCAGCATGTAACGTCCCCTCACTGACTTCACAAACACACAACTGACATTTAGAAGCCGTTGTAAAGCCCTGTCATTGTGCAGAGGCGTTCACACATTGAAAAACTGTGGTGAATCTTTTTGTTATGACGTTTTTCAAGACTTTTGCTTTTTTTTCCCCACAACCATGACTTCCTGAATCTTAAGGTTTGCATCGCGCCTGTGACAGGAGCTTTTGACAGCCTCTGAACACAGTCAGTACAAAGTTGTTATGAAAGTTGTTGAACTTTTGCCTCACACATAAAGAGATCATCTTCAGAATCAGCGACTGCAGCTCGAGCACCAGACTTACCGGCAAGGGAAGGTCTCTGCAGCATCAATACATATTTCATTATCATTTCTGCCTGAGAGAACTTCAGTATCCTCTGCCAGAGGTACTGTAGAGCCAGTGGAGAAAGCCTGTCCAGAGCATCGGTGTCATCTCTGAGTTCATCACAAAGAAGCTACTGAACAGTATATCACTCCACTGCCTTTCACAACAAATGCTCTTCCCGACTGGTGCCCTTCCTCGCCCACCCATGGTTTATGCGTATCATAAAGTCAACGAGACTCTAAGTGATGAAAATGGAAAAACTGTGAGAAGAAATCACTGGAGAGGGTGTTGTTCATAAGGATAATTTCATGCTAATTCAGCACTTAAATGCCAAACACTGAGACCCATGAGTGGAGTTTTTTTGCATGTGACCACAGCCTACAAACTACAATGTGACCATACACCAACAGTTGATTACCTGTGCAGTGTCTCACTGTGGGAAAATGTGACTTTGTGCTATTAAACCAGATGTGTTTAACTGGGAATATACCCAGCATGGCAACACTACACACAACATGGTCAAAAGAGCCCCATTATTCCTATAGTCAAGTGATTGATCACAGTCTTAACAGGCTGCATGGGAGATTTGTTGCACATCTTTATTTTTTTCTTTTCAGTACCGATTCATTAACTATTAACTAGCCAAGTTCGTGCACCAGATGTCTTCATTCTTATTCTCTTTTCTGTCTATGTAGTCCAGACAGGTTGATAGATACAATACAGGTGCACACATTCTATTAGACTATCCAGTGTGAACGCCTGCAATGAAAAACAAGTCAAAAGAAATACCAATTACTATTAACTCGATTTTGTGCAGCCATATGAAAACAAATACACCAACAATGTACTTCATGTTCTGTGTCAGCGCTAACCTTGAGCGGACTTTACTTTCTTTGAATGGCATGACTAGAAAAAGCCAACATAATGCTACCTATCAGCCACTTTGACCTAGCACAGATGGCAGCACCACTCAGGGATTCTCACTGACCATGGGAAGTCTAAGATGTTAAATGTATAGTATAGACGTATGTCTGGATGTGCTCAACCCCGACTGGAGGGCACTGTTTGCCTGCTGAGCTTAAGGAGACACAGGACAAGACGAGTCGAGGAACAGCACAAAGATTTTCACTTTAACTAGCATCAAACAATATCAAGAAATGTAGAGTTAATGTAGGGCAGTAAACACTGGCGTAACTGACCTTGTGTGCCTAACACATACAAAATGACCTGTATTTACACAACACACCCAGAAGAATCTGTGTGGATGGCAGCTAAAAATAAAAAACACCTTTGAGGTGAAATGGCTATCAATGCATCATGCCACAAGATTTTGAAAAATACTTTGGGCCATTAAGAAAACTCACGTCTACATCGTACAGAGACGCTGTTGTAATAACAACAATGGCACAAGCGCTGAAGGTGTGAGGTTCTGATTAAAGCAAGACAATTTGTCATTGTCAGACTAAAGGGAAGAGAGAGTGAGGTGTTATGAAAATATCATTAAATCTCTGTAGCTGTGATGAATTATTGATTTGATGTGAATCTGGGTGGTGGCGCTGTGTTTTTGTTGAACCAATTAATGCCGTTGTTGCTCCCCATAGCAAAAAAGCTGTTTAGGCTACGTGTATGGGAGGAGAGGCTGTTTCAATATTGGTATTTGGCCATGAAAATACCTCAGTATTTTGTTTCTATTTATTGGTTTTGCTCCAAAGGATTTATTCGACTTTTAATAATAGCCTGAAAGCACAAACAGTCCTGCAACACCCACATGTCCCACATTAGACACAGCATCATTGAAAAATGATTGTTTCTCACTTCCATTTGGAAGAATAAGAACTACAGTATTTTCCCTTTGGGCTTAGCCCTGTGCAAATTATGAGCCACAACTAAATTAGTTAAATCCCCAGATATATTAAAGACTTGATCAAATCTGTATTCATTGCACATAAATACTGTCATAGGTGAGTTATAAAACAACACACTAGTGGAGACAGATACAGTTGTTTCAGATTTACCCTGCCTTTAGACTTCATAAATAGTCCTAATGTACACTTTGAGTGCTGTTCGTGAATCCTTATTCATACTCTACATGACGTTAAGTGTGTATTATGTGTCAATAGATCAGTAAGTGCGTACTAAGATGAACTTGATGTTATAAACATAACATTACATGAGCATGTTTGGAAAGGAGGACCTGCTTCCTGCTGCCACACTCAACATTAACATTATCATTCAACTCATGTCTCAGTGCTTAAAGAGAATAGTTGAAATCTGGGACAGACTGGAGTATTTATCTTGTCCTTAATCATTTTCAGGATGTAGTTTTTTACTGGATATGGAGTAATTTGATCACTCATATCACAGATCAGATGATTATGATATTACACAAGTTTCTGATCACTATCTGCAGACTGTGGAGGAGTATGAGCAACTTCTATGTCTGTTATTTCTGAAATGACTGAGTTATCTCACTTGTTAAGGATAAAGCCACTTCAACTCACTAAAGCCCCTGCAACAATATTAAAGCATTCAATTACAAGTGAAGTCCTGTGTTGAAAGTTCTCCTTAAGTGTAAAAGAAAATATTATCAAAATGAAACATATTCATTTTGCAGAGAAATAATAATAGTGGTGGATCTATTCAAATGTGACATTTTTACACTTTCATTACTGATGCAATAACGTGTAAGCAATATTTTGCTGTTGTGGCTGGTTGAGATGGAGCTACTTTGTGAAGTGTAGATAAGGTCAGGTCAGATAAGCTGGAGATGAAACAATTACAGTGATGCAGAAGAACAAAATACAGACGTTTTGCCACACAAATCTGCATAAATTCTTTTAAACTTTTATCTCATCTGTGCTTATTTGTTAAGAACAATGGCTCATTTTACCTCTTTGATCCTCTCATAGCTGTTTGAAAAGCTAACCATCTGAGGCGCACAGAGAAAAGGTTTTTATGGTGGAACTTTAAACAGCTCACAGACATCTAAAATGTGGGTCACCAGGCGAGAGAAAGCAATATTTTTTTTCTTGACACTCTCCTAACACATTTTTTAATGAAATTTGCTTTCTACTCACTGTGCTGCTTGTTCAGTGCAGGAACTCGCAACAAGCTGTTTATATATATATAAACAGATGGGGAAATAAAAGGCAATCCAGTTTCAGTGTAGATTCACTTTTGCACTTTGCATTTTGAATTTATGTGTGGTTTAGAGATGTTTAGAGATGTCAGAGTAGGATGCAGGTGACATGTAAAATTCTCTGTATGTTCCTGGTGAATCATTCATCTGCAGCTGCCACAGCCTCACTTAAATCCATACTGTCACTGTCAGTGCATCTCAAAAGCATTTGAGATCGGAGGCAGAGACCCTACACAGTACATCTGCTCCATCAGTTGATTTAACCACTCACACATACAATACCTACAATACATACATACATACAATATTAGAGCCGTTTTGCAGCTAAGTATCATGGCCAGTAACCTGCCAGGTACCCATAGTATAGCGTACATTTTTTTAGGTCTTTTTTTTTTTTTTAATGGCCATGTTTTTCACTTTTCAGCCAAGGTTAGCTCAGTCTTACCATTTCAGATAAAGTTTAGACACCGAACACTGAGTTGGCCTGACCCCTGTCAGGAGGGTTGTTGGGTAAAATATGTCACCTACTGCCTGTGTTATTTCAGAGCCATAAGGCTGTGACATTAGGGCGAGAAGAACAATGGCTTCTCTGGGTGAATGGTTTGGTTCTGGAAGGAAAGGTTCTCATATCAGTTTTATGACAGCTTGGATTTTCACATCTGAAGCATGTTCTACAAAACCACTACAAACAGAATATCCAAGTTACTTAATTCTGCAGATCTTACCAAAGTTATTATTAAGACACCAATATATTCCCCATTTGTTTAACATGTTATATACAGTGTAGGAAAACACTCGACAGAGACCATCCTTATTTTAAGAAACACGACTGTAACTCACCCCATTGACAGGATATGTCTTCCAGTCCAGTTCTCCTAGCACTGTCGTGGTGTCCAACAGAACCACTAGAGAGGGCAGAGTGGTGGAAAAGAAAGTCATGTAAAATGGAGGAGAAGTGAAAGAGAGCACAAGGAAAAGAGTGACAGGAGAGAGCAGAGGGGGAAGATCGCGGGAGCGTGAGAAAGGTTGGACAGTGAATTTAAAAAAAAAAAAAGGAAAATGGAGGTGACAAAACAGGAAGAGAGCAGACAATGGTTATCAAGCTGTCAATGAGCAGCTGAGAGAACTGTAAAGCCCTTATCAGATTCATCCACCTATGAAATAACAGCTCTTAGGAAAGTCCAAGACAACAGCAACATTGACACAGAGACGCCCTCCGTCTGGGTGAAGTCTGGAAGATTAGTGCTCTCCTTCTCAGAGGTCAGGAGCTTTCTATGCTGCATGATATCAAAAATAAGCCAAAGATGAATAAAGGAGAGAGAAAGAAGAACTATGGGAAACTCCAGTGTTTGACTTATTCAGGACAAAGAATATAGTCTGAAGGCCAAACTTCTAAATGCTCCAAATGGGCTCTGCACATGTGACTCTAACCATGCCTTACTCATCTCCTTTCATCGTCTTTCCATGGCTCTAGACAACAGGGGGATGTGTGGTGTTGCAGAGAGCAATGGTCTTTAATACATCAAATGTAGAACAGGATGATGCACGACCTACAGACCGACAACAGATGTTCATGCTCACTTCCTCCGTACCTGCGTTCTGTTTAAGAGCAGTTCAACAGTGGTCAACCCCTCAGACTTTGCTCATTTAAAACAGTGTTAGAGGAAAGCAACCAACCGTGCTAGGGTCGATGCTGGAACAAGTGTTTGAATGACCTCTTCTGGCTCCTTTTGTTCAATTTTGTCTCCACTCTGTGCTGTGGAAGCTGTGAAACATCTCTGATGGTGTTTTTGCATGAGTGTGCTATCAGCTGTCCTCCCTTGTAAGTGACCATGACCACGTTGTCTACATACAAGTGTTACAATCTCAAGCTGTCTGCACTCTGGTCACGGCTCAGGCATGAAAAGAGTCATTATCTGGCCCTTGCTAAGCCCCCTGAGCCAATTTGATATGATGAATGTGCAATTTCCTTTGTCTCCACACAGCCAGTTAATTACAATCTCTATCAATAAAGTGTGTCCCACTTCACTGGTCGACATTACAGAACAAAGAGTCACATCCTGAGACGACCTGTCACTCCAGTGAACAGCAGAGTTTGCCAAATCTGGACTAATTTAATGGGGTTGCCACTGTTTTGAGAGCAAGTTAGATAACTGGAGAAGATACACTTTGGTGAGACTAAATGAACTACTTCAGTATTTACAGAGACTTCATTTAGCCTTGATCCCCTGCTGGTAATTAAGGACTGAATTAGAATAAGATGGCCTTGCCTCTGTTCGAAAGGAGGACATGGAGAGAGGGAGGGTAGGAGACTGTGAGGACAGACTGGGACAGACAGAGAGATATTGATTTTTGGCTAAATTAGAAAAACAATCTTTCATGATCAGGAGCAAGGCTCCATTCCATGTTTGACAGCCGCAAACTCTTTCCACCAGCTACGTTCACTGTCTCTCATTGTCACACACACACACACACAGACACACACACACACACACACACACACACACACACACACACACACACACACACACACACACACAAACACACAGCCAGACATACACAATCACAGACATAGACATACACAGGGAATAATTAAATTTCTGCAAGTACTTTTGGAGCCAGGAAATAACACATGACCCAAGACCATAATGCTGAATTTGATCCACAGAATTTCTCACTCAAAGTGCATGCACACACACACGTGCGCACAAACACACTCACACAGAGACGGGCACAAATGCACATTTGCCAGCAAGTATTTATGAGAAGCCTGAACCACATTATTCTTGTCTGGGCATTGTTCACTTCCTAAAGCATGAATATCTGCACCTGTCTGGTTGAAATTTTCCTGACCACATAGAAATAAATAGGTTCAAGTAGACTACACAGATGAATATTTCCTGAGATGATCACATATGATGCATTTGCACCATTAAAAGTAAATAATAGAACAGAATAATAATTAGTGACATTGTCCACCTTCTTACACTTTAGGATGAAGTGAACGGAAATGGTGTTCCACTTGAGATGTCAATCGTATCTCATTGCTCATGGAATTACTGAGCAGAAAAAATGCACAGACCCGAAAACCAGAAAACAACGTATTTTGGGTCACCCTGAACAAACTGATTCAGACCAAAGGTGATAATTAGAGACAGTCTTTATGTGATGGTGCGATTCTGTGAATATGTGAAGGTAACTCTATGCAGTGAATTATATATAAATATATCTGTAGACTGTATAATTTACATCATCCTTAATGTTGACGTTGACGCCGTTGGCTGAGATCCCCCAGAGAGACACATATCTCTGTAAGGGCCCTTTTATTCTCGTGTTCTTTTTCTCTCCATTTCCAGGATGTAGCTTCAAAAAGCTCCTCGAGAGAAAGAATAATTATTTTCTATACATCATAGTAATTTAAGTCCAAAGCTGCATCAGCTAATTGGCCTCATCATGGCACAGATGATGCTGCATCCTCCTTCTGTTGTAAGAGAGAGATAAACGAGATCCTTTCGTGCAAATACACAGTACAACAATTGCTTATGCCTATGTCTATCATGTCATTAAATGACTGACGAAGGGAACATGCAACAGAGAATGTATTATTGTTCAATAACTGATTATAGATGATATCTGTTGGGAACGTGTTTGTCAGAGGCAGCTCCGCAGCTTTTGAAATTTCCTTGACTGTGTACTGACCCAAGTGACCGTTCACTAAACTCCTATCCCCAGACAATGCTTCCAAATCATGATCATGGACTTGATTAACCAAGCATGACAAGTCAAGTCTGGGATCATTCTACACATTGAAATGTCAATCTGTCCATATGACACTATAAAGTCCATCCATTACATTAACCCCTTTTACTCAAGGTGTTTCAAGGGTCTGCTGGCACATATCTGCAGTACACGATAGGGCAAAGGCAGAGAAAGCACCCTGGACCAGTGCAGGGCACTGGACTGTGGAAGGACATGAGAATACCTGGAGAAAACTCACACGCAACATCGAAAGCAGAGAAGTGGCCAGGACCAGGACACAAACAAGCCTCTGAATCAGGTATTATGTAACTACACTGCATCGCTAAAAATAGAAATATAATGGTAATATTTATAAATATTTTAGAGTTAGATATGACTCATAGTATCCACTAAGATGACTGATATAATGACTGGTACACTCCCCACAGTTGTGACATATTGACTTCATAGCATTGTCACCTCACAGCAAGAAGGACCTGGGTTTGGACCTGAGTTTGCATGTTCTTCCCATGGCTATGCTGGTTTCCACCACATACTACGGCTTGCACCAGTTTAAAAACATGCATGGATTTGAGAAACAAATTTGTCCCTAAGTGTGAGTGTGACAGTAAATGGTGTGTGTGGATGGCTGGTGGCATGCTGCTCTGCAATGGACTGGTGACCTCTCCAACATGTATTCCCTACCTGTGACAACAACACTGGTTAGGTGAAAGCAGGTTGAGAAAATACATGTATTTGCCATAGGTATCACTGAAAACAACCTACATACTTGAGGTTGAGAGTAATGTAACAATACCATTTGCAAGGGGATGAAACTGAGAGTGGTCAGTCACACACAAAGTAAATGTCTTGGAAATCCTCCATAATTACAATAGATGGATTTCATAGTGACTTCCAAACATTTTAACATCCAGAATACCCCCTTGCATTAATCTAATCTCTCATTCTTTCTTATCTTTCTCAATATTTGAGAGGATGTACGTGAGTGATTCACATTCATTAGGGATAGATTGCCCCCAACTAACATATACATCCTTGTTTTCACTATATTTTTTTCTCCTCATATTGTTTTTTCTTTCCCAAGTTCCCCCTGTGTGCATCCTCTCCCCTTCAAGCCTGTCACCACCACAGGCAGACAAGCATCCTGTGGGGAAAACAGAGCGTGCACACACACACACACTCACACACACACACACACACACACACACACACACACACACAGACATGCAGGACAGAAAAATGAAGTGAAGGAGACTTTGACATTTGGCTAGTGAAAGGGCTCCTATCGTCTTTGAAACCGTGCATCTTAAACATTAACCATTCATGAAGGAATATTAAACTGACCTGTGGAAATGTGCAAAGTGCAAGATGTCAGGTACCGATTACATTATAGAAAACATTTACCCATTTGACTTATGAGTGCAGCTGAGCAGACAATGACATTAAGTCCTGTGTTTCTCCACCATATACCACTGAGCACAAAACCCAGGTGACTACAAATGAATTTTGAAGTGTGGAAAACAGAAACATTTAGTGTCAAACACTTGCACAACATGATAAAATTGCGTTTGTTACGGTAAGCGTAACACTTGTTTATGTGTATGTGTTTTTGTGGCATCCTCTGGGGACTGTATGGACCGAGACCCACTATATTTCCATCCATGAATGTGTGAACTTGTCATAGCATATGGACAGGCAGAAACAGACAGCTCAAAAGCACCGGTATAGCTGACTGAGTATGCCAGAGGCTGACATTCGCTGCAGCACTTTGTGGTCCCTATAGCTGTGGCAACACTGCTTTACACTCAGATTTTGGAGGTGAAGGGTAATGTCAGCTCCTCCTCCATAATTTGGGCGTTGATGCTGCTGCCTGTGGGCCTAATAGCACGAAGAATCTCAGAGTGATTCTTTTCCATTACAGTGCTGGAAATGTGCATTTCATGGTGTGTGCATTGTAAGATGAGCAAAATGAATTTGTTGTTCGCCGTATAGAGAATGAAGCTCTTTTATTGTTTGTGCAACAGAGTTGTTCAGTGTTTTCAAGTATCACATTGATGGGGTTCAGTTTACTGTTGCCGTCATGATGACTTCATCAAACAGAAGTTGGGAACGGTGGGTGCATGAGCAAAACAGGATGACTTGTTAAAACATGTCTTGGCTACAAAACCAGGTTTACCATTTTACTAGGTGGCCAATGTCCAGTGACCCGTGTATAGAGGAATAGACAAACTCCTCATAGTGCCACCCACATAGTGTCTGAGGAGCTGCTGTGAGGCTCAGTGTTGGAGTCTTGAAGATGCACGACTCCAGATGACGTCAAGTTTGGCTGATCCAAATATAGGTATGTGACGTTAGATGCTGTGATGAAGACTGGTAACTACCTGTATTCACAATTCTGGACAACTCTGAAGCTTTGTGTGATAGAAATTGGTGGGTTATAGAAAAACATCACCTATTTGTGGTCACGACTATGAAAATGTTCTGGTTTACAGTGGTGTCTGTGGGGATGGATTTGCTCATGGAGTGTTGCCTCAAGCGGCTGTTTGTGAGATGACTTGTTTATTCGGCCCAGATTGTGGAGTTTTAAAACATACAGAGATGTTTGTTTGATTCTGAAGAAACATTGGTCAAACATATCTTTGGTTTAAAGAAATGTGTCAACACTGGTTCTGACGATTGAGAGTATGAGATGTGCTGACAAATGTGGCAAGTGAGTAAAATGTCAGATTACACTGGAGTAAAAATAAAGATTCAAATTAATTGCCATATGCTTTGAAAGATACATTGTGCGGGTGATTGGGACATAAACAGAGACTGGGATATTTCGCAAATGTCTTTTTCGACATGAATTCTGTCACAGTAGGTGTATGAATATATGCTCTAATGCAGACAGTTGAGAGGATAAAGCATGCAGTGACAAAGTCACTTAAATACAATTCTCATTGACGTCTCTTGATTTGACCAACAAACTGGTGGTCTAGACACATTTTGATGCTTTCCATCATTGCAGCAAACTTTAGACAGATAAAACAAGCATTAACAGCTGTAAAAAGTAAGTATAAGATCATTATCACTGTCTTGACTGGTCTTTCACAAGAGTGGGTTGAAAGCTTCATGGTAGAGGACAAATACCGATATCCCTCATCCAGCAAACAATCCTACATGTACCTACATGTGTTTTTGCACAGGCATGCACAAGTAGAGATCCAAACTAATCTTAATATCAAAGATAAAGGAAAGCAGCCTACACACTGTTACTAGTGCATGGAGCCCTTCAAAAATGTGTTCAGTGTTCATCACAGACAGATACCTAGCCTAAATGTTGACATGCAATTTGAGGCCAACTGTGTTATTGCCTGCATACATCTCTGCTGTGCTCTTGAGTGAGGAATTAAAAACACGGACATATTCTGACTCAACATAGAAGTAACCCAACACTTAAAGATGGTGAAAAATGGTGACACAGATGTCATCCTCATCAAAACATCTTCATTTAGAGAAGAGCCTGATTGCACTTTGGAACAGGTAAAATTCAATCTGTGTCTGGACACAAGTGTTTGCTCTCACCTTGGTTTGTGGTTCCCGGGTCCGACCTTGTACTTTGCAGCAGGAGCAGGAGCAGCCAGCATCTCCCTGCGGAGCGCATGGTTGAGTCAGACAGGTGCGCTCTGAACTAAAACACCGCACAGACTCCTGAGCAGATCCCCACCATGCAGAGGTGAGGACGAGGTGTCATCAACAGAGGCTGCTGTCCCGCTATCCACACTCGGGAAGGTCCGTCTGGTATCCACAGGAGTTGCGCTCTGATTTCTAACTATTTACTCATTTTCGCATCCCGCATCGCTCCAGGCAGACAGACGGTGCGACGCACCGGCCATGGCGCGCAGACACGCGGCGACTGGAGTTGCAGCAAGTTGAGTAAGAAATGAGGAATAAAAAGACAGATGGTCTGAAAAATAAAAAAAGAAAGAAAAACTCAGACAGTTCGTGTGTAGTCAGGTGAGGAGAGGCTGAAACTGTCCAGGCACGAGTTTTCCTGGGCTAAAAAGTCACTGTTTCTGTCTTTTTGCGGACATTTGTCCTAGAACGAGAAAAAAGGAGAGTGGGAAATCCCGGATCTCCTGCCTCACTTTGAGCCAGTGCATCCCTCACTGAGTCTCTCTATCTGGATCGTCCCGAGTATCTCTCTCTCTCTCCCCCTCTCTCTCTCTCTCTGTCTCTCTCTCTCTCTCTCCCTCCCCTCCCTGCATCACTCTCTCACTCCGTTCCTTTCTTTCCAACTTGGTCTGTTGTTGATATTTGCCTTCATTTCTGTCTTTAAATGGCGTTAAACGTTTCCACCAGACGTGATTTATTGATTCCGTGGGTGGAGGTGGTGGTGGAGAGATAAAGGAAATATGAGCCCATTATTAAACCCGCGTGTCACTTGTGCGCTGTGATGTAGGCAATACCTGCATTGGATTATGATGTTGGTATAGAAACGTGTCTGGGGCAGCCTCTATTTATGGTGGCACGGGAGGAAGGCAAGCAGACGAGGCACGCGCGCACACGCACACACACTCACTGTCACTGCATTGTATTATCCCATATAGACCCAAGGAACGCACTACTGATTCATTAATAATCCGTCTTTATATGAATACTTTTAGATCATTTTTATATAGTTGTTTATCTGCTGGTGTTGTGGTTTCCCACAGAAAGGTGGGAATGAATGTAGTGCATACAAGTAGTGTGATATATAAGATGTGTCAGCGGCAACAGCAGTTTGTTCGAAGCACAACAGAAAGTTTATATAAATATGGTAAAAAAAAAATACAGGATTAATGCTTTAATCCTTTAGTGTGTTTGGGCATACATTTCCATATTTCATATTTATGTCAGATTATGGTTGATATGTCACGGTGGTGGGTACATGCTCATTAGTCTTGCAGGCAACAGTCACATTATAATTGAGCGTTTGGTATAAACACACCCCAGCACAGGGAGATGGATTATTGCTTCAGACACTTCCACCATTCCAGACTAGGCAAGTGTTAATCTGTGACACCATCATGGAGGTGACTGTTAGAAGAGGTCCACTGGGGCCGTTAGAGGGAGGGTATAATGACAGTTTGGCCTCTGTCAGAGGATAAAGGTGCTGCTTATCAGGAGCTCATTGTCTGCAAGAGTGACAGCTCACCTAATTGCTGGTTGCATTGACACTGGCAATGCAGTATTGAAGCAGGCCAGATACATGAAAAGCTGTGTACTGCAGGTTGTTTGGGTTGTGTGCATTATATAACAAACCAAAGAACAAGTAGAAGGTTCTTGCCTTGAATAGTGAGTCACTGAAGGTGTACTTATACTAGGGCCAGTTGTTCCAATGCTCCCCAATGAACCTGCTGGCCTGCACTCACACTACCCCGAACCCAGTCATGCTCTAGTACGGTTTACTCGGACACATGGGATTCACACAAACAGTGTTAGTGTTTAGTGGTTTACAAGTCTTTTATCAGAAGCTCTGGCTCCTGGTCAAGATGTTGGTCAACTCCCATCGACTCGTGGAGGCTGCTGGGTAGAGTTTTAACACCAGGACCATGAGGAGCTCTGACTCTGGCTGAGACAAAGACAAAGAAAGGAGGAGGTCGTGGGACAGAAGGCAGGTCAAGCAGCCAGGAATGAGACAAGATGTGGTCAGAGTCTGAAGGTGGGTGAGACGGCCAAGGCAGAGACATGAGAAGGGCTTGGACAAAGAGCTGTCAGGTTCACCAGGGCAGAGGCAGAAAGACATCCAAGGTGACAGGCAGGCGAGTTTTCCAGGACCAGAGACACAGGCAAGTATCAGAGGTTAAATGGGTCGTGATGGAGAGTCATACATGAGTATGAAGACAATCTGGCTCTGAGTGAATGAAGTCAGTATAAGTACTGGCTGACTGGTGGGGGTGTGCTAATGATTGGCAGATGTGAGCATATGACAGGTGGAGGTGGACAGGTGTGAGTCCCTGAAGCCTCCAGCAAGGAGTGGTTGCAAGAGTAGAGTAGGTAGAGAGAAAATCCTGCAGTAGGTATAGCAGTGAACAGGAGCAGAGCTTGACTGTGACTGTGAAACTAAAATTCCTACACCAAAAATAAGATAAGCCTCACAAGCTTGTGAATATGTTTATGAGGAATTTCTGATGAAACCAACATTCCATATATTCTACTGTAACACCAGAGGACATAGATAAAGACTCTATTTAACCATCCTAGGTCACTTTTAATTTGAGGACTTAGAGGACTCCTACAGTTTAAATGTGCATTGAAAGGTGAATATTTTTTAGAGGTCAAACTAACAGGTGGGAAACCATAGCAGGTCTGTGGTGTGGGCAAACTAGGTAACTCCCTGGTCTCACTCTTTGGTTGCATTTTTTTAGTTGACTTTTAATTCAGACCATGAATATTAAATCGTGTTTTTGAAGGCAGAAAAGGTCAAAAACCAAAAAATAGACCAAGCAAACAGGCACCAAAGACCAATGTAATAGCAGCAATGTATGTTTATGCTTCCTATGAAGGAATCAACCAAGCATCTCAGCACATGGAATGAGACAAAACTTCATAGGCATGTGTTTTTTTTGGCTCAGTATCTCTAGGCATTATTTTTTTCATAACGTTTCTCTGCCATGTGCACAGCACAGGCAATATTAGTCGCAAATCAGTGGCTCTTTCTTCACTATCTCCAAATATTTCATATCAGACCAAAGTGGTGTGTTATTGCTGCTTCAGGTTTCCAGTTACCATTTCCCATTATGATTTTTAATCTTTTTTGAATTGTAAGGAAATAATGAAGACAAACAAGAATTGTTTCCTCATATCTGGTGATTGTTTAGAATATATTGCAAAAAAGTGTGGCAACTAAAAATTCTATTCTTCTTGAAACAAATATTCATTATATTCATTTTCAGTTGTATCTTTCTCTCCTCTCTCTCTCACTCTCTTTCTACTAACTGTTTGAGCAACACATTATGGAAGTTTTTTTTTAATGGTTGTTTTTTTTGTCATTTACTCCCTGTGGAGTGAATGGAGCATGAATGCTTTCAATTTTTTTCATCATTTTAGTTTTTCCCTATGAGGATTCAATGAGGAGTTAAAGTCAAAGGGTAAATGATTCATATCTACAGGTGGAAAGCAAGCTGCGTTTCTGACAATGTTGGTATTGACAGGTTAGAAGAATTTGTGGAAGTAAAAGAAAAATGTAATCTGTCAACCTTGAGAAACCTAAGACTGACTGTAGGAATTTGACTTAGTGCACAGTGTCCTGTGACCATGCAGAGCCAGGCTTGCACAAGATTAACTGAGTGACATTCTGCAGGTTTTGGGAGTGTCTGCTGCTACCTTCTGAGGCTTGGGACTGGGCTAAAGGGCATTGCCCAGTTTAATGAGGCAACACTTGCTCTCCTCTAGCCCCAAAGCATCACTTTGACTACAACTCAGACTCTGTTCAAAACAAATCAGTTTAGCTTACCATCAAAGAACGCATCTAAAAATCTTCACCTTTTCCAAAACCCTCTTACCTCTTGTGATGAAGCAGTTAGCATTTAAGAACAGAAGCATCAAGACTAGTGTCTAGACATACAAACCAAGAACCACAGTTTAATTCAAGGCTCAGGGACATTCACAGTCTCAAAGTAGAAAGGAGAGCTCTTGATTCTACCCCTGAGAGCCTTCTTTTATGCTGGTGAGCAGAATTTAACTCACCTTATCTTTATATATGGCGGACTATGGTACATCTTAATCAAGACACGGAATAAGGCTCCACACAGAAAGGGTTGAATTCATGACTAAAAACAGAGCTAATAGATACAGATCAAATGGAGAGTGTGGTTGGAACCGTTGTTCAAGTTTAACTCATGTTATCTATGATTCGCTTAAAGTCAACATTGTTCAGGGCTGGTAACACATTTTTTGTAAAGAGGAATAAAGTGTCATAGTGTAATGATCTTTTAAAGTTGCTGTGTGGAATTTAAATGAGCGGCTCCATCAGTGTGAAGTCGTTTCAGATAGCAAGACAGAGTCATCTGTGAAAGAATGAGCCCTCATTAAATCCCGGGTAGGGATTACCACTCCTCAGCTGCAGACTGACTGGGAGTGTAAAGAGCTTTTAGAGCATCATTTCCCGCAATCCATTTATTCTTACATATCTCCTCTGCTGCTGGACACCACACATGGTGCTGCCTGATTATTTCTGATTTTGTCTGCCTGTCAGCCTGCATCTCCATTTGCCCTCCATCCCTCCTGTCCCTCTCTGCTCCTTCGCCTTATTTCTATCCCACCGTGTTCCTCAGCCTCTCCGGTCTCTCGCTCCACAGCCTTGCCGTTCATTCCCTCAGCCTCCCCCAACACCTCCTGTGCTTCTTCTGCTTCTTCTTTCCTTGTTTCATCCACAGGCCACAACTCTCCTTCAGGTATTTCTGCTGTAGCACTGCTGTAGCATTAAACTACCCACACCCTATTTTCCCCTCTGTCCATCATTTTCTGTTATGTGTGACCTCTTTCTCTCTCTCTATCTCTCTCTCTCTCTCTTCCTCTCCTCTTATCTCACTGTTTTTTCCCACTCTCACTCTCCCGTCCTTTCCCCTCCTCCCATCTCTCTCTTTCTCGATCTCTGAATATTTCATGATTTGGTGGCACAGTGCTGAGGTGAGGATCCTTCCTCTGTCTAGAGCTTGCACAGCACAAATATTTACTCCCTGAGCTGAGCTTAGTCGAGTGTTAGGATGGACTAACAGTGTGTGCGTGTGTGTGTGTGTGTGTGTGTGTTTGTCTGATAAGTAAC
Source organism: Karalla daura (assembly GCA_029224185.1). Lineage (NCBI taxonomy): Eukaryota > Metazoa > Chordata > Actinopteri > Chaetodontiformes > Leiognathidae > Karalla > Karalla daura. Next base: position 9,047,349 of record CM055190.1, read on the forward strand.
AGTGATTACATGTGACACAGGCCCCAGAGGGGAGAGGAGGTCTTTGGTCTCTTTCTACATTGATGTTACTGCACCATTGCACACTCTCTGATGTCTTCATAGATGGATGGATGGGTGGACGGGTGGATGGATGGATGGATGGATGGACGGACGGACGGACGGACGGACGGCTGGACAGACAGATGAAAAGAGACAGATAGATAGATAGATAGATAGATAGATAGATAGATAGATAGATAGATAGATAGATAGATAGATAGATAGATAGATAGATAGATAGATAGATAGATAGATAGATAGATAGATAGATAGATAGATAGATAGATAGATAGATAGATAGATAGATAGATAGATAGATAGATAGATAGATGATAGATAAAAAAAGAAACAGTTTTATGTTTAAAATCCATGAGAAAAAAGAAGGAACAGTAGGGAAAATGAAGGCAACAGCAGAAAAGAGTGATGAATCTCACGGTGTCTGTGCATTGACAAATGTCTGTTCTGTTTTGGCTGGCGAGAAAGGAGCTCAATTGCAGGTCTGGAGGAACATCAAAACACAATTAAGGGCTGACATGGAACTGGTCATGCAGAAGAGTGAGGACAGGGGAAGAAGAAGCGCAGCTAGATGGAGGACGATGAGAGCTCGGTGAGGAGAGAAGGACACAAGAGTGAGATGTTTGGTAGGCAGAGACGCTGAAAGGCCAAATGTTTAATTGGTTATGATGATTAGAGTGAAGAGGGACATGATTGAAAGGACTGATAGGGGGAGAAGGTTTACTGGAGTTTGTTCGATCTGTTCACATCATCTGTTCTTCTATTTTTTAGAATTTAAACCCATTGCCTTAAACCACTTCAGTTTTTACAGAAGATACAACTAAAACAGATAAATTATAGCCATTACAGATAGAGGAACCTGCCTGTTTTTTTATTAACAGTTCTGCCACTGAGACACCAAGCTGGATATATTTTGCTTGCTTTTCATTGCAAGCATTTTTTTATGTTTTCAAATTTAATGAAATAACTTTAATTCCCTACAAAGCTGTCCTGACATGTTGCTGTGTGCAGTTTGAACAGACCTCTCTCTTCTTGTCCAATATTCAACAAGTTATTTCTGCTTTAAATGGTCATTCCTCCATACATTTCAGCATAAAAAAGTAGTAATTTTTTTCTGATTGTATCTGTTGTATTTTTGCCTTAAATAAGGTATATAACAATACATTTTAGAGTTTGGTTCAAAATGGTCTTCATTTTGTATCTCAGTCGTCTGACCTGTTCCAGTTTTCCATTAGTAGTCTTGCCTTGGAGAATGCATTATAAATGATATGCTTGGGAAACCTGCATTTAAAATTTCATGTATCTATATGTTAAAGTGGAGGGTGTTATCTACCTAAAGGCACAACAGCTTCAAAGCTGTGAAGTCAGCAGGAAGAATCCTAACTTTAGCATTACAGTCCAGTGGTCTAAGCCTAGCTCTATTGTGAGTGTTAGCCACAGCTTCATTGCTATTAAATGGAACAGTGAGCATTGAACAAGCTCTGAGCTGAAGGAAAATGGGCCATATGAAAATGAAGTCATGTGTACGTTTGGTTAATATGCATTTGAGACTCCTGCTGCCCTTTTTGCAAGTGGGTGGTGTTTGATTGATAAACTTTGTTTTCCCTCAGGCAGATTTCATTTTATTCAAAAAGTAAAAAGGTCACAATTAACATTTTGTTAATGTTTTTGTCATACTCAGACATAAAAACTAAAGGCGTGCAAATAAAGAAAGGGGTCAGAATACACACTTAACACTTCAGATAAGAAACATGAAGAGCTCTTCTTAGAAAGACAATACAGAACAGTCAGTCATTATCTAATCAACATCAAATATGCCCAAAAGGGATTTTAAGACTGTAGAGAATAGTTAATAGAGCACTGACACAAAATGAGAGGTGAGATATGTTGTTTCATAAGTACAGCTACCTCAGTAGGGCTTTTCTTGTGTTCTACAGAAAATCCTCTGCACACTCCTTCACACTAGAGGACTTTTTAGGTATTCACCCCTATGCCTCCAGCGTAAGGAGAAGGTGACATATCAAAGGTCCAGAGGACATCACGAAAACTTGGACCCTCCCTCCTCTGAAGCCTGCAGCGCTGATTTCTTTTGTTCTGAACCCGAGAAGGCTCTCAGTCGATGCATGGACACATCCGAACACCTGTGAGCACCTGTTGTTAGGGGATCGATCTCGGTGGCAGGAGGGGAAGCCCAGATTTGTGGGTTAGGAATGGGTTTGAAGCTGTGTCTAAGAGGCCCAGTGGGACGCTGAATCCTCTGCGTGATTAAGGGATGTGAAAGGTTTCATGCCCTTGAAAAGTGCGCTGTCTGCACACACTCCTCTTTGAAAGGACTATAGGCAGTTGTCTTTCAGTCCATAACAGAATAATGTGACGATAAAACTGCACTTTAAGCAGATCAAAGGCGCCTGTGTTAAGAGTCTGGGATTAAGGACAGGGTGGTTCAGAAGCCTTCATGATCTCGTACAAGTGTGTTTAGTCGAGGGTGAAGAGTTGTGACGTTTGCCATCTCTTTCTCTGTTTCTGGTCTCTCTCTGAAGCAAAGCATCCTGGTGGCGAGTCACTGAGACCCACTTTGATAAGATGAGTCAGTGAGGTGCTTCTGTCACTCAAACAGTGGAGATTTTAAAGAGGTGGCACCGGGCTGCTGCTCTCACACTGAGCATAGATGCAAACAGCTCAACAGCTGCTCAGCAAGCCACATCGTTGTGTTCAGAGAGCACTCTTTTCATCCTGTTTCATCAAACAATGTATTCCATGGCTCCTGCGATGCGTGGGTCCACCTGAAACGGGGTTAATATTGAGTTGGTGGCTTACTGACTGTGAAAGTTTTGTAACCTTTCTTTCACCTTTGAGTTTGACGTAACGGTACTCAACACAGTCTTCTTTTACATAGAATATAACTTTTATTTTATTTTTATTTTCAATCCTCTCATGAACATGACATCACATGCACATGGCATGACATGACATGACTTTGAGTTTGTATAGAGCATTTATATGTCTAGCCTTGTTTGTTTGAGCCTGATGGAATTAGAGGAGGGGAGAACCAGGAGCATGTATGCTGACATACTGCCAGAAACTGCCTTTAGTTGCAAACCTAAACAGAGGCATGTGAAACTGCTATGCATATTTGGCTGGGACTAGACTACTCATTTAACAGCCAAGGTTAAAGTGGTTTCTTTCAAGGTCCTCTGTAAATTCATGTTCTGGGTAAATCTGTCCTGCTTGACAAGTAAAGCAATTCATTGAATATAGAATTAGAATATAGAATACATCCATTCATCTTTTTAAAATAAAATAAAATCTAATTGTTTTATTCATCCCAAATATATGCACTTCAATTCCACAAAAAATAAAATTAGGATGCTGTGATTCATGTTGCATCTGTTTTCAAATTTGTTAATTTCCCTAAGGTTTAAAACCTGGTTTTCTATGTAAGAGCCAGTCCGTTAACATTTCCATTCACACTCTATGTATGGATACATGAGACTAAATATAGAAAGTATTGTAAAAATGCTGCTATTAGTAGTACAACTTTGCTGGGAAGTAGAAATGTGGCTTATGTCATATTCCCTTTCGTTTTCTCTTTTTTTTGTCTCTGCACCTCTTAGTCTAAGCAAGTGCATGCTGGCAGTTTCACAAAGAAATTGAGCTACTGGCCATGGTAACATATTGTGGTTTTAGGTGGAACAAAACAAACAAAAAAAGACATGTGAATTTTAACAAGAGCATAGCTGAACACTGCTCTTTCCTGGCTTTTACTAATTGCATGCTGGGAAAGGCTTCATTGCACCCCTGACACTGAATGCACTAAGAAGGCACGATATGCAAAATGGATGGATAGAGGAATGCTGGAGTGTATCTATTAAAGCTTGATCTTAAAGCCTATTAATAATTTAGATTATCTCCAATTTCCTTGTTAAAGCTGATGTTTGATAGAGAGATGAAGGGAGCTGCAGTTGCAGAGGAAAGTCAGAGAAACACTCTGACATATGAGAATTATTTTTGTTTCCAAACATTCTGATGACTCAGTTTCTTCAGTGTTTTATCACACCCTCTTCCCAAAAGGCATCATTTACCTCGGACAAGTGTGATGTTGTTTCCTGTGGAAATGAAAAACTTGTTTCGACCCTTGTGGAAAAGCGTTGCTCCGCCTGAGAACAGATACTCTGGTTTGTTTTCATTTGCTTGCTATTTACTTGCTACTGCGAGGTCACATTGAAGAGGATCTCATTTGATGACACACAAGTCTGGTAAAGTGATTATACATGACTTCACAGTGTGACTAAAATCTTCGACCACCTTTTAATAATAAATTTATTATTCATGATGATAATTGAACTACTTCTGTAGAACCATTTAGTCACCTGCATTATTCATTTTAACTAGCGGTGCATAATGAATGTGCCAACGCAGTAACAACACAAAAGACTGTCTGTTTATGTTGCCACGCTTAGACCTGTGTTGTTTTCCCTGAGGCTCTGACATTCCAGTTTCTTTGGTTGTTGATATATTTGTGATAGCATAAATTAAACAATAATCGGACATTTCTCATGCATCAGTTTCATAAATATTACAAAGGATGGCAACTGAAATGCTAAAGAAACGTGAGCAGAAGTCTGTTCGTGTTGACCTTGCTCCATGCAGATCACTGTTAATGCATCTGATCTTGTAAGAATTTTCATGCATGTGCGTGCATTTATAGCCGGTCCTGCTGCCGCAGAGCTGCTCTGCCACTGCTGTTGTGTGCGTGTGTGTAGCATGAAATTAGACACAACAGTTCAAAGAAAAAGACCCTCCGAGATATGAGAAAATTAAACATTAATTTCTGGTCCACGGTCTGTAGTTCAGTTAATGCTCAGGCAAGAATGTTTCTCCTTGGCCCAACTAGTTAGAGTCTCCTGGTGCTTGTTAACGAGTTCATGTGCAGGGCATGTACAAGCCAGCTAATATGACTTTCCAATCACTCATTATCTCTGGTGTGATTGATTTTTTTTTTTTTGTTAATACCTTTGTGAAAGCATTACCAGGTCCGTTACAAGATTTCTAAAATATAAGTTTGGGATATTGAATTCCCACAGCCTTATTCACCAAATAGAGTAGTTATTGATTTCAGGAAGGAAAAAAAGGCCTCACTCAGTCCATCTTTGATATTCTGGCCAACAGCCGCCTGTCATATTGGTGTTATCCACCCCTAGGAAAGAGAAAAATGAGCATGCAAACACCACCACTCTGTCCTCATTGCACCTGTGCTGTAGAAAGCATAGAACAATGAAAAAGAGACAGTGGTGGACTTGAATATTCAGAGGCTTATGGGAGACAGAATCAAACATATCTAGAGAACTAATATTGTCTTTGTAAAAGATGTTAAGATTACTCAGTCTCAATAAGCAAACAGCTGTCACAAAGGAGCAAAAAGAGACTCAAGCCAAATTTATGCCTCAACCACACTTTCACAGAGATCGAGCACATTGGTTTTTGTTCCACATCTCCTACATGGACATAAACACAGCAAGGGGTCTCTGTGTGTAAGATATAGAGTGGTACAAAACCCTCTCAACATACACTGCACGTTGGCTCGTCAGCCCAACCTCTGTCCTACTGAGACACAGGAATAGGAAGTGACCTGTGTTTTTCTAATTAAAATAAAGTCCATCCATCCATCTTCAATGTAGAAGATTTAGTTAAGAGCCTCAGACTTCTCTTATCCCGGCAACCTCAACTCACTCCGACTGGGGAATACCCAGGCTCTCCCAGGCCAGTGAAGGGATGTTATCTCTCCACATGGTCCTGGGTCTACCCCAGGGTCTCCTCCCAGTTGGAGGTACCTGGACAGCCTCAACTTGCTCCTTTCCATGAAAACAAGGAGCAGCTCCACTCAGAGTCTCTCCCAGATGACCAAGCTCCTCTCCCTATCTGCAAGGGAGACTCCAGTCACCCTGTGGAGAAAACCCATCTCAGCTGCTTGTATCCACATACTTGTATGTTGTCAAGTATGTTGAAAGAACATACTTGTTCTTTCAAGACCCATCGCTCTTGAGGTTGGGGAGTAAAGATTGACCTGTAGCTCGAGAGCTTGGCCCTCTGACTCAGTTCCCTTTCCATCACAACAGTGCTGTGGAGCGAATGCAACACCACACCTGCTGCGCTAATTCGACGGTCAATCTCACGCTCCATCGTTCCCTCATTTGGGAACAAGACCCCAACATCCTTGCACTCCTTCCCTTGTGGCAAAGATTCATTCTCCCACCGAGAAGGCAATCCATCTTTTCCTCACTGAAGATAAAGTCATTCATCAGTTTTCACAACCCACATTATGCCTGCTGGTGTTACAGGGTCAACAGGAGCCCTTGCACTCGTAGGGCAAGAATCAATAAATACACACTGGACTCATTTCTCATCAGGCCACCACTAGTAAAAATGTAGAAAATCTTCTTATTGGATCATAGAACCAATGACAGAATGTGCAAAAATTGAGGTGCCGTTTCACATTTGAATGAGCGCTACAGAGGGAACAGGTCCTCATCCACAGATTACCATGTTCTGTTTCAACAGACGCCCAGAACAAACATACTGAGTGAAATACATCAATGTGTATTTCAGATGAGGTAGAAAAGATAGCAATTACTGAGAAATCATTCAAAGACAAAATCTATGTAATATCACAAAAAGAGCATTATCAATGCTCAGCACTTAAAGAAATAAGATATGATGCCGAACTTCAGGAGATAAGCTGTCAGGAATTTATGAATGAAAAAATGAAAATCGATATACAGGATGTTCTTTTTGGCCTTACATGTATAGCAAATCAGGGATTTGAGAGCCTATTCGCAATTGCAACTGCATACGGCATACTGACAGCAGTAATAGTAAGCACTCTTCCTTTCTCCTCCGTTTCGTTTCCTCCTGGGTGAGCAGCCTTGAAAATGTATGTTATGGGTCTTGAGTCCTGAGTGCACTTGTAAGTTTCACAAGAACATCAAAACACAATCAAGTTGTGTGGATCCCTGAGGCTCGAGGCCGGGAGCTAGCACTTAGGGAAAGACAGGATTAAGGGGGGAGAGGAAGAGGGGAGATGAAAATACATAGGGAAGCAGAGTAGAGATGTGTGGCTGAAAAATAGATAAATGTAAAGGTAAGGACAGAGGACTCACTTCAAACCATTTAGTTAAACCCAGAAGATGAGAAATTTCATTACAAAGCCTTGATCTGATGACATCAGGTTTCACACGATGCAGAGTGTATGACTAATTGATTCTCTCATACATTCATTCAGGGTTTTTTTTCTTGCCCTTCGTTCTCATTAAGAACTGACTTCACCAAATCGACCCAAAGCTGTGCTCAGCCCGGTAACTCCTAAATTACAGGTGTCACAATTTACCGCTGAGCTGCGTGATCCCCGACTGCCAGAGAAGGGGAGTAATGGAAAATTAAAATTCTCTCTTTTTTTTCACTAGGTCAAGAAATCCCTGTCTGTTTTTCTCACTTTTGAAGCCTGAGTGTGAGCAATGGTAATTGAGCCATCAGTCCGGGGTAGAGGGAAAGATGAATAGACAGCAGAGGGAGAGAGGGGGTGGAGTGGAGGAGGGAGAGAGGTGTGATATGAGACCTGCACACAAAACCTTTGAATTATGTTCATTGAATTTAGCAAAAAAAATATGACGCAAACATTATTACTGATTTCTGAGCATGCCTATAATACTTTCACTTGATTGTTTCATAGCGTTTTGCCCGTTTTGCCATTTTGTCATTACATCACCTTGAGATGTGTGGCTATGTGCTCCTATCTATATATGTGCAACTGTCACAGTCCTGTCCAACTGTTCATGGTTGAAATGGCAATAAATGCCACTTGATTTGACACTTGACACCTCACTTTAAATTCCTCACCTGCTAGTCTCCATCCATCCGTCCATCCATCGATTGGCTTATCCACTTTATACCTTAACTCCGCCGTGGGGGTCTGCTGGAACTGGAGGATGTTCTCCCTGTCTCTGCATGGGGTGTTTGCTATGGGCAATGTCCACACAGAGAGGCATTTAGTCCAAACCAGGAGTCATACTGACATCCTCCTTGCCACGAGGCAGCATTGCTTACCACTTATCCACTATGTAGCTCTCATGCTTGGAGCCTTTTAAAATTAATTATTTCCTTTTCTAGCACATCAACAAGAGTGCGTCTAACCTTAAGCAACTTGTCAAGCTAAGAAAAGTCCATCGTTAAATGCTGAAAATGCCACTGGTGATGCTGGATACAGGGGGTGATGCTTTAATTTGGGGTTAGATTTGAAAAGGTTTTGTTTGGAGAAAGACTTGACATAGACTTGTGGAGCTTCTGTTTGTCAAGCTTCTGGTTCGGGGCTTCTGTTTAAAGAACTCAACTTGGAGGAAGCAAGAGTCGAAACAATAACTCAATTAATTGATTCATCAATTGATAGGAAATCCACTGGAATTTAATTTGATAATGAATTAATCCTTTCTGTCTCTTTTTTTGGCAGGACTACAAAACATGGCTGTTTCCCAATCCTTTTAGTTCCCCTTGGTTAAACTTACGCAACCCTAGTGAAATTAAGTTTTTATCGCTAATTATTTTAGCACTCTTTTTTTTCACCACATTTCCTCTTAACTTCCTACTTCCACCAAGAGACACTGTAATCCACAAACACAATACAAATCACACAAAAGCTATTTTATTAACATGTACATGTAGCAGTTTAAAGAGCGTGTTTGTGCTTGGGTAACATCCTCAAATGTTCAAAGACCATCGGTTTAATCAGTGATATATAGTGTATATACAGTAGTAACTGTGAATCACCTCGTCATGTCACTGAAATCAGCAATTGTCTGAAACTGACAGAAAACTAATGATGTTTGAAAGACACTTTTCATTCAGATATCTGTATTTGATCACACAACTAACTCTTTTATAGTACAATTCCACTGTTGGTAATGGTGCCAGGTCTTGACGAAGAAGGACCAACGTCCAGCCATCCATTTTCTTTACAACCTTTATTTAAACTTGGAGATACATCGAGACAAAACTTAAAACATTTGAAACATACAGTGAACATATCAGAAACACCAAAAAGTAAAGTGACAAAGATTAATTGAAAATCAGAAAAGTCTAATTAGAAGTAGGAGCAGTTGGAGGTAAAATAAGATGCAATTATGGATCTCAATTGTCCTAATGATAAAAGTGTGGTAAGTTTCAGATGGTTTTGCAAAGTGTTCCAGGTTGCAGGTGCACAATAAGAAAACCTGGACTTTCCAAATTCAGTACACCCAACGGAGGACCCCCAGTTAGACCAGGACTGGGAATTGTGACCATCTCGCTGTGAGGGGACAGTGACATCATGCAGCCAAAAACAGCACCAAGTATAATTAAGATTATCTTAGTATCTGCCACATTTTGTCCATATTTAGTATATGCCAAAGTGTAAACAGGAGGAAGACAAAAAAAACATTTTGGACTGCTGCTTGGAACATATGTGTATGCAGCACCACATTCAAATGTATCTTTGTCTCGATCAAGTTTAACTTTGCTGTTTAAATGCAACTATTGCAAGGGTAAATGTGTCAACATGGCTGAACATTTAATAGCAGTTTCAGTAAGTCTTCAACTCTGAGAAGAGTAGGCTTTTGTTTTTTTTTTGCCTTTTCTACCTTTTTATTTTGTGCTTGACACCGCAGAAGCAATCTTGGCACCCACCACAATGGATATTCATCTTAATTTGCAGGTTTATTTTATTGCCTCAGAGAAAATAGTTTCTTCCCATTTTCCCTGAGCAATAATGATTCAAAATGTAAGACCACGGAAGGATGAAATGATCCCTTGATGATGCAACGTTTAAGATGAAATATTTAGGCAGATTTCAGTCCAAGATTTTTCTGGTACCTTTATAAATTCATTTAGCCTCTGCTAAAGTGCCTTAATCTGTGAAGTTATATTTCAGTCTAAATACTGTCTGTCCCTCAATACCTTTCATTCCTCTGTCATTATTTTTGTATTCTAATTTATATACACTTTTTAAGCCATAGCCAATGATAAGGAGTTTGCCATCACCACATTTGTTTATATGAATTTTAAACATTTCTCTGCACATCATTTGAGTATATCACATTCCTCAGAAACACACATACCATGCGAGTGATTAAGGGTGTCCAGGCCTGTCATTAGACCATGCGGTGTGGGGAAATTATGTCTCAGTAGACCGTATGCAAAAGGCAGAGCAAGAGTTAAGACATTAATAGGCAGAGAAAAGCTATACAGCATCACTGTCTACCTCTGTGCTAGGACTGGCAAGATCAAAGGCTGCCTGTGAGAGGAGGAGAGAGGATGAGGGGAGGGTGGGGGGGGCAGAGAGAGACAGCCAGATACACAGACACAGAGGAGGGGAGAGAGAAAGTCATCCAGCGACAAGGAGACAGAGAGAATAGCAAGTTCTGAAAGCACAGAAGGGACAGGGAGGCAGGTAAAGAAAAAATCGACAGGGAGGATAAATAGAAGACATTTCCCTTCTGCCACCTGCCTTATTTCTGACTTCAGATTATGCACTGCAGTGGCCTCTCTGTCACCTTCTGTATGCCTTGTGGAACCCTTGAAACAAGGCAGGCAAGAAACTTGTCTGGTCAGCACCTGGACTCCAGACTTTTGCTAATGAGCCTGCAGTGAACATGTTCATTGAAAGGGATGATGCACTAGAAATGTTATTTTTAGCCTGTTGGTCAGTTACACAGAGTGGTAGGATAGATTGCCTGGTTATGAATCTGAATGATTTTGGTCTTCCTCTGATTCCTTTCCATCCATTAATCTTAGCAGTACTTTGAGCTCAGCATGTTGTCTGCATAATGTCCATCCATCCATTATCGTATCTGCTTTGCACTTTAATAGTGTTGGGGTTGTTGGCTGGAGCCTATTCTTGTGCATGTACAGTGGGGTGAAGGCAGGAAACATCTTTACAATGTTGTGGGGGTCTGCTGGAGCCTGACTAAACACACAGAAGGGTGAAGGTAGGAAATTCACCCTGGAGAGGTCACCAGTCCATCACACAAGACACAAACTCTTCTAGGGGCAAAATAGAGTTTCCAGTCAATCTAAAAGAGAAAACTCAAGCACTCGAAGGGAAAATGCAGACTTTAGACAAAAAGGCCCTCCTTCCAACCAAAAGTTGATCAGAAGACCCTTACCTTTAATTAGTGCCACTCTGTCTGATTGCAGCCCCACTCTCGTTACATAATCTACCAGATGACGTCTGATAGACATCAAAGATAAACATCTTATAGACGTGTAAAGCATGAAATCTGTTTCTGTTTCTAGATAGATTGAACCGTTCCACTATTGTAAGAGAGCAAAGTCTCCACAGTGGCTTCAAAGTCTAACCACTGTGGTGCAGGTAGTTAGTGTTACAGAGTTAATTATAACCACCCGGGGTGAGCCTGGATGTGTTTTCTGAGATACGTGTGTGCGTATTTGCCAACATGCTAAAATATGCCACCACTTAGTTACTTTACTTTGTGCTTCTGGTTCCCCACTTTCTCCCCACATTGCTGGTGTTTACGAACATCGATATTGTCTTGTGCTCTGCATCACTCTTCACTTCCTGTTCCCTACCCACACACCCCTGGTGGAGATCTGTGCTTCACTTGAGTGCACCCTCCTGGTGCTGACAGTGCCAGATTTCAAACTGTTCTTCTTTTTCTTTTTTTTTCTCGGAAAATGTAAATAGATTATGTGAAAAGCTTTGGAAAGATACAGAAGGATATGTGTGACAATTTATGTTATGTAGTGGGGTTCTATGTGTATGCACAAGTTCTTAAAAGCGTATCTGAAAGATTGATCAACTATTTATGTTTTTAAAGGGATTATCAAAAGTTCTCAATTTTTTTCTGAATTTTCTTAAACTAAATTTGCTGTTAATTGGAGTAATCCTTTTAGAAACACCATCCACTAATATTTTTTGTGAAGTTTCAAACTAAAAGTTTGGTCTGGAAATATAGCAGTTTTAATCGGCCGCTTCATATCTCTCCTCTCTGACTTCCGTTCCCCCTTTGTCCTTTGGGTGAGGAATCTATTATTCATGCTTTTCTGTCACTTTGGGAGTGTCCACTTCAACCAGGTTTGAAGTCAGGAGTTTTAACAGAAGGGAGGCAAGAACTGAGATGAGGCAACTCAATCTGGGTAAAGCATTTTTATTCTCGACCACATTTACTGCAGGGACCCAGGCAGACAAGTGTTAATGCAGCTCCAAAGTGAAAGTTCCCTGAGGTGACATGAGACATGAGCTGAAGCTGTGGTATTAGAATGAAGAAAAGATATTCTAATGTGACTAATGTTGCCTTCATATGATGTCTACATCTAAACCATTTGGGTAAAGTCCAGTTTTGGGACCAATTCTGCGTTCAGGCTGAGTTCTTAAAAAAATATCTCCAGTCATTGAAAGCTGTGATAATTCGCTATATTGCTCTCTGCTGTAATATTCTTTTATTGTTTGGACTGAATTGTTGTTTTGAAAATGGTACAGACATTTCCAGGCTGTGTTAGGAGATCGGTGTAAATGTATAACTCTCTTACAAACTCCAGTTCTCTATGTTTCACATTGCTCCTCAATGTATTTATTAACAGTAAATTTTAGAAAAGAGCTCTGGACAATAACTAAAACGTTTGTATCATTATTTTGTGCTATTTGTGTGATATTTTCCTTCAAACGGAGGCAAAAAATCTATAATTCTTACATTTACTTTATATTTACATATAATGAATAATTTTGTTCTGCAACACTCTGGCTCTGTGACAAGACATAAAAGTCCAGAGTAGAAAAGAACTATGAATGACTGTTGGAATAGTTGCTACTTAAGCAGCATAATTCATATGCAGTTTTATGGATCTGCTGTTCCAATTTGCATTTCATTTGTGGGAAAATGATGACATGATACTTAAAACTGAAAAGGCCTGCTAGTTCACTCTCAAATCCAATTTCACTGCAAGACTGTCCAAGGCTTTAGTTTTATATCTCCCGATCAATTCTGCCTTTTCCTCAAAGGATGAATGGATGTCCGGGCCGGGGTAATCTGTCCTGTCTTCGGTCGGCTAAGCCTGTGCTTTGTCTTCCTGGGCAGCTGTTATGGATGTCTCTCTCCCCGCTGCTGCTCACGCTAGCACAGGTCTAAAGGAGCAACAATAACAAGACTCTCCTTAGTAGAGTTTATCAAAGGCTACACTGTAGTTAATCTTGAAGTGCTCTTGACTCGCCGGTTTTGAAGAAATGGAAAACTGGATGATAGGCTCTGCTGTCCTTTAAAACACCTGCTGTCTTCCCTGCTACATCTTTTGACAGCCACAACAACAAAACTTCCTTTGCATGTCTTTGCTCAAAATTTCTTTTGCATTTGGAGTCTTTCAATTGACCGACAAAGACCAGATGAAATATAAATAAAAAGTTTGTGTTCCTTGCTTTAATCTGCACATAATGAGGTAATTTCAGTTACCCCCTCAGGCCTCAGCCATAACGTGGAAAGTATCCAGTCACAGAAAAGAAAAAAATAATTTGACATCAATACACAAGTTTGATATTTAGCAGGTCTAGGTTTGAGTTTCCTATTGTTTAAAGAAACTAGACAAAAACCCTGTTAAGAATCAACCCTGCCGACTGAGTCGCTACAGAGGCATGTGCTCATTATTTATTGGTATGATATTTCACACGTGTTCAAATAAAATGCTTGTTTCTCACTTCATGGAATTCACGTTATTTTGTTTGCAAACATTGTGATTTATTTTCCCCTCAGAGATTATCCGGGTGACAATCAATCATGAACAGCTTCCTTCCAGCGATGGAATATTGACAAATGGTGAGGTTTGAGATGAATGGTAGATACACTAAACAGTGCTGAATCTATAGACCCACTTGTTAACTGTCCAACACATTTAGTGTCAAAAGCTTTGAGCCAAACATTTTTCACACGTGGGAAAATATCAGATTGAGAGCTTTCCTGCATTCGATGTTAACCACACAAACAATGAAGATTTTGATAATGTAGACGCCTGTGTCGGTTCAAAGACGATCGTGTTTATGAATTTCTCATGATGCAATAATGAACCTGAAAACGACCAGCTAGTAAATGACTGTCTGTTGTTTGGGTGATGAGCGGAGCGCACACGTTGCACACTGAGTGCAGTGGGTCTGGAAGCAGCTGCGAGCTGCTGGGAGCAGGGTTAATGAGAGCAGTGAGACTGAAGCATATAGTGCATTTACAGGCTGTGAGTGGGGCTTTAAAGCCTCCACACACTGTTAGATGGCTTTCTGTTTGACAGCCACATATAGCTGTCTGCACAACGATGCTTTGCTAAATTTCAAATCCTGCCTCGTGACTTGCTTTCAACACTTTCTACCACTGTTAGATAATAACAAAAATACACATTATAGAAACAGAATATAGACAAAAGGATTAGCTTCATGCCAGCATATCAAAACATGGAGCAACAGAGCTGAATGTTGGCAGGCTGAGGAGAGAAAAAGTCTTTCTGGCTTAAACAGAGTTGAAGCCAGATTAGCCTGTTTAGCTCGGGTGTCTTCCGGCATTCAGGACCATCCTATGCTCCATAACTATTTCTCCCCCTCCGTCCTCCTCCCCCTTTATTGTCAATGACTGGAGTTTTAATGATTACATCTGGCGGTGGCACAAATTAATTCCTGCCTCTCTGGCAAAAAGCTGTTCCCCACCTGATTATGCAAAGCAGGCCTACATTCTCTCCCTTTGAAGTGGAGGAAAAGCTGCTTAGAGATTCTCCCCTTGAGGAAACACTGCAATATGGGGAGCATCAACAAACCAGAGTTCACACAAAGGTCAGCAACATGGTTAACCCCACTGAAGCCCCACTTCATTTCCACATGTCGCTACTTTTAAGTTGCGTCAATATTGCGGCAGCGTATCGATGCCCTCGCATCACAGGACACAGCTACTTTTTCAAGCAAGGCAGAAGTGTAGTGAAAGTAGGACAGCCAATAAAAATAGCCATATAAATGCATCCAATAACACTCCTGTCTATGGCCGCACTGAGTGTTGTGGATAAAATCTGCACACAGCAGTTGTAGCCCTCCGATTTCAGCAATCGTATCTTTGACAAATACTCCAAAACATCAGCCTATCTTTGGAGGGAGGATACAAATGTTTCCACGTTCACGGTAACCACCTTTGAAACGGCACACTTTGTCTCCCCGCTGTGTTCAAAAGCTAGAAAATATGACTTTCCTTGTTCTTTATTGTCTGGAGTCACTATCAAAACACCTTGGACTGCTGGTCTGAGCCATCGCAGCTCGATGACAGGAAACTGCGCCGCTGTGAAATAGCCTGCTTTTCACTCGAGCATGGCACAAGAAGAGTCCACGCAGGTAATGAGCCACGATAAGAGATGGTGCTGCCTTCTTATCGCACTGAAGGGGCGTGTGATGACAAATTGAAGATTACTTCTTGTGCGAGTTACAGCCCCACTTAATTCAGAGCAGGACAATGGAAGGGGTGGCAGGAAGTAGGGAAGTGCGCGTTAATTATATCATTACTGCTCTTCCTGGTTATTAAACCAATCTCTCAGACAGGAAACTTTTTGCCTCCCGTTGAGTCTGTCGTGGAGACAATCGCGTTACATTGCGGTATTACGCTACGTATATTTATAACCCTTGGATGATAAACACATCAGTCACGGGTGCCCGGAGAAACTTCAGTAATGACTTATGTCGGCAGGTAATCAAACTTTAATGAACGTAACCTAATTTACAGACTTCAGGCTAGAAGGATGGAGTTTGTAGATGTGAGCATCCATGGTAACATCTCACTCTCAAACTACCACTCAGAGGAGTATTTAGAAAGTAAAAGTCGTAGAGACTAAAATAAAAGTTTAACTACCGCTCCAAACAGCCTTAACTGTAAATGACTTTTTAATGTGACAAACCCATGGAATATTGCAGTCATGAGGCATTAACACTTCTATTAAATACAACTCTGTATTATTCATGTTAAGTGCTTCCTCAGTTTCCAGAGATATCGTAGAAAAATCAACCATAAATAATATAAATAATAATGAAAGCAAAAGAACATATTAAAGGAGTGTTGTTACAGGGACCTTCTGAAAAAAATAAATATCACTAATAATTTTGGCCACTTTGGTTAAACTGAGCATACACCACTGATGTGACACCTTTTAGAATCGCAGCAGTAGCTTGTTTACACAGCAACTCCAACATTCACTCGGTCATGCTCCGTCCAGTCCTCACTCTTGTTTTCGCTCTATTTCGTCACTGTCACTCCTGGGAATGACATCTGGCTCTTTAGCTGCCAAATGCTGCAGCCAAAATTGATACTATGTAGAGCGGTGAGACTGACGTGGGAACAACACATCTCAGGTTCCCCATCAGTTTCACCAAGTGATGGTAATGAGTTTCTCAATGTGTGGTGACACTGACATGTTTACATCTGCCTGTCTGCCAAAACTGGCACTGCTGTAGAGTTTACAGTGTGCTTAAGTGACTCACTCAGTTTGACAGTTTGTGGGAGTGAGTCATTAGGCAGTGTCATGAGATATATTCTCCTTAAAAGCATCTTAAAAGCCCCAAGGTAACAAAAGGCCAAACCGGGCAAAGGTGTGTGCTAAGCCACTATTTCCTCCTCCTAATCCGACACAAAAACATGGGTCCCCAGGTCCTGCCAGGTTGAGGAACCACCAAAATGCCAAGTTGGTGGCGATTCCAAGACACTTTATCATTCTGTGGCTGCAGGGAGGTCGGGTGAAGTGTCTGTGCTCCGTGACCAGAGGCAGCAGAACTAAATGCAAAGTATGTTGAGAAAGGAACCGCAATCTCCTCCCACAGGTCCTCAGGTTCAGCCCCAGGACAGTCGTTCAGCACTGTCTCTATCACAGCGTAGTTCTCAGAGCTGGACAGCGTGCAGGTGGAGTAGACCACGGCGCCCCCTGGACGCACAGCTGATAACGCAGCCCTGCAGGGAAATAACACACATCCCACTTGGTGAGACCATGCTCTGAAGTCACCTTTCATACCATCACTCTACTATATGGTTTATAAATTAAGATCCTTTTCACGGGTTTATATTATTTCTACCATTCCTCCTCTGAGCCAGAACGCTGTGTTCCTTCAGTTTCCATTCAATTTCAATGTCTGGACACACTGCAGACAATTCAGAGATTACCTAAGAAGCTGAGCTTGGAGTGCAGGCAGCCTGGTTCTTTCCTGAAGTCTTAGCTCCCCCTGCTGGCTGCTGCAAGAATACAACCAGCTCCTGTCATTGGAGCACGGAGCATCGACTAAAACCTGCATCAGACAGAATAAGAAACGCGAGTCAAACAGTTCAGCAGTCTCAAGGCAACGAGCAGGTCAAAACGGAGGAGTGGAGGTGTGGCTGAAGAGAAACAATGAGGGACAGATGCTCAAAGTTTGTTAAAATCAAAAGACAAATTGTGGTCGGTGTAGAATATGAACTTAAAAAAAGCCTTTCAAAGAGTCTAACAAAGAGTCTTCCTATCTGTGCTGTGTGCAGATTTTACAAAACCATATCCTTGTCACAGTAGAGCCTAGATCTGTGCTGTCTGTTTGCACTTAACACTGTTTCCTCCAAGTCTGTTGACACCGTCTCCCACTCAACATTTTCCATTCTGTACTTCTCTGTCGCTTAAATTCTTCTTGAAACTTTGTCAGCATGTTTCTTGGCTGCTACTAAAAATCAATAGTTGTTCTCCTTTCCATTCTGCTTTTGCTTAAAGGTTGGCTGTTTTCATTCTCCTCTAACCTCGACTTGGAAAATGACACCGGACTCAGAAACTTGTGTCTGTCAACACCTTGTCATACGTTCCTGCTTCACTTTGCCCGAAAGACCGTCCATCCTGTGCAGACACCGTCACTCTGCTTTGCAGTGAACGTGGAAGGAAGGACTCGAGGGTTTTGGTCAGACGGTCCCGTCTGTGAGGGTCTGGTTCATTACAGCAGAGGAGCTCTGGAAGGCAGCACAGATGGGAATCCCTGACTGTCAGTGGTGAATAAAAATAGGCAGCAAACTGCAGAGTGAAGCATTCCTTCTGATTCAAATGAGTTAACAACAAGAAATTGAGGTTTCAGTGGATCTGGAATCATTTTTGATTGAGTTTAACCTTAAGAACTGTAATTAACTATAACTAATTGTTGATTAATTGTTGATCTGTTGATGAACACCAATGTCATGGATGCCATATTAAACTGGATATAATTTTTAAAAAGCAATTATAAGTTCCTAAACATTTCCAGTAACATCCTATGGAATGACAAAGTGCTGAACCTCACATTACCGCTGATTTTGAGCAACTTATGGGACTATCCCAGATAATTTGAAAGTGTCTGGTATCAAATTCAGTCAGTACACATATATCAACTAACAGAAAAGTGTAATAACATACTTTGTGCTTGGCAGTGTATACTTATATACACTTATACTTCTACTGTTTGATGTTAAACAATGCACTGAAGTCATAGTCGAATCATTTCAAAGTCAAATCACTTATCTTACCTGGGGTTGCACATTGCATTATAGCTACAGCTTTGCCCCCAGGAGCAGAGCAAAGATCCAGAATCCTCTCCCCATCTCTGACTTGCAAAGCCAGCACCGGGAGCAGAGAGGCAGCGTTAAGGAGGTAGTACTGCTTCAGCTGGCCAGGCCAGTGGGCCTGAGAGGGAAACCGCTGTGGTTGTGGGTGGATGTAACACTGTAAAGAAGGATGTAGTAAAGTCTGTGAAGGCTGTGCGTGATGATGCTGAGCGATTGCCTGCGAGGTACTGTCAGGCTGGGAGTGTGGCTCTTTAGAGTCTTTTCCTGCATGGTTTTCAGGATCTGTTGAGGGGACATTACAAAGCAAGGCTGGCACATCTGTTCCTGGTTGTAGTGTGGAAAAGCCTTGCGATTGGAGAATCTGTGTGATGCCTGCTACAGCACAGAAGCGGTTGAGCATGACCCCGTACTGCCAGGACTGTGGGTCCAGGAGCGTTTCCCTGCAGGAGAAAAACAATCCCAGTGGGACCAGGGTACAAACATGTCTGCAGTAATAACTTCATGCAAACGCTTACCTTGCAGATGTCCACAAGTCTCCAAGTTCCCGACTGTACTGGCGGTCAAACTGATCCAGAACTGGCTGACATGAAGATCTTTCTTTTTTGCGCTTTTTTGACATCTGATACATACAGAACATGGTCAAAATATCATCCAGGGATCCAGAGGTCTATCTATTCTAAATCTAGAGGTACAAAATGATGCTGGGTCCCTAAAGTCAACTCTGACAACAGTTTGTTTAAACAAGACATATATTGTCAAAGGACTTGGGTTAACTCTGAAGTAAATACTAATGCTGTTGAAAAGGTTGAAATTAGCAGTCCAAGTCTTGATATCCTACAGCCTTTGACCAAATCCACTGTAAGACTTAAATTTATACTTTAGTTTCAAGTCAATTTTCAAATCAGCTTCCTAGAGGCCTGTGTCCTGAGCGCTCACTACTTCTTGTGAATATTGTGCATAAATCTGTCCTAGGATAGCAGCATACAACATGCAAGACCAAATGATTTTTTGAAAGAGAGCTTAAAGAAAGTTGACCATACTCCATATGGACATAGATCAGTGTAATACCAACCTTACACTTAAATAAAAATTCAAGTGGGGGATTTTTACTACACTTGTGTATTAATTGTATGTTGAATTAATCGTATTTAGCTCTTTATATAGTGGTATGGTAACTAGACTGTGTGTAACTGTGGTCTGTTTAAATCAAATCTCAATTATCATGTTTTGTGACACAACATACAGACAAACATTGCAACAACTCCAACACTCTCATAGCTTTAAGATGGAGGAAAAACAGTATTTACTCCATTGATCTGGAAGCTCATTCCGTAACATGATTTAAAAATATCTTGTCACAACTGTGTTTTCATCAAATGTATTTTTTTTTTGCAACATTTAACTCTTTACACTCTAATCAGACTCGTTGAGGTGAACGGATCTATTTATCTACCAGCATAAGTTTGGTGCATATCATTTACACGTGTCCTCAGTAATGTAGTTAAATCTAGGTTACCTGCCAAACACTTCAGCTGCTTAGCATCACACTTGGCCGTTTTTAAAGAAATGATATTGAACCAAACTCTAATCCTCATCTGAGAAAGTCAAAACAGGCTGCTGAAGAGAGAAGATTGTTATCTGACGTGGAGTAGATATCAAAATCGTACCAGAAATCACATTTGGCATGTGCGTACCTGGCTTTTGAGAACTCCGTTTTGTTCTTGGGGCAGTGAAACATCCTGGGGAGTCGTATGACACCTCACAGGTATCTGAAGAAGCTTCTGAGTTTGAGGGCAAATCGTCCTCCACGTCCTGCAAAACGCATGTAATGGCAGCACCGCGTGTTTAGACATTGGCCTCTACATTTACTCATTAACCTACATGCATGAATGCATAAACACGAGAGAAGATTACACACTGCCAGAGAAGCTTGTTTACATATTATGTCTATGGAAACACATTTTAGGGACTTGTACGGTGTTCGAATCTGTCCTCCGGAAACACACCGATATGTCTATGGTTCCGCCTGGAAGACCGGAGTTCAGGGGGTGTATTTTGTAGGAAACAGTTTTGAGTGAATAGCTCAGCATGAAAAAGAAGAAGTAACAAAACCACTATAAAAAATACATAGCAAGTCATAGCAAAGTCATAATATTATGGGGGGAAAGTAATAATATTACAAGTATAAAGTCATCCTTAAAACTTTTCACCTCATACAAACATACCACGGTCAAATTATTCCCCAGGAATATTCCCTCCATTTTATTTGTCTCTTCTGCTAACTGTATGATTTTTTTTTTTTTTTTACAAAACGCCAACCACTGTAACTGTTTTGATATGATCATTAACTATTACTAATATTCAATATGATTCCTGTTTATATTTTGAGAATATTTTTCCCCAGGCCTAGGTTTACAATGACTGTGTATTGTGCAGGCTAGCTGTGTCTAAAACTTTAAACTGGTCTTAAGACTTAAATCTTAGTCTTGTGCCAAATCAGTTGTAAGAATCATAACATTTTTTCTTCTAACATTTATTTCAGATAAAACAATTTGTGAAAAAATATTTTCACTTTCCAACATTCAGAACACTTGACTGAAAGACTGTTAAAAACAAAAACATGCTTTACTGAGTCTTATTAAAAAGCACTGTCCTGTATGCTTCACCTATTCAACAAAATAAAAACTACAGTAAGTGTACCATATCAAGTATACATAAAGAGGAGTCATGCTCATTTGCATCACAGGTTAAGTGTATGTATATGTTGGTCAAGATGTCAGCTGAATGACTTTTACTCTATTCTGTGGTTAAAAACCTGTTCCAGAGATGCAAAAAGCTTGAAGTCACCAATCAGAGCTAGATTCCATTAACAACCCTCTCCAACTATGAGATGTTCTTGTGCTCATCCTTTGAGAACAGCACAATTTATGTTTTTAAGTATTTGAAAAATGGCATCATCTAATCATTCCCAAAAAAACATTCCCTTTCCCTCATCTTGGCTCATCTTGAGCCCACAAGATAATTTGTGTTCAAGTTACCACAGCATCAAGACTAGTTTTCACTGTGAATGAACCCAACCATGAAAAATGTCCAGATGAGTATGACTACAGACCACTGTGCTTTTATTATATTATGATTTGTTAAACTGTGTGGCAAGTTCTTTTTCAGACAGTCCAGTAAGTTTCTACACAAACTCGTACGCAAACACATGATGAATTAGTTAAACATTTTATTTCTGTTACTGGTTGCATG
Organism: Karalla daura; assembly: GCA_029224185.1. NCBI lineage: Eukaryota > Metazoa > Chordata > Actinopteri > Chaetodontiformes > Leiognathidae > Karalla > Karalla daura. Next base: position 9,069,239 of record CM055190.1, read on the forward strand.
TTTGTTGACAAAAACATTTGACTAAATGTACAATATACTGGCAGAACCGTCGTTAACATGGTTTGAGTTTGCCGGTTTCACACATCAGCGGATTCACAATCTTCTCAGGAACACCAATGAAAAAGAATGGGCAACATGATAGACTCAAATCAGACCATTCGTGGGCACCTCAAACTGTGTCAACTCCTGTTAACTTTGTGATGTACCGTCTTGCAGCCAATGCCTAAGTGCTTTACATGGCGAACAGAATCAGGAATGCAACCATCAGACAGAAAAGACCCATAGCTTCAGACAGAGCGAAGCCCAGGATGGCGTAGGAGAAGAGCTGCTGCTTCAGAGAGGGGTTCCTGGTGAGAGAGAATGAGATGGGGGCAGCTGAGTGGTGGCACAGGCCGCACAAGTGCAAGTGTGATAACATGACTAGACAATCCAATTAACTCCAATGACGCCTCTGAAGCTGTGCAGTGCAGTGCTGTACTGTTACGTCATCCCTTGATGCATGACAAATGTAATTTACCTGGCGTATCCAATAATAAGGCTACCGAACACTGTTCCGATTCCAGCCCCGGATCCAGCCACTCCCACGGTGGCAGCTCCAGCACCGATGAACTTAGCAGCAGTGTCGATGTCGCGGCTCACAGCGCTGGTCTGGAAGGCCCGCAGCGGCACCAGCTGCTGGGAGCCCACAGTGGTCTGTGGAGCCAGGAGGGAAGCGGTCTGGAACACAGATAGAGGTCGGTGCACAACAAGATCACAAAGTGCACCGAGTCTTTCCTGCATTAAGAAGAAGAAGATCTGGCTATCTGTCACATATTTGTTTGTGCAGACAGATGGATAATTGAATGAAAACCCTCCCATCTATTTTTCCTGGCAGATTTCGGATGGACCTATGTTCATTGGGGACGTTGGCATTAAAATTATTTTATAGTGGAAATATTGATCGATCAATCCATCGGAACACTGAATGAAGGCATTCATGTTTGTTTATATTGTATTTTGTGATAGTGTTTACTCTTTTAAAGGTCCCTGAATGGTCAGTTAAGCAAGAGATCTATTTGTCATTTTATGCCGTATTGCTTGGCACAGTGTTGACACAGTGCCTTCTTGCTCAGAGCTCCTTCGACTCAATTCTATAATACAACATGGATATAATTGGGGAAAAAAAGGTGTTGATTTAATGTAACTTTTTACTTATTTGAAAGCATAAGTACAGCTAGCTGCTTACCTCTGATTTTCTGACATCGGAGACTACTGCTGCAGAAACTGGTCTGTACAGAGCCCGAGATCCAGCACGGACCTGTGGAGAGGCAGGAAAAACAGTTGCATGGAATCAGACTGGAAATCACCTGAAAATGTACTGGGAATATAGTGATGTTGAAAGTTTCTGGCACAGTGTGGTTGGTGCTATTCTGTTTGATGTCCTCAGCTTAACTGTACCGTGCTCTCTACCCCTGCCACTCTCAATACACAGAGACCTAAACCCAACACCCACATTTATTGACATCGTCCATATGGAGCAGTCAGTGCATTTTACATACATACGTAGAACATGGGTAAAATTCAGGAGCTGCACTAAATGCCATATTTACTTTGTGTACAATTGTGGATCTTTAAATGCTAGCCTTACACCTATATGTTGAAGTATCCTTGGGAAAACCCTCATCAGCTACATATTTAACACTGATTCATATAGACTCTTTATATGTTTTGGCATCCACAACTCTCAAAATTGCCGCAACCTCTTCCACATAAATCACCAGAAAAGTTTTGCAGCAATACATTGATCCACCCTGATGGATACTCTTTTGGTACCACTCGGCTTCTTTGTTGCCATTTGTTGTTGTTGTTGTTGCTGAAGCCTGAAATTTTCCTGAGATCCATTAAGTTTTTCGCTCATCTGTCCATCTATTCAATCATCTATCCTATCAACTCTTATTCATTTAACAAGTTTAAAGTGAATTAAGGTTGATTAAAGTGATCAACAGGTGTACATCGATAAAAGCTGCACATTAATTAAAACACATAAAATATATGTATTGTAAAATAACAATACATGTTGCAGTAGGTAGCATAGCTCCTCTCACTATCTGAGAAAAAGTGTTTTTTCTAAGACAATCAGAGGATCAGGGCAGTTCTTACTGTCCCAAAGCCTAGGAGCTGCCTCTCCAAAGGCCCGGTCACCTCTGATCTTCAGTCTGGTCTTACAGACATCCAGGAGGCTGACTTAAGTGCCCTGGTTGAAGTGTGAAAGTGCGGCAGATCAGCAAGATACTACAGTGGCAGTCCATTAACAAATGCAGTTGTTGCAGCCTCTTCGGAGGATGAATGTACAGACTGAATAGGGACAAGCTGAGTGCTGCCTGACAGGCTAACAGTGTTGGGACGCCCTTGCAGGTAGGTGGGAGTCGTGACTGACTTTGGCAGAGCCGGGTCATAGCACCAGTGCTAACATGCTACAGTCTAGCTGCAGGAGGTTCAGATTCACACCCAAACACACATACACACACCGATAAATAGTTTACCACGCAGTCCAGGCACATGTGACAACTACCCTGGCTCATTCATTTATTCAGACACTCACCAGAGAGGGCGTGGAGACGAACTTAGCACAGGCGTACATAACGAAGGAGTTCAGGTCAGCCGAAGGAGCTGGCGTTGATTCAGCCTAGGTGGAAAAGAAGCACAAGAAAAACAAGAATAAACACCCGCAGCTGTTCCGTTTTGTGTGAGCTCTCACAGAAGGTACAAAGTGTGCAGTTACATGGGACACACATACACACACATAGCAGTAAGGTCAAGATCAGCTGCTAACCGAACAATGCGGCTTAAAACGAGCTGGTTTGGAAAGGAAAAAGAGCCGAGCCTGGTTGCGGTCAACAGAGATTCAAATACATAGAGTTATAAAGAGGTGTCAGGGTTAAAATTGAAACTCAGAGACATATTCTCACAGAGGAGGTTAGCTCTCACCGGGCTGGAGTAGAGGTCGAAGACGAGAGAGGTTGGAGCATGCGCAGTGTCACCTTACAAGCTGGACTTCCGGTGGCCTGAGGGGGCGCCATAGAGTTAGATATGTATGCAAAGGCTATATATGTCTATGGGGGGCACTGTGGTGCTAGAGCTCACATTGTGATTTGTACAAAACACGAAGTGAAAATTTATCACGATGGATCTAACTATCTATTTCCATCCATATCAACTAAAGTATTGTAAGTGCTGCCACAAAAATAGCATATATATATTCAAGATGTGCTGTCTGCTATTGTGTGTACATGTCTGCTACCGTCTGAAACAGAGTTAAAGATCCAGATAAAGCCCTCAATGAAATTACAAACTCATACCCAATGTGTGAACCAGAAACTGTATATTCTATTTGGGAGTGTCAGTTAGTCATTTGGCTACCCATGCCACAGTTATCTCTTTGTTTGTTTGTTTGTTTGTTATTTTTTATACACTTAGTACCCACTTTATGAGGAACTTTGCCTTAAAATAGTAGTCATACCCCTTTATCACACAGACACCTAACAACTACAGACTTATACCTATTTCATTGAGATTTTATTTGATAGACCAACACAAAGTGGCACATAATTGTGAAGTGGGATGGAAATCATACATGGTTTCAAGACTTAAAAGCAAATACAAATGTGAAATGTGTGGTGGGCACATTGCTAAGTGTACAGCCAGAGGGAGCTATGTCCTTAATTTTGTGCAGCAGCTGAGCAGCTGCAGTTTGATGACACAACTGATGGCACTCTGAATCTCTGTCCCTGTGCTACATCACAGCAAGGAGACACTGTGCGCAGTGATGTGCACCATATGGCAACCATACTCACATGCAGTGTTCACACTATGGAGGCCGATTGTCAAAGGACAATAATGATTTTGAATATGATTGCACTTTGCAGACCAGTTAACAGCAGTTAGATGCTTATTTATCTATTTTGTAAGTATTTGTGAGTGATTTATCATCTGATCTGTCATCTTCTCTCTGAACCTGTCTTTTAAAATGTTACTCTCAGACCGGTGAGAAATTCAGAGCCATTTCTTTTTAAAATTTGTTTTTGTTTTGTTTTTTCTTTCAAGCTTGATAACACAATAAAATTCAGCAAAGCGATGTGATGTAATTCTGCAGCTCATGACACTCCTCCATTGTCCTTTCACTGCTCTGTATGGCAAAGTAGTCCTCCCATTACAAGAAGGACAATGTCATAGAAATAAGAAATCTAAAATCATCCTTTTGATCTCCTGCTTTTGTGTTGATAACTGGCTGTCCTTAATTCTCCCTCATGTCCACCACATATCTGGTTGTAACATCAGCCAACCAGATTAAAGACTTAATTTTTTATGAGTCATGGTTGCAGGAAATCAGCCCAGCTGCAGTATGTTTTTAAATAAAAAAAAAGAGACATTATACCATGGATAAGTGTGGAAGACGTATTGCTGTATAATCTGCGGGTCAGAAGCAAGACAAGATCTGACCTGGTTTTAAATGTGTTTCAATATTATTTTACCTTATGGAAGATAGTTATAAGGGTTCCTCTTGATATCAGGGTGGAGCAGAACCTATTCAAATGGTAAAATGCACAAAAACCTTCAACTAAATTCCTATATAGCTAAGATAGCTAATGTTAGGTTAGTTAACCAAACTGTATTCAGAAAAAAAAAATCTTTATATTGAAGCCAACTGTGATCAGCTAATAGAGCCTATGGAGAATTGTCTTTGTAATTCTCAAATGCCTTCTTAAGTGCCTTTCGTTGTTTTTTCTGCAAGTTATTCTCAAAGACGGAGAGAGAATGGCTTTACCGTGGCTCATAAACTACACTAAGGAAAATCGTGCAATTGTTGCAAATGGCATCACTGGTTTACCTTTAATTATTTACATTTTTGTTATCAGTGGGGTTTAATTGTTCGAATCATCTTAAGATGAAGAACCGTTTCATGCGTTTCATGCAGCTTGGTGAAGCTCTATTATCTGTGCGTGGGTGGTGAGGGGCATCCATCCATCCATCCATCCGACCATTCATCTTTATAGTCTGCAAACAACAAGAAACCGCTCCGATTGTGCACGACAAAAGCGATAAATACTGCACATCTTCCTCCTATCTCTAAAGGCATCTCCTTAGATCGCAATAAATATTTATATCCCTCCAGCTCTTTGTGGGCTTCCCCTCATCACGGATTCAGCTCTTGCCGCCCCCGCATAGGTGAGGTATCCATTTGGAGATGCGGAAGGGAGATTCCTCAGCTCTTCCAGTCAGACACCCCCTCCTCTCTGTGATGTTACTGTTACGCACCGCTATAATAAGCGGAGAGACGTGATCCTCCGGGGCGAATCCCTGCCTACGTCACTGCCACTCTTCTATAAATACGGCGAGCAGCGCACAAGGCAGCACACCGGAGCAAAAGCCGCTATTTCAGCCAGAACCACAGTACAAAGCAAAGGATTATTGGATTTGCCCTCGTTGGATTTAATTGCCAGAACCGGGTAAGTGTCTTCAGATAACAGAGAGTATCTAAGAACATCTCCATCTCTTCTTACTTGTCCACAGCCTCTTCAGTAGTGCACTGCACATATACTTGACCATTCATCTGGAGAATGAGGAATATCTTCGGACTAAAGCTTTTATGTTTAATGACTTGATATCGATATAGCTGCTTATTTTACGAAAAGAAAAAGTTTCCTTTTGGCGCAAATTGAAGCACTTTTCTCTAAGTTGACGCGCCTCTCTCTGTGTCTCTATCCGCAGGGCACAATGACTCTGAACAAGGGGGACAAGTTGCGGAACATGGACAAGAGAAGAGGCAGCATGCCTTTCCCAATGAACCTGCCCAACCTGCACCGGAGGAGCATGCCGGTGGACGACCGGGACCTGCGGGCCACGGCGCCGCAGACCGGCCGCACCGACGAGCTGTCCAACCTGCTGCGCTGCGCCTCCTACTCCCCCGGGGAGCAGCACCGGGGCAGCTGCGCCTCCGACTCCTCCGACTCCGTCATCTCCACCGGCAGCGACACCGAGGCTCAGGTCTACAAGGTGGTGCTGCTCGGAGAGCACGGAGTCGGCAAGTCCAGCCTGGCCAGGGTCTTTGGAGGAGTGGAGGACGGTGGTCACGACTGCGAGGAAGCAGGTGAGTGGAGATGATGCTCCGGATGAGTCATCGACCACACAGACACAGACACAGACGCACGCATGTCATTAGGATGTGAGGATGGATGTGATCATGCCAAGCGGGGAGCAACCTCAGTGCCCTGTTCTGCTCGGAGATGCAGTTAGCCAAGTTCTGTATGGTGAGGTAGTCCAGACTTTTAAAAGAAATATAGATTTCCAGAGTGTTTGGATACATGTAGCAGGGAAGGTGTTTTCCAGTCCGGTTAGAATTTAAGTATGATCAGAATACAGTTAGTGTTGGCACAAATGGATCACACGAACGGATTTAACATTTTTTTGCATTTATCGATTGTGCACAGAACAACCCTCTGGGTCATTGTTTGGTGCAGTCAGCTGTTTCTACTGTGCTGTAGTAATACATTTTAATAAATAGTGGCAATAAAATTTTGCAAGCAATATGTAATGAAAAAATTAGAATTAATTGAATGTCAAATTCATACTGTTGTATGACGTAATTTGTAGGATGGTTTTGTATGTAAGAGAATGTGTTACAAATGACAGTTTAGAGCCTGCATTTTGTAATCTGTAGAAGAATACATTTTAAAAAGTAACCCTCCCAACAATGATTTCCTAAGAGGAGCCCTCCACCCTCTTTGATTCAGAAGCTTTTATCCATGTTGACTGACAAAGTTTAGATGATGAGTTGGATGGTTCTTATATTTGCACACAAGAGAGTGCATACATCGATTATTGCTATTTCCATCCGCAGCGAGGCAGCAGCCCTGCCCTCAGTAGTACAGCTGTCAGAAACACAGCCAGCCGCAGAACGTGAAGGGAGAACACAAAAGGCCAGTGATGGCTTGATCACAGACTCTGATCAACTCCCTGCATCAAAGCAGGAGGAAAAGAAATGTGCTAAAACCGGCATGAAGAAGAGCTAAAGCTTACCACTGACAATTAACACAACTGATAAGGAATGCTTTGCCTCCCTCTGCCAGAGTGTAACGTTATATTTCCTCTTGTCTCCTCAGGAAACACATACGACAGAGCTATCGTGGTGGATGAGGAGGAGGCATCCATTATGTTGTATGACATCTGGGAGCAGGTGAGAGAGCTCGATATTATTCAGCCTATTTTTGTTGATTGTTACGAGCTGAAAAAAAAAGGAATCCTGTCATTTTCTGATATCAATCTGGGTTTCTGCCTCTCTCCCGCAGGATAACAGCCAGTGGCTGAAGGAGCAGTGCATGCGGATGGGAGACGCCTACATCATTGTGTATTCAGTGACAGACAAGTCAAGCTTCGAGAAGGCGTCAGAGCTGCGTATTCAGCTGCGTCGAGCCAGGCAGTCAGAGAACATTCCCATAATCCTCGTGGGCAACAAGAGCGACCTGGTGCGATCTCGAGAGGTGTCTGTCGACGGTGAGTCAGCACGATTAAGATTTGGAATCTAAAATGTGCCAAAGGTGTTTGATGGATAATGGTAATAGATGATTTAAGGTGAGCAGAAGCAGGCCATGAGCAGTGTTTATTTTGGTGAAATCTAACATTTATCATTCAGACCTTTAAAGGCGTTCTTGAGGCATTTCATGATCAAACCTGACAGAAGAGGTCGGGCTTGAATGGCCTTGGTGGTCAAGCCTGATTTCTCAGTTGACTGCTCAGGTTGAGACCAGGCCTCATTTCACATGCTGCTGCAAACGAAAGCTGTCCACCTACGCTTTAACAAAATATCACTGGAGATAAATTAAGCTATGCTTTTCAGTTTGCAGTTTAATCCTGAGTGACCTTTAATCTTTTTTTGAACATGCGCAGACTCCAAGTACTAACTCTTCCTCTCTCGTTCCCTCCTTCTTCGCAGAGGGAAGTGCCTGTGCGGTGGTCTTCGATTGCAAGTTCATCGAGACGTCAGCGTCCCTCCATCACAACGTGCAGGACCTATTCGAGGGCATCGTGAGACAGATCCGTCTGAGAAAAGACAGCAAAGAGGAGAATGCACGACGCATGGCCAACTGCCGGCGCAGGGAGAGCATCAGCAAGAAGGCCAAACGCTTCCTGGGCCGCATGGTCGCACGCAAGAACAAGAAGATGGCTTTCAGGCAGAAGTCAAAGTCCTGCCATGACCTCACAGTCCTCTGAGGACCAGATGAGACAGATGGACTTTTTTTTTTGGCCTCTGAAGACCAGATGCTGTGTGTGTTTTAACACTAACCCTAAGGACTAATAGAGCTGTACAGAAATATATTTTTATTTTCTAGACACCAACCAAGCGCAAAGAAAGGACTTGATTAATAAAAAATGATCATTATCATGATAATGGTGATAACCTGCATGAAGCTTTGCAAACATTTGTTTTTTTATTTTGTTTTGTTTGTTTGCCTTAAACATGTTGCTGTCATTACATGATCAGTTTGTATGAAAAATCCACACAGGCTTGTTTTTTTTCTGAGTTGCAAAGATTGCCTTGCTGTTGGGTTATTGTTGTGCACCTCATTGGAGGGGATTGATGTATATATTATAATGTGAATGATGCTAAATGCAACATACATCTCATTATCCTAAATGACGCAGTACAGGATCACAATACTATGTCACCTGGAATCATATTTACTTGAAGCGCGGTACGCAGGTTCGTGCCTCGGCCAAGTTACTGAGGATAAGTCAGAGTGTCTAGAAAACACCTGTTATTCTACCTTGTTCTGCAACAGTGAATTCAGGTTATGAATGTATGAGCAAAGCAATAAGTTATAGTGGTCTTGTGAACATTGTTATTATTTGGAAATTATTTGGTTACGTTGATTTCTTTTTTTAATAAAATACAAAATCAAATCACAGAGTTGTCACTGTGCCTTTTCCTGCCACAAAGCCTCAAACAGAATGCAAAACACAAGAGGTAGGACCATTTACATCCGTGTGAATATTCATCAGATGGTATCAGTGGACTGGAACCTCACTGGCCATTGGTTTTTTACAGGGAGGAAACAAGGTAGTTAAGCATGTTTATCTGGAAGTGTTAACCATTAATCCACCGGAGGAGCACAAGAACACAATTTTTCCACCTAATTTAGACTCCTTGCATAGCACCGAGAGGGAGCACACACATCATTTGAAGAAGGTAAGATACAAAATGTTGACATTTTTAAAAAGGATTTTGATACTTAACTGAGGACATTTTTTCTCATCTTTCTTCATTGAACAGCTTTTTCTACTTCAGAGGGTTCAACTGGAGTTAGAAGGTGAGATATGACTTAAGTGTTACTTGTACCTAGAGTCATAGGCTGCAGCAGGTGATGAGCAACAGTCAGTCTCCTCTGCAATAACATAACCTGATTTTGTGATACAAATCTTAATCCAATCGACCGTTGTTTTGTTGGGCTCTTGTGCTTAAGACTCTTGAGGCAGTTTGACATGCTTTTGTGTCCAGAATACCTACGTGGGTGGTTATGCATTAGGCAGCTAGACATGCAAAAAGAAAAAGGTTATTATCAGTGTATGAAAGAAGTCCCTGAGGGTGAATGAGTAACAAGACAGAAATTGTGTGTGATTGATGGACTGCGGCCGTGTGGTTTGAGTTGCTGTGAATATTCCACATTTCCAGGGACTCATGGCTCACAAGGGAGCTTTACCAGCGCTCATCACCGCTCTCATAGTAAGAACTTGTCATTTTCAGTTTATCATCTATATTAGAAGAGATTGATAACACTGACTAAGACGTACCTGAAATCTTGTTTTGCAGCTGGAGATTTGTTACATGTTTGCACCGAGCTCTGGGGTAAATGTTAAAATTGGTGTTCCGGAAAACTACGATGGCATATTCCCATGGTATCTAGCCAAGGTAAGGAGCTTCAAATGAATCAAAGTTAACAGACTAGTGTTACTTTTCTACTCCCAGTGACAAGATATGGTACAAGTTATTCTTCATTATTGAACTCTCTCCACATTTTTTATCTCACTGACATGGACTAGACTGTGTGCACATATAGCTAACCAGTGAAAGTATTTGAGAGGTCTTGTGGAGCAGGTGGACAAAAACATTCTGCAAATGAGTAGCAGTTTTTAAAAGCTCCCCTATTGTAAGACAGGTCTTAAAAGTATTTGATTTGAACACATCTTAAAGATTAGAGAAGATACCTTTGAGCCAGTTTATTGTTTGATACTGAGGAATATATTTAAAAGACTGTGATTGCTCTATAGGCAGAAAATGGAGGTAGATAATATACCAGATTGCATCAGTCTTGCGTTTTTCTCTCCAATTTAATATTCTAGATACGTGGACATGGTGGCGTCATCACCAGACTATAACCGGAGTGTTCACAATGCTTTTTATGTATCATGTTCATCCTCTGCATTCAGTCCAGCGGGGTGGCAGGCAGGGTGTTTTGTTCGAGCGTGTCACTCAGACATCCTCTGGATTTTGCAACAGCATGAGTATCTGCCACTTTAATTGGTTCCTTTGTGGCGTCAGCACATCTTGCATGACACATAGTCATATTTTCAGTCTTTGTGTTGGAGTGAGTGCCATTAACACTCCTGAAAGCTTGTGTTAATGAGAGGGTTGGAGAACTTGAATAATAACCGTACTCTGTGTTTTAAATGGAAAGGACATCATAATTGATTCACAGTAAAAGCTCTCCAAGATCATATGCATCAGAAAGGGTGAGACCTGTCCAGTGCCCCTATTTTAACGCCCTTGATGGACAATTCTGTCTTCACAAACCACACAAAGGTGTTGTTGAATGGCACTAAATGAAGACATTTAACAACAAAATATTAGAAAATTGTTTGATTATCAACATTTTGGCTATCAGATAAGCTGAAAGGGAGGATGCAGGCACAAACTTAGATGAGTAAAACCAACATAACATATTTTAACAAGGTACTGATCCAATTCTAGACCGTGTTCATTGTGTGCCACTGAACACACTGACAACAACTCATAACTACATAGTTTAATTTATTAAGAACTCACCAATTTTCTAAACCAGTTCGATGCTGCAGCCTTTAGGAAATTCTATTTAAACATTAGTAAATAGTGTTCTTACAGGGTACTTTTTATTAGCTATAGAGTAACACACATTGCCTATCAAACAGTGGGCAACACTGGCAAGCAAGAAACATGTTACCTTGTGAAAACTAACAACACAGTTCTGAAAATACCTGCAACAATGATGCATCATTAAGTCATACAGGACCTCAATCATCATGCAGCCACACTGCCTTTACCGCAATTAGTTAATGATTTAAGTGACTTTCTCAAGTCTCAGTTCGCTTTTCTGTTTAATTACAGGAAATGAAATCACTGATGGCTGCAGTAACTACACTCCTTCTCCAGCCCTCCTGCACTTTACTGTTTGAGCTTTTAATTAAACAGGAACACAAACTGGTGCTCAACGAATTGTGCTGTTTCTGTGCAGCTTCATAGCCTGCCAGCTAATTACAGTGACCTGGTGGTGACGGGGGATGATGAGGGGATTTTTGGAGTCGATGCTCAGTTTCTCTATGCTCTGAAGCCACTGGACAGAGAGAAGCAGCCATCCTACTCCCTCCAGGTAATGTGGCACAAAGCAGAGACTGCTCATTCTTTTTATTCATTTATGCATCACATGCACAAACCAAGGTTAGTTTGTCTTCTATTCTTAGTTGTCCATCATATGAGCTTTGAGTGCTCATGTTCCACGTTTGGACTCTCATGTAAAGGCTGCATACTGATTCCACTGAAGGCTATTAATAAATGAATAGCCGCAGTGTATGTTAACGTGTGCATTGCAGGTGTCCTTCAGAACATCTGTGCACAGACAGAGCTTCAACGTGGAAGTGTGTGTCATCGACAAGAATGACAATGTGCCTGCCTTCATAGAGGAGAGCATGAGAGGCAGCGTGCAGCTCGGCCTTCTGAAAGGTACGAGAGCATCAGTCCTAATGTCATTGTGTTGCACATGTCTAGTCTGAGTCACCTCTGTCATTGCTGCAACACTGAACGCAAAAAAAAAACTATTCCACTTTACTTTTTGTTCTAAATTATGCCAAATGTGTCCAGTAGAGGCCTGGAAATAGCATTCGACCCTCAACTCCTGATTAAAAGAACTGATGAGAACTACATCAATTGTATTCAATTTAAACCAAGATAAAGAACTATATTGTTTGCTTATTGTAGCTAACTCTAATAACTGTGTACCCATTGCTTTGCATGATACCTACTGCCAAAACATTATCTAGAATGCAAAAAAACACTTAACTTGGTTTGGGTAAATAACAGTCCATGCTAAAGATGTGCAGCAGATTCAAAACAATCATCGAACCATCACTGTGAAAATTTTGGATATTGAAATGTCAGGAAAAAAACTGGTGAATCTGAATAGAGATGGTATGATGCAAGTCTGCAAAAGCCCCTCCAAAAGCAATTTGCAAGTACCTGTTTTTGATCAGGCGTTAATGAAGGCACATGATGTACAAAAGGCAGCAGTTTGATTAAGTGTATGCCCCAGTTATCAGTTTTTGGGGAAAAAAAGTTGCTCTTTATATATCAAGGAACCTAAAGTCATGTAATTGTTCAGAAGCCTCTGTGCAGTTGCCAATTTAGCATGCAATGATAGACCTTAATATTCCTACTCCAAAAGCAGGATCGTAAAAGGGCTCATTAGATAATATCTGAGGAAATTCTGAAGGATATATTCTGGGACGATCCATTCTAGGTGTGACCTGTGGCCATCATTTTACCCACATTGTCTATAAAAAACATCAACCGCTTCAAATGCCTGTACATATCTTCCTGACTGGCGAGTATATGCTCAGAACTGACTAAGCGATTGTGAACAGGGTTTGTGATGGGGTTACAGAGGGTAACGTCTTTGCTTCTGCTCCACCTCCCCGTCTCAGGGATTCCCTTCATGCAAGTGGAGGCACTCGATCGTGATGAACGCAGCACTCCCCACGCCGAGCTGCGTTTCAGGCTCATGGAGCAGACGCCCAGGATTCCCTCCAGCCAAATGTTCTCCATTGACTCCATCAGTGGAGAGGTTTCCCTCACCGAGGAAGGTCAGCCCTGACAAGCATTAAATCAAGACTTTTGTGTGCTTTCTGTTTGCTTGTTGCTGGGGAGCCCACGGTGCAGGATCAGCTACTGGACAGCGTCTCCTAAAACAGGAACACACAGTGTGTTCCAGTTTCCAGTTTAATTTGAAAAAAAGTTTTGCATCATTTTCCATTGACATGTCACACATAATAAATACAGCTGCTCAGCATTGGTGATATATTGTGTCAGCTAGCTTAGAATAAATTCCAGTGCAGAAACGTCATCAGTTTGTCTACAAGAGGGAAACGTCAAGCTTATTTTTCAAGGATAGAATAGCTTGTTCTTTTGATCTTGTTGGTCACATTCCTTAAGGGATAACATAAACATAACATATCTAAACATAAACAAACAAATGGTCTGATTTCTTTAAAAGTCGTGTGATCCACCTCATTTGTGGGTCTGTCTCATTTGTGATGTTTTGGATTCAATTTTTAACATCCACTAACTCACTGTAAAAAACAAAAGCCAAACAAAACATTTCAAAGAAAAGCACATCTTTGATCTTCCTATCTTTGACATTATGCTTCTCTGTGTGTTACCAACAGAGTTGAATACAACCTTTGCATTAAGATATGCCACAAAATCAATGCTGCTACTGGTTGGCCCTTGATACTTTCTTTCCCTTCTTTGTCTTTGAGCATACAGCACACACATACACATTCATTCTTCCTCTCAGTGCTGTAAAGTCCTGTATGGTGGTGCTATTTCTGTAGCTCCGCCATTGCCCTTTGTTACGGCTCAACAGGAGTGACTTTCGCGCTTCCTGGTACCCTCCAGCCCACACCACTGCCGCTGGTTTCCACAAAGCTTCAAAGTGGCAGTGAAAATTGACAATCACCTCTTCCATTTTCTACTTTATTTTCTGGCCAGCACAAACCCTATAGTTATGATTGCTGTTGTAGTGGGCTATCGATGTTATTTCTTTCCTATTTTAGCAAGATAATGAAGATTAAGTGATGACTTCTGCACTGTGATGGCTCAGAAAAGTGTGGGCATGCCAAATCTAGCAAGTAGTCTGTGTGATATCCCAGTTATGTAGTTAATTTGTTCATAAAAGGATTTTATGAGCCATCACTTAATTACTTTTTGTTTTCAGGTTTCTTTTTTTTTTTTGCAATTTCATTTTTTTTGCCCTGTTATGGCTTGATCCTTTGCATGGCTTCGTCTTGGTGAGAGAGGCTCACACTGGAATGAAGTTTGAAGTGAATCGTGACGAAACAAAGTGTTTCTCCTCGTACATATCACATATCTGTGACCTCCAGGAGCCTCTACACTGGACCCAGAGATGTGTGGCCGCTACAAGCTCTCTGTGATGGTGAAGGACATGGCAGGGAGGGCCAATGCTTTCTTCACCACTGGCATTGTTACTGTGGAGGTGACTGGAAACACGTGGGCATCACCCGACCCAGTACGACTCCAGGAGAACCTCCCCGGCCCTTACCCCATCCCCATCTCACAGGTGAGAGCCACAAATCTCCGATCTACGTGTTGATGCACTTCAGCACCTCAAGTGTTTTAGCTCAGAGTTGAACCACTTTCACCTATTTGATTTATCATAAATCAGTTTGATAAATCAGGCAGCAGTTTGGGATAAGTGCTGACTTCATTGTGGAGCACGTCGGACTGTCAGCTATTGTATTGCAATAAAACAAACTCTGTCAATAGCTGGGATTGAGTAAAGTGGCATCATATTGCCAGCTGCTGTTTTTAGTGCCTCTTCGGTCCTCCTAAGAGACCAAACCCTGAATTATTGATGCTGTTCAAATGCCATGGATCCTTTCAGGCTACCTCCTGACTGAGTCACTTTAACTCACATAATCACTCACTCTCCCACCCAACAACCACTATCACCATTACCACTCAGAGGGGAATTACACAAACCTGGCAGCTTCAAGGCAGTCTGCTCTGAAATAGATGTCATGTTGTGTTATATTATTTTAATCACATCGTACAACTAAGTGTTTTGTTTTGTTGTTTTTTTTGCCCTCCAAATCTACTTTACATTTCACCCTTGAGGTGTGAGGCTATTGATTCATCTACCAGCAGGAAATTAATCGTAGCTCCTTAAGTAATCATTCATAATTGATAGCATTTTCCAAGCAAAGATGCCAAAGTCTTGGTTGCAGCTTGATGATTTGTAATAATGCACCAGTTCAGTTAATTTTGAAAAGTTTTGTAAGTTGCAGGGTGCAATATAGCAAAAAAGTATGCTGAAATTTAACAGAAATAATGGTTGCGTCAAGACACCTTCAGATCCAATGCTAGAAATTCCTTACTCATAATAACAGTCAGCATATAATCTGAATTACAGATTTATTTAGATTTTTTGACAGTGCCACCATGGTTCTTGTGACACATCGCTGTCCCAGGATTGTCTAACCCCCTGGTTGTAATAATATCAGCCATATCAGCCACATGTCTATAAATAACTCCGAAGTCCTCTGAGGTTTTCCTAACACATGGAAAACAAAATCATCCAGCAAAGGCTGCTAACATTTCTGAGGAAATCTGTGCATCTGGTTGGCAAAAAAAAAAAAAATTAACACTGTTTATTCACTGTTGAACAAAGAGGGTTGTGGACTTCGAACAAACTGTGCAATTTCTGACTGTCACTGTGGGCAGTAGGTAGATCACAATACGCCCCCTCCTCCTTTTTTCTCCCACCTCCTCCACACTCGCCCTCAGCCTCTCATCTCTCCTGTTCTAACAGCCCCTACCACCCACTGAAAACGTGTGGATTCACAAGTGTAGGCACATTTGATTTTTTCCCTTTTTTGTTTCAAAGGCCACTTCAAATGTACAATCCAATCTTTCAGTCTTGTTGTCTTAGCAGCTAACAAACAGTGCTATAATACATAAAGTGTAAACTTCATGCTGATGATTCATTTTCATAATTTTCTACAAAGTGCATCCAGGCCTCTATATGCAAATAAGGCTCAGTTAAAATATTATTCTGTGCAGATTTCCTGTGTTTGCTTTGATTACGAATGATTAAGAAAAAAGTGTGAAGAGAGTGTGAAATTAAGCCTTCCTGAAAGCCACAGTTACAGTGTCTCATTTGTTCCCATCCAGACTCTAAACCACACGAAAAAACTGGATGAGGATAACACAGCTGCTCAGTTTGGGGAAGCCTCATCTCTCCCACGCTGAATGACTGTGCTGCAGCACTTAGTAGGTGGTGGGACTCACCGCTGTCCTGACACATACAGAGACAGTCGTGTTCAAGAGCCCACTCTAGGCATCCTCCCTCTCCTTCTGTCTCAGATGAATGGAGCAGTCATATCCAAATCCACATCCATTCATCTGAAACAAATACTGTCTTTTACTTGGGTTAAGCTCTCAGATAAATCTGCTGCTCATTCATTTCTTCCTTCATCTAGATCAGAGGTTGATCTCACTGTAGTAATCAATATGTCTTATTATGCAAAACAGGCTGTTGCTAGAATTCTGAAAATTAGAGTCATTGTGGCTATGGAGTTTAATTTCAGTGCGGTTTGTTTCATGAAATCTGTTGAGACTTGATTTATGTAAGACATGGCTGTTAGCAAGTGGTTCTCACATTCAAATTAAATGTGATTATCTGTTACAGAGGTGGGTTGAGCCCAATCAGACCTCTGTCAATATCAGAATTCAATTTAACAAAGGAGCCAACATTAGTCATCAGAGGTGAGCGCATGGGGGCGTGAATAGCGCTGACCCCTTATGATCAAAAACTGTGTCAACAATTTCTCAGAATTATGATTCGGCTCAGTTCTCCTCTCCTAACCTTTTGCCGCATGGGCAGCTGTAAAAGCAGCCAGAACCATTTAGAAACAAACAAAAAAACATTGGCAGCTGTTATCGCTGTTGTGTTAAGTCGCGGATGGATTTACATATAAAATGTGTCACTTCCCTCCATATAGTCTGACCATATTCCCCAGTTCTCACTTTAGCGAAGTCTGCCACTGAACTTCCATTTTAACTGACCTGCCAAGCCCAAAGGTGATACATTCAGAGGGGCAAGGAATGAAAAATTTTACCTCAGATTCATTTAACAACAATGTGTGGCAGGTCCAAAAACAGCATCACATCTTTCAGATATAAGATTTCGATATTGAAATGGAAGTTAAAATATTGTCAAATCTGAACAAATACAATAAATACAAATATGATACAAAATCTACTGCCCACCATCTCCACAACAGATTACATGTACCTACCTCCATTCAGGTATGCAGGTGAATGAAAGCATGCGACTGGCAAGGCAAAAGTTTTGGGATGTTTTTGGCAAAAAATCAGTGTATGCGTTCCCTTCTTCCTAATAGTCTGATTCTTCCTCCAATTCTAGCTCAAGCTCAATGTGTACATACTCCATAGGCGTATCTCTCAAGTTAGCACCTTATGAAAAAGTCTACTCAGCTGTTCAGGAAGGAACGACAGTCACCTGATTTTTCACGAGTGGCAGGCAAGACAGCTGATCAGTATAAAGTTGTTGCCAATAAAGCACGAAACCAATCTGTGCAAAAGATGGATCTGTGCAGAAAATAACAGTGATATTATACGATTCTAAAATAATTTTTAGAATAGCATCTGGGCAATTCCTGATTAAACTAATGTTCCATAGCTTCTATGTTTGCATCATAGAGCAAGGGTAAATAGGTTGAGGTTCTTTAAATGTCATGTCTTGGGAGTTTTTCCCGAATAACAGCTGTTTTACCAATTGCAAAGCACATTGAGTTTGCCTTGTGTAATAAATGCGCTTAAGAAATAAAAACTCATTGATTGAAATACTCCAGTCAACCATTGTAGTTCACTTTTAAACAGTGTTTTTCTCCAACCAAGGCACCACACCAAAAGATATTTTTATGTCACAAGTGGAGCATTGTCCTCACAGATGACGATCTCTTGCCATCCATCCAGTGTTTGGCTTCCTCTGAATTACATGAACTCTGATATTTTTGTTTTTAAAGTAGGGCTTTGTGCTATTTCCCATGATTCAACAAGGCTGTAATTCCCATTCTGCAGTGTTTTTTTTGTGTTTTTTTTTTGAGAAAAGCACACACAGCTTAGACGCAGGGCTCATGACGCAGTGCTCCATCAGGGCAGACAGAACGTGCCCTGCAAACTCTGACAGAGGCAAAACAGATGACTTCATGGATGTTTTGCATGGATCTTTATATAACGCAGTCCACGGCGATTAATCTTCTCTTTGAACATATCTCCTTAAAGTTCTGAGGCCTGGGAGCACGCCATAACACTGAGAGGCAGCCGGCCATGCAGTTCAGCCTTGTGTATACAAAAGCTTAGTGTTTGGGCAGCCATCTCCAAAACACGGGAGGAGTGTGTGACAGTGCGCTGAGGAGATGCACATGCTCTGGGTGTGCATCAGCTGTGCTGTGGCTGGGCCCCTCGCCTTGTTGGGTGCTGTTTGATGGCTACTAAGACCCTTTCAGCCCCAGTGCACAGCCCTCTGTTAAGGGCTGTAAAGCAGAGTGGAAAATCCCCTTCAGTCTGCACAGTTACTTTTGGCTGTGCTCTCTGTTCCACATCACTGTCACTGCATTTGCTTGACTGTGTATAATGTGAGGGGTAGCTGGGCTTTGTGCTTACCCATCACGCAGGTCTGGCTGAATAGCTCAGTAGCTTTATACTGCCGTTTTATTATCTTGTTGCACTAACATAAAAAAACTTTGAAAATAACACAAAATTTAAAAAAATAAGTAAGTAAAATGAAGATCAAATATTGAAATTCTTCCTCTGTGTGTTTTGCATATGTGTCTGTGTGTGTTTATCTAGGTCAAATGGAGTGGAAGTCAGGCAGAGTACAGTCTGGAGGGGGAGTTCCCAGAGATGCTCTTTACCATCAGCAGAGAAGGAGTCATTTATCTCAATGCCCCACTGGACAGAGAAACGCAAGACCAGGTCTGTGTAACTGCAAGCTCAATATCTGTGGCACCCATTAAGACAACCCCCCTACAAAAACAGTTTGGATGTTGTGTAAAGTTAAATCAGAGTGACTGCATACCTATTAACCTGTTGAGAGTGCTAGAATAGTAAGAGCTGGGGCAATAACTGATTTATATTTCCTGGTTATTTTCTGGAACATTATGTGAGGTTAATGTTTGGAAAAGATCGATTGACTCATTATGTTCTGGTTTGCACAAATCTAAAACCCACACAATAACATGCAATGTGTGGTGATGGTAGGAAACAATTTCTCAGTGTCATGCTCAGTCAAAGAAAAAAAAAGCACTATTCTAATGACTCTCCTCTCCACTTCAGGCTGAGATAAGGCTTCTGTGTTCGTGCTGGGATTACAAATTAATAAATATCTTATTTTGCAGTCACTCCTGAGGTTTGTGCCCCACTTAGACTTTTGAACGGCTCATTGAACTGTAAATTCTGGCACAAATTGCTTAAGAGTCTAAAGAACAAACCAGAAGGACTCTCTGCTGATTATGCAAGCTTGAAACTGAAATGTTGCTCTGCATTTCACTTCAGTCTGCAGATGACAGGAATAAGAGATGAGACAACCTATATATATATATATATATATATATATATATATATATATATATATATATATATATATGAATGCAAAAATATGCAGCTCCTGTGACCAAAATGCTGTATAATTGTTAGCACTCGACGATAACAGTCAATCTGTGGACATGTTTAAGACCCACTGCAGGCTAAATGTCTCTCACAGCCCCATCAGTTCACATCCTTCTTGACTGATAGTGCTGATGGAGCCTTTTCACATTGAAAGCTGTGTCCTCCACCTGCCAGAGGTATAGAATGATGTCTGTGCCAATTCTGGCAGCTTGATTCTCATTTCCATCCATCATTTTGTTTAGCACCTACCTCCTGCTGGCCCAAACTCGTCTTACCACTGTGCGTCTCTCATGCTCCTGAGGCAAACATTGCTTTTCTCTTTCTCCCTTGTCAGTTCCAGATCAGCATCGTGGTTGAGCGGCCAGATGGCAGAGAGATCGCCAAGCCCGTGGAGCTGAGAGTGATGGTGGGCGACGCCAACGACAACAGGCCCACCTTCCCACAAGCTCAGTACCACACAGTGGTCAAGGAACTGGCTGCTCGAGGTACTGCACAGCCTTGCATACATACAAATTCACAAGGGGTGTTTGGGTAACAGATATGAAATATGAGTCTGACATGATGTGACGTGTTGGTGAATCCCCACATAGCCTTTTTGTGTGGAGGTTGCAGTCCAAAGACCAACTCAAACAGATTTAAGTCAACTGGAGATTAAAATGCCTGCTGGTGTGAGAGGGAATGGTGTGTGTGTGTGTGTGTGTGTGTGTGTGTGTGTGTGTGTGTGTGTGTGTGTGTGTGTGTGTGTGTGTGTGTGTGTGTGTGTGTGTGTGTGTCTGTGTGTGTCTGTGTGTGTGTGTGAGCATGTGCCATGCAGTGGACTGGTGACCTGTCTGGGATGCATTTCCGGCCTTTGCCCTATATGCCCTGCAGGGCCCAGCAGACTGAGCAATACCACATAAAGTTGGTAAGATAATGGTCAGGTGGATGGATGGATAAACTGTCCAAAAAAACCCTGACATTTGACAGCTGGGTGTGTTGCTGCACTACAGAGGCAATGTTTTGACTTGAAAGGTTGAAGATCATCATGGAACAACACAATGAGCCCTCTGTGTTATCCTTTGCCACATTTACACTATAATGGGAATATTGTTTCATAACAAGGTGCAGGAAACCCTGGTTGGCAGGGATGCTGCAGTGATGAAAGGGCCGAAAGTGCCAGATACCCTTTGTGAAAGCAGATTGGGATGCTTGCCTGGACGTGAGGGGAAAGCACCCTCACTCTTTCCCGTGCTCATAAAAAGCACATGGTGTGTTGTGACACGGCATGAAAGCTTTTTTGTTGATGCATTATAAAGGTTGTTTCTGGGAAATGAATCAGAGGGGACAATCTGTTAATCTAAATGAGATCACTGAGTGAGGATTAAATGAGAGAGCTGTTGTTTCATCCTTACTCCTCTTTATTTCCATTCAGGGTGTTGTGTCGACTTTCACATATACCCCTTTTCAACCAAATTGGTTATAGTACTGGTTCAGAAAAAGGACTGGTGCCGGAGAGTCAGAACCGATCCAAATTGCGAAACAGTTCAGAACCAGTTTCTTTTACATCATTTGAGAGCCAGCTCCTGTCAGATCTTGAGAAAAAAAATGTTTTGTTGGTCTCAGTAACCGAGCAAAGAAATGGTGCAACTCCAGTGCTGGTTCTGCACTAGTCCAGAACCAGCACTGGAACTGTGCTTGTGGAGAAAAGGCAATAGAGAAACAATTTAATGGTACTCAACTGTGAGCTTTTTTACAGAAATGTAAATAATGTGTCAGGACGATGCTTGAAAGTCTGAAGTAAATTTTTGGAGAAACAAAAATCACCAAAGAAAAGTTTCAGTTGTGTCTGTGAAGAACCTGGCTGAAGCTTTGTGAGCTGCTCTTTCCATCCCTGCTCTTGGCTGCTCTGTTCATCATCAGGGACGGAAATCTTAACGGTGCAGGCAGCAGATAATGACGATCCCAAGACAGACAACGTGCGGATCTTCTACCGTTTAGTCGGACAGATTCCAGAGAGTCCTCGTGCCCTCTTCAGAGTGGACCGTGACTCTGGGGTCATCTCAGTGCAGGCAGACAGCATGGAGGGCACTGCTCCTCAGTACACCCTCACTATCACCGCAGAAGATGCCAAAGGTGGGTAGCTGTGAAATAACACCTCATTTTCACATCAAATCTCTGACAGTGACATTTCCTCAGGGGGAATAGATATTAGAGATGAAAATTAATGACTTCAATGCCTTTTTTGATTATTAGCAAAAAAAAAAACAACTAATTGGAATTCATACAAATGTTTTCTATAAAAAGAGAGAAAATACCCCTCTTTGAGGATGTTTTTGAACAGAAACAAAGCTTATTCATATCTAATTTGTCCTGCTTCGTCTCCCAGATTTAAAACCTGATTTGCAGAAGAAAGATAAATTGAGTATTCCAGTGCAAAAGCAATGAATTTACAGGAATGGTTCAGCCCGCCCTAGTTATTCTACCGCTGATGGTGTGGACCACACAGACAATCACAATGTTCGTCATCATCAAGGCACAGGCGGCAATCAAGCTGAGAATTGTCCTCAGGCCATTTCATTTAAGGTGCCAATCAAGCAGAGCGAGAGAAGCTAAAGCAGTGATTTTCGAGGGAGAAAATAAGGTAATGATAAAGCTGTTACTGCAACAGGAAGTAGCATGACGTTGGCCTTGGGAGCGAGTGCGTCACTGGCTTCGTTAGCACCGCAGCGTTCAGGGGACGTATTTATGCTATCCTCTGGGGGTGACAGATGATGTGGTCTGAATGACTCATGGATCTGTGTGATGGAGGCACGGTGAGGTACTCACCGTGCCTCCAGCATACTTTATTTGTGCCATGGGCTGACCCTGAGTCAGTAACAGAAGCTGCGATGATGTCTCTGGCAGGTCTCAACAGTTCCTGCACTGTGGTCGTGACAGTGCAGGATGAGAACAACAACCCACCAGTCTTCTCCCAACACGAGGTACGACGGCACATGCTCCAATTCACACACACACACACACACTTCTGATGCAGCGGTGTGCACACGACATGATAAACAATACCTTTGGAAAATAGAGCAGGCCATCAGCAGTGGCTATTGGACAGGAGGATTGGAATCGGCTCTGCAGGTCACTGATCTAATTTTCCTGGCGGGGAACTGGATATGCCCTCTAATCTCAGGCTTATGGCAATGGCACTGTGTTACTGGAGGAGTTTTATTCAGCTCTTTGTACTCTAAGTGGACTTTTCAGAGTTTAATCTGATAGAGCTTTCTTTGGAGAGTAGTTTCCACTCATTTATTAATAGTCAAATCTGCATCATGACTATACACTGATGCCATCAACGTGCCGGAATGATGTAAGAATCAAAGACGTCACTGGTATGACAATCTCATTGATATGTTTGTACCAGCTTCTTCTTCTGCACAAGAGCAACACTTGAAGTGACTCTGCAGTCAAGATAATTTAAACACAGCTTCGTTGCTTGAAAAGTGGTATTAAAAATCTCGAGTGTTTTTTTTTCTTTCTTAGGATTGTTTTTTGTCTTTATTTCAGGAGTGCGTTCATGCTTGGTACAATCGATTTCTCAGAACAGATAAAGGAAAATTATCAAAACAGTCAAACACAACAGAGAAAGTCTCACAAGTCTCACAACAGATAAAGGAAAATTATCAAAACAGTAAATCAGAAACTTCTCTGTAAGACCCAAAGACATTTGTCAGTGTCTGCTCTTGATACTACTATACTAGCTGCATTTGAAGTCTCTCTTAGGTGAAGTAAAAATGTTCTGGGATCAAACAATCATTTCAAAAACTGTGGCAAGTCTGCAATAAGTGCCACATAGTTGGAGCACTGAATAAAAGTGTCAACAAAATATTGCTATAAATGCTATAAAATCCACAAAATGTCGTTCTATTTTCTTTTATTATCTGAAACCTCTTTTCTCCTGTGTAACTGCAGTAATCTCTATGGGAATGTCCTTCGGTCTCCAGTTTTATTTGACTGAAACAGTAACAGGACAGTGGTTTCCCTCATTTTGACGTAGGTGTTGGTATAAAAGACAAATAGACTAAAAATAGGCAGAATCCCCCCCGCCTCTCGCGTTTTTTTCACCCACATGAGTCGCATAATGGAGGAGAAAAAAAAGCCATGATGGTCGTGTGGCTACATAGGAGAGCCGTCATGCTGTGATAATGGGGAACCAGTCTTTGGCTGTTCTGTCTGTCAGGCCACTGTGACACCTTAAGAGTACACGGACATTGTGAGCTGCGAGGGAACATTGTTATTTTGAGCATGGAGAGAAGGTAATGCATTTGAATCTAGCAGAGAAAATTGACTTGTAGAGCTTTCCCATGAATATCCAGACCATTACCAGCAGACAGTGGTCTTTTTTTATGTTCCCACTCCACCCAAATGACACTTTACGACTGTACCCGTGCCTTTCAACCGCTGCTGAATGTTCGGTTTTCGAGCTGTTGAAAGTAAACGTGCACAGATAATCGCCACCTCTCTCTCTCTCCCTCTCTCTCTCTCACACACACACACACACACACAAAGACAGAGGTGGAAAATGCTCTTGAGCGGGTCACGCCTGAGTAGTGCAGCTTTTTCCATGGCGATGTGAAGGCAGAGCTATAGGGGGTGATGTGGGAGGCGAGTGGTGACAAGGCTGGGTTCAGCGACCCTGCCGATGGGGGAGCCAGATCAGAGGCACGGCTGCTTCACCAGAGGACATCTCAGAGTGGCAGATTAAACAGCTACCTAAACACACAGAGGTGTGTGAATAAAGGTTAGCTCACACCAGCAGGTCAAGAGGGGTCAAATGTATATAGATACATTAACATGCCATCACAACAGCACAGTCATTTGTGATTGCAATAAACAAATATCATTTCGGAGTTTGCGTGTTCCCCTCGTGCGTGTCGGTTTTCCCCGGGTGTTCCTGTTTCCTCCCACAATCTTGCATACACACATGCACTTTGAAGCTGACTGAAGATTATATATAGCAAACACAGATTCCTTTACAATAGTGCAAAAACCTGTCAGGAGAAATGTTGAATTAGTGATAGAATATTTTTGTCCTTTGCTGTATTGGCTTGATTAGAAAAGCTTTTTTTTGGCTGTTTTGTGTCCATGTGAGAGCGAATGCCGGACAGCAAGGCTTGACAAGACTGAAAAGTATTAAAAATAGCTGATTCCATGACGTTATTTACAAAAAATAGTCCCAATCATGAGTAGGAATTATCGTGTCAACAAATGAATGGTTCCCTTTGGTTAATCACACATTTTCCATCCACTTCCTGTCAGTATGGACCTTTTCACATCCCAGAGAATGCTCCACTGGGCTCCACAGTCACAGCTGTGCTGGCAGGAGATGCAGATGTTCGCGGAGGCGACAGCTGGCAGGTGAACTACCGTATGGAGTCGGGAAACGAGGAGGAAGTCTTCACACTGGTGACAGACAAGCAGACCAATGAGGTTTCACTCGTCCTCTCCAAGGTAAAGGACACACACAACCCTGCAACCTCTGTGCAAACACCTTATTGATTAGACCCAAAAAAGGATATTCCTAGCCGATGCAGAGCAAATTGACATGCTAATTGTCTTCCCTACCCAGGTCAGGGTGTAAGAGAGTGCAAAGCACTTTTCTCCTCTCAGGAGAACAAATGTCAAGGGCAGTTTTTGGCACAATGGCTGGTGTCTGCCCTTGTCGTCTATGCAGTCCCTGAGAGATCAGTCAGTGGCTGCCCGTGTCAAAATAGCAGTCACATGTAACTCAAGTCACTTTTAAATCGCAGTGTGCACTGTACATGTGAGACGCCTACAGAAAGGTTGAAAAACAGGGTTCGAACACGTCAATACTTGAGTCCTAGATGCTTCTAATAAAAGAGTCCAGATAACAATGGAATATTTTAGCCCAATAATCTCTACTGTCCCCAGGGCGCATCACCCTTCGCCTGCCTCATAATCCAGCAGGGTGTTTTACAGATGCACAGGGGAATGATTTTGGGTGTGTATGTGCACGTGTGTGTGTGTGTGTGTGTGTGTGTGTGTGTGTGTGTGTGTGTGTGTGTGTGTGTGTGCACGCACGTGTGTGTGTGTTTCAGAATTTGTGTGTCTATACTCTAATGGTCTGCTCTCAGTAAGTGGGCCAGGCAGGAGACAGTCTATTATTTTCAACCTCTCTGTGGGAGTTGATGAATGTGATTGAACTGTGAGTTGCACATGCTCTGCAGAGATAAAGCAGGAGGCGTCAGAAATCTAAAAATGGACCGTGCTGTATTTCAGATGGACGTCTGTTTTTTAGGAACTGCATTATACAGATTAAATTCTTACCTCGCCGAGCGTCTGCTTTTAAATCCCTTGTATTGACCTTGCGAGATATCGCTGTAACTAACTCTGTATTGCTTGAAGGGATGCTGTTGTTTATTTATGTTACTTTAGTAAAGAGTGAAGCTTAAATCCTTCACAAGTAAAGCCCTGCTGGATTAAAATGCACTTGAGCAAATCCTCTAATTCATCGTGTTACAGTGTGGGGTCAGCGCCAGAAGGCAGACACATTTCATTATTAGAAATTACACACTGCTCACAGCCCAAGTGAATAATTAGATTGTGAGAGCAGACACTAATGGCAGTTTACCACATGGGCTGGAAGCTGCCGATTGAGGTAAATGTTGAATGAACAGGGGGACGTGACGAGAATCTAATAAGGCTGAAAAGAACAAAAGACAGTAGATGTTACACTAAATATAAAACTCTTTTTGTGAAATAGAAAAAATGAAGAAAAATGTACCATAAGTGTGAGCATTTTATCACTGATTAAGTTATCAATCATTAAAACCCTTTGAATTTATGTTAGTTTTGAAAGTAAACATAATGTGTGCAGTTGTACAGTTATTTAAAACAGCTACAATTAATTTTGTTGTATCACCAGTGATTCAGTATCACTCAGAGTACCAAACCCAAACATCACCCGGCTCTGTACTTCCCCTCGACAAGTGTTTAGCTTTGGTTTTCTCTCACTGTAATGTTTCAAGTAGCGGCAGGCAGCTGTCCAGCCTCAGAAAATTATTTTACAGGCTGTCCTGTCCTCCACTGTACTCTGCATCTGCTCAACCCCTGTCAAAATGAACAACTATATAGTAATGAAGTGCATTTAGCACAGAGGGAACAAGGTATTATTAACCCCAGGAGGTGTGGAACCAAAAAGCAGAGCTGAAATACAATGAATTTCTGCATCATATAATTTTGAACATCTTTAAAAATCAGGTATTTTTAAATATCAGTGAAGGAAAACGTGCCACTTTTTATTTCACTCCTATTTCTGAGTGAAATAGTCTCTTATGTGGCCATGAGAGTCTGTGCACATGTTCTGGTCCACTGACAACCCGCTGAGTGGATAGATGCGTCACTTCCAGTCAGCAGCAGTACTCATGCAACCCTCCAAGGTCTGCGTGTTTTGTCCCTGGCAACAGGGGAGGACTGAGCTAGAGCAGTATGAGGCCAGGCAACACTGGTTTCAGCAATGTCTTGTTTCGATGGCAGGCAGAACACGTTTAAAGGTAAAATCTTACAGAAAATGTCAGGTCGACACTGTGTTGGACCAATCTGAAACTCATTTTCAGTCTTTGACATGGCTTAGGGTCACTGATGTAAGCATATGCAAACCTTGTTAACACATCATCACTGTAAGAACGCTGTAAGAATGCTTTGCATTCGTTCAATGTGAAATTATAAGGTGCCAACAAGTCACATTTACTGTACTATTATTAGGGTCTATGATAGATGCATTGGTTTAGTAATGGAATTTTAACACACTGTGTATTTACATAATGGCACATGATGAATGGTCATATAAATGTGCCTAATTATAATGTCTGGTGTATTTACGTAGCTGTCGGTACATCATCATGGAAAATGTTTAATTCATCATACGGTGACGCTATCGGCTTTGTGACTACTGTCTGTTTCATATTGGAACTGCAGCAAAATGCTGGCAGTAAATTTAGCTTTCCTGGAAGTAAGATAAAGGGACAGGACACAGGGGACTGCACTGTGTCCATCTCCTGATGGTTAAGACAACATGCTGTTTGGCTTCGACGAATGTTCTGGCCATTGTGGATGTCACTGTCAACAGCTCACTCCAGCTTCTCTGGAGTGTCGAAATTTTCCATCTTTATTGAACTTGGGTTTCTTTCAAATAAAATAAACAAAAAATATTGTTGGAAGATGTTTACAGAGCCTGTAATCATATGTGTGTGTGTGTGTTCGGCTGTGTCATGTTGTTATCACGTGCGTGTTTTCCAAGGTCCTGGACTTTGAGCGTGAGAGTGAGTACATCCTGGTGCTCAGTGCACAGAACCCAGTGGCCCTGGTCCGTGGCAGATACGGACCTGCGTCCACGGCCACCGTCTCCATCTACGTGGACGATGTGAACGAGGGTCCAATCCTGTCTCAAAGCCATTATGAGGTGACCGTCAGAGAGGGTGAGGAACCTGGCCGCGTCATCGCCACCATCCGGGGATACGATCCTGACTCCCACCCAATCAGGTGAGGGACAGGAATAGCTGTGACAGGCGGTCCACGTCATTAGAAATTTTCACACTATCACATGCTTTTTTTTGTTCAGATATTCTCTTCAAGGAGACACCAAGAAATACTTTTCGATAGGGAAGTATTCTGGTGAACTGAAGACTGTGCAGGCATTGGACAGAGAGGAGAACAGCACTTACACCATGGAGGTCATTGCAGTGGACGGACGTAAGAGTGCTCTCGTCATTTTATAAAAGCTACACTGAATTTTGCACATTGTCTCATAAATGTGGTGCTGATGCTTAAAACTGACCTAACACAAGGGGAAAAAAGTATGAAGTGGGCACTTACATGCAAACTATCATTTGATGGATGTCTAATAAGGTAATCACAAACAAGAGGCAAACAACTATAAGAGTAAGAGAACAGAATGAACTGTGTTGGATTGCACTGACACAGGCACAGTGTCTTAGTGGACGGCACTGTCGCCTCACAGTACGGAGGTGTTTGGCACCCAGGTGGAAACCTTTTTTTCTCACTGGGACTTGACATGAGTGTTGATGAGAGTCTCTCTTGAATTGCCCTTCATATGATTGTGGGAGGGAATGTGCCCTGTGAAGGACTGTGACCAACCTATGTATACCTGGTGCCCTGGTATAGGCTCCTAAGCGACATCATTTAATAAGATCAAGAAAATCAATTACTGAATGCACTGAGCCATTGTGAAGTAATGTGAAAAATGCACACGCATAGTTAACAATGCTTCACCTCAGCATCTCTTCTCTATTTGTTTTTGTCCCTGCTTCTCTCAGGAAACTCCTCCCTGTCTGCATCCACCCTGGTGACTGTCCAGATCCTGGATGTGAATGACAACAGCCCCGTCCTGGTGGGGGATTACTCCTGGAAGTACCTGTGCACACCCCGCTGGGAGGACCAGGCTCTGGTGCTGGCGTCTCGGGACAGCGATGGTCCACAGCATGGAGGGAGACTCAACTTCTCGCTGCGCAGCGACGCCACAGTACGACGTAACTGGAAGCTGACGCCGATTAACGGTGAGACGAGCGTGGACCGGGCGAACCCAGTTGACCTGCAGCATTCAGCATCAGTCGAGTGATTCACAGAGAACAGAGAGGACGGTGACGCAAGACCACATTGTTAGCGGAAGCTATCTTTAGCTGGGTTCCTGCATTGATTTTTGTAGGTTAAGTAAGCTGTGATTAATTACAAGTAAAAACTGTGAAAAAGGCAGTAAATATATGGAGAGAGGTCAAACATTAATAGGATGAAATATCTTAAATCATGTCATCCTTGGCCTTTGTCCTAACGGGTAGCTTATGTGAAAAGTCCTAAAAAACTTGAATGAGATTAAACTTTTGCTATTTAGTCCCAGATCTGGCCCAAGCTGGGTTACAACAGGTCCTGTGCTCAAAATCGACACGTTTCCTCTCTCCTGGCCACACACTGCAAAATGTATGGATTATCGTGAGAGTTGGCGTGAATCACACATTTGTTTACCGGAAGAGACAGGTTGACGTCATCTAGATGATGTCATTGTATAAAGTGACATTTGGGGTGAATGGGTTTTTAAATGCTGCCAGTGGACATGACTCTGCTCTGAATGTTCTGAGTGACTCTGATTACAAGAAGTCAAACGTAAGTTAGGCCAGTGATAAGTGGAGTCACCAGAGCAGAGCGATCTGGCCCTGAGGATGTGAAAACTGCCTTGTTCTATTTCCTCCTGTAGAGTTTCTTCAACCCTATCTGGGGATCTGAGATGAAATTATCATCTTTTGGGAGCCGCAACCTTCCAGCTCATTTAATGCAAACAGTTTGCTGCCATGACGTCTGTCATTTAGTCATTTAAACAGTTCAGCCACTTCCCTCTCAGGATTTTTTTTTATCTCCCTCTTTCACTCCCCTGTTCCTGTTGGTATTGATTGAGCCCAGCTGTAATTATATCTTCTGTGTAATTTCTGTGGCGTCACCGCTGGGTTCCTGCCAGCTAATGGAGGCTAAAAAAAGGCATCTCCCAGGATGCTTTGCACCTGGCCACAGTCAGTAATGGTCGTACCAATGATGTGCATTTGTGCCAGTGTATTGTGGAGTTGCATCATTTAAACAACACAGCCACAGCCTCTCACATAAAGAGACCTGTGTATGTCAGTGTATAAGAAAGAGATTGTTTGTATGTCTGTGTCTGTTGTATGTGCGTGCATGCTCCACTGCTATTCATCTCAGTTCTTTCAGAAACTGTCAAATGCACCTTAATGGAACATCTAACACTTTACTTTTTTTTTCTCAGCACAAAAAGTCAGGTAATGTGGTAGGACACTCTCACTCCTTTCAGATTTACTTAGATTTTCTGCCCACATCAGTCAGTAGCCATCCAGTCTCCTGCAACACACTTAATGGAGCTTCAATTAAAAAATACAGTTTAAAAATCCCAATTTACCATAGCAATTCTGGGCAGGCAGGTGGTTGCACATGAGTCGCGTGGACAGAAGTGCCACACAGCCCTTGTTTTCTTCATGACAGAAGCAACTTGAAGGGGAGGGATGGTGAGGTGTGAGCACAGAGTTGAAGACCCTCAGATAAGAGTTCAAACAACTTGATAAAACACTTCTCTTTACAGAGCAGGGCTTTTACGTCATGCTGCCAGGCGTGTATTTTAGACTGATTTACCACGATAAGATAACAAGTCACACACTCCAGGCACAGATGAGGCCTTCCCATCCTGCACGTTGTGTCATTTGATTGACATGCTTTTATGAAATCTTTAGACCCTTGGGTGTGAGAACTGTAAGATACTGTAAAGCTTCATGAGGTGCCCTTTATTTATGGAGCTTTATTCCAGTCAAATGTAAAAATACTACAAATTTGAAGCATATTTCTGATATGCTGGATATTTTATTGGCTTTTACATGATGTCATGTGTTATCCATGAACAGAAGTCATGAAAACAGTGTTTCTGCCAGTCCGTGAGCTCCTATTCATTCATGCTGATGGCATCAGGCTGCATTCATTAAAGGTGTGCCTGTCACAGTCAAGTGTAACATGTCACAGTGAGCACCATGATCATCATGCTATTAGTTGTCATGGTAACAGCAGTGCGAGTCCCCTATGATAACCTTAAGGCCATGATCCGAACAAAATTAATAATGCCTCTGTAAACACTTGTGAATATCTGTGTGGTGTTTTTTCGGTCCCTCAGACACTCACACTAACCTGTCCTTGAACATCCCATACCTGGCGCCCGAGGTCTACACCGTGCCCTTCACCATCTCCGACAGCAGCTCTCCCCCCAGGAGCACCTTCATAAACCTGCCAGGTAATGCCGAACCTCTTGCTGATGATGAGCCAAAGTAAGTGCAACGGGGTGAGCCTAGGAACAATCAATACAGATCAACACTTGCGTGCCAGCGTGTCCCAGTACTGTTCTTGTTTGACAATGAGGCAATGGCGCTTTACCAATGATTTTTCCAGGAGTTTGATTACACACACTCTCAAGACTGTGTTCTGCCCTGTGTAGCCTGCTGACACTTTATATACATTACACAGCGCCTCTTATACACAGGGAAGGACAAACTGCATTGTTAAGAGACTGGGCCGCAGGTGCTTCCACTTGATCTGCAGGCAGGCTAAAATGAAAAGCCTTTTTTGTATTGCGTCGAGTTTGCATCAGCAAAGACTCAGCCTCTAAATGCACATCTTAAACATAAAGCCGTTTTCTTTTTGTGACTTGCATTTCCTGCTCAGAACCCCTAATCTGTGAGTCGGTTTTCTTCCTCTGTTAGTGACAGTGTGTCCCTGCAACGTGAGAGGGAACTGCAAAATGGCTGCCAAGCAGTTGCCAGGCATGCCAACGATTCAGTCAGCAGTCGGCATTTTGCTCGGCACCTTCACTGTCATAGGTAAGGAGGGAGGCAGAAACGAGCAGATTATTTGACACATAAACAGTTTCCATTGTGCTGCATTGTCAAGGCTTTGTTTGACTTGTTTTTTCTTGATTTGCAGGCATTATCCTCATCGTTATATTTGTGCGACTGTCCTACCAGAACCCCAAACAACCAAGCAAAACAAACCAGGAGAGAGTTCCCCTGAAGACCTCCATCTAATATAATCTCCATCTGAATAGTTTTGCCCTTGTATTGTTTGCTCACTGCCCTGGCCGACTGCATTGATGTAATAATCTTGCTTGCAGAGCTTTGAAATCATGAGCCATTCAAGTGGCTGTGAATGTGTAATAGTGAATGTATATTTCAGTTCAGATCAGCGCTCAGTTACACTGACCTCTGAGCATAGTTACTAGACATTATAGATTGGTTGAGATGTCCACTGTGTGTTAAATGCTATCTTTTTATGTTTTCAATTTGCTCTTAAATCACTGAAAACTTGTTTATTTGTGCCTATGTGTTACAACAGGGCACCGGGACCACATAAAGAGAGATTAGTTGGATAAAGATATTTGAGGGTTTGTTGTACCATCGATGTTGTATTTTGAGTTTCAAATCTCAACTTCACAAAAGGGTGATCTCTTGTGCATTTCATACTAGTTCATTCTTAAAATGTTGTGACTTGATTCTCAAAACCTGATCTCATCTTTGGACCCAATTCTTTGTTTTCATTTAGTGTACTTTTTAATCATTAGTGCTGCACACATCTGGCCATTGAGCTCTGATTTCATCACCTAATCATGTTGATATCTCACACAAAGATTGTTAAATAAAGTCAGAAAACAAAGCTGTAAATGCTGTGATTGAATTCTAATCAAACAGAATAAAACACATACCTGCATAAGGGGCTGAACTGATGTTGATCATTCATACATGATATCACTGTGTGTGTATCTGCCCGCTTCCACATTATAAACAAAAAACATTTTTAATCTGATAAGGCAGCCCAAAGTTGTGTGCTGGTAATTACATTAGCAGCACACTCCTCTCTCTGTGATTAAGGCTTTATAAACGTGACCTGGACGACCGAACAGACAAGCAAAGCTATATCCAGACCAAAGTGCTGCTATGAATAGCTCAACAATTGAAGGTCCGCTGAATGACACTCACACAGCAGTGTCCACGGCACTAATCACCTCCAATTCACAGGACAAAAGCTTGAGAAAGTGAATAGATGCCAAAGAGTCATTCTTACGTCTGCTGAGAAAAGTTTAATCAAGTCTGGATATACAGTCCCCTCCTACGCACAGTGTTAGAAAGTATACCGTTGGTGGCTAGGGAAATTAATCAGCTTTCTTTGTGAAAATGAAGGAAATTACAAAAACGTTCCTCTTTCTGTACTTGCAGTGACAAACAAACTCCCTGAGAATTAAGAAACAATCAAGAATCAATCAAACAGATGTAGACACTAATAAAGTCAGTGGAGAGCTTTGGAGAGGACCTAATCTGAGGTAAAATATGAGTGAATATAGGACTTTCATATGTCTGCTTACATTCACCCATCCATTGTCTCACCTGCTTTCTACCTGGTGGTGCTGCAGGGATCTGCTGGTCTATTTCCAGATCACATGAAGGGAGTACACCCCTGGACAGGTCTCCAGGCCATCTCTCACACACACCAGTCACTCTCTCACAAGAGGGAATTACGCCAGTCGGACCTTAAAATCGTGTTTTCAGTCTGTGGCCATTGCAGACATCAGGAGAAAATGCAACCTACACCCAGAAAGGCCCCCAGTAGGACTGCAAGTATTGACCTGAGTCTTAGAACTTCTAGGCATATTTCAGGAACATACTGCACTGTGGCACTTTTTTTTCCATGAGAAACACCACAATATGAACAAATACTCAGTTGTTTATGAAATTACAATTGTGGAAATGATGCGACCAAAGTACCACAAGAGGAGGCCTCATCTGTGTGAACGTTAGCAGCTGTATTTTGGTTGCTGTTTTTGTTGTCTTTTTTCTCCCTCACAGGTTCGAATTTAGTAGGCTCTTTTAGTGTAAAACAACCACATTTTCAGCTGCTCATCATCTGCACTGTTTCAGGATGCATGAAATGGAGGGGGGAACATATGCCACGCAACTGAGATAGGTAGTCTAAATATAGCCGCATTAACATATTCACTTTTACAAATGCATGTGCAAAGACTAGATGCTCCTTCGACTGGACAATGCACCGTGACTCACCATGCATAAAGACAATGTTGCTGATAGCCCACACACCCAGAGGCCCGTTTATATTAGGCTATTTATAGCTTGAGATAACTGTTCCAATCAAAGCACAACATAGCTCCAAGTCAAAGAAAAATACACAGACGAGGACCCTGAGGGAGATGAGAGAGCAGAAGGAAAGGGATTATCTTGTGACATGGGGCCAAGCATCAGTCTGAGCTAATGAGACTCCGGCTTTCGCCTTCATACAGCTTGTCCCGGCACATCCTCCGAGGACGGGGGGTTCAGCTGGACATCATGGGGGGGGCAAGGCCACAGAGAGATATGGAGGAATTAGATTTCTAATCACGTGAAGTAGCCTGGAAAATGAGAAATAATTCCCACATACAGATGGACACTCAGGGACAGGAAGAGCAGAGCAGTGGATGGTTTTCCCCAGGAGGCCAGACGGTTTTCCATTGCTTAGTAACCCGAACATTTCCTAATCCCTCCTCCCTCTGCTCCGAGTTCCCCTCACAGCTTTGGCTATTTTAAGCTTGTTTTAAGATCCAGAAGTTTCACTTTGGCTCTAAATTTGACAGCTTTCCCGTCTGTAGCTGTTGGAGTCTCCCGGGTGCTCTGCCAAATTTTCCATTAATAAATGTTATTATTCCATTAACGTAAAACTGACAGATGACTCTTCCCAGAAATTCGGAAGTTCCATTTTTAAACCTACTACTCCTAAAACTACTCCTAAAACTAAAACTAAAACTATAATCAACCACCTGTGTGCAATGTTTCTGTTCATTTTAGTCTCTCTGTTGTACTTCTTCAGAATATATTCATAAGAAGGATATAAACATCCACATATATCAGTTTTTATTATTGTTTTTTTTACTGTTGGTAAACAATTACAACCATCCTCTGGGCCAGTGGGCAAATTCTGATTTATTATGGTTTATTTTAGAATTTTTTATTTATAATGATTTAGTTATGACTCATATAATACTGTAACACTTATCATTAACACTTACCCAGAAATTTGGCAGCACCACTGAAGCTACTTATTAAGTTACATCATGTATCTTTAGTCTTTTCTGGCAGGGGCACTGTGGCAATATTTGTTCTGAGTGACCGAGGCCAACTGCTTCCTCTGGAACAAGATGCATGTTTGTGAATAGTTCCTTGTTCAGACAAACATGGCCTGGCAAATATGTTTACATTAAGTAGCTATTTCAGATCTGATTATTTCATTCTGACATGACCACTGACCACTGCCCACATCCCACTATTTTTTAGCGACACGTCTGGAAAGTCCTCAATTCCTGATCCATCCAATAACCCTGTTCCTTTTTGTTTTTGTTCCATGCTAATTGGTTCAGCTAGATAAAACTTATTTTCTCCATCCATCCATCCATCCATCCATTATCTAACCTGCGTAATACCTGTTTCCAAGCGTCTGCTGATTATCTCCATCTCACATATGGCTAAGGTGGGGCTTACCACCTGAGACAGGTCACCAGTCCATCACAGGATACACACACCATTCACTCTCTCATTCACACCTGAGGACAATTTATAGTCTCCAGATAATCTGTTTTTGGACTGTGGGAGGAAACCAGACTACCCTGAGAAAACCTGTGCAGCTGCTTTGTTTCTCCAGTATTAAAACTTCTGGTTGTTGCAATACAATGCATATCAAATCACTGAGAGCATCTCCAGCACTTGTGGGTTTTATAAAGTGTCGGCACAAATCTGATTTGTATTTGTTGTGATATGGATCTCCTAAGAGACTGTGGAAGACATCCTCGCCAGAGATCTGTTCATTGTCCTTCTGAGCAAATTGTCTCGTCTCCATCCAGTGGAGAAATGCAAAGATTAGGTGCAGACTCACATGCAGCTCTCATTTGCATTTTGATTGCGATACGTTTGATTACATTTCATTTCCAGGCAAGCACCTTTCTTTAATATCGCTGATTGCATCAAGAGCACAAAGCCTTTCATTTGAATATCTGTGCAATTAACACTCCCACCATTCGTGGAAGCAGAGCATGTATTGCATGTGCTTCCTGTTAATATGTTGCTAATGGAAATTTAAATCTTGAAAGTGTAAAAATCATGAACCCTCTCCCTTTGAAGTGACCTCAGGAAAAGCCGAAGTAAATGGACCACGGAGTAAGTAAACTTATAAGTTGCCTCAGTGCCTGCCGCACTTTGAGTAAATTATGTTTGACTAATATAAATTGCCTGCATTTACTGGCAGTTGAGAAAGGTCAGGGGCTGTTAGGGTTTTCCATTTGCACGATAAATTGATTCGCTGACAGGCATGGTGCTGCACTATGGTGACAACTCACTGGTGCGATATGTTGCGTTATTGTGACTGATGTGCTGCGGCCGTGGCCTCGCTCTAGCAGTCCATCTGGCACAAACTTCGAGACTCACTGCACAGGTTCAGCAAACGCACTTTGAAACACAGGTCGATAATCCAGACAACATACTGTGGTGCTATGTGTTTCATCACATGCTACATTATACCCGGCATCTAAATTAGTTTAGAGCTATTGACCTGTGATTGTAGACTGGAAGGCTGCCTTGTTTCACATAACACAGTGAGTGGCAGCATGAGAAGCTGTTAATCCTGTTTGCTGCTGCTCCGCCCCAGCAGTGGTGGAACGTGAGTACTTTTGCTCAAATAAAGTACCAAAGAACAAGTCAACAAAGGTCAGATCCAGAGTCTAGAGAATCTGATGCTTTGTATGAAACTAAACTGCACAACAGCACTAACCATCATCGACTTTTAATCAAAAATAGTGTCAGATTTCTAGTTTTTTGCTTAGTCTGTCTCTTTATTTCTTTATTTTCTTTTACTTAGTTCGCCAAACAGCCTGCATTTGTCAGGCTGTTTGTGTATTTCCTGTATGGAAGCCTGTTTTGTTTCACCTATCCTACTGTGTATTTGTCAATATTTTTTTCCATGTCTTTTTCAGTCGTGTTTTTCCTCTGTTTTGTTTTGGGTTTGTTACAGGATTTGCCACATCTGCAATATGAGTTTGGCTAATTAAGCACACTTTCTGTTTGGGCCACTGCTTTGTTTTTCATTTGGGTCCTCATCCTGAGCCACAAACCTATCTAATACCTTTTCCTGAACCTGGCAGAATTGGAAAATGCTGCCACCAAGTATAGAGGGGATGAGGGTTTTTATGTTAAGTTTTCTTGTTGCCCATGAGAAATAGGGAGACAGGGTCATAGCTCTGTTTTCTATTATCTCTTACAGTAATTTGATGTTCTGGACAGGAAAAAACAGTTTAAACTGCTTCTCCTATCAAATAGACATTTGACAGAGTATGTGCGTCACTCCTGCTATTTATGGCATTTCAGACTGTAATCACACTTGAATTTCAGACATCAAGACAGGAAGCGGGAAATTAACAATTTGATTCAAGATGCAGCTGGAATATAAAAGAAAAGCCAGACTCTGACATACACTGTGAAAAGGCTGCCTATGTTACAAGGTGTTTGAGAGGTGTTCAGTGCAGAGCAGAGCAGTCAGTAATTACAGACTGAAAAGTTGCTTTTCATGCCTCCTCTGTGGCACAGCTTTCTTCATACAGCCAAGTAATAAAATTAAGACCAATAATGATACGAAATATTTGATTTCAGTGACTTAAACACATAATGTCTTCAGGGTATATGATTCAGTCTCATTTTATATTTCGGATTTTATCTTATATCAGTGTTGCTCAAAAGCTGATGTCATTTGCGGTCAACTATACCTTTTCTTTGGTTGTTGTATTTCTTCTCTATTATTTTTATTTCATTGTCAGATATTTGACGCTGTAGACCACAATGACCTAGCACCTGACATCCAACATGGAAAAGGTTGAATACAGGTATAACAAGGGACGTGTGGAGTCTTCCCATTTCACTTAAATGGGAATTGTTACCATTAAATATGTGCTTGTGAGTAATCAACAACAGTGTCTGTCCGATTTCGACAATAATTGGTGTTGCTCACACTGTGTCCACCATAATAGCTGTTTGAACGCAACAATAGAGGCTTATAACATAGAGAATCAGTCTCTATCAAGCCACATCAAAAACAAATACTCTGCAGGCTCAGTTCCTCATGATGTTATTTGATGACATATATGATATCGTTGGGCTAGTTCAGGCTAAATACCAGCCTGTTCCTGGCTAAATTATTCAAATGCCACTCAAGTCATGAATCTGTAGCACAAAACATATTACGTATGATTATTGCTTTAATATATTCCACGTAGCACTCATACCAAAGCCACGTGCGAGTGTTAGAGGCACTGAGTAAAGTGTGCTCTACAACAGGAGAGCTCCATGAAAGAGAGGATGACAAAAGGTTCACACCAGGGATCAGCACAAAGCGTAGTGAATATCCAGGAAGCACTGATGAGCTCCTATAGCACTAAATACACTGTGCACGTTGTTCTGGGCACATTATGAAGCGCAGCACACGCAGTTAATGAGTCTGACAGGAGGAGACGACACGTAGGAGAAAAAAAAGATCTGCGCCCAAAATTAGCAAGGTCGCCTTTTTTATTTCTTCCTAACCGCAGTCTCTCCTTTCCTCTATTACCCAGTAACCTGTTTCTATGGTAACGAGAAGGTCAGCATGAGTCTTTTCACTTCTGCATTATCAATATGAAGTTACTGAATAATATTTTTAGGGCAAGGGAACAAACTAATCAGTCTGTTCTCTGGGGATTTCAGCTCTTCAACATGACCTTCATTTACTGAATGAAATGTGATTTCCTAAGCCCATTCATATCCAATCTCAATTATTTCACCTTTAGGAGGAAATGGTCAACATCAAATATGAATTATATTCTCAAAAAAGAGTGAAGACTTCCATTTCCTGACAAGTGGCAGAGGCAGGAACTGTAAGCTCGCAGCAAAACAATTACATGATGAAAATGCTTTAATCATCCGTGCCTCTCAGACTCACTCGTCCCACGCATATCATCGACAGGCGCTGACACATCTCCATCTTGGCACAAGCGCTCGCATGATTGCGCTCCTCAGACTCAACACAGATCGACACGAGGTTCAATAATGGATTATAAATAGATGCGATGCCCACCCTCTCACTGCGTTTCAAAAGGTATTCAGCTGGTCTTTATGTGTTCATGTAATCCCACAGAAATGCAAGGTCTCAGAGTGAAGTGGTCAAGACAGCCGTAGCAACGCACGTCTCATGGAGACACTGAAAGAGCAACAGGCACTTGAACGTTAAGACATGACAGCCCCCACATTTGGAAGCTCTAAGTAACTCTCTGTAACAATGCTGTCTTCTGGAAAGGAGAGTAATAGGCCCACGCACACAGACAAAGACACAGATGCAGACACACATACACACAGCCCACCTACACCAACTCTGTTCACTGTGAACACGGCCTCTGCCATCAGCTGTGAACTACAGCATGAGTGGGATGAGACCCACTGTCCGTGTGTGGGCAAACTTGCTTTGAAAAATCCCGGATAAAACAAGTGAAAGTCAGGTTGGAAGGAGAGAGGGTGAAGCGATAAGGTCGAGGAGGAGGAGAAGCACATTCACACCGTGTCCGTCTAGAGGACCTCTGCTTATAGTTACCTGACTGACCCAGCAAAGCTTGCAAACTTCATTTTCAATAATTGCAATCAAAGGCATGACTTCTCAGTTTAACTCATTCACACTAGGATGGATGAGTCCAGATGCTGTGTGATGACTTGCTTATTCTGTCGTTCATTGGGAGGTTTTTATTAAACCACCTTCAATCGTCCACTTATCTTACTGAACTCACATAGGTCAAACTTCTTCAAACTTTGGACCCATTACCCTTGTCCAAAGGCATTAACATATAAACACATTGACAACATACTGTACTCCCACCTCACTCACAACCACTTAAACATTTCACATTTAACAATTATTTATTTGGAATATTTTTTGCCT
The DNA here is from genome assembly GCA_029224185.1 of Karalla daura. NCBI lineage: Eukaryota > Metazoa > Chordata > Actinopteri > Chaetodontiformes > Leiognathidae > Karalla > Karalla daura. Next base: position 9,109,593 of record CM055190.1, read on the forward strand.
TCGCCTCAAATAGAGAGCTGCACATAATTGTGCACTTCAACTGAGATGGTGCTTGTATTCATCTGTATTGTGTTGTCTATGTTGATCCAGCACATCTGTCCCTCTTTGCACATCTTGTCATGTGTACAAATCCTCCACAGCTTCAAATAAATCTGTTTCTTTGAACTCCTGAAAAGGATGATAGTCCCACAGCAAAACTCCAGAGTGGAGCTCCCTGAAAGACTGGGATGAGTCTTTATGATAAGTGAATAAAAGAAGCGACATAAAAAACAGTAATGTGTGACCTACATTAGTCAAATAAAGCCACAGTTATGATTCTGTCTATTTTTACAGCATCCCTGCAACAATAGTTGTTCGGTCACGTGACTGTTGTAATAATGCCAATCACCGTTTCACAATAGTCGCCATGCTTATCTGTCATCAGAAGAGAGCTCCATAAACACTAAGTGGATGGAAAGAATCTGAGGGCAAGAATCATTAAGCTGTTAACTCGGCAGCTGTTGGCCGCTTTGTTTTCTGTAAGAGATGCTGGCTGACCAGCGCTGCGGGCTGGCTGATTACCGTTTTTTACTCGACGGTGCTTTCCAGCATCGGGCTGGGCCGTGGGCTCGGCACTCATGTGACCCATTGAACGGTGACTGGAAAGCTTTGCAAGTGGGGCTGTCAACACCAGGACATAAATAAAGCTAAAGATAGGGTGATGTGGCTTCAGCCCAGGTTTCTGGTCAGCCAATGGCTTTTTATAGAAACACTCTGATTTATAAAAGGCTAACAGCTACTATTTTTGACACAGTGGGCTTGGGGGATAGGGATCTTGGAAACTTGTGATGCTCCAGGGTGCCTGACTGACCCTTCTGACTTGAATGTGTCAGCGGTGGTTGGTTGTGGCAGTTGTAGCAGATAGCAGATGTTGGATGGATCAAACCGGCCAAACGTCTGTGATGTTTTTGGAGACAATCCAGAGAGACGGACCAAGAGATGATCACATGGGTCTATCCCAGTCAGGCCCATTAAGTTATCGGATCACACTTTAACTGGGTTGTCTGGGGATGGGAAATGAAATGAGCTTTGATCAACTCTGACTCACATCAGTTAACTGCACTGTTTTCAGGACCAAACGTTGTACGTATACTGTTTAACATTTGCCTTTATTAAACATTACCATCTTTTAAAATATCTACAAATATAAAAGTCCAAGTATCACATACAGCTGTCAGATCCATCCATTGCTTTGTATCTAATCCATCCATTTTCTTAACTCCCTTTACACCTAAGCGATATCACAGGGCTCTGCTAGAGCCTATGCCAGCGCCAATAGGACAAAGGCAGGGAACACACCCTGGACGGGTTACCAGTCCATCACAAGACACACACATTCACTCCCACGCTCTCTCCTGGGGGCCTGGGAGAGTAACCCAGGTCCTGCTTGCTGTGAGGTGACAGTGCTATCCACTCAGCAAACATGTCACCTCAATCCCATACACTTATTTTTGTAATGTCATAGTTGTGCTCTTATACTGGACAGGTCCCCTACCTTTATTGGTTTGATTGTCATATTTAGTACCGACAGTCACGGTTCCCAGAGAATGAACATAAAAGTACAGCTATGTTAATTAACTTCTAACTAGATCTGGATGTGAATCTCAGATACTTAAGTACTGGACTTGGCTTCATGAGTCTATTCAGCCAAATGTAGCCAGTCTGACACTGATTTTAAGCAGCTGTGCGAGGAATAAATAGGGGTTGACTGAGCTGTGGTTTAGCAGTGACTGTGTGTGTTGCTATAGACACCATATGCAAACAGAAGATCTTGGATTCACTCAGAGGGTCACTGAGTTAAGTCAGTCATGTTCCCCGAAGGCCGCGTAGGTGTCTGTTACCCACTCAGAATATGTCATGGCTCATCACTGGGCGAGACCAGACTGAAGGGATCAGATGTCAGGGGTCAGGGTGTGACCGTCACAGAGAATCACAATATGCCTATAAGTCTGAGTCCAAAATTCAAACACCAAGGCCGGGGTGAAGGAAGCTATATTTTTTATAAAATACTCCATAGATCAAAGCTTTTATGGTTTGTGTGTTGGCAGCCGAGTGTGGAATTACAGATCACGACCTCTCTGTCATGACAGCAACGCTCTGTTTTCTTTAATTATCATAACAGACCACCAACAGAGGGAACCTCTTCTCCTCTCCTGCTGTGATATACAATCCACTCTGCGAACCGAGGCCACTGCCTGACAACCTAAATGTTATTTGGTGTATACACACAGCCCGTAAACGGTGCGTATTATTCGTCATAGTTAAACCGTAAACCTGACCCTGAACGCAGGTGAAGGCCAGACCATCAGCATCCAGGGCCAGACAGCTGGCATGTGAGGTTGGAGTAAGCTGGAGATCACGGACCCATTCATCGAACGTCCGCGCAAAATAGATAGCATGGTGCTAAATAAAGCAACCTAATGAATACGGAGACATACACGTGTCACTAGCGGGGTCTTTAGGGGAAAGGAAGCGTCAGATATTTTTACAGGTTGGTTTTATTTTCTGACAAGGTGATGCTGATGGATCACCCGCTCATAGACAAGTAGGGGAGATATGAGCCGGCCAAGCCATTGTGTTGTGGTCCGTGTGCTGTTTGTATCCATGACAACCGCACCGTGGCCATGTTCCCTGATTGCCAGATAGAGTCACTGCCCTTGACAATATTGTGAAGCTTAAAATGATTTACGGTGTGAGTGGACTGTTCTCGGCTTCACAGCGGAAACCGAGGGAGTGAATCAGTCTGATCAATGCTTCAGGGAAAAAAATGTTACTTCAGATTAAAAGGTGATTGTGCCTCAGTTGCATATGACGTTCGAGGCTTTGTAGCGTCGTGACTGACGTTGACGTTGAAGGCTTTTTAACAGCGTACCATTTTCTAAGGCTGAGAAGTAATTATGTTCATTGGTAAAGTGAACAGGCTTTTTTTATTGTGGCTTGATGAGCTTGGGAGAATTAAAAGAGTTCAAAGCATGAATTGAGAAACATAATCATCCTCGACATTCAGACTCTCTGAATGACCAGTGCAGTAATGGAATGTAACAAAAGTATAGTTAATGAATTAATATACTAAGATACAAAAATAAGAACGATTAGAATTATTAATATTAAATCAAAAGCCTCAAATTTGCATCACCCTCCATTTTCACCTTTGATACTTTATGTAACCTCATGAAATGATTTAAGATCTTTTTCCTCTGAAACATTTTAGATGCAGGGCTTTTACTTCTACCGTAAAACAAGTTAATTTACATTGTGAGCACTTTTGCGAGCTTTGAAAAGGTCCTAAAAGCACAAGATATTTATTCCTCATAGCTGGGAAATGGACTTGTAAAACTAGTTAAGCCTATTTAAAGGAACACATAACGTTATTTGAGAGTTAAATGTAGTGAGTTTAACTCTATTTTAGTGGAGTAAAGGGTTTGTTATATAAACATGGTCAGCAAGTGAACAAGCAGGAAGGTCATTGGGTCGTGGCTTAGCTCATTGTTTTGTCTGACCTGCAACTTTTTCTGCCGCTCGTTTGTCTCGCAGGTTTGTATTTCACAAAGCTGCTTAGATGCTGCTGTGTCTGGAAAAAATCACTATAACAAGCAAGGGGATATCGTGGTACTAAAAATACATGTGACTGACTCTATTTCTGAGGCCTGACTGTAATATCTTATTACATGGGACATCGATTGTGGATGAGAATGATGTGCCCGCTCAGGTATTTTCAGTCTCTGTAACACTCCCTGCTGCTATTTTGGAGCGATTGTTTCGAAATATATGTTAAACACACACAGACACAAACACACACACACACACACACAATGTCATTCCTTATTCATTAATTTGCTGACTGATGTTTTCCGCGGCCATCAGCAGTTATATGGAAATGAAACCAGACTGCGTAATGCAACCTCCTGCTTCAAACACAGAGGCACAGAGGATGGACAAAGACAAGGTCAAGTGTTACTGATAGCAGAGAAGACAGCATGTTACCTCTTTTGACGTGACATATATTGCTGATGCAGTCAGGTATTATGATTCCCACACGAAGCCATACCATAGCATCGAAGTTGATGATGGTTTATTTTTACTCTGAATTTAATATTGTGTCCGGCAGAAGGCACGCAAGACTTGTGGCTTCTTGTGATTCAAAAGACAGGAGATGCTGCCACCTACTGGAGGATGTGAACCGACCAAGCACTGTGTTTCAAACCGAGGTACAATATGAGCAAACTAGGAATATCAACACAGAAAACTAGGTCTGAAAACATACATGCAATGAAAGTGTCACAGTGTCCTGATTTATCTATGTTCTCACTTTCTTCTTTACATAGCTCAGCAGGTAAATCTAACCCCAGACAGTGAAGGCTCAAAATGTAGCACTCTGCAAACAGACTATCATGCCCTCTGCTGGAAAAACGTCTTAGGTGCAAGTTCAAGCATCTAACTTTAACAGGACAAAAATGACGTCAAACGTTAGATGTGCTTTCAGTAAATCGTGTCATTAAAAAAAAAATAGATGGCAGGTACATTAACTTATGTCACAGTCTAGACCTTATGTTACTGATAGCCTACATAATGATACTGTTTGTATCATTCAGGAGCCAAGACAGAAAAAAATGTTGATGCAGATGGGTTTAATGGCCTCTCTCAGCCTTAATCCAAATTAAAACCATATAAATTAGCATCTGTTGATATAAGTACTAGTCTGACAGTTAATTATAGTAGTCACTTTGCTATGCTGAATTTAATGGCCATATAAAACTCATTCATTGAACACAGCTGGTAAATAATTGACTGTGGACACAGGCTGTGCTCCTTCAGTCCCTCTGCGCTCCGGGCTATGACCTGGCTACTAATTACCTGGGCTTAGTATTGCTACTGTTGATGAGTGAGAGGAAGTTTAAACATTTGCTAGAACAGGTCATCTATCCACAAAAAAGACACCATGTAAAAACTGTAGGACTGAAGACAAACAATGCAGTTTGGCAAGGAAATAAAGGTAAACTGTATATATCTATTAAAAGAAATAGCTGTCTGCTGACAAAATGTTGTATGTTGCCAATCAAATGGCAGGTTAATATAAATATGATACGTATGTTTGAAAGAAAGGGGCAGTCACACTTCAGCATCCTGCCTTCAGGGAGAAGGTACCGGAGCCTCTGAGCCCACCTCCCCTCTCTGCCCCTAAAACATAGTACCTACCCCCTTTTATCCCACGTCTCTGCACTATAATCCAGTGCACAATGCACAAAAATGGAAATGTATATTTCACATCTCAAACTCTGGATGGGTGGATGTTTGAAAGCAGAATCTAAAGTTAGAACATCCCACATGATCACCTTGAGAATTTTTCCTCCATATGTAAATAACAGTATTGGAATCTGATACAGCTCCTTAAAAAGTCTGCAAATAAGCATCATTTCAAAATATAATATCAAAAAAAGAAAATAGCCACACCAACTGCAAACATTTTTTTATTGTTCTTTCACATCAAAAACACTTAACAATCATGACCCAGTCGCCATCCCTCCATTTGTGCGTTTTGTTGAATGAAAACAAAATAATGTCCTCTGTACTAGTGAAATTCAAGTCTGTCTAAATAAAGAACAGCACTACATAAAGCTGCCATAACACTAGGGCCACTGTTAGGCCTATGCATACTGGACATACAAGTGTGACTTCAAAAAGGTGAGCATCGTTGGAGCACTGGACCAGAAAATGTGACACATGAAAAACAAAGATTCAGAGTTTGAATGGAAGTATTGAATCCACCAAGACTTTGTTGGAGGTGTTGGGAGTTAAAAAAAAATCCAAGTGAGAAACAGTTGTGGACACACATATGCATCTAATCCATGGGGTATGCTAAAAACAACAACAAATGGCCTCTAGATGGACTTCTTCATGATCAAACAGAGCTCTTGTGGCCACAAAGACTGGTAATCTAGCAGCAACAGGACGGATCAACAGAGGATCAGCTGGGATGAGTGAAGAGGCCGAGGCTGTGTGCCTGACGACAGAGAGGTGTGGTACCAGTCTGGTACACACACCTACCACTTACATACACTCACAGTAGAAACACAAAGTAGCACCATACAAGACGTTGATGCAGCACCCTGTTGCCTTGCAACACTTTTTTCGACTTGGACAGCTATGGAGGTACAAGTACAAAACCTTTGAATCTTCATTTAACCCTGATAACGTCAGGTATTGCATAGTAACCCAATACAAACTTCTCACACTTGTATTTTTTGATCATTGCATCCCTTTATATGCCCCTAAATCATTCAAAAATCAATTGTTCCCTCTGCTATTGAAGTTGCTCACCAGCAGAGGGCAACATGCATCTCATTGAGCTGGCAGTGACGAGAATGACTCCTTAAACTTTGTCCCTTCTGTCTATCCTCAGGGCAAACCATGAGGTAGGAAAGTACACTTATATTTATGCATTCACTGTTGTCTACAAGAGCCTCGCTTATCTCTGACTTGAGATCTCTCGAGGTCACACTAATTGGAGGAACGCACTTTCCTGCCTTTAAGGGGTTGGGGAGGCCTGAAGTTGTTTTCCATGCGTACCCTCTGATCTTCTTCCTCTCCAGTGAACAGAAGCATTCTGAACTTGCCCAGCTGTGTCGGAGGAGACAAAGAAATACTCACACATTAACATCTTTTGAAAGTAAATAGCTGGCTTCTTTTCCTTAAACATGATCCGTAGAATGTCTATTGCACGTTGCTTTAAAAGGATATGTGGATGTGGAAATATCATTAAAAAGAACAAGCCCAGCAATACATCAGCCTCTTTCCAAACATTTTCTTCACCATCTTGTTGCCCATGCTTTCATTCTAAACAGAGTAAATCATTTCCTGAAGCTGGGCTTTATGATGTTTTAGCCAATGTTAGTCAAACATAAGTAGATGTATCTTTTGGAGCAGACTATTTTTGGTGTAGTAGAGGCTATTTGTGATGGCAGGATGTGTACACATGTGAGTAATGGCTTTTGGGAAAGTGTGGCACAGATGTATAAGCTATACAGACAGCCCCCACATCTATACACACAATAACTTCAAGCTGAATCACAACATTGCAGTCATTTTTCTTTCAGGATCGTAAAAAGTAACACATCATGCTTAAACCTAAAAATTGCATTTTCCTCCCTCTTTTTAGTATTTGCCCTTTAGCTCCATGTCTACCATGGAGGGGAAATGAAAAACAAAATAATACCCTGTTACATAAGGGATTTTTCCCCTCCTGGGTCTCCATACAAGTATTTTTCAATTAAAGCCCTGAACCCATGTAGTCATCCATCCATCAGGATAATCAGCTGCAGGGGATCAAAGGCTCGAGCCCTGGAGTCATAGGTTGTGGGACCTAACTTACATCTCACCCCCAGCTACGCTGCACACATGGCTTACAGACACATCGCTCATGACCTGAGCTGAAGTGCCACGACTGCTTAAACTCTGATTTCTCATGCACAGCCCTGGAGATGAATGCGGGGGCTAGAGACAAAAAAAGGCTCTGTAAAGTGTTTAAGCATGTAATCCAGAGGCTGGCAGCAGCCGTCATGAGGCGAGCTCACACAGGGACGTGCTGCAGACATCCAGCTAGTCAGCTTAACTCGTCAACAACCTGGGCTTGTCAGACTCAAACTTTATGATTAAACTCAGTCCTGAGAGCAGTAGATAAAAACAAGTCGACCCTAAACACTGCAACCCCATGAATAATGTTCATCCCTGCTCTTGCCTCCGGATATAGAACCATACCATGTGTGTTTATGTGAGACCCACACATACACACAAGAACTGATTGTTTCGCATAATCCTGGTCCTTCAACTGCCTCTTTTTCACAGTGATGATAATTCAATTTAATTGTTAAATAATGCAATTTAAGAAAATGTAATCCTTGCTAATATATAAGATCTTAGTTATGGAAGATTGGTTGAATGAGAAATACAATATGCAAATAGCACAGTGAGGTTTCAGTATATGATGGGATCCCTACATGCACTGTTATCACAAGCAACACATCTGCAGCACACACCTGCTTTTCTGACACTGCGATTGGCTCCTTCAGGACGATCCAGGTGACGCTCTCATATAGCGGGGGAGTGGTCAGTGACCCCAAGTAGGTCCAGTAATGGAGGCTGCTGGGCAGGAGGCACTTTGGGTTGAAATTTTTGAAATCTGTGACACTGGCCTGAAATGGAAATGCAAAACACAACACAACAGCACTTTAATAAAACTGAGAGCAGGTTTCAAGCTACAGGGATCTCACTCATAATAAAATCCAGGTGTAATCACAGTACTCGCCTTAAACTTGACCATGTACAGAGCGTCTGTTATCATGTGGAGCCACCTGTGGTCATCACCTGTCTTCAGGAACACACAACATGATTTGTAACCATTCAGGCACTAGCAGACAGTAGATCTACACACGCTTATGTAAACAATGTACAAAATGTCAAATTTGCAGCCATTTGCAGCAGTATTTAACACAAATGCAAGAATGTCACGTCACAATGTTAGTGTCTGTTTGAAGCATTTGGTTCTGAACGACTCATAACTGGTACAACACACGCAGCTTTCATGAGTCATAGCTTTTCCCACTAGATTCGCTTAGAACTTCTGATACCTTCAGAAATTACTGTTCACATCTCACTTTTCAGTTTTAAAAGTCAAAACATTCTGGCTCTCTTTCTCTTTGAGTCACATTCACTTTATGCAGGCCCAAAACCTAGCACTGACACAGGGGTGGAAATTAGAATAGCAACTGAAGAAAAACTTCCTACTTGTAAAAAGATGCCAAGGACGGCGAGGCCATCGGGAGCTGCTGCCGCCTCTCCAAACGTCCGGTACTTGACAGCATTCCAGTGTACGAGATGAAGCTGGAGGGAATGAAACAAGAATACAGTGGCTGGATGGCAACAAGATGCTAAATAAATGAATAAATAAACAAAGACAGGATTCTGTGCATGTACGGCATGCGTGTTAAAGGGCTGCTAGGTACAATGATGGTTTAACCAATGTTGCCGTAATATCTATACTCACTGCTGACACATACAGCTGGATATGTGGGGAAACCTTATCAAAATAGCATTGGGGTTTTACTCAGCAACAATTATCGATTATCATGCATCGTATTTATACCAAGATCCATTCACTGACCTCAGATGCGTAGCCGTTTCCTGCAACAGTGTGCTCAGAGCCGTGGCAGCCCTTTCCCCCCCAGTGGAAGTGAAACTGTTTCAGTCTGTATGGGTTGTCAAGAGGGCCTCCCCGGATCACTGCGAAAGAAGAAATGTGGAAATATATTTTTAAAAGAAGCAGACATGTGGTCACCCACAAACATTCTACATCCTCTCTGCACGCAATTGACAGTTTCCCGGAACAGTGCTGCACAGGGTGCACAATCCACACAGCATGATTGCACTCTCACACACATTACTGACATGAATCGACTGATAACCCTCCCTTAGAGCTGAGACAGGAGTGTCAACAGTAAGACCAGCCTGCTTTACCGACGTATCTATCATTAGCCAAACCCTGTGCTGTAAGAGGCAGCTTCACAGCTACATTTAGATCGGTTTAGCTCTCCAGTCAGGTTGATTGGCCAACAAGGATTAATAGAAACTTAAATGCCTGTGATAATGCCATTGAGCTTATCTTCAGGACAGTGCATGCTGTTTTCAGAGCCTACGGCTCACACTGCCGGGAGCGGACACGAGTCTAATGTGATTGTTATTCACTGTGATGCTGCTGACATCCTTTTGACAAACGGGTCAGAGCAGCGCAGGTCATATTAGCTAGGCATGGATGGCAAAAGGAGCAAAACACTTATCTCCATGTAACAGTGTAGGTTTGGAGAAATCACAACTTCATCCGTTTTAAAAGACCTGAAGAATTTCTGCACACCATCAGTGAGAAACTTCGTAAATAACCACTTCAAAGTACCTGATGCACTGAATCAGACTGTTAGAGGTGATAATAGTGCTGCAAATTCTGACCTTGGCGACACTAACACAATCGACAGCCTGCGGTGATAAACACATGAATTAACTATTGTGACTGCAGCTAAAGCCTGTTTGTTAGTCTAACATCCAGAGCCAGATCATTGACGTCATTTCATACAGCATTATCTTCACGGCATGTATCACACTTTCAGCACACATGTATGTGCAAGTGTCCAGCCTCAGGCTCTTTCTATTAATTATTATCAGCGATGGCTACTAGTTCGCATTGTAAAAACTGCCTGAGCCTGGCAGACCTACAATTCGGGGCTCATCAACCATGGTTATGATGTGGTGGCTTACATGGATCCACCCAGTCATAAAAAAAATGAATTGGGGTCATAATAAGCACTGAGATCACCTGAGGTTATTATATCTCTTGTCCAGCAGACAGGAGGTCATGCAGCTAACTGCTGGCTGCACTTTGCTGCAGCATAATCAGAGGTTTATTTGTAACCTCTGATTATGGTCAGTTGTGTACCGGGTTTGCGCTTCTTAAAATCATGTTAATCCCATCTACTGAGTGTATATTTACTGAAAGACCACTTGTAGTCCAGATTTCCGCAGTGTGCAGCTGACAAACACATATTAAAGGAAGGATTATTGCCAGACAGTGATCTGTCACTAATTGCAAGGTGCTCAATAATTGTTTGGTGGTGAGACATTATGACCTCTTCACATTTCTGTTTTTCCCTTTTCCTTTTGTTGTGTCAGTCTAAAATAGGTGCATAATTGTCTGTTTCGTAATGACTTTCTTTTATAAAGTAAAAATGAAATAAGTCAAAAAACTGAAAGTACCCCTGCTGCACTGACAAGCAGATGCAAATACAGAACGCTCCTTTCCTCACCTGAACGATCATCCGAGTCATCAAACTCCACAACGACAGAGTGTCCGTTGTTTGTGATGTTGATGGAGGAACAGTGGTCGTAGTTCAGGACGATCGGGCCCATGTTGGGGTCATGTGAGGCTTCATGAGGGACGATGTCAATGGGAGACTGCCGGTCCCCCTCGGCAATGGGATAGTTCTTGTGCCATACAGTAGGACCTTAAGAAATGAGGAGAGCATTATATAAACACATTGTTGAAGCTTCAGTACACCCAGTGCTGCACTTCAGCTTCTGCTCATAAATTAAAAGTAGCTGAATACTTTCTAAGGTTGGAGTCGTGAACAGGTCCCTGGTTCAAAGTGTTTGGAGCATGTTTGTTTTCCCTATGTGTGTATGGGTTTTCTCCAGGTAGACTGGTTTGTGAGTGTAACCTCACCAGGGTGTATTACCTGCCATCACCCAATATGCACTGGAGATAACAGATGGGTGTTCTTCCTAAGGAATATTAAGAGAATATGTTCCTGCATTTTCTGTTTAATACAGCTACTTTAGATAAAAGCAATTTAATCCGCTCAGCCACTGCAGTCTGTTCCACCACACAGATGATTTAACATTGATGTACCTATGTAGTTTTGGAGAGATGCATGTTTTGATATTGAGATTAAAAAATAAATCAGAACAATCCACAGAGAAAATTTGATCCACTCTCAACACTGAAGCACAGAACATTAACAAACTTGTCCAGAAAACACTTATTATCATCCTTGACCCCAGTACAATACGTGGCCGTGGGACACAGCAGGTCCAATGGGCTGAGAGTCCAGGTAAGGTGACAGCAGTCAACCCTTTAAGCAGGTGGCTAATCTCGCATTAACATCCTTATCTTCTGCGTTACTCCCCCTCCATATGAATAAGACACGCAGCCCTCTTTCACGCAGCACAGACGCGCCAAACAGAGTAATTGCCCCCACGGTGGAGTAATTGGCTCCATTGTGGATCGGCGGGCAATAAAAGAGTCAGTCCGGAGGCTGGATGCTGTGATGTTCTCCTACCGTCCTGCTTGCCATATCCCCACAGATTCCCGGTCATTGTCCCGTCAGAGGATCCGAGGCTCCTACTCGCCGGTGCGCACCTGGAAGACGGACGCACATCAAGCGGAGCCTACTGATGAGATTTATGCTGCGGGTGAAGGGGAAGGAAATTATCCCTTTGTTGACACGCCCCTTCACTTCGCACCCCCCACCCCTCCCTTCCACCCTCATAGCTGCAAACAAAGGCACGCACACACGCACACAAGCGTACGCACAAACGCGCACACGCGCACACGCACGCACCCTCTGTCCACCTGTCCGAGGCTTTTAGGGCTTAACTGACCACTCACTGTATCAGCTCAACCCTTAAATCGTTTAACCATCTCAACAAATTACATAGTTATTAAACTAAGATTTTTTTTTAATTATTGTTTTGATCTTCGGTATTTATTTTAAAACATAACGAATTCCGCCCTGAAGAGTCATATTCTACTTACAGTATTAGGAATGAAGGGGTAAATATAATTGACAATGCAGGCATCCCCAAACTCTCACCCACCCAAACACAAAGACACATGATACACCACATTCTCAAGGCAATCTCAAGTGATGCTCACATATCTATATGATATATTCTTTATTGATCATCATCATCAGATAGATAGATAGATAGATAGATAGATAGATAGATAGATAGATAGATAGATAGATAGATAGATAGATAGATAGATAGATAGATAGATAGATAGATAGATAGATAGATAGATAGATAGATAGATAGATAGATAGATAGATAGATAGATAGATAGATAGATAGATAGATAGATGAATGCCATTAAAATAAAAGCAATATAATCTTGATTGTTTCCACACATAGTGACTGATACAAAACACAATCATTTAGTACCAGATTGGCCTTCAGTCATTTTCAGGTCAGTGCCTTAATCCTGGATGAGATGTCTCTTCTTTGTTGCCCCTGCCCTGCCCATCAGGGGCAATCTGTCTACACTATGTGCACAGGGAGGAGATCGTTGTGACTACTTTACTCGTGAAATATTAATTTAATAAAATATTAATAGCATAATTTAACAACACTCCGTGCATCCTCTATCCTCCTCATACGGGACATTTGTCCCGTACATAGTGTGGGAATCCGTGTCGAAAGTGCTGAAACTGAATTTTCATTTCTTTCACGTCGAATCTGCGGATCCGGAACTATAATTACGTCGGTGACGTCACTCATTCTCAAGCTACTATGGCAGCGACCAAATCGTCCAAAGAGCAGAAATACGACCGGCAACTCAGGTAGGTGTTGATTGTAGTTTATGTTTAGTAAAGCAACTCGTTTACAATGTTTAGGGGGGTGGCCTTATTGTTTAGCTTGAGAGGCGGCAGCAGCAGCTTTTAGGAGGCTGTAGTGCTAATGTCAGCTAGCGTTAGCTGGCAGTGAAGGCTGCAGTAGAACAACACATTAGGAGTCAGGTTGATGGGCTGAGCTGCTCTCATTTTACTGCTAGGTGTAGCTTTACCTGTCTAAATCAGCAGCTTGTCTGCCTGCTGACACCTTGGCTTAATCTGTATGGGTTAAACGCCTATAGGCGATGCAGACAGAGAGCTGTCTTGGCTAAATCAATGAGGCTGAGTTGTATCACTAGATGGCAACACATATCCATGTGCTGTTTATTTTTGCTTCCAGGCTGTGGGGTGATCATGGCCAGGAGGCGCTGGAAAACGCACATGTCTGTCTCATCAATGCTACGTCAACTGGAACAGAGATACTGAAGAACTTGGTGCTCCCAGGTAAACAGCTGTGGGGATGCTGCAGGTGTCTGTGACTTCATTTGTGGTGGAGCTCTCTTCCACTAATTTTTCCATTAAAGCTTTAAAATGGTACTGGTTAATGGACTGATACTTATACAGTGCTTTTCGAGTATTCCAGACCACTCATAGTCATTTTACAGACACAAGTCAGATTAATCCATTATGCACTCACTACATTAGGGGCGGTTTAGGGAATCCAATTATTATTATTTTCATTATTTATTTAATTTCACCTCCCTTTGTCTTATTGCTAGTTTTTATTTGTTGTTTGTTTTGAGTTTTATTTCCATGTAGGGTGCCAAACAAATACATCCGTTGTAAATGTTATCTTCCTCACGACTTCTTCTGATGTCTCATCAGGTATCGGAGCATTCACCATAGTCGATGGACACACAGTCACTGGGGACGATGTGGGAAACAAGTAAGTTGTTAAATCTGCCTGTGGACATTGACATGACCTGCAGTTTTGTGTCTACACGTAAACATGAAGACAACTGCAGACTAGTTATATTAATGCCAGACTGCGTGCATCAGTGTTGAAGAGTCTAGCAGTTGCTAGGATGAAGGACCCTCAGTAGTGTTCCTCCTTGCACCGTGGCTGTAGCAGCCTGCTGCTGAGGGAGCTGCTCAGGGCAGCTGCAGTCCCGTGTAGGGGCTGAGAGGTGTTTGGGCTAGGTTTGGATGTAACCGGTACTTTGGACTTGCGTGCTCATTAATGATGACGTAATCTCTTGCAGCTTTTTCCTGAGCACTTCCAGCATCGGAAAGGTATGCTGACTTGGAATGAATGGATGGTTTGATCTTTTAGAAGCAAACTCTTCCTCTACATATCACTTTTTAACATCTTTATTAGGAAGAAAATATACTTGACATGAGCACTGACTGTAGTTCTTGCGTTACAGAACAGAGCACAGGCCACCACAGAGCTGCTACAAGAACTGAACAGCGACGTGTCAGGAAACTTTGTCGAGGAGGTTGGTGTTTGGCCTGGTGGCACAGATGTTTACAGTGGTTCCAATATTTCAATAGAAAGTAAATACAAGATGTTTGTGGTTGAATGATGCATAATATTTATGTTGTAAAAAAGTGAAAATGCTGAATAATGTCAAATACATGAGAAGAATAGATACAATTTATCAAGTAGCCCATAAAAGGTAATCTTTTATTCCATTTGAATGTGCTCAGATGTGTATGCATGCACGTGTTGATCAGCTTTATCGCTCTGTGAGTGACTGAGGCCTCTCTTGTATTTTCTACTTTGCTCTTCCAGAGTCCTGACAAGCTGTTGGACAACGACCCAGAGTTTTTTCACAGGTTTACCATAGTCATCGGTGTTCAGTTGCCAGAAAGGTAGGAGACGCATTGTCTTTATTCTCAGTGTCAAAGACATGACCAGCAATTAAAATTACGCAATGTTTTGTTTTTAGCCCATTCGTGAAAGTTGTTTTCGCCTAGCTTGATTGATGTTTGTTTTGTCTTCTGTTCACTTCTCTTCAATTCAACAGCACGTGTTTGAGGCTAGGCTCAGTGTTGTGGAGCGCCTCCGTACCATTCCTAGTGTGTAAAACCTATGGTCTGATCGGCTACATGAGGCTAGTGGTGCAGGAGCACACAGGTCAGTCCCCTGGCATTCAACCTGGATTCCACATTTCTTGTTATTGACACTTTGTGAATTGGATACAATTTTAAATGATGGTTGTGTTAATATTCCCCCTCCCCCTTTGCTTCAGTAATTGAATCTCACCCTGACAATGCCTTGGAGGACCTGAGGTTAGACCAGCCCTTTGCCGATATCAGCGAACACATCCAGTCCTATGACCTGGACAGCATGGAGAAGAAGGTTTGTGCTTCGGTGTCAATTTTCACCTGTCAGGTTAAGTCATTGCTGTCTTTTCACAACTGATAATACCCATGTCCATTCATTCTTGAATTTGCAGGATCACAGCCACACACCGTGGGTTATCATTGTAGCTAAATACCTGGAGAAATGGCTCAATGAGGTACCATAATGCCTCTTTCCTGCTCAGTGCCAGCATATCTGACACAGAGTCCAACTTGTATATTCTGATGAATTACTTTTGCGTTAATTTACAATAAATGTTGTTTTTTGTCAATCCAGCACAACTCTCAGCCTCCAAAGAATTACAAAGAGAAAGAAGCCTTCAGACAGTTGATCCGTGAAGGTACCTGAACCTCTGGGATCTAGTTGCGCATAAATTCCCTGGCCTTACGATGAGCTGTGACTGATTTTGACTGTGTGTCTGTTCAGGGATTCTGAAAAATGAAAACGGCGTCCCAGAGGATGAGGAGAACTTCGAGGAAGCCATAAAAAATGTCAACACTGCTTTAAACCCAACTAAGGTGGCAGATCACACATAAAACACTCCTCACCTCATAAACCAGTTTTTCTAGTTTGTTTTCCCTTCTGTGGCTATGGCACTGCAACATCTCCCATGCCTACAGGTTCCCAGTGCGATTGATGACCTCTTCAACAGCGAGGAGTGTAACAACATCACAGCACAGGTCTCCACATTTCTGTAATCGTCACACTAGGAGTGCTTAAATCAAATTATCAAACTTAATGTAGTTTTTGTTGACATTCTAGCCTTTTAAAGTTGTGTCCTGTGTTTGTTAGACGCCGCCCTTCTGGGTGATGCTGCGGGCTGTGAAGGAGTTTGTCCTCACCGAGGGCAATGGAAGTCTACCGGTGCGGGGAACCATCCCAGACATGATCGCAGACTCCCAGAAGTTCATCAGCCTTCAAAACGTGTATGTGTTGCTTATATCGTTAGAAACTGTCAAAGCAAGGGAGATAAAGTCACCTAAATGGGTCTGAATTTCAAAAGTATTTCTGCTCTATCTCCGAATGTGTTGCTTCATCTCAGCTACAGAGAAAAGGCCATGCAGGATGCAGAAGCAGTTTCCAAGCATGTTGAATGTCTCCTGCAGTCAGTCGGGAAGGTATGTTGGAAGCGCACATACTCACTGAACATTGGCATGTAGGTAAGCGTTTGCATTTGTAGCTCATAAACCAAATCAATTTTGGTTAGTGATTGGATCAAAGTGATTCTTGAATTGTATTGTGTATGTACAGACCCCCAACTTTTTATGTGACCTTTTATGTCTCACATTCATTGTCAGTGAAACCTCTTCTGCTTTTCCACACTAGCCCCCAGAGAGCATCTCTGAAAAGGACATCAAGCTGTTCTGTGAGTACTCCTCAGTCAACTAATCTCATATTTGTATACGCAGCTATATTCAGCGAGCATACAGTGAATAATTGAAACAGTTACATGCTGTGCCTCTAACATGGTTGGGATTTCATTATGCGAGGCTTTAAAATGGGTTCAAATGTTGTTACTTCAAATGCTGCTGCTTTTTATTCCACCGCCTGACTAATTAGTCAGGCTAATCAGTGTATTATGTAAAAGCACGGCCTGGGGATCTTTGAAGGGCTACGCGTTTGTACATACACTAGAACGTGTGACTTATGTCATGTGTTGCCGTCATGCCACGGTGATGCCGTTTCTGACTTCAATGGTTGTAATCCCTCTGCACGTGGCCAATGGACCGGTCTGCAGCGCTGTGGCTGGGTGACCGCCCGGCTCGCCTAGAGGTGCAGTTTAATCCACCTGTGGTCTGTTCCTAACCGTGGGCGTTCTGCTTGCGTCCAGGCAAGAACTCCTCCTTCCTCAGGGTGGTGCGCTGCAGGTCCTTGGCTGACGAATACAACGTGGAAACAATGAAGAGAGATGAAATCGGTGAGCTCCAGATCCATTCTCCTCTTCGCTGTCCACGTGTACTGGAGCGTCATCTAACTATGGCTTCTCTCATTTTCTCCTATAATAATAATAATAATAATAATAATGACAATGGCTGTGTGTCCCCAGCCTCATGCATGGACAATCCAGACAGCGAGATGGTTTTCTACCTCATGCTCCGCGCTGTCGACCGCTTCCATCAGCAGCACTCCCGCTACCCAGGTACACGCAGACTAATTTGTTGTTGTTTGAAGAGTTGCCATTCATAATTGTGCCACCTCCCTAGCGCTGCAGACCTGCTGATGGAAAGTGGCTGGGAGACTATGACTATGACTATACATCAAAAGACTATGACTTTGCTCTGTATTATTGAAATCAAAGCCTGTCCTTACCCCGTAGAATAACATGGGTTGTTTTACTTGATACCAGAGTACAAGGATAATATTATCATATCAGTCTTGTGTCTTCTCTCTCTTTCTCTCTGCCATCAGGGGTTTATAACTACCAGGTGGAGGAAGACATTGGCAAGTTGAAGCTGTGCGTGAACAGCCTGCTGCAGGAGTGCAACCTCAACGTCAACATCAAAGACGACTACATCCACGAGTTGTAAGTGGCTGCGGCCGCAGGCTCGACCCATGCGCTCGACCCGAGCGCGCCTCCTCACCGTCTCGCTCTTCTCTCACCCGCAGCTGTCGATACGGAGCAGCCGAGCCGCACACCGTCGCCGCCTTTTTGGGAGGTAGTGTTCTGCCGCCGTTCAGAACTTGAGCGAGGTCCTAGGCCCACAGCGTGCATCGCTAATATTTCGCTTTTTTTCCCGTGTTTTCGTGTTCAGGATCGGCTGCGCAGGAGGCCATCAAAATCATCAGCCACCAGTTTGTGCCCTTCAGCAACACGTTCATTTACAACGCCATGTCGCAGACTTCGGCCACGCTCCAGTTGTGAATACCGTCGCCGGGGTCCTTTTGTAGAAATATCAGAAAACGGAGTGAGATCAAGAGAATCATTTACTCATTTGCTTTAATAAATCAGAGCTGTAAACTGCACATCGGCCTTTCTGAAAGAAGGAAGGATGACAGATTTCCACTTACATCGCACTGGATCGGGCAGGCGTCTCAGATGAAGACTTTGGACTAAACGTTCCATCCTCCATTCAGCCTCCCCTTCATCTCTAAGGTCCTTAAAGAGGAGAGGGCAGGACGTCACTCACAAGATCTCTGGAAGCCTTTTTTTGGGCGGTGGGGGCGGGGGGGGTGCTGACATTAAACAAGGTGGAAGTGAAATGACAAAATTCAAAAGCTTCATGTCGTATTTTCAGCTGTGAAACTCCGTGGAAGACACTATCACTGTACTTTAGTCTCGACTGCCTTCTGTTGTCTTGTGTTTTGAAACGAGGTGAGACAGTTTTGGTTTACACTGAAAAAAAAGAAAAAAGCAACTTGTAGTTTTGAGCTGTCGTGTGCTATAAAATCATTCAGTCATTTTAACAGCATTTGTTATTTTTCTGACTGAGTCGTGACGTACGCATGACATGTTTAGCAGTGTACAGAAGAGGAAAAACAAGCTCTTATGCCTGTTTATTTGCTTCTCTATGTGTGTGTGTGTGTGTGGTCTCGTACAGTTAAACTCAAGTTCATACAGTCTGGTAAACACTTGTTGATTTGTATGATAGTTGAAACAAGGATTTCACAGTCTTTAGCCAGAGTAAATGTTAGATGACAAGCATGTGAGCTCTTCAGAGGCCTGTAATGTGACTTGCCTCCCAGCAGAATTCACAAGCAACCCAGGTTAGGATGTGTGCGGGGGGTGCAGTGAGGAGCGTTTCATCCAACACCAGGGGGCGCTGCAGTGCGCTTTCAGATCCACGGTGCTGTTTCAGGTTCGTCTCACATGCCTGTTGATTGACCAATTCCTGAACGTTCACCATTGGATACGGCCTTCACTTGACGTAATCGGCTAAACCCCTCTTGTGTTAAACATTAACTGCTACGTTGTTTCCCATTAGAGCTGTCTGGGGAACCTGGAGATGTGCAGGGCCCTGCTCTCTGCACTGAGGGTGATGCGGCACAGTTCTGTTGGAGTGCTATGTTATGAAGGTCATTGTGATGTAACTGTTGGGCAGGGTGAAGTTTTTCATTTGTTGTTTTCCTCCCAGACTTTGGCAGAATAGAAATTTGCCCTCAGCAGATTTTTTTCCTCCCTCTATCCTCTCCCAACCCTCCCCATGCAGTGATCTATCTCACATTCTCTTACATACACACACACACTTACACACACACACACTCACTCCATTTCGCCCTGTCTGAGAGGGATAGAGCAGGTTGCCAAGAACTACTCTGGCCATTTCCTTAATGAAGATTTCTTCCACTGCCTAAAAGATTATCATGTGTCAATCCACCCACTGCCTCCTTAAGATTATCATGTAGTGACAGCGCCAGGTTTATTATGCCTCACTGAACTCACTGAAAAGGATCTTTAAGCTTGGTCTCGTACTGTCTGTCAGGTCTCCATAGTAGCCATAGTAGGAATAGTTGTCCATGCCTCTGCCTGCTCTCTCTCTGTCTCTCTCACTGTGACCAGCGCAGAGTGAGTCTTAGTGTCTTTCAATCGAAGAAGCATTTGCATACACATGCGCTTTAGAAAGTGTTACCCCACATGTTCGAGTTTAAGACATCAGTGTGGGAAGAATCTGGTCTTCATTGTGTGTTCTGTGGCACTTTTTGTACTCATTGGTATGAAAATTAAACTCTGAAATGTAGTGTTTCTTTTGTTTGTTTTTTACCTTAAAATACTGCCAGATATCACGACTCCCTCTGCGGTTCTGTCCAACGAGGAGACTTCAAGACGCTCTCCAGAGGCGACTCTGTGACGGTCACAAATTTGGATTAGTGTGTCTGGCCAAATGTGATACAGCTGTGTCAACATCCTTACATATAACATTCAGTACTGAGCACTGGGGGGGGGGCTTCACTTATTGCACTGTACCCCCTTCATACTTTTAAGAATGGCAACGGTAGTTAATGTGTCTGCCTGACACGTAATGGCCACACTTTTGTTAGGATAGTTTAGGATCTTACACTTTTTTTTCCCCCCGATGCAGCCATCTTTCGTAGAGCCTTTTGTTTCCTTTTCAACATGTTATTTATTGAGGTGTTAGTGAGTAGCAGTGGAAATGGTCCTGCTGCACTACAAAAACAAATCTAATATGATGAAGTATTGCTGTGAGAAATTAGTCTTTATTATGTAATCAGCTGAGGGTCTATAAATGTGTCATGTTGCGTTAAGCACCAGGATCATGGTTTAGCATGTGCTTGCTATTTTCCGCTTCGAATCAGTGCGCAAAAATAAATCTCTTGATCGTGGTTTTGAACTTTTTCTCTGTGTCTTTACTCTTCTCTCAGTCTCATCACCTCATCAAGGCCCCGATTCTTATATTTCAGATTTTGACTGATTTTATGTTTGTGTGATTACTGATTTTCATTGTTGCTACATGCTGCTGACGTATGTGTCTTATTTCTTTAAAGAAAGCTGTACCACGCAAGAGTAGTGCTACAAGTCAGAGCTTTGTAGCCAGACATGTTTTAGCATTTAAGTGACTTTCTCTTGACTAAAATGCTAAAAGCCAAAAGGACAATGGAGATGGTGCAAAAATGCACAAATTTACGCAGCATAAGGAGAGGTACAATTTCAAAGTTTTGAAACTGATTGTAATATCTTCATGCTGCTTAAGTTTGTGGACATTTGTTGTAAGCTCTATGTCGGTCTGGAGTAAGTCAGATTGTTGCCGCAAAGTCCAGGGTATTATTCATCCTCACGACTTCACCTTTTTCTCACCTTTCAAACCTGCGACTTCAAACGTTCCGACCACTTGGGGGCAGCAGAAACAAGTTGTGAATGTATATGTGTACGTCAAAGCTGTAGTTCCTGGCCACCTGGTAAATCTAAATCCAGTATCCCTGAGGGAAATATCTGGCAGCTGTGTCCACCTGCAGTGTGGTCCTGAGCAGGTTGTTCATTAGAGTTTAGAGCTATTTCTTTGGAGTAATTCCCTCCGCAGCGGAAACCCAGGTTGTGGCCCACAAGCCTTGTTTGAAACACTGAGGTCTCAGCTAACAGGCCGTCACGTTCGCATTGTCAGATTGTTTTCTCTTGTTCATTTGATACGATGTGTATACAAAAAAAATATTCTGAACAGCTGCCTTAAAAAGGGCCTATTTTCCAAAAATCTTCAAGGCTAAATTTCTAGCAACACTAATCACGGAATGAACCGACTCTGTGATTGTCAATAAAATATACGACTGTTAGAACAGACAGTTATGAGCAGAATTTCTAGAGATTTACTGTGCAGTGAAATGGGTCAATAGAAACACTGTTTAAATCCACCTTTTCCCCTCCTCCAGGCACACAGTGGTGTTCTGCTAGCATCCGTGTGTTATCAACAGCCCCGCTTCCAAGCTCAGCTTGTAACTGCTTTATCTTGGAGCCACAGAAGAGACCTGACAATGAATAAATGTGAGGGTGTCCACTTGTGTCCACTTGTGTGTGTGTGTATGTGGGTGTGTGTGTGTGTGTTGGGAGGAGGGGTTGGTCGTTAATGCTAAAATCAATCAGTAAATCAGAAGCAGTGCCTGTAGCGCGGCCACACTGCCAAGCCAGCGATGATTCTAACTGGAAGCTTCAAGCAATAAAGGGGGGAGGGAAATGGATGAGTCATCTTAGGGAAATGAAGGGAATTGAACAGTAAAGGTGGCAGGCTGGTAGACTTGTCTCCTGCAAGGACAAGTGTTTTACAACCACATCTGCCTTACAACAGAGTCAGAGGCAGGACTGAAGCCAGGGCGAGGGAGGACAAAAGGAAAAAAAAAAACACATGAAGGTTGAGGGTGATGTCTTCTGATGGCTCTCGGCTGTTAGTTAGAGCCATTTACCTGGCCGGGCTCCAGCCAGTTCACCTCTTCATGAGGCCCAGGCTGAATTAAAACCGGGCTGCTGGAGCAGAGCGCAGCGCTTGGTGTGTTTGCTGGGAGGCTGCAGGAGGCCGGCATACTTTAAACCTCTCAGGGGTCTGCTGAGGGCCTCTCCATTCTTCCTACAAACAGATGGAGCTGTGACTGAGGAATGTACAATACATGCAGATGCTTGTAGAAATGAAGGAAAGACGTGAACCATGCAACACAAACGGCCTTGTACTCATATTAGATTAGTACCTGGAAATGATAAATGTGCATCACTGTGCATGTGCAACTGATAAATGATAAAGATTTGTTGCTCTAACGGACCCTGGAGAGGCCTGTAGGTTGTGTGATCTGTGCTATTCACTCATCTACAGTGCAGTTTAAGCCAGAATCCGTGAGGGTGGAGCTGTCCCGGCTGCCAGGCCTTAATGGTTATATGCTTTCCAGATGCGTTTGTTAATGAGTTCATGTAACACACAAATGCATAGGACAGTTAACATCCAATCCACTGATATGAGGAGAGGATGAGGAAACATGATCTTTGAAGGCCAACCCACCTTCCCTCCTGCCTGTGTTGAGAGTAAATACAGCAGACACACACACAGGCAGGCACAGAAGAGGGAGGAAAGAGTGGGTCTATGATGTTTCTTTAGGCCAGCCTCTGAACAAACTCACAGCTTACAGTGGGGTCAGATTATTTGAGCGATGTCTGTAATGACGCAGAACGTTGTAAATCTGTGTGCCGCATAACCAGCTCCAGGTTTTCTGGCTTATTGTCATCCCAACAAGCTTTGTGAAGACTCTGATGGACGCCGTGGGAGCTAAGCTGAGAAAACAACTCATTCTCTTATTCTTCAGACAATATTTCACACAATAAAGAAGGACACTGTGGGATAATATGTGTCTGCTCATGATGAACCGCCGATTGATATGTGTTGTTCACATGGAATAACAACACAAAACAGATAACGCAGACATAGAGCAACTGAGCCAGGCATGTGCAACTGGGTTTGTTCTGGGTGCACCAGTGCATGTGAACTGTGCAACAATCTGACATGCAGACCATGTGAGATAACATGATGTAATGTGACTGAAGGCGCTGTTATTTTGAGTCACCACGGGGGGAAGAAAACAAAGTTTCTGAGCGTGCGTCACATTGATTTACGATTTACACTTTTCTCCAAAGAAGACTTTTCAGGCAACACTCGCTACTCACTTAGAGGTCAGGAGTTAATTGGCTTATTGTCTGGACACCTTGTCTTTTCATCTGGACTCATGTTCCATTAGGCTTTAGACAGCATCTCCAGATGGGGTCAGAGATTCAACGCCCCCGTTGCAAATTTGGGTGTCGTGTTACGCTAAAATGCACGCTTACAGGCATGTTGACCTGGGTGTGCGGACCAGTCACGGTGCACTATGCATACCAGCACCAAAGTCAGACACACAGTACGGAGAATATTTGAATAACTAATGTGCGGTCTTCCCAACTTCCCCATCCAGGTAGAGCAAGAATGCCAGGTATTTACATTTTAGACATTCGATTGATATCTTCTCGTCTGTCTATCTTTAGCCGGCCGGTAGTGAGAGCTCTGACACTATTATTTGCGAGAGCGTGTTTGCTCATATCTAGCATATCTTCGGCGCAGTCGTGCTGTACGGCGCATTCTCCAGGAGCCATTCTTATCTCCTCTGTGGTGCTCTGACATTCTCCTCATCGCTGAGATCAATTGAAAACAAGGCGGTTAGAATTCCATTCAGAAGCAAAGTGCTGCCTTTTTGGCTGTCGCCATCCCTGTGTATGTTTTTGTTTTTTTGCTTTTGTCAGATACAGATCTGCTCTGGTTTTCCAGAGACAGACCATTTGGTCACCTCCACAGAACATTGTCGGTTCCTGTGAAGCCAGAGATAAAAGCAATGTTGCCACAACGATGGAGAGGAGGTTTGAAAAGGTCTCTGTCGACATAAGACACACAAATGGGTCATGAGACATGCTTGCATGTCCTGCTCCTTCTCCCTGCCCTTATTTGGGACAAGCATTAATGAGGAACACCTGTTTGGGGAAGCCATGACACTGAAACCATGAGGACAGAGAACTATGACAACAATGTGAGCTGTTTGTGAAAGTTCCAGGTGGCGTTTGTGAACCGTGTGGATAATACGTGTTTAATGTTGTTTCAGTTACATACCCTCTTGCATTAGCTTTGCTTTCTCCTATTCATAAAGCAAACTCATAGGACATCATGCCGATCCTGAGGGGTGTGTGTGCGTGTGTGAAAGAAAGAGACTGCGTGAGAGAGGGATGTGCTCCACAGGGGAGTGTTTATGAAGAGGAGATGTTCGGGGTGAATTCCTCAGATAAGTGACATGCCCTCTCTCTGTTCTGGCAGAAGGCGAGAACAGCACACCCCGGGCTGTATATGGTCAACCTCAGAAACACATTTAGACCCAACCACTGCATGATCAGTCTCCAAAAATCAGCAAGCTGCTCTGTGGTTCGTACGGTGTTGGTTAAACTGTGGAAAAACTCTCATTAATGGAAAACGGCATCTCCAACAACAAGGTTAAATCAATCACATACATGCGTAACCCCCCCACCAACCACACACACACACACACACACACACACACACACACACACATACACACACAGGGAGTGGGTAAATCAGCCACATGGGGCCCTATATATGGTGTCAGGCTTAGTTCAGATCACAGCATTCCTCAGATTCCTGCTGGTAATTATACTGGCAGGTCAGATTCAGCTTTATATCTTTTATCGGTAAACTGGGAGGACGCTGGTGATCATCCTCAGATCCTTCTCCACTCACAGCAGACTTCAGAGAACAGTCAGCCCGTGAGAGGCACTCACAGACCCCCCTCCCTCTTTTACTACACAGCGGGTTTTATCAAACCAAAATGCCCCCCCTCCCCTCTGCTGTGTGTAGCCCAGCGCTGAAAGTGCATACGTGGGCTTGTGTGCCCACACATGTGGGTGTGTGTAGGCGTTTAGAGGCCACGTTCACGCGTGCGCAAATGTTTGTGCTTTCCATGTGTCAGCAGGCCAGGAGATACTGTATTAAACCACAGACACCCATAAACACAGCAGTGCCTCACAGAGTGGAGAAGGGGGAGGAGACCAAGAGCGAAGGAGAGAAGGAGAGAGAGAGAGAGAGAGAGAGAGAGAGAGAGAAGGAGAGGAAGGGGTACAGTAACTTCAAGAGGAGATTGTAACAAATATGTAGTGTCTAATCCTCTCATTAGACAGCAGGGGGTGTGTGGTGCAATCAGATTCAAGAGGAGAGACGCACTGCCATGTTGGGAGACTGAGGCCTGGCAGGGCGCTGGGGAAGATGTCTGTGGCTGTAAGAGTGTTACCTAATGCAGACACACACACACACAAAGACACACCAGCTCTAGTTTATTCAGTCACGTCACACAGAAACACAACGCAGGAAAATATCTCAAACAGAGATGGAAACACTCAAACACACATACTGTATGCTGGCAAGTGAATCTCAGCTGCTGTTGCAACATTTGAAAAATAACTCATGCTGTCAATAAACCATTTTCCAAACCATGTAAAAGCAGCAAAATATTTTCACATAAATTGATGAGTGCATGTATTCTCAGCCCTAAAGGGAATCCAGCATGTGTCATCCCAGCTCAAACAGCCTATTAATCCTCTTTACAAAAATTCAACAGGATAGAATTTGTAAAACTCAGCTAGCTTCCTATTTACTGTGCATTCATAAGAGTGGGAACAAAGTGTACATGTGACTCTGCCAGACAGCAAAACATTTCACAAAATATAAGACTATTCCTGCGGTTGAATCGTAGCTAAATTATACTTACAGTGTATCCTATTTTGTGGTTTTGCTCATCAGTAAAGACATTGCACTCTCCAGGTTAACTGTTAACACTTAAACGTGTCATTGTGTGCCAATGGGCAAGGAGCTGGGAAAGTTTTCCGTGCTGTGGTGCTGTTTTGAACCTAAATGGGGTTATGGTTGAGAACTGGCTGAGCTAATTGTTTGGGGTTAGGGTTAAACCAGGGGTCGGGTTAAGATAAGAGGAAACACAAATTGATGGGGAAACAGACTTTGACCATCCATCACTTTCTGTAGACTTTCTGCTACATCTGCAGCCTGCCAGACTCTCTGTGTTCATTTCCTGTGGAATGAAAGATTATTACTGATTTCATGGGAGCTGGTGGGCAGATTTTTTTACATTTTGGCAGAACCTGGCCCACTGTGACCTCCTTTCTCCAAGAAGTTGAACTAATCAGCAGCTTGACGTAGCCTCGTAATCACCATTCCGACATGACAGAGGTATCAATTTCTCACAGAACTTGCAGTACGAGCATGAGGATGCATATTTCTCCATCTGCCCTTTTAAAATCTCCCCGCTCAGGATGACACATTGGTGCCACTTTTACACATTGTTGCATTGTTTCAACACACGTAGACTCGTAGCGTTGCTGTCCAGGTCCAATTCTCCACCTCTACCTCTGTTCTCTGCCTCCCCTCGCTCTCTCACGTCAAGGCCCCCCCCTCCCCTCATCACCCCTGCCCCTCTCACAGGCACGCTTTGAAGAAAAACACAGGACGTCTCATCTGAAAGGGGTGTTTTACATTCCATGTTCGGCAGCAGGCTGTGTCCACCGCTCTCAATAACAGAACATTGTTTTCTGAGTTTTCGACAATAAGATCTTACTCCTGGCTAAGAAGGTTAATTACTTATAAGCTCCTATAAGCACTGGCTTATGCAAAGTAAATATGCCGTGTACTGTATGTAGGCTGCATGCACACTTCTTCACATGCACGCGTGTAATCTTATCAAGTCTTTGTGTTCAATAAGCAATGCAGTTAAGGTCAGGAGAAAGTCAGGAGCTCGTAGACAAATTGTGGCCGTGGAGCAAAATTACAAAGGATAACTCATTGTTGTTTTTTAGAAAGGAACTTAATGGGAATCTTTCCGGGAGGTTGCCTCTTTAGCGTTCCATGCACACGTGTACACACAAACACACAGGGAGAAGCCCTCCTCCTGCCTCTCTCCTTCGCCGCCTCTCCTCGAGCATCAGCTGAGTTGGCTTTCTTGCTAAGTAGTGCCAGGGAAGCTGTTCCTTTGTTGCCTCTGAGTGTCAGAGCTGGTTTGCAGTGATGGCGGCCCCTGCCCTCCCTCGCCTGACACTACTCCATCAGAAACCCTCACGGTGCTGGTGGATCTGGGTCACGTCCCAGCGCGGCTGCTGAGTCACTCTGCTGGCTCTACCTGTTTCCACCACTCACTGGGCTGGTTTGCCCACAGACAGAGCAGCGCAGTGGGGGGTGGGTGTGTGGGAGGGGGTTGGGGGAGTGGAGAGGGGGGGCATCCCCATTGTCTACTTAATCCTGCCCTCGTCCTGTCATAACTCTGTGTTGACATACATCCAGAGCTCCAGGAAAGTCTCCTCTTTCATTCTCCTTTTTACTGTCAGTATTCATAATTTTCTTGGAGTGAAAAGTCTATGCATGTATTAAAGATTTAGATGAAACAAAACTTCACAATGTGCATGTTTTCATGTGATAGGGCTGTGTCCAGTATCACTTTGTCAGGTCTTATCTCTGGTAGGAGGGTGTAGAGCTGGGAGTTCCATTGGTCAGTGTTTCATTTCTGTCTTTTCTCAACTTTTCCTCTCACTTCATATGGAAAATTGACCTAAAAGGTTTATTACATAATAAAAATGTTTCTACATTAAACAGAGCCAGCACTGAGTTACCTATTGCACAGGAGTAAGTTATAGAGTAACCAGCCTATAGTGAAAGTTTGCACATTGTTCTGGTTGGTTGGGGGCGTTAAAGAACTTGGGCTCCTTTCAGTAAATTTTCACTGTGTGCTTACAAACCATCCATGCATTGCAAATGTGTCTGCAATTTGAGATGTTATAGTCATTGAAATATGATGCTGCTGCCATAGAGGGAGTCTTGGCTCATAGCCATTGACCCTGAATAGAGGTGTAGTAGAATAAGTCACTTAAAAAAAGTAAACTTCATGCTGCTTCACACCAAGATCCTGGTTGAGAGAATATACATTGCTGCACTTGTCAATGGTTGACATAACGTATACAGTGGAAAATCAACAATGTCAAATGATTAGCTGCTGCACCCTGTCACCTAGTAGAGGGACCTGCACAGAAAGTGTAACGTGCAACATTGGAGGGTAGCATAACTGGATCTGTGAGGGGCAGGAGGCTATATACTGCAAGTATTTATAATCCACATGTGGCATTTTATTGATTTCTCTTTATGTGAAAAGGGCGAGAAGCATAATAAGGGGTTAGCTCATCTCCACGGGGTGAAATTTGATGTGTGCGTTACGTCAAAATGATTACAAGTACTTACCGCTGTCAACAAAACAGAATGTGCAGTTGACGTGCTATCAGGTAAAAATCTGTATGTAAAAAAGAAAAGCTGGGGTGTTTTCTTGTTAAGCTTCCATTATAAAAAATGAATAAATAAATAAATAAATAAATCGCTGCCTTGAAAATAAGAGCTTGCAGAGGTGTGTCAACCCTGGAGGGAATATGCGATCCATTAACCTAAGTGGAAAATATTGTAAAATGCCAAAACTGACATGAAACACAGCTTTTCAGGGTGCAACACAGTTACATGGAAGTGAGCTCAGTTATTCATATTGGAATAATAATGCTGTGAAGCAACAGTGGGATCAGCTGAATCACCATCTTTCACAAAAGCCTAGGGTGTTTTACAATTGCCTGCCAGTCATCCGGCAGGGTCTTCCTCACATGTTGCAGTGTGTGTGTGTAAAGAGAAAGAGAGAGAGAGACAAAGCAGAGAGGAGCTGCCAGTGCCTCTGTGTGGACATATGGCAATGCCTTGGGCCAGAGGCATCATGGTGGGTGGAGGCACAGGACAGTGTGTGCGTATACAGTGTGAACTCTGTGTGTGTGTGTGTGTGTGTGTGTGTGTGTGTGTGTGTGTGTGTGTGTGTGTGTGTGTGTTGGGATGAATCTATGACAAAGTTAAAGGGTTTAATGAGGCGCACTGAGGGTCAGTGACAGAAGGAGGTCCCGGCACTCGCCCAGTGATCCTCTGTCAGAGCATCTGAAGGAGGGGCCAGTTTGAAGTCCTTGTTACTCGAATACAATAAGACCCCGACCTCTTCCCACCACATCCCCCCTCCCTCTCTTCTCCAGCCCACACTTTCCATCTCAGGCCTTTTGTTTGTCGTCTTCACTTCAGTTTCTCTTTCATGGATGCTGACACAAGAGCAGTCTCCAAAAGAAACTTATGAAAGCACGTCATAAAACATGTTTATGGGCGCACACAACATAACATTGAAAATGCTGAATAAGAGCTACAACAGGTAATGTGAGGCTGGGAGGACTGCAAAGTCAATTTGTTGTGTGTGTTGGGGGTGGGGCCTGTTCAAGTGTGTATCGGCTGTGTATCCAAGCTGGAGGGATTCTTATTTTATGAGTCCTGCTTGCCTCATTCTGAAATCGTGGCTGGAATTTTGTCTTGTATACAAAAATGAGCCGTACACAGAATTCTCATCTTTCGCAAAGGCACGTCAATTAATGGTACATGGTCATACATGGGAAATCAAATTGTCTTAATTTGGTGTGTTCCATATGGAGCCTTGCAGGATAGGAGCACCAGTGTTATTCTACAAATGATCATTGTGTGCCATAAGACAAAAATGTCAACCCAATGTTCTTGTCTAGGTGTATGGCAATAAAACATGTAATTCTCCCAACATGCAGAATGAATGGGCCCTCAATGCTTATTTGTTACTAATTTCAATAGGGGAAAAAACGCTTTCTCTCTCTCCGTTTCTCCCTCTCTGCAGACATAAGTGGACGTGAAAAGCTGGGATGATGATCTGCCACGGCACTTTAGATTCCTCCTCGGTGAAACACATGTTGACAGGCCAAGACAAAAGGAACACAAAGAGCACTCCACAGCTGATGTAAAACAATATTCCAGTTTGTTAGGATGTGCATGTATTCAGTTGACGCGATATTGACTCATACACTCATTTGCCAGCTCTTACTTTTGTGGAATGCATTTAAGGGTGAATCTGGAGCTGTTTTCTGGAGTCTATGCAGAGTTGGCACTTCTCAGCCGTTATGATCGAACACACTGTTGTGCAATTGTTCAAGCTGATGTGCCGTTATGTGATCTTGCCATAAATGTGAAGAAATCACTGAAATGAATCCAACAAGATACAGAATTGAGTAAAATGGAACCATAATTTACATCCCAGTGGAATATTTATGTCCAATACGCCACAGCCTGCACCCCAGTTGCATGTTTTTAAAACACCTTAAACTTCCTCTGTCTCTTGTGTGTAATTTCCATACCTCCACTCTGCATCTCTAAACATATATTTGTACCACATTTTTTAGCCACTAACATCAGTGTGTCTCTGTTTGTGAATGTGCTGTAAGAAGAATTTTGCATTTCAAGGCTTCATACCAGTCAGTCTGCCTGTCA
Source organism: Karalla daura (assembly GCA_029224185.1). Classification (NCBI taxonomy): domain Eukaryota; kingdom Metazoa; phylum Chordata; class Actinopteri; order Chaetodontiformes; family Leiognathidae; genus Karalla; species Karalla daura. The sequence goes on from CM055190.1 coordinate 9,140,522, forward strand.
AGTGATATGAGTGTGTGTGCTTGTGTGTGTGTGTGTGTGTGTGTGTGTGTGTGTGTGTGTGTGTGTGTGTGTGTGTGTGTGTGTGTGTGTGTATGTGTGTGTGTGTGTGTGTAATGCGGTGTTCTGTGTTTGTTGTCATCATCTTTTGACCTTTGATACCCTATATTTTGCCACAGGAAATGGCAACGTGTTTCAACATGTTTTTGTTGAGAACTGTACTGTACTGCAATTACAACACTTACTACCGAGAAAGATGGCGAGTAACATTAAGCATACCCAACACAGGGTTGTTGCTGTTCACAATCTGTGTCTTATTCCCAAGGCCACCTGCAGATTATTCCAAAAGCTATGAAACACAAATCTCTAAATAATTAAACAGCCAATCAGTGGCCTGAACCACCACTTGACTTTCCTCCGAGCCATATGAACTTCCCGCTCTTGCACTGACATATTACATGAATTACTTATGCTCAATTGAGCTGGAACAGAATTTTCAAGAGGCAGAACATATATCTATCTATATCTATGTGTGTGTGTGTGTCACAATCAGAGTTTAACTCTGTTCATACCTCTCTGAAGACCTTTCTAGCAGGATATTCTGTTACGCAACAAAACACATTTACACACAAACATGAATGCACTCAAACGGGCAGTCAGGGAGTGAACAGCTGCTCCAACAGGTTGGGAAAGACCTCAAACATGAAGCCCTGCGGGCACCACCTGAGGGCTCAGCTATGATTTTCTCTTCCTCTCCATCCGCCTCCATTGCCTTCAACTTAAATCTCGCAGATGCACAAACACACAATGAGACCCATCTTTGTCACTCTCTGTCTGCCAGCCCCCTACCTTTAACTGTCTGCTTTGTCCTTGCCCCAGCCCCGCTGTCTTCAAAGTGCCAGGGGTCATTTCATTTCATGCATAAATAATTCACCAGGGGCCATGCAGCCAGTGTACAGTGGCTGTCTTAAGCAAGCAGCAGCTTTGATTTAGCTCTGTCACCAGAGGCACAGTGAAGGTCATTTCTCCCCAGCGGACACTCCTCTGCAGCCATGGTGGCTGGGCCTGAAACAATTTACAACTGCAATTGTATTACAAGGGCACAAACACTGGATTAGTACGTGGTATTGTTTCTATAAAAATAGAATAGCAAGAGCGCTCTCTGTCTTGATTTTCTTTATAAAATAGGTTGTGAGATGCATTTCCCGTATCTCCAGCTGCTGAATCAAAAGTCAAAAAGACTATTATATATTTCATTATTCTCCTTTCAGCCATCGTTTTGATTGATTCAAACGTATATTGACAAATGTTGCCGTCGTATCTTTGTGCTGCTGATAACAATCTTTTCTGAAGCCAATGTGCATGTGGCTCCAAGTGTTTCTGCCAGTTGTCAAAATGGTCCCTTTCACTGAATCCTCGAACAAAGCAGAGAGAACCTAACACCAGAGGAAGGCTGAAGAAGTCAAACAGAGGAATAAACTTCTCACTGCATGTTCCCTGGAACATTGAGGGCCTGGAGGCTCGATCAAGGTGACTGCACACAGAATAAGTTTCCGTGTAATCTAAAACACACACTGTGCTTATGTGATCCTCAAAAGTAACTTGTGTCTCAGTGACTAAGCTGAAGCTGGTCTGCGCTCTGTGTAATCTATTGGGTGTTGCTTTCTTGTAGTGATTGTTTTAAAAGAGCACAGATTATTTGTCACATTACATCAACTTCAGTATTGGGAGTATAATTTAATTGTATATCCAGGCAAACCTGTTTGAGCTTTGTTGAAATAAAGAACTGGACGTTCAGGCATTCACTCCTGTCAAATAACACTGAACTCTTGTAGCCTCTTGTGTCTTTGTAACACTTCAAATGTAGTGTTTAGTGGTACAGTCTTACTTTGTACTTCTAGCCAAGATAAACTCATTCCCTTTTCTTGCAGATCTGGAAACAACCATCCACACCTTTGCATTCCCATGAATTTCTTCTTATCAAAATGCTCTATAAGTTGGTGGGTTGTGTATAGTTTGTTGCACAACGAACAATAGAGAAAGAGTGTCTTCAAACAGGCTTGCTGCCCCCCTTGCAGGTGACCTGTGAGCTTTAGACTTAGGATTTTAAATGTTTACTGCATGCTTCTCAGCTCTGAAATGGTTGGTCCAAAGCTGATATCTGTTATCTGGACATTCCCTTCCAGCCTGACCTCATCTAAAGATAAACAGTCACTCACCCTAATGCTCACATTTATCTCATGGCTTTTTGTTAAATGTTTTCATTGTTGAAAAGATTCTATGAGATAAATATTTGATATTTGTTTTTTGCTTTCATACGCTGACATTTTGTTTTTAAGGCCCTATATGAGGAAAATGAGGAAATGAATCTGTCCCTTACCTTGCCCATTTTTTTAACCTTGAATCTGTTGCAGGGTCCTGCTGCAACCTATCTCCAGTGCCCATAATTATCTTAATTATTCCCTTATTAGTCCACCTCATTATTGGGGTGAGATCTCTTGCTCCAGGAAAATCCACGCAGACATAGGAAGCACATGCAATTTCCACACAGAAGATGTGATCTGACTGATCTTCTGTGTGAGGTGAGAGTGCTAACTGTGTGGTCATGGTCAACACTGTGACTTCAATTATCTTTATACAGGGAAAACAACATACAGAATATTGCTGTGGTGGCTGAATGGGACACTTGAATAGACCACGACCAATGCTAATACTGTTAACGACATATTCTTCCTGTCCGAACAAGACAAAATGTCTGCGAGAAAAAAAAGAAAACTGAGCCTGAATTTCAAAGAGTGATGGATGCAGTCGCTGTAGATACTGTCTCAACTTTCACTCTGGTGCTACCCAGCAAACACTGTGACATTGAATATTTGCTGATACAACGACCTGAGCCCTTAAAATCTCAGCAGGTGTCGAGCCATACTGAAAATTGAGACGAGACTCATACAGATACCTTCTTCATATTGTGATATAAAAACCTGCATGCGCTATGTTTGAGTCAACACTGAACACACACACACACACACACACTGTGTGTGTGTGTGTGTGTGTGTGTGTGTGTGTGTGTGTGTGTGTGTGTGTGTGTGTGTGTGTGTGTCTATTATGGTGAACTTTTTGCTGCTGTAAGAGTTTGGGATCCATGATAATGTACGAATGACTGACAATCCACAAGACCATGCATGTTTAATGTTGTACTACTAATGGTCACGTTTTCCCATCGTAGAGACACACACATACACACATGCACAATGGGCAGCTGTAAAGTGCTCACTCAGCACAGCAGCTGCATCAGCAGAGTGAGATAGAAATCATGTCTTTGTGTGTGTGTGTGTGTGTGTGTGTGTGTGTGTGTGTGTGTGTGTGTGTGTGTGTGTGTGTGTGTGTGTGTGTGTGTGGTTGAGAGGGAGCATGTGCGCATGTGTAAGGAGTAAAGGGTGATGGGATCTGAGAGCAGACAAAGGGGAATCACTGCTACACTCAGCATCCATTAGAGCAACCCTATGGATCAATATTGATTCCTACTACCACTGAGCTCTGGCTAATAGGCCTCTGCCTGCCGCGATACAACGACAGCATTTGCGCACATGTCCAGATGGATGGGATCGGGGGTGGGAGGGCGAACCACAGCCAGAACAGGAGCAAGAGAGAGAGTGATAAAGAGGCTAAAAAGATTTACGGGTACAGAGGAGAAAGCCGAAGAGACAGGAAGGCTGATAATGTGCACAAGACAAAAACCAAGAGCAAGACAGACAAACTGAGAGCGTTTAAACCAGATGGAAAAGTATAACAATTAGAGTTTTCTTTTGTAAGGACAAGGCGAACCAGGAAATTCATTAAAAATAGACCAGCTGTTCCAGCATGTCAGTCATCCAGTGCAGCTTCCCTGATTGACTGTTTTGAAGAACATTAAGGGAAAAGGAGGAAGTCTCCAAACAGCCATCATGATGAAAGCGCTGGCTGTACAGTATGTATGTCTGTCTGTGAACCTGAGTCTGTGTGTGTGTATGTGTAGCTCTAGAAACCTTTGAACCTTGGTAGTTAAGGCATTTTTACCCCCTCCATAACACTTAGGCTTTCATCTGCATTTGTCTGTCTATCACGCCTCCTGCTTGTTTTGTTTTGCTCTTTGTTTGGAGGATTACGCAGAATATTGTCCATGAGGGTTTGATTTCCATGACATCTTGTGATTGTGTAGAGCACAGCCCAAGGAGGAACCAATCAAATTTTGGAGATGATTCAAATTATTGGGTGGCTCCAAGATCTTGTTTTGGTTCTTGTGAAATTTCAGTGATGCAAACTGAAGAAAAAAAGGGTAAACATTTGATTTTTTATTTCTGTTCACGTTTAATGACATGACATGTACATTTGTGATCTGAGGTCAGTTACACCATTGTGGAGACATTTGTCCTGGGCCTCACTTTAATTGGAAAGTGAAGACATGTTAGTCATTTAAAGTATTAGACTCAGAATTAAGGTTTAGGTCAGGTCTAGGTTTAGGGCATAATTGGGTTTGGGTCACAGTTAAGTGAATGATGGGGGTTAGAACATGTGTTATTGGTCAAGAGTGGGATTAAGGGTTAGTTAAGGCATGATGTCAGTGGCGTCTTCACAAGAACGTGTGTGTGTGTGTGTGTGTGTGCATGCCTGCCTGCCTGCCTGTCTAACCCTCTGCCTGTGGCTTAAAGATGAGACAGTGAAAAGGGATGAGGAGCGAGTTGTTTTGTTTCCAGTACTATCACGTGAGTATCCTTCTGCCTATGCTGCTGCTCTGACACCCCCTTGCTTGAAAAACAAATAGTGATCAGCTGTTGCTGTAGCTTGCCCACCTGACTCTTATTATTTTGTCCGGCAGCTGAGTAGATCGAGAGAGGCAAAGAGTATCTGTTACATCAGAAAGCATTTCAGACGTCTGGACAGTCTTCGCCCACACACTCACTTCCTGCCTGTTTGTTATCTCAGTAATAACAAAGATGGCTCCAAGAGATTCTTTCCCAGGAGCACATAGGGCATCACATTTGTTTAATCTAACAGCCGTCTAGATAGAGATAGGTGTGTATGTTAAATATTATCACTGGAAGGTTTGATGAGTTACAGCTCATTTAGCACAGACGCCTCCATCATCTACATTCAAGATTGTTAAGTCTTAAAGGAGGTGAAAACAAACTGTGTCAGCTTCTTACTATTAACTAACAGAATCCTGGGTTTGCCAAAAAAGTGTTTTTTGCCAAAAAGAGAATTTTTGTTTTCACAGTGTTGTTTTCACCCTCAACTGGTTTGATGCAGATGACAAAAAAAGAAAAAGAAGCAAGATTTGAGGACATTTGCTAAGTCATATTTTATCTATGAAATATGAAATGTATAACATTTGAACTACATTGTGAGGAAGTAGCAGAGATACTATTAAATTTAGATTTTTTTTGTTTTGGTTTCATGTATTTCACTAAAAAAGCGGATGAGAAAATTACTTGATCAGTAATTATAATAAGTTATTCTGACCTATATCTGATGTATTGGAGATATTGTGTGAATTTTACCTACAATCTGTCATCCCTCATTATTCCTGACTTTCCCATTTATGCAAACGTTCAGACAATTTTATTAAAAAAGACATCAAAAGTAATTTAGCCGTCTCGAACAGTTTGTCCAAGAGCAAGACAAAAGGAAACAAACTTGAAAATTTGACCTTACAGGTCAGTGCCTCATGAATTTCCTCATAACATAGCCTTTGGATTTAGTTCACGTTCTCTCTTTCCTTTTGCATCGTAGAGGCATCGCTTGGGGAGAGCTGAGTCTTGCAGCCGAGTCTTCACACAGGGAAGAAAGAAGCTGGAACACAGTCCGAGCTTTGTGCAGGAGCTTGCATATAGAGCACATAGTGTTGGGGTAACCAGGCAGTGCAGCTGGCCTTTCACAACTATGCAACGTTAAGGCAGTGTTTAAATCAAGATGCAAAAGACAAGGACCTCGTTCTCCCACAGTGACACACTCATAAAAGCCAAGAAAGTGGAGAAAGTGAAACAGGGAAATGGGGGAATGATGAGTCCACCCTTTGAAGGACTTCACTAATATTAATGCTATTTCATGCAAATTGTTATATTGACACATTTATTAAGTGGAAATGTTAGTTGTGTCTGTGTAAATATGACATTTCTATTCTGACTACACAACAATTACCACTCTTGATTTGATTTGGAAGGTCTGCCTTTTTTACTGTACTGTACTTTTCTTGGGTATCTATTGTTCAGTGAAGGTCAGAGGGTCGTACTGTTGCCAAACCTAAGCATGGCTCTGAAAATAACAAGGACCTGTAGGTTTGACAACTAAAAAGGTAAAATAAAACATAAATATGGCATTAAATATGGCATCATTGTAGCCCTGGTTTGCTCATTTAGCATGCACTGTATATTAAGGGTAAGATTTTGAATCTAGTAAAACAAAAATCGATTTTGTTTGCAAGATAAGACAGCTGTTTTTATCATCAAAAAATACTTTGGAGCACCATGTGCTGCACCTTCAGATATCATCTCACTGCAAAACTAATGTTGTGTTTTTCCAATAAAATAGTTTCCTAACCAGGGACTTCAGGCAGAAACCCAACATGCATACAAAGTCATTTTGACAAAACTGTTCAGCAAGAGAGATGAAAACATGCCAGTGAGTTCATCCTGCCGGCCCCCAAACCCTCTCCACAACATTCCTTTCATAAATGTGCGGTGCTGGAGTATTTTTTTAAGAAACTGGAGAGAGCTGGTATGTGGATAGGCCCATTATGGAGCAACTTCTATGGGAGGTTACTCTTATCACGACCAGATCTCGTCCTGTGCTCTGACCCATGGTCCAGTAGTTATTTCAAGGTTGGATGACCAAACTCTAAAGCCCACCCTCCATCTCACATGTGCGCACACATATACCCACCTCCTCACTGTCCATATATGTATACGTACACACAGAAACCCAAATATCATTTTGTTCCCTGTTGCTAATGACTGCACATTTGCACCTGCCTGACAAAAGAGCAGCTTGTCTCTGGTATTAGTTTCAGCAGCAGGCGTGGCAGCATTCTTCAAGAAGGCATCAGGTAGGTGTCACAACATGTTTATCCGCTTCAATTACCTCCAAACAATACTAATCGCCATAGCATATCAAATTTGTATATCCGAAATAGCATGAAAATGTCCGCAACCGGATAAGGATCATGTCTTGACATCTTCTTTTCCTCTGTGCAGCATCACGGCCCTTGCTTTTATCTCACAGCACACCTCCTCTCCCCCTCCCCCTCTTCCTTCTCTCTGCCTCCTGCAAGCATTCCTGCCCCTCCCCCTCTTCAGCTCCCCTTGCTCGTATGGATCTGTGAAATGTTGGTGGGATGTGCTGCTATGGCAGGGAGCCTCAGTGATGGGCATGGTGATGTGAATGAGAAAAAAACGTGTGGAAAGTCAGGAAGCCTCAGAAAATGGTGTGATTTCACTGGTTAGAGTAAACCCTTATTGCTTGCCCAGTCACACATGCAGGCTTTGTACACTTGGCAGCCCCATTTCCCCCATCTCCATTTCCACCAAAAATATTTCTAATGTGGTGGCTAACATAAAGGCCATTGCTCTGCAAAGATATGAATAATCAGACACACTCCACACTACACCTGATATGGGTGGCAGTGGATGTCAACAAGTAGTTTGATATTAACTAGAGACTAGATGTTCTGCAAATAGCACTTCTCTGTTTCCCTTTCAACTGCAATCACAAAAACCTATTGTTGTTTTTTGTCATTTGAAGAGATTTCCTTATTCAATAAATGCAAAATCTGATCCATAGCTTAAAGTGTTACATATTGCACTAACCCAGGGCCACAGACAATTAAGACACTTGTTGCTGAGTAATGAAAAGAAAAGAAGATCACTGTAGGCTATAACAATCTCTTTTTATTCTCTATTCCGAACAACCAATTTCAAATGAACAGTCCACACAGGTACCATTATTATAAAAGGCCAAAACATTACCGTCAGATCTCTGCATATAGTGATAGAAAGGATATATGACATTCTAAATCAGATAACATACTAATAATGGATGCTGTTCCAATAAGCCACTTTGTACTATCGCCATACTCACACACAAAGACAGATTTATTCAATTCATTCATTAATATCACATTAACTGTCCAGTATTTTCACTCTGATGTCTTGTTTCACTGTCTGTCTGCATTCACCCTCAATTCCAAACCCATCTCTCCTCTCTGCACTTCCTGTCTCACTCTTGCTCTCCATTTCACTCTCTCCCAATCTTCCTTCCCTCCCCCTCTCTCTTTCACTCTCTCCTCTAGCTAAATCACTCTATCTGTCTTGCTCTCTTATTCATCCTCGAGTGGTTGCATTTCAATTTTGGTTACTCAAAAGAAAACATCCTTTTGCCTGAGTTACCATAATAGACACTGTGGTGGTGACAGCATTTCCAGAGAGCCGAGCTGTTTTAGTGTAACCATGATGGCTTTCACGCATCGGAGGATTAAAATGAATTTAGACTGATTTAAAAGATGGCGTCTTCTCAGACTGCCTGGGTGACCTCAGTGCCGAGACCCTCCGCCATGTCAGGGACTGCGTCGGGAACTGCCTGGACATCCTTTTTCAGTTCAAAGTCAGTCTGATCTTTCACAGGTGTCTCCTCTGCCTTCTCATTGCCATTGACACAAGTCTGCGTGGTAACAGACTTTGTGCACTCTCCATTCACAGTTGGAAGTGCTTCTACTTCTACCGCATCTTCTGTAACAACAGGGCTCTCTACGCTTCCATTCTCCACATTGCTTTCTACCTCAGGCTCTTGTGAAGGTGCCTCTTCCACAGGTGCTGTAACTACCTCTTCAGACTCAGCAGTGATTTCGCTGGCAGGGGCCGACTCTGAGATGGCAACGTCAGGGACTGGTTCTGCTGCCTCTGGCTCAGCTGCTGCCTCAGTGGCAGGGGCTTCTTCCACAGGCTGATCAATGGGGACCTCTTCTGCTGCAGCCTCCTCCACCGTCTCAGGTTCAGTAATGTCAGGTGTGGCTACAGCTGGTTCTGGCTCTGCTTCTTCTACTTGTTCCTCTACAGCACATTCAGCTGCTGCAGCACTTTGCTCGGGCTCTGGCTCTGGTATTTGTTCTGGTTCCGGTTCTGAGGCTGTCTGTGGTTCTGATTCTGGCTCTGCCTCTGGTTCTGGCTCTGGCTCTGGCTCTGCTTCTTGCTCTGGCTCAGGGGTCTGCTCTGGTTCTTGGGCTTGCTCCAGCACTGGCTCTGCAGCTGGTTCGGCCACTGGCTCAGGTTCAGGGGCGGCAGCAGAAAGAGCTGTCTCCTCCACAGTGACTTCTGCCTCAGTAACAGTCTCTGGGCTTGGCTCTGGCTCTTGGTCCTTGGGTGCCTCCTCTGTGATGGCAGCAGCAGCCTCTGGCTCTTGCTCAGATTCAACAGCTACAGCAGGTTCCTCTACAGCAAGCTCTTCAGGTGCTGCTGCAACTTCAGGTTCTTCTGTAGCTGTTACTGCTTCTGCCTCTGGTTCCACAGCAACCGGTACTGACTCGACTGCAGCTGCAACTGGTTCTGCTTCAGGAACTGGTTCCTCTACTACTGCTGCTGGTTCCTCTACAGCGGCAGGTTCATCTACAGGAGCTGGTTCCTCCACTGGAGCTGGCTCTTCTACTGCTGCTGCTGGTTCCTCTACAGCAGCTGGTTCCTCCACTGGAGCTGGCTCTTCTACTGCTGCAGCTGGTTCCTCCACAGGAGCTGGCTCCTCCACATGAGCCGGTTCCTCCACTGGAGCTGGCTCTTCTACTGCTGCAGCTGGTTCCTCTACAGCAGCTGGTTCTTCTACAGGAGCTGGTTCCTCTACAGCAGCTGGTTCCTCCACAGGTGCTGGTTCCTCCACAGGAGCTGGTTCCTCCACTGGGGCAGCTTCTTCTGCTGCTGCAGGTGGTTCCTCTGCTGCTGCAGCTGGTTCTGCTACAGCAGCTGGTTCCTCTACAGGAGATGGCTCTGGAGCTTGTTGTGCCACTGGAGCTGCTTCTGCTGCAGCGACAATAGGTTCCTCGACTGCCGGAGCTGCTTCTTCTGGTGCAGCAGCTGGTTCCTCCACTGATGCAACAGGCTCCGGTGCTGCTGTTACCTCAGCGGGAGGTGCAGCAGGTTCTGCTGATACTGAGGCAGCTTGTTCTGCAGCTACAACAGGCTCCTCTGTTGGAGCTGCTGCCGCAGCTGGTTCCTCTGGAGGTGCAGATTTGTCTTCTTCTGTATCTTTTACAGCTTCAGTTGCTCCTTCTCCACTGGGTGCTTCAGCCTCTGTAGCAGCACCTTCGGCCTCAACCTTGGTGGTCTCCTCTTCAGCTTTTGCCTCATCCTTGGCCGCTTTGGGGTCGCTCACATCATATCCCTTCTTCTTCTTGCTCAGTTTTCCCCCCATGGTGTTTCCTATGAGCAAGCAGATGAAAGAATACTTTGTTATGCAATCTAAAGCATTGTTAAATTTTGCCATTTTGTTTAATCTTTTATATTCAAAGCAGATTTGTAATACATATATGTCTTTAAGACATAGACAAGTGAGTTTCAAAAACATCCATGTTGTATGAGATCAAAACCCATGTCAAAACAAGAACATGCAACCCCCCACCCCTCCCCCCGAAAGACCACAACGAGCTATGTTCAGTCTGTGAAACTCCTTGTTGTAAGGGAAAAGTGCTGACCACTCAACCACATTTCAACATGAGAACAACCCTATATTGAAGACAAAGTGTGTGAGCAGATCCACCATGTTTGTGTGAAGGTTTTTAGATTTAGGCACTTAAACAACTCAGTCACAATCATACATAATACTATATGGCTCAACTCAGATTCATCCAATTAAAAACCAACCCTGAATACTAATTTGAAATCGAAAGGAAGCCTTTGTCTTGTGATCTCCAGCGTAATCAATTTTGTTCCTCTTATAACTATTATAAGAAGGCCCTTCACTCCTGCCATTCTAGCCCTCTGCTGCTATTACACCTCGATACATTCATAAGCTTTTCACACTTAGGTGAGGCAAAGTGTCACACTGAAATGTTACCCTCCAGTAGATTTTGACCATGTTTTTTTTGGAGTGAGAGTGGACATAGAGGTGATACTCTAAATATTCCTACATGTGTAATAGGTTTAGCCAAAATATGTACACCACATGTAGACAGTAGGAATGTGTTAGGCTCTTACTTATTCCAAATGTACAACAGTGTTGAATAAGAAAGGAGAGTGGAAAGAACTCTATTGTCTAGAAGTGAACAAGAAGCTCAATTAGGAGACTGCTCTCTGCCAAGCACGGTTTGGCCAGAAAACGAATGTAAATGCATGGGAACCTTACTGAGATCAGACAACACCGCAGACTCTCTACCCTTTCAGGAATGCTGGGTAAGGCTCAGTGCCAAATGAGCCCACAGCTCTGAGTAGACCTCTATGAGGTACATGCACAACTATTCCTCTCACAGCATGATGAACTATATAGTGTAGTGACTCTCACATAAACACATAGGCAGAGGCTATCCAGAGCCTGCAGTTACGTTCAGATTAAATATTTGCATTTCCTGTATGCATTTCTCCACAAGTGTAAAATCGCATTAATCTATTTGAAACATGAAAGATGAAATTGAGCAAGTATGTAAGGGAAGTATTGAAGTCATAGCACAGCTGTGGGCTGAAGAGGTATAGTTCGTGATTGCCAAAGGACTTGACTTCCTTTCAGTGATAGAATAGAGAACTGGAAGTTCAACTTTGTCTTGCTAGCTATGTTTAGCTGACCCTGCATAAATCAACTTGTTTGACCATTAAAGAGGTGTGAAACACTGGAGGAGTAAAGGCTCCATATTCACATTTCTAAATTGATATTTAAAATTTGATTAGCCAAACTATTTTTACTCTTCTTTTCAAAATGATTTTTTTACCTTGCAGGGCAGCATTAGAAAAGACTGGGAACTGTCCGTAGTGCTACAACAGAGCAATTAAAGACAGGATGCACCAGTAAACCAGAGAGGGCTGCATGGCCATTACACCAATTAACAGTCCAATGAGCAGTCAGCAGAAATACAAAGTCATTTCATCTGCTTGTGCCACAACAACAACGTACTTCTCCTTTTGAACTAACTTCTTAAAAAAAATCATATTTCATGTATTTTTCGATTTCATTTGCCAGTTTCCACCATCATCGCCCTGAAATCATTGGCTCACAAATCAGACAAAGCAACCATGTGCAAGTTCAAGAGAAAACCTAAAAATTTTCTCACCAGGTCAATGTTTGTCAACATTTACATTGAATAGCTAGTAAAATGAACACGACAGACAAATGTACAGTAGAGATCCAGCCTCCCACCCTTTCTCAGAGAGATGGAGGAGCATGCAGAGCATGTGCCAGCCGGTAACAAAGGAGGGGGATTCCTCACCACTAGCCACTCTCACATACAAGTCATGTTTCAGGCTGAACAGGCACAAAACACTGACTATTATCTACCAAACTATAGTGTATAGCCGAGGCCTGCGCTGCTGTATAGTAGGAATAGCACCACTTCTACCCTGGCCTCGAACACTTGAGTGATAAAGGCTGTGAAGGGGTCTCCATCCCCCATTGCAACCTACCCACCCACTGCTGCCTCTCTCTCTGCTGCTCTGCCCCTCTTTTCTTTTTTTGTTCACGGGCATTTGAAAATGTCCTGCTCACACACGCGTGCGAAAGAAAAAGAAATTCGCCACAATAAAGTGTGACTGACACCTTCCTCATAACTTAGTTTTGCGCTTTCCTCGTACCAGGTTCATTAACCATTGCATGGCCTACTACAGGAGAGCAGCCTGAGAGGACACACTACAGAGGAATGGGAGAGAGAAAGAGACCGAGAGAGAGGCAGAAAAGAGGAAAGAAGCCTGTCTTTATCACTCCTGCCCCGCAATGTACAAATTTACATGATAGGAGAAAAGGAACAAGAGGGAACACTGTTTAAGACGCGCCTCACAGGCTTCTTTCTTTCTTTCTTTCTTTCTTTCTTTCTTTCTTTCTTTCTTTCTCTTTCTTTCTTGCTTCCTTTCAGCAGAACCTACATCCTACAATACACACTATCAATTTATGCAGAGCAATGAAAATTGGGGAAAAAAAGCTAAAATCTAAAGAACATTAAAAAGAGATGGGGACCAACCTGTAAGTGTCGGGAGTGATCTCTAATCTTGCTCTCTTGTCTCCCAGGCTGGATGCAGCAGCAGTGGACCTAGACCTCTGGAGTGACAGCTGCAGATTCCGCCCCTGCTCTCCGGACTGTGCTGAAAGTGAGGAGTGCCCCTCGCAGTCCTCTAGACATCTGTCGCTATCACAATCCAGCCTACCCCACTCCTGCTCCGTCTGCAATCTATACCCTCCCAGTCTTTAACCCCTCCTCTCCCGCACACACCCACTCTTGTTTTACCAATACATCTGCGCACCGAGGGAAGGGAAGGGAAGGGGGCTTCCGACATGCACTGCAACATGCTAATTTCTCCCAATTCTCTGATGTTTCTCTTCGCCTCTCTTGTTGGTTAGCAGCGCAACATCCTTGGCAAACAGTCACAAGATAGATGAAAAAAAAATGTGACATCACCCAGTAATCGTGAGAGGGAGCATAATAATTTAAAAGACATTCTGACCCAAATATAAAGCAAACTGATTGGATTTGGGTAAACTGTGCTAGATCGAAACTTAATGATTGTAAAATGTGAGTTATTCCTGAGCTATGGTAAACTTTACCAGGTTTTTGAAGTCATCACGTTCATGTGACATGAAACATATTGACAGAAACATGCAGTCCTTATGTTCATATGCTCCTTGGCTGTGTATTTATATATACTCACTGTTCTTTTTAGGGAACTAAGGGGAACCTAAAGTTCCTCTTAAACATTGTGAAACATTGTGATGATATTACGCCTCTATGTAATTTGCCCTCCATGTGTTAATAATACAGGGTTGGTGAGACTTATTGAAATTCAACAACTGGTCCTTCCGGGAGAACATGTTGTCACAACATGAATCTAACATCACCCAACAAGAAGGACTCTGTTCCTACTTCCATTTGAACTGATACACTTCCATGTTCTTATCTCCACCAGGAGTGGTCCAGTTTCTACATGCATGGAGTTCCTGAGAAAAGAAAGGCAAGATTGGGTTTTTCCCTGGCAGTTCACAACGATGTAATCTTTTCTTTACAGTCTCTCACATGATACTAGATGAAAAGCAATGCAAATGACATACCAAGAGGGTCGGCAATCTGCTTTTATCACTTCAGACTCACCAACCAGGTATTTAATCAGAAATGCTTTTGGGAAGCTGACAAACAGGTCGCTTTGGTGTAATGTTCAAATATTTAAAGGATGATTAGTACTGGGGCAGCACACATATGCATACAAAGAAAGAAGTTCTAACAGAAAATTATTTTGAAAGTATTTTCAATGGTGCTTTCATTTCCCAAAACTCAGAGGGAATCTGCTAAAAGGCTACAGGGTTTTTTTGTGTGTGAAAGTTAAGGGTAATATTTCATTTTGTGTCTTTTCAATTATTTCTTTTCTTCTTGCTGACTTCTCCCTCTTGTGATTTTTCCCACATAAGGATATTTAGATAAATACATTCATCACTCTTCCTTCCCAGAGATAATGTCACACAGAGGAGACTATTGAGCAGACAGCACCCTCTCCTGTTACAAGAGTTCACACACAGTGTCTATAGAGAAACTGTGTTCGACAAGAGAATGAGACGAATAAAGCTTTATATGTTGCAGTTTGAGTGGGTGAATCAGTTATCACTGTTGCCTCACAGCAAGAAAGTCTAGGGTTTGACTACCCGCTAGACAGGGATCCTTGTTGTGTTGTGCATGTTTTCCCCTTGTCTGTGTGGGTCTTCTCCCAGAGTCTAAAAAACATGCATGTTTGGCTGGTTGGAGACTTTGAAATTACCCCATGGTGCCCTATGATGAACTGAAGACCTGCAGACATTTGTGGCACATTTAAAGCGGGTGGATGGGTAGATGGATGGATGGATACACAGATTCAGTGGTTTATCCAAGTGTCTTGTTAGACTGCACATTGATGGGGTATCTTGTCGAACTATGTGTGACTTTCTCTAACTAACAAACTTTGCTTAATTCCCCAAGTATACACTCCCACAAAAAAACACACAAAAGTTTAATATCTAATACATGAATAGCCTAGTTTATTTTCATGAGCTTGGAAAAGAAATCTCTGGAATCTGTTTCCTTCTTTCCAGATATTTTAAAACTTCTATCTTGTAGACAACAAGAAGAGAAGATTAATCTTGTTTGTTTTCGCTGCTGGCAGCACAGCTTAACAGTGACAGCAGGGCAGCAAAGGCTGAGTTTCACATGATGCAAATGCTCTGGAATGCATTCCCAGGAGTATCACCAGCCAAACACTCTACTCACAAAGACAAGGGACACAGGCATATGGTGAGGCCTTGGAAAAGCCCATTTGAGTTTTGTGTCTGGACCAAAGCTCGTCTGGCTGCAAGTTCTGATCCTGTTGACCTCAAGTGACACAAAGAGAGAAGAGGTTGAGAAATAAAGAAACAGGTGCAGGACCCTCCAACGCAGCATGGGTCAACAGCTCATGAGCAGAGTGGCAGAATGTGTGCAGGAATGTGACAATCTGCTGGGCCTGTGTGGAGTCGTTCACACTGTGAGGAAGTTTACACACACACACACAAACAACATATTCTTACATATAAGAAGGTATTCCTTCCCTTACAGTACTTCAGAGATCGAGAGATAGAAACTTTATTAATCTCTTGGGTTGAGTCCTTTCAGGCAATTCAGGAGACAGGCGGGGGCTGGAACGATTTTGAGATGAAATTTTGATCTAGTATTGTGTGTGGTGTGTTTCATACAAATATCATTATTGAAAATCAAAATATGACATACATGCTTACTCAAGTCAAACTTGCTATCAAACTATGCTCTAGGAAGATTTATATGTAATTTAAGAAACATGAAAAAAAGATAAAATAATTGCCCTTGAAACGTTCATTGAAATGATTTCTGCAAATTCCAGTTTAGGGAAAGATGACTGGCTCCATCTACTGGACATATACTAGTCTTGCAGGAGCAGGGAGGTCACATTCAGCAAGTGTACCTCAAAAACAATAACGACATACACAATGTTCTTCAACACAGTTGTACAGAGATCAAATTAAATTACCAACATTTTGAGAGGTCTGGAGAAGAGAGGGTACCTCAAGGATTGTTTTGAATACAAATGAATGACTTGACCTTGTGTCTCCTGCAGAGTTTTCCTACCATAGATATTTTATGGTTTTAATACCTAGCTCAGTTTTCAAATAGCTAAATGCATAATTAGCTGATTAGGGAGGGGAAAAAAAGACAATCACACAATTTTCACATTCTGTATAATTGCATTACAAAGTAGCATCTATGGAAACCTCCATGGAATGTGTTTATTGGACCGCTGGGCACCCATACCTCCACCCTCAAAGCCTTGCCCTGTTCTTCTCCTTACACATGTTGAAGAAGACAAGCATCTATTTTTTTAAAATGACCTATGTTATTACCTAAATGCTAGATAAAAGACACAAAGAGACTGCGAATAGGCTAAAAGTCTATAACACAATCAACCTTTGGCCTCAAGGAAGTTGTCACTATCACAGTGTCCTCCATCAGCTGGTATGACTTCACTTGTTGGCAGGGTGCCAGAAGCGCTTCTGGATCGTTTTAACCTGCAGTTTGCCTACACACATACAAGTCGGCGTTATGGTCAAATACTATTTCGTTCTATGTTACACATCACCAAACTTTTCACTTTTCACTGAGGAGACTTTGTGGCTTCTTTAATGATTTCGCAGCGCGGAGAGCCGGCCCGGCGGGACCTCCGGGTGGAGTGAATGCAGCGCGCCGTCGCGCTGCCCGGTTGGAGGGGGTGGAGCTTGTGCAGCCCCAGAAGCAGCGGCCGGGCCTCGCCTTTGTGGTCGGAGAGAGAGAGAAGATGGCTCCCGTTCTGGAGAAACAGCTCCCGGGCGCAGCCGGGATGGCCGGCGACAACAACAACGAAGACGAAGAGGGACAAAACCTCTGGCAAGTTGCGCTATTGTCATACCGAGCTCCCGCGCTCGTCCAACGGCCATGTCGGGACCGCAGTTGTGCTTTGTCACTACCGGTGTTGGGTTCAGACACCGGCGCCGCTAGCGAGCTCCGTTAGCAGCCAGTGTAGCTGGGCGGTGAGCTAACGCTGGGTTAGCGTGTAGCTCTGCTAAATGGACCAACGTTATTGTTAGGCAGACTATCTTTTGTTAAGACAGGAGTTAGACCCAATACAATGGGTGTTGGATTAAACAACGAGAGAGCAGTTCACTCTTTCAGGGGTAGTTGATATGCAGACTGCAGCTAACCAGCCCCTCTATGCAGGACACGAGCTAACACCACCAACACCAAACCACATAATTGAATATTGCAGTGAAATATACCTAATCTCACTTACTACCCTGTCCGTCGTCTTTCTGCGGGGTCTCCAGATCATGCTTTATGCTCCTTTAGCCCCTAAGGTTATTTCTGAAGTGCCGGCCACTGGAGATGACTTATCATTTCCTGCTTTTCTGTGTTGTCGAGGACACATCACTGGACCTGGACCTCTCGATCGTTACCACCGAGAGTTTATTGAAGCAACGTGGAGCTAGACGATAGACATTCTTCCACAGGGAGCTGTCAAATCGCCACCCCTCATTGTGCGTCTAACGGGGATACGTCATCATGTCCCTGATTGTCTCGTTTGTGTCTCTTGCAGGTCCTCGATACTGAGTGAAGTCTCAACTAGATCGAGTTCAAAGCTGCCATCAGGAAAGAACATCCTGGTTTTTGGTGAGCATTACTTGTAAACCACCTGTGTAAACAATGCAAACAGACGGACAGATTTGTTGCCTACTTTGCACCCTTTGACTATCAAGAGATCGTGGATAGTCCTCGCATTTTAGGTGCAAAGATTTTAGGCTAGGCAGTGAGTCTTAATAGACCATGCAATGATTAAGTCACATGTAGGCTAAAGAACAGCTTCTTGCAGGTGAGGATGGCTCTGGAAAAACATCACTCGTGGCCAAACTTCAAGGAGCTGATCACAACAAGAAGGGGAGGGGACTGGAGTATCTGTACTTAAATGTCCACGATGAAGACCGAGATGGTGAGTCTTAAACTGCTTTAACATTTTGATGGGTGTTTTATAGTGGTAGCCAGTAGAAAATAACATTACCAAAATAACAACACTTGTTTTACCCTCCTCCTGCAGACCTTACCCGCTGCAACGTGTGGATCCTGGATGGAGACCTGTATCACAAAGGCCTACTTAAGTTTGCTGTTTCAGCTCAGACACTACCTGACAGCCTAGCTGTGTTTGTTGTGGATATGTCACGGCCTTGGACCATTATGGAGTCGCTGCAGAAGTGGGCCAGTGTGCTGCGTGACCATGTGGACAAGCTCAAGATCCCACCTGAGGACATGCGAGAAATGGAGCAAAGGAGTAAGTTGTTTGTTCTTATGCTTTATGACTTCCATCTTCCATCTTCCTTGCTTTGGATTTGCTGGACGCTCAAAGCGAGAATGAGTTGTTCTTCTTCCAAGATCAAACATCCATGGTTTTAGCAATGGGAAGTCAACATGGATCTAATTAGACAGGAGATTAAACAGACATTAATGGAGGGAATGGTGCTGAACATGCTGTGGATGCGTTTAATCGGACAGTTGGTTAAGACTGATAAATCTCAGGAGAGGGCAAAGAGGTGCCTGAAGGCTTCCCAGGGTGAAAGCTATGGCAGTCTTACGTAAGACTCCTTGCTGACTGGCTGCTGGGAACAAGGAGAGCTTGGTCGCTGAGTAGCTCTGTGTAACGTTACACATTGTCATGGCTGTTTCTAGGTCATCATCAGAGAGGCCCATGATCCTCAGCTGTGCTCTCTGGCTGGAGGCAAGTTCTGCGGATCAATGGGTGTGATGCACTCTGATGTTTTCCTGTTAATTTTAGAGCTGGTCATCACCAGCTTTTGAACAGCCCTTTTGTGCTCACACAGATTATTGCTTTTCAGACGGAGACAGGTTAGTTTACAATTTTCACTGCAAAGGCCGCCCACTGCTGCTCTTATAGCTCTGGCATATCTTATTGCACAGTAGCCAAATCACTGCAGGTGAATTTGAGAGAGCAGGTCTGTACAGATAACCTATTAATGGAGTGACAGGTTGGAACAAGTGTGAATAAGAAGTGTAATCTCACTTGAGAAGAAGAAAAATGACTAAAACAAATTAAGTGTAATCATTTTAATGGATCAGCATTTAGACTAAGTTTCAGCATAACAGCAGAATGTCTTGTGTTGCACCTTTTATAAGTTGTTTACTCAGTGCCTGCTAGTGTGCAGTTGTAGTATTTTTTTTTTCTCTCTGAAGGCCTCACTTTAAATCTGTTTGTCAGATTTTGTCTGTGGCTTCCTCCCACTTTCACTCGGCAGCCAAACGGTTTGACCCCACCCACTGACACGGCTAGATTTCCAGTTCAGCCGTGGCATGTCCTCCAGATAAAGCATCATCCAGCATGTCAGTGGTGATGTCAGTAGCAGGTTGATGAGACCTTGTCAGATTATCTATTTGTGGCTGCGAGTGTGTGAGTAAGCGTTGCAAGGCTGACAGACAGACTGGAAGTGTATGCGTCTGTGTCTCTCTCTGCGGGTGTGTGGCTTTTGTCCAGCAAGTGTTGCAGGCGTCTTGCATCATTGTCCCCTCCCCTCTGGGCAGGGAAAAGAAGGGATGTAAGCCCAATGGGTCTGAATACAGTCAGAGGGCTGGACGCTCGCACTCCTGCTGGGCAGTAAATGAAGCAGGCCGGCTGCTTGAGTTGTCCAATGTCAAATTACAGGAGTTGATTTCAGATATTTCCCTCTATGGTAGTGACAAGGATTTTTTTTCTTGCCAGTGGTGTGTAAGCGAACTATCTTGGGTGTTTTGTTTTGACTCTTGCTCTGTTGCACTTAGATCAAAGAAAGCATGTAACCTGACTAGAAAAGAAGCACATTTGTAGTTGAACTTGAGCTTGGTGTGATACCTTATCAAGAAATGAATAGACCAGAGAAGGATCTCAGTGATTCCTCTGCACAGTTTTAGTAATTAAAGTACATTGCGATGAATGCATTGAGAACTCCTCACTGACACTTTCACCTCACCTTTATTTGTTGAACGATTAAACTGGTCGTAGATGGCCAAAGTCCATCTTCCTCTTTCACTATGTAGTGAGATGACTCCTACCAAGATGACTTGTCTAACATCATCATCACAACATATACAAGTGCCCCAAAATAGTTCATAGAACTACTGCAAGCTAACTATTGAAGCTTGTCCGTTACATGCAGGATACTGCAAAAATGATGTTCATTTGTTCAGAGACAATTTAATTCAACATGGATAGTGTCAAAACCAACAGATCAATTC
The DNA here is from genome assembly GCA_029224185.1 of Karalla daura. Lineage (NCBI taxonomy): Eukaryota > Metazoa > Chordata > Actinopteri > Chaetodontiformes > Leiognathidae > Karalla > Karalla daura. The sequence continues at coordinate 9,161,004 of CM055190.1, forward strand.
ATTTTATAATGTGTCTAAAGATGTGCATTGGAGAGTCTTTACAAATCTTAACATTGAAACTGAAGTCTGCCTTTTTGATTTTGATGATGCAAAACTGGCACATACAATTCCAGCTCATAAGCCCTTATGTACCATACTCTAAGTTATTTGTGCATATGCACAGGATTTGTGTAATCCTGTATCCAAGGAGGGTCCCCCTGTAGATTGCTTGTAAGGCCATTGCTTGTCCCATACACTAAATCCCATGTTCAAAAGCAAAGGAGGCTCAAGTCTGGCTTTGTGGGGACAGCCCACAAACTGCATTCCCGAAGCTCCTGAGGAAGTAGGCCAAAGCTTCCTGCACATAACCCCCCCCCACCACCACCACACCACCACCGCCTCCCACTGCAGCTTTGTGAACGTCTGGACAGCTGCAGCAGGAGCGTGAAGGATGCCTTTTATTTATCTCGCTCTGCTCTTCCCCCTCGAGGCTTATTATGTAATGCAAATGGAAAATCAAATGATGCTAAACTAAACTGGATTTAAGCAGCAGTGACGTGCACCCCACAGATCGGTGTGTTTTGACAACGTATAGTGCAGAAAACGAACACCTGCGGCGCTGTGAATGAACGTTTAATATCTGCTTAATGGAGAAATCTCGGTGCCTCTTGGCACACGGCTACAGCCAGAGCTGGGCCATAATACAACTTGAGGTCTGTCTATTTACACACCTTCTAGCCAAAAAAAAGTGGTGTAATTCTTCAAGTCGGCCGACACGTTTTCTCTGCCCCTACAGCCTGGCAGCTCTGTGATAACCGCTGCAGCGTAGGGCAATGCCAGCGGAGGAATTTCTCCCTCTTTTACTGCCTCGGCTCCACTCCCTCTAAGGCACAGCCTGGTGGTAGAGCCGGTACATCACATCTACAAACACCAGCGTTGTTTGATGTACAAAATAAACCCGGCCGGGTCCAGGAAAACATGTTAAATCAGGACCTGAAATGTAGTATCACCTGCCAATGAATCAGTTGTTAGGCAAACGCAGTGGAATGCACCCTGGCATGAACGCTGTGCTCCGGGAAAACGGTGCACATGGATACTTGACAGAAGGAAGTGCCCCAAATACTCAACTTATAAATATTCACACGTGATTAATTATTCAGCAGACGGCTCATTGGGAATAGCGTTTGTTGTCGGACAAACACACCAAATGTGTTTTCCGTGCGTGTCTAAATGGTGCCAAGATACTGTCGCGGCCCGTGAGAGTTGATGAGCGAACACATTCTTTAATTTTTTGTTTGTTTTTTGTAATGTGCCGGAATTTATTATTTAGCCCGCAACAAATATGTTTACTGGTTGACTGTCTACAGTCTCCCAGATGCCAGAACAAATACTGCGTGTGCGAGGCCAAGCTAGGAGCACTGCCCAAAGTGACATACTGAAGCTCTGATGCCTAGCTCGTGCCTGCCTGTAGCTTTTCTGCTCATACCTCTCATTGCCTTTGTCCTCTCACCAGTGGTGAAAGCGTTCCAGGAGTACGCGGAGCCGGAGGACGCCACCCCGGCCTCCCCACAGAGACGAGCAGCGGCGGGCGGGGAGGACGAGGCCGTCGTGCTGCCGCTCGGGGACAACACACTCACGCACAACCTGGGCATTCCAGTGCTAATAGTTTGTACAAAGGTACGTCATGTCCTCCGATCCCAGACATCTGTTTCACTAAGGAGTGTTTTCCGGTGCTCGGCCATCGTCATAGCTCATGTTTGTGTTCTAAACACCCCGGTCTCTGCTGTATGTACCTCCCAGTGTCTTGAGATGACCGAGCACAGAAAGCCTCCTCATCGTCTGCACAGACCCCGCGTGGAGTCTGTCCACCGATCAGTCTGGATGGTCTTTCTGCCCGGCTGTAGGAGGGAATATATTCCAATAAAAAGCTGCCCTTATGTTCTCTGCGGTGCCCCAGGCAAAGATTAGTGCTGAAAACCACGGTGTAGTCATCAGCAGAGCTTCACATGCTAGCCGTGACTAGGAAATGGTGAATAGGCCTTTTCTGTCCTGCCCGTTCTGTCTCGGCCTCACCTCCGCCACAGAAAATCTATTCTAGCTGCTGTCGAGCACCTAAATTCGCTGTACATGGCATTGCATTAACATACCAAAATGGCTTGAATTTCTATTGCAAAACTGTCCTTTTTTTTTTTGTTCTCAACCTCACCCCTTTGCCATGACTAATTCTGGCAGTCCCAGTGGCGAGCCAATACAGGAAGTGTGGCGTTTCATCGTCGGTGCCGTAGAGGCTGTCCCCTAAATCATTCTTGGTTGCGGGAGAGGCCGTAAAGCAGCCACCTCCACCTCGTGCCTCACAAGGGCAACTTGGCACCCATGTGTGTATAATGCAGTGTTGTGGGGGTGTTACAATCCACACACCTCCTGACAGTGGTCCCTTTAAATCTGCCCTCTCCACAGTCACGTTTTACCGAGCAAAAAATAGCAAGCCATAGAACATAAAAGCCCTGGAGGAGCTTTCGGACTAAAATCCATTTGTTCCCACTGGATTTACGGCAGAAAAGTCTGCCTTTTTGTTCCAAGACAGAACACAACGTAATCCTGTTTGCATACTTGTTTCATTAACCAAAACGCTGATCTCTGTCTGTTCTTCTTCTTCGTCTTCCTCAGTGCGACGCGGTCAGTGTACTAGAGAAGGAGCACGACTACAGAGAGGAGCACTTTGATTTCATCCAGTCCCACATCAGGCGATTTTCCTTAAACTGTATCCTTCACGTCATAACTGCTTATAGGTAGAGCGGTTTAAATGCAGTAGTATTGCAATTGATTTTAATCAGTCAGGCAACCTTGCATGCTATTCCTGGGATTGCTGCCTTAACGTAAAGAAACAGATGGAGCGGGCGTGATCTACACTTCAGTCAAAGAGGAGAAGAACCTGGACCTGCTTTACAAATATATAGTGCACAAGATGTATGACTTCCAGTTCACCTCACCTGCCTTAGTGGTGGAGAAGGACGCAGTGTTCATGTAAGGGGAGAGAGAAATGCCTAAGTGAATTCAGCTCATCCGGGTCTCGTTTTTCAACTGGCGTCTCTTGTTTTCTAGTCCATCTGGATGGGATAACGAGAAGAAAATTGGGATTTTGCATGAAAACTTCACAACAGTCAGACCTGAAGATCCTTTTGAGGATTTTATCACAAAGCCTCCAGTACGAAAGGTACGGCTGGTGCAAAGGTCGACCCTTTAAGCTGTGTATTGGAACCCGTCGAGGGTTGAATAACCTTCTGCTGTCCCCCCTCCTCCTCCTCCTCCTCCTCCTCCTCCCCTCACAGCTTGTTCACGACAAAGAGATAAACGCCGAGGATGAGCAGGTGTTCCTGATGAAGCAGCAGGTAGGTCCCCAGCCACCGGGAACTGTGGCGTGCTGGTTTCAGATGACCTTCTGGTCAGACTGGATACCGTGCAGTGTCTTATAATGTTATTAGAAGCATAAGAAAGTAGTAAACAGCTGGAGCCTCTTTCTGAACCGACGTTTTCACTGCTCAGATATGTTTGTCTACTGTAGTCATGTGCTGGTGAGCATGTGAAACTTCCACACACAAGTAACTTCGCCCTCACTTCCTGTTTTATGGACAGCCTAAAAATACTCAGTTCATTTCCAGCTGAAGTTTCTTGCCACTAAATACCATAGTCTTTTCCCAGTGCGGGTCATCTCTGCTAACCCACATGTAAATAAAAGTTGACCCGCTCTCTTTTTAAACAATAAGGGCTTTCAGCATTAGAAACATGTGAAAGCGTTTCACTTGAGCAATGCGTAGCAGCATTATGTGGGAATGACAGGTCAGGTCAGATTTGACCCTCACTTCCCACCTTTGTTTCCCAACAGTCTTTGTTAGCGAAGCAGCCAGCCACGCCAACAAGAGGAGCAACGGTAAGTGTCTCGTCGTTCTCTGAATCTGAACTCTTTTTTCCCCCCTCTCAAACAATGCGTTAGAGCCTTGACCTTACTTTTGCACTTTCAGGAGTCTCCCGGACGGACGGCCTCGGGGTCCCCTCGGCCTGCGGGCCGCGCCGGTCAGACCACGGTGTCTGGCAGCTCACCCATGACTGCTGTCAAAAAGCCTGACCCCAACATGAAAGGTAGGAGCTCAGAGGGCTGCGGGGTGACGTCAGCTCATACCAGGTTATTACACCTCAGCCTGCGCCCCCCCCCCTCCAGGGGCCTTTTGGATTGACTTTAACATTCTCCTCCTATTTGGATCCCGGTACAAACCAAAAAAAAACTGCCCCAGTGCTTTCCTCAAGTCTTGAAATATCAACCCCATGTGATACCAACAAAAATAGACAGACGCACGCACACCTCCCCGAGCTGGTCACCTTCAGGCAGAAATATTGACTTTCTACGTTTCAAGTACAACAGGCGTCTGCTGCCTTCCAGCCAAACAACTGCCAAGTGCTGCAACCGAGTAGAGATGCTTTTTACAGAATCATCTTCTTTGCACAAAACAAGTCTCAAGACATGGAGTCCCCTTGGTTTTTTTTTTAGCGACTTCATCTGCATATTTCAGTGTTTTATTTCCCTCAATAAAAGATGCTTTGTCATTTCCTTATCCAAACCAAGAGTCCTAAGACACAGGCTGTGATGCTGTGCAGATTGTAAAGCCCTCTGAGACCAACTAGGGTTTGAGTGTGGTGCCCATAGTAGATTGCACTACATCACACTGGTCAGGGTTTAAGGGCTTTTTTCTGTCTTATTTATGCATTTTGTCAGAAGAAGAGTGGACATCGGCTAATAGGGATCATTTAACAGTAACAAAATCTAAGTCAGAGTGTGTAGTTTTCATGACTGCAGAGGTGATAGACGTGGCCTGTTTGTCTTGCAGCGGGGGCGGCCAATGAGGGAGTGCTGGCTAACTTCTTCAACAGTCTGTTGAGTAAAAAGACTGGAGCCCCAGGGAGCCCAGGAAGTGGCGCTGTTGGAGCCGGAGTACAAGGATCTGCCAAGAAAACAGGTACAAGCTTTTATTCCAGGCCTGCCTCGCTCCGGCTTTCAAACCTCCTCTCCTCACAGGTCTGCGGATATCCTTTTACCAGAACAGTTTAAGGAGGAATTTTGCATTGTGTTGCATTTAGATCCAATGTCAGAGCATGGACTTCAAGTACACAAGTACAGCAAGCAATGTCAGAAACGGGGCCTTTTTGTGATTGAGGCTGTGGACCGTCTTTGCTGTCTGGAGTTTCGTTTTTGCAGCCAGAGAGAGAGAGAGAGAAAGTGTGAGAGAGAGAAGGTTAAAACAGGAGAAAAGTAGAAGTTGTCCTCTTTGAACTCCTGACACCTGAGGGAACATGTGACAGGCCTGTATGCACCAAACTTATCATCCTAAGCGCTTAAATGTAACTAATGTCACTCTGCATCATGCACCACTACTCCTCCTCCTCTCCACTAATGTATTTATCTGTTAATGGAACATCTCCACAAGCATCCACAGCTCCAGCACGTTGTTTTTAGCGTGTTATATTTATTAGAAAATAAAACAACGTTTTCAAGTTGGCTGAATGTGCTCGGTCACACACGCGAGGAAGCATTGCATAACTCATCTCTCCATCTTGGATCACTGACTTGCACTTTCTGTTCCAGCACGGAGCAGTGTTAACATCTTTTTGAGAGCCGGCTGAAAGAATAATGCATGGCTCCATGTTGCCATTGTCCCCTGATTAGTTTTGCATGTGTGCTAACTGTGGCAGCGAGCCGTCGGTCCACAGCATGGGACCGCCTCACCATCCAGCCCCCCTCCCTCCCCTTCCATCTGCTTGCTGGCCATAGAAAACTATTATTTATGAATACGCACAGAAGCTACAGGAGATTACTCTTGGACGTTGTCTCCCGTCTGTTTTCCAAGGGCAGAAGCCGGGTTTGACTGACGTCCAGGCCGAGTTGGACAGGATGACTCGCAAACAAGACTCCATGGTTTCAGCTAACAACATCCCACCGCCGACAGGGAACGAAGCGTGAAGGCAACAACAACAACAACAACAACTACAAAACAGCTGCGTCGTCCACTGCATTATTACTCTGGAAAAAAATATACATATACATGTACCTGCGAGCATACAAAATTGACCAAATTCCCAAAGTCTGCCGCTGTCTGTTGGCACACAGTGGTGTCAGCAAAATTGAGTTTCGGATGCTATCAGATATTTTGGTGTTCTGGCGAGGCAGGAAGAGAGGGAGAGAGCGAGAGAGAGGATGAAGGTGTTAATGATGATGAGTGCTGAAGGCTCTGCTTAATTTCTGTCCTCTCTTCCACTGTAAATGTTCTTTTGTGAGGAGGGGGGGGGGGCGTCGTTTTTAAGGAGGAGCGCGCACACTGGCTGGCAGCCAGCCCGATGTGCTGGGCTGCAGCCCCCCCCCCCCCCCTCCTCCTCCTCCTTCGCTCTGTGGGGTGGAAGAACGCCCTCCTCCTGGGTCTAAGGGAGTGGAAACGGCAGCGGCCCTGGGGCCTCTGGTGCAGCTCATCTCACGGAAGGAATTCGGTTGCGATTGGAAAGGGTGTTTAAAAAGAACGGCTATTCATTGAGGAGAGTAATCAAAACGCTCGCAAACATATTTAGTATGTAAAGAAAAAAAATGTTGGATATGAAACTGTATTTATACGAAGCTCCTCCTTTTTTGTTTTACCTTGTGCGCCATTTCTCGGCTGAAGGAAACGCTCGGCTGTTTCGCGTAACGCGTTCAAATGCCACTCTGACGTCGTGACACTAAATATGACGAGTCCAGGTAGCCGATAGCATAGCATATCATTCGCCCTCATCATCTCGGAAGGATTCTGTAAATATGAATGCGTAAAACAAGAAAAGCAAATCTATTCAGGTTAACGTTGATTTTTGTATGAAAAATGCAATTCTGTCCAAATTCTGAAAAATGGCTTCTTTGACGTAAACGAGACTGGTTGGGATTTGACAGGTTGGTGCGGTCGCCAGCTTCTTTAGCTACAGGTGTGTATATTCGGGGTGGGGCTTGGGCGGCATCTTTCCTACTATAACTCCTAAGTGCCTCGCACAGTTAGCTGTTTGTGTCATAGTAGAGGTGCTCGTCTGCGTAAGAGGAAATGCACTGTAGCGCCATCGGTTTAAAAAAAGGTTTTTGTCCATTTCTTGTCATCCAAATAATTTATTTCGTTTTACATTTTTGTTAATGTACAACAAGCCTGTGGTCTCTGTTTTTTTTTTTTTCTCAGAAGAAAATAAAAAAAAAAGATTTCTGTGGCCTAGTTGATAGTGTCGATCGAGTAGAGCGATAGATTGAATGCCTTCACGCACACTGCAAAGGCTGCGGGCGTGAGGAAGAAGAGAAGCCCATGATGGAATGGGTCCTCCCCAGACCAACACCCCCCCGCCTCCCCCACTGTGGTTGAAACCACTCGCTTCGCAGCCAAAAGACTCACAGCGTGTTGTGCTCTGAACAGATCGAGATGACGTGTCCGTCGGTGCTCCCAGCACTGTCCTTCACTTGTCTCGCGTGTTTAAGTTGCAGTGCACTTCGCATCGTCGGCGAAAACATTCCCAGTTTCTACGAGAAGCAGCTGTAGGAACGCGTCCCAGTAGGAAGCCCGTTCGGTCCGGTCGGCTCTCTCTCTTTGTTTGCGCGCTCTTTCGCTCAGTGCCCGTTTTGAAACGACAAACTTTGCCTTGGATGTACAGCTGACGGCCCGTCACACTGGGCGCCCTGCCTTCACACGAATGCTCCCATATTGTGTGTCTTCAAGGGGTTGCTTAATGGTCTTCTGTAGTTTCTCTCATTTCTTTTTTTTTTATGACCATATCAAATCATCTGTTATAGCATTTAAGGATTTATGACACCATAATCAGATCAAATAAAAAAAAAAAACTTGTTTCCATTATCATTCTTACCTGTGTATGCAAGGCCCTGTTTAATCCTATGGATAGCTTTCAAAGAGTTCATGGACAGTGAGGAGCAGCTCTTTTGCTATTTGAAACTGTAGCAAAAAAAGGAAAAGTGGAGTGAATTGGATCATGGAACCAAAGATGCAAAATTAGTCATAATTTTCAGCTTTTATAGTTGGTATTCGTCTGTAACATTAACCAGCGTCCGTGTGTTATCCTACTCTTGCCCTTGCATTCCAAACACTTGTGAATAACAACCCCGTAGAGATGCCTTACTCCTCTCAACCATATAGTTGGTTTCCCAAGTTCAAGGAAAAGTATTTGTGTATGGCAGATGAGGGTAATTATTCTAAACCGGTCTTCAAAGTGAGTTTAACTTTATGTTAAAATTTGTGCTCTGTAAGGGAATAACCACAAGACCATATTGGTGTACAGTCTTCTTTTTGCGTGATTTGATTTGTTTGTCACAACGACGCCACACATCTGTCCTGGATTTACTTTGATCAAAATGAAGCGCTTATTTTTTTGTGTGTTTTTCCTTTACTTCTTTCTTTTTTTTTTCCCCCGCTTTGTTTGTGCGACTTGGTGGAACGTGCACCTGAGAGTCTGTTGTCGACGAAGCACAATTTAAGAACGGGCAGGAGCAGAGCCGCCACATGTTGAAATAAGCACTTTTCCTTGGACTCTTGTATCAGTTCCCTGTTGGTACAGCTAAACATAAAGAATGCATATTTTTTGCTTTTTGCCTTGCCTTTTTTTTTTTTTTAGAGCGTAGCCATGAACCTGGAAGTGAACCTGCACGGTTTAACTTCACTATTTATCTGCATTTGCTGCTTAAGTTACAGAAGGTGCCCCTGGTGATCAGCTATGGATGAACCATTTTCTGTGAGCGACGTTGTACAGAAAATCTCTATCCTTAAATCAGTCATGACAAACCTCACAGATGACGTTTCCTGAGACATCTGGAAGTAGATAAACCAAACAAGTGTCTGTTCATCTCTTCGGTTTGTCTTCTTTGCCCATGAAAAGGTCCCCTCCCCCCTGTGTTTACATCCTACCCAGGCATGTTTTTTTTATTTTTTTTTGTCAAATATGGTTTAACCCACACGCCTTTTCTGTCAGACTGTTTTGAAATGACACCCTTAATCTGTCTGGCCACCCTCATGTCTTCATGTAACATGGTCCCCACTTTTTAAAATTTGGCATTTTAGCCGAGTGGATGAAGTGCTCTCATGCTGCTTGGTTTCAAAGTTGCACTTGCTCTTTGTAAGAATTACATGTTGCTCCCAAGACGGATTAACGATCATATGTTGTAACTTTTGTACTCAAACGTCATTTGAAAGCAACTGCCTCTTCACTTCCTAACTGAATGGCCTTCGACCACTATTGACAGTCTACAACTACTGTATACGAGACTTTGAGCTTCTGCTTCCAGTCCTTTTTTTGTATTCAGGATATCAAGACATTGTAAGCACATGGCTGGCCGCATTTGTGTGTCCTGAATTAATTCAGAAGTTTGATTGTATGACTTTAACACAACTGTGTAGCCTCTAAGCTGCCATGTGGACTCTAGCTTCTTATACCGACAAAGATAAGGAAAACGTTTATCAGACCCCTGGCTTCAATAAAACCAAGAATTCAAACTTTGGTTGTCTTTTTCATTTTTGTGTCATTTTTTTTGTGTTGGCTCCTACCACCCTGAGAATAAAGCAATAAGGCACAGATGAAATAGTGTTGCCATGCTATGCAATGTAATCACACCAGTAATTGTGAGTATTTTGTGTGGGGTTCATCTCTAGTTACACAGTAGGTTGAGTACATTTGAGATGATCTCAGCTCTGCGGGGCTTGAAAACAGATGCGATTCACTCCAAATCCATCTGCCTAACATCACAAGCAGCAAACTATCACCACAATGAAGACTTATACAGTAAACATCATTGCACCGTACAGGTGGAAGTTCCATCATCTGCGGCCCTCATTCGTCACCTAGGCAACCCTGTTGTAGATATAAGCACCACAGGGGGGCAGTAAATACCACCACCTCTGAAGAAAACTACTCAATGCTGAAAACAGATTATTTTGTGCAAAACAAGACTTTTTTAAAAAACTTTTTTTAAATCGTACTTATTTCAACTAGGCCAAGCTATATACAATATGGTCGATTGTTATTCACAACTTGTCTGGATACATTCTTGTCACTCATCTATAAACTTTACATTTTTATTTGTAAACATTTTCATCAACAGTTATTATAATGGCATCATAATAAGGCATAGTTATCAATCATAATATATGATCAAATCAAACTTCAGTGAGCCTAGGGGAAATAGAAAACTAGGTCGTAAACAATCCTAACACTGTCTTGGAAATAATATCACAATACATCGCCTCATATCGTATCGCCAGCTTCTTGCCAAATACACACAGGCACGACATCTGATACAAAGTGTAATTTGCTTCATAACTAGTTGAGGCTTTTTGTGTTGGAATACTGTAAGAGTTTTCATGGATGTTGCTATTAAAACGATGTGGGGTCAAGGAGAATAAACTACTGTCGGCAGGTCTCAGATCGGGTGAGCTGCCTGCCTCTGACACACAGAGGGAACCAGAGACTGCGGCTCGGTCCGCTCCTGTGTGTGCTGCTGGTTCCGGCCGGATCCGCTTTGCTTTGCGGGCTGTTTGGGAAGACTCAGGAATGTGCAGTTTTCCAGAGGGGCGGAGACTGACTCTGGCCCCGCATCCACAGGCAGGAGGCAGCCGCCTCCTCTCCTCTCCTCTCCCCTGCTCTGCCCTGCTCGGTCCACCTCCCTCTCTCCCGGAGAGCAACAAGAAGAAGCCCAAGTTTCGGACAAGGGAGCAGCCGCGATGGCTGCGTGTTTCTGGCTTTACACAGGCCGGCTCTGAGCACACACGCGCGCGCGCACACGCACAAACACACGCACACTGGGAGCAGCATCTCACAGTTTAGAAGGAGAGACGCAACAGTGGAGGAACAGGAGGAGCGGGAGCTTCGCTGATCGGGGCTCTCTCCTTCCTCTCATCCACTCAGTCCGCTCCACAGGAGACTTCAGACCGGGGAGCTGCGCTCCTATATGTCGGAACATTTCTAGTCCAGCTCGTATCCTGCCGCCGCCGCCGCCACCGCCGCAATGAGGACCACGGAGGAGCCGGAGGGCTTTGACGGCGAGGCCTCCAACACCTCCATGATCTCCGGGGCCAGCAGCCCCTACCAGCCCACAACCGAGCCCGTCCACGCCCGGAACGTGTTCGGCTCCATACGGTGCGACATGGAGTACCTTAGGTCCCACTTCGGGATGTTGAAGGTGGCCGAAGTGGTAAGTGTCGCGCCAGCCCCGTACTGTACGCACCATGTTGCAGCTCCAAGACAGAAAAGTCAGTCCGACAAAGTGCAGGGTCTCCTCAGCCATCAGGACCCGTCTTGGTGGTCTTTAGGTGCTCGGTCTGAATATCTGCTGATCCATTTTAGGCGCCTGCATGGGTGCCGACGTCTCACAGTCTTGATAACAATGTATAGAAAGCTTTAAATAACACCAATTATGAGCCCATATCCCTGCTATTCAGATGTTTAAATACACTTTCACATGTATAACCAGTCATCTGCCGGTGTGACCAGATTATTATTATGCACACACTATGTTTCATGTTACTTCATTGTGAGAGGTGGAGCCACCTTTTTGAATTGATTACTTAATTTCAAGTTTTAGTAGTGTCTAATAAACCCTCAGTTGTTTGATGAGGCACGTCGTTTAACTGACTTTCCCAAACCTCACCTCTACCTTCAAAGCCTCGCATGGCATGAGGTGGAGGCACAGTGTTGATGTGCAACTTGCCTGACCCCTGTGGATGTGATGCTGGGTGTAGCAGGAAGTGCATGGCCACATCCCCACTGACATTTGCATGTTCAGTTCACCACCCTTGTTGGCTTCCTTGGGGTCATTAGCCAAATTGTGATTCATTGAGTGGGAATGTAGGGCGAATGTAGAGAGTGCCACATCACAAATGTTAATACTATTAATTATGCATTAATAGAGCAATATTATATGTTTTTATAGTGGTGACCCAAACATGCAAATGTGGATTCAAATGTGGTCAGTTGGTTCCTGCTGCACCCTGCACCATTTCCACCTGGGCCAGTAGAGCTGCACATCAACATTGTGACTCTGCCTCATGCCAAGTGAAAGTGTTAAGCAGCACAGGTTGACAATGTGACAAGTCGTTATACAAGTAGACATCGTAGTGTTCTAGTTGTAAAGGTCTGATTTATACCCACATTTATCATCATGCAATCGTCTTTTTTTCTGATATTTGCTTCCAAGAAGGCTCAAAGTCTTGATTTGCAAAAGATGTTTGCAAAGTCCTCTGATATGTCTAGAAATGAGATATGGATCATGTGGATCAACATCTGGTTTAGTCATGTTAAACAATGTATTTCGTCACTTGGATTCTTTTCCCGTGCGGATGTTTATACTTATTGCATGTGCACTTACCATTAGTTGTTACTCATGCTCTCTCTGCTGTCCACTGTCAACTCCAACAATGTAGTTCTTCCCTCGGTGGGACTGATAAAGGAATATCTTATCTTATTAACTGATAAAGATGTAGAGACATTTCTGTGAAAGTGGTGACCACTGGAACAAAAAACACATTTGTACACCTAAACCAGATGGCTGCGCTGAGACAGAGATCAACATAGTGAAATAAGGACTCCCAGAGTACTGACAATTCACCAGAGGAGGAAATATCTATCAAGCCCGAGCAATTTCTCTTCTTCTGGTGCCAAAAAGCAGGCCTGCATACTCGCATGAAGTACAGTGTGTCCACAGCAGGAGAAACCATGGCGTTGAGGAAACCGGCAATTACCTCTAACAATGTTTGTGGATAGCGCAAGCAAACCGAAACTGCTGAAAACACAGTAATGCTGCGTCCACCGGTTCTGCTTTCTCTGCAGTTTTGCCGCTAAAACTGTAGTTTATCTGTAGGAAAAAGCAGCGTCGGGAAGAGTTTCCCACCGCCGTGCGTCTGCCTGGCTGTCCCGCCACGGCCGGCCTGTGTTGTTGCACACACCTGTGATGTTTACCTCTGTGCTTGTGGGAAGTTGGGATAGGATGCCATCTGTGATAATTGTGAGGAGTGGGCCCAGCAGGCATTAACAGAGACCTCGGATATTCACAGCCACCATCTGTTTCTCAGGAAAAGACAATGGTGGCTTAAAAGCTACTGTATTCATGTTTGTCCTAAACATTCCCATAGCTACAGAGGCCACACACGTACAATAACGTGGTTCCATGAATATATTATTCTTAATTTATGTAATCATACTGATACCTTGCTGTAGTATAGTCTGGCTACATGTGTGTATATCTGAATGATATGTGTATGAGCTCAAATGCTTTGTCTGGTGCAACTTGAATATTTCTAATACCATTTTAGCAGTTTTGCTGTCAGAACCCAAGCAGGCATGTCAAAATGATCGCTTAATTAAAAAGAAAAGATATATGACTGAGTTCAGAGCAACAAGTACAACCAGATGAGACATTTGAGACCAGCAGTGTTTTTGATTGGGTTTTCATACCTATTTCCTTCCCCAAAACATCACGGTATTGATTAAATTATCAGTTCAACCAGCGAGCCTCGGTTTCAGAACATTTTCCACCAACGCCCAAATGTACAGCGTAACTGTGAAAAACGTGCAGACAATGTTGCAAAACCACTACTGCAAATGGAAAGCAACGGTGCACCAAAAGCACATGGCAGCTACAGGTTGAAGTGCAGACACTTCAGCATGGCAGGTGTTACCCTGTAAATCAATCATTAAGAAAAGTCTAAGTGTTTGTAAAATATGCACAAGCTATGGTCCAGCTGATGTTAACACGCATGTATACGCTTTATCCTAGGTGCTAGAGCTAATCTCCCGTCCCCACCTTATATTTGCACAGAACAGTTTGCTGATTCTGACTTTCCAGGCTGAACTCCCTCCTCGACAAGGACAGAACCAGTGAAGGTCATCCAAGTGTACAGTGTCTTAGAGGAGGCCTACACGGCACACTGCCAACTGTTAATGGCTTCACTGGTGTGCAATCCTACCGCTCCGTCCCCCTGTCGGCCCGCTGTGTGCCAGCCAGCTGAGGCCGTGTGATGATCTACTAGACGATAATGCAATGCTGAATGCATGCCATGAACTCTGGCCTTGCCTGTTATTCTGCTTCGCTGGCCTGGTTCTCATATTCTGACCGCGGTTTACTGGAAGTTGTTTTATGTTTGAAAGGACAACGGTCATGTTGTAAACTGACAGATCACTTCTATGCGGAAAGCGGCGGTTTGATAACGATCAGCACTGCTATGAGATCATGGACGGAGACGGTGGAGACATGCTGCCTTACACTTTTGGGAGGAGATCTGGCCGTGTGAAACGCCGCTATTATGTAAAGCGTTTGTGCTGGTGTCGGTTTGTTCAGTTATCAGTCAAACATTACAGGGCCTCTCCCACCCCCTCTGGCAACGTGCACGTTTCCTTTCGCCTTTGTGAAGGTAATGTAAATGAGGTTGCCTCCACGCCCAGCCCTGTTTGCACTGAAGTAGATGTCGACAAACTGCTCCAACCTTTGCACTGACCCGCGCTTGCTGAGAAACTTTCTGTTTCCTCCTGCACAGGCCAGGGTGCTAAGTGCTAAGTTGTGGCTTCACAACTTAGTTGCGTAGTTGCTTCACACTAAAGCTCCACGGTCACTTCTTCACCCGCCCCCCCCCTGGGTAGGCTGCTGCTGCTGAGGCCGTGTTGATCAGAAACAACCCCCAGTAGGATGTAATCTGACCGAGGCGTGTCCACCCTGACAGCCAGTTTGTCTTTGTCTCTTTGCAGCCTCTGGGTCAACAAAGACCAACTGATATTCAACTCACATCCGTCCACACTGACAGCAATTTGATACTTTGTGGGGCCTGACGGTACGCCAATCAGACTCTTTCCGCTTCCCAACAACCCTTACGACTGCACTGTGGTCTGAGGGTGTGTGAACCCATATTCCCCTTTTAAAACACCACTTTCACAAGTGGCTATTAATTTTTGTGTGTGTGTGTGTGTGACTGTGAACGTTGTTGTAATGAAGTTACCAGATGCTCCTGAATGTCAGCGAGCTCTTCCTCCTCGGAGAGAAACGCCACATGCTCCGGTCTCTCCTGGTTGAAACGTTACTTATTCAGAGCTTGTAAGGAGACGTTAAGACAACAAGAAGGCTGCATGCATGTAGGGAGAGAGGCACACACTTAGCCCTATCCTCTTGAGGGGAAACATAACCTGCGATCAGGCTGTATTTCCCATCACGTAGCCGACTGCGGGCTGCTGCCGAAGCACATTCAACAGTGTGACTGATAGATATTTTTTTCTGCACGTGGTGCCATTGCACTTGGAGAGGCTCTACAGGGAGCCCCTTTTTTCCCCTCCATTAATTTTCTGTGCACAGCAGATGGTGTACACCTAAGAAGGGGATCTGTGTCCAATCCACAAGGTCTGCAAAGGCAACTAATAATGTGTATAATCCCAAAGATAAGGACGTTGCTGCACGCGGGAGGGAGATGAGAGAGGGGGGGCGGGCTTGTGCCATCTCTCACTCACTCACGTGATGAGCGGGTTGCTCAGGGGTGATGGTTGACATCAAATCATTACTTACAAGATTATCCGGTGTGGTGGTGCCGTGTGGTGCCCAGACACCTGCTACACCAAGATGAAGGGAAAGCAGTTTGCTTTGTGTGCGAGACATGACATCATCCCAGAGCCCAGGCAGCCCTCCACTCCTGTTTGGGTGTAACCGTTATTGCTGTCCAGCCACATGGTCTAACGAGACTTCAGCAGCATATAAAGGGAAACTTTTGTCTTAACGAGGACCGAGCCAGTGGCTTTTCTTTCTTTGCTGTGCATTGTGTCGCCGGGAATGTGACCGATGGGCATGCATTACTGTGACCGGACCAGGAGGCTGTCGAGGACAGCAGAGTCCAGCGTTGCCAGCCATCACGCAGCAACACTTGTCAGGAGCCGTACACACTTGCTCATTAAAACTGGATAAACAGGGCAGGCTGTTCAGTTCAGTTGCTGCAGTTGCTGAGGGGCGGTGGAGCAGAGGAGACGTCCTCGCCTAATGACGCTGTTTGTTCTCCTCTCAAATGCTTTTCTGCTGCTGTATAAAGCAAAGAGATGCAACTCGGCGCGCATGCAGATCGGATGTAGATCCACGCTGTGCTTCACAAAGGCACTTAAATACTTAAAGAAGTCTTAAGACTTGATAAGTAATTAATGCTCGAACATTGTAAGACTGAGAGTCTTAGAGACTCAACCGAAAGACAAGACAAGTGACAGTTAGGAGGACAGATGTCTCTGAGCTTTAATAATCACTGGAATTCAAAATCCCAAAATAACTCACGTTCTAAAGGCGCGATCCGGGAAAAGAGAGATGTGCAATACGCTCTGTCACAGTGGGTCTATTTTCAGTCCAAACAGCTTTTTACAGTTGAGACCTCTTTTGCACACGCACACAGAAACGGAGCTTGACGGCGGTTATTACTGTCGGTTTGAACACAGCTTTGCATGGGGAGTGTGTAAAGGCCAGTGACATGTCTGCGTGTTTATGCCTCTTTGAGTGTATCCATCTGTTCTCGTCAGGTCCCGCGTATAGGCCAAACGTTTGTCCTAACGTCAGCGTTTAACTTTAAGTCTCATGGTGGAGTAAATACTGATGAAGTGAAAGCTGTGTGTCACTGCGCACACCATGGCTCCCCGTGAGCCTCTGTTATATTTTGGCTGACACTGTTTCTATAGATAATCTCTATAGAGCATTTTCTACTTCTATTTTATTTCCTCCTGCTGTAGTGACTACAATTATTTATTGGTAGTGCATCTTCATTCTCAGTTTTTTTCCAGTATGGTGTTGATTGTCTCTTCATTGAAATCAGGAAACAAAGGCAGTGTATTGTGTGTGTGTGTGTGTGTGTGTGTGTGTGTGTGCATGCGTGTGTGTGTGTGTGTGTGTGTGTGTTTGTGTGTGTGCTGGGATCTGGGAGCATTCTACTTTGTGTTTGCGACGAAGCACTGGTGGGGTTGAGAGTTGTCTGTTTCCACTTTAAAGACTCTTTTGCCACAGGCCTTATGGTGGAGCCATCAGAGCCCCCACGTGAGAATAGACACATGTATTAATGGGGAAAGTAGGGAGATCATGGAATCCTGTGTTTCTGGCACAACATTTTTGCCTTGCTTTGTTTGAATCGAGTCGGCGTGTTACTTAACCGGCCGGGCGAGTCCCTGGCCTTGATATTTCTCAATAGTCAGTTTTCTGGATCAGAGGGTTGTGTTATTTCTTCTCTTCTTGTTTCGATTCCTCTCGCTGCCTACCAATATTCTTATGGTCATCTGAGCACATCCCACACATACGAGTGTAATTCAGTTGACTCTTTGCCATGATGACACAAAGGAAGCGGCGTTCAGAGATGTTTGCGCTCTGCCTTAATGATGATTTGTGAGTCTTAGAGGCCACGCAGTGTAAATCGCACTTTTTAATTTGCGCTGCAAACTCAAGGGTGACTACATAGCTTGGAACAAAATCCCTCCATTTTATAAACTCTCTGCAGTCAGCGTATCTTATTTCCGCAGAGCAGTAGGTGGGAATAACAACGATCACCTTACCAGTGCGATCCACCACCTCTTTTAAAAACAAAATAAGAAGAAAGATACCGGATCATTGTCATGCCACCTTGTCTGGAGTCACAGGATCAAAGCAACCTGCAAAGTAATAACACTGTGCACACGGTATCATTATTTTTGCACTCTGTAACTGAGGTGGTGGACCGGAGGAAAATAGAGTTGTGTGAAGAATGTGTCAACAAAATATTATGCTCACCCTCTCGATCCTTCCCACTCAGACTACTTACCATTTGTTGTTTTTGCGTCTGCAGAGGCTGGCTTTAAATCAGCCATGACACATTTGATTTACTTTGCATGAAATCTTGCTCGAAGCGATTTCATGCATTTCTGTTTCCTTTTGCAAATGACGGAGAGAGAAAATAGACCCCCCCCCCCCCCAAAAAAAAACATCCACCCACTCCACGTCCCTTTACACCTGTTAAACAACTGTGTCCGCCTCGCACGTCAATGAGTACTTTTGGAGTGTTAAGGAATACAGATAAGGCACAAGGCACACTTCAGTCGACAGCCTTACGGCTTTTCCAGGCACAACTCCTCCAACTCTGATACGAGTCGAAGACTTAAGTAAATTTGATTGTAAGTGGTTGTGCTATTGTTTTGCCAAACTTTAAACCTTGCCATGAACTTTTTCGTGCAGTCATCCCTCAACTTGAAAGCCGTCATTACACAATTTATTATATCAACATTCAATAGAGAATGTCAAGCCTTGTCCACCGAGCAGTTCTGGTCTGAACTGGTTTGAATTGGGTTGCTCCAGGTTTTAATGCGTTGCAGTGGCATTTTCTTTAGGTCTGTTATGTCTCCGGGTCTTGGACTGCTCTGAGCTAATCGGTAATCTGTGTGTGGTTTTGTCGAGGGTCTAGATGGCAGGAGAACACCTAAATAGCAGAATTCTTCCCATACTGTGGTTTGCTGATGGATGTTGGCCGGATTGAGGCGTCTTCTCAGGCTGCCAGGAGCGAGACTCATGAGATGGGCTCGTGGCCGCTGGGACGTTCACTTAATCATCTGGAAAGCTCGGAATTTCTGCCTCAACAAACACATAAAGTAACAGAAAGGGCTTGATCTACAGTACCCATAATGTTTATTTTAAATTAAGTTCCTTGTTGAAACTACAGGCTGGGACAGAACAGCTGAAAATATTGGCAGGCTTCGAGACCTGTCCAGATCCCAGTCACACAAATCAACCATGTGCATTTTGTGTAAAGCTTTGGCTCACATCACCGTCATTCAGATGCTGAGGCATAAGAAAAACACACAAAGCAGCATACTCAACCTCTGGTACTGTTCTCCTCCTTCAGGTTCTATCGCTCATCGGATTCATCTGCATAGAGACGATCATGATGTGCTCTCCGTGCGGAGGCGTCTACTTCTTTGAATTTGTCAGCTGCAGTGCCTTTGTGGTGACGGGAGTCCTCCTCCTGATCTTCTGCCTCAGCCTGCACACCAAGGTGGCCTACGTCAACTGGAACCTCACGGTAGGAACATGGGAACGTAGCATAACACTCAGGATGTACTAGCCATGGTGTTCTGGATTCCCAAGATCTTGACTTGAACCAAGGGGTTGTAAGTGATGGAAGCTCACCACCTCATTGTAGATTCTTGAAGACTTTACAGCAATTTCAGCCTCTCCAGAGTGTAAGAGTCTCCTTTAATGAGAGGTGAAATGTCTTCAAGAGTCTGTGAGTCCAGTAGCCATGATTTGCAACTCCTTGGATTGCCATGACTTTGACAGGCTAATGAGGACATCCACAGACCTCTTGACTTGAGTTCAAAATAGTAAAAACCCTTGGATTTTCTCTAATGTGATATGACATCAGTTAGATAGTGTAGGGTGGTGAATGCCACTAACCAGGAGGGGTTTCTTGTGATTGACTGTTTAAGCGACCTCAGTTACAATCAATGTGCAAAAACAGCCTGTGGCTTGAAGGTGAAATTTCAGGTTAATTCCGAAAGAACTTCTTCTCCAGGTAATTGTGTTTAACATTTTCCTTGGATGAACACATGAAACCAGTGTTTATGTGTCAGCCCAAATGTATTCCCGCCTGCGGCTTGCTCTGTGCTTGAAGTAAACACTCCCGTATTTACTGTCAGCATGAGGCTGACATCACAAACTCAGAATGAAGCTGAGAAACTTCAGTGTGTGTTGGTCAGTAAAGCACCAGGATGTGCTTTGTCAGCTGTAAGCAAATAAGAGCTGTGGGTGTTCTCCGTCAGATACGGGTCTGGTTCTGTATTTGCCTACACACTACACACGTCATGAGCTGCGGCCAGCTCTCCCTTACAGAGCGAAGAGGGAAGAAACAGTATTTCCAGAGGCCACACATCGTAGTACGCGGTGGATATTAAGCCAGGATTCCAAATCCAGCTATCAGATTGCTTGATCCCTGGTACAATATTCCACCTCACACACTGGGGGGAGGGCGTGTGTTTGGCTTCTGCTCCTGGAACAGGGACAAATGAAAGCTTTTTAAAGAGGCGGTTCATATAATTTGAAATCCTCCTGTTGGATCTTTCTCTCAGATGTTGCGTTCCTTTAAAAGCTCCTGAGGCGAACGAGCCTTTCTCATGACAGCTCTGCCTGGTTAATTATTTTTCCATACCGGTCGGCCTTAAAACGGCCCGGCTCTGAATGCGTCGCTTGCGGGCCGCGGACGCGTGCGGAGGTGAGCTGGCTGCTGGGTTGCCATTCATCCCGCGGCGGACGCTGTTCTTCACTGAAGTTCGACAGCGACGGTCCGCGGCTTGGCCCGCTGCCGTGGCTGGAACACGCTGCGAGGCACGTCGAGACGTCGACTCCCCCTGGATTTCATTCTGCAAAGCGGAACGCCAAATGTGTTGGCGCGAAAACCCTCTGTCGCGGGTGTTAGGTAAACTGGCTGAGACAGACGCGCCGGGAGTGTGGGCGCTGCTTTCCGGGCTCCGCGGCCTCCACCAGGAGCTCTAAGCCGAAGCAGCCGGAGCTCAGCCCCGCACCCCGCACCCCGCACCCCACACCGTTTGCGTCTGTCGAGTTCAGAGCTGCTCCGCTGGCGTCGAGCTCCCGGGAGTTTCACCATGAGTAAGCATTTCAGAGCATTAGCCAGGAGTTAACCCCTTTGCTGCCACCCCCCCCCCCCCCCCCCCTCCGAGCGCCAAACCAGGGCCTGACGCTGCAGTTCTCCGCCGAGCTGTTTTGTAGTGTGGTTGAGAGTCTCAGAAGGAGGGTTTTTGATTGTGCAATTATGTGCTACGCGATCCCGTCTCCTCCAGTTCACCCCGTGTGATGACTTTGGCAGGACGGGGAGGGAAACACGGGCCCCCGCTTCCTGCCCTTTAGCGCCGGAGCGAACGCAGAGCTGCAACCTTGTTGTAGAGTGACTTTGGGTTGTTAACTCTAACTCCGGGGTTTAGCTTCTGTGAATGAGCTTTGCACAACTCTAGATAAAGGCACCGCCACTCCGCGCATTGTTTTCCTAATTCCCACAGCCAAATAACCGCGGGCCTGGCCAAGGGGCCCCATTTCTGTGGGACAGAACTGGGGCGACGACGAGGACACAGTGAGGGAAGAACAATCGGAGCGCGAAGGGGAGGCGGAGAGTAGGGATGCTAGTGGCGTCGGTCTTGTTTCAGAATCGGAGCACAACGCGGTAACATTGTGCCTCTTTTGTTCAGGAGGCACACAGTGACTCACCACAGTGGCGATGGTCCGTGTGCAGCTCGGTGACAGGCGTGCGATCCTTTCAGTAGTCATGTGTAATCTGCACATAGTTTATCTAGCGTCCAACCCTTTTTGTGTTTGTTACCTCTTTGGTTTTATGTGGCCGTTGATAGTTTTGTTCGCCTGGCTGATGGCAGTTCCCGTTTGTACACACAGACAACAATCAGCACAGAATCAGTTGGTGATGAGCCAGGATCAGAAATTATAATTGAGTGGCCTATTTCCTCTGCGGTTACCCATGCGTTTTGCACACACACATACACATGCACAGTGGGTGTGTTGTGGTTGGACTGAGTTTTGAAAGGCTGGGGAGAACGATGAAGGCATCAAATATTGATGCGAAAGTTCATTTGTGGTACAAAGAGAACTAATGGCACAATTAGTGTGTGTGTGTGCTGTGTGAATATAAACGCATACACACACTGCCGGGTGCTCCCCTGCAGCATTAGGTTAACCTCGGTTTTGAACAGAACTGAACCTGCAAACCTCAAGTTCTAGTGTATTAGCTCTGCAGTATGTATTTATATGTTAATCCGTCTCTGTTTACCTGTCTGATTCTGTGTTATTCTGCCGGGTGTGAGCTACATCTCTCCGCTGAATCTGCACACACCGCTGAGGTTTGTGGTTATTATTAGCCGTAGTCATTAATCCTTCACCGCTTCAAACCAGAGACTACTTTACCCATGCTGTATTTGCTTTACCTGGAAGTGGAATCCAATAAAAACTCTGCTTCTGACAGCTGAAGTTTGCCACCCAGGAAGATGAACTAAACACCAGACAGATAAGACTTGAAAGAAGCTGGCATGGATGTGAGAGCTGCAGAGATGTTTTAGTTTTGCAGGAACTCTGGCCTTGTGAGGCTTGCTGCAAGTGCCGAGAGAATAGATTTCATAATCAGTGTTCTGCTGCGTCCTGCAACGTTTCCATAGCTGCAGCCCAGAGAGTATTTCCAGCTTCTGTCTTGAGAGCACAGCACAAAACTAGAACCACACACGGTAATGTGGAACATTGTGCTATTTATGACTGACATCCGTTTTGTGCTGAAATGCAAAACAAATTTGTCGCAGATTTTGCTCCAGTCCTGAATGTGGACTCAAAAAAAAGACGCATATGCATTGTTTTCCCTCGGCTCAAATGGGATAAACAGGTTAGTGTGGGAGCCCAGCCAGAGACTGACACAGAAAGGACTATAAGACAATGATAGGAGCCCGTAATAAGACATAAAGCCAGTGGGTTGGTGCAGCTGGGGCTGTCTGTTATTTAAGGTTTTACAGAGTGCTGGCCTGGTTAAAGTGAGGAATGTGGAGAAGAGGGAAGTGCAGAGACCGAGCTGACTGGTTTTGGAGAGAAGAGAGGATCTGGAAGGTGTAGAAGGGCTGCTCCACGCAACAGATCAGGACAGTGGAGCCTGAATATGCAGTATTTCCTGTTCAACCAGTCGGGCAAGATAGATGGCAGTGTGTGTTTATTGTCTGTGTGCGTGTGTGTGCGTGTGTAGGTGGGCGGGGTTAGACTTTGCTTGAAGGTTAGGATCGTAACGCTGCTCCATGTTGCCTGTAGCAGTTAGTGTGAGGTGCTACGAGCGCATAATCCCATGTTACTAATTAAACCACAAGATCGAAGGCAGCTCTCATGCTCTACTGAATTGTCTGGTCGACTATCTACGAATGTGTGTGTGTGTGTGTGCGTGTCTGCTGAACATTGTGTGTCATATGAGTGACCATGTCTGCCATGATCACAGTCACGCATCCGATCACGCGGGCCGCGGCCCAGTCACGTCAGGCACTGTGTTATTAACCCTTCCCTGGTTTCCCAAGCTGCCCAAAGCAGCAGAGTAAAACATCAAAGACTCGTATCTCTCTCTACTCTCCTCACGGGGGATGGAGAGTCATGTGTGTCTGTGTGTGTTTGTGCGTAACATGAGGTGCTAGGTGGCTGGTAAGAATGCGCTGTGGGCTCCTCTTTCCCTCCCACGGTTATTGGCAGTTGGGCGGGTTAGATGTGTCAGATGCCTGTGACCCTTTTCTTTCTTTCCTTTCTCGTGGTGCAGCATTAACCAAGAAGTAACACGTGCACGATGCATCTCACTCAAAGTGTGAAAGATTCTGAATCTGTTTTTTTTTTTTTTTCCTTTTGGACTCTAAAATTAGAGATGAGCCTTTCTGCAGTGCAGGAATACATTAAGAAGTTCTTGAGTTTAGTTGCAGTGAAGCGCTCGGGGGTAGGAAACTCTCCCGCTGTGAGGAATGCCTGTCGAAAATAATGAAAATGTAAAATGCAGGAGGCATCTGCCATAGCTTTGTTGCTCTGAGTGCTGTAGGTGCATCCAGAATACTGTACATGGTTTTACAAGTTCAGTAGTACTACATGCATTACACCTCGTGGGATTACATAGAACAGCAGTACAGCAAGCATTGCCTCAACCGATTTCAGATAATAATTTGTCATATTTTAGGTGTGTGGATGTACAAAAAGTTTTACTTTAAAGTGGAAAAACATGATAGCATTCCCCAAAACCAGATGTGTAGTTTGATTGAATAGAGAGATAGATGCAGAGACAGACAGATCGATGTCATTACATTTAATTAAATGCTATATATATGTGTATTTATGGAGAGCTGCATAGACAACAGATGTTCACATCAGTTTTTTGCATCTTCCTGCAGGACCTGGTGAACACAGCTGCCAGCACCTTCTTCTTCTTCTTGTCCTCTCTTGTGCTGGCCTGCATCAACCATAAAACTGGAGCTGAAATAGCAGCAGTGGTGAGTGGTCGTTATGCTAGTTGTTATCCTGCTTGTACACACAGAACGAGCATCTTCACAAAGCAGAGGATTTATATTCGTCGATACATCTACTTTTATGTCTACTTGCTGTATTTGTTGGTTCTAAATCGAGATCATCTATTTTCGTGTGCCTGGGAGTTGTGTGTATTTTAAGCACTAAAAAACACGTAAGCCCTCAAGCCTCTTACTATTAGTCTGTGTAGATTTTCATGTGACCTCTTTTAACTTAATCAGCCCAAATCAAGTTTGCCTTTGGAACTGCACAAGGCAACATTTCAGGGGCCGTGTCCGTGCAGCGTTCAGCCAGTTCCTCTGGCTCCCTCTAAAAACCTCTGTTGCTCTTCCTGTTTCCTCTGGTTGCAGATTTTCGGCTTCCTGGTGACGGCAGTCTACGGGGTCAACACCTACCTGGCCGTGCGGCGGTGGCGCCGGGGCAGCGGCAGCCAGGGGGCGGCCCAGAGCAGCGAGTACATGCGGGCACGCACAGCGTCCCGCGGGGAGATGGAGGCCAGGCCCGAGCTGGCGTGAGCGGCCGCAGACGGCCGGTCGGGCCGAGGGACGGACAGGCCCCGCGCCGCAGGCAGCTGACCCAGACGGACACCGCGCCGCCCTTCGGCCGTGCCTCCCACCCGCGCCCTCACCACATCACTCTCCATTTCCACGCCGCGGACGAGCTCGATCGACCGGCCCGATGGACGATCGGGCCCCCGTGCCTCGTCGACAGGCCGGGACTGTAAGGTGAAGAGCTCCAGTCGGCTTCGAAGGAATCCTCCGTGTCCTCCACATATCTCTCTGAATCGCCGTGAAGAATGACTTCCATTAAGAGACCCGAAAAGAAAAAAGAAAAAGAAAGAGAAAGAGAAGAGGCTGACTTCATTCCGGCTGTACACTAACTCCTCTTCTTGGCATCAGTGTGGTTGGCTTTTTTATAATTGTGTGTCTCTCACTGTGAATGAAGTTGTGTTAGGAAGAAGGTCAGCTTTTGTACACTTTGCTCCTTTCCCGCTGCTTTTCTGTGAAGCCTGTGGTGATAAATGTGATCATGGATCCATGCAGTAGCCCGCAGTGCAACAAAACCCACCTGGACTCCACTGTACATTCAGCTTCCTCCTGCGACCCGGGTTATCTGTACATATTTTAATCGAAGGACAACTGATCTGATCTGAAGAGTTCCTCTCTCTTTACCATCCTTACCAATGTTTTTTTTGTTTGGGACCATTGCCTGCCAGCAGTCATACGCTATTATAACAGCACAGGGTGATTTTTATGGATGAGTAGTGCAAAAAAAAGAACAGTAAAAAAAGATTTGCTTTTTCATTAAGGCAAAGGCATCCAATTTGACTTTTGAGACCAAAATGAAGTAATAAATAAATGAAATATAAACTTGATGCCTTGTATCTCAGGTTGCCCGTTATCTATCCACAGGATGTTCACATTCGAAACCTAAATGTTTATTTTTAGCGATGGGTTAGGTCAGTCAGAGTGAGCTAGAAACACTTCCAAGAGATATGTGTTATTTTCTGTTGCTTTTGCTCTCATTCGGTCCACACAAATGTTGCAGGTGCGTCCATGGGCTTTATGTAGAAACAGACACCGGTGGGTGACCTGTCCCAGATCAATACGCGTAGCCTATACACTGTATCTCAGGTACTGACACACTCCTTTCCAATGGTTGCATCTGACATGAAATCACAGGGTGCCTCGACCTGAACGCTGTATTTCTTAATGCCTTCTGAGTAATTAGACATGAAGGGAGCGCGAGGAAGCGACACGCGGCGTTACAATCGTCAAGGTGGGGTGGGACTATGGTACATTTGGCTTGGTGACACTTTTCATGAAGAAGTCCATGTATCTGCAGTATATTATCGCACACTTCACGTATTCTGAACATTCCTCGTCACAGCTGTTGTTTAGCTCCTCCATGCAGTGTAAACTCATTCCTTTCATGTTTGTACCCATTGTCAACAGGAACAGGAGGTTTATTCTTGAAGAATCACAACACGTTCACTTTTTTTTTTTCCACATGAAGGATGTCAACCCTCACTACATTTACTTGTAGGTGTATGTTTTGTGTGTGTGTGTGTGTGTGTATTCTGTTTGCCAACTGTTTATGTATATAAGGCTCTGGTGAGTTTGTGCAGGGTCTGAAGTGACTCTATAGCTCCATCTCCTGGTTATGATGTAGGATGTATTCCATGTGACAGACAACTACAGTAGTGTGTGTGTTTGTGTGTGCGTGTGCGTGTGCAAGGGAAGGACAAGAAATGTGTGACTGTGGGTCACAATGAAAAATGTGACTGTAAACAGCCAGAGAATTTCCCACACTACAGCGTATGCTTGATCGATGGGGCTTTCCTCATGGTCTTAATAACTTATATCACATGTGCTACTGCTATTTTGAAGTAGTTTCACGAATAGACAATCATATTTGCTCTTTGTCACGTACGTTTGAGATTTGTATGTGAGCAATGTAAAAAAAAGTTCACTTAAATGTTTGTACAGCAAACCTTTGAGGCACAGTCACGCTATTTGATAACAAACCGATCGTCGTATTTGTCACTATCAAGCCGCAGCTCTCTGTATACTTAATGCTACAATATGTTATGATCTGTATGTATTTATGGGGGGGAGAGGAAACACTTTCCACTGGTTTCCAGATTGTGCTACTAACAGCAGCGCGGACGTAAAGATGATTTCATTGTTTGCTTTGTTAACGATCACGAGGCCTGTCCTGTACAGCGCGGGGCCATACCTGGCTGTATTTCTTTTTGTTATTATTATTTAAAGTAGCGACAAAAGGCTTCACGTTAGTCTGTGGTGACGATTTCAATAAAGTGATTTGGACATTGCTGAAAATAGCTCAGGTTTTTATTCCAACATTTTTTTTTTTTGCACAAAAAGACAAAACTGTAAACAAATTTAGGAGTTCAGAGAGGGGCCGTCCAAGGACAGTGGCTCTGGGTTAGTCTTGATAGTGACATTGTTGCGGGACTTGTGTGTGCACGGTCAAGTGGACTTTGTAACAGCGTCTCCAGAAATGGAAAATGTAATGTTGGTTTATAGATGAGATTTCTTCTCCATCTTTGGACAAATAAACAATTGAAACTCAATTGGCTTGTTTGAAGATTATCACAAAGTTCACGTGGCTGTTTCCTGTCTGCACACAGTGAACACGGCAGTGGCCGTCAGTCAAAGCTGTTTTCCTTTACGCTGTGCTTTTCTTTCTGCACGGCAGATGTGTGCCGTCTAAAAACCATCAGCTGGCGTGCATCTGGGTTTCACTCTAAAGTTATAAATAACTCCTTACATATTTCTGTCAAGGCACGAAGGAAATGTAAGCAATGAGGCCACAGAAGCAACAGACTATCACAAGGCACAACAGTGAATAATTATTGAAATGATGAAAGTATTTCTGTTAACAATAAAAATAAATTTGACATGAAAATCAGATTCAAATTGCAGTCATCCATTGTCAGCCCATGCTGCTGTTCTTCTGCAACATGTACTCCATCATATCAGTTGTTGTTCAAGTGCATCTCATGTCTCAGTAGTGGAAGAAATGGAGAGAATCACACGTAAACACACAGCTGATCCCAAAAAAAACATAGTGGAAAAACTACCAAAATTAGAACACAGATTCACGAGTAGAATATTTATCATTTAACAAAACAATAATGCATGACGTGGCTTCAATGCACTGACATTCAGACACACACAGCAGACGAAATCAAAGTCAAGGTAAATGTGGAAAAAACAAAAACAAACATACAACAGTAAAACAAAAATGGCACAGTAAAGTTTGTCATGCAGAACTGCTCATGTAAGAAACTCTGCAGGTCCAAAAGTCAAATGTAAAGTTTGTCTTCAAATCATTAAAAACAACTGGACACAGGTTGTAACCAGCCAACCTGCAGCCTATTGTACTTCTACTTCTATTTGTACTTCTACAGTAACACTGTGAAATGGTAAATGGTCATTTTCTCATGCACCTCCATTTAAAACACTTACAAAACAACTTCATTTCTAGGACTCATTTAGTGTTGTGGTTGACTATATGTCAATGGAGTTACAGCACATGTCCAGAATTGTTTCAGATTAATCTGCTCCCTCATGTATTTGAACAAACAACAAAGAACTTACTATAATAAAACCAAACAATTTCACAGCTTTAAGATCATTTAGGTACAATGGTCATGATGGCCTTTTTCCTTTTCAAAAAACTTTTGGTCATGAAAACAAGGACAGAGTTTCTTAAAAACTTTCTTTAAAGCAGTTTCTGTAAAACTTCTTTAAAACCGGGAAGGGTTAGACTTGTTTTACACGTGGTTGACGTCTGATGCATTTGCAACTTTGTGCAAGAGGAAACAAAGTGAAGAAGATCTGGATTTCCCCTCTTTGTACATTTAGAAGTTCAACAACTACCAAAAAAGCATAACAGTAACAGTCAGCGTGACCTTGATGTGATACCGGCTGTACGCCGTATTAAATCAACCTTGTGGCATCTTGTAACACTTTTGGAACTTTGCAGACGGCAACTAGTGGCAGTGGCGGTTGTCCTCCTGCAAAGGTTAGTGACACACAATCAAATGTGTCCGCCGGTGAAGATCCCTGCAGCCTCAGTCCGAGTCAGAGTCTGAAAACTCATCTAGAAAACAAAAGTGAAACCCCATCTTCAGTTTCAGCATGATTGTTACTTCTATGTCCACAGAAAGGCCAGACGGACACGTAATGACAAGCATGATAGTTGTGTGCAAACTCTGACTGTCATCTACGAAACAGTGCAGGTGGTTTCCAGTATTGTCTTGCAAGAACTAAATATATCCACCCCAGAAACTTGTTCCGCCACTGCAGTGAGACAGAGGCAAAAGTCTTTCACTCTGTGACACTTAATACACACAAGATGAGTATTTAATGAGAGTTCAATTTACTTGAGCAGCACAGAGGTGCCATTGTGTGCAGAGCCTTCATACCAATGTGAAGGAGCATATGTGTCTGTGCCTCAACACTGTGCACTTTCCTCTTGGACGCTCGCAGCGGGATGAAACACGAAAATAAAGGAAGAGCAAATGGAAACTTTTCCTCGGGCTGCACAAAAATATCGCCAAAGTTTACAGGGCTGGTTATACTATGTAAAAAAAAAAGTGAGAAAGCGGTTGTTACCTTGCTGTCTCGATGGCTCCTCATTGGGCTCCCCTCCTTGCTTTAGGAAATAGGCTAACTCATTAAATATCAAGTAAAAATCTAAAGCGAAAACAATGGTGGCGATGAACCCAAATATCTGTGAAAAGAGGATGATGGAAGATGAAGATGAGGTGTTTGATAAACACAGTCAAACTGGTGAGATGGGAAATAAGGCACATAATAGGAGTTTTGACTGTACCCCGGCAGCTTTGGAGGCACCGTCCACATACTTGGACACTGCAATTATGGAAATGATGAAATAGATAATGGATGCAGTCAAACTTCTCATGAAATCCTTTGAGAGAGAGAGAGAGAGAACAGAAACGTCATGTTTCAGGGGGGATCGGCCACTTTTAAACTTTCAACTTTCGGCACGCATTGTATCTCCACTGGAAATGCCTCTCACCATTAAAGGCCACAGGAAGCCTTTGAACCTCTCGTTGAATTTGGTCGCGTACGCGAACAGCAAGAAGAGCGCAGCCAAGAACTCCACCAGGGGAACTGTGACGAAGGCCGCCGCTATGGCTGCCGCGAAGCACACGAAGGACACAAAGGACAGGACCTGCGGAGACAGTTGAGAGCAAAAAAAAACTGTGTGCAGTGTGCTTAAAACAAGTTAGGGTTCCTGATAAGAAGCCTCTGGCAGAGACTAAACTAAAAGCTGTTTCCCTTTGTGGTTCAAGACAAGTCAACAACGCTGAAGGAGATCCTTTATTAATACGTATTTGTCTGAGTGTAAAGGAGCCACTGGAGGCCATAGACAAATTATTAACCCCACTGAGAAATAAAATGGATCTCAGATCTTGTCCGATCTGCTCCCTTTAAGATAATGTCACGCTGGCCCAGAGCTGTGAGTCTGCCTGAATTACAGCTCCAGGCCCATTTCCTGTAAGGAGATACAGCTGTTGGAAGATACTGCTCATTCACACAGGCTTGTCCACTGTTACACCGAATCCCTCACGTCCCCCTCTCTCACACACACACACACACACAGACACACACACTGACACACACTTGTACAAACACGCACGACACAGATAGCTGTGATAATGAGCGCAGTTCTCTGTGATTCACGAGTACTTAGACTGCCAGTGTAACCAGGCCGGCCTTTAGAAGGGGCTGGACTCAGCATATAAGTGCAAATGCGAGCAAGTCCAGACAGTGTAATCTCAAACAGGCCCGGCCATCTTGTCTTTGTCTCAGCCAGTCATCCTACACTGCCCTGAGGTTAGGAACTCCCCCTGACTGAACCCAAACTGCTGCTGCAGCTGTCGGGCAGACACTGCTGCCAGTGTGTCCTGTCGGCAATCACCGACATTTCCCTGTAAATGAAAACGCAAATAAAACAGCAGGTCCCCGTGACATGGATTTGGTATGAAGTGGATTAGGAAAATGAATGGATAAAAAAGGCAAAGCTGTGCAGGAGCTTCACTGTAGATCCTTTGGTGTCTTTGCTCATGCAGAATGGAGAAGTTTGGGTTGCTGGGTCAACTTGGTTTGTCTGTTTCCTCTCTGTTGCCCCAGACATGGCAAACACGACAAGTAAATTTAGTATCAATACGTTTCTGTTCTTGTTTTATTGATTTGAATATTGATTCCGCAGTTAGTGGAAACAAAGGAAGCGAAAATGAAGAAAAATAGAGCAGATCTAAATACTATAGATCCTGAACAAAAGGTGGTTTACATCCTGCTTGATCTCAAATGCATCTGTTAACTATGCCCTGCAGGGAAGGAGTGTATTATGAGGTGGGGTGGGATGGAAGCATTGCCCTTACAGAGTTTAGGATGAGCCAGATGAGTGGGTATTATGGTAGTGGTGCTTGCTGTTAATCTCTCACACATACACCCAGGCAGTCCAACAGGAACACATTACATGCGGGGTTAAGAATTCTGACAATGCATGGTTTTTACAACAGAGGAGGCACCTTTTGCACTCATTCACCATTTACCACCAACAGCTTGTTTGCGTTTTCAAAACATTTGAAACGGTGCAAAAAAAAAAAAAGAAAAAAAATCTGCTCCTCTCAGCACATCGAGTGTGCTGCGATTTCACATTCCTTGCCGGGCCTGTTGCTGGCTGAGGCCGAGGATCCTAATGAGGAGTACATGGTGGTCTGACACACTGTGTGTAATAATGCACGCTCAGCAGGATGCGTCTGACTAACACTGCCTAGAATGGTGGCGCTCCACGCTGTGCTCGCTGTGGAGGACTCACAGCTCACAGCAGAGCTCAGTGACAGCGGGTTTAAACAACACTGCCAGTAACTGTGACTTATATCAGGAGCACAAAGCTGTGGGTACTTTACTCCAGGCAGAGAAGCCGCCCAGCTGCAGACATGAGTCGGCACGTGTGGTAAATAACTCAAAATGTGAATGGTAATGACACAGTGGTTGAAGTCAAAGCTTCAGCCAAACTAATGCAAGTTTACATCACAACTTCAAACCGTCATTTAATCTTAAACCTCAGTCACCCCAAAACCAAATCAAACGCTCTCGCTCTCTTCAGTCTCGTGCTATCACAGCAGGTTGAGTTTTAAAGTGCCTGTAACATTTGTGAAAAATAAAACTGCCTTTCATGGTCCTCAAACGTCACCACTGACTTTGTCTTCTGTGACTAGTGTGACGATGGATTGAATTTAGAGCTGTTCACTGTCAAACGGTTTGCTTTAAATCCCCTTTAAGAGCTCGGAGTGGAGCTTGCTGGTTCTCCATATCTGTCTCCACTTCTGCAGGTGTGTGTGTGTGGTTTCTGTGGGTTTTTGTGAGGAAACTGGTTTTCCGGTTTCCCCGCAAAAAACATGCATGATTAGGCAGACCGGAGACCCTAAAATTGTCCTTACATGTGAGTATGAGAGAGTATGTCATATGGAGTGAGTGTCTTTCAATGGACTACTACACCCTGACCCCTCCAGGGTGTAGTCCCTGCATTCACTCTGTGTGACGATGTGAATGAATGACATACACTGTATATCTGTTGAGTGTGTGTCAGATTTGCGAGATTATCTGCACATAGAAGCTTCCATTCAGTCTTTAAATTCGCTGTAAACAGTGTTTATCTAAATGAATTATCAGAAATATTTGTGTTTCAAATGTAAAGTAGGCACAAATCTCAGAGCTTGATAGATAAAAAGAAGATTGATGAAAATAAAGTGAAACATCTCAGTAAGTGGGTAAAGAGTTCAGCCACACAACCTCTCACTCACACTCTTACTAAACAGGTACACAGACATACATGCATCCGGGCATCGCCCACATATACTGACATATCTACTTATATAGCAGCCACAGTCATAAATACAACCAGTTGCTTTGAGAACTAGCAGCTCTGTTCTTTCCCTTCATGCTCGAGGCCGTCTCTCCTCAGTGTGCGCCTCTCCTCTGATGTCAGCAGGCGTGCTCTTTACTTGGGCTCACCTGCTCGGCACATCACACCACCCCACAGCTTCGACTACTGGCATGTACTTTGCACACCAGGTGCACGCTCTCACCTCCATGCACATACCACAGCACACGCATACACACAGGTCTACTGCCTGCAGAGGCCACTTCAGTCGCATAGTGGAGTTGTAGCCCACAGGGCTGAAGATCATAGGTGGCGTGTTAAGCAGCAGTAAGGAGGCTGTGTAGTGCCTCTCTTTGTGGGTGTGTGTGTGGGTGTGTGTCTGTGTGTAGGGGCTCCAGGCTACATGTTGCAGACACTGTGACTGAGGGGAGGATGACTGCTCTCCCGCAGTCTGACATGAGATGGAGGTCGCATGACACCAGATGTGAGGGATCAGTCAGTTCCACCAAACAAGTACTGGTGATCCTCAGAACACCCATGACCATCACACACACACACACACATCACATCACATCACATCAAATCACATCACACACGCCCACATAGACTCAGTTCCTGGTTTACTGGAATCCTCTTCAAAATTTGACCAAACGCTCACTACCCTTTTCTAAGCAGTTACATTTCGTGATTAAACATGTTTAAACTCTTTGATACATTACATCAGCACTGAGAGAGGCTCAGAGTGACTTCATCAGAACTGTAATAATTGCAACGCTGGCAACAATGGGAGACTCTTCCTGAACCCAGCGTAAAAGTTTTTCAGCTATAAGTTCTACAACACTCCCTCCCATCTCTAATGGAAACCTTGTGACGGGAAGTGAATGACCCATATTCAGAAAGACGCTCAAACGCTCAAAAGCTCAAAAGCTCAAAAATGTCTGCGTAAAAATGCAAAACCGTGCGTAAAGGCTGCGCTAGAAGCGACGCGACGTTCATTGCGCAGCGTGCTTAGGAGTTTGCGCGCCTACGGTGAAAACGGGTTGTTACACATATATGTCCTTTTTTAGCAGGCTGAAGCCACCGATTCTTACCACTTCTGCGATGAGCAGCATGCCTTTCCTGGACGTGACGAACTCCCTGGGAAGGAGCGAGAAAAGGAGCGAGGGGCTCGACTGGCTGGAGCCGGGATCCTCGATGTCCCCCATAGTTCAGAGAGATAAAGGGGAGAGGGGAGGAAAAAGGAAAGATCTAAACTCTGCCCAAATTTGTCAGATGGTGCTAACGGCGCGGAAAGAAAGTAGCGGATAGAGAGAGAGAGAGAGAGAGAGAGAGAGAGAGAGAGAGAGAGAGAGAGAGAGAGAGAAATGTGGAGGCGTGAGGCTTCTCAGAGGTGGAAACGGAAACAACTGACAGCAACGCAAAGAGAGCAACATCTGCTTTCTCCAGATGTGAAATGCGATGCCCCTCCACCCCCCTCCCAACCCACTCTCACCCCAGCCCAGCCCAGCCCTCCTCCTCCACCCCCTCCACACCAGCACAGGACTGAGCCAGTTCATGATGTCACAAGACAAAAAAAACACACACACACTAATTTATTGCAAGCAGAAATTTATATGAGAGGGGGAAAGACGGTTAAAAATCCCTGCAACGCAGACCTGCAGGCGGTTTACACGGTCACGCACGTTACTGTTCCTGTTCAGTGTTTATTTGCTGTGGCTGCTCTGCTGCTGGTGCTGGTGCTGGGGCCGCCGGTGGTGCTGCTACTGCTGTGGTGGCCGGGGCCTGCTGGGTCGCTCCTCTCAGCCTGTTGAAGGTGATGGTCTTATACAGGAGGGAGCCGTCCACACACAGCAGCACGCCTGCCGCTAAGCCGAATATCTGCAACGAGGTGAAGAACAAAGATTGTGGCATGTGAGCTGGCACGTCTGAGCTCCAGTGTGTGAAAGAGGACTCCCTCGGGTAGGCTGCCTGCAGCACATGGACGTGAATGGCGCGTTGGGCCACACAACTGAGATTGCAATCACAGATTACAGAGGCGCTTCTTACCGCTCCAATCAGCGCGCCTATGGTCGAGTTGTTAATCACAGCCAGCAGGAACAGGGTAATTAGGAAGGTCGCTGCAAATATCGAGTTGAACACATCCTGGAGATGGAGCAAAAGAGGTTGAGAAAAACAGATCTTTCAGAATCTGTATGTTGCTGCTGTGTCACACTGCAAAAATAAACAACAATAAAAAGTTCACTCACAACAAGAGGCCACATGAAGAAAGTCAGCATCTGGTTGAGTTTGAGTCCGTACAGGAACAGCAGAAATAAAGTGACCAGAAACTCCAACCCTGTGGCTACGATGTACTTTAGTCTGATAGTCACACAGAAGCAGACGAATGCAATAAACAGGGTCACCTAAAGCACAAAGACAGGGAAATCGTAAGACCTTGAGCATTATGATGTTTACACAGTGAGATAGAAGGACTTACGCTTTCTCATTTTCAGTAACAGCTAACACTGAAACACTGCTGCCCATTCCAGTTAGTGTGGTGAAAGAGGAACTAAGTGCCTCTGGTGTTTCCACATCACCATTTTTACTTTACGACAATCAGTGCAGCTGCCCCTTGGTACATAAGAACGGACCGTCGACTATCGACAAACGTCTTCTCCTGACACTGTAAGGTTTAAAAGCAGAGCTGTGATACCGCTTCATGCATCTCATGCATGCATCTCTGCTTCACTGTTGCAAAGTTTAGCACAAAAAGAAATGCGGGCACTCATTTGCTTAAGTGAAAGTGCTCTCACCAGCTGCGCTATCTTCAGGAGTCCCCTCTTGGACTTGAAGAAAAGGATGTTCACAGTCGCTTCGGGGTTTTGGACCTGAGCCTCTGCCATGATGCTGCTATTTGATTGCCAAGAGACAACTAAAAGTCGGTTTCCTGCATCAAGCAATTTCCCTTTAGCTGCACCGGAAATGGCTGTTAGTGTGAATATGTGCAATATTCTTACACCAGTACTTTTGCAGTAACAATCTCCATCAGGGCCTCCTCCCACCTGTGTCAAAACCGGTTACTGCTTCTTACTATTATCTGTACTCTACATTATTTGTGTGAATGAATAGACTTGCACTTATATAGTGGTTTTCTAGTTTTTAGTATCATTTGTAGCACTTTTTTTTTACATAATGTTTCACTTTTACCTATTCACATCCATCCATACACTGGTGGCAGAAGCTACCCAGCACGGTCAATCTGCCTAACCAGGCTTTGCAACCAACCACACAAATTAATTCACAGATGATGCAGCATCAGATGCAGTTTGGGGTTCAATATCTTGCCCAAGAACTTCAACATGTGGGCTGCAGGGGGCTGGGATCAAACCACTGTCTTGGAGTCTCCGATCCATCCTTAGCTACAGTTGTGTGTGTGTGAGCATGTGAGCAGAGGGTGCACACTTTATCAATGTCCTGATCAAAAACCAGTCCTGATTCACAATATTTAATAAAAAATAACTTTTTATTAAAATACACATAATACAGTGCATGTAGAAAGGACACACAATCCAATAGCTTGTGTACTCTATACTTAAAGGGGACCTAGAATGAAAAAAACACTTTTACCATAGCTTTGTTGAATAACAACAGTCTATTCCTAGGCAAAGATGTGCAACAGGTCAAAGCACATCATCACATCCTCATTCACATATGCATTCCTGATCTTGAATGTATCTTAACAGAGACAGAGTATGATGTGAGTGTGATGCAAACCATATCAGGCCCCACCCCCCAAATAATTTGCATGCATCCACTTCCATTCAGACACACAACTGAATAAAGGCACATGACAGCAGGAAAATGTCTATGTATGCACTCCTTGTTCTTCTTTAGAATCTGACCCATCCTCCAATTCAGGCTTAAACAGGAGGTGTACGCGCTTCCATAGCTGAATCGCTTCACTTGCTTGGGTCGAGAGAAACTTGCAAACCTCTGTTGTTAAGCAACGGAAATTAGGTCACATGATCGTTCATGTGTGGTAGACAGAAGAAAGTTTGGGATCTGGGTGGAAATTACTGTAACATTCCCACACCAATAATAACAAGTTTGTAAAAAGGCTTTATAAAATAGCATCTCGAACATTTGGAATCAAACTAGTGTTCCATGGCCTCTATGCGAGCACCGACTTGATTTATGCTTTATTCCATAAGCACCAAATACCACTTGAAAAAAAATCCCATTCAACCATTCTAGGTCACCTTTAAGGCATGATTAAAACAAAAAACAACCATCAGCATTACGTCTTCATGGCTGACATGACTCAGAGAACTGAGCCTTGACCGGTCTCGAGGAGGTACAAATTTTGTTGGCACATCAGAATCAGCAATGTCATGTTAAACTAAGCACAATTCCCTTTGATCTTTGATACTGCAATAAAAATCAATTTACAGCAAATACAAAAATCTTTTGTGTGGAAAGTCTGGTCTTCATGATTTGTTCTCAGTGAGGCCACTCGCACTTCCATGACTTCTCCTTTGGTATGTTGAGACACTTTCCCAGCTTCTCACAGCCTGCAGGAGCCCAGTTCTGTAACAGAGCGCAGCCGTCACAGTGAGCACAGAAATACGCTTAAAAGACTCACAGGAAGACGTAAGGCTTGTGCCAGTTGAGCAATTCTGTATCATGTCCTGTGTCCCCAGGGTCTCAGGTTACATGGTGGTCACAGTTTCCTGTTCTGTGGCTGCAATGTCCTTTTTTTTCCACCTCTGGCTCTTAGCAATAACATAACATACTGTCAGTGAAACAACTCTATTTCATGTACAGATTTATCACAGTGAAAAGGCTGATCTCATTCCGCAGACAAACACATCTTGGCATTATTTTTACAAATCCATTTGGTGCCAGTGCTCATAATTTTGTCTAATTTAGCTTAATCAATTGATGAGACCGTGTTTAAAGACAAGTCTTATGCTGTCCAAATGTTTAGATGCAATCCATGAATATGATGAGCAATTGATAAAACATCAAAATATAACCAAGGAAAATGTCAAAATGTCCACATTTACAGGGCAGAAAAAAACACTACACTATAAACACATACACCTGGGTGGGCGGGGTACTGCATTATGTCATCGACCTTATTTTATTTTCTTCCCAGGACTTTGGGCTTGAGTGTGAATACAGGCCACAGGGAACATTTATTTCTGCACACTAAAAGTTCCAGGAACTAAAGGTTCCTTGAACTCTAGGTGTCTCACTTGAGACTGTGTTTAATGGTGTGTTTATCTACTTCACCACAAGGGAGCAGTGCTGTGCCACAGATGAATCGCCCATGTCTTTCACAATCTGGCACAGGGGGTTGGCAAAGCAGCCGAAACGTTTTAGTCCTTGAAGAGATTTTTTTTTAAACAAAAGCAGATACAAAACCAAGAGGGAGGAGTGCAGGCTGAGGTGATAACATCACACACATACTCCACTGAGTTAGCAACAGGGCTAAACAAATCTGAAAATCAAAACTAAATTTGGTGGAGTGGAACAATGAAAATCTACAGGCGCCGTGCAGATAGCAACAGATAGCCAAAGAGACAAAACATCTCCATTCAGAGACTTTTATTGAATGTCAATGTTTTTTTTGCTTTTTCAATTTCTCTGCTGGCTTCATTTATGTGATGCACAGGTGAGATAGAGAGACCAGAGAGATAAGGTGATGGCTTTAAGGACCGCTGGTCCAGAAGACCATTATCTGCTGTGAAAACTCTGGTGGGAGAAGAGTTGTATCCCAGCCTGTTGCCTTTCTGCACCATCAGTATTTATAATGATAAACCTATGGATATGTAGATCTTACCATCACGGCCATGTCGCATACATTAAGTTGGGGCATACCGGGCACCAGAGTATTCCGATGCTCCTCCACGATAGGGGAGATCCTCTTCATAGCATCCGCCCACTCCTTGGTCAAGACGCTGCAGACACAAAGCCCACGCGGTCAGAAAGACTGCGACTGACTGTTTCATTATTGTCTGTCTTCAGATTGTGCTTGGACTTAAAAATCAAACAGAGCGGCATAAAAGAGATACAATAGTGAAGAAATGTCATAGATTTCTAAAATAGCTGATTTTACGATCACTGTATGCTGATGTGTAGTGTTCACCCATAGCGTCTGGTTCGACTGTGAATCTACTGTGAACTGTATTTTAGGATGACCTTAAACGCCCCACACAGGGACACCGAGGAATAAAACCCTGACGTTTGTGTCTTTTTGTCAGTGCATGTGGTGACGCATTCAATCCATGTTTTACTCATTACATGAGACACAAAGTATAGCTTTCACCCCCCCCCCCCCCCCCCCCCCTCCAAAAAATACCCCATCAACATCCAAACACACACACTGTCCACTTTGGTAAGGCACACTCAGCAGGGTGAACTATGTAACCCCTATCCCATCCCCTGTCTCTCAATTACTGTTGTTGGACACCAGTGAGCCCGAGCACCTCTGTGCATTATTATATTCAGAGTGTAAAACACAGGGGCCCCGAAGGCTTTCAAAGGAACGCTGCTCTCAATAGGACCTGTAGGGTTAATGGGCTGTGTGTGCACACGTGCATGTTGTGATAGTGTGTGTGTGTGTGAGTGTTGGGGGTAGGGTGGGGGAGTGGGTGTCTGGTGGCGTGACACACGGACAGACAAATATCAGCAGTGCAATTACACCCCTGCTACACTCGCCGGCAGCACCTGTGCCAGCCCTCCATCCTCCCTCCACTGCAAAGCCAAGCCTCTGATTGGCCCCCGGGGACCATGTGCATGTGTGTGAGGTGAAGTGTCAATTAGAGTAATAACCCCGGGCCCTGTCCAGCTCACACCTACCCTCCCCTCTCAGATCTCCCACAGGGCAGCAAGGCTTCCTCCATCAGCCAGCACCTGCTCCTTTCCTTGATACTCTCACTCTTTACTTTTCCCCTACAATTACTCCACTGGTAGAGCACTGGCAGCAATTAGTCTCTCTTCTGGTGTGCCACATTCGTCATGAGCTAACTATCTATGCACCGTGACCCTAGCTGATAGGAGGGGGCAAAGGAAGGGATTACACCCCTCGGTTACAAATCAGACATTAAGATTAAATTGCGGCGGATATCTCAAATCGCAAATTCCGCTTTCGCCCGATCTCAATCGGCAAGACGGGGGACATTTCATTCCCTCACTCTTCAGCGCTGCGATTCATTAACAGATAAGCGCTGAAGCATCTTAATACAAGTTCATGTAAAAGGAGATTTATCAGTATTGGGTTTTGCCTGTAAGCAAGGCGCAGCCTGCAGCGAGCGACGGGCAGAAGACACCAAGTTTTCTATTGTTTTGTCTATGCACTGAAAATCTCACAGTGCAGACCTCTAAATCAAAAAAACTAATAATATCATTTGTTTATGCCCCCTCTGCAAACAAATAATAAAAAGCCCACAGTCAGCACAACTCATTATCATGATTACAACCCTTAGCCTACTGGTGGAGAGGCAAATTCTGGAATAATAAGCAGGCTGTATGCAAATGTAGTCTTTTGATTTATAATGTATGGCACCCAAGGGGGATGGGGGCATTGCTCAGGTGTGTCACCACTCTGATTACTGATTCATAACAATACTGCAGGAACACACACACACACACACACACACACACACACACAGGCACAAACAACCACACAGAAGCAGAAGGTGGGGGAATTGAGGAGACAATCAAATACATCTGTCCTGCCTTCCCCTCCCCTCCACCATCTTCTCCACCCCAGTGGAAATTGAGCACTTCAGTGAGGACTATTGATTGGGCACATAGGAGCGTGGTGGCAGGCAGCAGATGAGGCCAGGCGGTGCAGGGCTGCCCGCAGTGCTCGTGCTGGGGCCGGGGCCAGGCCCGCGCTCTGGACAGCCGGGGCTCTGGGGAACAGAGGCGAGGCGGGTGGTGGGAGGGCAGGACGTGTTAACCTCAGGGCCCCTGGGTCACACAGACACAGGGCGGAGTGGAGGGCGGTAAAAGGGCTCTGAGCAAATACAAAAGGAAGCCCAAGTGTGGTGGATGCACACCTGGTTGGGGCTGTGCTTCATTCTGGGTGGACGGACCACCAGTGCGGGCCTCCGCTGACTAGAATCTAAAAGCCTGTGCGCTCCTCTTCCCAAATTCTGTGGCAGATTGCATCATCATAAAAAAAACACTGCTATCCTGGGTGACTGTGTACATGCATTTGTTTGTTGTGTGTGTGTGTATGTGTGTGCATTCCCTGCTATATCACAGGCTGCGACAGTAGTGAAGGTATGTGTGCAGACAGGCCCTACATCATCTTAAGTGGCTCTTTAGGTGCAGACAGAGATTAATGATGGCCAGGCAGCCGGTCCAGCTGGGGGACCGAGGAGCACACGGACAACCCGCACGCATGCACGTGTGTGTGCGCGTGTGTGTGTGAACACACACACACACACACTCACACACACTTAAATAGGATGGAGGGGAATGGTCCCTGCGGATGTGGAGGGACAGCAGCTGAGTGTTGAGAAGTGAGCGGAGGTGCACAGCGGTGTGTGGAGCGGGAGAAGTAACAGAGGGGAAGTAAGAGGGAAGTTAGGAAGAGAAGAGCATCGCCTGAGGTCAGGCAGATGAGCGTGATGTCACGAGTGGGTTGACCTTGTGGATGGACTCCATGACCCCAGTGAGAAATGTGCAATTTCATTTTGTGAGTGTGAGTGTGTGTGTGTGTGTGTGTGTGTGAAGCCCTCCACATGGCTGCGTATTGATTGCTTTATGCTCTTTTTTTTCATTCTTCCAAGTGAATCGCAGAGCTAAAAGGTGGGCAATTGCAAAACAACATGAATGTTTTATCATCCAATCTGGCTTCGGGACTGAGCGGCAGGCAAAGAGAAGATGGGGCCAGAGTAAAAATTCTGATGGGCTGAGCTGCACCATGCCCAAAAGAAAGGTGGGAGGGGGAGGGTTTTTTTTTCTTTAGCAAGAGGGTACCCAAGCGAACACTGTGCACAAAAGAAACACCCTCTCATCAAAGAGATTTTGAGATTATGGCAATGCATTTGTCACAGTGTCACTTTTTTTTCCTGGTACATCACTTTGCGCTGACAGCGTGCAGCAGAGGACCGCACCCGTCTGTTTTTGCAACCTTATTCAACAGCCGTCTTAGTTCAGCCTGGGCTGTCTGTGTCCTCTGGCGTCACTCTGGCGTCTCTGAGATTCTTAACTCTCCTCTGAGCTGTGGCGGAGACATACAAAACTCCATTAAACAGCACTCGCTCTCGATTCCGACCTGAACAATTTATCTTGCAATTTTAACCTGTGGCGATGTGGGCTGAGGGCCCCGATAGTGATCTTAAAGGAGCTGTTTGCAATCACAAAGAGAAGGGTGTAATCAGGCGTGCTCTGGCTGAGCAGATCAATCCGCCATCTTCTTTCTCATGCCACTGAATCAGCATTGATCCCATACGCATTCTGCACTCTCAACAGGCGAACAGCCTCCCATTCTCACCTCTCCTCCGGACACTCTCCCACATCTCCAGCAGGACCTGGTTCGGCTTGTCTC
The DNA here is from genome assembly GCA_029224185.1 of Karalla daura. Lineage (NCBI taxonomy): Eukaryota > Metazoa > Chordata > Actinopteri > Chaetodontiformes > Leiognathidae > Karalla > Karalla daura. Next base: position 9,203,090 of record CM055190.1, read on the forward strand.
TCTCATTTTGCTACTCTCCTCCTCTCCTAGGCACATGTATCTATGTTGAACTCACATTTGGTAGTCTGGAGGCTGCCTGTGCAGGAGCTGAGATTTTGTTTTACCAAATAAATGTTGGATTTGGGTCCTGCAATGCACTGGTGACCCATCCACGCTCTATTCAATTCCTTTGTCTTGTGTCTCCTGCAGGACACTATTAAGATGCAAAGCGGGCAAGATAATGGATGAATAGATGTTGGATTTGGAGCAGTTTGTTTCTGCTTGAGGTGATTGGGAAGTGGCTAGATGCACCTGTTCTTCCATCCATCCATTTTCTTAATCCCCTTTATACGTAACCAGCATTGTTGGGTTCCTGTTCTTAATTCTTGAAAACTATTCAGTAACAATTTCACTTTGTCACTCATGTTGAGTGAGGCTTATTACACACCTAGGGAGGATTCTGAAATTGTCTGTTGATCTGACTTTGCTTGTTTGTCGTTTTATGTTGTTTATACGATATTCATCAAAAACCAGACCAGTATGGGAATGGATTAAGCCAAAAGTCTTCTCTCCTCTCTTCTCTTCTTTTCTCTTCCCCTCTCCTCTATGGACTCACCTGATGGGGACCTTTTCCCCCGGATCGCGTCCCAGGTGGAAAATAAGTGGCTGCATTGTGTGCTCTTTCTGTTCATGAGTTGTCACATTGGGGACTTCTTGCCCTGGACAGAAGTTGATGCCCTGTGAGAGAATACACATGTTACTGATTTGTCTTTCATTCATCATTCATCTCATTCAGATGTTAAAATACTTTTTCTTCTTCAATCTGATTGTAATTGTGCAACTGGAGAATTTGAAGGTTTGCAGCCAAACATTTATTCAGTCACACTCAATCCAGCTGCCACTTGGGAGACTTCATCGAGAAAATTACTTCACCTGTACTAAACAATACACATGTGGAAAATCTTTGCACGTCTCACTAGAACTGGATTCGGAAAGTTGATTCCTCCGCCAGGGTTCGACTGAATGAAAAAAAAACAGGCCTGGTTCTACCAGTGATTAAAAACAAGACCTCATAATGTGATCCTGGCAGAGCAGAATTAGATTAGAGACTTAAAAAACCTCATCGGTTGCAAAAAGTTATCAACATTAAAAGGAGAGAGAAAAGCAAACATTTGAGAAGTGGGTAAAATGAAAGGTTTTCCCTGTTGTTTTCGCTTTTTTTTTATTCAGTACTTTCTAACAACTGAGAACATTTGACCGCTCTGCGGCCTGTAGCCCTGACATCTGTACGTATGCTGCAATAACCCTGCAACCCAGGAAACAGCAGACAGCCGTGAACTGAAACGGGATCAGCTTCAGTGGCCCAGCTTTACACAATATCTCAATGACAGGAAAGATCTTTTATAGTTTGCATGCATCCAAAATTAAATAAATCCACCCATCCATCCATAAGACAAGCATAGGTAATACACCCTGGCCAGGTTGCCAGCCCGTCACAGGACATGAAATAAATCCCACGGATATTATTACTTTTCCTCATTCTTTCTTTTTCCCTCTTCTGTGTCTGATCGCACCCCACGTTCTTTATTTGATTCCCTTGAACGTTTTAGTTGAAACACGTGTCCACGAGCGCTTCTCTGCATGTGTTGTGTCTTGCGGGACCAAAAAGAGAAACTCAGCGAAGGAGATTTGGATGTTTTAGATTTAGGCTGGCAGCCACCTGCTACCCCGCGCTCTGCAGTAAATCTCGTTGTAGTGTGGCCAATATGCATATTGTCTCTCGATCCGTTGTTGTTGTTGTTGTGTTATTTATGCAGCTGCTGCTGGTGCAGCATGAAGGGCTTGAAGACACTGGCTGAACAGAGGACTGCTCATCCTCCTTCATCTCTCCTGACTCCATTCTCATGAGCCTGGCAGTGATCGCGGCCTGATTGAGTCACACTCACTCCTCCAGAGCCCCATGGAGATCTGCCCTCTTCTTCAACACACACACACACACACACACACACACACACACACACACACACACACACGTTCTGATGAGCACAACTAATATCGAGAGAGCATTCATCTGTAAGGCACTGCTGCTGCTGCCCCCCTCTGAGATCACCTTAAAATACATAGAGAGGGGAAAGAAAGAGCGAGAGGAACACAAACAGGAACACATACACACATAGGGCTCTTGCCCTGCAGAGCCTCCTCTCATCCAGACGTGTCCCGTCTTTTGAAGCCAACAGCTCAGAAATGCAGAGAAGAATGAAATAAAAACCCACCTCATCCCCGGAAAGCAGTGAGAAAAAGCCTGCTGTGTGGATCTCTCTGACTCTGACTCTCTGCCTCTCGTACCCAGGACACAGCAGAGAGAAATCCATATATCTCGCCTGACATTAATGCTATGGATACAGGGTGCTTTCAAACTGGAGCAGAGCAGGCTCTGTTACAAGATAAGGCGCAGGGGGATCCCGTTGGGGGGGTGTGGGATGTGTTTTTGAAAAAAAAAAGGAAATATTTAGCGCTTGTTTCGATCAAAAAGGGGAAGTCATTTAATGTAGAGCATTGTTGAACAGTATAAAGTATACTCTAAACATATTTCACCTCGCTTCACTTTGACTGGAATATTTCACAACTCAACAAGGAATTCTGCTCCTGTTAAAGAAAGCACTGAACAGACAATGCACAGCCTGCACCTGCACAAGTCTCAGGTAGCATTTAATATTACAGGCCAGCAATGTTTGTATATGGAGGGTTTAGCCACAGCTCCAGTATCCTTCATAAAGACCATTTCTAATCATACGATGATATATGCTATTCTGAACACTAAAGGTTTTTGATCAGATCAAGGCTAAACTCCTGTGGATTTAACAAAAAAAGAATCAAGACTAAATTCAATGTGACTTTATCCACCTAACAGACTAAGTCTCTTATTTGTGTACATTTTAAAATATATCTTCATATGTCTGTGTGTATAGAAAGTGTGATTTGTCAGACTATATCTTGGTTGACCTTCAAACCAAAAGTCAATTACGGGGAGATGCTTGTATAATAATAATAATGTTCCCACGTTTAGTCCTTCCATTCATGCACAGACAGTCACACAGGGTAATTTACCAGCAGTCGGGGAAACAAGTCCTTTTTCATTTTTATTCTCCACCTTATGAAGTACTCCACCAGGCTAAAATAGCTCTCTGTGCAGAGGTTACTCAACAGTCCAGATACAAAGCAGCCCCAGTCATGACAAACTATATTTCGCAATATTAACATCACTGCGCTGCCTCAAGAGAGTTTGATGAGAGCCATTTAAGCCTGTGAAATTTCTCATTTTCCTCATGGCTGAGCCGCATGAGCGCAGCCAGGACAGAGCAATCTGTCTCCCAGCTATTAACCTGTAATTTCGCTCTTCTTCACAAACACACACATCTTCCCTTGTTTATTTCCCACAATGGGCCGAGAAAACCAAATTAGAGCGAGCAGAAAAACAGGGTCCCCGGGTTTGATGGTGGATTTCTGTATGAAGACAGGTTAAATTGAAGCCTGCGCAGTCACCAGCCCGCAATATTCTGCGCACAGAGCGACCCCGAGACGAGTTTTCCTTCTGGGGGTGATTTTCAAATCGCCTCATGACAAGGCTGACTGTGTGTGACTGCTCAATATGCGAGTTTGTTTACATTTTCCGTGTTTTTCCGAAGCGTCTTGTAGGCTACATGAGTTGGACAGTTTAAGGAGTCAGCCATAATTGCACGGTCCACATTGGGACTTGAACATCCTTATGCAGGAGCTCAACAGTTGCTTCGTAAAGCACACGGAGACATGCACATCTATCTGGATGTACATGTGCGTGTTTTCTCTCGTCCTCTGTATCTCACCCTCACTCTCATACACACATACACACACACACACAACACACACACACACACACACACACACACCCTAATCGATTGGCAACTCACAGGCAATCAGACGCCATTATTTGTGAAGTTCCACTTCAGTTCACATGAGTTGATAAAGGAGGCTGCTATTGATTCAGCAGCCCTGAAGGAGAGAGCAATTTAAGCGACCGATGGGGCATAAAAACAAACTGGATCACAGGAAAAAGCAGAGTGGCGGAGGGAGGACAGGGGAGTGGGGTGGGGGGGCTATGTCTTCATGGACGGAGGGGAGGGAGAACAGCCACACTGTCCTGCTCCCGTGTCTCATTTCACAGTGTCCCTGATACATTTAATCACCGCTGAGTTGATGTAATTATGCGGTGAGAAATACTGCTGGCATCTGCCTCTCTTTCTTTCTTTCCTCCCTTCTCTCTCCGTCTTTCTCCCTTTTGAGCTCTGTGACGGCGAAGCGGGCGGGCGGCGTTGGCATGTAAATGGAGGGGAGAGAAAATCTCCACTGGAGTTAGAACAAACAAGTCAACGGGTTGATGAATGATGTAAGTTGGCTGACGTGGGGGCTCCTTCATTAATATTCATTACGCTCTGATGTACACAGCAGTCAACTGATGAGCCATTTGCGAGATAACACCAGCAGTGAACGTGTTTGTGTGTTTGAGTAAGATTAGGAGGGACAAAGAGGAAGGCAGTGTGGCAGTGCGGACCAGGAGCTGAGGGAACCCAGATGGGACGGCGTGGCTGCGCTAAAAGGAGGCCTTACACTTTTAAACTCCTCCCACGAGTTGCTCCAGGTCCAGTAGTGTGCTTTGTACTGCCCGAGCCGCACGGCCATCAGCTCGTTCCCACGGTAATAGAAGATCGGCCTGCGGGGGATGAAAGGAGGGAAAACTAATGGAGAGATCTGTTTCTTCCCCGGTGACTTTGCACTAAATCAGACACTTAAGTTTTAAGAGACATTTTGTCTTGGCTCAGACGCCACTCGGACTCTCAATAGAAATTCAAGATAACCAGTGTGTCTCATACATGTCATGCTATGCTTGAAAATGCATCGGTGTGACCGTGGCGTGTATCTTTTCTCGTGGGAGACGAGTAACTGTCGAAACAGCTGCCAACGACGCGTCAAATGATAAAAAACAGATTGCACCTGGTGAGGTGAAACTTTTCTCACCCACAGAGCAGCCTCTGCTGTTTGTAGGTGTCATCACTACTACACTGTATCGTGGGGAATTTAGTGCCCACTGTTTACTGAGATTGTGGACAAACCATTACAATCTGCCCAAATTCATCCAATCAGCTGTAATTTCACTCTGAAAAGGTGTAGAACCACACATGTTTACCTCAGGGATCTGAAAGGATATATTCAGCACCACGTTGGGCGTTTTGAAATATAAAGGGGGACGGACTTAAAGGAAGTTATTTAAGTAATATTTAATATTCACATTTCCAGTACTCACTTACTTATCATTTATTTTTTAATCTTATCCTGAGCTGATAACACACTATTCAAAGCCCCATCCCCCACCAACTGTGTGTGTGTGTGTGTGTGCAGACGTATGTGTGCTCACCTGTCTTGGACTAAGTCTGGGTGCTTCAGCAGGACCGGAGTCAGGTCCAGTCCATCGAGCTTTCTGTCGTCTGGGAGGCTGATGCCGGCCAGAGCCAGACTGGTGGTGAACAGGTCCATCACATTGGCCAACTGGAAACTCACCTGTAACATGATAAAGGGCAAAGAGGTGCGATTTTACTCAACCTGCAATGTCGAGTGAAGCAGCGAAATAAGCAACTTTAAAGCTTCCTCTCAAGAGCTGAAACTCCACATGGCTCTAATGTGCCCTGCTAGATGCATGATCCATAAATAGTGTGTTTGTTTCATGATTTATGTTGGTAGGACTTTCCCATTAGTTTTCACTGGAAAGGTGGGTGCAGACGGTCTAATTGTGTAAACGTCTAAGTGAGCGTGAACGCACACTTATTTTGTGGCAATATATTGAGATTTTCCTTCTTGTTCCCTCTGCAAGCATTAACTGCTTTGTGTTGCAGCAACGGCACCAGCTTGGTCTTTAAATGCCGGATTTTCTCCATGAACGCGGACAACGTAACAATGCAGAGTCATGATAGGTGTTTGTACATGTAGCCGTGTGCACACGTAGAAAAGAGGTACATTTCTTCAGTCCCCCCCCCTCTGTAATCTCTGCTCCCAGGTTTATTCTAAAAACCTCCAAAATGCCTCTCTTCCTAAATGAGTTTTCTTGTGGAGGAAAAGGAGGAGCGAAGGAAAAGAGGAGAGGAAGTAGGGAGAGGACAAGGCCCGGGCGAGCAGGCGGCTGGAGCTGGAGCGAGCTGGTGTTTTATCTCCTTCTCCCAGTCCCAGTGAAAAGCTTTATTTTATTTATAAACTTTGAACTATTTTCAGATAAAATGCCATTTTTCGCTGTCATCCTTGATCTTCCGTTCCATTCTCTCCTGAGCGAGCCTTAGAGGGAGACGGCACGCTCACAATCAGATAGTGCTATCAGGCCTCTGCAGCTGCACCGCCATGTGCCGCTGTGCTCCTATCGGCAGCCAGCACACATACCCGACACAGACGCACACGCACGCACTCACACACACACACACACTCGCACACACAACCTCCTAAGCACTGAAATGAATTCCCTTTTCTTCTGTATCCACAGAACTAGCCACAGAAAAGGCTTTGCAATGCATTCCATGATCTATCTGCACATCCAAACACTCTCTCTCACGCATGCATGCACACACACGCACGCACGCACTCACACACACAGACACACACACGCATTAACACTGGCAGATTTAGTCCTTCACTCTATTTCTCTAGTTTTCTTTTCAAAGTCTGCCTCACACAGACACACATAAACCATTAAAGAGGACAGGACAAAAGGACACACCAAGAAGCGAAACTGACATTTAGTTGGTAATAACTTGGAAGACCAAAAAGCCAAACTTGCCATCTTTTATTTCCTCCCTTTAGCAGCTCTAGCCCCTTTTTTGCATTCTACATTCAACTTTCATCCTGTCCTCACTCTTTGTTCTTTCCTTCTCCTGACTTCTCTGTATGAATGTCGCGGTTTCTTTCTCTCTCGTCCTCTCACTCCAGAGTCGTGAGCAGTGATGTTGGTTATCACAGGAGGCAGCGCCTCCATTCCCTCTGCCTGCGTGTGTCCACAGGCCGATGAAACGCAACAAAAGGGATTGTGACGCTCCACAATATCGTGGGGCCGAGCCCCCCGCACCCCTCGCCCCCCTGAATGCCTCCCCCATCTTTGTTCCTCCAGCCACCGCCCCTCATCTTCATCTCGACCCCCCCTTCTCCTCCTCCTCGGGCACTGGGAGAATGCTGAATCTGCACCTGCTTCACAGAAACCCTGCTGCTTCATTCCAGAGCACTTCCCCCGTCCCCTCACACATCACACAACTAACTTTGAGGACTCATGTGCACCCACTCAGCTCCACTCACTTAACATCTGAAAGCAGCCACTACAGTGATCTTTCTATACCCCCGCCCCCGGGACGGACACACACACATACAACACACAAAAGTAGTCTTGAATTACAGTATCTACCCAATCTGTACAACAGATATCTCATTCTGACATCTCAATTTATGTACGGTGTTTTGCACCTGACGATCGTGCACTTTTCAATGCCCAGATGAACAGAGATTTCAGAAATCTGTGAAGTCAGGAGTACGTTTGGGGGTGGAAGGGATGTTTCTTTCCACCCTCCCCCCAGTACAGTGATGAATCTAGAACCTTGGAGGAAGGTGGCTCCAAAAAAGCAGCTTTGTCATCTCCAGGGTAGACATACCGACCTGCACTCTGACAGCCTAACAACTGTTAGAATATTTAGCTTTCGTAGTAACATCATTTACATGTGCATCACTGTGACCCACTGATCCAGAGAGATATCTAGAACATGTTTAACATGCGTATGAAGGCATGCATGCATGTGTAGGCATGTGGAGTGAAATAATAGATTCTCAGGCGTATACACACACAGTGGTCAGCGGTGACGTGGCACAGGTGCAGCTAAGTCCGAACAGTTTGGCACTGCCAGCTACTCGGGCACTCTCCCTCCTTTTCTCTTTTCTACTCCAGCCACCTTTTTTCTTTTTTACTTCTTCCTTGCTTCCTTCCTTCCCTGCACCCCCACCACCCCAATACCCCCCTCCCAAGCACCCCCCCCCCCCCCCCCCCCACTCCACCCCTCCGTTCCTTTATCCTGAGCGCCTGGCATATTCAGATACTGAAGTCCTCATTACAGCTCAATCCAACCTCAGCAAACACACAAACAGATTAGCCGCTTAAGACGCTCCCAATCCCCCTCTCCCTCGCTACTCCGCTGCGCTATCAGGCCCCAGCACACCCCTGTGAGATGAGCCAGGGGCAAGGCTTACTGCAGACTGCAGCCTCCGCTCGCTCCTCTACCAAATCCCTCTGCGTCACAGCCCCGTGTCACAGCTGCCCCTAATACAATTAAAAGTCATTTGCAGAACGCACAAGCTTAGAGGATCACGGTGTGGGTGGGGGGGTTAAATTTGAGGGGGGGGGCGGGGGGGCGGGGAGAGAGAGAGTTTGGGGTATTAATTCCAACAAAAAATATTTGAGGAAACAACGGGGGAAAGAAAAAATGCCCAAGTGCTTCGCGACCACAATCTCCCAGTTTATCTCCACCGTTTCAGGAGTTCAAGCGCTCGATGGAAAGTTGAACTCAGTCAAGATTAGCTGCTTTGCGCCGACAATAGAGCGCGCACATGTAATGTGGTAAATGATACACAAATGAAACAAAAAGCCACAATCATTCAAAAGAGAGGATTAGTGAAATAATTATTCCTTTACTCTCAACCTGCTTTTCAATCCTTCACATCGCCGGCAGCTCCGCAGAGAGGAGTTGGGCTGCTGGTACCTGTTGATAGGCAGAACATCAGGGAGCAACAATGCCTCGAAGGGGGAAAAAAAAAAAAGAAAAAAAAAAGCTGGCACTGGAGCCTGAGTCTTAGTCCCAGTCTGGTCTCTGGAGAAGATGACAGGAATTAAGTGAATGCCCAGATGCATTTATTGGCTAAGAGCTTTAGCTCAGCCTCACCGTGCCCTCTTTGATGTGTCCGGGCCACCAAGCGATGGCAGGCTCCCTCATGCCGCCCTCAAAAGTCGTCTCCTTCCCGCAGAGGAACGGCCCGTTGCTGCCACCTGAGGAATGACAAGCACAGAAGGGGTCAAACCACAGAAATGCAGCCCAGTGGGTTTCCATGCCAAGCAAAAACTCTGAGTACTTACTTTCTTTTGGCCCTGACATTACAGCTGCTCCGTTGTCCGAGGTGAAGAAGACAAAAGTGTTGTTTGCTATGTCCAGCAGCTGCAGCCACGACAGCATCTGACCAATGCTGTAGTCCAGCTCCATCACCGCATCCCCGTACCTGCACAATACATACGATTAGACTGGCTGTGGGAATCACACTGATTCACAAGCATCTGCCCTAATGGAGTCAGCGGGCCAGGAGATGACGTACCGGCCTCGTTGGCTCTTCCCCAGGAAATGTTTGGAGGCGTAGACGGGAGCATGAGTGGCGTCGACGGCCCAGTAGAGGAAGAAGGGATGCCGGGCTATGGTCTGACGGAGTATGAAGTCCAGACCTTCCTGCAGGGGGCGTAGGTGTGCATGGGTATTACTGTACAACACTGTCAGTGCAGCGGTAGTGTCACTTGCTGCTGTCATTGTGTCCTTCCCATGTGAACCACGTACCAATTCATGTCTTGAACTTGCCAGTTCATTTGATGCCCCTAGTTAAAACTACTTAATCACTGCCAGAGAGGAACGTGTTGACACGCTTAACATCCAGCAGGGTGGAGAACAAAATGAGAAGTTTCAACAAAAGCATGAACATTATTACAAATGCCTCGCAGAGCTGTTGTTTCCTTTTCATTGGTTGTACCTTAATAAGGAACAATTGAGCGTAAGTCAATCAAAAAAAAGATTCTCTTAGAAAAGCTGCCATTTATTTGTCAATCAATGGGACAAGCCTCAATGGGTTGCCTCTACCCACGCAGATGTTAACTTTTGGAAGAAAGAATTACTTTTTCTTGAAGGATTCGACACCGAAAATGGCCATTTAGTGACAACAATGTCCTATGAGCAGAGAGGAATACAGTTTCGATGAGCAAGCAACGACCAGTTATATATGCTGCTATGTTTAAGATGTGTTTTCTACAGCAACAAGAGGGCATATTAAGAGCTTGCAAATATGAGCGTAACAGTGCTCTACTTGACAGATCCATCATTTTCTTGAGATGACATGCTGCATGCAGTGCGTCTCCACGGGCTGCTTTTGATCTCGTTAGGGGCACGATGGGAGGGACTAGCGCGAGCAGCACAGATACACTAATCAAGATGAGTGCGTCGAAAAGTCAACGATCCACTTCTACCAGAGAAAGGCACGGTTACGACAAAAGGCTAAAAATGAGGCTTTGATTGTACTCAGAATCTATTAAAACAGAAGAATTATGTTCTGTTTTTATGCTTTGATGAGGCAAAGATAATCTCCCACGCTAATGGACAACTGCGATCAATTAAGGTTGCTTTCTGCTCCACCGAGAATACTGTGAAACAATAAGAGGTGAGCACTGACGTACCTTTAAGTAGATCTGTGTGAGGTTGGACTCTCCCGTCTTTTTGTTGATCTTAAACTCCTCATAGTATCTAAAAAAAACAGAACAAGTTGAGTGACCTGATTGATAAAATAACCCCTCTCGATTATTTATCTATCACCTGCTGCCACCATCTCCCTTCCGCTTGTTCGGTCACGTGAAATAATTCTTTCACTGTGACCTGATTGTATTGTCGGAGCTTTCAATATGCCTCCAAATTGACTGAAGCCACTGCAGACAATATTATCAAGGCGCTGGAAGCAGATTTGCCTCTTGTGGACCGTGCTGGCGGGAGATTTGGGTGGGAGACATATTTGGAAGTCTCAGCTGAGCAGAGGGGACCGTTATGAGGCATTGCTGAAGCGTGGCGCGGCGAGCAGAGGAGCGGTGACAGGCATCTCTCTTTCTTACGCTTCACTTCCTCCAGGTGTCTCCGCATACAGCCAACACAACCTGCCGTCTCTGGAGGGCGCGTGTGTGCGTGCGTACGTGTCCATGTGTGTGTGCGTGTCTGTCCAGGACCCAGGTATGCAGCGCTGATTAAACCCACGGCTAAGCGAAAAACACGCCCGACTGCCAGTTCCAATGACCCTGAATACACATATGGCTGTTTTGGGGAAAACAAATGGGCGGAAAATGGAATACACAAGCACAGCTGGTACAGAGAAGGAAGAGGAGGAGAGACACTCAGCTCATCGAGAGGCGCAGCCAGCCAAACTATTCCTCTGAGTCATGAGGGACAGGCGATTTTTATAGATTCTGCTGTTGTGTATATCTGAGTCCTTGAGTGTGATACTACCTGCCAACCATCTCTGAATTGTTGTAGACGGGGATGTTGGGCCTGATGCTGTTGTTATAGGGGCCAAAGTGGCAGTTGGGAGCACCGAACCATTCATCAAAGCCGTGCTCCAGGGGCAGGTACTGTGGCCTGTGGCCCAGATGCCTGTAGTGACACAGCATTACACACAGCGTGAGATCAACTGAACGTGCTCTTTACATGACATTACTTTTCAAGGTCAGAGGATTACTTTGTCTAAGGGTTGGAATTGAATTGGTTGTAGACCCACAGCACAACAGGTTAGTGTGGGCCTTCAGTCAAAATCAAACAATATTAGTAGTTGATTAGTTGATTGGAAAATTCATTTTCTTTACATTTTCACCCTGGAATGACCTGTGTGCAGGTCAGATAAATGGAAGGGTGGATTTTAACCCTACACATTTGATTAGACTATACATAATGTGCTGTGTTTGGATCATCAGGTTTTACTGTAGATATTTCCATTCCATATCTAGAGCATGATATTGTGAAAACAGGCAGTGTGTATCTGCTTAATCTTTAATATAGGTAGACAATCTATCACAACAAAGTTGTTTGTTTGGTTATGGAATTGTAATTGTATGTTTCTTTTAATCTGGTGCAATACAGTGGAGCAAAACAAACAAAAAAAGTATATATAAAATATATTTTAGTATATTACTTATCCCCAACATGCTTTAGCTGTTTGATTAAGCATTTACTCACCACATTCCTCATTAGACAGAATAAAATCATTCATAAATCTTAAGATTTTTGTGCATTGTGTAAATTACTCATGTGTTACTTAAAATACACAATTTACACAAACGTGATTTAAAGAAGCAAATATACTGCATCAGAGTTCAGTTCAATGACTTGAATTGTCTGAATTTATTTTCCTGACAACATGTAGCACTTTTTTATTTTGTTTGAGCAAAGTACTGTATAAATATAGTTTATTATAGCCTTGTTCTCACAGCCAGGAGAGGCCAGTCATCGTCAAAATAACTTCTAAAACTGTAGGAAACTCTAAAATGTCTGGATCAAAGGAGGATAAAGAGCTCACCACTTGCCAACTATCTTGCTGACATAGCCTTTTTTCTTTAGCATCTGGGGTAACAAAATCTCATCCTTGGAGATTCCTCCCACTATCTCCTGTGGTGTGTATGCTGTAAAAAAAAGAGGTCAAACTTTAGGGAGCAAAACTTTCCAAGACTTAACTGCACTGAAACAAGTGATGAGAAAACCTGCAAGAAATAATGCACAGCTGGATAATTTGTAGAGTAAGAACATAGAGAGACTGCACCGTTTCTGGCGTGGCCATTAGTGGTGTAGAAGCCATTTCTGATCGGCAGCCTCCCTGTGAGAAGTGCAGCTCTGGCTGTCAAATAAATGGCAAAAAAAAAACATTGTTAGGGTAGGTAGTTCTTCCAAAGTTCAATATAAAAAGTAAATCTATCTATATATCTCCTCTTTGTAATCTATATTTCCATATCAGATTTCAAAAAAGTAGGAAAAGTGACTCAACTCTTCTGACTCAAAGTCACTTCTGACTCAGTCACATTTCATCAAACTGCTTTTTATAAATTTGCGTCCAGTTCTCTATTTCAAAAATACTGCTTTTGGTCCAGTTATATTTAACCTGTCACAAAGTTTCTGCAGGCACACCCTAAATTTCACTGTACTTTGTACCCGACAGTACGATGACAATAAAGATTATTCTATTGTCTATTCTATCAGTTCTATTCTATGAGTACAGAGGAATTTAGATGGATACTTCAGTTCAGGTAAATTAACATGGTATACATAACCTAGATTTTGAAGCTTCCCAACACCAGTTATGTTGTGCTAGAGTCAAAGTTCAGGATTTTTGTCACATGCAAACATACAACATACATACAGTACATTAGCAGTGACATGTATTGCGACAAATCCAACCATGCAAAACACTAAAGGAAATAAAGTGTTTCTTTGTAAGAAATAGATTGGGTTACACAACACAGTGATGGGACAAAAAATCCACAAAGTAATCATTGCAAAGTTATTCATGCAATGCACATTGTGAATAGATGTGCATTGATGTGCATTGAAGTGTCCTAGGCTATGTGAAATAGATAGCAACAGTTGTGAGAGTGCAAGAACTAGTGTGCAAAATAGCAGATCAGTAAGACAAATCTGTCCTGTTGAAATCCTTCGGTGACTTATTAAATATCCAATAATTCATAAGTCTGTGTGACTACAATACAAATGAAAAAATAAAATAGTGTGAAGATGAAAAAAACGGAGGAAGAAGACTTTGACAAGACAATTATTTCGAACTCTGAAGAAACAGAAAGGGCTGAAGGAAGGGTTCAACTTCTGTTTGACATTTCCAGCTGAATCACTCACATGGGGAACAGAGAGGGTTGGCGGTGTAGAAGTTTGGAAACAGCATCCCCTGAGCAGCCATGGCATCCAGGTTAGGGGTCTCCTTGGAGGGCTGGCCAAACACCCCCAAGTCCCCCCAGCCCATCTGCACAGCGAGGTTAGAGAGGGCTTACATATTCACAATAAGATCAATGAAACCGGCATTACAGTTCGAGCTGTAAAGAGACATTCACTGGATGAACTGAGCTGTGTTGACGCATGCAGGACAAGAAATAAAACGAGACTCACGTCATCCATGAGCATGATGATAATGTTTGGAGAGGAGACATTCTGAGCCTTTCCCGTCACAGAGCAACATATTATACCACAAAATAATATGAGACTTATAGTAAACATCCCTCGGAGTGCTCTGCAGTGATCATGTGAGCATCAGCTTCGAGGAAGTGGCTTGGTTGCATTCCTGCGGTCCTTCAGCGCAACATTTGCGCATACACAGCAGAGCAACCGTTTTGAGGATTTGCTTTTGTATATCACTAAATATTTTTCATTGGTATTAGTTTCAATGTGCATATGATGGGATTTCTTATCCCTTTGCTTCAATTTAACGTCAATAAACAGCTTAAAATGCTGTGGAAAAAGTCTTCTTTGAATTTGATGCATTCACGGAATTCTGTTAAGGTCTTGTGTCAGGCAATTCGAAAGGTGTCAACTGTGTATTGACGAAACAGTTCTTGGTTAGTAATAAAACGAAGTTATAATAATATTGTATATAAATACAATTTATAGACGTATGCAAACTATATACTGTAATGCATAAAAACACAACATGCATAAGCACTCTCCTAGAGGATAAGTTTCCAGTAGTACGTGAATGCAGCATGTGACGTCAGAGCGCTGACGTTGGCGGAGGAGGAACAGTAACATGGCGGTGTGTATAGCAGTGATCGCGAAAGAGGTAATGATTTCGGCCTTTAAATGTCCCAGGTTTAAACCATGGCATGTTTTTAAAAATATCAAACAGTTTTCCGTAGAATTATACCCGTCGGTAAGCAAATGTCAGTTCTCTCTCTGTGCGCCAGGAGCATCCATTAGGACGAATCACATAAGTAGCTAACAACATTAGCATCGTTTTTGACGTTTGACTTGTGTTGCTGTTTTATTCATCTGTTCCCAGAACTACCCACTGTATATCCGCAGTGTGCCCTCTCAGAATGAGCTGAAGTTTCACTACACAGTGCACACCTCCCTGGATGTGGTGGAGGAGAAGATTTCAGCTGTGGGCAAATCTTTGGGAGACCAGAGGGAGCTGTACCTAGGTCTTCTCTACCCCACTGAAGACTACAAAGTGTATCCTTGTCTGTTTCTTTACTGGTTAAGTGCTTTGAGAGCTCTTTTCTTCAAAATGTATCTTTTAATAAGACTGGCTTTACACTGCTATACATGTTATTATATTGCCAGCTTAAGTCCGTAACTAAATGTAGTCACCTCTATAAAATAGTACCTGTGTTATACCCAATTGTGACACGGTAGTCTGCTTGAGTCTACTGAGTTATGTTGGGTACTACTGTTTATTACAGATCTGAGCTCATGGTGTACTGCGTCTTTGCATAGAAATCAGATATCCCAACATCCTTCACTGGTAAACTAGATATGGATATGTGACCAACTCCAAGGTGAAATTCGTTATTGTTGTGGATTCATCAAACACATCATTACGAGACAATGAAATCAGAAGCGTAAGTTGAACCTAATTGCAACAAGCATAATGCTTTTGTCATACCTTGTTTCCCCAAAACTGCAGCATGTTTTTTTTATCATGAAAAACTAAGTGTTTGGCAGGTCTATCATACTAATATTTGATAGGCCTGCAGCACCTACCTGTGAGGCCATTACCATAAAGCAAACAGCTGTTTCCTTAATCTTGCAGATTACAGCCATTATTGGTAGTTTGTTGAATGTGATCTTCTCTACTAAAAAAATATTTTTGAAGCAAAATCAATTGTACAGTATTAACTCAGTCATCTTGTACAATAACAATGTGTAGTTTTTTTTCCCTGAGGATACTCTTAAGCCTCTTAATACAGCTCTTTACCTTAAGAGCTCTTTTAAGGGCTTAAACAATTTATGAACAACTCATCTTTTCAAGGATTAGTTCTCAACTGTAAAGAAATGTTTTCATATCTAGGAGCAGTTCTGTACCAGAAAGCTTTATGGACACAGCTGCAGCACGTTAGCTACTTGGAGCTGGTTTTCTGTGCTGCCGTGAGCAAAACCATACAGGCAAAGAATGTTTAATGGTTTCGTTCTATTCCAGATGTTCAGAAAGTTGCACAACTCTTTTACCGACGTCATGTGCAACCCATTCCACAATCCAGGGGACCCCATCCAGTCAAAGTGAGTCATGCTTTTGAAATTTGAGATTTTCCATCACCACATGGCTTCTCTACCACTGTCTTAATTACCTTTTTTTTCCAGGGCTTTTGAAGGCATTGTATCAGGAATGATGGTGCAAACGGGCTGACATGTCTACCCTGTCTCCTGAGCTTCCACTGTACAGATTGACTGCTTAACCTCATTTGTTTACATGTTGCCTTGATCATTGAAATGCTGAATAAATCTTTGTTATTGCCCATCACTGGACATGTCATTTCCTTACAAACTGAGTACTTGATCATCGTTTTTATTTATTCATTCACTTACATAGCAAAGAACTTACACATGGGGAAGATTTCTACATAGCATTGCAGGCAGTAACAATACATTCGCATCAATTTGTAAAAACAACACAAACCGCATAACAACTTGAGGATTGTCCCATGCATTCACAGCAACAGAAGCTTATAATACACCACCTCTGACCCCAGTCTACGGTCTTAAATTCTATCTACTGAGGAACTGATGATGGGATGCTAAGTCATCTCTGCTGTCTCGACTGATGTTCAGCGATGCCTGGAAACACATTTCAAAAGGATCACTTCTATTCTTCCATTTTGGTATTTACACTCGATGCAGTTAGCGCTGCTGAGGATAGTGCTGTCCGCTTGACCCTGCCCCCATCTCCTCTGATGGTGGGGTGATGAGAAGGAGACATGGGTAACGTTTGGGCACCTGCTCGTGGTAGTCCATGTGTCCCCACTGTCTCTTCCCCACTGAGGGGCCTCCATAGTACGGGTGGGGTGTCTGATGCTGCGGCCTGTTTGACTGGTAACGAAACCGTCCCCGGGAGCCGTTCTCATATCGTGGGGGGCGGTAACCACGTCCGCCCCCTCTTCCCCTGGGGGGACCGCCTCGGTGTCCTCCCCTATCTGTGGTGCTGATGCCAGGCATGTTGGTCCTCTTCGGCAATACCTACAAGACAGATGACTGGTTTTCATGTACAGTTTGGGTTGTTTGATGAGTGGATCAGGAAATTTAACGGTGATGGAACAAATAAAATATAATGCATTGGAATCTAGAATTAAGCCAAGCTGAAACTGAGCCGAAGAAAAACTAAGTGAGCTGACCCAGCTGCGTTAAAAGGGGAACATAAAATGTACATCTGATAGTGGTTTTCACAAGATCAAATTGTGTTTGCCATTTCAATGAAAGCAGATAGTGTTGATTCATGGTATAAGGAAGTGCTACATTTCAGGACATATGGGTATCACTTGTGTTCCAACACACTAAAATGGAACAAAAGCAAATTTATCAAAACTTCCTGGTACTGTAGCACCCAGGAGGCAGGAAACTGAGCACAAAAAAGTTGGCATCCCAGCTATGCTAAATGGAGGTTGTAGTTTTGAGGCTTTTCCCCTCAGGGTTAACATGCATTATGAACTGCTGCTCACCTTCAAGACTCTTCCTCTGAACATGGTCTCATGCAAACCAATGGCACTATTCGCTGCGTCGCGATCAGAGAACTCTATGTAAGCAAAGCTGTGAAAGGGAGAGAGAAAGAGCGACAGTGAGTAAATCAGGATGCAAGCACATGGATGGCTGCGCTCTGGCGAAAAAGTGGGTTATATTAATGCACAGATCTGTGTGAACAGGCCACGTTGAACCCACCCCTTGGGATGTCCGGAGAACCTGTCACACAGGATGGTGACGCGGTTGACGGGGCCACAGCCGTTGAAATGGATCTCCAGCTCGTCTGCAGTGGCTCCATAGTCTACCTGAGATGGGAAGAGAACGTCAAATGTGCAGTGGGGAAAAAAATAAGCTCAGTATGAGGAAAAACGATATACAAGATCTTACATTTCCGACATAGACCGATCTGTTGTCTGCATCTATCCTCTCCTCAGGACTCATATTGTAAAAAGGTGCTGTGGAGAAAAACAAGAACTGCTTTTGTCCATGTGATGTGAAAAGTCTACACAGGTGCTCACTCCAGGTGCAAGGAACACGGTGATTTCTTTCACCAACATATTCCTTGCATCATCTTTGACAATCCATCTCTCAGAATGTGACTCCCCTCAGACTGCATCTCTGCTCTGAGGGGGAGCCATGAGGGGAAGGAGGAGAGGACGAATGAGACGAGGAGATGCACAGAGGCAGAAAATCGCCACAGGCAGCAGCGAGGACCCTTCTGGTTCTGTGGGGCTCGCTGCTTCGTCTCATTGGGCAGTGATGAGGCACATGTGAAGTGTCCCAGGTGTTAGCCAGATGGTGGAGGACGGGGCTACCTCACCTGCCTGCAGGCGACACACACCTGGCTAAGAGTGCAGTGCCGCGCAGAGGTTTCCCCAAACGCATAATCAGCATACCGCTGTACAACAGTGTGACAGAATAACAACCCACACGGCAGATAGGACCCGTGGGCTGTCTCACCAGGTCGAGGGCTGCTGGTCAGGAGGTGCATCTCTCCTGCATCAAGCCTCTCCTCCTCCTCCACCTCCTTTAGCCTTTCTGTCTCCTCTTCCATCTCCAGCTCCTGAACTCTGGCCTTGATGGCCGCCAGCTCCTGAGCAAACACAAGGATCAAGTCACTGCACGCCAACACAGAATACCACACTGGTCACACAAAGGAAATCTGAATCAATGAATAAAGAAATGTTTCAAATTAAGAGATGGAACCATGTATGCTAGCCTTTGGGTCAAACCAGGAGAAATTTCTGAGGACCAGAAACTGCTTTCGAGACTTGTGATGTCCCAACATCTAATATTACAGCTTACAAACGTTTGTTTTATTTGTTGTATTAAAGCATTGGTTTGATACACATGGAACACGCTGCTTGGCCATCATTAGATCAAGCAATGCTTACATATGGAGTCCGTCACATTTTATTTGGCCTAGATATGAGATCCCAGTTTTCCCACGGGGCTGACCTCGGATTTTAGCACTGCTAACATGGTATTTAGCATCATTTGGGAACAAGATGCAGAGGCAGGCTATGCGGTGGCGCACCTGTGCATGCGGTGCACCGTCTGTTTTGCGGGCTGCACCTCGCAGATGTCGACGATTTGCACGCAGCATTGGTCATTGATACAACGACACGCCAGCACGGCTTGTTCTCCTACACGCGCTTGTTGTCGCTGCAGATGTGCACACAAACCACGAGCGAACCTGACAGCCGCTTCGTGTCCCTCTCTCTCCCTCCCTCCCCGCGTCTCTCTCTTCGCCTCCATTCCCCCACAAACACAACGATACCCACCGGGTCCTCGGCAAAATGCTGCCCGATGGACTCGCCCTCCTCCAGGTATCCGTACTCCAGATGATGTTCCGCCATGCTCACTGTTCAGACATGGCATCTGCAAAGCCGTCTGCAGCTCGCCTGCCAGAAAATATATAAAGCCCGCTGAAAAACGCGATGGGACGGCACGACGAGCACGCAGCACCTGGCAGCAGATGAGGGCTAATAGCCAACACCTGTGAGCAGGGCTAACAAACGCTGCTAGAGGGTGTCAGCGTCCCAGGGGCGCAGCGACGAGGTGCCCACGCCTCCTCCGGCCCCACACCCACCCGCCCACACATGCATGCATTCATGCATAAACCTCACAGTTAAACACGGACTCACAGATCCTTTTCGTCTACTGTAAATATGATGAGAGTTTTCATGTGTGGTGGGTGGGATATTTATTTATTTATTTTTTCAGAAGCAGAATTTTTAATTTACCCCACATGTGCCCTACTCCCACCTCCCTAACTCAACCAACCAATCCAACAAGAGCAGGATAAACTGGAACAGATGTGCGCTAAACACACTTAGAGGAAGATCACACAAAGATGAATATAAATATGCTACAAATGTGTATGCTGAAAACAAGAGCAGTCACTATCGTTCATGTTGCACTGGTTGCATTAAGGTGTGTTTGAATACTAAAGTGCACTGATCAATATGCAGCAATTAGCATGGTCATGGATAGAGGCTGTTTCTAAATGTGTTTGTTGTACTTCTTATGGATCTGAAACATCTGCCTGAAGGAAATATTTTGTGTCCACACTGTGGAGAGCTGTGTGGCCTTGTGGAGCTCCATCCTCCATGCTTCCTCCATGTGCAGTTGGAGAAAGATGCACGGCGGTATGGAAGATGAGATATGAAAATTAAATGTAAATACATTTCTGTTTGGTTTAGGTTAGTGCTGTTTCCTCACAGTTGGCATATTCTCCCCGTGTGCCTGGTTTACTCCCAAAGTCCAAAAACATGCATTAAATTCAATTGGAGTCAAAGAGCCAATCCCTATTCCACCCACTAACCCTACCCCTTAATTTTGTGCATTCACACGTGGGGGAGGGGTGTCCCAATTCTACTACTGTTCAAGGGGTAATTCTAAGGGCAAGGGACACATAGCCAGTGAAATGAGTACTTGGAGCTCATGTTTACATTTCCCATCATCATCATCATCACCCCATCAAATGCAGATGTGAATAGTGTGTGTCTGCCCTGTGATGAATTGGTAGCCTGTTAAGGGTGTACTCCCTACCTTCACCCTGTGTGAGCTAGAGATAGGACCTACACAACATTGTAAAATATTGGATGGATGGATAAATCGTGATTCTTATGTGCCTGGGTCCCCGCAATCCAAAGAGTTGTAAGACGTGGCAACTGGACTCCTAGATTCTTGGTGACATTTCACCAACATCTAAAAGGCTTCTTCAGTTCTGACTGGCTGGCCCAGGATTTAAACTCTGTGGAGTTTCAATCACACCTCCACACCTGGCCTCAACAGAGTCTGGCAGCAATAGCTGTTTACAAGAGCATAATAGCTCTTGACAGCAGCCAGGTACTCACAGAGGTGATGTTAACAAAACCCAGGTTGGATCCTGGGCTTCCCCACCAGCCCGTCAGATCTGAAGAAGCTGCTAGGATTAACGTGATATGTCTTTGAAAGTATTCATGTAAAGACCAACATTAAAAAAGTCTTTTTGCCTTTCATAGTTTGATTGTAGAGCTAGGCCTCACAGACTTTCACCATTTAAAAATCTGCATTTAATGGGCGGATCTGAAAACAGAACTGTGTTGCGTGATGTCATGCTGCTCATTTCTGAGCAACTTTGAAGCATTATTTGATAAACCTAGCAACTATTTTAGTCCTTAAAATTCGGCAGAGTGCACATTTATTTATTTATTTATTTATTTATTGTGTTATTTATTTTTTCTTCCTCTAGTCTTTAAAGTGTACTTCCCATTCTCATTCTTCAACTACGAAGAGATCTCTGTAATCTCAGAATAATCCATACAGAAATCGTCTTTTCTCTTTAGTTTTCTACTATTTCTACTGTATCTATTAGTACATGTACAGAGTATTTAAGTCTTCATTCATTGATTGATTCATTGATGCTCCTATTCTTGTCTTTTTTGCGATTGTAAATTTTCTTTACGACCATAACGGCCTCAATATCAAATGTCAAAATCTCAGAAGCGGAGTGGAGCTAGAACTTGTTAGTACTTGGATGGGACAAATAAATCAACCGGTTGCACTAAAAGGCCTGCCGCTTTGGTCTTGTATCTGCTCTAGGTGTCTGACCATGAAAGGAGCTTTTTCTTAGCACTGTCCCTCACAGCTCATATGTTGGGTTTGTTGCGCTCTGTTAGTTTATCTATGTTTAATGAATAAACTAACAGTTTATAATAAATGAATTATTTATGTTTAATGAAGAGTACAGTGCAGACCAGCTCAGTGTACTGAGATAGCATTGCTGCGAATTGGAACTTTACAGTTGAAATGATTTTAACTAAAATTTAACTTAACATTTAATAACAACTTTCTCTGTAAATCCTCCAGTTTTAGAAATGCTAATTCTTTCCTCCACTTTGAACACTTAATTTAGCCTTTTAAACTCACTTCAAATCACTCTGAGGAATTTTTGGTTTTGACCGTTTCATGCACTCTGCATGAGGTTGGACTTGTTCTCCAGACATTTTCATTGAAAAAACTGTTGAAGTGAAGGTGGTGTTAGATAAAGACCCACAAATCAACATCAAAGCAATGAAATTTATCAACAAACACAAATATAAAAGAGTAAATTACCAGTACCATTTGTATTTTCCTCAAATAAAAGTTAAACAATGATCTGATCAGTTTAATTACTCACAGAAATTTCTGTTTTCAATAGATCCATGGTATTTGTGCCAGTACAAAATCATGAAGAAACATTGTAGAAAAAATTTAAAATTGTAAAAAGTAATATTAATCAAAAGGATGGAATTACACTGAGGTCTGTTATCTAAATACACTAGTAAAGACTCACGTCTCCATCCACAAGATGAGTTAAAAGTTTATAATCTTAAATGAATAAAACTAACCTTAGCTTTCACATTCTTTTCTGCCATGTGTTACTACCTAGCTCGGTTGAATTTATTTCAGTGAGTCATGGCAGCATGTCCGTGTTTACTATCTGTAAATAGGAAATGTAGCAGAAATCGTAGCAGTAGCAAATGTAGCAGAAGTGGGCTAAAAACGTAGCACATCTTGCTGCCAGTTTTCATTGATGCTACTCTTAGTTTCAATGAATCAACTTGGCTGTGAAACTAAAATAACCAAGTTCAAAAACTAGTTTCTTCAGATTTTGACATAAAAAAGTGTGAAAGAAAGCGCACACTTGGGCAGCACTTGGGCAGCAACTGCTTGTTTTTTTCTTTGATACCCTAATATTTCTACAGACATGAACTCTGAGGACTGTAATAACTTGTTGATGATGACAAATTAACAATGCATAGTAAGCATGTTGTCTCAGAATATGCCAGTGTGCGGAGAAGAAAAGCAGCAAGAGGGATGAATATTTCATTTCATGTTTTAATTACACAGTTACATTGTTCAACACAGACAATAACCTGAATTAGAATGTTTTACAGCTTCACACATCCAACAGAGCGAACAGTTAAAGAGCGGTATTAGCAACAGGGAGGAAAGCATGCAAGAAATAAATACAAATCAGAATTTAATTCTTCTGGCACAGTTAACTTCATCTAAAAACGGCAACAGGACCTTTTGAAGAGGGAAACAAAAGAAAAGGAGAAAGATCTTCAAAGCGCCCAACCTCTCCTACAGAAACATGTTTTTTTTTCTCTGTAATAATGTATTGCACAATACAGTATAGAATGCTTCCCTACACATATAAAACCATAAACCTTTTTTTCAATTTATGTAAAGGTAAAAACAGGACCATCCTGAGCCATGGCTTTTGGGGAAACAAGTGCAGTATCCACTGTTTGCCACTTTAGCTTCCTACTGTAGCTATTCATCAGTGCCTGTTTCACAGGAGGGACGTGTCACCATCACATCAGATGAGCCTTGAAACTTCATTGGTAAAGTTACTGGTCGGGGTAGGGAGAGACAAATGCCAACCTGCTAATATTTGTCTTTTCTAAACATGCGTTTTGCCCATATCACGTACATAGTTAAACAAATAGAAAAGTGGCTGATGTAGAGTGTTCAGAGACCCTTGAATGGTATTCACAACAGCAGAGCCCTTATGTGTTTGCCATCTCTAATATCTTCACAAAGGGAAGTAACGGACACCTCGGCACAGATCTCGTTTGTGTCATGATGTAATGAAGCTTTCATTCGGCTGAGCAGATCACGTATCTGATCTCATGTACCCTGTCTGGTGAAATCAGGAGGGAAAGGGTCTTTCCTCTACAGCTCGTGTGGACCCCACTGAAGTTCTCAAATGGCGGCATAACATAAAAACCTTAACCACAGTGAAATTTGAGGGAAAGTTGTAGCTTTTCTTTGTTGTTGCATTTTGGTCATTTCTAACAGGTCTGTTGGGTTTGGCTTTGTTATCTGAGGGCTTACTTGCAGACGTGGAGCCACGCGTAAAGCTTCCTGAGTTGAAGGGAACTGCCATCGCACTTGCACTGACGCAGACATCGTATGCAAACACTGTGTTTTACTGCACAAAGCTGTCGCTACATATTGTGAGTTCATCTGCCACTGTAATCTGTCTGGGATGTTTCTTTAAAGCTCTGAAGGTTTCAAGTAGTTTGTACAGAGACATGAAAAAAAAGATTTTTTGTTTGTTTGTTCTTTTTTTTTTTTACAAAACACACACAACACCATTCATACGCAAACACACCCACACCCACACCACGTATTCACTCGATCTCTGCAAGGCTTTGTAACTGTTAAGAACACACAATCAGTGGGCTTTTCCAAAGGAGACGCTTCAATTATTTCTACAGAAGCACTATTCAATATGTAGACAACAAGCGCTTTGATTGCTTGAATAACAATTCTACACATCTGAAAGTCAAAAGTTGAGCGTACGCTTCACTCTTGTGCCCTGATTGTGTGTGTTTTAGACACTTTGGTTAACTGGTGTAGTAGAGCTCTAGCCTTATTATTTCTGGTCTGTCAATACACACTGTGTCAAAGCCTACTATGGCAATGCAGGAGTCCTTTGGTCTGTGCTTTTATTGGTTTTGGACAACAAATGGCATGGTCATGGTTGATTCTGCTATATCAGATGCAGGTTTGACTCTATGTGTACCTGTTGTTTAATTCCAGCAGTATCGGTTTGGTTAATAGGATGTGATCAAAAGGGTGAGGTGTGGTGAGAGTAAATATTCTTCTGTATCGTGCATAATGGCAGTTCCGTTCAACTACTTCAGCTTGCTTGCTCTTGAACGTGCGTGTCCTTGTCTGCTCTCGGCCCAGCTTTTCTAAGTCCAGGTCAACCTCTCCTGGTGGTTAGCTGTATGGTCACAGGAGGTAGCTAGTGTGAGGGGGGTATGAAGAGTGGTCTGTGCTAGGAGTGGAGGACGATGAGGAAGAAAGGACATAAAAGGTCTGAGGGTAACACCATATCACGGTAATTGTAAAACGCATAGGTAAATGCAACACACAGATGCAGGGGGGGGTACCTTGTAGCTTATCCCATATCATTTCAATGTCTCAGATGGTCCAAAAGTATACGCTTTAACGATCTGTTGATGAACACAAAGCAGGAAAAAAAACATTTCTGTTTGACAATCATCAATTTCTTTCTTTTTCTTTTCTTTTTTTGTAACAAAAATTGTCCACGTGTGTTTGTATGAGGCCAGCCATGTAGGCTTTACTAATGTTCCTGCTATAGACCTGCTTCTGCATGAAGTGCAGGCGTGGAGACGGATCACATTCCTCCGAGAGGTCAAAACTGAATACACTTTTAAAAGGCTGCGCCTCTTGCTGAGAATAAAGATCCACACCGAGATGTTCGGCTTACGATAAAATTCCATCTTTACAAACAAGCAGTATTCGGTTGAAAACATTTGGGAGATTGGATAATAAGAAAAAAAAGGTTTAAAATTCACCGTAGCTTAACACTGCCATATCACTTAATCCTACAATAATGGCTGGTCCTGCACCTTCAGGGAAACAAACACTGGACACACACAAGCGCACGCACACACACGTACGCAGACTGATGAGGACCAAGAGAGAGGGTAACTACAGTGGTACTCGAGGCAGGATGATGGTAAGCAACACATGACAAATCAAGTTTGACAACTGCCGATTCTGTTGTGAAGGAACTAGCTTTGATTCTGAGCCACCACAAACACAAACAACTGTTTGGATTTAATTCCCCTGTCAATACACACTGTTGAGTCCCCTTCTGCCAGATGTATATTGAAGTGAATGAAGCATATGGCAATGACATCATTAAGTCGCAATTGTGTCACCCTACGCAAATGAAGGAGATTGAACCGAAATAAAATTAATTTGGAGAGAGAGTTTTCCAGAAGTCCTGTAGTGTCAGTTCACCCTTAGTCATTTTCAGCTACTTGTATTGTTGTCCTGTATGGAGCCTCCGACACCACTCAGGGTCACATGACACTTTGATTTGTGTGAAAATTGAAAGTGTTTAACTTGAATGATAGAAAAAAAAACAAAAACAAGGAAAATTGATAAATTTGAGAAACAAAGGAACTGTGAGAAAATCATATTCTGGACATTAATCTTTAAAGGTTTCTGTTATTTGGCAAACACATTTTTGGACCTCTTTAAATACTATGTACATTCACATTAAGTTACTGATGTTGCTTTAAATATATTTATATGTATCTATATTATATGACACCCTATGGGCAGTTGCTGAGGTTCCATTCAGTAGCTGAATTCTCTTTATATTGCACCTCCGTCCTCTCACTGTCTTACAATGCGAGCAATACAAAATATTCTACAAGAGGGGTTTCATCTCATTAATATAGATACAACAAATCAAACAATAAGTGAAATGTGGGGCTTCCTCTCATAAAGAGTGTCCTTGCTCTGACTTCACTGCTCAGCCCAGACTCAAAGGAGGAAAAATGAAAGGTAACAAAAGCAAAAAAAAACAAAAAACAAAACAAAACAAAACAAAACAAAAACTACCAAGTCCATCTTTCTGGATATACACAAGGGCAGCACATATGGACATCGGCGACAAGAGACATTATTGAAACTTGAAAAGAGGAACAATATCTACAAGCAGGTTCGAGCCCCTCCCGTGCGGCTGCTCTGAGGCTCTGTCCAGAGCAGGCCGGGGTTTTGGGCAGATTTGAAGTCAAGTATTCGGGGAAGAGCGCAGAAGGGAGGTGTGGGGTGAGGGGAGGTAGAAAGAGAGGAGAACCAAGTCTACACCACCCTTCGACAGGCTCTTTCATCCGTTTGTCATGCTTTGGAAAAGGAGGGCGTGAATGTAAAGGTAACAGCAATTCCTTAAAACGTCTCCTCGGTGTGGAGCTTTTTAGAAAAAGAACAGACTTACAAACAATCTTCCCATACGTCTCCGTAGTATGCAACGCCTTCACGGACAACATTTTTCAAGCTTGTTTTGAGGTTTTTGGCAGCTCTGTTGCCATGTGTGTATCTTCATCTCCTTTGAGGCCGTGTAGCTTTTCCTTTCCTCGTTTTTCTCTCTGTCCTCTATTACCATTCACAAAACAAAAGAAACAAAATCACACTGTGGCAGGGTTTCCATCCATTTCATTGAAGTCTTTCTCATAGGCAAGTTCACAGCATTGTCCATATTCACTAGTCTGGGCCATCGCTGAGGAATCGCTGTAGTTTAGTCCACACTGCAGGAGGCAGCTGCAAATCAAAGCAGGTCACAGTTTTTTTTTTGTTGTTGTTTTTTGTTTTGTAAATGTCTGCCTATCTCTGGGTCCTGTTCTGCAGCGTCTCTGCAGCCTGGTCCTCTCAGGGCTGGCTTATCTGCTGAGGAGGTGATGTTGCTTTGCGTTTGGTTATAAGATGAGTGCTTCTCCTTATCGCTTACTTACTCACTTTGGCAGTGTAATACAAAGGTTTGGATCATGTTATTTTTCATCTTTGAATTCATTTGGGTTCACAATGGTGCAGAGAGGTGAGTCCGGTGTAGATTTTCTTGGCTCGCTAGCAAGGTAGTTAGCAGTTTAAAATTAATTTATATTGTTATCATCAGCATCAGCATCATCACTATTATTCTTTATTTAGAATATTTGGACTTTTCTTTATTTTCCCTTAAAGCCAGAAAGACACATTTAATAAATATTAAGCTGTGTTTCTGAGGAATTAATCGCGTCCCCTTCCCTCATCCATTTGAATAAAAGGTATCATGTTTCCCGTCTCTGCTGGGACACTGTAGAAGTGCCACATCAGTGAACTGTTCGGACTGGTAGTGCACATGTCAGAGCTGGGTTCTGTTCTCTCATTGGTGTTAAAATTAAAGGGAAATCTAATCCAAGTGCTAATCATCCTAGTCACCCCCCACATCAATGTCGCCTTACCACAGCCCTTGTCTTGTGTCCTTCTGAGGACAGTATTTAACGTGCTCACATTACTGACCTAAGTCACACCTTCAAGTCAAAGCTCATGTTTTCAGCAAACACGTCTGATATGTTTCCGTGACTGAACACACAGAGAGGAGACACTATTCATGCTTTCTACTACACTGAACCCCGGGCTGGAATCTTTGTATTTGTGGTTGTTGTTATGAAAAGAGACAAAACCGGAAACAAAGTAGTTTTTTTTTTCTGTAGGTGGAGGCGATGAGTTGAGAAAACGTGTCTATCGTCAGGTGGTGAGCAGATTTAAAAGAATTAGGATCCGGAAGAGCGAGGATTGAAATAGGAGCGGAGGAGGAAAGGGAGCAGTGTGCGATGAAGATTCCTCAGTTTGGTTTTGTGTGAAGTGTGGACACTGTCGCATCAGTGTGCGGGGACGGGACGAGGGGTCAGACGTCAGCGGGAGGTGGCGTCCAGCAGGGCGGGGGTGGCTGGAGTTGTGGAGCGGGAGGCACTGCTGGAACTGCTCTCTTTGGGGCTGGCAGAGACGCTTCCGCTGCCGGCCCCGACCGCCATACTGCTCTGTCCTGCCAGGGACAGGGGTCCCGGAGGGGTGCTCTCCGAGTGGGTGGGGGGCGCGCTGGAGGACGCCGAGGACGTGGAGGACGAGGAGGAGGGAGTGCCCAGAGGGACGCTGCTGCCCCCTGGCAGCCCCTGCAGGCCCTGACCGCAGACGTGGTGGTGCTTCTCCCAGTCTTTGTGTTGGCAGAAGGAGCCGCAGTAGCGAGCCGTGTTGCAGCCGCTGCACGTCTCACTCGCTTTCCTCCCGCAGTTCCAGCAGCTCTGGGGAGACAGTGGGGAGAGAGTGGGTCGATAAAAATAAGTCTCTTTTTTGCTCCAGAGGGTTTTCTTGTTTACATAAATATACCGTGCTTGAAGTGGAAGGTAACAAAGTATGTCGAGTACTGACGTAGAACTGACTTTTAATCCAGTACATTTTGCCACAAATATCTTACTTGTACTTTGTACTCCACTTCATTTCTACACTGCACTCTATTGCACTCTGCGATCAAGGTGGACAGTTCAAAACATGTATTATATGTAACTGGTATGTTTATGTCAGCAAAAAGCCAGCCAAACTCATCTTCCTTGAGCCAGGTGTTGAGCCCTTTGATCTTTCATCTACACTGTCTGTGTCAAAGGTGAACATATAAATAGAAATACCTCTAGATGCTTTACCTCTATAATAGAATTAAGGCACCGCCTGATTAAGATAACTGGTGCATAGATAACTATGCTAAAAATGTATGCTAAAGCACCTATTATAAATCTATTGATAACATCAATCAAATTCTAGAAACCTGAACGCAAATTCCTAAACAAAAATAACTGAAATAGAAAAAAGCAAGCAACTTAAGTATATTTGAAAACCAACTCTTACAAACTTTGAAGTTAATGTGGTAGGTTGACTTTAACTAGCACGGAAGTATCATTGATAGGACCTAAAAAAACTCCTCTAAAACATAATTATCTTCGTTCTTATCTACTACATTCTTTATGTTACGCTTTTCCTAAGGATTCCACCACCACTGGTTGGTGTTACCAGCAGGTGGTGGTCAACTGCTCTGTTACGGCCTGAGCCTGGCACTCTGCTCAAACCATCTGGGCCTGTCAGCTTTTATGAACACAGACAACTGGACTGCTTCTGCAATAATCATGACAACACGGCGCAGCACCGACCCAAGTGCGGCCATCTGTACGATTACTCAGCAAAGGATAACTTGGAGAACCGGAGGAACAAAGTGGCGGCTAAGGGACAGAACAGCTAGGCTCGAACAAGTAAGAGGGGAGCGCGGCCGAATGTGGGTGGCGGGTCTGTGATACTCACTTCACTGGAGTCCTCTTGCTGGTTGATGACTGTTAGCGCATCCTCAGAGGCTTGCCTCTTGGCCTCAGCCAGCGCCCTCTCCATTTTAGAGCGTTCGGCTGAAATCATCTCATGAGCCTTCCTCTCGGCGTCCGACACGGCCTTCTGCAGCTCTGACATTGCCTGCCGCTTCACCTCATTCACTGCCTCCTCTGACAGAGAGAGAGAGAGAGAGAGAGAGAGAGAGAGAGAGAGAGAGAGAGAGAGAGAGAGGTATTAGTGCTTGTGACGATGGTCCCATCCTGCCTGCTCTGTCATCCTTTATTGAGGCTCTTTAAGCTGCCATCTTGTTGTATTTCAGTGAACAGATGTACATCATCCAAGATTTAAAACTTTCTGCCAGAAAAGGGAAACAGCCAGTCTTCAATAATTTATTCCAACACGTCTGGGCACAATAATTTCCAGTGCTGACAACAGCAGATGTGATGAAAATTTTGCTCATTGTACGTCCTGGAACTCCCTGTTTGCATGATTGTCATCTTGTCATAATAATCGTTTTAATAGATATTGTTTGATGACGTTTATAGGAACACCAGTGGGCATGACTGCAGGGGCTTCACACAATGCAGATCTTATCATGGGTCCTATTGTTCCTTCTGCACAAGCACAAGCTGTACAAGTGAGGAGGCTATGCTTTTCAACAGGCAGGTGTGTAGACTCCTTTCCAGATGGCAGGCTAAAATAGAAACATCCCGCAGTCCCTCCTCAGTGAGAGGCAGGAGTGATTACATTTTGCCATCTTTCATTATTGGCCTCACGGTGCACAACAAATGTACACTACATGATTTCTCACAGGGCTTTATACACCTGAGAAGGAGGCTGTCGCCAAATATACACTATTTATTAATCACATGCTAATGCGGAACGTCAGAATGACACGCAGTGAATTCTTCTAAAATACTATTTTCCACTGCTGTTGATAGCGACAGCTTTTCTTTTTAAAGATTGAATGATTTTCCTCCGTCCTGCGCCTCCTCCCCCAGATGTAAATACACACACACACACACAGCAAGACTGAAATGACGCACACACACAAGTGGTTCTCCAGGTGTATGAGGCCAACCGAGTAGGAGGTGAGACTGATGCTGTTCTCCCCACTGCTCCCCATTTCCTCCAGTCAGTGTTTGTCGGAGGGAGAATTCATAAATAACTGTCACTTTTCTTCTCCACTCCACTTGTTTCAGACTACTGTGCAAAAAGATAGGCGGCTGGGCGGGGGGGTGGGGCTTATCCACACTTTGCCACGACTGTGTGCATGTGTGCATGTGTGCGTGTCCCAGCCTGTGCTCATATGCTAAAAAGTTAGCCTCCTGTCAGTCCTGTCAGCGGTGCTGCACAGTCACACTCAGGCACACATCTCAGCGCTTCTCCTCATGTTGTCTCTACCTTTAGCCTTCATTTCATTTCTACTCTTTTTTTTTTTTCCCTTCTCTCACCCCCCCCCCCCCCCCCCCCCCCCCCCTTTCTTCTCTCCCTTGCAAACACTATCTGCATTATCCCGGGCTTCTCAATTATCTGGCCTAATGCATGCACCACTAAGATTAGTTTGCAAATTTAATTAATTCTTATCAAGGAGACTGCATAGCAGATGCTGGGGCAATTAGCACTTAATGGAAAACACGGGGGCAGCAATATTAACGTTTTAATTCCACAGGGATTTGGCAAGTCCCTGAGACGTGTTATTTCTGTCTGCTTTTTCGCACTTCAGATCTTATTTTTTCAAAAGCACTGCAGTCTCTCAACCCGAACCAGACCAGAGAATACGTGTCTGGTTTTAATTAAAAGCAAGAGGTGCTGCAGCTACGCCGGGATGACTACCTTGCTAGAGAGGGGTGACAAATGTTCACATGTACACATACACACATGAGAGGTGAGATGTTGTGAGTGGTATATGTTACTCACCCTGCCTGTTTTGGAGGTGCTTTAGTGCTGGGGAGAGCGGGATGCTTGTGGTACCTGTATGAAAAACAACTGCAATTAAAAGAGCTTTTTTTTCCTGCTGGTGAAAATGCAGCACAGTATTTTTTTGCCGACAGCAGCAGCATCTTTCCTCCGCGGAGTATTGGGGTATGACGGCAACATAATAGTGTTGGGACTGGGGTGGAACAAGGGCTGAGCCAGATCACACCTGGGATGGGCTCTGTCTAACATGCGGGAGACAAAAAGGCCCAATGCAATGCGACACTCCCACCTCATCAAGCTACAAATGACGCCAAAAAGTATTTGGGAGAGCATGGTGGAATTTTTTTTTTTGTGTGTGTCTGCTTCTAAATGTCAATTCGATTCATCTCAGTTCTGGGTTTTGTGTGTTTGTTCAAAAAGAGGTACAGAAACTTCAGAGTGGGTGTTTCTCGGCACAATGGAGACCAGTTAATCTCCCACCTGTGCTGTGCTGCTGCGGCCTGCCAGGGGCCAGGTGACTGCATTTTCACTGCAGCTTTAACTGCAGTGGCCTTTCATAGTGGTGACAGATGGAGGGCGTTTAGCCCTTATGACACAGAGAGCCTCCAGTCTTCTGCCCTGATGGACCTACGGCTGTAAGGCCTCTGCTCTGTCTGTCTGAGTGGCCAGGGGTGAGGGCCCTGAAGACTGATGGTGGTGATTGCGTGTGTGTGTGTGTTTTGTGTTTTGTTAGTCTGTGTGAGGGCAGTCACAAAGACAATAGAGAGAAGGGACAATGCTTGGCTCTTACCGGCTTTCCTCCAGATTTCCTCGGGCAGGTATCCTGAGGGAGGCCTGTGTAAGAAGTCTCTGTGGATCTCTGAAACACACAAGCAGCAACACAATGATACACTTGTGATGTGCACAAAGACACAGCCCCGCATCCCACCCTGCAGTTCCCTGATCTTTATACACTGGGCCCTAAAAAATATGTTTGTGGCAAAATGAGTAAATAAGCTATCAACTTGTTAAACCATTTCTGTAGTAATATGAGTGTGAGAGTGAATAGAAATCTTAATTATAAATAAGCATGCAGCATGAGGGTGCAATCATTTGGTTAGAGATGCATGATGTTGCATCAAGATTTGTATTGCCTCACGGTGTGAGCTAAAATGTGTCAATTTGCATAAAAATATATTAACATAGCAGAGTTTAGTGTGTCTAAATTGATCTACTGTGGCCTTTCAAACATGCCCTACCTTATACTGTGAGTGTTTTGCTTTGCCAGAGGTACCCTGTGTGTGTTCGTCTACCTGTCTGTCTGCCTGTCTGCCTTTCAGCAGCCGAGGGAGTTCCTATGGGCAGTGACTCGCTGCTGCTAGTTGTGTTGGAGGAGGAGTTGTGGTGAGGAGTAGGAGGAGGAAGAGGAGGAGGAGGAAGGCAGTGCTGTCCGTTGCTCCCACCTTTTTTCATCTCCTCCACGTCACTGTAACGCCGGATCCAGTGATTCATCTCCTCTCGGTCGGCCTCCTGGCAGCGGCGTAGCACCGTCAGAGAGCGGCGCGTCTTCTCCACCATGTCCATGATGCAGTTTAAGAGCTGCAACGAGGACAGGGTCGAGGAGAAACGTTAACGTTTCATCAAAACGCAGAGCTTGGACTTCAAAGCATTGAAGGTCATTGAAACAAAGCCCATTCATAAAGAAAGTGCTACTTTTGGAGCTGCTGAGCTGTAAATATACACATTATTTTAATCCCTCCCTTAACACGCACCACCTGGCAGTTGTGTGTGTTTGTGTATGAGTGCATGTTCCTATCTCTGAGTAGCTGCGTATGGGCTGCGTGCTCGTCAATGAATTTAAGTGTCTAAGAGCACCACAACAACAATAATGTAACAGCTGGGCTGCTGATGAAAAAGTTGAGCCAATTCCTTCCACCCTTCTGCTCCGCTCTCTGCCAACTCAACATATTTCCTCCTCTTCCTCTCCATCCCCCACTCTGTTGTAAAAGCAGCGTCTCCTTTTCTTTTTTTTTCCATGGTGCCCTGTGATTTCAAACGCAGCCAGGTCTGCTAAATGGCTTTAGCGTGTTGGACATTCAATCCATATTGTTATTCCCATTCATACCCCCCCCCGCTCACTCTGTCTCTGCCGCCTTTCCTCTGTCACTCTGCTCCCTCCCCTCCGCCTCAGCTATATTTATTTCAGTGAAGTGTTTCTAATTTGGCATGGGTCCAGGCCTGGCCGGTTCTCTCCATGACTGCAGCTCTTGTCTCAGCTGCTCTCCCCAGCTGGAGCCGCTCTCTGCTGGGTCCTGAGCTCCATCTGGGGCCCTGTTTCTGTGTGTGTGTCTGTGTGTGTGTCTCTGTCTGTTTGTGTGCGTGTGTGTGTATGTGTTTGTGTGGGCCTGGCGCACATGATTTTGTCTTCATAGAGTTGGGTGCCAGGAAGCCAGATAGGTGTCTGTCTGTTGTTAATTCATGACGCTGGCACAGACCTCCTAAGGTCAGCTGTCCGTCAACTGCTCCCTCAGATGGGACAGAAGCTGCTCTGTCTGTCAGCAGCTCTGTGCACCATCTTTAGCACAAAACAGAGCTATGCTTACCTGCTGAGCCCCGCTCCTTTTTCACTGCTTTATCGTGTTTATCAATGAAACAAAAGAGGTATTCAACATTAAATACAGCAGCCACGTCGATACGTACATTATCAAGGTGCTTCCACTCCTCTGCCCACTCTCGATCTGTGAGACGGTGGTCGATCACCTCCTCTTGGCGGGCACCATGCACTGCTAAAGGACAAAAAGGTGGGTTTCTGTCAGATTGTGTATTTGACTCAAAGAAGCAAAGTACTGTGTCGGTCGAGGGTTAAAGTGATGTGTCTAAATAGTATCAGCACTTGCTATCATTAAAAAAATATCAGAGAATTTATAAAGATAAACTCATACCAGACTGAGATTAGCAACACTTAATAGCAAACAAACAATCAATCAAGTCTCAGGATGAACATGTAGGTATTACAAACTGCCCGATGAGCTGAGATTTTTCATTGCACTTTCACAGTCTGCCTTGATGATTAGACATAATGCATTTGTCTGCTATCGAGTTGTTTAATTAATCATGCAGTTTAGTATAACATGCACCATTTACCTGTAAAACATGAAATGACTTCTCCTTCCAATGTGTTAAGTAGGGGCACTAGGCTATCCAAACAATGAGTGAGACAAAGGCCTTTTCATGCTCGGGCATTAGCACCATGGAGGATCAAATCCTCAAGGCAACTTGGTGTACAGAGTCGCAGGAGTTTCTTATTTCACAAAGAAACTATGCCTGTACTGCAGCCTCATGTCTGACAGGGGAGACACTTTGGCCAAGAATTCATTTCTTTATTTCTGGGAAACCAGAAGGGAGGCATATATGGCTGCCACAGTTGTAGCACATGGGCATGTATGGCTGTGGTCTTTATATAGACACGCTGCCACAAGGATTATCACACTGGATGGACAACTGGCCTTTGTTCTCTACCTACGCTCCACTTTCGTATGCACAAGCTCACAGTCTGCTCTGTACAACTGATGACCAGAGTCCAAGAGATTCATCCAACAGTGCCAATGATTCGCTGCTGCTCTACCTGTCTGCCGGTGTCTGTCTCGGGCGTCGCGGTGTTCGTTGTGCCTGTAAGCGTCTCTGTATTGGTGCGCCAGGGCCATGTCTTCTAGGCGATAATGCTGGGGTCCCATCTGGGGGTTGGGCGGGTGGGATAAGCCGTTGGGAGGGTGTGTGGGGAGGCCGTTGGGAGGCGGGTGAGCAGGAAGTCCCGTGCTGGGGCTGAAACGTTGGCTGGGACTGATGGTGCAGGGCCTCTTGGCCAGGTGCTCCGGGTGCAGGCTGTCCCGCTCTGAGCTGTCTTTGGTCCTGTGGCGGAGGCCAGGAGAGCGGGTTAAAGCACGATTGAGTGTTAAACAGAAACAGAGCAGGAATTTAAGCCAGGCGGTAGATAATGTCAGCGCCTCACTGCAGACCATATGAAAAAGACTCAGAGACGTGAAACATGAAACATTCATGGGATGAAAGTTGAACTGCGTGGACAAACTCATGACTGCGGCGTTGTTCCTGCAGTTGGAAGTGTAGCATGTGTGGTTTACAATGATCTGCTGTAAAACAGATCACTACGGCACAGGGTTTATTCATTCACTACCACAATTACCATCATTCCACCAGTGCTCAACCTAGAATCAATACAGCTGTTTTATCTAAAGGTTAGAACAGTAAGAAATTGTTTTGATACTAACGAGATTTCCCCCTTTTTGCAGAGAAAATGTCTCATTTTACGCCTCAGTTTTATTCAGAAACAGATGTTGACTCGGTGTGCAAGTCAGGGGAGAATTAGCCATTGTACAGCCTTCTTCATATTTCTCCAACTAGTCCATCTATGGTCTTGCCAGACCACAGTGAGTAATGTGAAAACTGTGCAACGCTGCTGCTTAACTTCTTAGCTGAGAAAAACAAGGACCAGAGCGCCCTTAAAATCAGATCACCAGGCAAGCAGCAGAGCAAAGAGAGGCAATTCATTGCATGAAATCTTACTATAAAAGTGAATTAAAAGCAAACTACGGAAATCTGTATCAACAGCTGAGCTATCAAAAAAAAAAAGAAAGACAAAAACCGACAGTAGAAATGTGCCCTTTACTCGAACTCTGGCACTGTGAACAGATTAGTCAAAAGAGAGATCACAGTTTCCGACACGCTGTCGTCACAGTTTATTCTCGGGGATCGCAGCATTTAGTGCCGTGGACTCTACCTGTCTGAGGAGGCTCTAGCAAGACTTGGTATTTTCCTCGACGTGCATTTCAACAACTCCCACGTGGTACACGCAAACGCACAGATCCTGGCTGAGAGCTGCCTGTTGTTCAGTTACAGTGCGGCAGTGGCCCTTCAAAGCTTTTGCACAGCTGTATGCCATATGTACCAAACAAAGCCAAGTCTGACTGTACACCCCGCGTCTCGAGCCCTTAATCTGAATATCCCCCAGCCTACTCTTAGATTGCAAGTATTTCTCCCCTCTCCCTCCCTCCATGCTCTCGGGCTTAAGGGGCAATATGGGCTGGATGCTGTGTATTTGGCAGATGTTTAGTGACACTCATTTGTGTCTGCGTACTTTGAGTGAGCGGGTGTGTGTATGTGTATGTGTGTGTGTGTGTGAGAGAGAGAGAGTTTGTGATTTCAAGCCATCTGGACAGTTTAAATGGGAGTGTTGATATTAATCTGTTTAGCTGGTTGGCAATAGCCAAGCATTGGGATGGAAATCACTCTTTATCATCCCCAGGATCAAAGGCACATAAATGCAGCGCTGGCCCGTGAAGATGATGTGTGTTTATGCACGCCTGTGCACTAATACTTATCAATGTGTATGTTCACTAAGGTCGGCTCTTACTCGCGCACGGCCCTTGCTCCTGTATCTGACAAATCGGAGGAACAGCTGGCAGGACGTAGGCCCTGCGCCAGCCTAAACCCGCTCCTTACCCCCTCCCCCGCCTCCATTGAGTCCTGCCTGCTGTGCATAAACCACAGGTCGGGAGGCGGAGGTGTGCGGATTACAGTGGGATTGCACATTGGGCTCCAACCCCTCGTCGCACCACCACCCACACACGTACACACAAACACACACCCACACACCCTGCTCAGGATGTGCTCTGTGTTATGGTCAGCACATCACCATCTGGACACATCCCTGACATATGGACAGCTGCTGGGAGCCTGCAGGTCAGGCAGCCGGAGAGAGCGGGAGGGGGGAGGGAGGAAGGGGGAGGGAGGTGCAGAAGTGATCTCTGCCAGGGAGAGGAGAAGAAGACACAACCAGAAAGAAAGGGGAAAATGCCAGTTAAGTCTTTCTTGTGTCTTCTTCTTAGTCGGGTGAATAAAGCAGAGGCGCCCGAGAGAAATGTGAGACAATGGCGCCACAGACCACTGCTGGTCTCTGGGTTGTGCTGAGGACATCTACTGTACTCCTCCTCTCTCTCTCTCACTCTCTCTCTCCATTTTCCTACTCTGCATTTATCTCACCCCTCCCTCCCAGACAGCCGGCAGAGCTGGCCTGGCACCAGGACCATCCAGACTTCCGCCTCCCGCACACAGGATTTACAGACTCCCCTTGTCGCTCTGCCTTCTGAAATACCCTGAAATAATTCATACACAACGCTCGCTGTGTGAGAGTCCACCGACGTACGTGTTCCTGCGAAGCCTGCGTGTGTGCATTTTCATGTGTTTAATAGCGGGCAGCTACCTGTCAGGGGTCCTTCTCTTGCCGTGCTCATTCATCTCCAGCATTATCTCAGAGGAGTCGAGGGGCGAGCTGGCGTTGGCGTCCAGGAGAAGCTGCTCGTGCTGGGCCAGATACTGAGCCGGAGTCTGCTTGGCCAACCTGGCACAATGGAGTAACTCTCTCTGCAGCAGAGGCAGGTTTGCCTTCAGTCGTAAAAAAAAAAAAAAAGAGGGGAGGAGACAGAAATCTCTGAATTAAGAAATGCTCCACTGTAGGAAGGATATACTGCAGTCATTCAGCTGTAAGTGTAAAGATGAGTGTCAAGCAAACAAGAGGTAAGCTAGGAACTTATGGCGGAGAAACAGATAGATGGGGTGAGAAAGAAATAGTGTCAGATTAGAGAGAGAAAATAAATAAAGTGATAGATGAAGAGACAGGATGAGATAAGACAGGTCCCTTGACACCTTCCTCTGCCATGTGTCTCTCTCTCTCTGGGGTGTGCTGATGTGTATATTGTGTGTGTGTCAGTGCTGTCAAATAGCACTCTCAGACCTGTCTGCTTGATATAACGCAGACGTGGCTGCGATGTCCCAGATGTGGAGGATCATCGCACGCCAGGAGGTCTGAACTCACACACACCAGCTCATCCCACACTTCTCGCATTCCTGCTAAGTCCTGAGCACTGGTCGTATGGACAACAGCGGTGGGCTGCAGGCTTGTCAACTAAACACATCAGGCTTGATTTAGCTCGGCCCAAATCTGCGCGCCAGCGCTTACCTTCAGGAAGGGAATGACGAACGGCCTCAGAGGGAAGTTGGTGGCCTCGTGAAGTTTGGAGTGAAACTCTTCGATGGTGAGCGTGGAGTTCTGTGCGAGAGGCAGACAAACAGTGGCGCCAGAGTTGCTGTGAGACAAACTTTTACAACACTGGGAAGTCAGACATGTTTTCTAACTTGTTTATCAACTGCCATATGTTATAGAACCAGGTATTATCTCCTTTGAAAGTAAATTTAAAGTTGCTGGGTAAACTACACTGTTCAATAAAGTGACAATTCATAACAAAAGCAATCTCAGGACACATAGACATATACAGAAAGTCTGCACCAAACTCTGGAATCAGCAGAAATAAACAAACAGATCCCAACAAATCCCACATGTTGTCACCAAAGGAGATGAAAACGAAAACTCACCACCAGGCCCAGCACGAGGCTGCGCACTCTCTCTCCGATCTCGGGCGAAATGTCGTTGCCGAACTGCTGCAGCGTGGTGAGGAAGCGCTTCAGCTTGCAGAGCTGCCGGGCGCCGCAGGCCGGCGGGAGCTGCTGGTTGGACAGCGAGGCCGTGGAGGACATGGCCGGCCCATTGCTAAAGCCGTTGGGAGTGGACGGAGCGCCGTTCAGCGACGTGGGAGAGTGGCTGCTCCCGTTCAACACTGCAGATGAACAGAGGCGGGAGAGACGACATGAATCGGGTCAGTAGTTTTCGGGACCTGGGGGGCGGGGGGTGGTGGGTTTGTCTGACTGCTCTAGGGTCGTGACAAGGGCGGAGACCTAGATCCCGCTGACTGAACACGGATAAAACGGCTCCAAATTCCACAGCACTTGCTTTAGTATTCGATGCACCAGGTGACTTCTGAGGTAATTTCCTGCCTGTTTGACTGCGAGCATGTGTTTGTGTGTTTGCAGTAACTTCAGCTGTCTGACAAGTGGTACCGTTTGACCCCCCCCCCCAACTCCCCCCGTGTCGCCTCCTGTATCAGTCTATTCCACCCCGCTCCTCACCCTCTCCCCCTCCTGGCTCACTAGGACACAACTATAAGAGGAACTTGTTAAAGAGGTGCCAAAAATAGTCCTGAGGCCTGTGTTACTTTTATTCCAATAGCAGGTGTGTAGCTAAATCTGGCCCTACACATGTCCACCAGCTGAGAGTAGATTTGCAGCTTTAGGGTTCAGAATAGACTCCGCATTCATACACACTTATAATCGCCTGCATATTCCTCATAATGCAAATATGCAGAAGCTCTCACGTTTGACTTTATTACTGTTCTGCCATTTTCATTTCACGTGCCACAAATTTA
Organism: Karalla daura; assembly: GCA_029224185.1. Classification (NCBI taxonomy): domain Eukaryota; kingdom Metazoa; phylum Chordata; class Actinopteri; order Chaetodontiformes; family Leiognathidae; genus Karalla; species Karalla daura. The sequence goes on from CM055190.1 coordinate 9,243,069, forward strand.
GGTGCTAAAAATAGTTCAACTTAACTAAGGGAAGAGAACTTTAAAGTTCTTTCCTCTCTCTTCTTAGCGTGCCATATGTTTTCTATACTAGCATTAGCATTTTATCTGCAGTTGCATGAGAAGTAAGGACAATATATTAACTTATTTTCTCTGTTTTTTTCTTTTTTGAGTTATTTTTTTTCTTATAAGACTATTAAGCATAGCACCAAGCTACAATTTACTGCTGCAGCAACATAATCTCTTCAAAATGTATTCACAGGCTGCAGCAGTGACCCGGTGTGTTTTTCAACACTATGCATTACATACATAACTCAATTCATCAACTGGTCATATTTATGTTGAGGATTGTCTCTTACAAAATAAATCATGCTTAAAAACAAGACTCTGAGCATTTTGGTTATTCTGTGGTCTGGTTGCACTTGGTCACTTGCTCGGTCGAGGGCCCAAGCACATATGGACTGACCCATGTGATCCCTGCAGGCAGCACTTGTGTTCTGGTTTTAGAGAGAGGGAGAGGTGCAAGGAGAGAGCCGCACTGCTGACCGCCAGCCACAACAGGTGAAACAACATGGCCTGTCATTGCTATATAGGGAAGAAAGTAGTCTACACACCGCATCGCCACCCTGGCCACCGCCGCTCGGCCAGCTGGTAAACAACACAGACACACATGCACACACACAACGCCACAGCCGCACTCGCACATGCACCCAGAGACACTTGTCCCACCAGCAAGGACATTTCTCAAGACACCAAAAGACACTCACATACGCACTTGGATGCTTGCAGACACAGACAGACACATACATACACACACACACACACACACACAGACACCTAACACACAAGCGACTTCAACAACTGAGAAAAGAAAGAAACACATATTTGGAATTTCACTGCCTTTACACAAGCATAGCTGACAGTTGGCATAAGAGGGACAAATGACTGAGTTGTTTGTTGTGAATGGCTTTTGAGGTGCGGCAGAAGTTCATTAATTTGTGTGATTTATTACAGGGTGATGAGTGCATCATTTTGTTTTAAACAGGATTTCACAACAGACTATAATACTGTTGGAATAAGAGTAATGTGTGATCTACACTTGAACTCTGGAGGCAAACTAAGCGATAATGATAGCCGTAAAAAAAAATGTTGCTACTATTTGACACTTAACTGTTGAGACTTGGCAGGAAACAAAGAGAATACAACAGGCAACAAATCAGCGGATCTCAACCTATGATTTTTCAAAGTCTTGACCACTGGGTCAAATAAAGGAATAAAAATAAAGGAATCTGCTTTATTTGATCTATCTTTCTCAGGAAAGGGTCCTTACTTGATTTACTGGTGGTGGGGGTGAATGAAGCGTTGCGATTGGTTGCTTGGCTGACAGCCGGGGGTGGAGGAGGCATGGTGGGTGGGGTGGACCTGGGCTGGGTTTTCACATCCGCAGGTGAATCTGGCATTGTTCCAACCTTCTGCACTCTGCTACCTGCGATTTAAGACGAGACAAATAAAGAGGAGAAAACAGACACAGACATCAAGATTGTTATGCGGCATGAGCAAAAAAAAAAAAAAAGAAAAAAATTATACTTTCAAAGTGGAGACAGCTGGTTGGGGAGAAGAGCACTGACATTTTCACCTGGGAACCATCGATTGTTTCCTTAGACCAAAAGCCCCATAAAAAGAAACAAAACAAATCAATGCAGGGAGTGGAAATGAATCCAAACTTGTATTGTGTCTCTCCTGTTGGAGATTCTGGGCCTGGGAGACATACAGTAACACCTGCTCACTCGCTCAGCTGCTGCTGCTGACTGAGCCCCCCCCCTCCCCCTAAACCCCTCCATCCCCTTCTCCTCCCTCTCTCTCCTTCACACACACACACACACACACACATGCACACACACCCCATGTAGCTCTGACATCCCAATCAGTGCCCCTTCAGTGTAACCTCCAACCCCGCACACACATACACACACACGCACACACATACACACAGATTCCCATGAACACACTCCTCCCCGCCTGTCCCCTCTCGTCCCCTCGCTCAGACAGCCGTCTTGACAGCCAGTGACAAGTGCAGCTGGATCTGCTGCTGTCCATCACCGTGGCCTGGCTTTCAGCAGTGCTCCGTCCTGCTACCTCGAGCTCCGCTGTCCCCTGCCAGACACCCTGCCAGGACCAAACAAGGCAAGGCCGTGCTCGGTGGCGTGGAGGGGATGAATGGTACAACATGGGACATGAGAAGAAAACATGACACTGGATGGACGTTCCATGTGTCGGGGCGCTCACTGCACCTTCTGTGGTCGTGGAGGTCTACACGCACTCACTCTCTCACAAAATATTACCATGCACAAGGCCTCCAGGCAGGTTATATATACATACACTGTTTAAATACGCTAATTATTATTCCGTAGTGAGCGTGTTGCCTCTTCCTTTATGTGTCTATCTGCCAGCGCAGCTGCTGGAACCAGATCTTTTTGCAACGTAAACCTGAGCTGAGAGGTGTGATGATTTTTGCAGCCCGTGCGACGATGCCTTTAAAGCATGTGTACACCGGGGTGATGAAAAATGGTGAAATCAGTGTGCACTGCAGCATAGCTTAAACATTAGTACAGAGATGTGAGAGTTGCACTGCTATCAAGAGTAGTAAACATATGCATTCATAATGAAAGACTAAAGAGCAAGGTCCTTGTACTGTGCTCTTGAAAGGTTGATGTAAACAACACTGTAGACTTTATGTGCCATTCATTGATTGTCTATAACTCTCGTCTCTGTTTTTCTTTCTTCTCGTACTTGGCTGACTCTTAATGTATTACAAAGGATAAGGAGAAAGACATTAACTATGTTCTCCCAGAGAGAAGATAGGAAAAGGTGGAAACCAAACAAAAGCCAATACGGGCATGAGAGAGAGTAATTATTATCTGGCGATGGTTACCCCTTATCGAATATGAAAAAATAATATGCCACCACTCTAAATAATATGACCAAAAGCCCTTTAAGATCCTTAAGACACCCCTTTTTCCACCAAACTAACATATTTAATCACTGTTTTTCTTTTCAGCCATCTAAAAATCCAGCGTTCTCCTACATAAAACTCCTGCCTCAGTTGGCCTGGGTCCACGGTGTTAGCCCATTTCTGAGAGCTCACGTAGATGCGTTCAACAGCTGGTGTCTGTATTTCTGGAGTGTGCTGCACGCGGGCCATTGACACACTGATCCTCAAGAACACAAGGGGCACTCTGCTGTTTGCCCTGTGCGAGACACTCTGAACATAAACACATGAGGTTGTAGATCGAGGCAGACGGGAATGGCTGGTATAAATAGATGCCGCCATTCTCCTCTGAAAAACCCTAAACACACAAACAAGCTCTGAGTGCTGCTGAACTGGTCGGCTGCTTCCTGCAAGGAGGCGGCCATATGCTTCAGTAAACCTCCTCTTTTATCAAATTCACTGTGCCACTCTATGCAGTGTCTACTGCGGGAAATGCAGAACAGCGTATATCCGCATACTGGCCTACACTACACTCAAATGAATGAGAGGCGGATGCAAGGGATCAAAAGGTCATTCGAAATCAAAATGCACTTGTGGCTTTTTTGTCATTTCCTCATGAACACCTCGGAGACAAGGACAAAATAAAGAAGGAAAGAGATAAAAAGGAGTAGAGATGAAGAGGAGAGGAGAGGAGACGGAGAGGATAAGGGGAGTGTCACGTCTGTGAGTCTGCTCCCACTGTGGGATTATGGACAGCTGTTTAATCTGACCAGCTCCAGGGACAGGACACACACATACACACCGAGCTCTGAATTTCACTTTTAATACATTAGGAAGTCTGTGAGGTCTGTCACCCCATCTGAGGCCATTTGTGTTCCCATTGTGCTTTGTGCTGAAGGGCGAAACACTAAAACTGAGACGAGGAGAGAAGGAGAGAGAGAGAGAGAGAGAGAGAGAGAGAGAGAGAGAGAGAGAGAGAGAGAGAGAGAGAGAGAGAGAGAGAGAAAGAAAGAAAGAGAGAGAGAACGAGAGAGCCTGAAGTAGCAGGTAAAACAGAGCAGTGGTTAAGGTCCAGGGCTGGACCGCGCTCATGCTTCCTGGCTGCATAGGGTTTTTTCCCTGCTCTCTCAGAAGAGCTGCTATGTGATCAATACAGCCGAGAATAGATCCACTCAGGATACACGTCGATGTTTGTCCCAAACACTCGCTATCGAATATGCTGTTGAAAATAAAACGGAGCGATGCAATCGTTACCTACCTCTCCGCTGTCTGCGTCTGTCTCTGTTTCTCCGGCTCTCTGAACAGCTGTATGTCTGCGCGTTTGACGTAACTGGGGCTAAAATATTGCTCACCAAAGAAACAGTTTGCAGTCTGAGTTCTAAAAGTGTTCTCTGCCTTCCACTCTTCCCTTGTGCTATGATGAAACAAGATGAAAAACAATTCTCTGTGAGGCACACAAAAGCACAGATCTCGCACTGTATGGGGACGCACACACTCACGTGCACTGACACACACACACACACACACACGCACACAAGGAGCTTGCTCAAACTTTTGAGAGCGTTTCGGGGTCTCATTATACATTAAAGAACACATGTCTTCACTAAAGGCCCTAAAAACAAACACACATGCTCAGTCATGAATAGAGACGATCATGTAAAGACCAGCCATTACGAGGCCTTTCAGATGCATTTTAGTATCACTTCACCTTAGATATGTGTTGACTGTGTATGTATATGTGTGTGTGTGTGAGTTTGTGTGTGCCTGTGTGTATTCACATTTCCACTGGAAATACAGCTGCAACTTATTAGCTTTAGCTAACCGCTGCAGAACAGTCCCCTCAAATCCCCCCTGTCTTTTCAATCCCTCGTACTCCACAGAGACTCTCCTCTGTGACCACATAGCCCGAAAACTCTCCCTCTGTCTCTCGCTCCTTACATCCCACCCCTCCTCCTTCTCTCCCTTCCCCCCTCTCTCCCTCCCACTGTAATTCCCCCAGTCTCCAGGAATGCTGTTGTTTTTAATTTCTCCCAGCTGCTCTGGCTGGCTGCCCGGCCGCCTGCCTTCCCACATCTGTTCCCTATCAGGCCGCTGAGGAGTCCACACAAACAGAGCCCGAGCCCCTGGCCTCCAGCCTCCCACCAGGCCTTCGTATCAAAACATGGGGATTGCAGCCCTGTGCTCTAGACCTAAGACTTAGACGTATGGCACCTACGGCAGCCTCAACTCTCATGCTACCATCCCAAATGTCAATAAGGGGAAAGTGGCTGCTGACATCCAGCATAAGACCAATGTTCTTCCGACTGAGAGAGAGCAATGTTCTCTGTGAGTCTGAGAGCTCTGAATTTTGACACTGAATGTGTCTTGTTATGAGAGTGATTTATCTCAGGTAAAATAGGACTGTGTATGTGTTTGTGTGTCTGCGTGCATGCGAGCATGTGTGTGTGTGTGTGTGTGCGTGCATGTGTGCGTGTGTGTGCATTTGTGTCTTAGCACACAGGCTGCCTCTGCAGACGGATCCCAGACTCCACTTCATCTTGAGCTGATTTAGAGTTCAGAGGCTTTAAAGCCCTCACTAATGACAGGGTGGGAGACGGGCCTGTGCACTGCATGCACACACATGCACACACTCAAACACACACAGACACACAAATAGATGCACAGATGTATGCACACATGCTCACAAGTTTGCTGGATGCATATGCTCACGCTGCGGACACAAACACATATTTTCCCCCTATGTTACTTGAGAATCCCTGTGATAGTACACATGCAGTGCCGGCTGAACAAACACGCTGAACAAAAAACAAGCTGGGGGGTAGGTTTGGAGGGGGGGGCGTCGGAGGGTTTCTCCTTAATAAGCACTGACAAAAAACTCCTGTCTTTGATCAGACTACCAAGAGCAAATCAATGACAACTCACCAATTCTTTCTCTGAATCGTAATGTTTCAGATATTGTCCTGAAAGTGGGTAAACTGACAAGAAAAACAAGAATAACTTGGAGACAGGCAGGGGAGTGAGGATGGATGGAACACAATTTATCTAGAGCCAGAGGTGTTAAGGGTAGAGGAGTTGTACTTCTGTCTCTCTGAGCTGCAGGGATCCTGTCATACAGCGCTTATATCTGTGAAAGCTGTTATTGATGTAATTGTATTGAAGTTCTAGCGACCATCTGTTCTCCTTTGGGAGGGCCTGGCTCCTCTCGTCGGCAGTGAAGTGGTTATGTGCAGCATATCACTGCTGCCGACGTGCTTGCAGAGAAAAAACTTCCTTTTCAGATTTTCCCAACGGCTGCTAATAAAATCCAGATGCTAGACTGGAGCTGTTTCTGCCTCCCCACTCCCTCTTCATCTTCTGTCCTTCTGCATCTCTTCTCTCCCTCTCAGCCCCCCACCTCCACCTCCTCCCTCTCCTCTGTCCTTATTCATTGCTAATCATTTATTTTGCTCTTTTCATCGTCCCTTCTTCCCCCCACGATCCATCCATCCTCCTCTCCATCTCACTCTCCAGCCACTAACCCAGAGCCATTCCTAAATAAAGGAAAGTATTTGTGACATTCGGCCGAGGCGGCTGTGCCAAGAACAACTCCCTTGCTAGCCAGACACATCTGGAGTGTGTTAGGACTGAACTGGGCACCGGCACCCACCATATGTACACACACACACACACAGAACGGTCACAAATACCTGACTAGAGGAATCATATATAAACTCGCCTGCACACGTTTTCACTATGACTAGCTTGTTGTTTTCAAATTGAAAACGGTAACTCTTAAGTTCCTTGCCAGACAGCCCGGCAGCTGTGTGCACGAATTCTCTGTCGTCCTTGTTTCTGCGTCGGAGACACTTCCTCTGCAGCAACACGGGCATCTTATATGCATAATTGCGCAAGTACATGACTACTTGCATGAATTCTGTGTATGCATGTGAGCTACACCAGAGTGTACGCATGTGTGTTGTGGTTCTGCATGTAGCTGCATCTGCGTTTGTGTGTGTGTGTGTGTGTGGCTCCGGGGTCTCTGTGTGAGAGGAGTTGAACACCTGAACATCAATAACTGTCATGTGGGCCACCTGGGACCCCACAGCCAGCTTGCACCATGGGCACACAGCCATCACCAGCACAGCTGCCACAGAGAGAGGGAGCGAGAGAGAGAGGGGGAGGGAGAGTGGGAGGGAGGGAGAGAGGGAAGGAGGGGAGCTATGGAGGAGGAAGTAAAGAGACAAGACACATGCAGGGCTATAGGAGAGGCAACTGTGCGCATACATCTGGTCAGAGAAACAGAGAGACAGGCAGACACTGGCAAAGAGAGGGAATTACATGAAGGCACTGCTCTGCATCAGAACTCTCCTTTGTTCCCTCTCATCTACATCTTCTTTTCCTTGTCCTGTCAGCCAGGCGCCTAATTTTGCCAGCTGAGAGCTCAGCCTGAGGCTGCCATGTTTCAATATCAGATCAGACTTTTCTTTCGTCATATCTACTTCAAATGGGCTCAGTTAGCAGGCTCCATCAGACATGACATCCCTCAGTTTAATATCTGGCACAGTGTTGTAAGGCATAAAGCTCTAAACAAGACACAAACTTTGCCTGAGTATGTGAGGCATGAATGCAATTTCTGGGGAAAGCAATGGAGTATCTTTACTGCACCCTCAATTCTAATTACCAAAGATTATATTTGGACATAAATCAGCCTTGGCTATAGAATTATAAGAATTATTAATATAAAAACCAACAATGGGTATTAACCACAAATGATTGCCTCAAGTTTATAAAATAAAATGCAACAGATCATGAACACAAATGCTTAAAGATCAAAGGGTTGAAAAATATTCCCCCAGTCCCCCTGTCAGAGGATGTTCACAAAGAGTGCACTTACATAAATGAGCTCCTCGACCAAACACCTGCAGCCTCACCCAGCACCAATTAGCTCATCAGGCTTTTAATTACTCTGTTAATTGCATACAGGCAGCATGAAGGGCAGCCTGGGAATAGGACAGGGTGGCCTCCTGAGGACCCAGCCTGACAAGCCTGACAAACAAAGAGGAGGTTTTCTACCGACGGCAGCCACAACAGAGCGGCTCTGGAGGCGGGGAAGAGATGCGAAAACAGGAGACAATAGCTCCGAGAGTCTCATCAGCAGTGGCACCGTAGTGCAGAGTGACATCACTTCCTGTTCCGATCAGTTCGGCACGGGGGCCCGAGGCCGAGGACCTATTGATGTGAGAGCCTGTGGGGAGCACAGACACAGAGGAGGAGGAGACGAAGTGGAGGGGAGAACGGAGCCGGGCCATGCTAAGAGATTTATGTGTACATCTGCGAGGGGCTACACTACATCTGGATTAGTTCATGTTGGTCATAGCAGGGACGGACGGAGGGGGGGGTTAGTGAGAGGAGCAAGCGTGGGAATGTCCCACTGTTGAGTTTAGGGCATGTGGGCTTGTAGCGTTTGTGGGAGAGTTAGACTGGAGTCTCCACAGAATGACCTATCTGTCATAGAGCTTTGCGATAACACAAACATCCTCTCAACTGGCCGCACACACATGCAGGCAAGAGCTCCAGGCGGCCAACACCAGAGACATGCAACACAGGCCTGAGAACTCCAGTCTTTGTTTTCACCTTGTGTTATTTGGCATTCACTCTCCGTCCTCAACGAACGAACGTCTGTATCTATTGATCTGCTCACTGTGTCGGCCTGGCCGCCTGTCTGTCTGTCTGTTTGTCTGTCTGTCTCTCCCTCCCTTGCAGCAGATGTCCTCCCTCCATTTCTTCCAGGAGCTCTGTTTGAGGAGGTGTATCCAGGAAACAGTGGCCGGCGCTCACTTCCTGTGTGACAGGTGTGCGATGGAGGCCTGACAGCTGCTGTCCTGCTCTCTTTCCCTCTCTGTGTTCCTCTCCCCTGTTTCTCCCTCTCTGCAGCCAGCTGCAGCAGAGAGCCGCTCTGTTTGTTCTTACGTCACCGCTTCTGCCTGCTGATTTATGGAGCACAAAAGACTTAGATTTGACCCTGGCAACACACACACACACGCACACACACCACACACCACAGCAACTGCAGCATCTCTGTCCTTCCTCCTCGTAAACCCAGACCCTTTACATGTGCATATGTGTGTGTTAAACAGAATGTGTGATGTGCCCACCCCCCCCCCACCCGTGTCTCTGCCTCCTCTGCTCTGTGTGCACCGTTAGAAACCTGACACTGAGCTGTCACTTACAGCTAAGATGGGAAAACAAACAGCAGATTAGTCATTGTTCTGCTCGATGTCATGTATTTCATTTCATTTCATTCCGTGTTAAACGTCTGCTCTGTCACTGCGGAGCTGTCAGCGCTGACAAAACTGTCTGTAGCCTGAACTGCTCCCCAGCCAGCCAGTCAGCCAGCCAGTCAGCCAGCCGGCGCTACCGAGCCTCTTCATTTGGCCCGCAGGCACCGCAACAATAGCTCCTGACATTAGCCAGGCACTGGCAGGGTGTTCAGTATTACCCTGCAGGACACCACAGGTTCCACACATGTACACACACACATACACACAAACACACGCTGTGGTGGTGGTAGTGGTGGCGGGAAGGGGGGGGGGGGATCTTTCATGTGACAGGTTAGAGAGAAGCTTTGACAGTTTCTCCATTTAGCCCACAGCCAGCTCATGCTGGAAGCTGCTGAAATAAATACCAGCTACTCCTCCGGGACGCAAGCCGACTACAGGACGCCGTCAGAAAAACGGAGTGAGCGGGTGAAGAGAGTGACTGACTGTGGCGCCAGTAACATGCGGATTATATAAACAAGAGAAGAAAGTTGTAGGAAGTGAGGGTACGGACAGCAGCCGTGTTAACAATAAAGCCGTCGATATGTGACCATTCCTGCACTCGGACACAGAAGATTGGGCGAAATGCTGCTCTCTTGTTTCTCTTCAAAAAAAATAAAAAATTAATGGCGCGCAGGCGACAGGTCATTTGTTCATCTTCCGTTTTATTGTCATGACATACTCGTTTGTGGGTTGTGGTTTCTTAAGTTTCTAAATGATTAAAGCGCAGGATGTTTTACCACCGTGCTGAGAGCAACCTCTTAAAATGTCTGGTGGCAACAACTGCAGCACATTTGCCGCCGTAGAAACACTCTTAATGCGATGAGGAGGGGCGTGACGGGCCTGTGATCGATTTTCAGTTGGCGATCCAATCCTGTACATAAGTGTGTGTGTGTGTGTGTGTGCGTGTGCGCCTGTGTTTATGTGAGCATCTGCAGATGTATAGAAGTATGTCCATAAGTGATAACTCACAGGTCAGGCCGCATCGCTAATGGGATGATCTCTCTCTGAGGTAGCACTTGAAAGACGGTGCGGAAACCATCAAACACAACCCCGGCACCCCGCCGAGGCTCCTGGTGACTTTAAATGCCTCAGAGTGACCACTGCTCTTTAACACATCAATAAGATCTCTGACCCTCCTCCCAGTGCGCTTCAAATACACCAGAGCTGCTAAAACGTCCATCTCCCCTTGAAGGTAGCACTTTACCAGAATGATTCTTTTATCCAAATTCTATCTAGGATTGTTTGCATATGTGTGCCTGTGTGTGCAGTCGAGAGAGAGAGAGAGAGAGAGAGAGAGAGAGAGAGACGCACACACACACAGACAGCCAGAGGAAGGAAGGCTGGAGCCACGATTAAGCCCTGTACAACTAACTGGTAACGCAACCACACTCAATGGCTCAGCCTCCCATTTGAAGAGGGACGGAACCATCTGTGTGGCACAGGATCTGTTTCCAGGAGATAACGGCTTTTTTAATTTCACAAATACAGCACGCAGACCGGGAGAGCAAGCAAATGTGAGAGACATGCCTTCCTCCCCAATCTCTGCATGCAAGCTGCTCCGCTGCAGCACTTCCTCAGACATCCAAAGGGGTCTGCTTGGAGAGGAGGCCTTAATAACTCCAGACCGTGTTCCTTTGTGCCTGTTTACTCCCCGCCTGTGATAACGGGCTCGACGTGGGGCAGACGGAAAGGGAGGGATTCATTATATCAGGTAGCGGTGGCGATATGAACTTCCCATTTTCTCTGTCGGCCTGTCCATTTGACTTGATTAAAACGGCGCTCAGTGCTACTGTAGATTAGCCCAGCTGTTTCCTGTGTCTGACTCCGATCTGAACACACTTCCTACCGTGGGGAAGCAGGGTGGGAGGTGAGGAGGTGCCACCGGGAGGAATGGGACAGGGAAGAGAAGGGGGTCAAGATAAGGTCATATGTCAATGGGCATGTGAGGAAGTAAAAGGTGAAGAGGGAGAAATAGGCACAAGACTAGGAAGGGAGGGGGAGGAAGTATTTTCTCTCTCTTTTTTTTGCTTTGCTTTTTTGCTTGCTTGGTAGCCAACAATGCAGCTCTATGTTCCATAAATTCATCAATGTTGTGACATCAGCGTGGCAGCAGCATTTACAATTGAGCTTTTCTATGCAACGAAATGCGCAATTGAGGATGCAATATGTCAGTGCTGTATATGCAGAGGTAATTTTTAGTAGAAAGAACTCAATTCAACCAATATTTTTAAAAAGGCTCAACCATAAATGTCTCGATCAGAAGCATTTCACCTGCTCAGCATGCACAGGAATCTAGAGAAAAGGCACCTTATAATTCGAGTGGATGCAAAACGCTTAAATGACTTAATGGCAGAGGAGAAATAGTGAGTGTGTGAGTGTGTGTAAATATGTTATTCTTGGGAACGAGTCTTCTCCTTCTGAGTGGATATGCGCACATGTTGGGGAGCAAAAGAGTGGAAGAGGGATATTTCACACACACATTTGGGGTTTTACTTGGCCTCCACCCTCTGCTCTGCTCCCACGCTGTGGCGTCAGCCGGCCAGCCATCCAGCGAGTGTGTTTCTCATTCCCTCAAGATGTTGGGAAGCTGTTCGCTTCTCCGCTCTAGTCTCTGACATTCTCCATCTCCCCCGAGAGGCTGGGCAGCCTTGTCACAGTAATGTCAAACACATGTGGAACAGACCGGGGCAGAGCAGACCAACGCACACACTGAGACACACACACATACAGGACGGAGGATGGAGAAGGAGGCGGCCAGAACCACACTGGTCTTTCCCACTGTGTATTAGGGTAAACAGCGGTGAAACCATAGAGATGCAGCGCTGGCAAAGTCACCTCATCCAACCTTAAGTCACTGTTTTTACACACATTTACACACTGTTCTCATTAAAGTCAAGCTAAGACTACAAAAGACTAAAATTTCCATCCTCAGCACAGAAAAGTCGACCATACAATACAGGACTCTGTACACACTCTTTAAAAACGGGGCCTAGTTGACTTGTTTACCATCGATTCCATCACAACAAACTCATGCATTCCCAACAATCATGATTTCTGTCTAATCCTAACCATCGGGCCTGCGCTCCTTTCTCACTCTGAAAATATCTTTGTCCGTTTGCCGCATGATTTTCTTACCCTGGATACAAAGCTAGGCGAATGCCGCGACTCGGCCCGCTATTGGCTGTTGTAAATAAATAGACAATGTGGACGGCAGAGACATAAACAACACTTAGAATTGATCCCAGGAACATTTACACACATCAAAAAACAAAAAATATGATGGAAACGCGAGGGCTTTCATGCACTGTTTGTATATGAATGAAGTGTTATCGTGGGACAAAATTAGGTTCAGGCCTAATATAATATAAACACACATCCTCTATTTACGATCTCAGCACTCACACACCAGCATAGAAATAAATAGGCCACACACATACACACACACACACATGGTGTTGTTGTTGTGTTACTATAAACACCCTGATGTAAATGAATATGCTGTACGGCAATAGCTTCTTACTTGGGATTCCCCCGAATGAAGAAGAAGTCAAAGAAGAAAGTGATATTTTAACCTCTCTCTTTCCTCCTTATATTCAGCTCTTGAGGGTTCTCCACAATAAGAAGAGGTGCTGGGAGTACATGCCTGGTTCCAGTTAAAACACAGCAACTGCATATGCATACACACCGTGACACACACACACACACACACACATACACAGGCCCTATGGCTTTGGCTTATGTCGCCCACTTGGCTGGCCTCCCCTGTGCTGGCCCAGGTGTCTGTGTTGTGCTGACCACCTGACCGGCTCTCTGTGTGCGCGCAGCCCCCGCCCACCCGGGGCCATCTGCTCCGCTCATTAATTAGGAGGCAGCCAGTTTCACCTGCACTGCCCGCATTTAGATTACAATAATTACCACACGCGCACAAAGCACACTCAACGAGCCCACACGCTTGTACAGTAAACACATCAACACAGATCCTGCAGCATCAAGTCTTTTTTGCTTTTTTTCACCTGTGCCAGTAACACGGTGACACTGTTAAATGATGAGAAACAGACTTTCAGCATCTCCTCGCTGCCAAATACCTGATATGTAACTTACTGATAAACTATCTAGTTAACATTGGCCCTTGCGAGTGTACAGAAAATATTGTGTTTGATACCTTGATGCTGAAACATTAGTCACTGATTGCCTGAAATAGCAGTGGCGGTGAGTCACAGAACAATAAACCAAGATAACAAAAACCCATCGTACTGCAAGGAGAAGTAAAGTATGTGTTTCTTCTATTTGTCCTTCAATAAAGGAGACCCTGTTGACTCTCTGCTGGCGCCTCTGTATGTTTCTTATGAGGAAAACAGGTCTTCTTGCTGGTGTCTTAAAGCCCCGGGAGTAATACAGAAGACACCGTGCGTGCACCTGTGCAAGATGGGGAGTGAATAAACAGCGGGCAGGCTGGGGTCATAATGAATGGGTTGCCTTTTAAGAGAGCTGCTTAATGATGAAGTGGGGACATCTGCCTGTGCAGGCCGGGCCCAGCTAAGTGATGGGGGCGCTAGGTGGAGAGAGCCTGGGCAGCCCGCTCAGTGGTGATGGAGTTATAATGTGTGGTGAGGCTGGGTGTCTGCACTGCGGTTTCACCTCTGCAACCACCCATCTATTGTCCGGGACTATTATCAGCTGTTCAATTATTCAGATGATATTTACCAGGGCCAATTATAGAGGGCCACGTCCTGCAGAGAAAATGGCCTGAGTGTTTTACTGTAGCACTCAGGAGGCAGGAGAGTGTGCTGCTGAAGCTGTTCAAGTGGGGCTAGAAACCTCTGGCTGGACTTGTTTCTTCTCAGGGAGTGTCCCCCTCAGTCACAAGACTCGCTATAAATTATCCACCACGATTCCAGCTTTTATACTTACTTCTCAGTTTGTGTTTATTTCCACCGGTTGCCATGGTGGTCCTGCTGAACTCTTCCCTACACCTCCCTCTCTGACAGAGGTCTCCACAAGTTGCTAATGGCCTCACTAGTGCAGACACGCCACGCTCTCCTCTCCTCTCCAGGAAGGCTCTGTCTTCCACGCCTCCTATGTCTGCTCCTGCACTAGAGTATCATCGGCAAAAGGTGGAGGGCTATTCCGAGGTGCCGCTGAGTTCAGATGAGGCTAAATGTCTAAATGTATCCTTCACACCTGTCGGCCTCATCCAGGCCAGGTGGACACACGAGTTCGTGGGGACCAAACATTTTGTGTCATCACTTTGTCTCAGCGTGACTTTGATGTGCAGCACAGACTGATGCAGACAGCAACTCTCCAGAACCCAGTCTCTCTCTCTCTCTCTGTATCACATTTCCTCTACTGCTTTTGAGTACGACAAAAAGGTCAAGGAAAGGATACAAGTGCTTTGGGATATATCTAATATTACTATTACAAACTAAAATTATATTTGATATATGTTTTTATAATTATATGAGTTTAATGAGAGACTCAATTCATATGTGCCATAGTGGGTAAAAAAATCCCAATACACTATGCAACACTTTCTGTCTCCAGCCTTTATCATAAACAGCAATACATGTGCTGCTTCAGCGTGAGAGAGGACATGTTTCTAATGCTGAACCATCTTTACAGCATTTAATATGTTAAAAAAGATGAAAGTAAGGTGAATACAAATTTAAATAAATAAGTCTTTTAGGGGATCTAAGAGGCTTCACATTAACACAGCAAATTGTTTTGGAACTTGATATATTTCAGCTGCCTGAGCCTAAATGTGAGACACTTCTCCCCCAAATGTTGGGGGATGACACTATAACAAACAGTCCTCTTGAAAGCGCTCAGTGCAATTCCAAACAATTCCCATCCATAACAAATCCAATGTTTCTGAGCTCAGCAGAGTGGAGTTTTTGCAGGTTGTACTTACTTTGTGAAGGTCGAGGTCAAGCTGAGGTAATTGTAGTGGTGATAATCCACACCTAATAGTTTCTGACACAGCCTTTTATATCGTCTCAATCCTCATTATTTGGATATAAAAGGATAAAGCCTTTGCTGAATAGTGCGGGGGAGCTGCTCCCCTCTTTTTGTTCTTTTTTTTGACAATATTAAGAGGAAAGAGAGGCAGGAGCCGCAGTCTGGCAAAGAAGAAAATGTTAAACTTTCCTTTGGGAGTTCAAAAGGGGGTCTTGACTTTCCAGGTTTAATAAATTATGAGGTATTTCTCTTCTCAGTTCTGCCGAGAAATGAAGAAATAACATCAAAGCCAGGGCTCTGGGGGTCCTTCAGCACGCTAATGTCTTTGGTTTTGCTGTTAGGGTCTCTTTCTTTAAAAAAACAAAAAAACAAACAGCTTTTTGTGTTGAAACCGGGGTGGAGGGAGAGAAAAAAAATCACAACTCGTCCAGCTCCTGTAAATCCGCTCTCTTACTCATGCCGACCATCCCACACGGAGCGAATAAAGAGGCAAAAACACGCACAAACCCCAAACTGTTTGTTGTTGTCCCTTCTGATTTGTCGGAAACAAAGGAAACTATTCATCTGCTGGGATGAAGTCCTCAAATCCCCCATGTAAAGAAGAAGAAGAAGAAGAAGAAAAACAGCACAGGAGCAGCAGATGATGAAGATGCGCGTCCTCCTCCTCCCGGTTAGCAGGGTGCGTCTGATATTCCCTCCAACTTTACAAGCTTCCTCACTTCACACACAAGTCCTGGGTAGATCCGGAGCAGGTTCCCCTCTGTGTCTCTGCTTTAGGAGGTCCAGCCTGTGGAGGTCTGCTCTGCTTTGCTCCCTCCCTCCTTCTCTCTCTCTCTCTCTCTCCCTGGCGATGGTGGTGACTTCCCCCCGGAGGAAGATCGAAGTCAGCTGAGCATTTTTATTCTCTATCCTCTCTCACTCTTTCTTTCTCCTTCGCTCTCTCTTCTCTTTTCAGTAATGTTGGCTTCTCGGCTGTTTTTGTCTTCTGTGGCGAGTGGAGCAAACACGGCGCGCGGTAGCTCTCTCTCTCTCTCTCTCTCTCTCTCTCCTCCTCCTCCTCCTCTCTCTGTCCTCGCTGTAGCCTTCTGTCTGCGTTTAAACACCATCTGGAGCTCCTAACCCCCTTCTCTCTCTCTCTCTCCCTCCCCTCCCCCTCCTCCTTGCTCTCTCTCTCTCTCTCTCTCTCTCTCTCTCTCGGTGCACTCAGGAGCTGGCACCTATCTATTGCACAGGAATCCTCTGATTGAGAGTACAAAATGTCATAAAAAGCGCTAAATTCTTTAGATGGTCTCACAATACAGATGAAGGAAAGCTGGAAAGCGCGTTGGCCCTGGTGAATTCATACACTAAGTCTAGAAATATGTAGTTTATGTAAGAAATGTTTTGTAAACTGAGGTTTAAAATTCATATTTTTTAAAATTCTTTGTCGTTTTACCTGATACCAGAGACGATTAAATGAAACAAGCAAAGCGAGTTGAGTAAAACCTGCAGTATCGTTGTCTGCCCGTGGGGGCCGCTGTTTCCTCATATCAGGGCGGGAGCAGGAGTAGGAGCGAGTCCACCAGCCTACAGACTTTATTTACTCCATTTTCCTCTCAAAAACACATAGGGCAGCCTCCGTGAGAGCTGGATGAATGCATGTTTTGAAATTGAAAGAAGTTTTCTTTGTGCCCTCAGGTGTTCCCATTGGCCCGCTGGCCTGGATGGGCTGACTTATTTCCAAGGGATGAAGCCCTCCGTGTTAATGTTGCAGCACTTGCCGACAGGATAGTTTTCAGATGGAGGATAACGTCACTATAATCATATACAGTGAGTGGTGCTATTACCAGCATCATTAATGTTCCATTTCATTGGCTTGCATGTCGAAGCTATGCTTTTTCAATCTATATTTCAGCTAATGGCTGACACCTCAGTGTATTGTGATGCCACTTAACTGGGAAGGCTTCCTTTCTCAACAGCAATAATGCAGTGTTAGTATGGCTGCATATATATCCTATTCAATCAACTGTTCAAAACGTTTATTCATTCAAGATACCATAACAACAACAACAATAATAATGAAGTGTAAGAATGAGATTGCAGGTCATTTAGGAGCAAGGGACAACAGAGTGGGTTATTTGTATTGAAGAAAGTGGGCATTCAACAGAAGATAGAAGAATATGGGTTCAAGGGCTTGCTTGGGGGGTGGTGAGGAATGTAGGAGCCATAATTGTGTACTTGTGCCTCACAACATATGGCATAAGACTAATATTGTGCCGCATTAACAGATTAATTGGTCAAGCCATCTAATATTTTTGTTTGTCAGAGAATACTGAAGTTGTCACAGACATCTTGGTCTCACAAGAACTTTCTGACGTGACAATTGGACATGGGATTATCGCTTCAGCTCTACCAGATCTTGGTGCAAGTACACTAACACGTGGCTGCTAAATTGATAAACAAATGCACTAGTCAGACAGGTAGACAAATAGTACACACACCTATCGAGAGAGAGAGGCTGAGAGAGAGAGAGAGAGAGAGAGAGAGAGAGAGGTACATCTGGTTCCTCCTAAGTGAGAATCCTCCACCTGTCCACACTGATCCCTGTGCCCCACCCACCTGCCCTCTCCCTCTGGCAGGCACCCACGGCCTCACACACACAAATAGCCATGGTGGTGGACAGAAGACAAAGCTGACACCCTCCTGACCCCTCCTGTGTCTACAGAACAAACAGAACCAGCTTGTAAAGCACACACAGACAGCTGCACTGCCCCAACTCCAGTCTCACCAGCCTTGCCAGCCCGAGACACAATCGTTGCCTTCACACAGAGCTCGGAAGACTTTTTAAAAATCGTTCCAGCACTGATTAAATGATGTGAACAGGCGTGCAGGGGGAAGTCCCACTCGTCATTGGTTGCAACACAAGTTTCCCCACACTGTTGACGAGAAAAAGTAACATCAGGCGACCTTAGCTCCAGAGTCAGTGTTTCATGTTCAGGAAACAATAAGCTGATTGACTGGAAAGCTGCTGCTGTGGAAATCATGAATGATGCACACACACACATTGTATCACACAAACATTACATACATGAACAGATGCATAGCCAATTGCAAGCTGGGCCTGTGAGAGGCATCATGTTGGAAGTACAGTATGCACGTCACAGAGATGGATGGAGTGTTTAGAAAACACCTTTTTTTTCCTAAGGCCCTAGGTGACTATACACATGGAACAGTGTGTGTACCTGTGTGTGTGTACCTGTGTGTGTGTGCGTGTCTCCTTAGGAAGTTACTGTAGGTGGCTTATTTATTTCTCGTGCAGAATACTGAAAAGGGAAAAGGTGTGTGTTTGCGTGTGTGTGTGTGGCCTTGAGTGACAGAAAGGTTGGCGATGGGGGTTGCATCCAAAGAAAGGATTCCTGTCAAGGTGACAGCTCAGAGATTGACAGGATGCTATTCTCCTCGGGAACGGCGTCAGTCAACCTGTCAGGCTCCCTGTACGACTGCCTCTCACTCCTCTTAATTTGGCCTTTTGTTGAGCGGTCACTCGGTTAGCTCTGACACTCCATGTGGCCATCCTGATAAACTGCACAATGAGACACACACACGCACGCACGCACACACAACCACAAGCACACACACTCACACACACACAGGCAAACACGGTGGGAACTCGCCTCCATGAACTCTCTGTGCCATAATACTGTGACTGGAAGTCCCTTTGATGGCATTAATGACAAAAACAGCTTTGTCTCCTCTTTCACTCCTCTTTCAGTCACCTCACACACACACACACACACACACACACACACACACACACACACACACACACTCACACTCCCCCCACTCTGGACTCTGTGTTGACAACATCTCCTGCATGGCTTAGCATTCATTGAGATACATGAACCAGGTTTGGTCATTGTGCTGGTATGGAAATTTCTGTTTATTTGTGTGTGTGTGTGTGTGTGTGTGTGTGTGTGTGTGTGTGTGTGTGTGTGTGTGTGTGTGTGCATGTGTGTGTGTGCATGCATGCATGACAGTCTGGGTAAAAGCAGAGAGAGAGAGAGGGAGAAGTTTGCAGCGTTTCCTCCGCTCACACATTGTAAATCCTTTCCTATAGTGGCAGTCACAGGCTAGTGTGTTGAAATGAGATAAGGCAGTGAGCTGACTGAAAGGAATGCTGGGCCATTGTGTTCCTCTCTCTTCTTCTATCCTCTCTTCTCTCATGCACCTCCAAGCCACCACGCTCTCGTGTCAGCCGTCATTAATGTGTATAGGTTGCAGGCAGTCATGAAAGGGGACAGAGTACATCTCAGTCGATCAAAACAGAATAGAAAAGTAACCGAGGTGTGTTTGAAACACAGGAACACTGGGAAATTTCCCTTTGAATCCAGCTTTTGCAACTCAATCGCTGCCTCTGTGATCGTGGCACGCCGAAGAGGATGTTTGCTCACGTCGTGTGTTAACATCTTCAGCTCGTGGTCGTCCTCAAGCTGCTCCATAATGTTATGAAAGAGGATGAGACAGAGAGTCGTTCTGTAATACGGCGTGGTGTAACGGATCATTGACCCACCCACTCAAGCACGCACACTGGAATGCTGCTTTTACAAATTGCACCCATAGACCCCCCTGACATTTTGTTTCGCAGTCGAGCAGCAATTTGTTGGTTATTTGAATCATCCAGACATGATGGGAATTCAAAATTCAATCCATGCTCTCTGGGAAAAAAAAATGCCCTTTGAAGTGCTTGACTTCTCGAGTTGTTTTTGCAACAGACCAACTTGAATAAGAGCTCTACACACTATGTTTCTGCAGCTCCTACTTCTCTATTGGACGTATTTTTATTCATTTTCTTCATTTCTGAAAGTCATGTTCCATCTTTCCCCAATATTTTATGGGATTTTGGTTTTGTTTCTCAAGAAAAGCGTTGTTTATTGTGTTTATAGAGACATAAAGTAGACCATGAGCAGAAAATGAGGTTACACTGCAGTGATATTCTGCCTTTATCCCTTTATGATACATTCATGGTCTCCCTACCGAAACCTAATCTGGAAATAGAGAGGAAGTGTGGGACAAGTTGATAAGAGCAGTACTGTTTATCTGCAGGAGGATTTAAGGATGACTCATGTGCAGGCTCGCATGCAGGTGCAGTAAATGCATCTGCATGCTTTCCCTCACAGGCTGCAGACCTGAGGCCACAGCTGACCAACAGAAGTGCAGACTGACGAAGGAGGAAGTGACACCTGATTATGTCAAGTGTTGACTCAAGAACAGGATATGCAGCTTGGGCTCTGGGGGGAAACGGACAGTAAAATGTCCTCAGCGTGCAGGTGTGAGCACCCCCATACGTTCGCGTGGATAAGTCATCGTTACATATGACTGTTTTTCCACTGTACGCGCGCTTCTGTGTGTTTGGTGTGTGCACAGACATTTGGTGGAGCTGGCGCTGGAGATAGTGAGCAGAGGGGGATGAGGCACTGAATCAAGTTGAGAACATCTGCTCCTTATAGAAACCACAAAGCTGGTGCTGAGGAAGTAGAGAGGGTAACTTCTCTCGCTCTCTCTTTTTGGTCTCACGTCACATCTCTTCCCACACATTCCATGTTTCATACCTACACAAGGTTATGCAGTATTAATTTTGTTAATTGTTAATTTGTTTATTTCACCGATTGTGTTGATATTAGTCTTTGCTGCTTTTGAACTAGTGACAGGGCAAAACTACACATACATGTGGAGTATGTTGGCCAGGAATAAAGTGAAAGATACAAACTTGCGTGGCTGTAATGAAAATCTATTTTAAACCTTTGGAGAACTCAGCAGCAGTTTTCAAAAAATCACAAAGTGACATCAAGATGGAGGAAGTGACAAAGCTATGTGCTTATGTAGTGAAATAAGTTATCTTTTTGTGTGAGAGGAAACTGCAAGAATGGCCTATTCATGGAGGATTAGCACTGGCACAAAATTATGAAGTCTATGATACAGCAGACACGAGCCAAGGCTTTGTTAGGGATTCACTGCACCTTCTCCCTCAAAGTCCCTTGATTTAGTCCTCGCTTCTTTTCTTCCTCTCTCCATCTCTCTCATTGCCTTCCTCCCTCTATCTGGGCCTGCTGTGAGGGTGTGCTGGTGCTGGGTGGCAGTTCCTTATTGTAGAGTGTCTGTATGAGTGTGAATGTGAGTGTGAGTGTGTGTGTGTGAGTGTGATCCTGTGTGTGTGTGTGTGTGTCTGTCTGTATGCTGCGTGCGGCTGATAAGACCCAGGGAGAAGAGCCAGCGTGCCGACATATTCTTGCCACCGCGGTTATCGCCCGTCGCAGCTGTGCCTGAGCTCTGCGACATCTGCTCCCTCACAGGAAGCCTATGCTGCAGCTCACAACACCTTGCACACACACATGCACGCACGCACACACACACACACACACACACACACACACACACACACACACACACACACAAATGCACATGGGCAAATACACGCATTACTGCTGCTTCCCCATACAGTGTGAACATATCCCTGGAATACAACCCCCCCCTACTGCACACACAGACATACACACACACACACATGCACACACAAACAGCTACATCAGGTAGACTACTTGAGACAAAGAGCTGTGTTTACAGTTCACATTTTGCTTCCCTCATTGCATGTATTTGTTTGTGCGTGCCTGTGTATGTGTTTGCATGAGAGACGAATAGGTTGAAGCGGCGACACCAGAGTTCTGCTGGGTTTTTATCACTGAATTACAGGGGGATGCTTATGACTAAGCCTAATTATAGAGGCCTTATCGCTGCAACGTTCACAAAGCTCATTACTGCCAAGAGACGGCAGGCGCTGCAGGTAATTCACTCCTTTGGGTATTAGTCCTTGCTCTGACTTACAGTTTCCTCATATTTAGAGTCTATAAAATTGTGCCTTTAATGTCTGATCCTTAATGCATCTCTCTCTCTCTCTCTCTGTCCTCAAATCCTTCGCTGATTTAAGTGAAGGTTTTCATTTTTACCCTAAAGGCAGTACTTCAGTGTTTTCCGCACTTTAAGAATCAATTACACTTTTTTTTCCTGGATGCCTTTCAAGTATCCCTCATCTGTTGGAAAAGCGTTCACTGGAAGTTCACTGTTCGCTGTGTGCCCTTGCGACCTGCGTGTGTATTATGAAGTCATTGAAGCTGGGCGGCAAAACTCCAGCTCTGTTCCCTGCAGCTGTATGGGGAAGCCCGGAGGAGGACCCCCCCACACACACACTCACTCGATGCTCTAAAAACCCCTTTCCCTTTCCTTCCCAGTGCCACAGAACAAATGTTCCCCACTGATCTTGTTAACACTGATGATTTGTGCTCCACAGCTCATGTATGCACTCTGAGACAGAGTTATGCTGAGCACTAAGGGAAACCAGCCTTAGATTATTGTAAACATTATGTGAAAGTAATTTAGATCACAATGTTTGATGTCACCCTAACCTTGAAAGCCCAATTTCAATCATCAGATAACAGCTCTACCAGCAAGATGACGAAAACCCCATATTGGCCTTATTGCATGTGGCGGCGAGTCAACACAAACTGATTATCCGTCACTCACTCCAACTTAATGAGCGGACCTGACAGCCGCGGGAGCCTCCGTCACTCGTCACTCTAACACGCTGCCAGCAGAAATCATAAAACAGCTCCTTTAAGATTACAAGCTCCTACCTTCTCTGCTTCTGTAGAGGCTGCTGCTTGCCAGGTTTAGGTCCAGGCAAGAAGGCCTGTGGGCGGTGTGTTTGTCCCTCAGCTGCCGGTGGCTGATCAGTGTGACCGTGGGCACACGTGGAGCAAACGCTGCCGACGCACTGGAAGCGGCTCTCAGGTCGGCCCTCCTCTGCCGCTCCAGGTGGACCTCAGCTGACATGTCGGGGGGCCTTCAAATCGCAGGTGCAGAGGGCTCAACTTTGAGAGGCTTCAAGGTCAGGTGATGCACTGTTAGAGTACACGGGATTCTACTTCTAAGCAGCGTATCAAAGACAGATATGGCAATTGATGCTAAAACTCTCTACGGGCTCCAAATAGCTAGGAGGTTTTCTTGCTGAACCTTCTCTTCCATATGTCCTTGAGGCTGCACATGTCATTTTCTCATAACAGTCAGCCAGCTGGCCTTTAGGCTCGAGTGAATCATTGTATGACCCACTGAACTGTCGAGCAAGGGCAAGGACTTTGCTGCAGTTCGAGCTCCAAGTGGAAAAATAACAGCCCAAGAGTCACCTCCTTTTCCTCCCCTCACCTCTTCATCCAAGGTATTAATCCCGGGTGCTTCTCATGTTTCTTCCTCCCGTCGTGTCTTCACACAACATAAAGACTTCACAGTGGTTCTCTGTCATTGCCCTCGATGAGCTGTCATTAGCTACAAATCTCCTCTGCTGTCTCCCTCAGAATCACGTTCCCACATCTTGCATTTATATCCTCTGATCATTCGTATTTTCCATTCATCGGGTTGTTTAGATTGCGCTCCTCGTTCCCCTCCAGCAGAGTGAGTGTGTGAGGGTGTGTGTGTGTGTGTGTGCGTGAGTGAGTAAGTGTATGTGTGTGTCAGTGGCAGGTCAGCTTGTCTCGTGGCTCTGGCTGAGGGGCTGTGCTCTCATCTGAACCCTCCTCCTCCTCCTGCCCTGCCTGTCACTGCAACTCAAAAGAGAAGTGTGTATGTTAGTATGTTGCAGCATGTGCGCGTGCGTGTGTGTGTGTGTGTGTGTGTGTGTGTGTGTGTGTGTGTGTGTGTGTGTGTGTGTGTGTGTGTGTGTGCATGCGTGCTGTCCCTGGGGAGGCCAGGCCGCAGAGCTGGCTGCAGTGATAGCAGCAGACAGCAGCAGGCAGCAGGACCTGGGCCTCCGTCTGGGCTTCCTATGTCAGGAACCAGCTGTGTCTGTGGCCAACAACTACTCCTTCCCTCCTTGCACCCCCCCGACCCCCCCTCCCCACCCCCCAGCCCACCTTTGCTTCTGTGCACCTTGTTCAGTAACCACACAGATGCTTGCTGATGTCCCTTAACCAAAACTCATCCTTCCTGTGTGTGTCTGGTTACTCAATCTTAGGGATAGTATACCTTTTTAATGAGAAGACAATTTTCAACAATCTTATGCTTTTTTTGCCACGTTGCTGGAAACTTATTAAAAAGCTCCTCCTCAGTGCAATACAAAATATCTGATATTTGTGTGTGAGAAAGCATAAAGCTAAGTGTAACAAGAAGTACAGAAACTGTGATAATGTGGTTGAATAAATGACGTCAATCATATCACAGGAACATCAGAACTTAGTGGCTAGCACCGGACTAAATGCCTTTCTGTGTTTTTATATTCACACAATGCCTTATCACTCTATGTTTTCCCTAAAAACATGCATGAAGGTGAATTGTAAACTAAATGACTTAATTACTCCAAATTACCCCTAGGTGACAGTGAATGGCGTGTGTCCTGTGATGTATTGGAAAACTGTGCAGGGTGTACTCACCTTGCCTCTATGTGAGCTGCAGAGACACTCTGGCAGATTATCATGACACCTTGGGTACAAAACAGGTTAGATAGTTAATGGATGGGATACCTTTAATACCTCAGTTTCATGTGCTCTGGAGAACTAAGAAATACCCTCATTTATCATAAACTGTTGAGTTGGAAGCCAAATCAGTTTCTCTACCATAAATAGACAGACCAGTCATTCCAGCTCAATACAAATACATTGTTAATTATCTCTTGTAGAGATTTTCAAATTATAGACAGATATGATCTCAATTTTCAGTAGTCTTACCTCATCATGGTAGGTAAACTAGTTTCTTGTGATCATCTGGGAATTAATAATCAATTTAATCAATGGAGTGATCTCAAGCTAAGGCTTTCGTTAATCTCCCACCTCAAGAACAATGTGTGAATGAGACAAACAGCCAAATCTACAGACATGAGCAGGGTGAGGACATATGCTGGAGCACTGCTGTCTTGCATTTAGAGGCAAAGATGCCAAAATAAACCCTGCAAAGCTTGGACAGCTGAGAGGGGCTCTGGCGTGAAACTCTATCAACATCGTAGCTGTCACCTTCTTGGCCTCTGACCCCCCTTCAGCCCCCACCCTTAGGACTCATTAACCCCTAACCCTGGCACACAAACACACGTTTGCACGCACACGCACACTCACACCCACATATCACTGCATATTTTTGCTGGGACGAAAATTGTGTCGATGAGAGAAGTGAGAGGGGATGTGAGCACACAGATGTGCCAAGTGCCTGGCTGAAACCAGCGCACATGTGGTCATCGGCAGAGAGGAAGTGAGAGAAACTTGTGTTGCTTTCTGTCTTTGGGCGTGGGGGGCAGAAAAAGAGAGCGAGGGAGCAAGAAAGTGAAAGAGAGAGAGAGCGATCTTTCTCTGTAAACCCACAGCGAACACGGTAAATTAAATTTAGGTACTTTCTTATTTTCACCTTTGCAATTTTACCTCTCTGCATTTGTGTTCATGCAAATGCCGTTCTCATTTTATGATTACATCAGCATAAATGTCCTCAACAATGACATATTTTTTGCTGTTTGCAGTCACAAAAATTCAAATTATTGTGGGATATGGAGAGGCGTAAGAACAAAACAGGTGGTGACGCATGTGGAGTGTGGATGTTTATCACACCTTGGGAAACATACATCAAGATAAAGGAACAGAAAATAGTTTGAGTTAGAAATGAGGCAAAAGAATATAGGCCACACTTTCACAAGGGACATAAAGTTTTAACCTCGCTTCAACAAATGGTATGAATCGAGAGGGATCTGTCTTCATTTCAAACTGATTAGATGGTTACTGGATGAGAAAAAAAGCATGGATGGAAAGAGTGAACAGGCGTAGCTAAAGCAATTAAAGGGAGCGAAGACTGCCAGACAAAAGCAACAGATTTGGGAACCAAGTTATCAAATACAATCTAAGCATAAACAAAGAAGTGCTTTGTTTTGAAGAAGAACGTTTCACTCACCATCCAGTCCTCAGAGTTTGTTAACCCTAACTTCTACCCTGATTCAGTTAGCACCGATGATGCAATCCCTCCATGTCCACCAACACCATGCAGAAACGGGCTGAATGCAGATGGGCAGCAATCATATACGTATCATTTTTATCTTATTATATCTTTTTATCAAATTCAAATCCCACTGAGTTAGAAGCAAAGATAGTTTGCGGTGTACCCCACCTCACTTTCCTCACACACACACACACACATACACACAATTTTCCCTGTGTTACCTGTTATAGAAGCCTTTGCTCCTTTGCTCCTTTGCTCCCCTCCCCTCAGATGTTGGCAGGTATAAAATGAGTTTTTGGGGAGAGAGAGATAATGATTCCCCCATAATCACCAGAGGCCAGCTCTGGTTCTGGCAGGTGCTATCACAGCAGCAACCCAGTGGTGCCTTCTCCCCTGAGATAAGGTCAGGGGGATGACGGGAGGAGGGATGGGTGGAGAGAGGAGCAAGGGAGGAGAGGAGAACAGGGCAGAGGGGATGGGGAGGGGGAGGTGGCGGGGTTTGCAAACCGCGTGTTACAGGCGAGCGGCTAGCCTCGCCTTATCTCCCCCCAGCGGCTGCCGCTACTGGCTCCCAGATGCGGCGGGCCAGAGCAGCCGTGTCAGAGAGATCCCTCTATCAGTGACACGCAGGCACCCCTCGCCAAATACAAACCCAGCAGGAGGACACACCAGGACTTCATTACCTCTTTAAAACTCCAATCAGCATGCAGGAGAGAGGCAAAATAATCTTCAACTTTGTTGGTGTATCAAAAATCCAGAGGAAATGCATCAAATCTGTCTGCCTTGTTTCCTCGCAGAGTTATTAATTGTCTCACTGTTGCACCGGCGCAATTTCTAGAATAAGTTTCTCTCCTTCAGGAATACAAAGCACTCGGAGAGCTATTTCTGCATGTTGGTCAAGGTCTAGACAAGATGCAACTTTTCACCTTGTACAGCGAAAGTAAAGCATGTGAAAGTCAGCGGCTGGCGTCTGGTGCCGGGACGCAGCCATATGGTGAGGTGTCTTGCCTGCCTGTGAGACACCTGGACACCACTAACCAGCTGAACTTTTCAACCCTGTAGCCATCGTTACGGTGCTCTGAGCCAACATACACACACACATGCACAGTTTTGTTCACAATTTAAGGGACTGGCTTTTGCTTCCAACACAGCTGAAGTGTTTGTACTGTGGTCATTTACATGAGATTGGTCTGTCCTCTATCACTGTGAAGCCAGTTTGTTGACAGGGTGATGTTGCTCCTGCTGCACTGCATTTCTGCCTGCTGCACCTCCACCGGTGCCTAATGATACATATACACAATTTATAACAGCCAATGCCTCACAAAATATTTGTCTCCTGCATTACCTATCTTCCATTTCCATTTTCTCAACTCATGGTGTCACAGCGGTTTGAGTCTCGGCAGGGAGGCAGGGAATACACCGCACACAGGTCTCACACACACATTCACTTACACATTCACACCTACAAGCAATTCGGAGCCTCCGGTCAGTCTAAACATGCATGTAATTGGCTGTGGGAGAAAACCAAAGTACCGGGGGAAAACCCAAGTAGAAACAAGAAGACTGCAAGTAGAAACTCTGCACAGAAAACCCCTTCTGCCAAGGAGTCAAACCCAGGCTCTTCCAGCTTTATGTGAAGCAACAGTGCCAGTTAACCCACCAGTCCACCCCATTGTCAAATCCACCTGCCTCTAATTAGGATTATTTGTTTATTCTGAAAAACATCCATGCTCTAAGAGTATTTGAGACTTAAACCCAAAAAACTGGAAGTTTCTATGATAAATGGGAAACTTAAGTCAACTAAAGCATCACATAAGTGCTTCCGTTGTTAACGTCAACAGAGGCTCAGAAAAGACCCCCACCATAAATATGGACGAGACTGGAGCTCGTATTTGTTTTCATTTGCCCACAATGCAGACTGTGAATGGGAACACTCCAGGGAAGTGCCTCTTCCAGAGGGAGTAGCTGCAACAAATCTGGACCAGCAAAGTGACAAAATCATTCACAATGCACACTGGCAACCTCCCTCTGTCATGAGAAACACAGCTACCAGACAAATAAGTCAGCCGAGGCTCGTTCACCTTCCTTCTCTGTGGTGTTTTTAGACTTCACACCTGTTTGGCACAGACAGCATCAGAAAAACCTCCAGATCTTAACAGAACTCTATAAGTTAAACCGTCCCCATCTGTCACCGACGAGCTCCACACAGATGCACATTGAGCGCCTCCTCTCTCTTACCCTTCCTACAGCAGACTTGGCGCCCATTCAAGAACTGTCAAAGCACACCTGCTAAATTAAGCTCGTTCTCATACTTGCGCACACGCAGACACAAGTTCAGGAATGCGCACTGTATACACACATGCATGCACAGAGTCATGCATACGCACACGCAGATGTTGACATGCACCCACAGCGATATTAAACTGATATGGACCAAGAGGGCTACCGGTGATACTGTTACATGGGATATTTTGGTCTTTACAATGTATGTGTGTGTGGGGGCCCAACACATTGTCGAATACTATTTTAATTTATTTAGGATTTAGAATAGGATTTGCAGTTACTTCACAGTTTTTTGTCAATTAAGTTTGCATTTGATAGATAATCTGTTATCACAAAGAATAAGGACACTACTATGTGCGTGTGCCTGTCTGTGTGTGTGTATATGAGCATACTACCTTTTTGTCTTCTCTGGAAAATGAAATATAATTTCACAGAACATACCAGGATTAGAATTAAGAACAAAACTGGAGCAAAACAGTGAAATAGTGTATGTTTATGTGGACTGGGGACTGACTTTGCCCATATGTGCTCTACAGACCCTTGTGACACTGGTTATGTATAAAGCAGGTGATAATGGATGGATAGATATGTTACAGTGAAGCTGATGCATTAATATGATAAAGTCATGTCTGACAGCTTTATTACGCTTCCATCAAACATACGGACCCCGTAATCTCCCTATGTGATCTATTGATGGCCGTCTGTCTTGACCCCCTGAAACCAGCCTCTCGTTTCTCTTGTGGCTCCTGGCATGCACAGCCGCTGAGCTGCTCTAAATAGGTGCCACTGTGAATTGGAGACAGATGGAAACGAAGGTTCCCCGCAGAGTGGTTCCCCTGCAGCTGTGCTGTGTACCCAGTGCCAGGGAGTGATGACAGCTCAGCAAGGGTGCACCCAGAGACACAGAAGACAGCACCATCTCCATCACACACACACACACACACACACACAGACTGCATAGGTGCAAAGAGGAGGGGTGTTAGCTCCAATAGCAGCCTCCAGGAATGTGAAAGTAGAGATTTAAGTGAGGAGACAAGCGATAGACTGCTATAAGACAACACATTTCCACTGCTCTATGGCGACCAAACACACACCAACACCTGCCTAAAGACTCATACATTATACATCGGCCCACTGCCCTCCAGCAAATACTAATTAAATGGGAAATTAAGTGAAGGGTAGAGTGCTGGCCA
Source organism: Karalla daura (assembly GCA_029224185.1). Lineage (NCBI taxonomy): Eukaryota > Metazoa > Chordata > Actinopteri > Chaetodontiformes > Leiognathidae > Karalla > Karalla daura. The sequence goes on from CM055190.1 coordinate 9,272,777, forward strand.
CTGTAGGGGTATCCCAGTGTGTCTTTGTAGTACTCATATTAATAATCATGATAATAACGTTGGTCCTGGTGTCCAAAAAGTCAGGTTTGCAAGGCTGAAAAATGTCTCCATGTTAGTCAGCATTTGGCTTTGATAAGTAAAATGACACTTCTGATACTGTTGAATTATCTATATTTAAACTCAAGGCTGGAGTGGGAATTTGGTTGTGTCAAATAGAAACCAGACACAAGGCTTGTCTGGCTCAGTCTAAAGATAACAAAACCTTCCTACCAGTCTAAGCTCTGCAGCGCACTTTGTAATTATCGTGTTTGTTTGAATTGCAAAAACCTGAAATGACAGTGCACAGTCTTACTGAGAGTTAGCTTCAGGACTATTTCTTGTCTTTTTTCTCATGTCTCAGCCTAGAGTGGCAAAAAGATCATATTGCTCTATTACCTTTGTTGATAATTTAAGAGTCTTTCATCTTTTGCATCACAAAACTGAAAGATGAACCGATAGGGATGCAATGTCACTCCAACTATTCAGTCTTGATCGCTGAGTATGACACTAAGTTTCTTGTTTAGCTTTTCAGCAAGTTATAAAAAAACATAATTAGGCAAGCCAGCTAGATTGCAAAATGTGATGTAGTCAACACTACTTGACTTTCAGTGCAAGGTCTCTTGTGCAGAGGAGCCATGCACTGTGACCAAGGTGAGTGTGTGGTGTGACAGAGAGAGAGAGTGAGCGAGAGAGAGAGAGAAAAGATGGAGCAAAAGAGAGTGCAAGGCCTTCAGAATTTACCTGCAGCTAATTAGCCTTGTCTAGCTGTCTGACATATTGTGTTCAGGGTCATGTATATTTCATGAGAGGAGGCTTCCTGTAAAGGTCATTGTGGAATTTTCAAATGAAGAGACACCTGCTTTATTCATTACATATAATTGTATGAATTATCAACTCTTTGCCCAAGTTTCAGCTTTCCTCTGAGGGAACAACAGCGAAGGCAAGCGCTCTGTCGAACACAATAATTCTAAGCAATTATCATACTGAAGCTGGCCGTTCGTGTTACACTGTTGGAATCACCGAAATGGATTCTTATTATAATTACCACTTCTGACGATACATTGAATTGTTTTGTGTGAGTAGGTGTGCAACTTTTATGCTGGTGGAGACAAACGGGGGAGTGGGGTGAGATGTAGACAGTGTCAGGGTGCTCCTGCTCATTAGAGCTGTATTTTACACATAGTGGGGAGTCCAGGGAGTACTTCTGTTTGATCTGCTTTGCATAAACCAATCCAATCTAACCCGGCTTGTGAGGAAAAATCAATTAAATTCTCCGTAATTGGACTGACAGTGCACTCCAAAGTAGAACAGCAATCAATATTAAAGATGAAAAATGAAGCCAAAGGCCATCTCACTCCATTGATTTGCACTGAGAGGAGGAGGGATCTAGATATTATTGCCACATAGGAATATGAGCTATCGAGCTCCATAATGTTGTTATTGTCTCGGTATTGAAATGGATAGGTTGGAAGAGAGTATGGGCTGACAGCACCAATTAAGGTCCACTGATCTGTAAACAGACCTGGGTCAAATAGTATTTGCAAGTACTTTCAATGCTTTGTTTATGCTTCTCAAGAACCATATGGCTGGGGTAAAAGGTACATAATGCAAAGCAGATACATTCACACAGACACAGTATTCTATATCTAATTTGTCTGTTAATGTGACAAGTTACATGGCACATGTTTCTTACCATTCTGAACTCTTTCACCTAAAAAACCTGCATCACTTTACCACTTAACAGCAGTAAGTTTGTATTGGGTGGATTATCATGACTCTCTGTCTCTGCATTCATTTTCCTTGCACCATCACCATCCCATAATAACAAGTTTATGTGTGAATTCTCAACAGCTATTACATACCTTTGCATGACACTTGGTTGCAGTGATGTGAACCAAACAAAGCAAAACAAAGCCAAATGTTATCAAGCTGCCCAAATGATCAGAATAGTTCATTTAACTCCAACTGGAAGAATGGCTGCTCATGTTTAGACTCCATCAAAGCTGAACGCAGAACCTACAAATGTGTGTGTGTGTGTGTGTGTGTGTGTGTGTGTTTGTGTGTGTATTGTTGTGGAAAACACACTCCTAATGTGGAAAAAGACCCTAGGTCAGCAGCAAGTAATACAGTAAAATTTAAGAGAAGACATGAATTAAGGTTGGGGTCAGTGCTACTCTCACCATCTGCTGCATTTTGTATTCTGTCTCAGGTTCTCTCTCTCTCTCTCTCTCTCTCTGTCTCTATCTCTCCCTCTTTCTCTCACTATCCCATTTTCATCTCTTCCTGTCAGTCTCTGTGCTGTACAACAGGATGTAAATACTGTTCATGTCCCTCACACGCTGGATCCCAAAAGTTGGCAGATGGATAGACAGACAGATGTGTACTAATCAGCAGACAGATGGATTGACCGACCATCAAAAGACAAGCAGATGTTCAGATAGTTAGACAGCGAGATAAAAATACGCTTTTGGGTCACAAAGGACGCCTGACATAATATTCCAGAGAGGTACACAACATGATGTTTATCACTCTGGGACCACAGCACAGCGGTGAGCCATCTCACCTGGCTCCAACGGATCATGAGACAAATGTCTTGCAAAATGATATTTTATATCATTTATCCTATCGTAATATCATCACAGAGCAGTCACAGAGTTAGACTGTTTTCAAACTGGCTCTGAACAGCTGAATGTGCTGAGACTGAAAACTCTTTATTTTTTGATTATTTTTCATGTTTCACTCTTTAATGTCACATTGTGTTTCAGTTTCAATGCAAAGCAGGCCGAGGCAATGAAATGTGTCATTACTTTATTCATTAGCGGTCACACATCAGCAGCAGCAAAATAGATCTGATCTAAACGCAGGTGGGTCTGTAATATGAGCTCCAGCTTCAGCCTTCCCTGTTGGAGGCTGAAGCTGGAGAGGAGGGACACTGTAGTAGTGAGCAATATTTTGTGTGTGTGTTAAAACCATGATGGATAATCAATAATAACTCTTCCCCCTGAAGTATTTTGGTTTAGTGCCTGTTTGTGCTTGTATATTAACCAAATTAACTGAGGCCAATAGAAAACGTGAAGTGTCAGTTGGGAACACATGAAGTAAAAGTGATTGGGGAAAATGTGGTCAATAGGTGAAGCCCACTAGTGTGCAGGTCGTCCTTCCTTTGGTGTCAGCAAGTGTAACCGCCATGGTTCAATAATGGTCTCAGCTCTCCTCTCTGCTGTGTCAAAATATAAGAGCTGATGTGGATTCAAGGCAGAGGAGTCTAAGGTGAAAATGCAACGGTACCTGAAAAACAAACAGTATGTTTGTCTCCACTTTTAGTGCTTAACTCTCAAGTAGGGGTGTCCCAATCACATTGTTTGCTCTCAAGTCTGATTTAATGGATTTTTAGAATCCGCCAATATCGAGTCCCGATCCAATACTTTGGCAATGGAGTCAGTTAGCCAGGGGGGAAACCAACCAAACAAATATGTAAAAGCCAGTAAATCATTTATCGCACCAGTTCAACACCCAAAACCACCTTCTCGTTTTTGTTGCTGTTGTTGTCCATTTAATATTGTATGCCACAGCCAGTGTGAGAGAGAGAGAGGGCTGCGGTGACACACAAGGTACGGTCAGGTACCACCAGAAACTTGAGAATTGGACAATTAAGGCAGTTTTTAAAACTTAAATTCAGGACAAATCAGTGATCGGGATCTTCTCCACCCAATTCCAAACCTTTCAAAATTATATGATTGGCCCCGATTTCCAGATTTCCACATCCTGGACCAGTCACCAGGGTACTCAATCCCTTATAAAACAGAACAGTACACTCAAATATTTACGTCTGCCTCTCAACAGTGACAAAACAAAGTGGAAGTCATCATCACCAAGATCCTTTTGTTTTTTGAAAGGACACTCACATACACACCATTCACTCTCAGGCAATTTAGCGTGATCGTGCATGTTTTTGGACTTGGAGGTGGGGGGACCAGAGAACCTGGAGAAAACCTGCTCAGGCACAGGGAGGAGACATTGAAACTTTACAGGAGTTAAAGGAGTCACACCTGGGACCCTTTCACAGGCTGACCGAGCTATCTATCAAGCCACCAGACGCCTTTAAAAAGAATGTAAACAATAAATATTTCCACCAAATGCTATTTTGGCTACCGCGCAGCCAAAATATAGTGTGTTATGCCATGCACATCAGTGTTGCACTAGCAGCAGCTTAACTGTAGTATTGTAAATATTAGTGACTGCAAAGATAATACCACGGTCACATCTGTGCAAATAGAGTGAAGTAACAGTGTAACCATCATGGCAGCTTCAAAATGGAGCTGTTGGAGACTCCGGGAAAATGATTTTTTTATCTGTTTTCTTCGGGATGACCTGGTTAAAAAAAGAGTTTTTGGGGTCTGTTGTGATATTCATTGACATGAGTGTTCAGAGAGGGAAGGCCGTCCAGTGTCAACAGCTTTACATCCCCACTACCACAATGCACTCCTTCCACCTCTCACTGTCCTCTCCTGCCTGTCAGCTTATCAGGACCCGGGCAGACACTCTGATCAGGGCTGCTAAGCGCTGCCCGTGTGTTTGTTTGCTCCTTATCCCACCTCATGGCATGGCATGCGGCACTGTGCGCCTCGAGCCCCTGCCCTGCATGGAAGAGTGAGATAAAACAAAAAAACTGCCATGAAGATTGCAGTCTGAGAGGAGGGAGTCATCACTGGAGGAATCTGAGTGCCCTTCCCTCAGGAGAGGAGACTGCCAGATGCTTGAACGTCACACCAAAAGTTGTGTGATGGCTACATCACCAACCTTCCTGCCACAGGTGTGCCAGGTAATTGTATTAAGGCTTTAACTGATCGACAGCCTGCCAAACCCAGTTTTCCTCTGATTTAGTGAGGTATTTTGCCTGCAGGTTGCAACACAGGTGAAACATGATCCACACAGCTGCCCTGTGGCAGTAAGGTCAGCAGAGCTGTCCAAAAGGAATCATTCCTTTAAACCTTGCACCACTTGCCTTTACTAGTGTGTTTTGGCTGAAAGTTTAGCGATGTGATGTCTTTGTGTGTGTATATTACACTACAATATTTAACAGCTTTAGTGCACTCTCTTCAATTGCACATCTCTTCAATTTTTCAAATTGATTATTTACGTCATTAATTAAAACAATACCGTGTTAAAGCTCTTCTGCAAAGTTCACAGACTTTACAGAAGAGACAGTTTTACCTGGTTACCCTACATCCAAAAGCTTGCATCTTGATTGATCAGAGATTAAATTGCCCCAGGTATGAGTGTGTGTGTGTGTGTGTGTGTGTGTGCACACCTGCTATGGACTGGTGACCTGTCTAGGGTATGTTTTCTGCTCCTCTCCTGCTTGACATCTCCTGATATAATGTCTCCATGAAAATAATAAAGTTATTAACTTTTTACATCTGGACGGGCCAAGCCACGTCCAGACCTTAAGGTCATGGTGAAGGTCAGAGGTAGAAGCAGGACACAGAGATATACAGTAAGTAGACAAACAGCAAAAAATTAAAGTGCTAGATAGGCCTGGGCAGACAGTGAGGGAGAAACAGAGAGGAAGAGATGAGAGACAGCACAGTGCCCGGTGGAGGAAGAGGAGGAGGAGGCAGTGAGTAAATAGTCAGCGGCTCTAATAGGAATATCAAGCCAGTGAAAGGTAAACAGGCTTCTCCAGGCAGATACAAAGGGAATGTGGCGGCTTTGAGAGCGCTGGAGTGCCGGCACGCCACTGTGGCACGGCGATAACGGCCCCGGGCCTGCCTGCATCCCAGAGATAAGGCCGAGCACTGGCATGTGTCGCCCCTGATCCCAATTTCACAGTCAATATTCATCCAGCCCGACAAACAAGCAACATTTAAGATAAAAAATAAATATAGAGTCCTTCTACTATTACCTCCTGTTTATTAATCTCCACACAGCACCCACTGCCTTTTAAACAGTAGTAAACACCCAGCCGTCCCCAACATATCCCCTCCCTCCATCAGACCCCACCTCCCTCCTTCCAGGCACTCCACTCCTCCACCCAATCCCCTCTTCCTCATCTTCCCCCAGTCTCCCTGCACATCTGGGGATTTACATGGCTTCGCCTATTCCTCTGTGATAGCTGCAGGCGGGTGTGTTTCTCAACGTTTGTGTCTGACTTGAGCACACCTGTGCATGCATGTGCACAGGAGCTCGTCCCCAGGCGTCTCTCAGGTATGAGTGTGCGTGGACGTGCATGTGCACGTACTGCTGCTTCCACTCTTGCTGCAATGGTTGTGTTTTGAGTGCATTTGTGCGCAGTGTTTTCGTAATTGTGTGTCAAACATATGGAACCGGGCCCCAGCTGTAAACTCGAATGCCTCTCCGTCTCCCTCTTAACATTTGCCTGCCCTCACCTGGCACCCACTCTGCAAGAAAAAGTAATTAAAGTGAGTGACTAAAGCTGGTGTTCACAAGTCACACGATTGTCCTCAGAAAAATGGTAAGTAGCTTTGCAGCTAAATCTAAGTAAAATCTTCTTTTACCAGGAAAACAAAAGATGATGAGGAAAAAATGTATTATTTTAGATATTTCTGCTCTTAAAATAATGCTTAATAGTGGATTATATGTCCTGCAAAGGTTGATATGATTGTGAAATGCAGGCCTTAAGCTGCAGCCGAGAGGCCAGCTGGGCTCTGATTACCATCTGCAACAATCACAGAGAAGAGCTGAGCGGAGCTACTTGGCCTGCAGCTCGTGTTATTTCTTTTGCAGGGGTAAGCAGAGAGCACTCTCTTCAATTAGCGTCATTAGTTTTGTGACACACAGTGGCGAGAGAAGGCAGCAGAGCGGTGAGATACAGACTCACAGACGCTCAGCGTTGACACGGGTACATGTTAGTTACGTCACGGCGGCCGTCACAGACCCATCGTGGGTCTTATAGTTTAAAACAGGGATGTAACTATCAAGCCATCCCATTATTTGCTGGCAGCTGGACTATAATCATTCTTATTGGTGCTTTTTATTGCTCCCCGACCACCAATCCTCAGCTCCCCCATCATCCTCGCCATTACACCTGACCGGCTTCAGCACAGCTCACTCACTCATCCCCTCCCCTCTTTTGTGGCCCTCTCCTGCCCTTCCTTTCTCTCCCTGGTACAGACCTGTCCATGCCTGGCCAGCTGGCCATATCCCTTTAAATCTGGCCTGGGCTGAGCCGCTGTCTCCAGGAGATTACTGCACACTCTCCTAGGCTCCACAGATGGGCGAGACAGGCTGCCAGCTGGCACAGGGACACCCACTATCCTCGCTGGAGACTGGCCAACCGGCCTGGCTCTCTGCTCCACACTCTGTCCGTTCACACTCACGATTGTCCTCCCGACTTCCTGCTCTTATATTTCTCCGTCTCTTTGCTCTCTCTCCCTCTCCTCTTCTGTCTGCTTCATCTCTTGTGATGGAGGAAGTAATAAGATCATTAACAAACAAGTAAAAGTAGCAATACCATCACATAAATGGAACCAAGTAAAAGGAGGGGAGTAACATTCCTGCATTCAGATGTCAGACATACTTTCACTTTCGAAGTACTGGGATCTGGTTTTTGGTGGGTTTGCTCATCATTTCTACTAGGTTGAACAAACTCATCTCCACAAAAGTTACAGTACGAACACACAGATGGTAAACAGTTTTGCCAGATTGTCCAAACTACTTTATTTTGAAAGTTAGAATAAAAGTTTATCCAAAATCTTTCGTAAATCTCCTGATGCAGGGATGGAAAATTGTGTGCACACAACTGTAATTGGATGAAAACTGAGCCAGACGGTCCATTACAATCAATAGACCATCAGGACCAATATTATACACCTTTGAATTGGTCTTACAAACAAATTGGGCAAAAAAGACTAGTAGAATTGATGGCATACATTGTACCTTAAGGCTCATCACATGCAATATAGTTCCTAGCGATGAAATGGCTGATTCCCTTATCCTGATTTTGCACTCAAGTCTTTTCCAAGTTATTTTCAGCCAGCACTCTGCTCTCTCTATCTTTCCTTGAATACTTTCCTCCTAATCACTTTCTCTCCCTCCTCTCGCACAACCAGTCACAAGTGCAAACAGGTATATACACATACAGACGCACACTCTTTATCTCTCTGCCCCCCATCTTCAGAGAGCAGTGGAGAGAAAGGTGGAGACTGAGGGTTATTGAAAGGTGTCACATGTGGCGATGCGATAAGGGTGCCAGGTAGAGATAAGAGAGCGCCCTTCATCACTATGTAACAACACACAGGCTGTCCTCTTGAGTTTAAAACAGAACACACACACACATATACACTCCAGACCCCCCCCCCCCCCCCCCCCACACACACACACACACACACACACACACACACACACTGAGATGTATATAATGTACCAGGATTGGACAAGTTCATTATCCCTGTGTGTGGTGGCATGATAAGGCCTAGATCTCCTGAAATAGCTCTGCTATTGAGCTAAGACCCTCCACTGCTAAACAGAAAAAAGGCAACCGTTGTAGAATATATATCATTATCCTCTCTGCTCTGTTATCTGTCACCTTCCATTACAGAAGAATAAGGTGCTTTCATCCCATTGGGACACAGATACCAGGAAATATGTTTTTTTTTTCTTTTTTTCTTTTGATGCAGCGGGGAAGCTCTGCTGTACTATGTGCCATAATGATACGGCTGAGGTGCATGTAGGCTGCCTGCCTACATGCACCTCCTGCTGTGTTTTCTGGGCAGGCTGAGCTGTCCTTTTGCCACTGTTGGCACTTTCCACATGTAGACCAGCCGTGGGGGAAGTGTCAAGTGCACTGATGCCGGGGACAGCACTGTCAACACGGCCGTCTCGCCGCTGCAGATAGTAATGTGATATGAAAATTGCTCATCTATCTTTAGACATGCGTGATTCTTTCCTCTTTACCCTGGTTAAGACTGATTTACTTCATCTCTCTTTGCACACACACACACACACACACACACACACATGCACACAAACCAATCAGAAGTTCGGTTTCACAAAACGCATATTTACATGTTCGGTGTATGTAGTGGTTGTACAGCAGGACGGCCTCAGCTAGCAGAGAGAAAATGTGCAGAAACTTTTCTCCCCAGCCTTCTGCCGGACCACCTGCTGAGCACTGAGATGATTACAGTGCGAGATTGCTGTGCCAGATTACTGTGACCCCACGGACCCCTCCAGATGGACACACAGACACATGCACGTACACACACACACACACACTACACAAACACACACAAACACCTGGCATCTCATTTTAGGACACTATCTTGCAACCATAGACGCTTGTGTTGATTACACACACATTGCATACAGTACATACTTACAAATACTCCATCATTGGTCATGGCAGCTCGCCATGTGCATGAGCAGCAGAGAGCAGGAACTTCCATACAACAATCGACATGTTTCCAACTGTGTTGTGCTGTTCTTAGCGTAATGTAATGTCTTAGCGCTCACCTTGAAGCAACATCAAACCAGTCTGCTCTCTGTCGCTGGAATTTACCTCGGCCGTGTCTTCTTACCAGAAGGCGTTAACACAAACATAGACACACACATACGCACTTGATGAATTCAGGAGTACAAAAAAAAAGAAAGAATAGAGAATAGAGTAGAGAATAGTGAATAAACATGAGCCAGATGTGTTGACAAGTCTCATAGACGGAGGACATATTCAACCATTTGTGTATTTGGATGGACAGGAGCACAAACAAGAGGGATAGAACACAAGTACAATAGTATGTAGAGAAGTATAAATCAAATCTAGGGGGATTTCATCCAAAGCACAACTGAACACCTGATGGTCATCTTCCTTGCACATTTAGACAAATCAAATGAGAAAAGCACAGGTGTTTTGAAAAATTGAACAATGTCTCTACTGTGAGCCATGAAGAAAGTAAAAACTGAGGATGAAGAATCCCTGATTGTGTTGTTTATGTGTGATTTTTTTTATTGTTGCTGGTACAAGGTTGTTACCACAAATAGGAATCATGAGCACGCTGACAAAAAGCTGTGATAATTTGGGTGCACACAGATCTAAAATGCCTTTTGATTCACGCTTCTTATGGGATGTTTCCAGCTCTGTCAGTGATGACTTTTTTTTTCCACAATAAGAGAATTAACAACGGTGAGACTCAGCACACAGATGCTCTCATCAGCATGACACAAACAAAACAACCGATCCATGAAAACAAGGACTATATTCTTAATGTCAAGCTACAATTCTCTCAACTAGGAGATCAACGTACAGTTCCTCACAGAGATTATTTTACACTGAGGACAGACCGCACTTTCATTATAAGTAACAAATCCAAAAGGCAGTTAATGTTTATATAGATTCTCTGTTTATAACAGGATATGATTAAAGTTGCTGCATTGATGTCAAGGCCACAAGGTGAATGAATGGTTCGTGGTTAGCTCTGCTAGAAGTTTCTGAGTTTGACTCCTGGTCAGATTGAGGGCCTTGCTATGTGGAGTTTGCATGATTTCCCCTGATATGAATGGGGTTTCTCCCACACCCCAAAAACATGAACATTTAGGCTTGATGGAGACACCTAATTTCACTGAGCTCTGAGTCGTGAGAGTAGATGCCGTGTTAATGAGATGCGCTGGTGACCAGTCCAGGGCGTGTTCCTCTGCCTCTGCCCTGTGTGTGTTGGAGGTCGGCACCAGCAGAGCTGTGCGACACAGTTAAGGTACAAAGCGGATAAGATAATGGATGAATGGATGACAACAAAAAGACCTTTCAACCAATTCCACACTGCTCGTTTGTGGCAGTGCTGAACGCAGACTGTGGGCACAAAACAGCAGCAGCAGCTTCATATCAAAAGGGTCAAAGCCTGCGTTACAATGAGGAGAGGCAGAAGAGGAGCGAGACAGAGGAAGAGGTCTGCATTAACTGATATGACAGAGCATCACTTTGCATCACGTGTGATGGCTTGTCATTACGCTTCACATCCAGCTGCACGTCTCTCTTTACCAGACTGTAAACGTCACATGATATCAGTGAAATGGAGAAGTTAACTTGAGGCTGTGTCCCCATCCCCATCTATCCCCTCCATACATGCTAGCATCCCCATCCACCCTCCACCCTACACACACACACACACACACACACACACCCCGACAGACGCACACACATAAACACCTACCAATACACCCCCCTCCTTCTCCTCCTCTCCTGCCATGTTTGCAGGAGCGAGGGCTTTGGAGGGTGGCACTCTGATGGCGTGAAGCCAGATGGCAGCCACAAGGCAGGCGACGTGGTGCAGAGCAACGAAGTGTGCACACGCACACACACACACAAATGCACACACACACACATACACACACACAGACACACACATACACAACATACTCAATCACTCACTCACACTTTCTCTCCTTAATGAACAGCCATGAATTATTCATCACACACACTTGCGCGTGCATACACACACACAAACACGCACACACACACACGCCTCTCGCCGGGCGCACACACAGCTCCTGTCAGCAACAGAAGGCTCTGCGACTTCTCTCTATTTTATTATCATTTCTCTAGGCATTTTCCTTGCTTGTAAAGGAATACCAGGTGGTGCTCGACCCCTCCAACTATCAACTCCTCCTCCTTCCTCCTTCCCATTTCCTCCTCTGCGCGCCCTGTCCCTCGCTCTCCCTCGCCGTCTGAGTCCTTGTCATCCTCCCTCAGACTGCCTTTTATTCACTTTCTCTCATTGCCTCTTCCCTTGCTGCAGCACTGGTTTTCCCTCTTCACAGCTCATCATAGTGGGGTGCATTACAGGTCTAGGCAGAGACAGAGAGATGGAGCTTGAAAGGTAGTTTACCGAGAGGTCTGAGGAGGATTCATATGGAGAAATGCCAGCAAGGATTCAACCAACCAGGCCTATTTATTCTCCCACTCAACTGTCTGTGTAAATACATTCATGAAATTTGAGGTGCTAGATTTGCTAGAGAAGTTTTTTTCTCCCATTTGATCTGATCCACAGACACTTACACCGCCATAAGCACGCTTGGTATTCACACAGTCCATGTCTGGTTTTTATGACAATATATGAAGCGATCTTTAAACAATGTAATTCCTCTACCAGATGTCTGATGATGTGCTGTCTGCAAATTACATTAATGCTGATTTTGGCAGAAAATGTGCACAGTTCTTGATCTAGCTAATCATTGAAGCCATCATATAGTGTGGCTTGTTAAATTTCACATTTCAAAATTGACATCAGTTGGATATAAATTTAATATTTTGTGATTCAAAACGGAGGTGATTGTTCATGCAATTCTTCAGTATCAATCAAAGGCATTTATGCACATGCTTATCAAGTTTCATTCTATTGTTTGTATTGTTCCTTGTTAATGCGCTTGACATGTTTCTTATTAAACATATTTGAAAATATTTTTCTAACAGCCTATTTCCCAGCACTTTAGCGCATAGAAACTTTCTTGAGCAAGATAAGGCTGTTTATTTTTCTTGTATTAGTTATATTTTAAGTGCATGACTCCCTCTTCTACCACTTACTTACGGTGCTTTGCAGTGCACCTGCACCCCCAGACTTCACACACTAATTGGGACGATCGTAGTTTTTGGAAGTGTGTGAGAGGTCCTACTGAGTAGGCTTCATCTAGTTAAAAAACAAAACAAAAAGAAAAACAAAAAAAACACTCTTTTTATTTTTCCAACCAGAGCACAGCTGAATTCAAAAGCAAAATCCAGTTCAGTTACGTCTTTATTGGTGCAGCTGTTGTTTGGAAGAAAGGTTTTTTTTTTTTTTGTTCAGCTTCTCCTTTTCACAGCATTGGAGGTGGTGGGTGTAAAGTGACGGTGACAGATATGACGGATGGATAGATGAAAACTTGCCCTTGCTGTCAGAGAGGTTCAAGGTATAAAAGGGAGATGTGAAGGGGAAGGGGCGGAACAGAGGGAGGAGCAGAGCTCTCTGGGGAGAGAGAGGGATGAGGAGGTGTGATAAGGTGTATATGGAGAGAGGTGTGATGGAGGGGAAAAGTAAAAAGAGATGGAGGGGAG